>CM066044.1:140321028-141781732 GCA_033557465.1 Ichthyophis bannanicus
TTGTGCCTCCTGACATAGAAGGAAGGAAGCCTGTGCCTCCTTGCTTGTTCACGTAGAAACATGGCAACTGATTGTCCGTCTGGGACTAGTACAGACGGTTGAGAGGCGAGGTGGGAGAAGGCCTCTCATGAGGAGGTGTATCGCACAGTAGATCCAGGATGTTATCTGGTTATTGAGTAGCCTCCCAAGGGGTCCAGAGGGGGGGACAACGAGTAAATGTCCCTTGGCAATGTGCTCCCCAATCCGAGAAAGAGGGGAATCCGTTGTAAGCACCTGAGTATGCGGAGAGGATTGAAAAAACCACTACTGAGCACCAGATTAGGAAGATGAAACACCATTGTAGAGAGGAGACCAGGAGGTCGGATATCTTTACCGCTAGGCCCCCTGTGGCTTGATGCCACTGAGGTGCAACGGCTCCACTGAGCAGGTCAGCAGGTGCAGGGCGGCATTGGGGAGGTGGGGTGACCATGAAACCGTGGAAGCCATATGGAGAGAGTAATCTCAGGAACGCCATGGCAGAGGACCAGGGAAATTGCTGCGAACATGGCTGGCCAGATCCATTAGCCTGTGGGCCCTGTCCCGAGGTGAAAAGCCTTTGCTTGAAGAGTGTCTAGTTGGCCCCTATGAAACTCTAAGGTCTGGGACGAGAGCAAAGTGGACTTTGCGAAAGTTTGGACAAACCCCAAGTGCTGAAGCAGAGCCACAGTGCGAAGGGTGGCCTGGTTGGCCTCCTGGGAAGATTGGCCCCAAATGAGCCAGTCGTGCCAGGTACGGAAACAACAAAAAGAACCCTGAAGCCTCAGTATAGGGCGGCCACCACTGCCAGGCACTTGGTTGAACACCCGGGGAGAGGAGGAACAGGCCAAAGGGTAGTACTCTGTACTGATAGTTGGTTTCCTCCCACAACAAAACTGAGAGATTGTCGGTGGTCGGGAGGGATAAGGATGTGAGTATTACGCATCCTTGAGATCTAAGGAGCATAGCCAGTCTCCTGTGCTGGAGGTCGGCCAGCAGGGATCCAAGGGTAAGTAGTTGAACATTTTCCTCTCCAGGAACTTGTTGAGGTTTCGCAAGTCTAGGATGAGGTCTGAGGGCCTCCTGGTCTTTTTGGTACCAGAAATGTACCTTGAATAAAAGCCGTGACCTCTCAGGTGGGTGGCGGGCACCGGTTCCACAGCCTGATCCTTTAGCCGACTTGCTAACTCCTGAAGGAGTAGGTCCCTGAGCAGGGGAGGTCTCGGAGGCTCCCCTGGAAAAGAGGAGGGAGGTACCTGGTGAATAAATGGAGAAGATTAGCCCTTTTGGACTATATGAAGAACCCAGGTATCTGATTGTGACGGCTGACCACATGTGGGCAAAGTGGGAGCGCCGGCCTCCTGTGCTCGAGAGGAAAGCCAGATGAGGAGAAGAGGAGATGCTGTTTGAGTCAAAAAAACCACACCCTGCTGAGCAGGGGCTGGTTTTGTATTTGTAGAAGCTTGGGGGCCTTCTGCCTACGGGGCCCTTTTGTCCCTTCCCCTTGGCACGGCTGACCCTGTTGGGGAGCTGCAGAGGCCTGATAATGAGGGTATGGTGTATAGGCAGACGACTTCCTTCGGTTAAAAGGACTTTGTTCCCGCAGACCCTTCTTCTTCGAAGAAGGGGCAGAGGTTTGCCTGGAAAGCCTAGTACTGGTCAGAGTATCGGTCTCGAGTTCTGCAGCCTTTTCAGCCAGGGGCTTGCCAAGGAGGTTTTCAACTCGGCAGGGGACATCGACCAACTTGTCCTGGACCCATGGCCCGAGGTCGGTGGAGTGACTGTGAGCTCAAGCCCGTACGGCGGGCACCGATGCCAGTCCGGCTACTCGGGCCGAAGACGCGAAGCCATCGTAGGCTGGCCGAGAGGATAAAACTGTGAGCACTCTCGAAGTTATACTGGTGGGACAAGGCCTGGGACCTCTGCAAAGGTTCCTCAGGAGAGACCAGCAGAGAACCCGGCAATCTCCTATGCCAGGGTTATCGGAGGTACATGACCATGTAGAGTTGGTAAGTCTGGACACGGCCAAGCAAGCATAGAGCCCTGGAAGCACTTTTTACCGAGGGCATCCAGGTTACGGGCCGCCCAAAGGGGTGCAATTCTCCTTGACTTGTCAGTTATGCATTGGCGATTCCACAACAATGGAGTGGGTGCGGTAATTGTGCCTTTTGGAACCCGGGGGGCTCTTGCGGATTCGATAGATTGAATCGACCCGACCTTGCTTAACAACGGCGTCGAGGCCGGGGTCTCCCACATGCGGAAGAGAAGCCGCTCCAGCATCGGAGGGAACCAGGAACAGTAAAGGACCTCCTTGGGGGAAGAGTTCTACCGGGAGGGCCTCGAGCTCCGCGGCTCGAGGCTCCTCCATCAGGAACGCGGGGAGGAAGGCCCAAGGCCTTGGCCACACTATCCCGCACGAAGTACGAGAACCGGGTATCCTCCGGTGGGGGATCGTCTCCCGCGGTTCAGACGTAGGCGGAGTAGAGTCGATGGGACACACCGAATGTCCGATGAATGTCGGGGTGACTCTTCAGTAATACGTCTACAGCCAGACTCCCTTCGGAGGAGGAAATCTGAGAGGGCTCCCTCCGGCTGGTGGCGCGGGCGGGGCACCGATGGCCCTCCGCCCCGACGACGAGGGGGTAATCGGCGTCGACGACCCTCGGCCCCGAACGCGAGGTCGAGGGAGACAGTGGATGGGTATAGAGGAGTCGACTCGAGCCACCGCATGGGGGGGGAACTCGAGGATCGGCTCGGCCTCCGGGGTCGACTTGGACGTCGAGTGTCCCGGTGGGTCGGGGGCAGAGGCAGGTGATGAGACTGGTCGATCAAATGCCTTGCTGCTGTGTTCCATGAAGGAGGCGAAGCTTGGCTCTCCAAGGGCCCGTTCAACCTGAGTGCCCCGTAGCTCAGGAAGACCCCAGCAAGCCCCCGACTCGGGCCCCGAACGGCGGCTCCCTCGAAGGAGAGTGCCCGAGGACAACAGCACTTTTAAGTGTCCAGGAGACCTCCATCGCGACACCAGGATGCTTGGAAGGCCATCATCCGACTCCGAAGAAGAGACGGGCTTATCCGGGGAGGTTTCACTCGTGACACTGGCCCTCGAGGATACCAGGAGAGTCCCACCGACCACACAGTCCCCCCCTCAGAGGTGTTTCCTTCTTCTTCCTGCGAGTGTTGCCCGCGAAGGAGAACCCCGCTCAGAGGGAACCCCGACGCCTGCTCGGGGGCCAAAAGTCTCGAAACGTCGAGGCCTCCTGACGAGGTATGGGCCACGGACCGGACGCCAGAGTCCCAGGAAAAAAATTCTATCCTTGATGGTTGCTGCCGACGACAAACGGCTTCGAGGACATTTTGCAACCAGGGAACCATAGATTCCATCTTGGTCATGATATGGTTCGAAGGTAGCCGGAAGGCAAGCAGTCCGTGTGGTGGTCGGTAAGATGGACATAAAGTTTTCTTTAACCAACGATTCACCATTTCTTAAACCCGCTGGTAGCCATCGGGGGAGGAAGGGGGAAAAAAGGGCCCCTGATAGATCAAAAAGACCGGGCTGCCAGGGAAAAAAAGAAGCAAAACGGCGGCGAACGCCACCAGTCCCACACCAAAGGACAAAAACTGAAAAACGAGAGAAAAAGGACACGATACCAGCGTTATCGGTCCAAGCGGGAAAAGGATCTCGGTGTCGAACCGGAGAAAAAGAGAAAATCCAAAAATAAGGACAATCCAACGTTTTATCGGGGAAAAGGAGAAAACGAACTACTGTCCACGGGGGCTCCGCGGAAAAAAAGAAAGGGACATGAGCAAGACGGCACCCATTGGGCGGGGAAAGGACCGGGGGGCGGGCAATGCGTGCCTGCAATTCCCGAAAGGGCTTGTCTTTGAAAGCTGGGGAAATGGTCCCGGCAACGAGGGCTGGCCTGTCGGCGCCGGACGTCACCCATATGTGAGGACTGACTTCCTTGCTTGTGCATGGACGAAGGATGGAGCAATATGCTAGAGAAATAAAAAGGTGTGGTAGAATAAATTTGACATATCCTTAGCGCTAATACTGGAAAATAAAAACACTTTTTTCTTATTTTGGTTGCCTGCTTAGTTTATTTTCTCTAATTGTGTTTGGTTTCAGTTTCTGCTTTCCGGCATTCCTCCACTTCTTTCTTAGGGTCTCAAGTCCCATCTGCTACTTCTCTCCTCTTACAGCTAATCTCTGACCATTAGAAGAATGCCTGAAAGGAAAGAAGATCAATGGTAGTTTTATCACTCCTATGAATACTCCAGACTTTCTCTTATTCTTACCCACCTTGTCCTCAGTCTACTACTTGTTTCAACCTTAACACCCTTCAATTCCCCATCTCTCTCCAACCTCTGATTCCAGAATCACTAATTCTCCCTTACTCTATTACATGCTGGGTTCCAACATCTATCAACTACCTTCTATCCCCACTCTTGTCTAATATTTGTCCCCGTTCCCTCCCCATCCAGGATATCCACCTCTTTCATTACATATCCCTCCCTGTCTCCAAAATCCCTTTCTCTTGCCCCTGTCCAGCAGCCCCATCCTTCCTTCTCCCCCATTTCCACCAATGTTCGTAGTATACCAACACCTATTTTCCTGTTTAAGTCCAGTTTCTCTCAATGTAGCTGTTATGCCGCCCCCTTTGGCCCTGTGTCCCAGCATCTCACCTCCATCTTTTTGGTATGCCAACCTGTGTCTAGCATATTCCCTCCCTATGTTCAACATCCCTTTTCCATCCACGTATAGACGCCTTTTTCCTCTGTTTTCAGCATTGCCCCCTTACCTCTCCCTCTAAACACCCTCATGTCATTTGTACAGGCCAGAATTAAAACTTACCCTTTTGAAACCAGCTTGTTGGGAAAAAAAAATCTTGAAATATTTCGGCCTGCTACATTGTTGGCCCTCCAACTGTAACAATGGATATAACCCTTAGAGGTTAGCCAGTGTGAAGGGAGATTCCAGCCTATCACAAGGCCCCTATATATAAGCAAGGGAAAATAGGTTTATCATCATATCCTATTTCACACAAAAATTTGTCTTGTTTTTAGATTTTATGTGGCAATTTAAGATTTACCATCATTAAAATCTTAAATAAGGAAAAAGGAAAATGCAACTACTAACAAAAGAAGGAAAGATTCCAAACAAAGAGGTACACTGATTTGCTAATCTTGCGTACAAAAGGAAAAATAAAGGGATTTCAAGGCATAGGTAAGGGAAAAAAATCTATAATTATAAATATGAAACCAATAATGGATCCTCCTTCTCCACCCTGTTATACCCTACTGCCAAAGCATCTAGATGCAAACACCCTAGTGGAATTACCAAACAGTTAGCTATTTTAATGATTGCTAAATTTTAGGAAGTTTAAATTTAGGGATATGGTGCCAAGTTAACCTACCCCTTAGGTAAACTAAAAGTGTCATTTTTGCTAAAGCTGCATAGTACAGTTTAACATGGGAATTACCATACTCTTATTAACTGCATAGTGTGGAATGGGGCTGCATAGGACTGGGTGGGATGCAATTGGCCTCCTTGGCAAGTCTCGCCTCAAATTCTCTCTTAACCTGCTTTATTAATGTTTTACATCTAATTGCCACTGGTTATGTTCCTTCCTATTTTCCTCATTCAGTTCTGGCTTTTCATATGCTATTCACCAGTTGAGAGGACTGGGGATAGATAGATACTGGACATATGCATATTTTTTCATATTCTCAGGGGGGATATAAGTATATAATCAAGTATACATGTATCTTCACTAGCAAAGTACTACTAAAAGTAATTGGACAATGTCTTACTAGCCATTTCAACTTTAAGGAGAACAGAGTGCTAAAAAGGAAGATTGTCCAGATCATTGGACAAATAATCAAACCCAACCAAAAAATCTGAGCTTCTGCTTCCGTTGATGTGGAATTATTTGTAGCAACCTAAAAAAAACAAACAGAACAATTTGTGAATTAGAAGAGAAGGTTGCCTTTAAAACAATTGTAAAATTTAGTCACATTAAAAGTATGAATTAAATAACGTAAAAAAGCAGACATTGCAAAGAGGATGTTTTACTTCTAATGCATACAAAAAAACTAATTCCCAAAGGTGAAGATTTATTTTAATCAAGAGAAGCAATTTATATTTTTCTTTCATATTTCTCTAATCTACCCTGCTACACCCTTAATTTCAAAAATTTTGAAAAACACTTTTCCTACATATCAATTTCTTTTGCTTCCAAAGACCTATTTCTTTAGCTCAGCTGTTACTAACCAAAACCTGCCAGCCACCACAGCTCTTTTCCTTAAAAGTAGGTTCATGAAATAGAACACAAGATGTCTAGTTACTAAGGTGCCCCAATATTAACATGCGTTAATTCACTGTAAATGTGCTTAACTTTAGCATAGTTACTAAATATATATATTATCATATTCTCTCTCTATATATATATACACATATACACACACATATACGTATGTGTACACATATAGTGGTGTGAAACAGTTTTGCATAGATAGTGCTGAATTGGCTGTCTTTAATTGTTTTGGATCACTGGGACAAAATGAGTTATAATTTACAACCCCTTCTGCATGCCATTTTCTTCCCTTTTGTACAAATCTGACAAATTTCCATGACTTGAGCGTTGTTTTATGATTGTTTAATTCTCATATTCACTTGGTTGTGAACCTGTGTACAAAGATGCAATGTGTGCCCAAAATTTGTTGTGGTTTTCTGTTCCGTGTATGTTGGCAGTGTACATGTTTTCTTAATTTCGTTAGGTAGCCCTGAAAAAGGCTGGGGGTTTTTTTGCTGTTGTTGGTGGCCATTAGTACTTGATGGGCCAGCCCTTGCTCCCTCTCATTAGACGACATCTGTCTGGCATGGAGTGGACCAGTTTGATGAGGTGTTCTCACGTTACTGATTGCAGCCTGGAATCGTGTCATAACTCAATCAGCTCTCGCTTGGTCCATGGCTGCTTCTTGGCGATCTCAACTGATACCTTGTACCAAAGATTCTCAAATAGAGCTGAGATCGGGTGATTGAACCTGGCCAGTCAATGGTCTGAACTCCATTTAGTTTCTTCCAGTTGGAGACAAGTTTTCACTCGGTGGCAAGGTACATTGTTATCCTGGAAGAAATATCTGCCAGGAAACAGTTGCTCAGCTGATGGCAGCATGCACTTCTGCAGAATTCTTATGTACTTTGCTGCATTCACCATCCTGTCAGATGTGGAGTCTTCCAACACCACTGTCTGCCATGCATCTCCAGTTCATGACCTTGGTTGAATGCTTCACAGAGATATTCAAGCACTCTGGTTTGTGTTCTTCATAAGGAAACTTCCTCACATAAGTTTTGTTCTGGTAACCCAGAATGCTGAATGTGCTTTCATCGCTGAACAGAACTCTCTCCCAGTCAGCCTTCTCCATTCATCCACTCCATGCATCTCTTCCTCTGTTCCACCATTAGTAGCAGCTTCCTTTGTGCCTTACAGCCCTCAACCTATATTCCACGCATCGTCTCCTCACAGCAGAAGCTCAGGAGAGGTTAGCTTGCGGTTGCCAAGAGATGTCCTTATCAAGGTCTTGTCATCCCTCTTGGTTGACTTTCTAGGCCGACTGCTACGCTTTTGTTCTGGGGGGCTAGTAAAGCGGTAATGAGGGGGGGCTATCATAACATATACCATACAGAGACGTAGACATCTGGATCATAGTTTGTTAGTCCTAGAACGAACCGTGCAGGAACTACAAAGGAAACTTAGCAGGGCAAGGGATAGGTCCTTACAACAGGAATATACTAGGTCCCAAGCGGCACTTAATGAACTGCTCCAGAGACGGGCTACAATGTCCCTGCAATATTACAAGCACCAGCTCTATAAATATGGTAATAGGACGGGAAGGCTGCTAGCTAAGTTGGTTAGAGATCCGGTGGGTGCATGCTTTGTCCCCGTTCTTAGGGGTGAGGGAGGGGTCCTACAACACCAGCCACATCAGCTAGCAGATATCCTCCAGAAATTTTATGCCCAATTGTACACAGAGGAGGAGAGAGAATATGAGAATATGCGCAGGGCAGGGAATTTCTGAATGCACTGGCGCTCCCCAAATTACAGGAGGGAGATCTACAGCGGTTAAATGCTCCGCTAACGGGGGGGGGGGGGGGGGAATCCAAAAAGTAATTAGGAGTGGGAAACTCCACAAGGCTCCTGGGCCAGACGGATTTGGCGCAGAGTACTATAAGATACTTGAACGTAATCTAACGCCCACGTTGGTGGCTATGTACGAAAAAGTCCTCCAGGATGGATGCTTTCCCAGGGACAAGAGATGTGCAAACATCACGGTGATCCCGAAAAAAGGGAAGGACCTGCAAGGTCCAGCCTCATATAGGCCCATATCGCTCATAAACTTTGACATAAAGATACTAGCATCAATTTTAGCGGGGAGATTAAATCCCACACTACCCCGGTTGATTGACTCTAGGCAGGTGGGATTTGTCCAGGGACGGGATGCCTCCAAGAACATTGCAAAATTGATTCTGGGGATGGAACATTGTGTGAGAGAGGAAACGGCATTACTTCTGGTAAGCCTCAACGCTGAGAAAGCGTTCGACAGGGTGCCCTAGAAGTACCTGTGGGACGCGCTGCAGCGTTTTGGATTTCAGGGCACCTTTGTGCAGTGGGTCCAAGTTCTGTACATGACACCTATGGCAAAGGTAGGGGTGAATGGGGTGTTTTCAGACTCCATTTTAGAAAGGGGCACACGGCAGGGCTGTCCCTTGTCCCCTCTCCTGTTTGTACTTGGATTGGAACCCCTTCTAAGGGCAATACAAAATGAGGCACAGATAGTGGGTGTAAAGATGGGAAAGGAGGCGATGAAGTTAAGCGCATTTGCGGATGATATGCTCCTGTGTTTATCTGAGCCGCAGGGGGTCGCTCACACAGACACTTCAAACTGATAAAGCGCTTCGGCAGCTTCTCCGGGCTCAAAATTAACACAGCTAAGTCAATGAGCCTAGATGTAGGGGGGAGAGCGAGACAGGAGTGGATTGGGGCATTTCCGCTGACATGGGCGTGAGATTTGATCTGAAACTTAGGCATACAGCTACCGGACAGCCCAGAGAGGCTGTATACCGGGGATGGTGGAGAGAGCCAAGGCGACTTTTAGTAGGTGGGTGGCGCTTCCCTTGCCCCTGAGGGGGAGGATAGCTCTGTTCACGATGGTGGAACTCCCGAGGTGGTTATATGTACTTCGGCTGCTACCTATTTGGGTGTTAGCAGGAGGTTGGAGGAGCTTCACGAAAAGTTGGTTTAGCACTTTGGAGACTTAAATAAGGCTAAGGCTCTCTGGACGGTGGAAAAGGGGAACACCATGGGTGAAGTTATGTTATGTTGAACGAGAGAGACCCGCCACCGGGAAAAGAGGATGACCTCCCTTCCCAAGAGAGCAAATAGAATGCTAGGTATCATAAGGAAAAGAATGGAAAATAAAACAAAAGATATTATAACACCTCTATATCGTTCCATGGTGAGACCGCACCTTGAATATTGTGTGCAATTCTGGTCGCCAGGATCTTAAAAAGGATATAGCGTTATTAGAAAAGGTTCAGAGAAAAGCCACCAAAATGGTAAAGGGGATGGAAGGATACTCCTATGAAGAAAGGCTAAAAAGGTTAGGGCTATTTAACCTAGAAAAGAGACGGCCGAGGGGAGATATGATAGACGTCTATAAATTAATGAACGGAGTGGAACAGGTAAACGTAGATCGATTGTTTACGTTATCATATTATAGAAAAACTAGGGTACATGCAATGAAGCTACAGGGTAAACTATTTAAGACTAATAAAATAAAATATTTTTTTCACTCAACGTGTAATCAAACTCTGGAATTTATTACCGGAGGATGTAGTAAAGGCTGTTAGTGTAGCTGGGTTTAAAAAAGGTTTGGACAAGTTCCTGGAGAAAAGGTCCATAAACCATTATTAAGAAGGGACCCAGGATATCAATGCTTGAACCCGCATTGTGTACAAACATTGTGGAACCTGTGTCTTTTGGGGAAACTGCTAGGTACATATAACCTAGGTTTGCCACTGTTGGAACGGGATACTGGGCTTGATGGACCTTGGTCTGACCCAGTATGGCATATCTTATGTTCTTATAAGTCTTAATGGCTTTCTGTGGAGAGGCAGGCGAGCTCATATTCCCTTGAGGGCCCTGATGAGGAGGGGGGATTAGAGCAAACTTGAATTCGTAATTACAACCTCCGGTGCATGGTAAGACACATTCTGGGACTTGTGATGGAGGAGGGAGGGTGTGCCCCAGTGCACCACCTAAACTGGATGTGCTCCCCATATCATAGCTTATACATATTGCATTCAGATAAACAAACTAACAGCTTGCAGAGGGGGAGGGCTGTATATGGGGTCTTTACTTGCCGCATGCGAGCCTTGAGTGCCCGCTGTGGATGGAATTGGAGGTGTTCCGTTTTGCTTCCATTGGTGGGGGAATCCGGACTTCCCACTGGGGTTCATATCGTACACGCTACTCCATAGGTGGGCCCAAAAGGGGATAGTTTGCATTGGAGATATATGCAAGGTGGGAGTATTGAAAGCTTCCAGAACTTGTGTACCCAATACCATCTGCATAAGCATGAGTTGTATGGTTATTTTCAAGCTCGGCATTATTGTTAGTGAGCTGTTGAGGAAAACTCCCATGTTGCTGAGTTCCAGGGGCCCAAGGTTTGTTATGGGGGGAATGGTGGAGAAAGACCCATGCAAGGAAGAGCCTAGGAATCTAATACGCCCAATAGGTGACCAGAAATATCTATCATTGTTGGCACAGCGTTGGCTTAGGGATGGTATGGAGGAGGCCACAATGGAGCTCTTGCAAGTGCATTTGGAAAAATTCTCTCAGGGGTGAAGTGGATTTATCTGCAAGAACTCCAATATAAATTTCTATGGAGAGCATATACAAACGAAAAGTGGGCGTTCAAGGCCGGGCTGCGGGCAGATGAGAAATGTAGGTGGTGTGAGAGGATGGTGGGGACTTTAATGCACAAATTTTGGGAATGTCCTGAGGTGCAGAATCTGTGGCTTCAAGCATGCACCAGGATGGCGGGATGGCTGGGGATACAGACTGTACAGATGGAGGTCTGTTTGTTGCATAGTTGGGAGAAGATAAGCCAAAGACTTGGGGCTCAGCATAGGGCACTTTTGGAACAAGGTTTCCTTGTGGTCAAGAAGGTGCTACTAAGTAAGTGGATTGAAAGCTCTCCACCGAATGTGGGATTTTGGGAGCAGTCAACGATGGATTTAATGCAAATAGAGAAGTTAACAGCCAGGCAACTATGAGGAAAGCGTTGGGAAGCCTTTGTGGAGTTATGGTTGCCTTTTATTAACACCCTATATAAGAAAGTGAGAAGAGCAATGTTAAATGTCTGATAATTGGTTGTCATATGAGATTAGTACTCCCTGGGGAAAGATAGCAATGGAAAGGGAGGGTTGGGGGGGGGGGGGAAGTACAAGGGGTTGTTTTTTGGGTATTGGGTGTGGGTGTTTGAACTGATGTTTGTTTGCGTGTGTGTTTATATCATATGTTTACAGCATATGCTTACATTATATATTCTGACCTATTAGGGATCGGTGATAGTGACATGATAATGTTGTTGAAGTGCGCACCATGTACTCCCTAATCCAGGGCCTAGTAGACATGTTAAAAATGTTGCTGTAGAACTGCATCAGAGGTACCTGAGAGCAGTGAGAAGTCCAAGTATGGGGATACCTATGCCACTGTATTGTTGAGGGGATGAGTGGACCCCGAGTGTCGTGATATAAATGATTGTAATTATGTATGAAAAATAATAAAAAAAGAGATGGAAATAAATTCAAACCGTGTGCAGCCAAAATAGCATGCAAATATGACTTCCTATTGGCTGGGGAGGCGCAGTATTCTATTGGGTTAATTTCGATACCGCTTTGACACAGAATCCGGTTGATCGTACTGGGACAGTTTCCTCATGATAGCCATGCAAAAGTTCACAGACAACTAACTTTGCATTCATAAATGGCTGCCAAATTAAATTTGCAACGAAACAGTATATAGTAAGCCAGGATTCTGCCACAGAATTTTGAAAGAATGTCAAAATAAATCTGAGAATAGCTTGATCATGCAGCCTATGCGAGACTTTTATACACCACTGTGTGTACATGTATATGTGTGTATAGATAGATATAGGTTGAATATCCCTAATCCAAAACACCAAAACATTTTGAGCGCCAACATGAGATTTTGACACCTTTGCTTTCTGATGGTTCAATGTACACACACTTTGTTTCATGTACAAAATTATTAAATTGTATAAAATTATCTTCAGGCTATGTGTATAAGGTGCATATGATCAAAAAATGATAGGGACCCACAAGAATATAAATGTAAAATGTTTATTACAAAAATCGTAATTATCCAACTGCGCAAAAATCTCAAAGATATCAATACTCTTATAAATTAGTGATAAACACATTTCATCAAAGCCACTTCACTAAAAAATTACCATTCACTTATCTTCAAGCTTGTCCATATTGAGCATAAATAATTCTTCCATCTTCTGTCTATGTAAGTTTTAAGATCACATAACTCTCATCAGCAAATCAGCAAAAATTCAGCTCGTCAATCTAGTTATTTGGCAGTTCACAGAACCTGACCCTGGCCACTGGTTTCACCATATACAAATGGCTTTATCAAAGGGCTTGTCAACTGTTAATATTAACTAAAACAGAAAGCAAAGATAATTCTCCAGGATCAAGCAGGAAGTCAGTCCTCACATATGGGTGACGTCGGCGCCGACGGAGCCCTCGCGGAGCAATTTTCCCCAGCTTTCAAAGAAAGCCTTTGGAAATTGCAGCGCGCATGCGCGGTCCTCTTCCCGCCCAAGGGTGCCATCTTGCTCAGTCTTCTTTTTTCCGCGGAGACCTACAGACATTGCCTGTGAATCCCCTCAGAAAAGTTGATTTTCCTCTATTTTTATCTATTTTTTCTTCAGTCGACGCCGGTTCTTTTCCCGCCCGGACTCGCGACGCCGGTTACGAGTCCGTCCTTTATTTTTCGGTTTTTTGTCCTTCGTGACAGATTTCGCGCTTTTTTCCTTTTTTCCCTGGCTGCCCGGTCGTTCGACCTCGCAGGGGCCCTTTTTCCCCCGATGGCGGCCAGTGGTTTCAAAAAGTGTGACCTCTGTAAGAAACTTATGTCTCTTACAGACACTCATGACTTCTGCCTCCGCTGCCTCGGCCCAGATCATGACCCCATGATCTGCAACGCCATGCGGCAAAATGTCCTCAAAAAGCATTGAGGAGTCGGCAGCACCAGCGGGAGCGTATCTTCTCTGACTCCGGCCGGGCTCGGACCTCGTCAGAGGCTTCGACGTCTCGGGACTCTGGTCCTGAGCATCGTCAGAGTACCTCTGAAAGGGGGTCTCCTACCCGGGAGCATCATCGGAAGAAGAAACCCGCGAGGGCGGGATCGGTGGACGCTCCTGGTTCCTCGAGGGCCAGGTCGCATAGCCCCAATTCCCGTCCCGGGTCCTTGGAGTCGGAAAGGCCGTCAAAACATCCTCGACTCGAGATGGACTTGCCCGCTCACGTAAGTACGGTTGTCCTCGTGGACTCGCCTCCGAAGGACCCGCCGTCGGGGCCCGAGTCGGGGGCTGCTGGGTCTCCTGAGCTCGGACTCAGGTTGACGGCCTTGGAGTGCAGTTTGTCTGCCTTCTTGGACCAGCAGCGGGCATTGATCGCTGGCCTGCGCTGGCGCTTCTGCCCTGACCGCCGGGACGTCGACCTCCAAGTCGACCCCGGAGACCGAGCCGATCCTCGAGTCCATAAGGGTTCGAGTCGATCCTCGGTCGAGGTCTCCTTCGGCCTCCCGTTCGGGACCGAGGTCGTCGACACCGACTCCCTGGGCGTCGGGGCGGATGGCATCAGTGCCCGCCCGACCGGAGCCGGTCGACTCCTCCTCCTGGGAATCTGAGGACGAAGAGTCACCTGGTTCCTTTCGGACTCGGTGTGTCCCTTCGGACTCCCCTGAGTCCGAACGTCAGAGACGGTCCCCCCCTGAGGATACCCGGTTCTCGGACTTCATGAGGGAAATGGCCAAAGCCTTGGCCTTCCCTGCGGATCCCGAGGAGGAGCCTCGAGTCGAAGAACTCAATGCCCTCCAATATGACTCTCCCCCGAAGGAGGCCTTTATTGTACCGGTTCCTCCAATGCTGGAACGGCTTCTCTTCCGCATGTGGGAGAGCCCGGCGGCGTCGCCGGTGTTAAGCAAGCGGGTCGATTCCATTTATCGAGTCCGCAAGAGCCCCAGGTTCCAAAAGGCACAACTACCGCACCATTCCATGGTGGTGGAATCGGCCATGCATAGACTGAAGAGTCAAAAAATGCACTCCTCGGTGCCCCCTGGTAGGGAAGCCGAAGCCTGGATGCTCTCGGTAGGAAGTGCTTCCAGGGCTCTATGCTTGCTTGTCGAGTCCAGACATACCAGCTCTACATGGGCATGTATCTCCGAGACCTGGCTAAAGAAATAGCCGGGTTCTCTGCTGGTCTCTCCGACGAACCTTTGCAGAGGTTCCAATCCTTGTCTACTGGCATTCGGGAGTGCTCCAAGTTTATCTCTCATGGATGAGAAGGCTGCACAAATCGAGACGGAGACTCTCACCAGGACTCGTCTCTCCAGGAAGACCTCTGCTCCTTCTCAAAAGAAGAAGGCCTCGGGGAAAAAGCCCTTTTACCCGAGGAAGGGTGCTGCCTATAAATACTACCCTCAGTATCAGGCCTCCCCAGCTCCCCCACAGGGAAAGCAGGCCAAGGGTCGAGGTAATGGGCCCCGTAGGCAGCCAGCCCCCAAGCCTGCACCACCGGCCCCTGCTCAGCAGGGTGGGGGTTTTTGACTTTCTCAGCATAGCCTCTCCCCCTCAGCTGGTTTCTCTCAGCACAGGAGGCCAGCTGGTCCACTTTGCCCACAGATGGTCCAACATCACCACAGATACCTGGGTGCTTCAGATAGTTCAAAAGGGCTATCTTCTTCATTTTCACCAGGTACAGCACAGTGACTTACCTGTAACAGGTGATCTCTGGGAACAGCAGGAATTAGTCCTCACATATGGGTACGTCGGAACCGACGGAGCCTGCGCGGGAAAGCTCCCCAGCTTCCCAGAAGGAAGCTTTTGGGGCCTCCCACTGCACATGCGCGCTGCCTTCCCGCCTTCCTGACCAGCTCTCCTCAGTTCGAGTTTATAGCTGAGACAATAGAGAGAGGAAAGGAAGATAGATAGAAGATACAACTCCTAGGGGAGGTGGGTGGGTTGTGAGGACTAATTCCTGCTGTTCCCAGAGATCACCTGTTACAGGTAAGTAACTGTGCTATCTCTAGGAACAAGCAGGAATATGTCCTCACATATGGGGACTCCCTATCTGAGATGCCAGGGAGATCCCCTTCCAAGGGTTCGCCATCTTCGTATGGATCTCAGGCATCCATCCTGGGAAGGTGGGCAGGAGTTGTTCAAGTATGGAACAGGTGTTTGAGGACAGCCTGACCAAACAAGGCATCCCGGCGGGAGTCCTTGTCCAAACAGTAATGGGCTGTGAAGGTATGAACCGAGGCCCATGTGGCGGCTCGACAGATCTGATCTATGGATACAGAGTGAAGATGAGCCATAGAAGTGGCCATGGCTCTCACATTGTGAGCTGTGACATGGCCTTCCAGAGAAATATTTCTACTCTGGTAAGCAAAGGAAATACACTGAGCAATCCAATTGGAAAGTGTACGTTTGGAGACTGGAAATGAGAAGGATCAAAAGCCACGAAAAGCTGGGAAGATTTCGATGTGGCTGAGTCCTGTTGAGGTAAAAGGCAAGAGCTCTTTTACAATCTAAAGTATGAAGGTTCCTCTCTGCACTGGATGCATGAGGAGCTGGAAAAAAGACAGGTAGATATACCTCTTGATTAAGATGAAAAGGCGATACCACTTTGGGCATAAAGTGGGGATTCGTCCTAAGGACCACCTTATCATGATGATACCTAGTATAAGTTGGATGAGCCAATAATGCCTGTAGTTCTCTGATGCGGCGAGCCGAAGTGACTGCAATAAGGAAAGGATCTTCCAGTAAAGAAATTTCAAGGAGGTATAGAAACCAACGTTTCAAAAGGTGGCTTTCATAAGCTGACTCAGAACTAGGTTCAAGTCCAATGCTACCGGAGGAGGTCGGATGGGAGGCTTAGTTAGAGTCAGGCCTCTCATGAACCGTGCAACAAGCGGATGAGAGGAGACAGGTTGTCCATTTATAGGTTTTAAGGATGCTGCAATAGCACTCAAATGGACTCTTACTGAATTTGTCTTAAGGCCTGCATTAGAAAGATGCAGGAGATAGTCTAGTAGAGAATTCAAAGGAAGTGCTAGAGGGTCAAGACCCTGTTGAGCACACCAAATGGAAAAGCGTTTCCATTTGAAAGCATAGGAACGCCTCGTGGAGGGTTTCCTAGAGGCATGAAGGATATCTTTCACTGGTTGAGAAAGATTGAAGTCATGAAGGCTTAGGCCTTCAGTAACCAAGCTCTGAGGTGTAGGGACTTGGGGTTTGGGTGCCACAAAGTCCCTTCCTCCTGAGAGAGGAGGTCTGGCGCAGCTCCCAGGTCCAGGGAGGGTCCCTGGGAGAGATGCAGAAGTAGAGGGAACCACACTTGGCGTGGCCAGCGTGGAGCTATGAGGATCATCGATCCGTGATCCCTCTGGAGTTTGAACAGAGTCTTGGGAATCAAAGGAATGGGTGGAAAGGCATATAGGAATTCCTGACCCCAATGTAGGAGAAAGGCGTCGTTGGCCTGAGCTCCCTGACACGGAGTCCTGGAACAGAACCGGGGAAGTTTGGCATTCCACGGACTTGCAAAGAGGTCTATGTCCGGGGTTCCCCATTCCTGAAAGATTCTGCTTATCTGGTCCATATGTAGGGACCAGTCGTGTGGAAGCAGAACTCGACTGAGTCTGCCCAAGAGTTTTGAACCCCTGTAAGATACACTGCCAGAAGATGAATTTGATGCTCTCTGGCGAAGGCCCATAATCTGAGAGCTTCGTTGCAAAGCGACAGAGAGCCTGTCCCTCCTTGTTTGTTTATGTAGAACATGGCCACCTGATTGTCTGTATGGACTAGGACGGTCAGGTTGACTAGGAGGGTATGGAAGACTTTGAGGGCAAAGTAGATTGCTCGCAGTTCCAGGAGGTTGATGTGAAGGGTGGTCTCTTGTGGAGACCAACCACCCTGAGTGGAGAGGTGTTGAAGATGGGCTCCCCACCCTGTTTGGGAGGCATCTGTTGTGAGGGATGTTTGGGGCAACAAAGGTTGGAAGGGGGCCCCCAACAACAGATTCTTGGTGGACATCCACCATTGGAGGGACCAAAACAGATGCTTTGAGGTGAGTATTTGGTCGGAGAGCGCTCCTGATGCCTGAGTCCACTGGGTGGCCAAGGTCCATTGAGCTGCTCTCATATGAAGACGAGCGTAGGGCACCACGTGTACCGTGGAGGCCATGTGGACCAGAAGTCGCAGCATTTCTCTGGCTGTCAAGTGACTGCTGGACTGAGCTTGGGAGGCCAAGCACACCAGACGTTGGCCCCGGACTTGAGGTAGGTAGGCCCTTGCAGTGGTGGTGTCCAACTGGGCCCCTATGAATTCCAGAGACTGAGTAGGGGTAAGTTGAGACTTGGGAAGGTTTACCACCAGTCCCCAGATACTGCAGAAGGTGCCTTGTGCGGTCCAGGGAAATCTGGGCCTCTGACTGAGATGGAGCTCGGATGAGCCAATCGTCCAGATATGGGAATACAAAAATTCCCAGACCTCTTAGAAATGCGGCAACAACTGCCATGCATTTGGTGAACACTCTTGGAGCAGAGGCTAGATCGAAGGGAAGTACTCTGTACTGGAAATGTTTTCCCTGAAACAGAAATCTTAGATATTTTCTGTGGGATGGGTGGATGAGTATATGTGTGTACGCATCCTTGAGATCTAGAGAACAAAGCCAATCCTGACTCTGAAGGTATGGAAGGAGAATGCCTAGAGAAAGCATTTTGAATTTCTCCTTGTACAGAAATTTGTTCAATTCTCTCAGATCTAGGATAGGTCTGAATCCCCGTGTCTTCTTTGTTATGAGAAAATAAGGGGAGTAGTAGAATCCTGTCCCTTGTTGAAGAAGAGGAACCTCTTCTATTGCCCCTTGGGCAAGGAGAGAAGAGACTTCCTGATCCAACAGGCCCAGGAGAGATGGGGGAGAATTGAAGTGCCTCACCATGGTATATGGAGGAAGGTTGGAGAAATGAAGTTTGTAGCCCTCTCTGATGATAGAGAGGGTCCAGTGCTCTGATGTAATTTGCCCCCCTCTGGGAGCAAAGTGAGCTAACCTTACGGGAATGGTGAGGGGCTCTGTTTGTTCTAGAGCCAGAAAGGTTAAGTTCTCTAGGGGCAAGTCAAAACCCCTGAGGGGGTTGAGCCTGCTGAGGAGTGGCAGACGCTGCAGGCTTTGACCTTGCCTGTTTAGGTTGCTGACGTTTAGCAGCAAAGCGAGGCTGAGAAGATTGTTGGCCAGTATTTGTGGAAAATCTGGCCTTCTTGTAGTAAGGCCTCTTGAAAGACTTTTTCTTGGCAGGAGTAGAGGTAGACTTAGAAAGTCTATCTAATGTAGCATTTTCTGCGTCCATTTGAGTGGCTTTAATTTGCCAGTCCTTACCAAATAAGTTCTCACCTGTACAGGGCAGATTCCGTAAGCCATCCAGGACCCAGGGTTCTAGGTCAGAGGCCTGGAGCCAAGCAAGTCGTCGGGCTGCAATAGCAATGCCCGAAGCTCTACCGGCACCCTCAAAGGAATCAAAAGCTGCTCTGTTGGAGAACTTAGAAACATCTAGAAGCTGTTTCATCACCAGAGAAATGAACTCCTCCTTTCTATCCTCAGGGATAAAGGAGGCAAAATGCCGTATCTTTAGGGCAAGTTCCCTGAGAAACATGCCCATATACAGACTGTAAGAATTAATCCTGGCTATAAGCATACTAGCCTGGAAAAGTTTCCTGCCAAAAGAGTCTAGGGTCTTACATTCTCGCCCTGGAGGGGTAGAAGAGTGCCTTTTGGTGCTCTTAATCTTTTTCAGCGCAGACTTCACCACAATGGAATGGTGAGGCAGCTGAGTCTTTTGAAATCCAGGAGAAGGAGGGACCCGGTACATGGTGTCCAACCTACGAGAGTAAGGAGACAACGTTAGAGGAGCCTCCCATAAGTCCATCAAGTGTTCTTGAAGGATTTCATGGATAGGCAGGGTGACTGCCTCTTTAGGAACCTTAGGGTATCCTAAAATATCCAATTTCTTTGACCTAGGTTCTTTTTCAGAGGATGTGGTAATAGAAAGTCCTTTAGCTAGTTCTATAATGAAGTCTTGAAAGGACAAATCCTCTGGTGGAGACATTCTCCTCTTTGGGGAAGAGGGGTCTTCATGAAGAACTAGAGACAGCTCATCAGAGTCCTCAGAGGAGTCAAAATCCTTAGAAGAATCAGAGTATTCTCTATTTGCTTCCAACGCACGATACGCATACCGATCGGTATCGACATCGGGCGTACCGGGTATGGGATCGGTATCGGGTGAAAACCCGGATCCGGCATGCGGAACCAATCTGCGTTTGGAAGTCGATGGTCTCGGTTCCGGTATGGGAAACGATACCGGAACCGGAACCGGTACCGCTGAACGTGGTACCGAGGGCGTCGCAGCATTAATAAAAGCCAGCATGGTCTGAACAGTATTGCTCATAGACGCCACTGCTGCCTGGATGTCGGTACCGGTATGGGCCGGTACCCCAGAGCAGTCTAACAGGTGATCAGTCGAGGCCGTGCCATCGATGTCAACCTGTAACCCCATAGATGGTGCTTTGGAAGCCAGAGCTTCCCGCCGGGGTTGTTTGGCTGGGGCAGGATCCTCAGATTCAAAAGTGAGAGCCTCTCGATGCTTTGAAGGAGATTTGCTCTTTGAGGACCTGCCCGAAGAAGGTTTGGTTACCTGAGATCCATCCGGAGAGGAAGACCTGGATGACTGTGATGCTGGATTATCTGAAGCAAACAGCACATGGAATATGTTGGCCCGGTTCTGCAAACCACGTTTAGACATCTGGGAGCAGGATGGGCAGTCCGGAATGGAGTGGTCAGGTCCCAAACATTTAAGACACCATTCATGGGTGTCTGTGACAGAAATAACAGCACTACACTTGGTACACTTCTTAAAACCAGGGGCTGGTTTCTCCATGAGGAGAATTTGTGTAGGCCTGAGGCCTAACCGAAGTCACCAAGTTGTGCAAGATAAATTTTTTTTTTTTTTTTAAAGAAAAGAAAGAGAGACCGGCGGTACCGGTTTCGGTATGGGGAAGGCAGGTACGCGGTCTAAAGAAACAAACTAAAACAATAATTTCTTCAGCAGTGACTGGAACACGACCTGCTGGCTCCGCGGAAAAAGAGAAACTGAGGAGAGCTGGTCAGGAAGGCGGGAAGGCAGCGCGCATGTGCAGTGGGAGGCCCCAAAAGCTTCCTTCTGGGAAGCTTTCCCGCGCAGGCTCCGTCGGTTCCGACGTACCCATATGTGAGGACTTATTCCTGCTTGTTCCTAGAGATCTCCCTCCTACTTTCCAGGAGAGCCTTCCAGACTCCCTCTGCACAGGGACTTACTCCTTCAGGAGTTAGCAAGTCTTGTTCAGGAACAAGCCGTGGAACCGGTGCCCCACCACCTGAAGGGTCAAGGGTTTTATTCCAGATACTTCCTGATTCCGAAAAGAACAGGAGGCCTCAGACCCATCCTAGACTTGCGCAACCTCAACAAGTTCCTTGCAAAGGAGAAGTTCAAAATGCTTACCCTTGGAATCCTGCTGCCCTACCTCCAGCAGGGAGACTGGCTATGCTCCTTAGCTCTGAAGGATGCGTATACTCATATCCTTATTCATCCAGACCACAGACAATACCTCAGGTTTGTGGTGGACGGACGGCATTACCAGTACAGAGTACTGCCTTTCGGCCTATCCTCCGCCCCCAGAGTGTTCACCAAATGCCTAGCAGTGGTGGCGGCCTATCTGAGACTTCAGGGTCTCTTTGTGTTCCCATACCTGGACGACTGGCTCATCAGAGCCCAGTCTGCCCAAGAAGCCACTCAGGCTACTCATCGCACGGTGGCTCTGCTCCAGCACTTGGGATTTGTCATAAACTTCGCAAAGTCCACTTTGCTCCCCTCTCAGGATCTAGAATTCATCGGCGCCAGGTTGGACACTCTTCAGGCGTGGGCCTTCCTGCCTCTGGACAGGGCCCAAAGGCTCATGGATCTCACCAGCCGTTTTCACAACAAGTCCCTGGTCTCGGCCAGGCAATTTCTGAGACTGCTCGGCCATATGGCTTCCACGGTCCATGTAACCCCCTATGCCTGCCTGAACATGCGACCTGCTCAATGGTGCCTTCGCAAACAATGGCATCAGGCCACTGGGAGCCTAGCGGACTCCGTACAGATCTCCGACCAGCTGGTCTCCTCTCTGCGATGGTGGCTTCACCTGCCAAACCTAGTGCTCGGGGTGACTTTTCAGCTCCCTGCACATTCTCAGGTCCTGACGACCGATGCTTCTCTCCAGGGCTGGGGAGCACATTGCCAAGGGACTTGTACTCAGGGTCTCTGGACTCCTTGGGAGTCCGCTCAGCAGATCAACTTCCTGGAGCTCAGAGCCATCCGCCTAGCGCTCAAAGCCTTCTCTCACCTGCTTTCTCACCAGTCAGTACTTGTCCAGACAGACAATCAGGTTGCCATGTTCTACGTGAACAAGCAAGGCGGAACCGGCTCCTTCCTTCTCTGTCAGGAAGCACAGAAGCTCTGCTCTTGGGCCGTCCATCACAACATCGTCCTCAAAGCTGTCTATCTCCCAGGTCAAGAAAACTATCTGGCAGACAAACTGAGCAGGATCCTCCAACCGCACGAGTGGAGATTGGATCCGCTGGTGGTTCAGCGGATCTTTCTACGGTGGGGCCTCCCCACCATGGATCTGTTCACCAGTCCTCTGAACCGGCAGCTTCCCAGATTCTGACTCGACAGCCGCATCCTCTCCGGGTAGCGGCGGATGCTTTTCTGATTCCATGGTCCACAGGCCTCTTGTATGCCTTTCCACCCATGCCTCTGGTGTCTCGGACGCTCTTCAAAGTTCTCAGAGACAAGGCATCGATGATCCTAGTGGCTCCCCGGTGGCCGAGGCATCCTTGGTTCCCGCTTCTGATGCAGCTAGCGGTGGACACCCCTCTTCCTCTGGGGTTTCAGCCCGACCTCCTCTCGCAGGATCAGGGACGCTCCTGCACCCCAACCTCCGGTCCCTTCATCTGATGGCCTGGCTGCTGAAAGGGTAGTCCTTGCTCCTCTCCAGCTGCCTCCAGATGTGGAAGAGGTCGTCTTGGCCTCCAGGAGGCCTTCCACCCGGAAGTCCTACGCTCTTAAGTGGCGTCGGTTCTCCGTCTGGTGTACTCAGCAGTCTCAAGACCCCTTCTCCTGTTCGGCATCAGTGGTCTTGCAGTACTTGCTTTCTCTTTCCAATCTTGGCCTTAAGTCCAACTCGGTCAAGGTCCACCTCAGTGCTCTTTCTGCGCATCACGTGCCGGTGGATGGTAGACCTCTTTCCAGCCACCCTCTAGTGGCTCGTTTTCTCAGAGGCCTCCTTCTCCTTAAACCACCTTTGCGCCCGCCTGCCCCAAACTGGGATCTCAATGTGGTTTTACAGCGGCTTACCTGTCCGCCTTTTGAGCCTATGGCTACCTGTCCTCTTCGTTTTCTTTCCTGGAAAACCTTGTTCTTGGTGGCCCTCACTTCTGCTAGACGCGTTAGTGAGCTGCAGGCCCTGGTATCTGATCCTCCTTACACTAGGTTCTACAAGAACCGGGTAGTCCTACGGACTCACCCTAAGTTTCTTCCTAAAGTGGTTTCCCCTTTTCACATCAACCAGGAGGTGGTACTTCCAACCTACTTTCCCAGGCCACACTCCAGCCGAGCTGAAATGGTCCTGCATACCCTGGACTGTAGAAGGGCGCTGAACCTCTACCTGGACCATACGCGGGAGCACCGAAGGGCGGTTCAGCTCTTCGTGTCTTATGACCCCAACAAGTTGGGGCTCCCTGTCTCCAAGCGTACTCTGTCCATCTGGATTGCGGACTGCATCGCTTGGGCTTACGAGGCTGCGGGCCTCGTGCTGGAAGGTAGAGTCACCGCTCATCGTGTTCGGGCGAAGGCTACATCAGTGGCTTACCTCCGCTCTGTTCCGTTGGCAGACATCTGCCGGGCCGCTACTTGGTCTTTAAGCCAGACTTTTGCAGCCCATTACTGCCTGGAGAGGGAGTCCCGCAGGGACAGTGCTTTCGGACAGGCAGTCCTCCGTAACCTCTTCGAGGTATAGGCAACTCCTACCCTCCATCCCGGATGTTGGGCTACCGGTTGGAGACGTATTCAGAGAAGATTCCTTCCTTCTGTGCTGCTGAGCTAGAGGGAGCTCATTTTTGTGCTTAGGGTCTCTGGTAGCCTTAAGCTTGGGAGTCCCATATGTGAGGACTGACTTCCTGCTTGGTCCTGGAGAAAGCGTAGTTACTCACCTGTAACAGGTGTTCTCCAGGAGCAGCAGGAATCAGTCCTCACAACCCTCCCTCCTCCCCTTGGAGTTGAAGTTATATGCTTTCGTTTTTGCTAATTTTTGCTGTCTTTTAGCTATGTCATCTGACTGAGCAAGATGGCACCCTTGGGCGGGAAGAGGACCGCGCATGCACGCTGCAATTCCCAAAGGCTTTCTTTGAAAGCTGGGGAAAATTGCTCCGCAAGGGCTCCGTCGGCGCCGACGTCACCCATATGTGAGGACTGATTCCTGCTGCTCCTGGAGAACACCTGTTACAGGTGAGTAACTACGCTTTCATGTTACTTTTTAAAACTACAAAAATCTTAACAAGCATTCAAATGTTAAACATGTAGAAATTTTAAAATACTCACTGTGTCCATGATGGCTCATAATATATCTATCTTCCGGCTCAGACTCCTAATGCTACTCAGCATACCCCGAGCCTTTAAAAAATGACTACAGCCTATCAAGAAACCCCATGTCATTCATTCATATCCCTTAAACCAATCACATCCCTAAACACCACCTCCATAGAACTCATGAACACAAGATCAGTAAGAAACAAGATTCATACAATCAGAGACCACATTGAGGACCAACACCCAGACATCCTATGCATTACAGAATCTTGGCTCACCCCCATTGACAACGTCCTCCTCAACCAACTGGTCCCCTCCACGTACTCCGCCTTTAACAACCCTCGCACTCAGAAAAGAGGAGGTGGAGTTCTGATCATCGCAAAAGACTCACTACAGCTACAAACTATCACTTCTAACAGCTCTGACCAATGCAGCTCTATTGCAGTGGGAAACAAGCATATAGCCATTTGCCTTATCTACAGAGCCCCCCATGCTCCAGCAGAAGAACTAACCACCACTCTAGAAACCATCTGCACAATCAACACGAACCACAAACCTCTAATCCTACTAGGTGACTTTAACCTCAGCTCCTCCACCAATAATGACAAGGAAACCTTCCTGCAAGTAATGAACTCTTTACAATACACCCAGCTAATAAACACTCCTACCCACAGATACGGATCCATGCCGGACCTCATTTTCGCCCCAAACCACATCATAGATAAGGGCAACATCTCTTCACCTGTAGTCACACTGGTTCCATGGTCAGACCACCACAGAATCAAAGTGGAATTCACAAACAAAATGGGTAAACTTAATAAGACACAAACCGCTTCATTTGGACTAAGAAGATTCAAAGCTTTCAACGAAGAACAATTCCTAAAAGACACACTACCTTACCTTAACACAGACGAACTCGATCTGGACAAACAAGTTGACAATTGGTATAATACCATCAGTACAGCAGCGAAAACTAAAGCAGGCACAAAGATGAATAACAAGAGACATCACGCACCATGGTACTCCAATAGCATGCTGTCACCCACCAACGTACCCAGAGGCAAAAAGGCTTGGGTAGTTTAATGGGGCAGTATTTTAATGGCTGTAGACTTTCCTGTGAAGGCTTTAGAAAGGCCTTCTGGGACCTGTGTTTTTTAACATTAGCCAAAGAAGTGTAGTTGTAAGCAGAGAGTAAGGTTAAACACAGGTTTTATTCCCCGTCCGGGGTGGATTCATAACAGTGGAACACAAAGAATTGCAGACCCTTCGTCTGGTGACACAATTAAAGAAATGTTTCAAACAAAACTTGGCTTACTTCAGCATTAGTTAATGGAACAAAAAGCAAAAAGAAAACAGTTCATTTCACTTACAGAACTTTTCTTCCTGTTTCCTTTTCTAAAGGGTTCTTGCTGCTTTCAACAAAGAGATGATATGCAATCAGCAAGAGTGTATGTACAGTCCATCTCACTCCCGTCTGAAGACTCTCCAATAGTCTCAAATTGCATTCCTTCCTCATCAGAATAAACTTCTCCCGGCACACAGCTGCCGTTGAGGTTATAATGTTCTTGCCGGTGAGCTAAAGCATTCCCCTCCTCCACTAAACTAGTGGCCCGTGGGAAATTACCATATTCACTGTAGTCAGGCCCTTGAGAGTTACACAGTTCCTGGTAAGTGCAGGGCAAATCAGGGTATTTTAAACCTCTTCTACTAGAGTAGAAGGCACTGCTTCTTCCTGTTCTCTCGGTCAAGCAAAGGTCTGTTCTGAAGAACCCTTTCCACGGTGTCTCTCTGTTAGCTTCAAACTTCCTTCAGGGTAAAAGTTTTCCCCTGCTGAATCCCTGGTGTTGGGTAATCTATACCTCCTGGACTTAGCTGCTGGACCGCCACCTCTGCTTACTTCGTAGCAATGTTCCTGGGGATATTGAAAAGCTGTGCACTGCTGCTCACAACAGCTTCCCTGGGAATCGCCAGCCTCATATGCCCCGGGCAACCTCTCTGGCTCCATCCTTACAGCTCCACTGATTCTGCTTTCACGCTTAGCAGTTCTCTCCGTAGCTTCTACTACTCCTCCAGTAGCTCCTGCCACTCCTCTCTCTCTACCTTCCAGTAAGTGAGTTTTAAATGTGTTTAAGCTGGTGTTAGTTTGGGCTCCGCCCCCATGCAGGTGCTCCTTATTTCCTAATGAGTTTTGTGCTATGCTTCTGTTCGGGCGTTCCCTTACACCTCGTGGCTTTGTTTTTATCTGTTGCTTATAGCAACCTTTCCCCATGTGTGAATCTGAGCTGTCAGTTTCCCTTACGTTTTGCTCAGAGTTCCCTAGTTCCATGGGTTCTGACAGCGCTACCTTATGACAATATGCAACGCTAAAAGAGAGTTAAGAAAGCTAGAACGCCACTGGAGACGATCCAAATCTCATACCTTACAGGACTTATATTTAACAAAGCAAAAGAAATACAACGATCTTATCAATAAAACAAAACGAGAGCACCACACAAACACTATCCAGAAAGCTTATAAAAAACCCAGGGAACTTTTTGAGATAGTAAAAAATCTAACCAATGAACCAAGCCCTGACAAAGACATACAGGTCAACCCACAAACATATGCAGATTATCTTCAGGAGAAAATAGGCCACACTCCGCCACAAATACACACAGAAACCAACAGCCCTATCATACCCGTCACAAGTTGGGACAAGTTCCACACTCCTTCAACTAAGCAACTATCAGATATCATCTCCGCTCTCAACACAAGCACTGCACCCACGGATCCTTGCCCAGTCCCATGGATCAAAACAACCAAGCAAAACTTCCTCAGTTATATACACAACCTCATAACCAACTCCCTAACTCGAGGAACAATGCCAGAACAGCTGAAACTAGCCACAATAAGGCCTATCCCCAAGAAAACCAACCTAGAAAAGAGCAATCCAGCAGCATACAGGCCAATCTCCAGCATACCGCTCCCAGCCAAAATCATAGAAAAGACAGTACAACTACAACTCCAGAACCACATTGACGAGCATGCCCCACTCGATATACATCAACATGGCTTCCGCCCCAACCATGGAGTTGAAACACTGCTGTTATATCTATTCAATGACATCATCCAGACCATAGACAACTACAATCGAGGAACCCTAATGATCTTCATAGACATATCAGCGGCCTTCGATACAGTGGACCACAGAATCCTCCTAACCAGACTACAGAGCATTGGAATAACCGGCACCATCCTAAGCTGGTTCAACTCAAACTTGACAGACAGGCAGTTCCAGGTTAAAATAGGAACCAACACCTCAAAACCCACGAAGATCAAACAAGGAGTACCACAAGGATCTGCGCTCTCCTCACTTCTATTTAACATATATATCCAGCCGATCTGCCACATCATGGCAGCCCATCAAATAGATTACACAATTTATGCAGATGACATCATGATTTACACGCCAATCAACCTTAACAGCCCCGACTACAACAAGATAACGAACTGCCTTGACAACATGTCCGCCTGGCTCACGCACAACAACCTAGCCATAAACTATAACAAGACAGAGGCACTTATTATCACACGAAACACCGACTTCAGCCCCCCACCATTCATCATAAGCAACACCACAACAATACCAATAAAGGATGAAGTCAGATACCTCGGAATAACCCTTGACAAAGGACTCAACCTACAGTCCCACATAAGAAAAACTGTTAGAAAACGCATACTACAAAATGAAAATAATCAGACGCCTCAAGCCTCTACTCTCCCATGAACACTTCCGCACAGTCTGCCAAGCGCTAATAACTCCCATACTGGATTTCTGTAACCCGATCTACAACGGAATATCAAAACATTCACTCAAACTGCTTCAAATGGCTCAAAACACAGCAGCCAGAATAATCACCGGCTCCACAACTCAAGCCCACATCACCCCCATCCTCAAAGAACTCCACTGGCTCCCAATAAGCCCCCGCATCAAATATAAGATGATCATAAATATATTCAAAATCAGACAAAAGAACTCTGCAATCAGCCTCCAAGCCCTCATACTCCCTAACACCAACAACAACAGACCAAGAAGGAAAACCACATCAGACACCCTCAGCACACCAAGTAACTCCACAAAATCATGCAAATTCACTACACCAAGAGCACTTTCTTTAGCGGCCCCCTTAATATGGAACGCTCTCCCTCCCGACTTGCGATCAATTGAGGATATAAAGGACTTCCAAAAGCAATTAAAGACTCTACTCTTCACAGAGCACTACGGCTTAAACACCTAACTAGATTCCATTTATTGTAACTTTTATGTAATGTGATTGTCTGTAATGGTTTACCTATGTTATGTATCCCACCTTTCTACTTCGATGTTTTGATTAAGCAGTGCATGTTTCCCTTGCTTTTGTATAACCTTTGTATGTCTTTGTAACCGCTTTGATTGAAGGAAAAGGCGGTATAAAAATCTTGTTAAATAAATAAACATGTATTAAAACATTTCAATCGCATCATCATTTATTTCCAGGTGTCAATAAAATATCTTATGTCACCATTCATTAATCCCATTGGCCTCTATATCATTAAACATAGATCTCCTTATTAATTTATGATTCCCCATTAACAGACGCCATCTACCCAATTCGACAACAAACATACATACCAATCCCAGGAATACTTACATGCACAAATATATACATACACACATACATTAAAGTGAATGTATGCATGGATATCTGCATTTAAATGTATGCATTCGTAACTCTATCACAACCTCATTCATAATCCCACTCTCTCCGTCTCGCATATCCGTGCACCTTCTGCTGGGTGCCCTCAAACGATCCAGCAAAAAATACCGCTGAAACCTGCTGAAATCTAACAAAATCTAATAGAACCACTGCCATTCAACAGCAGCATTAAGGTCACTTGGTGTAGTAATCCTCCAGTGATAAATAAGTTTTTGTTTTCATTGTAGAAGCTTTAATGCTAGAGTATTGATGTCTTCAAGATATTTTTGCACAATTGGATAATTAAGATTTTTGTAATAAACATTTTAGATTATATTGTTGTGGGTCCCAATCATTTTTTGGTACTTTTCATTTTTGGCACCTTTATCAGTGGTGTATACATTTTTTGTAAGGTGTATATGAAACAAATGAATTTTGTGTTTTGACTTGGGTCCCATCCCCAAAATATCTCATTATGTATATGCAAATATTCTAAAATCCAAAACACTTTTGGATAAGGAATACTCAATATATATCTAACACTGATTATAGAAAGCTGCTATTTACATGTGGTAGGGAGCATGGTTTAGGCAAGCCAAAAGTAAAGACATGTATTCCCCATTTTACAAGGGAAATGCATGTAATGGCCATTCAACTCCCTCCCCCTCACCTTGAGAGGGATTTGAAGATTATGATGGTGTGTCCGGGAGAATAGCGGGAGCGGTCCAGATTGGCACAGGAAGGGATCAGGGGGCAAGGAGGTATGCGGCTATCTGGAGTAGCGATTTTAAAAAGCTACTGCTACACATGTTTTGGGAAAATTAGGTTGCTCTTTTTCCCCTCATGCAGCTTTTTAAAATCAATGCTTTCTCTCAATGTACTGGCAAATACCCTTCAATTTGTCAATGTGTTTCTTCCACACAGTAAGTCTATAGCAACTGATATTACAAGGTTGTGTCCCATCCAAGTACTAACATTTATTTATTTGACTATTCAGCCACACCAATGTTCTGTAAGATAGAGCAGTTTACAATTAACAATAACAATTGAGTTTTACACTGAACTGGGAACAGAGTAACAGGAGGCAACTAACACTGAACTATGTACATGAATTTACAGAAGAGGAAATAGTAAGGCTAAACAAAAAGGTATTAATCTGTCTTTTATATTTACATAAAATGTGTTTGTGTGTATGTCTTCGGTGGTGCTCTGGTGCTAGGCTCAGAATATTATACTGTTCATGGTATTTGCATAGGAGGGTTTGTACAGATTTCTTGGAAGGGGAGTTAGGGTCTTGACTGTGGGGTTGTCTATATCACTGCTTGTCTTTTGGACAAGTTGCTTTTTAAGTCATTGATCCACATGTCTAGGTTTTATCTCCGTAGTATTCTATAAATAGGTATGTTTTAAATTCTTTGCGGAATGTTGATAGCTCGATGGTGTTTCGCATCTTCTCAGGTAGTATTTTCGAAAGTCCTGGAGCATAGATAGAGAAAGCTCTAGTGCAAGCCAATTGACTACTTTGTTTTCTTCAACTGGAATGGTTTGCCTATTTTGTGTTATTTTCTTCTCAGCTCTGTTGTTCCGTGTTGTTTGTTGTAATAGTGACTTTAGGCTGTTGGCAGATAAATTGTGGGTGATTATGAATGTGATAATCATGGCTTTATAGTGGATTCTACTCTTTATGGGAAGCCAGTGTAGCTGTTTTAATATTAGTGTGATGTGTTCAGATCTTGATTTTCCCAGGATGATTTGTGATGGGACGAGGGCTCCGTCGGTGCCGACGTCACCCATATGAGAGGACTGACTTCCTGCTTGTTCCTGGAGAATATATAAATTGAAGAGTGAATAGCGCTGATCCTTGAGGGAGTATGGTGCCAATTTGTTTGGTCCTATTTTTACTTGTTGTTTGCGATCAGTTAAGTATGAGTGAAACCATTTGTGTGTTGTTCTGTGGTCTGATTGCTTGTAGTACTGGCTTGTGTACTGTGGCAGGTTGAATCAAATGCAGCTGTATGTCGAGAAATACTAGCACGAATCCTTGTTTAGATTTTTGGATACCTTTTATTAGGGTGTCCATGAGTGAAACTAGTAATGTTTCAACTCTGTGGTTTGATCTGAATCCATGTTGTTGCGAGTCCACTGGTGCATGTGGGTCGATAAACTCCTGTAGCTGCTGCTGTACAACATTCTTTATTATTTTAGTTATGAAGAATAGACTGGATATGGGTCAGTAAGAGATGGGTTCCTTTTTATCCAGTGCATGGTTTTTTTTTAGGACTGGGCGTACTGAGGCCACTTTTAGATTTGCTGGCATATATCCTTGAGTAAGAGATAGTTGTAAGATCTTTGTTAGTGTCGATACCAGATCAGATCTTGCTATTTTTATCCAGTTTACTGGACAAGAGTCAAGAGGGGATGCTGCCGTGTTGAGGCTCATTATTATTTTCTCTATGTTCTCTATTGTAATGGGATTGAAGTTTTGCCAGGTAGTATTTGTTGGAGTGAGGTGCTGGCAGTGAAACCCACCAAACAGACAACACTACGTCTCTGTATATGTTCTGCCATAAACTTCAGACTTGTAACGCTACAATAACTCCTGGTCTACTTTTGAAGTGATAAAGTGTAATCAATACAAGACGATGTCAATCACTCCACTCTAACTTCAGTCAAACGTGACATTGGTTCTCCTACTTGTGGGAATTCATTTTTTTATTGTGTATTCCGTGCTTTATAGGACTCAGACTTGTCGGCACTACAACATATATGTGAAGATGTCTATCATGGTGCCTAATAGCATCAACGACCTTTTCGGCACTTTTATACACTAATGTAAATAAAATACCACAAGTGAAGCATTCAAATGATTTGTAAACTAAATGCTGCTTAACTCTTGAGTGCTCCCCAACGCCATCCCTTGGCACCTTTTCTTGCGTTTCACTCTAGATGAGCTTCTTCAGGGGCATTTGCAACAAAAAAGAAGTGAAACAGCAAAAAGAATTGTGAAAAAATCATCATTAATTTCTCCACGTTTACTGCCTTTAAAATTTCTTAAAACTTTGCCTCTATGTCCACATACCATTGAAAAATTTTCCAAACTTGTGCTGCAAACGCTATCCTCACCGAGGTTTGGTAGGGTCAGGAAATATTCAAAAAGACACTGCGCATGCGGATTACCCTTAAAGCTTCCTTATTATACCCTCATTTAGTGACATCACTACCTGGTGTGCCGAACTCCCTTTCGTGTCCTGCATCAATCGATGATTTCAGAGGCATGCTCCCCAATCAATATATGTATTAAGACCCGCAGGTGCCAATGTTTGCAAATTGAATATCCAATGATGTTCTTTTATTAAAAGCATTTGTTCCTGTGATTTACCATTTATACCTGAAACAACTCTTTCAACGCAAAACATCGTAAATCTTCAAAAGTGTGAGTTTGTTCCAAGCAATGCTGAACCATCGGTGCCGAATTGGTTTTGCATTTCAATCGGCTTTTATGTTCTGTCATGCGTATTTTAAAGGGTCTGATAGTTGTTCCTATGTATCACAGGGGCAGCGCACTACATAAACCACGAAAGAGGAGTCGCAGGACGTATTAGTATTCAGGATATAGCTCTTTCCATGACAGATGAATTGCTGAAGCTCAGTAGTAATCTCACAAATACTACAGTGGCCGCACTTCTTATGACCCTTAGTTTGATCCATTACTTTCTTCTCTGGTATAGACCGTAAAACAGCCGGACTTAACTTCTCTTTTAAATTTCTGTCCCTTAGCCATACACATCCGATTGTCTTCTCTTCCAGACCTGGGACATTACTCAGCACATTAAGATGCTTCAATATTATTTTTTGTATTTTGAAACTTAAAGGGGAATATTTAGTTATTAAATTGATATGTCCAGAGTCCGCTGTTTTCTTTTTACCTTTTTTTATTCGTAGCTCCCACCAACCATGATTTTTCGTTGTACAATGCTCTATAATATGCCTGTCGAATCACTTTAAGGGGATACCCTCTTTCGAAAAATTTTTTTGACAAAATCTGAGACTGTTTTTTGTAGTCCTGTACAGTCGAGCAATTTCTTCGAAAACGTAAGAATTGTGAAAATGGCAAACTATCTTTCAATTGCAGTGGGTGTGCACTACTATAATGTAAAAAAGTGTTCCGATCAATAGATTTTTTTATACACTGACGTGACCCACCCCTGCTCTCCTTCCTCTATTAAAAAATCTATAAACGTGATGACCCGGGTATTGGAAACATAAGTGAATTGAATATTACTATCCAATCCATTAACCCAATTTATAAATGACATTAACAAATCTTGTGAGCCTCTCCAGAGTAAAAAGACATCGATAAAACGACACCACATTTTTATATTAACTCCATATGGAGAGGAAGTGAGCCATCTCCCTTCGTAAAACCCCATAAAAAGATTTGCAATAGATGGGGCACAGGTGGCTGTTTTACGGTCTATACCAGAGGAGAAAGTAATGGATCAAACTAAGGGCCATAAGAAGTGCGGCCACTGTAGTATTTGTGAGATTACTACTGAGCTTCAGCAATCCATCTGTCATGGAAAGAGCTATATCCTGAATACTAATACGTCCTGCGACTCCTCTTTCGTGGTTTATGCAGTGCGCTGCCCCTGTGATCTACTATACATAGAAAAACTATCAGACCCTTTAAAATACGCATAGCAGAACATAAAAGTCGACTGAAATGCAAAACCATTTCGGTACCGATGGTTCAGCATTGCTTGGAACAAACTTACACTTTTGAAGATTTACGATGTTTTTGCGTTGAAAGAGTTGTTTCAGGTATAAATGGTAAATCACAGGAACAAACGCTTTTAATAAAAGAACAACGTTGGATATTCAATTTTCAAACATTGGCACCTGCGGGTCTTAATACATATATCAATTGGGGAGTATGCCTCTGAAATAATCAATGATGCAGGACACGAAAGGGAGTTCGGCACACCAGATAGTGATGTCACTAAATGAGGGTATAATAAGGAAGCTTTAAGGGTAATCCGCATGCGCGGCGTCTTTTTGAATATTTCCTGATCTACCAAACCTCGGTGAGGATAGCGTCTGCAGCACAAGTTTGGACATTTTTTTCAATGGTATGTGGACATAGAGGCAAAGTTTTAAGAAATTTTAAGGCAGTAAACGTGGAGAAATTAATGATGATTTTTTTCACAAGTTCTTTTTGCTGGTTTCACTTTTTGTTTAGTTGCAAATCCCCCTGAAGAAAGAAGCTCATCTAGAGTAAAACGCCAAGAAAAAAGCGACCAAGGGCTGGCGCTGGGGGAGCATTCAAGAGTTAAGCAGCATTTAGTTTTACAAAATCATTTGAATGCTTCATTTTGTGGTATTTTATTTACATTCGTTGTATAAAAGTGCCGAAAAGGTCGTTGATGCTATTAGGCACCATGATAGACATCTTCATATATATGTGTAGTGCCGACAAGTCTGAGACCTATAAAGCACGGTATACACAATAAAAAAACGAATTCCCACAAGTAGGAGAAACAGAGTGGAGTGACTGACATCATCTTGTACTGATAAACTTCAGACTTAGCAGACTGACTATCTTCTATGTGTTGTTGGGGGGTTGCACTAGTGCATTCACTATGTTGAACAGTTCCCTTGGGCAGTCAAGCAAAAGTCATAATAAAGGTTTTTGTGATAGTTTCTCTTACTTGTGTCGATCATGTTGTTTCGGTATTCATGTATAGATTTCTTATCATCTGATTTTTTATTTTCTCCATTTGCTTTTGATCCTTCTGAGTTTTTGTTTCACTTCCCTTAAGGCTGTGGTGTACCATGCTGCAGATTTTCCTTTTCTTTTTCCTCTGTTTCCTTTTGGAGCTGCGGCTGCTGTACTTAAGGTATTGTTCCAGTTGCTTACTGGTAATCTAACATGACCCGATCCTGCTTAGCTGCTGAGGTCAGCCAAGATCAGACTTATGCAGGGCAGCAAAGCTGTAGTAGTGGGATTTTAGGAAGTTATTTCATAATAGGTATCTTTTGAATGTCTCACATACGCATCCTATTTTTATAAAGCTAAAAATAATATAAAACTTGTCTCTCATTAGTATCAACATTATAAGGACCCTCAAATATCATATAAGAGCTTAAACAGCATAAATGCAGATATGCTCTCAATATTCCATAAGAAATACACTAAGAACATTTTTAAACAATTCATAAGTTAAATTCATAAAGCCGTAAATTCAAACATTCCATAGTATTTCAGAGTCAAAATTTCATTAGTATTGCAACACAAATAGTTAAAAAAATTCTTTCAGCATTTAGCATAGTTTCATTTAAACATTAATAAATATGGCACTTAATCTGCAAAGGGATCTATTTATAGCACCAGCCCATTAACAGCAACAACCCAACAAGACATGTTTTTAAGACAAAAGGTTCTGCATCAAGGTCCCATACATTCAAAAAAAGGTCTTAATGTCCATCCTTAACACTGCTTTATAAAAGCAACATAAGCAGCTATGGAGCATATTTACTAACGTGTGCTAACCGTTAGTTCAGTGCTTGCCATGCGCTATGTGTACCATGCTAACCGGTGAGTATGGGATTAGATAGGGACTGGGTTGGATAGGGGTGTAACATGGGCAGTGATGATGGTGCATTGTAGTTAGCGTGAGCATTTTGAACATGCACTAGCCACATCTGTACAAGTCTACTTAATACCACCTCAATGGGTGCATCCCACTGTGTACCAATTAGCACTATGTAGCGCTTTAGCAATGTGATAACAGCAAGGAGACAGACACACGCATCCCCGAAGGTTAGCATGGGCCTCTGTATAAATTTTGCACCTCAAACGTGCTACTAATACATTCTTTATTTAATATGCCTCTTTCTGCCTTTATAAAATAGGCTCCTAGACTCAGGCCAATAGCACACACATGTCAACACACAACTTTAGTCCTACTTCAAAGCCATACATTTCTGTATGTACTCTATGCTTATACTTGCATATTTTATAACACACACAAAATATCTCTCCACCTCTGCTCCACCCAAACTGTGTTCCCAGGATACCTATATGCAAATTGCAGCAAAAGTAGGTGTACACTTTCCATGCATGTAGATATTTATATGCTTGTTGAGTCATGCAGTTTTATGGAAACCCTTTTCTGTCATGTAAACAAGACTTTAAACAGAGAAAGCTTGATAAAATAATCCCCTTAATACCTAAAGCTAAGTGTCCCTTGGTGAGCAGCATTTCTATGTACAGAGACCTATATTCAAAAGAAACAAATAGCAAATCTAGATGCTAGTTAGCTAGTCTTGACAGCAGAATGAAGTACATTAAAACAGTGAAACAAAGAGAAATTAGACTTAACTGCTAATTGTTGTTTCCTTGAGGAACTCCAATCCAGTCCCGCACATCTGGATAGTGTACCTCTTCCAGCAGTTTGAAGATCGAGCATGTCATTTTTTGAAGACACCAGAGTAGATTTAGAGCTGGCACTTCCCACCAGTCCCAGTTACCTATTGACAAAGCAGACTCACAGGAGCAACAAATAAGTAGTTAAACATATCAACAGTTCACAACCTAAACTTAAACGTGCCCCTTTCAACACTTGGGGAGAATATCCCGACCCCCCCCCTCCCTTCGGGATGAGGAGGCCCACCTGCTGAGTAGCCAAACCACTCCAACCAGTGAGGAACAAGACCGACTGCACTACCGGTCCGCTCCCCCCACCCCCTCCAGATGCTGAAGACACTGCACTCCACCCCTGACTCTACTGAGCCACACCTTACCAAGGAAACCGCCTTCAGGGCCGGGGTGCATGTCTATTAAACCAGAAATCCTACAGGCGGGTTCCAGGACTGGACTGGAGTTCAAGGAACAGCAATTAGCAGGTAAGTTTAATTTCTCTTTCCTTATCGTCCTTCCAGTCCAGTCCCCCACCTCTGGGATGTATCATAGCAGTTAATCTAACAGGCAGGACCTGCACAACCGGCCTGAAGCACTGTCGATCCAAAACGTGCATTCCCCACCTCCTGGACATCCAGGTGATCATGCTTTGCAAATGTATGCAGTGACTACCACGTCGCTGCCCTACAAATCTCCACCAGCGGAACCAAATTGTACTCCATCCATGAGTCTGCCTGGGCTCTCGTAGAATGCACCCTCAGCCCCGCCAGCATTGGCTTACTCTTCAAAATCTATGCCGACGTGATCGCCTCCCTGATCCATCTGGAAATGGAAGCCTTAACTGCCACCTCCCCTTTGCAAAGCTCTCCAAACAGACCAAAGAGATGGTCAGATTTCCAGAAGGGCAACTTCCTCTTGACATATTTTCGCAGAACTCTAACATTGAGACAGCGTAGCTAACGGCGTGACAGGATCCCCATCCGCTCCTGTCAGCGCCAGCAAGGAAATGTTCCAATTCCCATGAAATGCTTAAAACACCTTGGACTAAAAAGAAGGCACAGGGCGCAGAACCACTTTTTCCTTGAAGAGGGAAGGAAAGGTTCTTAACAAGATAGGCCTGGAGCTCCAAAAACCTGCGTGCCGAACCGATTGCGACCAGGAATACCATGTTCAGCGTCAAATCCTTCAGCGAAGCCTGACTCAATGGTTCAAAGAGCTCTCCAGCCAGCGCAGTCAGGACCAAGTTGAGATCCCAAGGCGGTACAATGCCTTCCTTGGTGGGCGAAGGCGAGTCACCGCCCTTAGAAATCTTAGCACATCCGGTGAGTCCCCAACTGTACCCCGTGGACTTTCCCCCGATAACAGGAAATCACTGCCAGCTGCACTGTCAAAGAACTGGCAGTTAGTCCCTTATTAAAATCGGAATGCAAGAAAACCAAGATGCATGGGACAGAAGTAGCAGAAGGGCGTAGCTGCCTCTCCGTGCGCCGAACTCAAACACGTGCCAACACGCGAAATGTACACCAGGCTCGTAGATCTTCTCCTGGCCCGTAGAAGAGTCACTATCACCGAACCTAAATAACCCTTCTTCTTCAACCTAGTGCTTTCAAAAACTCAGCAGTAAGCGAGAACTGAACCACCTGGGGCATGCGGAGCAGCCCTGCTATGCTAAGGAGATCTGGCCGATCAGCTAGAAGGCGAATCCAGGCTGGCAGAACATGGGCATCTCAGCCAGACTGGCGCTACCAGAAACACCAATCCCCAGTGTGCCTCTATCCACTGCACTATTAGGCCTATGAGCGTTCATGGAAGGAATACGTAGAGAAAAGACCCTCTGCAGGCCATTGCTGGATTAGGGCATCTCTCTCTTCGCCTGCTGAAAAAGCGGCCAGCCTTGGCAGACTCGAACGTTGCCCTGAGGTCCATAACCAGCGTAGCCCACTGACGGACCACCTTCTCGAACACTGCCTGGTTGCGCTGCCACTCCCCAGGGGCCAACATACCTAGTTGAGATAATCTGCCGCCAAACTGGCAACCCCCGCAACATGTGGCGCCGATAACACTAGGAGATGAGCTTCTGCCCACCGGAACAGACCCTTGGCCTCCTCCTCCAGGGCAGCACTTACGGTGCCCCCTTGCCGAATGATATAAGCCACCATGGTTGCGCTCTCCGAGAAAACCCAGATCGCGTTCCTCTGCAACCATGACTGAAACGTTTTAAGTGCCAGGGACACCACTCGCATTTCGAGCCTGTTGAACGACCAATGGGCTCGCTGTGGGCTCCACCTTCCTTGAACAAAACGTCCTTCACAATGGGCTCCCCAACCTGACAGACTAGCATCGGCCATCAAGGCACTCCACACCGGGGACTTGAGAGGCATGCCCCTTTCCATGTTCTCCAGATGCAGCCACCATCGGCGAGCCCTTCGGGCCCCCCCAATGGACAGGGGAGTACCTGTGATAGAGATTGACTCTGATGGCACCACCAACGGAGCACTCTGCAGTGAACGCAAATGTGTCCTTGCCCAGGGAACTCTCTCTAGCGTGGCGGCTATGGACCCTAAAATCTGCAGATAATGCCGCACCAATGGTCTCGACATCTTCAGGAACTGCCGGACTAACCTCCACAGCTCCTGCACCTGTCGTTATGGAAGAAAACACTCTCCCCACATGGGTGTCGAAGCACGCCCCCAAATATTCCAGCTCCTGGGTTGGCTGCACCTGACTCTTGGCCCTGTTTACCAACCAACCGAGACTTTGGAGGAATCCTACCACCTGCGCTGTAGCTCTTTCGCTGTCGGCCCTGGACTTCATCCAGATCAACCAATCGTCTAGGTACGGGTGCACAAGTATTCCTTACTTGCAGAGCGCTGCCGCCACTACCACCATGACTGTGGAGAAAGTCTGAAGTGCGGTCGCCAGACCGAAAAGCAAAGCTCGAAACTGGAAATGACCCCTTTGTACCGCAAATTGGAGAAACTGCTGATGTTCTGGATAGATGGGAATGTGCAGATATGCTTCTGTGAAATCAAGAGACATTAAGAACTCTCCGCACCTTACCACCACTATTACCAATCTCTGCGTTTCCATGTGGAATATTTCTTTTTGGGCACCACAAAATAAATGATCGACCGCAGCCATACTGGTCTGGAGGAACCGGCACCACTGCTTCGAGCTGCAGGAGACGAGACAATGTCTCCTCCACTGCCGCCATTGCTCCATGCTTTGCAGGGCGACTGCCCAAAGAACTGGGGGACCAGCCAAGCCCACCAAAGGGCACAGCTTTCCCACACAACCTCCAGAACCCCACTGGTCAGATGTTATCTGGACCCAGGCAGGGTAAAACCCCCGTAGCTGACCTCCCAAGGGTTGCACCCCCCCCCCCCCCCGTGCTTTCTTCTTTCCCAGGGAGGCAGCAGCACCAAACTCCTGCCCTCTGGTGGAAAATACGCCTCTCTGGGCTGGGCAAAAGCGTGAGGTCCGCAAACGTGTAAAGTCCCCTGCCTGTCCTCATGGCTGCGGGCCTGCTTCTGCTTGTCCTCGGGCAGCCAGCCTCCATTGGATTCCCCCAAATCCTTAACCAACTTATCCAAGTCTTCCCCAAAGATAAGCTTGCCTTGAAGAGAAGCTTCTAAGACGAGCCTTGGAGGAGCATCTGCAGCCCAGAACTGGAGTCATAGGTAGCGGCATGCTGCTACCTCCGAGGCCATACTTTTAGAGAGACTCCTAATGAGATCATAATGTGTGTCAGCCAGATAGGCCACTCATAACTCCAACTTGGCGGCCTCACCAGCTAAGTCTGACTCCAGTTCTCCGGACTGCTGTACTCTTTCTGACAAGCACAGACAGGTTCTTTCCACCTAGGCCACCACAGACTGAAGTGACATAGCATTAATATCAATGCCTGCTTCAATAAGGTATCCAACTTTCTATTTTGGACATGCTTGAGAGGTGCGCTGCCTTCTAATGGAATAGTCATCTTCTTAGTAATCGCCAACCCTGCTGCATCCACTCTGGGGGACCGAAGGAGCTCATGTTCAGTCTCTGGTAGCAGATGCAGGCGCGACATGGTTCGCACCCCTTTGAGACCCGCCTCCGGCAGATCCCACTTCTCCTGGATCATCTGCCTGGAAAAAAGAGGATCCTCCAGTGCCTCCTCCTTGGCCGGGAGGCTGGTGAGCCTATTCAGGCCTTAAAGGACTCCAAAATAAACACCGGCAATTCCTCCCGGCAAAACACCCGAATTATCCGGGCCTGGTCCTCCTGTTCCAGGATCTTTCCTTCTTCCAGATTGTCTTGGAGATCCAAGTCTGCGTCCCGATCATCCGCCTCTGGCTCTCTTGGTCCCCAACCACTCGCTCTCCTTAGCGTCCACCATCCTCTTGGCCCCCCATTCCGGGACCGAGGAGCCATTCGCCCCTGGTGGCGCATGCAAAACACCTTGTGCAAGAGTAGGACTAATTCAGGAGAAAAATCCTCTGGAAGCCCCCCTACTCCCGGGGCCTGGGTGATAGAAGGTCCAGGCATCATCAAGGAGCCAGGGATTGCCTCTTGTGACGGCAACACTGACCCCCCCCTTCTTCAGGAGTCTCCTGCGACATGGGAGAACCCTCTGGTTGCACTCCTTGCCGCGCCTTGTCCTGCAAGCCTTGCTCTAATGAAGCAGCCTCTTGTGTGCAACCGAGACAGACCCCTGCCTCCGAAACTGCTCTTCACCAGGTCCCGCGCCTGAGACACTGCAGCTCAGTCGGCATGGTGTAAGGCTGTCCAGAATAGAGCGAAAAAACCTCCTCTCTGTTTCCCAATCACTCAGAGGGGCAAAGGAATTAAACCCTAGGCTCCTCCCCCACAGGGATCCATTTGCAGACAACCAGCCCCAAAGCGATGAACCTACCATAAAGAAAATAAAGGGAAAAAATAAAGAGATATCTAACTGCAGGTAAACTGAGAAAAAAACAAGCTCTCCAAGGGCAAAACAGCGAAAAAACGAGGCATCTGCTGAGTTCCCCAGTCAAAAGCTCCGGTGGGAGCAAGGGGAAGTAAAAGCAAATGGGCCCCCTAAAACAAAAAAAAAAGGGCACACTGAGTTTCCCACGCTGATACTGGGCCTCCTCATGGGACTTCCTTAGCCCTGCACACGTCTTTCCCCCTAGCGGGCCTGAGCTCTGACGACCTGTCCGCATGTCCTTACCTGGAGGGAACAGTGTCTGCGTGGTTCCCTGTCTCCTTGTGCTCAGTCTTCCATAAAACGGCTTTGGAACTAAGGAGAGGGGGGAGCACTCCAGAGCTGCAGTGGCCGTCAGCATGGCGGCTTTTTACCCAATGACGAGTTTGGGAGCCGCCAGAGGATTTGGCCATGGGCAGGCCTCCAAAAACTGCAACCCTCCCCCCCTCCCCCCAGAACCGAAGGTGGGGGCATCCTCCTCACTGCTGCCTGTTTCTTCTTGTGTTGCCCAGAAGAAAAACAGACCCCGGTGAGTTTTTAAACTAATTTAATGCTATCTAGCAAAAAAAATAAAGAACCTGTAACTGACAAGACAAAAGCAAAACTAAACCACTCTCTAATCTTGGCCTATGCTCCTAATTTGTCCTTTCAGCAAGTTCAGCATCCTGGCTCACTACCTCCTCCAGCTACTTGGAGACTGAGCATACTGGGACTGGTGGGAAGTGTCAGCTCTATATGTACACTGGTGTCTTCAAAAGATGACATACTCAGTCTCCAAGCTGCTGGAAGAGATACACTACTCAGAGGTGCGGGACTGGACTGGAGGGACGATAAGGAATGCATTTTTTTATAAATGATACAATTTAACAGTATTTTTAATTTTTCAAGAATATACAGTTATCTTTTATAAGGTTATTCCAGTCATAGTAACCTTTTTAGCTTCAAATATCCAATGGCTTTTGCCATCTTCATCAATCTGGTTCCACCAGCGTAAACCAACCAAGAGTCTTCCAGTAACAGTCTAGTGACATCAAATTTTGTTAGTTTTGACGTTGTTACTTTAACACCAAGTCAGATTTGCACTTTTTGGGTTTTAGAATATAATTGTAGAGCCTGATGTTACCCGTGTAAATGCCTTAACCGGGATTTTTCAAAGGCACCTACAGGGTGCCTTTGGAAAATCCCGGTTGTCCTAATGGGTTCATGCTATCCGCTAGCATTGGGATGTGTTTGGGGCATTCCAGGCAGGGCGGGGCAGAGCAGAGGCGGTGAATGGCACTAAGTGGGTAGTAGCAATTTTCGATGCTACCCGCTTAGCGCTCTGCGCCTTAAAGATAGGCAAGGAAAACCCTTCGCCTATCTTTAAGGCACTGGGGGCTAAATGGGCAGCATCGAAAAATTGCTGCTACCCGCTTAGCCTTAGCAGCTGCCGGCCTACGTGATGTGACCCCAGATTTTCATTTCCAATTGCCATGGAAATGAAAATCCGGGTTAAGGGGGTTGGCAGGCAGGCTATGCACCTGCCTAAATGAAAATCAGGCCCCCTAATCTGAGATACTATTAATGTATGTTCTTTTCTTTTACCACAGGTTTCTCTCTTATGCAGTGGTACCTTGTTACAGAAATAATGCATGTTAGTAACTAAGGTCCCCAAGTCCCCTTCTACATATTTTAAAAATACTTGGCTCATTCACAAACACCACTTTTATTTTTTTATCATGAACGTTTTTAAGTAAAATGGAGGAGCACAAAGGATCTGTTCCAATCAGACAAGAGAACTACTCACAGAGGATCCAAAGTATAAAATGTGTTAAAAGTAACTGCAGTGGGTTACTTCTGAAGCACAGTTTGTGTGTGCTATTATTACTTCTGATGTAGCAGATATGATAGCAGAAGTAAGCCATTGTGCTAATATTAGCTCAGTTAGCATTTAAATGCATTAAAGAGCTGCATACAGAATTACTTCCTATACAGAAAACTGTACTAAAAGATTAGCAGCGTTTAGTACTTCCCGATTAGTGCTGAAATTTTACTTCACCTCCAGAGGTGAAGTTTAAGACCACAAAGATTTCAATCAACATCACTGAGAAGTTAAAAATAGATGTTAGATCCCCAAATGGGGATCAATGGTCTAAGCACCCCTGGCCTAGGACCCACACAAAGAGGACCTCAACCAGAGAGCTCCCAAACCTCAGACACGACCACCCCCCCCCCCCCCCCACCTGGAGCCAATAATTTGATTCTTTTGTGTGTTTTTTGCTTCATCTTTTCTTTTGTCTGACACTGTCTCTCTTATCCTGTCCCATCTGCTCAATGGCGTTCTTTACTTAAATTCCGTAACTTCAATAGTGTATTGTAAAAACGCTCTGATGCTTTTGGCCTGAGCGGTATATCAAATGTAATAATAAACATAAACATTATATATAGATATGTATATATATAGATAGATAGATAGATATAATCCAAAGTTATTTCAACGGCCACTTCTTAGAAAATAGTAAACATTAAGGGGTTGAACTGCCAGGGTGCCAATAATGTTAACTACAACTGTAGGTCACTATGGGCCCCCCCCCCAATGGGCCATACCTGGTCCAGTGTCCTCTGTTGTCCCCTTGAACGGGCACAGTCTTAGAAAATGGCAGTGGTTTAGCTTGTAAAATTGCACCAGATGTAAAGGATATGGAGGATACTTCCCTGGAACTAGGTAAGTATCAGTGGTCCATAGGACAGTGGTTCCCAAACTTGGGTAGCGAGTCCAAATGGGGTTACTCATTATTGGATGGGGTCACAGAAACATGTCCATTTCCACATCTCTCTGGACTCTGTGACCTACAGTTGTGGTCAACATTGGAAACCTTGAACTTCAACCCCTTAATGACCAGTATCTCCTAAAAAAAAAGTTATCAGTGAAATGGCTTTGGACTTATAGATGAAACAATTGACTCATAAAAGAATTAAATAGAAAGTCCAATTAAAAAGGAAATAGTATAAAAAACTGGGTCATTGCCAGGACATGATTATTTTGAAAAACCTTTGAGGGTGACCTTTGAAAGGGGCCGCAATGTGGCAAATTGGGTGGTTCACAATGGTGGTCTATTTCCTGAGGTTGAAATTAGAGGGCATTTCCAATGTACTAGATGTGACCTTTGTGCACAAAACGTTGGAAGGTGAAGTATGGGAACATCCATCTCAACATCGCCAAGTATATAGTAAGTTCTACACTACATGTCAATCATCATTTGTGGTGTATGTGTTGATTTTGTCCGTGTATAAAATTGTACGTTGGCAAAACATCTAGAACGATGAAGAGGCGGCTACTGGAACATCGTTCATGCATAACCACAGGGGTATTGTCAGCCCTGATGGTTGCACATTGTCAGGAATGTCAACATCAATTTGCTGATTTACGTTGGAGAGTTTTGGACCACGTACCAATAAAGGAAAGAGGGGGTGATCGTGATTTTTGTTTGCGTTATCGTGAATTGCTTTGGATCTACACTTTGGATTCTTTGTCACCTGCGGGTTTAAACGCCTCTTTGGATTGGTGGAGCAATTTGTAATCCCCGGTTTTTTTGGGGAGTGGATAGTTGTATTGGTTTCCATTGGTTCTGGACCGGTCATGTGATCAAGGCATAGAATTTAAAGAACACTTTTTCCGGGTTCGACCAGAAGCAACGAAGTTTGAAGAAGAGCCAAGAGGATCTATGGTTCGAAACGCAACGTTGGGTTACTAGTTCGTGGTATGACCACGGTACAGTTGCTTCTCACGAATGATAATTGAAAAAGTCTGAAGGAGGATGTCAGGAAAAAAAACAATTGTGAGTTGAGCGATTAAAGCTGGGAGTGTTGGCGCTCATTTAACCAGCTGTTGAGATATGGGGGATGACCCAATTCTTTGTCTGTGGTTGGCAACCTTTCCAGCGATTCGCTTTATATAGAAGAAAATCTTCCTGAACAGCTAAGTGACTTTTCTTTGATTTATATAAAAATATTTAAAGCACTTGTTTGGGGTTGCGTCCCTATTTAAAGAAAAAAAGGAACATCACACTGCGAGAAGGAAAAATTATCTTCAAGGTGTAAAGTTCCGACAAAAATTATATTAGATTTGGGTTTCTCTTATTGGGTGTTAGGACATGATTATTGGCACCTTATAAACACTTCAAATCAGTTTGAAACAGACCACCACATTTCCACATTCCCACTGCAATAAATTAGATGCACCTGTGATTAACTGTCAGTACTCACATGACTTGAATCAACCAGTGAATGATGGCTCTAATATTTAAAATGGCCACATTCACCCCTGTTCCATCTTCACAAAGGGGGAAGACAAAAGACCTGCCTGAGACCATCAGAAAATTCATTATCATCAAACTTCAAAGGGGCACAAGGCCATCTTCAAAGACCTTGAGATTCCTATGTCTACAGTTTGCAATGTTAAGAGGTTTTCAGCTCATGGAACTGTCAAGAACCTCCCAGGACATGGTGGGGAGAGGAAAATTAATCCGTCATCAAACGTTAATGAGAACTGTTGGAAAAATACTACATACATCATCCATAGAGCTTAAGACTGACCTGGAGCAATCTGGAGTGGTGGTTTCAACTCGCACATACGCTGCACATTAAACAAAGGTGAAATTAGGCCTTATCTGCTAATTGATGTTCTTGAACGAGTCCAGTCCAGTCCCAGACCTGTGGGTAGTGTCACCTCACCAGCAGCTGGAAGACTGAGCATGTCACAACTCTGACATCAGGGCATGCATACCAGTGGCATCTCTTACCAGAGCCAGTATCCTATTAACAAAGCAGACACACAAAAGCAACCATGACCGAAAAACAAATTCCTTTATTTTTTTAAACTAAATATAATGAGTCCTCCCTCCTACTAGGAGAACCACCACCTGAGAGAGAGAGAGAGAAAACACTTACCACAGCAGAACCTCTTCACCACGGGACCTTTAATGAACACTCCCGTCTATGCAGAGTCAAGCTGCCAAAGGTTCTTCGCTGTGCCCAACCATTCCGCATCGCCCCCTAAATCTGTTGATATCCTTGTGGACCATATCTATAGCTGTACTGGAAAAATACTAAATCCAAGGGTGGGGAACTGGGACTGGACTGGACTCACTCAAGGAACATCAATTAGCAGATAAGACCTAATTTCATCTTCCTTAACATTCCTCCAGTCCAGTCCCAGACCTGTGGGATGTACCATAGCAGTACTACCCCTGGGAGGGACCTGCCAGACCAGCCTGAAGAACTGCTGCTGCAAAACGCATATTCCCTGTCGCCTGATCATCCAGTCTATAATGTTTCACAAAGGTATGCAAGGACGACCAGGTTGCTACCCTACAAATATCCCCTGGCAGCACCAACCACGACTCTGCCCACGAAGCTGCCTGCGCATGAGTTGAGTGCGCTCGCAACCCCATAGGCAGCTGTTTGCACAGCAGCAAATACGCTGAAGATATTGCTTCTTGCACCAACCAGGAAATGGTGGCTTTTGAAGCCGCTTCTCCCTTACGTGTGCCGCCATACAAAATAAACAGCCGATCCGACCTCTGAAAAGACTCTGTTCTTTTCAAGTACCGGCACAAAACTCGTTTGATATCCAAACAATGAAGTAGGGGATCCCTTTACTTCCCCCCTGACCGCCTGATTCAAATAAAACACCGACAGCTCCTTCGGCAAGAAGGAAGGAACCAGTCACAAAACCATCTTCTCCTTATCCAACACCAGAAAGGGCTCCCGACAGGATAAGGCTTGTAGCTCCGAAATTCTCCTTGCGGAGCAGATTGCCACCAAGAACACAGTCTTTATGGTAAGCTCCTTTACCGTACATGAACTTAAAGGTTCAAAAGGCTGTTCTATCAGCACTGACACCACCAGATTGAGGTCCCAAGGAGGCACCACCACTCTGAAAGGCGGATGCTCTTGCTTCACCATTCTGAGAAACCTAACTATGTCAGGGTGAGCCACTAGCGAAACCTCCTTGACTCGCCCCCGGTAACAAGAGATAGCTGCCACCTGAACCCTGAGGGTGCTGCATGCTAGACCCTTCTCAAAACCTGCTTGCAGGAAAGCCAACACTTCCAGCACTGGAGGCAGATAGTGGCTTACTGTGGTTTCGCGCACACCAAACAAACACACTCCACACTCTCACATAAGTGAGCAATGTCTAGTGCTGTCTGGCTTTCGGCAGCGTCAAGATCATCGGGGTCGAACACCCCTTTCACTGCAAGAATCGATCCACCTGCAGCATCAGTATAGGACCCTGAACTTGCAGGTCTGGTCATGCCAGCAGCCACCATGGATGGTCCATCTGCAAGCGCACCAAGTCGGCATACCACGGATGGCGAGGCCAAATCAGGGGCTATCACCACCGGCCCTGGCTACATTTCTATCCTCTGTATCACTCTGTATCCTATAAAGGCCCAAGGTGGAAATATGTAAAGTAGCCTGTCCGACGGCCACCCCTGAGCTAGGGCATCTAGCCCCTCCAACATTCGTTCTCTCCTTCTGCTGAAAAACCACGGTGATTTTGCCGATTCATATGTCACCAGGAGCTCCACAATCGGTTGACCCCACTGCTTGACCAGGCAAGCAAACACTGCCTTGTTGAGTGACCATTCCCCTGGGTCAATGTGTACCCGGCTGAGGTAACTGGCTGCCACGTTGTTCTTCTCTGCCACATGTGCTGCCAAGAGAGACTGTAGATGCTCCTCTGACCAGGCTAGCAATGGAGCTACCTCTTCCTCCAAGTTGACACTGCTTGTGCCCCCCTGACGTTGATATATGCTACTGCTGTCGCATTGTCTGAGAATACGCACACTGACCCGCTGAGGAGATAAGTGCGGAACTGCTGCAATGCTAAGAACACCGCCCTCAACTCGAGGTGGTTTACTGACCAAGTGGCCTCCAGTTTCGAACAACACCCCTGTACGATTTGTCCCTCCCAATGAGCTCCCCAGCTGGCCAGACTGGCATCTGCTTTCACTGTAATCCAATTGGGCATCTCTAGAGGCATGCCCACCCACAGGTTGTTGCCGATTAGCCACCACCAGAGCGAGCTTCAGGCGTATTCTGGACATGGAAGCAGAAGCAATAGCGGCTGACTCTGTGCTGAGCATCTGCTTAACAGACTGCATTGCAAAGGATGCATATACGCCTGCGCCAACAGCATTAGATCGATGGTCGCTGCCATAGAGGTAGTGCCATGCTGTTGGCCTCATCATGTTGCAAAACGTCCAAAGCTGTGATTGCAAGGTCTGAACTTGGTTCTCCGGCAAGGAAACCCATTCTGTCCCAGTCTAAAACTGAGCCCCTAGATAGACCAAGTCCTGTGAAGGACATAGCTGACTTCGCGAAGTTTATCACCCATCCGAGTTTCTGCAAATACCTGATCACCTCTGCCATGACCTGCGTGCTTTCAGCCTCTGATTGCACCCAGATGAGCCAATCATCCAGACAGGGGTGTACCAGAATCCCTTTTTGTCGTAGGCCTGCCACCACCACCATTACCATTACTTTCATGAACGTGCGTGGTGCAGTTGCCAAACTGAAAGGAAGCGCTTGAAACTGGAAATGGCGCATGGGTACCGCAAGCCTTAAGAACTGTTGGTGCTCTGTCTGAATGGGTATATTCAAGTAGCCTTCCGTCAGATCGAGGAAAGTCAAGAACTCCCCTTCCTGACTGCCACAATCATTGACCGAAGCATCTCCATGCGGAATCAAGGTACCTTTAGACACTGATTCACATGCTCGAGATCCAGAATGGGCTGGAAAGAGCCCTCAAAATAGATCGAGTAATGACCATAACCGCATTAGTCTCCCAGCACCGTCTTGACAGCCTGAAGCTGCAAGAGCCTTTTCGTTTCCTGCACAGTCTTCCTTTTCCGAGGAGCTTTGCACAGAGAAAGGACGAAGGCCTCCTCGGTAAGAGAACGCCGGAACTCTAACACATACCCTTTTCTGATGATATCCAATACCCATTGATTGGAAGTAACCTGCGCCCACACAGGATAAACGTCCCGCAGCCGACACACCCCCCCCCCCCCACGGGTACCCCTGCTGTGTGGGCAGTCTTCACTTCATTGTAACTTCTTAGGGGCCTTGGAAGAGGAAGGGAAGAACTCTCTGCCCGCTCCCCTGAAACCCCGAAAGGACTGCCCCCTAGAAGGGAACCTGCCTTTTTGATATGGAACAAAACAAACCGCTCTAAACCGGTGAAAGTTCGGTGGCTGACCCCGCTGTGAATTGCTGGATCTGACGGGCTTCGGCTTATTTTCCAGCAGGCGACCCACTTTTGACTCTCCCAAATCTTTCACCAGCTGGTCGACGTCCTCCCCAAACAGGAGTTTCTCTCAGAACGGCAACTTGCTCAACCGTGCCTTTGATGAGCCATCAGCCGACCAATTTCGCAGCCAGAGGTATCGCCGCACCGCCACTAAGGCCGCCATACCCTTGGAATCACTGAGAATCAAGTCATAAAAGGTGTCCGCCAGGTATGCTGCCCCGGCCTCTACTTTGGCCATCTCTGCCAGAAGTTGCTGACCCAAGGACTCAATCATGCTTTGCATCCATCTTAAACATGCTCGTGCCACAAAGGGCCCACAGATCGACGTCTGCAAGGAGAGAGCATTGATGTCAAATGCCTGCTTTAAAAGCATTTCCACCTTCCTATCCTGAACATCCTTGAGTGCTGAGCTATCTTCCAATGGAATGGTAGTCTTCTTAGTCACTGCTGACACCGCGGTGTCCACCTTCGGGGAACGCAGGTGGTCTCTGCCCTGCTCTGGGAGCAGGTAGAACCGTTTCATTGTTCATGTGCCCTTCAAAGCAGCCTCCAGAACATCCCATTCCTCCTGAATCATCTGCCTTATGACTCTGTGTATGGGGAATACCTTCTGTGTTTTTCTGAATGCCTGGAAGAGGGGATCCTCTAGTGGCTCCTCCTCCAGGGGAGCCTGTGTGTCCATATTACGAGCTTTCAGTGAATGAGTAATCAACACCGTAAGCTCCTCCTTCTGAAAGACCAGCACTATGCAGGACTCTTCTGCTTGAGGAATCTCTCTCTCCTCCAGCTCCAGCTCCTCCTCCACCTTCTCTTGTACCACTGTGTACTCTTCTTCTTCCTTAAAAGGAAGAGAACCCCCCATCTCCCCAAGGGTCTTCCTCCTTAAGTCTTCTACTAGGGCTCGGTTCACCTGGAGCCCTGCCTTCCAAGAATACCCCCGGCAATTCCCACTTCAAACTAGATGCTTGTGCACCCTCCAGCTTACCTGTTCACTGCTACAAACAAAAGTCCTTGTGTAGAAAGAGGACAAACTCTGGAGAAAAGGCGCCTGATACCTCTGTCCATTGATTTGTCCGAGGAGAGCATTTTGAGGCTTTCCCGGATTTTCCTGTCTTCGTGTCTGGTGCTTCTGGGAGCTGCAACTCCGAGTCCTTACCCGGCGCCCTAGCCTGAGCCACGGGAGTGGATCCCCCCGTGAGAATACACAGAAGCCTCCCCTTTCTCCTTCGAAGGCCAAGGCATTCTGTCATCCTTGGCCTCGAGGTAACCTACCTCTGCTGTCCTGGCAACTGCTTCACAAGTACAGCAGAGCCCTATGCTGAACACTGATTCCCTATGAGAGCCATACGTTAAGCATGTGCTCTTAAAGTTCATCCTGCACCTGCTGTCGTTCGTTTTCCTTTTATATCTTTGTTTTTTTGAGGTTTTGGGGGGGTTTTTTGGAGGAGAGATACCAAATGAGCACAGACAGCGTAGTTACTCACCTGTAACAGGTGTTCTCCAGGAGCAGCAGGAATCAGTCCTCACATATGGGTGACGTCGGCGCCGACGGAGCCCTCGCGGAGCAATTTTCCCCAGCTTTCAAAGAAAGCCTTTGGGAATTGCAGCGTGCATGCGTGGTCCTCTTCCCGCCCAAGGGTGCCATCTTGCTCAGTCAGATGACATAGCTAAAAGACAGCAAAAATTAGCAAAAACGAAAGCATAAAACTGCAACTCCAAGGGGAGGAGGGAGGGTTGTGAGGACTGATTCCTGCTGCTCCTGGAGAACACCTGTTACAGGTGAGTAACTACGCTTTCTCCAGGACCAAGCAGGAAGTCAGTCCTCACATATGGGACTCCCAAGCTTAAGGCTACCGGAGACCCTAAGCACAAAAATGAGCTCCCTCTAGCTCAGCAGCACAGAAGGAAGGAATCTTCTCTGAATACTTCTCCAACCGGTAGCCCAACATCCGGGATGGAGGTTAGGAGTTGCCTAGACCTCGAAGAGGTTACGGAGGACTGCCTGTCCGAAAGCACTGTCCCTGCGGGACTCCCTCTCCAGGCAGTAATGGGCTGCAAAAGTCTGGCTTGAAGACCAAGTAGCGGCCCGGCAGATGTCTGCCAACGGAACAGAGCGGAGGTAAGCCACTGACGTAGCCTTCGCCCGAACACGATGAGCGGTGACTCTACCTTCCAGCACGAGGCCCGCAGCCTCGTAAGCCCAAGCGATGCAGTCCGCAATCCAGATGGACAGATTACGCTTGGAGACAGGGAGCCCCAACTTGTTGGGGTCATAAGACACGAAGAGCTGAACAGCCCTTCGGTGCTCCCGCGTACGGTCAAGGTAGAAGTTCAGTGCCCTTCTACAGTCCAGGGTGTGCAGGACCATTTCAGCTCGGTTGGAGTGTGGCCTGGGAAAGTAGGTCGGAAGTACCACCTCCTGGTTGATGTGAAAAGGGGAAACCACTTTAGGAAGAAACTTAGGGTGAGTCCGTAGGACTACCCGGTTCTTGTAGAACCTAGTGTAAGGAGGATCCGATACCAGGGCCTGCAGCTCACTAACGCGTCTAGCAGAAGTGAGGGCCACCAAGAACAAGGTTTTCCAGGAAAGAAAATGAAGAGGACAGGTAGCCATAGGCTCAAAAGGCGGACAGGTAAGCCGCTGTAAAACCACATTGAGATCCCAGTTCGGGGCTGGCGGTCGCAAAGGTGGTTTAAGGAGTAGGAGGCCCCGGAGAAAACGAGCCACCAGAGGGTGGCTGGAAAGAGGCCTACCATCCACCGGTAGGTGGTGCGCAGAAATAGCACTGAGGTGGACCTTGACCGAGTTGGACTTAAGTCCAAGATTGGAAAGGGAAAGCAAGTACTGCAAGACCACTGACGTTGAACAGGAGAAGGGGTCTTGCGACTGCTGTGTACACCAGACGGAGAACCGACGCCACTTAAGAGCGTAGGACTTCCGGGTGGAAGGCCTCCTGGAGGCCAAGACGACCTCTTCCACATCTGGAGGCAGCTGGAGAGGGGCAAGGACTACCCTTTCAGCAGCCAGGCCATCAGATGAAGGGACCGAAGGTTGGGGTGCAGGAGCGTCCCCTGATCCTGCGTGAGGAGGTCGGGCTGAACCCCCAGAGGAAGAGGGGTGTCCACCGCCAGCTGCATCAGAAGCGGGAACCAAGGTTGCCTCGGCCACCGGGGAGCCACTAGGATCATCGATGCCTTGTCTCTGAGAACTTTGAAGAGCGTCCGAGACACCAGAGGCATGGGTGGAAAGGCATACAAGAGGCCTGTGGACCATGGAATCAGAAAAGCATCCGCCGCTACCCGGAGAGGATGCGGCTGTCGAGAGCAGAATCTGGGAAGCTGCCGGTTCAGAGGACTGGCGAACAGATCCATGGTGGGGAGGCCCCACCGTAGAAAGATCCGCTGAACCACAAGCGGATCCAATCTCCACTCGTGCGGTTGGAGGATCCTGCTCAGTTTGTCTGCCAGATAGTTTTCTTGACCTGGGAGATAGACAGCTTTGAGGACGATGTTGCGATGGACGGCCCAAGAGCAGAGCTTCTGTGCCTCCTGACAGAGAAGGAAGGAGCCGGTTCCGCCTTGCTTGTTCACGTAGAACATGGCAACCTGATTGTCTGTCTGGACAAGTACTGACTGGTGAGACATCAGGTGAGAGAAGGCTTTGAGCGCTAGGCGGATGGCTCTGAGCTCCAGGAAGTTGATCTGCTGAGCGGACTCCCAAGGAGTCCAGAGACCCTGAGTACAAGTCCCTTGGCAATGTGCTCCCCAGCCCTGGAGAGAAGCATCGGTCGTCAGGACCTGAGAATGTGCAGGGGGCTGAAAAGTCACCCCGAGCACTAGGTTTGGCAGGTGAAGCCACCATCGCAGAGAGGAGACCAGCTGGTCGGAGATCTGCACGGAGTCCGCTAGGCTCCCAGTGGCCTGATGCCATTGTTTTGCGAAGGCACCATTGAGCAGGTCGCATGTTCAGGCGGGCATAGGGGGTTACATGGACCGTGGAAGCCATATGGCCGAGCAGTCTCAGAAATTGCCAGGCCGAGACCAGGAAATTGCTGTGAAAACGGCTGGCGAGATCCATGAGCCTTTGGGCCCTGTCCAGAGGCAGGAAGGCCCGCGCCTGAAGAGTGTCCAACCTGGCGCCGATGAATTCTAGATCCTGAGAGGGGAGCAAAGTGGACTTTGCGAAGTTTATGACAAATCCCAAGTGCTGGAGCAGAGCCACCGTGCGATGAGTAGCCTGAGTGGCTTCTTGGGCAGACTGGGCTCTGATGAGCCAGTCGTCCAGGTATGGGAACACAAATTATTATTGACATTCTCTTATATACCGCACTATTTTGCATCAGTGCGGTTTACATTGAACAAACTGAAATTACATTGAACAGGGCATTGAACTTGGAGATAACTATTTTACAGGGAACATGGGCTATGGAGGGTTAAGTGGCTTGCCCAAGACCACAAGGAGCACCTGTGGGACTATAAACCCCAGTCCTTCCGGCCCAAGGTTGCTGTCCTCTAGTGGGATTTGAACCCCCGACCTTCTGGCCTGAAATACCTTGCCCCAACCACTAGGCTACTCCTCCACTTTAAGTCTCAGATAGGCCGCCACCACTGCTAGGCATTTGGTGAACACCCTGGGGGCGGAGGATAGGCCGAAAGGCAGTACTCTGTACTGGTAATGGCGTCCGTCCACCACAAACCTGAGGTATTGTCTGTGGTGTGGATGAATAAGGATATGAGTATACGCATCCTTCAGATATAAGGAGCATAGCCAGTCTCCCTGCTGGAGGTAGGGCAGCAGGATTCCAAGGGTAAGCATTTTGAACTTTTCCTTTGCCAGGAACTTGTTGAGGTTGCGCAAGTCTAGGATGGGTCTGAGGCCTCCTGTTCTTTTCGGAATCAGGAAGTATCTGGAATAAAACCCTTGACCCTTCAGGTGGTGGGGCACCGGTTCCACGGCTTGTTCCTGAAGAAGACTCGCTAACTCCTGAAGGAGTAAGTCCCTGTGCAGAGGGAGTCTGGAAGGCTCCCCTGGAAAGTAGGAGGGAGGTACCTGGTGAAAATGAAGAAGATAGCCCTTTTGAACTATCTGAAGCACCCAGGTATCTGTGGTGATGTTGGACCACCTGTGGGCAAAGTGGACCAGCCGGCCTCCTGTGCTGAGAGAAACCAGCTGAGGGGGAGAGGCTATGCTGAGAAAGTCAAAAACCCCCACCCTGCTGAGCAGGGGCCGGTGGTGCAGGCTTGGGGGCTTGCTGCCTACGGGACCCATTACCCCGTCCCTTTGCCTGCTTTCCCTGTGGGGGAGCTGGTGAGGCCTGATACTGAGGGTAGTATTTATAGGCAGCACCTTTCCTCGGGTAAAAGGGCTTTTTCCCCCGAGGCCTTCTTCTTTTGAGAAGGGGCAGAGGTCTTCCTGGAGAGACGAGTCCTGGTGAGAGTCTCCGTCTCGATTTGTGCAGCCTTCACATCCATGGGCTTGCCAAAGAGGTTATCACCTCGGCAGGGGACATCGACCAACTTGTCCTGTACCCAGGGCTCGAGGTCGGACGACTGAAGCCAAGCCTGGCGGCGTCCACCGATGCCAGCCGCGGCTACTCGAGCCGAAGCCTCAAAACCATCATAGGCTGCTCGAGAGAATACCAGCAGATAAGGATTGGAACCTCTGCAAAGGTTCGTCGGAGAGACCAGCAGAGAACCCGGCTATTTCCTTAGCCAGGTCTCGGAGATAGAGCCCTGGAAGCACTTCCTACCGAGAGCATCCAGGCTTCGGGCTTCCCTACCCGGGGGCACCGAGGAGTGCATTTTCTGACTCTTCAGTCTATGCATGGCCGATTCCACCACCATGGAATGGTGCGGTAGTTGTGCCTTTTGGAACCCGGGGCTCTTGCGGACTCGATAAATGGAATCGACCCGCTTGCTTAACACCGGCGACGACGCCGGGCTCTCCCACATGCGGAAGAGAAGCCGTTCCAGCATTGGAGGAACCGGTACAATAAAGGCCTCCTTCGGGGGAGAGTCATATTGGAGGGCATCGAGTTCTTCGACTCGAGGCTCCTCCTCGGGATCCGCAGGGAAGGCCAAGGCTTTGGCCATATCCCTGACGAAGTCCGAGAACCGGGTATCCTCCAGGGGGGACCGTCTCCGAGGTTCGGACTCGGGGGAGTCCGAAGGGACACACCGAGTCCGAAAGGAACCAGGTGACTCTTCGTCCTCAGATTCCCAGGCCGACTCCTCGGAGGAGGAGTCGACCGGCTCCGGTCGGGCGGGCACTGATGCCATCCGCCCCGACGCCGAGGGAGTCGGCGTCGATGACCTCGGTCCCGAACGGGAGGCCGAAGGAGACCTCGACCGAGGAACGACTCAAGCCCTCATGGACTCGAGGATCGGCTCGGTCTCCGGGGTCGACTTGGAGGTCGACGTCCCGGCGGTCAGGGCAGAAGCGCCAGCGAGGCCAGCGATCAATGCCCGCTGCTGGTCCAAGAAGGCAGACAAACTGCACTCCAAGGCCGTCAACCTGAGTCCGAGCTCAGGAGACCCAGCAGCCCCCGACTCGGGCCCCGACGGTGTCGGGCCCGACGTCGGGTCCTTCGGAGGCGAGTCCACGAGGACAACAGTACTTACGTGAGCGGGCAAGTCCACCTCGAGTCGAGGATGTTTTGATGGCCTTTCCGACTCCAAGGACCCGGGACGGGAATCGGGGCTATGCGACCTGGCCCTCGAGGAACCAGGAGCGTCCACCGATCCCGCCCTCGCGGGTTTCTTCTTCCGATGATGCTCCCGGGTAGGAGACCCCCTTTCAGAGGAACTCCGACGATGCTCAGGACCACAGTCCCGAGACGTCGAAGCCTCTGACGAGGTCCGAGTCCAGCCGGGGTCAGAGAAGATACGCTCCCGCTGGTGCTGCCGACTCCTCAATGCTTTTGAGGACATTTTGCCGCATGGCCCGCAGATCATGGGGTCATGATCTGGGCCGAGGCAGCGGAGGCAGAAGTCATGAGTGTCTGTAAGAGACATAAGTTTCTTACAGAGGTCACACTTTTTGAAACCACTGGCCGCCATCGGGGGAAAAAGGGCCCCTGCGAGGTCGAACGACCGGGCAGCCAGGGAAAAAAAAAAAAAAAGCGCGAAATCTGTCACGAAGGACAAAAAACCGAAAAATAAAGGACTGACTCGCAACCGGCGTCGCGAGTCCGGGCGGGAAAAGAACCGGCGTCGAACCGAAGAAAAATAGAGAAAAATAGAGAAAAATCAACTTTTCTGCGGGGATTCACAGGCAACGTCTGTAGGGCTCCGCGGAAAAAAGAAGACTGAGCAAGATGGCACCCTTGGGGCTTTCTTTGAAAGCTGGGGAAAATTGCTCCGCGAGAGCTCCGTCGGCGCCGACGTCACCCATATGTGAGGACTGACTTCCTGCTTGGTCCTGGAGAATGACCGTCTGCTCTCTCCCTTAGGAAGTTTACTAAACGGATCTATTCATGCCATTACTTAGCACTGCATGAGGCACCATGGACAGAAACCAGAAATAAGCAAAAAAAACCCCAAGAAAATGCGACTGCAGTCCTCCGGAATCCATCTACAGCCCCAGGCTAATTTGTCCTGCCTGCCAAGCCCGATCGCCAGCAACAAACCCCGAATAAGAACTGCAGAGGAAAAGAAAAGTAAAAGAAAAAGACGTGCTTCACAAAATGGCCGTCATTCCCATGCTACATGGCAGACAGTTGCTTAACCCAATGCGAGACGGGTCCCATCAATAAACTCCTGTAGTGCACTCACCCGATGGAGTTCTTTGCGTCCCCACTTCCCGCACGACGTTTAGCTGCCAGCAGAGCTTCAGTGTTGTCTGGAGTGTTCATCAGGCAATTCCTGCTGTCAGCTGTCCCTGAAACACCGAGGCTGACTGACAGTGAGGAGCAGTGCAACTGCGATCCCCTCTCTGCCCCAGGGGCGGCTTGTCTGTCCTCTTGTCTCTCTTATGTCTTTTTTTTTAAGCAAATTCAGTGCCTCAGCTGCATAGTGCTTAATCTAGCTGACCCCTAGTCCAAAGAGTTTTAAATTTAATGTCTATCAATTCCTTATTGGTTCCTCTAGTGAGCCTGACCTAAGGATTCACCTCACCCCAGCTGCTTGGAGACTGAGATAATGGCTCTGGTGGGAGGTGCCACTGATATGTATGCCCTGATGTCAGAGTTGCGACATGCTCAGTCTCCAAGCTGCTAGTGAGGCGACACTACCCACAGGTCCAGGACTGGACTGAAGGAACGATAAGGAAGATGGACTTCATGGGCAAAGGCCAAAGAGGACCCCACTGCTCAAAGACAAACATAAAAAGGCATGTCTGATCTTTGCCCAAACCCACCTTGAGAAACCACAGTATTCTAGGGCAATGAAACCAAACTTGAGCTCTTTGGCAATGAAGACCAGCGATACATTTGCAGGTGAAGAAATTAAGCTTATAAGGAAAGCACCCTTCCTACAGTTAAATATGGTGGAGGTTCCATAATGTTGTGGGGCTGTTTTGCTGCCTCAGGAACTGGAGACCTAGAACGTATTAATGAAATCATAAAGTCAGAGGACTTCCAAGGTATATTGGAGTGAAATGTGCTAGTTAGTGTCAAAAAGCTAGGTCTGGATCCTCCAGCAGGACAATGACTCAAAACATACAGCCAAAAAGTACAAAAGAATGGTTAAAAAGGAACAAACTGACTGTTTTAAACTGGCCAGCAGTGAGTCCTGATCTCAATCCAACCAAGTACTTTTGGAAAGAGCTGAAATCTGCCATTGGAAAAAGGAATCCTGGAAACATTCAAGAGCTGGAACAAATTGAAACTGAAGAGTGGGAGAAACTACCAACAGACAGATGTATGAAACTTCTAGATGGCTACAAGAAACATTTGGAGGCTCTCATCACTGCCAAGGGTTGTGTAACCAAATATTAGTGAAGGGTGCCATTAATCCTGTCCAGCTCATATTTTGTTATTGTTTTCCTCAATTACTATGTCCAAGTGGCACAGACATCTTTTTTTGGTTCTATACCTTTGAACATACTATTAAAATATTATGATGACATACAACTGGATTATTTCCAATTATTTCTCAAGATATTGTACAAAGCATACCTAACATGCAAGGGTGCCAATAATGTTGACCTCAACTGTATGCCAAGTCACCAGTCAGTATGTGGCCTGTTGAGCCAGTGAACATTCGTAGGCCCATTCCCCCACCTGAGTAAGTTTCCTGTAAGATTGGGAACCCATGCTGAATACTGGGGTCTGTAAGTACACACTGCACACCGACACAAGGGATTATGTACCGACTGCTGCTGCTGCTGCTGCTGCTGCTATTGCCATTACTATGGCTGCTGCATTCCGGTTTTAGATGAGTGGAGGGAGGGAAAGGAGGCCGGAGATCTGCTCGTTTGATTTCATCATCAGCTGGGGTCACATAGTAACATAGTAACGTAGTAAATGACGGCAGATAAAGACCAGCATGGTCCATCCAGTCTGCCCATCAATACGGCAAGAGTAGGTGCACCTGACGCTCTGTGCAGGTCACCCCTCCCCATGTCTTTGTTTAGGGGTGGACCCACCACTCCATGTAGGACACCCCTATTTGTTGAGAAGTCAGATGGTTCCGTTTATTTTGTTGTTTTTATCCTGTTGCCGTAAAGGGATCCGCTGTGCTTGTCCCATGCTGTTTTGAATTCCATCACCGTGTTTGCCCCTACCACTTCCATCGGGAGAGCATTCCAAGCATCCACCACTCTTTCAGTGAAAAAATATTTCCTGACATTGCCTTTCAATTTTCCACCTTGCAGCTTCATGTTATGCCCTCTAGTTTTGCAGCTTCCCTGTCTTTGGAAGAGGTTTGTTTGTTCATCGTTCCTCTTTAAGTATTTAAAGGTCTGAATCATATCTCCCCTATCCCACCTTTCCTCCAAAGTGCACATATTTTAGGTCTTCAAGTCTCTTCTCATAAGGTTTCTTACGCAGGCTCCAAATCATTTTGGTCACCTTCCTCTGAAGGCTTTCCAGTCTTTTTACATCTTTTGCAAGATATGGTCTCCAAAACTGAACACAGTATTCCAGGTGAGGCCTCACCAGCGACCTGTACAGTGGCATAAGTACCTCTTCCTTTCTGCTGGTAATCCCTCTTTGTATGCAGCCCAACATCCTCCTGGCTTGTGCCACCGCCTTGTCGCACTGTTTTGCCACCTTGAGATCATCAGAGATAATCACACCAAGGTCTTTTTCCTGAACCATGCACACCAACCTCTCGCCCCCTATCACATACATTTCCCTTGGATTTCTGCTACCTAAGTGCATGACACTGCACTTTTTCGCATTAAATCGTAATTGCCAAGCATTAGACCATTCTTCCAGCTTTCGTAGATCTTTCCTCATGTTATCCAATCCCTCGGGGGAGTCAACTCTGTTGCAAATTTTTGTGTCATCTGCAAAAAGACAGACTTTTCCATTCAGTCCTTCAGCAATATCACTCACAAATACATTGAACAGTGCCGGGCCCAAGACCGAACCCTGGGGCACCCCGCTAATCACCTTCCCCTCATCCGAGTGAGCTCCATGTACCATCACCCTCTTGTCGTCTGTCAGTCAACCAATTTCTAATCCAGTTTACTATCTTGGTACCCATCCCCAAGCTATTGAGTTTATTGACAAGCCTCCTATGAGGAACAGTATCAAAGGCTTTGCTGAAATCCAGGTAGATGACATCCATCGCATGCCCCTGATCGAGTTCCTTGGTCACCCAGTCCTTGGCAAGACCGTCCTTCAGTAAAACCATGTTGCCTCGGATCTTGCAACCTGTTGGTTTTGAGCAAGTTCACTATTCACTCTTTCAGGAGCGCCTCCGTTACTTTTCCCGCCACCGAGGTAAGGCTCACAGGTCTGCAGTTTGACACTTCTTCCCTGTCTCCACTTTTGTGTAGAGGTACATCATCAGCCATTTTCCAGTCCTGAGGAACCTCTCCTGTTTCCAAGGATCTGTTGAATACATCCTTTAAACGGCCCTGCTAGAACTTCTCTGAGCTCTTTCAGTATCCTGGGATGTATCCCATCCGGTCCCATGGCTTTGCCCCCTTTCAATTTAGCAAGTTGTTCCAACACATCTTCTGTGAATGGTGTGGTATCTACTTCGTTCCCATTTTTATATTTGAGAGTCCCAGCTGGTCCATCTCCAGGATTTTCTATAGTAAAAACAGAGCAGAAGTATTTGTTTAGCAATTTCGCTTTTTCTATATCACTTTCTACGAGTCTTTTCCCAGCACTTCTGAGTCCTGCAATTCCAACTCTGATCTTCTTCCTTTCCCGAATATACCCGAAGAAAGTTTTGTTGCCACCCTTAACATCTTTAGCCATCTTTTCCTCTGCCTTTGATTTTGCTAGTCTTATTTCTCTTTTTGACTCTTTGAGTTTGATCCTGTATTCATTTCTGTGTTCTTCTGTTTGCAAGCTTTTGAATTTTGCGAAAGCTGTGGTTTTTGCCTTTATTTGAGCAGCCACTTCTTTGGAAAACTAAATAGGTTTCCTTCTCCTCCTGTTTTTGTTTACTTTAACATATTTGTCCGTTGCCCCTTTTATTGCCACCTTTAGTTTATCCCATTGCAATTCCACTTCCTTTATCTCCTTCCACCCTGTCATCTCCTCCTTTAGGTACTTGGCCATTTTATTGAAGTCAGTGTTTTTGAAGTTTAGGACTTTGAGCTTGCTATGTTTGGCCTATACGCTGGCTTTTATCTCAAACCACACTGTGTAATGATCGCTGTTGCTCACAGGGGTACTCACGCAGACATTTGACACGCTATCACCGTTGGTGAGCACTAAATCCAGTGTTGAGCTTTCCCTGGTTGGTTCCATGACCATTTGTCTAAGTGATGCATCCTGGAGAGCATCTACAATTTTTTTTTGCTTCTTTCCAGATGCACAGAAGGAGTAATCCAATCCACATCAGGTAGATTAAAGTCACCCAAAATGATTACTTCCCCCTTTGTGGCTATCTTGGCAATATCTTTAATCAAATAGTTATCTCTCTCTTCAATTTGAGTCGGAGGTCTGTAGACTACAGCAGTATGGATGACAGTGCCATCTCCTCTTTCCAACACAATCCAGAGCGCTTCTTCTTTTTCCCATGCTCCCTGCATTTCAGTAGCTTTAATATTGCTTTTGACATACAAGGCCACTCCTCCTCCTTTTCCATTTTCTCTGTCTCTTCTGAATAGATTATAGCCAGTTATGGCTACATCCCAATCATGCGATTCATTGAACCATGTTTCTGTAATGGCCACAATGTCCAAATCCATTTCCATCATTAGGGCTTCCAGGTCCAGAACTTTGTTGGCTAAGCTTCGAGCATTTGTCTCATTGCTTTCCAGCATTTACCTGACTTGTGTGTATTTTGCACTAATTTTGTTCTGCCCACATCTTCCCACTTGTTTGTGATGTGTGGTTTAAAAGTGTGGCTGTTTCTGATATTATTCTGCTTTTGCAGGGGGTGGGTACCAGCCTTGACCTTCCACATCCGTCACCCCCTTTTCCTAGTTTAAATGCATATCCACATAATGCCTGAATTTTTCACTTAAGATTATTTTCCCTGCGACAGAGAGATGTAGTCCATCAGCACAGTATAGTCTCTTGTTGGTCCATCTGTTTCCCCAGTCGCCAGTAAATCTGAATCCTTCTTGTTTGCACCAGGTCTGGAGCCATGTATTAAAGCTGTTAATGTGGGGGGCGCTAGCGAGCCCGTGAAGGAATGGCCGCACTTTAACGCAGCTCTGAGCCGGGCTTTCCCCTTTTTTAGCTAGCACTTGCCTTTCATTAGCGTTCTCCCCTTGTGCCTACCCGATCCTGCTCTCCGAGACCTGGTGGTTCCGTTTTGATTCCTGGTGGAGCGATCGGAGGTGCGCGCTGTGCTGTGGAGACCGGAGGCACTCGATCCTGTGGCAGGCACTGCTATCCTACCACCATTTGCCGCTGCGGTTCGGAACGGGGCCCCTCCACCAGTGATTCTGAGAGCGAGGTCATCCAACAATTTTGCTTCGGGCCCCGCCGATTGGAGAGAGTGAGGAGCCTGGAGATCCGGTGTGCGGCTGACTGAATCGCTGCCGGTAACCGGGGCAGTGAGAGGGATCGGCCCCGCGGTTTCAGTGTTGCTCTGCCTACCGAAGACTCCATCTGCTAACCGCTGCCCCTGCACTCTGTAGACGTGGGAGCGGTGCTTTCGGCGTCTCGGGGCTGAGTGAAGGCCGGAGTCTTGGTCAGTTCCCTCAGCGGCCATTGACACGTGTTTCTGGAACGCATGGTTCTCCCTGCGTTCCAACTAGCTTCGGCGGGAAGGAACCACGTGTCCAGCAATTAGCGAATCAGCACCCAGTGTCCTGAGACTCGGCCTTCCTGGAGATTGATGTTCTGGCTGTTGGCCCCTCTACCCTTTTGCTACGCCTTGGTGCCGGGTTCATTGAGCCTTTTTCTCTGGGCAGCTGAAAGTGTAACAATTGCATCAGGTGCAGCTTCTCTCCGTGCCTGTTTGATCCTGCTCCTTTAAACGTGCCTGGAGTGCCATCTACAGCTCAAGAATGGGACTTTTTCATCATCATTATTATTATTTTTTCCTTTTCTTGCTTTTTGTACTGATTCCTGCTCCTATCCAGCTCCCTGCTGCTACTTTCACAATTTTTTTTTTTTTTTGACTGTAGCGTTCCAAAAACTACCCATGGCTAGCAAAACCAGGGGGCTTGAGGCCCAGGAAGGCATGCGGGCCTCCCAGCGTCTACTGGGAAAGAGTGGTCCCCAGACCAGCCCAACCAGCAAACTACCTTCTGAGGGCTCCGGGGATGAGACAATGAGTGAAAATGACCTGGGTCCCACGACGCTGTCCTCGCATGCCCTTCTACAACGGGAGCTTCGGAGGGGCTTTGAGGATCTGGCTGGTGAATTCTGCTCCATGCGCGAGGAAGTGATGAGCACAATTGCGGCCTCAGGGGTGATATAAAAGACCTAGGTACCCGAGTGGAAGAGGTTGAGACTAAAATTGAAGATCATGATGGTGCCTTGGTGGATTTACAGTGCGCAGTAGATCGGCACCACTCGCAAGCGATGGAACTGACTTATAAAATTGATGATATTGAGAACCGATCCCGTCGTAATAATGTGCGCTTCCGAGGAATTCCGGAGGCTGCAGGGGGCGGTGAAGACCTGGCAGTAGTGCTCAAAACTTTGATGGGAGAATTACTTACGGCGGAGGAACTTGCATCCCGTGGGCCTGGAATGGAAATCGAACGAGTGCACCGTGCCCTGGGAAAGCTCCCAAATAATCAACCTCGGGATGTTATTGCTAGATTCCTGCGGTATGCTGATGCGGAGCTTCTCCTACGAAGGGGTCGGGAGAAAAAAGCGATCCCCTATCAGGAAGCAGCGGTAACCGTATATCAGGATCTTTCAGCTTTCACGCTGGCTCGCCGGAGGGAGATGAAGCCAATCACAGCGGTGCTGAACAATAAAGGGATTCGCTATTCCTGGTCCTTTCCCTTCTGGATGAACTTCCTCTTGGGAAACAAAAAGATTTCGGCTAAGGATCATACAGAAGCTTGGAGAGCGTTGCGTCAGGCGGGTCTTGTGGAAGATAACGCGTTGCCAGCTCCTCCGACCTCTAAACCACAACACTCGAAATGGACTCGGGTGGGAAGACCCGTTTAAATGTCCGTGGTCTCTGCATTTCAGTTTTTTCTGATTGCTTTGTACTAGTCAGCTGTCCCCTTAATCTTATTCCTACTGTACTAAATGTTTCTGAACGTATGGGGATTTGGGTAATTGCTCTTTGTCTATTGGGGGTGGGGGGGGGGAAGTGGTTATGGGCTGGAGAGGGGTACACTTGGACTAATAGCTCATTGATGAGTGGCATAAAGGGGATGTGATTTTGCATTATTCTATCATAATTTTTTTATGCAAGGGGGCCCGGTAGGCGCTGGGTTTGGGGTCAGTCTAACCGTGTCCTGTTTCTTTTGTGGCAGGCAGATGGTTCTGACGGGAAGGGGGGTGGGTTTAGTTGGGGAGCGAGTACAGTTGGGGGAGGGTGGGGGGTGGGGGGATGGTGCTTTTGGGCAATTTTTTGGGGCGGGGGACATGGGTGGATGTGGGGCGGACCATTGAAGATTGTCAGACGACTGATGGGTGTGAGGCGGCTTTTCCTGCTTAAGGTATGCTGCTGCGCAGGCGATAAGGGGGGGCTGGATGGTGCGGGTTGGGGGATGGAATGGGGCGATGTTGGCAAGGTAATTGACTACCCATGCTGAAATTGATTTCTCTGAATGTAAAGGGTCTTAATTCCCCAAGAAAGCGTTCTCTGCTCTTTTCGGAATTGAGATCCTTGAAGGGGGATATTGTGTTTTTACAGGAGACACATCTTCGTAGTAGTACGCAGGGATGGCTGAAGCGTAACCCTTACTCTGAAGTGTGGGTAGCGTCTGACATGAAGGGACGGAAGAAATGTGGCGTGGCCTTGCTGTTCCATCAGTGCCTATCCCTCCAGGTGGAGGAGGTCAAGAAAGATACTTTGGGGAGATGGCTGTTCTTGAATGTGCGCTTGGAAGGCCACTTATTAACGCTTGCTATTATTTATGCTCCTAATGAAGGCCAGTGACCTTTTTTGCGCGGCTGCAATCCCTGTTAGCTGATTTTGCGAAAGGCCCTATTATCTTAGGCGGGGATTGTAACGCCCACATGGTGCCCCATTGGGATTCGACGGGTAGCGCTGGTAGGGTAGCTGGTGGGCCTAGTAAGGCGTTGCAGAAATTTATGATGGCTTTCGGCTTACGGGATGTTTGGAGAGATACACATGAAGGAGAAAAAAGCTACACTTATTACTCGCCTGTTCACCGGGTGCATACCCGCATAGACTACTTCTTATTGGATCAGCGCCTGATGGATGAGAGGGTGGAGGATGGGCACGGGGCGTTGACATGGTCGGACTATGCTCCGTGTTGGATTACTCTTCCAGCAGAGCTCTACACTGAGCGCCATAGGCTTTGGCGACTAGATGCACGTTTTTTCCGACAACGGTGCGCTGTTCAGGAGCATGGCCGCTTTATTGCCGATTTTTTCGAACTAAATGATTCTGGGGAGGTTCCCCTCCCCATGGTTTGGGACGCTTTTAAAGCCACTGCTCGGGGCCGTTTGATAGCTGAAGCAGCTCGTACTCGGAGGGCTTGGGGTCGGGAACATTCCCAACTTGTAGGGGAGACGTCTCGTCTCCAACTGGAACACGCCCGGACTAGCTCTCGACGGATCTTGCGCCAATGGCGGGCGGCACATGCCAACCTAGATGCGTGTCTACAGAGAGAGTTGGATAATAAGCGTCGGAAATTAAGGCAAACCTTTTACGAAAAGGGGAATAAGCCGGGACAGTTCCTGGCTTTACGGCTTCGGCAGCAGCATACTACAAGGGTGGTTCGTGAAATTCGAGACTCTGGAGGACGGAGGGTGGTGGTCTCCCGGGAGATCCGCAAAGTTTTTGCCACCTTTTTGGAACAGTTATATAAAGCTGAGTCTTATGACCTGGACCGTGTGCAGGCCTACCTGCGGTCTGTTGCTTCACTGCGGTTGAATGCCTTGGATATTGCTCAATTGGATGCTGAACTTTCCGTGGAGGAAGTGGAAATTGCAATCCACCGGTTAAAAACTGGGGGAGCGCCGGGTAGTGATGGCTTTCCTGCGGAGTACTATAAAATATTTTGTGCCCAATTAGCCCCGACTCTGGTGGTACTCTTTAATGAGGTTTGGCGGGGGGGCATCGTTGCCCCCTTCTCAGCACGAGGCTCTTGTAGCAATGCTCCCTAAGCTGGGTAAACAGTTGCAGGAGGCCGCTTCGTACCGTCCCATCTCCCTGCTAAACACGGATGTTAAAATTCTTGCTTCCGCATTGGCTGCCCGATTGAATCAGGTTCTCCCTGCTTTGGTACATCCTGATCAGGTCGGCTTTGTGCCGGGCCGGCAGGCAGCTGATAATATCAGGCGAATGTTACAGGTTATCCATATTGCTCGGCAGGACTCTCAGCCGGCACTCTTGGTCGGAATTGATGCTGAGAAGGCCTTTGATCGTGTTTGTTGGGACTATCTCTGGTGCGTGCTCGATACGATGGGGTTTGGTCCTAACTTTATCCGATGGGTTCGTAGCCTATATCAAGACCCTACGGCATGTGTCCGGATGAACGGGGGTCAGTCGAGGAGTTTCCCCCTGGAAAGAGGCACTCGTCAGGGATGTCCTCTGTCGCCGTTGTTGTTTGCGCTGGTGATGGAACCCTTAGCACAAAGCTTTCGTGAGCATCCGGACATTGTAGGTGTTCGAGTGGGTCCTACTGATTATAGGATTGCTCTCTTCGCGGATGATATCATCCTATCGTTGGTGAATCCAGCGGCGTCCCTTCCCGTTGCCATGCAGCTTTTTGAGGCCTTTTCCCAGGTGTCTGGATTTAAAATTAACTATACTAAATCTGAGATTCTTAATGTTGGGGTTCCAGAGGCGGTCTGCATGGAATTGAGGGCTACCTATCCCTTCCGCTGGGTGACCGGAGCTCTTCGCTATTTAGGTGTGAATGTGACGGTAGAGCGGGCAGCGCTCTTCAAGGCTAATTATGATCCGCTATTACAGCAGGTTCGGCGTGATTTGGAGGCTTGGGCCAGCCTGACGTTTTCCTGGTTTGGGCGTATAGCGGTGCTCAAGATGGTGGTTGTTCCGAGGTTTTTGTACCTCTTTCAGGTTCTTCCTATACCGCTGTCTCGGGGACTATTGGCCATCTGGCAAGCTATGCTCATGAGGTTTATATGGCGGTCCCGTCGGCCGCGTATAGCCCATCGAATTCTTTATATGCGTACACAATGTGGGAGTATGGGGCGCCTAACCTTCATTGGTACTATGCGGCGACTCAGTGTCGTGCCGGGGTGGAATGGATGAACCCCAAGAGCCCCAAACGTTGGGTACAACTGGAAATGCATATTGCGGGGGGAGCGGGCTTGGGAGATCGGTTGTGGCTTAGTCCCAAGCTGCGTGGTGGTTTGCGCTTAACTAACCCATATATCTTACATACCCTCCGCTGCTGGGACCTGTCATTTCGAACCCGGGGGGGCGGACCTGACCCCTTTGGCCCCTATAGTAGAGAATGCTATGTTCCTCCCCGGGATGGCTGATCCGGTTTTTCGGATGTGGGGGCACAAGGGACTTAGCCGTGTGGGTCAATTGTTTGATGGGGGCCGGCTGCACTCTTTTGGTACGCTGCAGGAGGAATTCGACCTCCCCGACTGTCATATTTTCCATTATGCGCAAGTGGCTCACTGGCTTCAGGGTCGCAATGTTCGTTCGCAGGTTGCCCGCGACTTGTCGGATATAGAACGCTTCTGCGAGGAGTGCACTATCACGAAAGGTCTTATAGCTGCTTTGTATGCCCATTTGCAGGCGCGGCGGCCGAGATTAGGCAAATATAGAGAGCTTTGGAATTCTGACTTGAGTATCCGTTGGTCTGAGCAGCAATGGGAACAGGTGGAGGGCAGGCTGTGGAAAAGTTTGGTGGTGATTAATGTCTGTGAAACTAATTATAAGCTATTGTATAGATGGTATATGACACCTGAGTGGATTGCTCAAGCGTATCCTGGGGCGTCGGATCTGTGCTGGCGGAGCTGCGGATAGAAAGGTACTTTGGCGCATGTTTGATGGTCTTGTCCCCACATACGTATTTTTTGGAGGGGGATTCAGCATCGCTTGAAACAATTAGTTGGGTTGACCATTCCTTGGGATCCAGGCATTTTCCTTTGTGGTGTAAATGTGCCTGGAGCACGAAGTCTTCAGCTGGCCCTGATTTGACATGGACTAAATGCGGCTCGGCTAGCTGTGGCTACTGCTTGGAAGCAGGCCCTGTCTCCGCCCTTCTCTGCCTGGTTGGAACGGATGTGGGATACCTATACAATGAAGCGTGGGGTGGCAGTCGGTAAATTGCAACTCTCACGTTTTGAGCAAGTGTGGGAAGCTTTTGTCCTACAATATGGTTCCTGATTGTTTGAGCACTTTGTATATTCTATGGGGGGGCTAGTCTTGTGCTTAGCTGTGGAGCTGGAGTTCTTGAGCTTCCCCTTTTGCCCCATGTGGGATGGTTAGCTTGTCCGCTCTCCCCACTTTTAACTAGTGTGGAGGTTTGGGGGGGGGGCTGGAGATAGGAGGGGGGTGGGGGGGTTGGAGGGAGGGCTAGAATGTTTTGGGAGTGCCATTTGCTGATAGAGGATGTTCTGGGGGGGGGAGGAATACGGGGGGGGGGGAATAGGCGTTTTTGTTGGATTACTCTCTGATGTTTGCAATTTTCGCATTGTTTCCTTTTGCTATTGTGTTCTGTATATTGCTTATGAGACTCTTGTTTTCTTTGTTTCATTGCTGCCTTTCAATAAAAAAAAAAAAAAGCTGTTAATGTGATGCAGCCTTTTTGTCCCCTTACCAAGAACAGGCAGAACCTCTGAGAATGCAACAGTGTTCACAATGGGCTTGAGTTTCTCTCCCAGAGATTGGAAGTCCTTTTGGACTGTAGAGGCACTGTTTCTAGCCAGGTCATTTGTGTCTAAGTGGATAACAACATCAAGTTTGGAGTGTTCACTTTTTGTGCTAAGTACTTCAACAATTTGGTTTGTATTCCTGCTGGCTGTCGAGCCTGGTAGGCACATGACTATCTTCTCTCCTTTGAACTGTGTTCCCAAGTTGGTGCCTCTGATGATGGAATCTCCAAGTAGTAGTAGTAGTTTTCTGTTTGGTGAGGTTTTCTTCATATTTGGTGCTTTAGCAGGAGATTGGGCAGTGTCTGACTCATTTAAGGGCCCTTCAGTTTCATTGAATTGAGCATCCTCATTAGCCAAGGCAGAGAAGGCATTATGCAGGGATATCTCTTGATGTATAGGATGTCTCAGCGTTACAGGTCGCAATCTTCCAGAACCCACTGTGATCCATTTGTTCCTGGGGTGTTTGATTCTTTGTGGGAGCGGTGGTGGACTTTGTTCAGTTTGTATCCTAGAAGAGGTGCATTTCATTGCAGCTATTTCCTCTCTCAGTAGAGTCACTTCTTTATGCATGGCAGCTAGGTTTTTCCTTAGTAGTCAGTTCGTCATGCATTACAGCTGACCTGAGGCACATAGGACAAGCTCTTAGGCTCCAAATGATTTGTCTTGAAATGAAAGTACTGCAGTTATTGCACTGAATACATGACATGTTGGTTAAGCAGTCCCAGAAGAGGAAGAAGAAGAAGAAAGGATGGAGAAGATATGGACTTTTAACCCAAGTAAGAAAGGGTAGATGGCACTTATGTGTGACTACTATAAAGGCAATGTAGCCCCTGGGGTGGGTGGGGTGAAGGATAGGGTGGGCGGGAACCTAAGTGTCTCTGGCCAGTATGCTGTTCCTGAACCATGGGCACACACTGCTATTTGATGTAAGTCTATACAAGGAAAGCAGTCCAGATGCCCCCAGGCTTAGTCTAAAACCACAGTTAACAGCTATAAAAGTGATCTCCCCAAAAATCAGTTACAATTGATAGGTTTAAGCCAGCAGAGAAAATAGAAAAACATGCTCTTAGCGTAATTGTTAAAATAGGGTCATACAGGATAAAAGTTTGAAAAGCACTGCCATAGGGGGTAGGGAGGAGTGGTCTAGTGGTTAGGACAAGGTACTTCAGGCCGGAGGTTCAAGTCCCACCTGGGGACAGCAATCTCAGGCCAGAGGGATTGGGATTTCTAGTCCTATAGTCACTCCTTGTGGTCTTGGGCAAGCCACTTAACCCTCCATTGCCCATGTTCCCTGTAAGTATTAGCATATGTGTCTCATATCCCCTTGTGTTAAATGTATCCCCCAATTGACCGCTTTGACCCGGTGAAAAGCGGGATATAAATACAGCTAAATTAAAAAAAAAAAAATACTGGGTCTTTGGGGGATTATCTGGTCGAGGACCTCTGTATTCTGGGTGCCTGGGACATGGATGCCCTGGTCCGGGAGGTCTTTGGACAGGGTTTCCAGGATCAGAACGCACAGTTACTCACCTGTAATAGGTGTTCTCCGAGGATGGCAGGAATTAGTCCTCACATATGGGTAACATCGGCACAGACGGAGCCCGTGCAGAAGCATCTCCCAAGCTTTCAAAGAAAGCCTTTGGGAGATACACCACACGTGTGGTCCCCTTTCCGCCAAGGGTGCAATCTTGCCTCAGTCTAATGACATAGATAAGGTGGCAAAAATTAAAATATGGTAAAGAAGCAACTCCAAGTGGAGGAGGGAGGGTTGTGAGGACCAATTCCTGCTGTCCCCGGAGAACACCTATTACAGGTAAGTACGCTTTCTCCGGGAACAAGCAGGAAGTTAGTCCTCACAAATGGGACTCCCCAGCTACAGGCTACCGAGAAGCTGTAAAAAACGCCATGGCGACCTGCAAAGGGTAAGCTGTGTTCAGCAGAAGTAGAGTCCCTACTGACAGACTCAAGACCCGTGTGTCCGGCAGAGAACCAGCACTCCAGTAGCCTGAACACAGAAGGGTCGGAGGGCAGGAGTTGCCTACCCCTGAAGGCGCTGTCCTGTCAGGACTTCCTCTCCAAGCAGTAATGAGCTGCGAAGGTATGGACGGAAGACCAGGTGGCGGTCTGACAGATTTCAGTCACAGGGATGGAACGCAGATTTGCCACGCAAGTAGCCATGGCCTTGATGCGGTGTTCCGTGACCTTCTGTCCAGTGAGATCTCCGCCTGCTCATAGGCGAGGGTAATGCAGTCTGCCATCGAAGCGGACAGAGTTTGCTTAGTCACTGGGTGCCCCAGACGGCTGGGGTCATAGGATATGAAAAGCTGGTGCTTTGCGATGGCCCTAGATCCTTTTTAGATAAAAGGACAGGATCCGTTTACAATCCAGAGTATAGAGAACAGTCTCAACCCTACCAGCGTGAGGCCTTAGAAAGAAGGTGGGGAGCACTACCTCCTGATTGAGGTGGAATGGGGACAACTCCTTCAGCAGATACTTGGGGTGTGTGCGAAGCACCACCCTGTTCTTGTAGAACCTCATGTAGAGAGGCTCTGCCATCAGAGCCTGGGGCTCGCTAACTTTGCGAGCTGATGCGAGTACTACAAGGAAGACGACCTTCCAGGAGAGGTACCGCAGGTGACAGGTAGCCAGAGGCTCAAACAGTGGCTTTGTGAGCTGCGAAAGCACCACACTGAGATCCCACTCTACCGCTGGAGGGTGGATGGGGAGGGGTTAGATAGCATGAGGCCTCGCAAGAACCGAGACACAGGGGCTGAGTCGAGAGGGACTTTCCCTCAACGGGGTGGTGGTGCGCTGTGATAGTGCTCATGTGTATTCTGACTGAATTGGACTATGGTCCCACCTGTGACAGGTGGAGCAGATACTGGCATACCACTTGTACCGAGCAGGAGAATGGGTTTGCCTATCTTTCGGAAGTCTTACAAGAGGCCAGGAGAACCTCTTCCACATCCTGTGGGAGATTGAAGGGAGTAATTCTACCCTTTCAGCAGTCAAGCAGTGAGTGACAGGGACCCCAGGTTGAGGTGTAAGAGAGAATAGCCCTGGGGCTTGGCCCAGAGGAATCAGCAATGCTGCCAATAGGGAGAGGAGCAGAGGGAGGGAGCTATCGGCATTAGTGATACTCTGTTGCGCTGGACCTTGAATAGGTCTTTGCGACTAGAGGTGTCGGTGGGAAGGTGTACAGAAGGCCTTCCATCCATGGGATGAGGAACGCATCCACTGCCACCTGGGATGGGTGCGGCTGGCAGGAGCAGAAGCGGGCAACTGCATGTTGTCTGGATTAGCAAACAGCTCCACCAGGAGGATTGCCCCAGAGATGAAACAGCTGGGAGGCTACTTTGGGATCCAGGCGCTGCTCGTCTGCCAGGGCATTGTCTTGGCCTGGAAGGTAAACCGCCCTTAGGAGTGTCTCTCTGCATGCCACATAGGAGTGGAGGGCTACCACCTCCTGGCAGAGGGGGTATGACCCCGTTCCCCATTGTTTGTTCATGTAGAACACTGCGATCTGGTTGTCGGTCTAGATCAGCACAGAGTGGTGCTGCAGTCGGTGGTGGAAAACTCGGAGAGCCAGAAATATTGCCTGGATCTCCAGCAGATTGATTTGCATCCAGGATTACATCTGGGACCAGCTGCCTTACATCTGGAGGCTCTCACAATGCGCTTCCCAGCCCAGTAAGGAGGCATCTGTGATGAGGACTTTCTGGGAGGTGGGTGCCTGGAAGGGCATCCCAGCCTGAATGTGAGGGGGAATCTGCCACCATTCGAGGAAGTCTGCCAGCTGATGTGTCACCGTCAGTCTGTCCATGAGCCTGCCTGTGACGTGTCCACTGAGTGCAGAGGCACCATTGGGCTGCCCTCATGGGCAGTCTGGCATATGGGGTCATGTGAACCATGGAAGCCATGTGCCCCAATAGGCGGAATAGGAGCCAGGCAGGTAGCGCCCGGTGTCGATGTACTTCTGAGACTAGGCCCCTGAGGCGTTCTGACCTCTCCTGAGGAAGGAAGGCTTTTGCATGGAGGGTATCTAGCTGCGCCCCCATAAACTCTAGGTGCTGAGCTGGAGCGAGGTGGGACTTGGGGTAGTTTATGCCAAACCCCAGGTGCTGCAGGGCGTATATGATGCGCCCGATGGCGCATTGAGCCTCTGCAGCTGTGTTCCCCATTATGAGCCAGCCATCCAGATAAGGGAAGACAACGGACCCTTGGAGCCAGAGGTGGGCCATGATCACTGCAAGGCACTTTGTGAAGAACCTTGGTGATGAGGCCAGTCCGAAGGGCAGCACCCTGTATTGGTAGTGCTCTCCTCCCACCATGAACCAGAGGTATTTTCTGTGGCTGGGATGGATTAGGATGTGTCTGTAGGCATCCTTTAGGTTTAAGGAGCATAGCCAATCTCCCTGCTGGAGGAATGACAGCAGTGTTCGAAGGGAGAGCATCTTGAACTTCTCCCTGACCACTAAACTTTTGAGTTCTCGCAGGTCCAGGATGGGCCTGAGGCCCCCTGTCCTCTTGGGGACAAGGAAATATCTAGAGTAGAAGCCGGTGCCCCAGAGGTGTTTCGGCACTGGCTTCACTGCTTTTTGTCCTGGAGTAGGCCTGCAAGCTCGGTGAGGAGCAGGGTCTGGTGAAGAGGTCTGATGGGCTCTCCTGGAAAGTATGAGGGTGGTATCTGCTGTACGTGGAGGAGACAGCCCTCCCTGACTACTTTTAACACCCAGGTATCGGTGGTGATGGCTAGCCACCTGTGGGTGAATTGGGCTTGGCGCCCCCCCCCCCCCCCGTGAGCTGCAGAGGACCCCCTGGGGGCAAGGAAGTCACACCCAGGAAGTCAAAAGCTCCCCTCAGGCTGTGCAGGGGCCAGCATCAGGGACTACAGGATCTTTTGCTTTCGGGGCCCATGCCCCTGGCCTTTATATGCTGCTGGTCCCAGTGAGGGGCTGAGAAGGCCTGGAAATGTGGAGTACTGCCAAAGCCTTCCCCTGAAAGAAGGGTTTCTTTCTCAGGGCTTTCTTCCGGGACTGTACAGAGGTCATCTTGGAGAGCCTGGTTCTCGTCAGAAACTCTGTTTCTATCTCCATAGCCTTGTCTGCCATGGGTTTCCCAAAGAGATTCTCTCCGATGCAGGGATCATCAATAAGCTTGTCCTGCACCCATTGTTCTAGGTCAGATGACTGCAGCCATGCCTGGGGTCGTGCCCCAATGCCTGCGGTGGCCACCCTGGCCAAAGAGTCAAAGCCATCATCCTGGCCAATATTAAGAGGCCAACCTCCTAACCCTAGCCTCCCCATTCTCACCAATCCAGTCAGCCATCCTCCAGCCCCAAACCCCCAGCTAGCAAATCATCTACCGTGCAATCCTAACCTCCAGCTAGCCAGTTATCCACTGTCAACTCTAACCTCCAGCTAGCCAGTCAGATACCCACAGTCTTATCCCTGCCCCAATTAGCCAGTCAACCATCAAGCCAATCAGATGCTCCCTGTTCTTTCCTTCCTCCAATTAGCTGGTGAGCTACACCCCAGCACCCTATTCCCCTAGCTAGCCCTCACCACCTAAAAAGCTCCTCTGTCATCCCCCATCTCAGCCCAACCCTAAGCCATTCAGTCAAGCCCCCATCCAGTCCTTACGCCTACCCCAGCAAACCAGCCAGCCACCACCCCACAAGCCCTACCTGTCCAGTCCCAGCATTGGCCTCCAGCCCCCTTTTCCCAAACCCTAGCATCAGCCAGAAACCTCCAACTTCAGCCAGCAGCCTTCATCTCTTTTCTTAATCCCCAGCCCCAGCTCCTACCTGCCCCACTGTACTTCTCTTCCTCAGCAGCCAGCAAAAACAGGAAGTGCCTTGTTTCATGTTTCAAAGCTAATGTTTGATCAACAATTGCCTCTTCCCTGCATAGTGTGGCTCTGTTTGAGCTGTTGATCTCCAGTTCTCCAGGTTTGTGAGAGTAGCATGAGAGTTCCTGCACAATGTGGCTCAGGCTCACACAGAGCTGCATTGCAGGGAGGAGGCAGTTCTTGACCAAACACTAGGCAGCTCCTGTTCAAATAACAGTTGTGGCCAAGAAAAAGTAAAAGCAGGGGTGGAGGGAGGGCAGAAAAATCTCAGGCGCTGTTAGAAATTTAGACACCATGGCAACTTGGCGTCTGGAATTTGTTGAGTTCTGGTTTAATACATTTGGCATATAGCATTAGGGGCACGGCTCGGCTCTTAGGTAAGACTAGGCAATCATCTTGAGCAGTAGCTTCTGGGGGGCAGTAAAGAGCAGCATCAGTCAAAGCACAATAGATTCTGACAACAAAGAACCATCAGCATATTGCTTTACCTGCAGGAAGAGCAGGCACACTACTATACATTTTTATAGGACTGTTGTTGGAAGGGTGGTGTTCGGATGATCATAGTTGAGTTTAATTATCAAAATCTTAGGGGGAGGGGGGCATAATGCTGAAAGTTTGCCTAGAGCAGCCAAATACCTTGAACCAACCCTGTGGCCATCCTGAGTAAGGGATCTCGTCTCTCCTACAAACACACACATATAAAGGGAAGGAAGAATCATTCCATGGTTCGCTTTTTCATATGGTTTGAAAAATGTTTTACTTTCCATTTTCCAAAAGCTAATTTTAGTTATAGTCTCAGAAGAGCCTATGATAACGATGATAGAATGAAAATACTAATCTATCAACTTTTAAAGGAATTGACCCAAGTCTTCCTACTATGGTAAGGAAAAGTAAAAGGTTGTTGTTATTGTTGTTGTTGTTGTTAAGTGCCATCAAGTCGGTGTCGACTCATGGCCACCCTCTGGATAGTTGTCCTAAAAACTGTGTTCGGTCTTCAGTCAGGCAGTTCACTGTTGATAAAGTGGCATCCACAGTCAGCTGCTGTTATTGTATCAATCCATCTCATTGCTGGACTTCCTCTTTTGCATTGACCTTCTACCTTGCCAAGCATGATGTCTTTCTGTAATGATCTCCCTCTTCGCATGATGTGTCCAAAGTTAAGTTTATCAAATCTTGCTATGCTGTCTTTCTCTAACACAGCACCAAAGTGGTTTATAATTTGTTATAAAAACAGGAAAAAAGGAACTCCAAAATTTAAGAGCACAGATAGTAAAGCTATAAATGTGAGGCAGCTGGGCACAGTCTTGGCAGCAAAGGTAACAGGGTATGGAGGAGAAGAGAGCTTATGTTCAGGAAAGGGACGTGGGATGGGAGGAATGATAGGGGATAGAAGGGGATTGGGGAATGGTGGGATTGACACTGCGAGGGCTGTTTAATTTTGAAACGGGAAGGCGGGAGAGACTTGCAGACAGGATTGGTGGAGGGGGGTAGGGCATGGATTTGGGTGGATTTTACCTGGGTTCATTGGTCTACCCTAGGCCTTGATGGTCTGCTTTTCGGTGGCTTCTATGAAGCAGCATCTTTTTGCAGCAATGCTATACTGGGCCTTTTCTGGACCTTGTCAGGAGAGCCGAAGAGGCAAAGGTGGGCCAGTCTTCTGGCATGGATAGTAGGCAGCCGGTTTCAAATGTGGCTGGGCATCATGAAAAAGGGGGGGAGGAAATCAATGTAGGGGAGAGGAGCAGCACCTTCTATCTGCCCCTTTAGGTCCGGTTTTAGGAACAAGATTTAACTGGCCATGGGGGCAGCCAGGGACAGATGGAGGTCCTGAGCAAAGGGCAGAACCACTCGGGGATACTTGGGGTAGGGCAAACTGGGAGACCAGGGAAAGTATTGCTAGTGGGGTTGAAGGCCATCAATTACTGGTTCTGAAGCTGGGAAAAGGTGTTCTTGGATAGACTGTTAGGACATTAGATTTCCCACAATAGGTCAGACCAATGATCCATCAAGCCCAGTATCTTGTTTTCAACAGTGGCCAATCCAGGTCACAAGTACCCGGCAGGATCCTGAAAGGTAGACAGATTCCATGCTTACCTCAGGGATAAACAGTGGATTTTCTCCAATCCACATTAACAATTGTTATGGACTTTTCCTCCAGGAACTTTTCAAACCTTTTGTTAAGCCATCTACACTAACTACTCTAGAGGAGATCAAACCTAAGCTTTCTTTAGAAGCTCAGATGACAAGGCTGACTTTCATACTTTGGACACATCATGCGAAGAGAGAGATCCTGACTGAAGGCCAAACACAGTTTAGGTCAACTAACTAGAGGGTCACCATGAGTTGACACCGACTCGACAGCACTTAACAATAACAAACAACACCACCACTAACAGCTTTTACTACATCCTGAGACAACTAATTCCAGAACTTAAATTAATTGGAGAAAATATTCTTCACTCAATGCATAATCTTAAATGTACTATTTTGTAGCTTTATTGTGTGTCCCCTAGTCTGCTTTCTTATCGTCCCTCCAGTCCAGTCCCATATTTCTTGGGTAGTATACCTCTTCCAGCAGCTTGGAGACTGAGCATGTCATCTTTGATGACACCAGTATAATACAGTGGAGTCTGCCCTTTATCTCCAGTACACTCAGTCTCCAAGCACTGGAGGAGGTAGTGAGCCAGGATGCTGGACTCACTGAGGAACAACTAAGGAGCAGCTTTAGGATAGTTTTTAGTCATCTTTCTTTTTATTTGGCCAGCAGCACTTGTCTGCCTTTGATTTGTAAAAAAGAAATATAAGAAACAAAGGCAGAGCAGTTTAAAACGGAGAGGACCCCCCCCACCACTTGGCTGAACGAGGTGTTGGAGAGGCCAGGAAGAGGCTCGGGGAATTGGCAGCTCCCGAACCCGCCATCAGGTGAGGAGCCACCTGAGCACCTCAGCACTACAGTGCAGAACAGACTATCCCCGGAGGCCCCTCAGCGCCGAAGCTGCGATTTTTCGGCTGAGCATGAGAGGACCAGCAACGGAGAAACGGCACACGCAGGAAGGAGCAAGCCTTAGTGTGGTTAAGGGCAGTGCTAGTGCACTGTCATAGACCACTAGAAAGGAAACAGCGTGGGCAGGGAGAGCTCCAGAGGCCTGTTTACCACTGGAGGCCTGCAATCGCGTGGCAGACACTCTGGGGCTGCGCGGGAAAGAAAGGGCCTGTGGCAGTTTCTTTTTCTCTCTCCCGTTCACACTGTGATAGCATCTGGTTTCTCCTCCGCCTCAGTCTCGGGGCCCAAGAAATCCCAATGAAGCGGGTGCCGCCCATAGGTGGTCGGTTACAGGAGTTCTTCCCTGCCTGGGTCCAGATCACATCCGACCAATGGGTGTTAGAGGTCATTTGTGAGGGCTATGCCCTCAAAACTGGTGCGGCCTATGGGCGACTCTCTCATGCAGTCTCCCTGCAAAGCGCGAGTTAAGGCAACGACGGTAAAAGAAACTTTGACGTGGCTGCTACAGCTCAAGGCCATGGTGCCTGTTCCCTGAGATCAGTATGGCTGCAGTCAATACTCCATCTCTTTTGTGGTGCAAAAAAGGAAGGGATCTTCAATCTGATCCTCAATCTCAAGCGTGTAAACCCCTGCTTATGGGTGCCACATTTTCAAATGGAAACGTTGTGGTCCGTCATAGTGGCAGTCAGAAGCGGAGAGTTCTTAACATCTCTCGATCTAATGAAGGCATACCTGCATATTCCCATATGGGCAGAACACCAGAGATTCCTCAGTTTTGCAGTGCCAATGAGACATTTCCAGTTTTGAGCGCTGCTGTTCGGTCTCGCAATAGCACCACGCACATTCACAAAGGTGATGGTGGTAGTCGCAGAAGCGCTATGCAAGGAGGGCGTGCTGGTGCATCCGTACCTCAATGACTGGCTGATTCGAGCAAAATCCAGGGACAAAAGCCATTGGGTAATGACACAAGTGGTGCAGTTCCTTCAAAGTCTCGGTTGGGTGGTCAATATGGCCAAGAGTCACTTGGACCCATCTCAGGAACTCGAGTACTTGGGAGAGCACTTTGACATCCACGTGGGGGAGAGTTTTCCTACCAGAACAGCATGCTCAAGGGCTGCGACGCTTAGTGCGACAGTTCCTGAGAATGTCAGGCTCGGCCTTAACTGCAGGCCCTAGGAACCATGGCAACCACGCTAGAGCTTGTCCCGTGGGCAAGGGCACACATGCATCCCCTTCAGAGAGCTTTGCTCCAGCGCTGGTCGCATCAGACCCATCCCTTGTCCCACAGGCTCCCCTGCCCTCAGGTGGCCAGGAGAGCGCTCTGGTGGTGGCTTTATCCAGAAAATCTGGAAAGAGGAGTGCCCCTCAAGGAGCCATTGTGGATACTGCTGATGACAGATACCAGTCTGTCTGGTTGAGGAGCCCATTGCACAGGATACATTGTGCAGGGGCGTTTGAGCATTCTGGAGTCTCATTGGATGATCAACAGGCTGGAAATGCGGGAGGTGACCCTGGTGTTCCAGAACTTCGAGACGGTTGCAGGGAAGGGCGGTTTGGGTCCTGTTGGACAACGTGACCACAGCAGCCTACATCAATCAGCAGGGAGGCATGGGCAGCACAGTCTTGGAGGCAGAGGCAGAAGCACTGTTGAGTTGGGTGGAAAGCCACCTCGAGGCCTTATCGGCGGTGCATATGGCAGGCATCGAAAACATGACGGCGGACAGGGAGTGGGTACTCAACCAGGAGGTGTTTGATCAGGTGGTGCGCCAGTGGGGCACATCAATCTTGGATCTGATGACAACTTTCGAGTCTGCCAAAGCGAGCCGCTTCTTCAACAGAAGATGAGAACGGATGTCAGAGGGCCTGGACGCCCTAGTGCAGCAGTGGCCCATGGAGGGATTACTCTATGTATTCTCACCAAGGGATCTTATAGGCCAGAACATGCAGAGGATCGGAGCCCATTGAGCTATTCGGCTCCCGTGATTTTGACTTTGCTGAAACAGAGGAGGTCGTCTACCTCTCTAGCCTATATTTGAGTCTGGCGCATCTTTGAGTCGTGGTGTGCAGACCAGCAGATGGGGCCGGGCACAGCTTCCATGCCAGACATCTTGGCATTCTTGCAGGCCAGTTTCAACAAGGGCTTGACAGCAAGTTCTTGAGGGTGTAACTGGCAGTGATTTCATGCTATCGCGGAAAGGTGCAGGGTGTTGCATTGGGGACGCACCCAGATGTTGTTTGATTCCTGAGGGCAGCTGTCAGTGGTCCCGCCATGGGATCTCAATATGATATTGGAAGTGCTATGTGGCGAACCCTTTAAGCCATTGAATCGGGCTTTGTTAAAAGATTTGACTCTCAAGACGGTTTTTCTCGTGGCTATATGCTCAGCGCACAGGATTTCAGAGCTTCAAGCCTCGTCTTGCCGAGAACCATTTCTCTCCTTTATAAGGGAGAAGGTGGTTCTGTGACCAGTGCCTTCCTTTTTGCCCAAGGTGGTTTCGGCCTTCCATTTGAACCAGTCAGTGTCTCTACTGGTCCTAGGGAGCTTGGAATGCGCCTCCTTCAGCCCGCAGTTGCGACATGAACGTTAGTCATGTCCTGAGGCATTATTTGAAGAAGAAGCTTGCGTCCTTTCGCAAATCGGATCACCTATTTGTGTTGTTTGGAGGGCCGCACAGGGGAGAGGTAGCAGCCAAGGCTTCTATTTCTTGATGAATCAGAGAGGCGCTCACGTCGGCATAGCTCTTGAAGGGTAAGCAAGTGCCGGCAGGGTTGCGGGCTCATTCCATAAGGCCTCAGGCGGCCTCGTGGGCAGAGTATAGTTTGGTGCTGCCGATGGAGATCTGTAAGGCGGCAACCTGGTCTTCGCTTCATACCTTTGCTAAGCATTATCACCTGGATGTCCAGGCAGGAGGGGATGCCTGTTCTGGATCGACGGTGCTTCAGGCCAGTCTGGCAGGCCCCTCCCATTAGATTTGGCTACTCTGATACATCCAAGAGATGCGGGACTGGATTTGAGGGACAATAAGGAAGACAAAATTAGACTTACCTGCTAATTTTTGTTCCTTGAGGAACTCCAGTCCAGTCCGGATCCCACCCAGAATACCAGTTGTTGGTGAAAGGAGCCTAATGCGGTTTTTCCATGGCTAAAGAAAAGGCCTGGGGTATCCACAAATTTGGGGGGGGTGGGGACAGTGTTGAGGCAGACCGAAGGGATTGTCTGTCTCACCTCAGGGCTGGATATTGTCACCCGGTGGGGCCTCAGGTAAGCCTCCTCAGTCTGGGGGGGGGGAGAAGGAATCTCTTCTCCGGGACGAGGGGTGGGGGGAGCTCTGGTTTCTTTCAATATAGTATTCTTTGTTCAAGTTTAACTACTTATTTGTTGCTTCTGCGAGTCTGCTTTGTCAATAGGTTGCCGGAGATGCTGGGCGAACTCCACTGTATTAATACTGGTGTCAAACGATAACATGCTCAGTCTCCAAGCTGCTGGAAGAGGTACACTACCCAGAGGGTGCAGGACTGGACTGGAGTTCAGGAACAACAATTAGCAGGAAAGTCTAATTTCATCTTCTAGGTGTTCCTTTCCCAGGGATATGCCTATTCCTAGTGGATCTGGAATTGGGAAGAACCACCCTGGTCCTCAGGCAGAGAGGGATGGGGTTTCAGGGTCAGGGCACTCCTTATTCGATGGGGTGGGGATCACAGCCATGGGGTTTGGCAGTGAATTATCCAGGTGCTGGATTGGGTTGGTTATTCGGAGTTAGGATCTTTGGGGGTCCAGGGAGTTTAGTATGGCCCTGATTATCGTGGGTTTGGAGTTGGACCTGGGAAAGATTATGTGTATGAAGTATCGTAAAGTTTCTGGCCAGGTCCTGTCTCCGATTTGTCTTCTATTCAGAGCGAGAAAGATTGTCCCATGAAGTCCCACCTTCAGATGCATGAAGAGTTTCTGCTATGCAGGTCACCAAGGCATCATCAAAGAGCATAACCACCATGGGGAGGCGGGGGATTTACCTCAGATGACAGGATGAAAGAAGTGGCTGAAAATGCATCTTCAGGTGAGGTGACTGCTGAGTTCACGGTCACGAAGCAAAGGAGCTGAAGGATCCTGAGGACCAGAAGGAGGAGGTTGGTAAGAAGGTCAGAAAGAAGAGAAGAAGATCTGCCAGACTGGGCCGGCCCAAGGGTTTCTGTTGCTTCAGGCAGAAGCCCCTGCTGCACAACCCCCTTCTGCCACCACCCAAATCCAACTTCTAATCTTGCGTCAGCACAAAGCCACTGCTATCAAAAGAGTCCTGCTGCCCTAGGCAGCCGCCCAGTGGATGGGCTGGCCCTGCTGCCAGGAAAGACCATTCAGATTCATCTTCTTCTGACTCAAACAATTCTTCATCTACAGGCTGTAGGATATCTGTACTGCAGGTATCCGGAGACAAGGAGGTGGCAGTGGATAGAGGCCTCCTAGCTTTGGTTGCCTTATCTGAATGTGGGAGAAGGTACCTCTGGCACTTAGAAGGAAGATTAGGAAGAGGAAACAGTCACATATTCCTTTTATTGGGCATGGGCATGTGAAGAAGGAAAGAAGCAGTGGAAAAGAGTAAAAAAGGTTTCTTGGAAATCATTAATTGGGTGCAGGTTTTCCCCGAGGTTGGCTAGTATTTTGGGTTACTGAGGATCCCAGTATGGTTAATGCTCGCTTACGCAGACTCCGTTCTTGATGCATATCCGAAGCATGGTGGTTGGACCTGGCTCAACTACGATGAAATCTTTTGTGATAAGATGGAGCAGAACAAGCACGTGTCTTTGGAGAACACAGGATATCAACTTATGGTTGACTGAAATGGCACAAAAAGGGAGCAGGGGACCAGCTGTGGGGTCTCCAAAGCAGTTGGAGATGGTTTGATAGCAGCAGGCAGAACCTTTCATCCGCCAGGGAGTGACAAGAACTATGTTCTGAGCAGGTGCACTGGACGGGTGCTGGAGATGTAACAGCGCTGTCTAACTTTAAAGACTGCAAATTTAAGTACATTTGCTTCAACTGCTATGCCCAGCATCCAGCAGTCAAATGCGGCAAAAAGCCCAGATCTTCTGGAGCTGGGCAGGATAAGTGACAGAACATTTCCAAGGGCTCCCATGGTCATTAAAGTGCATAAGATGGTTGGAGAAGTGTTTTAGAAAAGAGGATGCATGTATTTTAGCCAACAGTTTTGAGTTGGGGTTTTAGGATTCCTTTCTGTAATACTGTAAATAATACTAGGGTCTCCAATTCAGCATTAGTGCAGCGCTTGAAAAATGTTGTGAGTGATATGAGAGCCAGAAGGGAAAGAGTTAACACAAAGAACATCTAAAATGTGTCCAAACTGCTGGCATTGTACTGCATGTGCGTTGTGCTATGCTATGAGTATTAGGTGACATGAGATGGAAGCAATGTGAGAAAAAATACCACACTTATCTACAGAGCACAGGAGAGAGAAAGACATCATTTAGCATGGTTATGGGGCCTACTGAGGCCTGTCAGAATATATCAGAGAACTAATAAGATATATATTTTCTATATTTCTTAAAAATAGGGGATGGAAAAAAAGACAAGGTGGAACGTTGGATAGGTGGGAAAAGGGTCAGATAACAAGGAATAAATCTGACAAAGGCCTAAGCACATGTTGATACACAAGGCCATAAGGGTCAACGGTTCAGCAAGAATGGTCGTGCAGATATGACAGGACAAAGAAAGGTATGAAAGAGAAAATCCAGATGCCTGGAATCAAAAACAAAGGGACTATTTGGAAAGAACACTATATAACAGGACAGAACTCTTAAAAAATTGGGAATTTACACCCCATTTTCTGAAGAAGCTGGTTTGTAAATTTCCACTGTATGTCTGCTAATGAGTAAGTGAGTATGTGTCTGTTGTCTGTGTGAAAGTCTCCTTAGATTATCTGAGTGTAGCTAGGAATCTCACTGTCATATATCCTTCTCTTTCACTGTGCTAGGATCTGTCGATGGACAAGAAATCTCTTAATTACTTTATAACTGTAAGTGGAGGGTGAAGGAATTCTCCAAGTTACTTTGTATTTAGTTAGTTTTGGTTGCGCTTCCTGTATGTTTGTTTCTGTGATATAAGAAAGAAATAAAGGATTTTATTTGTAAGAAGAATCTGTGAGAATTTTGTGCCAGGTACGAGTATAATCTGCACGAGGTATGGTGTTGTTTTCCCTCTTGCACGGAGGAGGGGTGGCAATCCGCCTGGCCAACGGACTGGTCCCCCCTCCCCTCCCCAGTTCCATACAGTGAAAAGCTTAGTAAGGAAGGAGCTTTGAGGAGGACAGCAGATTCTTTCTCGCATCCTTCTTTTTCTGAAATGTTTGTGTCCCCTTTGAAAGTTGTTCCTAAAGAGCGTGGCAAGTTTAGGTTCATCCACAATTTGTCTGCAGTGCTGGGGAGGACAGTAAATAACTTCATACTAGAGGAGTTTTGTTCTGTTCAGTATGCTTCCTTTGAGAGCGCAGCTGCCCTGGTCAGAAAGTGCAGGGTTGGTTGCTGGCTGGCAAAAACAGGACATCGAGTCTGCTTTTCAGTTGTTGCTGGTGCACCCTACCTCCTTCCCTCTTCTTGGTGTCAAATTTTGGGGATCGTTTTACTCTGACAAATGAATTCTGATAGATTGTTCAGTCTGATGTTCCTATTTTGAGATGTACAGTACCTTTGTGCATTGGGTAGTGCCAACATCATGCACTATCTGAATGATTTCTTATTTGTTGGACTAGATGGGACAGACAGATGGACATCTGCAGCAGGGGCGGTGGAAGATTATCCGATACCCTAGGAAACCTTCAGTCTTGTGCCCTCTCACAATTAGCTTTTGGATCCCCAGCACTCCTACCTCCCCCGAGATTTTAAAAATTAAACTTGGAGGTCACGTGATGCGGTGAGCCTGAGCGGACGCACGAAGCTTGGGCTCCGGACCCCCTTCCCCTGAAACGTTAAAATATTGCCGTTATTGACGGTGGCTTGGAGCTCATTCAGAGGGGAGTGCCTGGCAGACCTGTTGCGAACCCGTTGGAAGGCAGCGAGCGGGAATGGCAGCTGCGGCAAAAGCGGGGCGGCGAGACAAGGAACGTGCGATCGGTGCCCTTAAAATGGCGGAGTCTCCTCCAAAGCACAGTACCGCGGCTTCCCCTAACTTGACCGAAGACATCACGGCGGCGGTCACAAGTGCCTTGACCTCACAATTTGAAGCGCTGCACGCTAAAATGGATCTGCTCCAAAGTTCTTTGAGTGTGCTGGGTGTGCGGATGCATGAAGCCGAGACCCGCCTTACACACGCTGAGGAGGAGGTGGAGGGCCTGAAGCGGGTGCTGCTCGCGTTGCGGAAGACCTCACAAGCCCACAGCTTGAAATTGGACGACCTCGAAAATAGGTCCAGGCGCAACAACTTACGTTTCCTGGGGATTGCTGAATCCATCCCAGAAAAAGAGCTGCGAGACGACGTGGAGAACCTGGCTGCTTTCCTGCGGGGTGAGGGGGACCCAAGCGGGCCCATAGTAGTAGAAAGAGCCCATAGACTAGGGCCTAAGCCGCAGTCCGGGAATCACCGACCCAGGGTGGTCCTGGCGAAGTTTCTCTGCTATACACAGAAGGACGCGGTGCTCCGAGCGGCGAAGCAGAGGGGCATTGTTGAGTGGGAGACGGCGAAGATCCGGATAACCCAGGATTATTCTGCCGCCCTGAGTCAACGACGGAAAGCCTATGCCCCACTGTGCCAAAAGCTTATCGAGGCCGGGGTGCGGTTCAGCGTCCAGTATCCTGCCAGGCTCCACGTGCTGTCCCAAGGCTCACATCGTGCATTCGAGTCTGCAGATGCGGCGCAGGCCTATGTGGAGCAGTTGCTGTCAGCAGGCGTGTCAAGCTCGGATGCCCAGTGAGGCTTTTTCTCAGTGCGTCTACGTGGACTTGGGACTTACTGGCTGAGATGGATATTGTGTGCCCCACTAATGAGTCTTTCCTGGACGATGGCCCTTACCGTTGTCGGTAGGGGTAAAGGAGCCAGTGGTAAGCGGAGTTCTGGCCTATGTGGAAAGGAGCTGTGCAGTGGAGCCTTCTTGCTGCCTCCATCGTGATACGAAGCTTGAGCGGCAGCCCCAGTGAGGGCCTCAATTTGGCGATGGTGGCTGGAGCCATATGGTGACACCCTACTGCTGGAATACCGATGGGCCCATAGCCTTGCTCTGGCCTCCCCCGGTCTGTTGGTGCTTCACGTGGAGAAGACTGAACTTGTTGTGAGAACTATACATGATCCTTTGCCTCCTTTTTGGAAATATCCTTGTGTGTTGTTATTGCCTGATATAATATCTGTGATTTTTGTTTGAAGTTGGTGGGAGGTTCTGGGCTAGATGGTCTGATGGGGGTGAATGTGGTGAATCGTGTGAATGGGGGGGATAGCGATTGGTTGCAGATGTTTGGATGTGGGGGGGTCTTGGGGATAGGGCTGTGTGGATAGTGTGTTTGGGGCTGCAATGATCGCTGACTGTTCTCTTGCAATGGATGGGTTCGGGGGGGGGGCTTCCTAGTTAATTAGGCGACGGCTGTCTGAGGAAGGGCTGGTTGAGTTGGAAGGTTGGCCCCCCCCTGGGATGGCCACCCTCTGTGTGTCCTAGGCTGCGTGCGATCGTATTGGGTTCTAACTCACTGCACGAGGCCATTTGATGGGGGGGGGTCCACTCGCATCTTAGGTGACCCAGATGGGAGTGGGAGGGAGGTTAGTGATTGAGTGTGGGGGCTGGAGTAGGGATGGGATGAAGGTGGGTAAGGGGGGTATAGCGGGGTGGTGGGATGGGGGTGGGTGGGAGGGGGGGCGGGTTAGTGATAGGGGCGGGCTGGGGGGACGCGGGGGGCACAGCAGCACTGTGGGTGGAACGGTAATGGTCCGTACGGGGACTTCATATGGCTAAGGGGGGGCCCCAGGCTGGGGGGGTCCCGCCTTTCTATCTCCATGGGACTGGTACAAATTGCTTGAGTCTCTATGATCCGCCCTGAAGGTTATCTCTTGGAATATTTGTGGGATAGGCAGCCCTATTAAGCGATATAAGGTATTGCAGGCCCTGGCTCGGTTGAAATGTGATATAGCAATGTTGCAGGAAACCCACCAGACAGCCGAAGAGCACGTTAAATTGCAGAAAATGTGGGTGGGGCAGTGTTGGGGATCTCCGGCCAAGGGGAAAAAGGGGGGAGTGGTCATACTGATCAGCAAGTATACCCGTTTTGAGCTACTTCAGGAGTACTTGGACCCGGAGGGCCAATATATCTTGCTCCATGGTAACCTGGATGGTCGGCCGGTAGTACTGGGCTGTTTGTATAGCCCTAATGTATTGAATCGGGTGTTTTATGATCGCCTTGCATCTCGCCTGGAGCAATTACCTGATGTCCCCCTAATTTTGGTCGGTGACTTGAATGGAGTTTTGGATGTGGGACTTGATGTATCTGGTGGGGGGGGGAGGGGCAGCTGCGCATTCCGACTACCAAGGTTCTGAAGGGCTTTTGTAGACGTTTGGGACTGGTTGACCCCTGGCGATTGCTTCACCCTGATGAGAGGGATTTTACCCATCAGTCGAGAGCACATGGTACCAGTGCTCGCCTGGATTATGTATTAGTGTCGGAAAGGTTGTTTGTACAGGTTGAGGATGCGCGGATTGGCCCCTCGGAGGTGTCCGACCACGCCCCAGTTTGGGTTGAACTCCGTGGTGGGGGCCCGGCCGTGTCGATAAGGGTCTGGCGGTTTCCACTGGGCTTGTACCAAGATGCGGAATTCCGGATCTATCTTGCAAAGCAATGGCAGGAATTTATGCACCACCATGTGCAACATCAGGATGATCCGGAATTGCTCTGGGAGACGGCTAAAGTCGTTTTGCGAGGGGATATTATTGCATACGTGGCCCGGAAACGGAGGTTGGTGGCGCGGCAAATTGTACAGTTGGAGAAGCAAGTAGTGCGTGTTCGGCGGCGTTGTGCGGGTGATCCCAGCACCTTGAACAGGCGACGGCTTTGGGAGCTGCAGACGTCTCTTAATGAGTTACTCCACCAGCGAGCGAAGAAATCATATATGTATTATAGATACCAGCTCTTTCGTTTTGGTGATAAACCGGGGAAACTCTTGGCGCGTTGTTTGCGGGGTCACCGGGGCTATCGATTGGTGGCAGCGTTACGTGATGATCAGGGGGCCTTACATAAGGATAACGTCGGTATCGCTCGGGTTTTCCGTTCCTTCTTTCAGAAATTGTATGCCCGGAGGGAGGGAGTGCCAGATGCCATGCAGCAGTACTTGCAGGAGCTGTCGTTGCCGAGGCTGTCTGCGGAACAGAGGGCTCACCTTGATGCGCCGGTAACGGTGGAGGAGGTCCGGGGCGTCATACAACGGGCTGCTTGTTGCAAGGCCCCCGGCCCGGACGGGTTCGGAGCCAAGTTTTATAAGCTATTGGGTGATCTGACACCCCCAACATTAGTGGCGGTGTATCATAGGCGGGTGGCTCAGGGGCGCTTTATTTGGGGTAATAATCATGCGCATATCTCCTTAATTCCTAAGCCGGGGAAAGACCCTACTCAAGCGGCTTTGTATCGGCCCATCTCATTGTTGAATTTTGACCTGAAAATCTTTGCGAAGGTGCTGGCTGACCGGCTGGCTTTGGTGCTGGGAGACTTGATCCATGAGTCACAGGTCGGGTTCGTCAAGGGGCGCTATGCCGTGCGAAATCTACGACGGCTGCTGGCATCTCTCGAATGGGTTCGGGAACAGGACCTCCAGTCTTTGGTGATTAGTTTCGACGCTGAAAAGGCATTCGATCATGTCCAGTGGGAGTATTTGAAGTTTTTGTTGCCTCAGTATGGGCTGGGTGCCCCCTTTTGCCAGATGGTGGAGTTGCTCTATACCGACCCTACAGCGGGGGTCCTTTGCAACGGGGTGTACTCGGACTCGTTTCGACTGGAGCGTGGTACGCGTCAGGGCTGCCCGCTTTCCCCTTTACTCTTCGTGTTATCCTTGGACCCGTTGATACGGAAGATTGAGGGCTCCCCTGATATTTGTGGGATTCGCATTGGCTCCTGTGGTTTCAAGGTGGCCGCATTTGCAGATGATCTATTAGTTCATCTTTCCTCTCCCCAGCAGTCGCTTCCGAGGTTGCTTGAGGAGCTTTCATTATATGGACGGTTCGCGGGATTGCGTATTAATATGGCAAAGTCGGAAGCCTTAGACGTGGGGGGTCTGTTACGGGAGAGCTGGTCTGGGATTTTCCCGCTTCGCTGGGCTGCGGACTCGATTATTTACTTGGGCGTTGTGTTAACACGGAAATTGACCCTGCTGCATCCCACTAACTTTGAACGTATTTTTGCTAAGGTCCGCGCGCAACTGCGGGCATGGGCCCCTCTTCCTTTGTCTTTGCTCGGTAGAGTGGCCGCCCTGGGGACGGTGATCTTTCCGCGCGTGCTTTATTGGCTGCAAACACTCCCGGTGTGGCTTTTGAAACGCGACCTGGTGCGTTTGGAGAGGGAGATTCGGGGATTTCTTTGGAAAGGCCGTAAGGCCCGTATACCGATGGCGAGGTTGCGTGGCAGCTGGCGCTCCGGCGGAGTGGGGGTTCCTGACCTTTGGAAGTATGCGTTGGCATGTCAGGCCCGCCATTTGAGTGACTGGCTGGGGGACCTATACCCCGCGGGGGCTTGAAGCAGCATTTGTGGCACCCCACTCTTTGGAAGCGACTTTGCACCTACCGCGGGCGGCCTTGCCACCTCGCCTGCTGAACAGTTTGTTACTGCAGGCAACCCGCCGGACTTGGCAGCAGCTAAATAAGTGTTGGGATAGTGATGCCGCAGTTTCTTGCTGGCTGCCTATTCAGGGTAATGCCTGCTTCTTGCCAGGTTCGGATTCGGCACCCTTTCGCCAGTGGTGGCGAGTAGGTATACGACGCTTGGGGCATGTAGTGGATCCTACTGGTTGCTGTAAGTCATTGGGGGAGCTTTGTCGGGAGTATGGGTTGTCTATGGGACCATCGGCGTTTGCGTATGTTCAGATCTCCCATTATATCGGCTCCCTACCACGGCAGGAGCTCACGGTAGAACGCTCGGGGCGTATTTTGGAGTTTTTTGCGCTGGGGGCGGATACTCCTCCGACGATAGCAGACTTGAAGAAACGTCTGGACCAGCTGGATGCGCCCCCGGATTATTCACGGGTGGAAAGTCTTTGGGCGCGAGAGTTGGGTAGGGATGTCGCGCCGGGGTCCGTTCAGGCGGCCCTGGGTAGGATTGCGCAACTCGTGGCTGGCACTCGCTGGCGAGAGGTACAGTTTAAATGCGTCCTTCGCGCTCATTTCTCCCCGAGGCGGGCGTTTCGGAGTCACCTTGCCCCCCATGGCGGATGCCCTAAGTGTTCCTGTGCATTGGCAGATCTGGGCCATATGTGGTGGGGTTGCCCCTCTATTCGTAAGTATTGGCGGTACATTGAGACCTATATGAGTGGGCTGTTGGGCCAGAGGCTCTGTTGGTCGGGGACTCTCGTAGTGCTGGATCAGTTGGGACCACTCCACCCGAAGGGCAGATGGGATAGGGTGTTGGTGCGCAAGGCCTGTCTGGTGGGTAAGGGCCCTATTCTAAGCCGTTGGAGAGAGACCGTGGCCCCTACTTTTTGCGAGTGGCGAAATAGCCTACATCAACTTATGCTTCTGGAGCGGAGGATGGCGTTACGACATCCCCGGGCCTGGACTACCTTTTTGTTGATTTGGATGCCATACATTCAGCGCTTGGGCCCTAAGGCTCGGAGTGAAGTACTTAAATTAGGATAACGCTGGCCAGGGACTTGTGCGTCTCCCGGAGGGGTGCTTGTGCCTATGCTGCTGGTGCTGCTGTGCTCCCTGCGGAGGGGGGGTGGGTGGGGGAGGGTGGGAGGGGGGGTTCCTAAGAATTAGTAGTTCTCCGATATGTGTTCTATCTGTTTTGCTGGGTTCCCAGGGTGGTGGATAAGACACAACCCCACCCGGGACTAGTTTTGGATTCGGTGCAGAGAAAATTGTATACGTTGGTTTGTCGTTTGTTGTTTGTATTTTGCATTCTTTAATAAAAAGAGTTTTGAAAAAAAAAAAATTAAACTTGACCATAATTGTCTCAATGCCATCTTCACAGAAAACCTTATAAAAATGCATATTTGGACATCATACATTTTAATATTATTATTTATCTATTTACAAAACAAAGTTTAAGGGAAATTTCCAAAAGCCACTTACAAGGCTAAATGGACTAGTTGCAAATTGCCTATTCTTCCGGCAAGAAAAAGTAAGCACTGATGAATCTTTGAGTTTGTGTGGCTATTAGGGCCCTTTATTTTGTTTTAACTGTAGCTACTCTTTGCTGCTCCCCCCCCAAAAAAAAGCTGTTGACCTAGGTGACTGTCTATTTTTCCTAGTGGTTGGACCAGTTCTGATCTGCTGTAGGCTCATAAGGGCACTTTCTTGACACAGCCATGGAGATTCATACACCTTTGTCTCATGAGAAGTCAAAAGGACCAGCTAGAGTCCTTACTTCTTTAGGAATTCAGTTAGACACCTTGGACAGGACTTCTAGGTAGCTGAAGGAGAAAGTGAGTAGGTTGAGGAAATTGGTGGGAGTGGTATGGGACTAAAAAGTTGCACTGCGCACTATGTAGTCTCTTATTGGCAGCCTCAACTTTGCTTGTTACATTATTCCTATGGTAGGCCTTTTTTACCTCACTTGGTTTACAGCGTGTTGTACTATGAGGGCTTGTGTGCATCAGTGATGCTAAGAGCTAAGCTATCGGTAGCTTAACTACTGGCGGGGTCTCTCGAAATTGATAGGTCTCAGCTGAAGTGCCAGACCAAGACAAGACAAACTACCCATCTGGGCAGCAGCAGAATGGGACGGTGTTGGCGGCAAAGGATCACATTTCTGTGACAATGGCCACAACACTAGAATAACCCAGCGTGGAAGGCAAGCCTGGCAATCTACTTCTGTATCTTGCCACGAAAACCCAATGAATAGTCACAACAAAACAAATTGCACTATAGTGCTGAAAGATGAGATCCCCAGGTCGGAAGGAACTCAACTGGCTACTAGGGAAGAGCTGAAGATTTTTCAGAGTAAAGCCAGCATTTATGATGTGGTTGGATCAAAGCCCCAGGGATGTCTGACTGCTGACGTAGCTACGTATAAAACAAGAGTCAGAAGCTGCAAAGATGTCTTACATATTGGGACATGGAACGTATGCAGCATGAACCAAGGGAATTTGGAGGTGGTCAAGAATGAAATGGAACGTGTATAACTCGATCTGTTGGGTGTCAGCAAATCGAAATTGACTGTCACTGGGCACTTTGCATCAGATGATCACATGGTCTACTATGCTGGAAATGAAAGACAAAGAAGAAAGGGTGTTGCATTTATAATCGAGAAGAAACTTGCAAGAACTGTAATGAAATACAATGCAAATCAATGAATGCTTAATTTCTATTCATCTACGAGGAATGTCCATCAACACAATTATAATTCAGGTATATGCCCCAACAGCAGCTACAGAAGAGGATGAAGGTGATGAGTTCTATGAACAAGCTGAAATTGACAGAACGTGCAAACAGGATATCCTGATAGTCATGGGTGACAGGAATGCAAAAGTTGGCAAAAAAGAAGAAGGCAAAGTGATTGGAAAATGAGGACTTGGCAACAGAAATGAAGCTGGAGAAAGATTGAGAATTCTGCAAGACCAATGATCTATTCATCTCAATCACCTTCTTCCAGCAACACAAACGGCGACTGTACACATGGACTTCACCCAATGTATTGTACAAGGAGAAATTAGACCTTACCTGCTAATTGTCTTTCCTTGAGTTCTCTCCGGGCCAGTCCAGGTACATTAGGGTAGTCAACCTCCTCCAGCAGCTGATGACTGAATACTGAAAGTCTTTGCTGACAGCCTATCTAGCTCCCTCTGGCGTCAGAGCCTCAGTCTTCTATTGTCAAAGCAGCAGAAACAAACTATAACTATGAAAAATAACAAGCTTTACCTGAGAGCCGCCCATAACTCTAGGCTCCTACGAACATTTCCTATATCTTTAAGAAGCATCCTTTATATAATTCTTTGCCTCGTTATTCAATTTTTCTTTTTTTTTACATCTCTTGCAAAAAAAGAGTCTTCTAACCCCAGAGGAACCCCCAAATTCCACTTCAACTATACCAACCAATCTTCTTCAAACTCTAACTTCGCCCTAAGGCCGCGCCTCACAGCCTGGCAATGACTCGCAGACGAACTGGGCGGGACCTGGACTGGCCCGGAGAGAACTCAAGGAAAGACAATTAGCAGATAAGGTCTAATTTCTCCTTCCTATTCGTCTCTCCGGGCCAGTCCAGGTACATTAGGGCAGTACCAAAGCAGTACCTAAACTCGGGAGGGTCCTGCGAGCCCCGCCACAATGGCCGAGGCCCCAACCTTCGCCATCCCCTCTTGCCTGAATATCTAACCTATAGTGCTTCGCAAAAGTATGAAGAGATGACCACATCGCCGCTCGATCAGATATCCACCGGCGGAACCAACACAAACTCAGCCCATGATGCTGCCTGACCTCAATGCGCTCTGATCCCTTGCGGAGGCGACCTCCCCTCCGCTTCATAAGCCGCCCCTATAGCCCGTTTCACCCAACGGGCGATAGAAGCCTTAGTAGCCACTTTCCCTTTACGAGGCCCCCAAACAGTACAACAAACTATCCAACCTCCGAAATGGCTCCGTTGCTCTGAGGTACCGCCAGAGCACACGTCCCAAATCTAACTTCCTAAGTGACCGATCCATTTTATCCCCTTCCTGACCCATAAAGGTGGGAAGTGAGACATTGATTCATGTGAAACCCGGACACCACCTTAGGAAGAAAAGGATGGCACCGGCCGCAACACCACTTTCTCCGCCATAAACTGAATGTACGGCTCTTGACACGAGTGCTTGCAGATCCGAAACTCTCCTTGCGGAGCACAACGCCACGAGGAAAGCAGTCTTCCGCGAAAGATTCACTCTCTCAGATTCACTGTCGACATCGACTCAAAGGGCGGCCGCGTCAAAGCCTCTAGCACCAAGTTCAAGTCCCAAGAGGGCACTATCTGCCTAACCAGGGGTCTAATATTCCTTGCTGCTCTAAGGAATCAACGAACATCTGGATGCGACGAGAGAGTGCACCCCTGCACTCTTCCTCTACAACAAGCCAGCGCCGCCAACTGAACCTTGAGAGTGTTGAGGGCTAGCCCCTTTTCAAGCCCCCCTTGAAGAAACGACAGGACCTTCAGTAGACCCGCCAAACCCAGTTTAACGCTACGCTCTTCACACCACGCCTCAAAAATGCACCACACACACGAACATAAGCCAAGGATGTCGACCTCCTCCTGGACTTTAACATAGTGGCTATCACTGACCCCGAGTACCCGCGACGTCTTAACCATTCCCTTTCAAGAGCCAAGCCATAAGCAAGAACCGATCCACCTGCGACATTAACACGGGCCCTTGGCTCAACAGGTTGATCCTATTGGGCAGCCTACATGGCGAATCCACTAGAAGCCGCACCAGATCTGCATACCAGGGCCGTCTGGGCCAATCCGGAGCAATCAGAATAACCTTTCCGTAGTGGCCCGCTACTCTCCGAATGACTCGCCCTATCAGCGGCCACGGAGGAAACACATAAAGCAGCTCTCCCGATGGCCGTCGACTCCTTCCGACATGTGCTGTAAAACCGGTTCGCCTTGGTATTGGTAAGGGTAGCCATGAGATACATGACAGGCTGACCCCACCGCACCGTGATCTCGTGAAAGACCACCATGTTCAGTTCCCATTCTCCGGGATCCAGGACATTTCGACTGAGATAGTCGGCTTGAATGTTGTCCTTCCCTGCTACATGTGCTGCCGAGAGCGCTACGAGATGGACCTCTGCCCACTGCAACAGCTGTTGACTCTCGTCCAGCAATACCTTGCTTGTTGATGTAGGAAACCATCACCGCATTGTCAGAGAACACTCGAACCGCTTGCCCTTCGAGCAGACTGACAAACTCCTGCAGGGCAAAACATACTGCTCTCAGCTCTAAACGATTTATCGACCAACTGCTCTCCTCCGCAGACCATGTTCCCTGCATTATCTGTGACACACAATGAGCCCCCCAACCAGAAAGGCTGGCGTCCGTTGTAACCAACACCCACTCCGAATGTTCCAGAGGCACCCCAGCTTGAAGATGCCCTGGAACCAACCACCACTGCAGACTGATGCGCACCTCCTCCGGGCATACCAGCCTCCGAGAGAGAGGACGATCCTGTGGAGACCATCTGGACAGTAATGCTTGTTGAAGTGGACGCATATGTGCTCTTGCCCACGGAACCAGGTCCAAGGCCGCCGTCATTGAACCCAACAGCTGCAAGTACCTCCAAGCCGTTGGCGCCTTTACTCCCAAAAACGACCCTACCTGAGACAAAATCTTCTGCACCCTGTCTGCAGGTAGGAACACCGACCATATCTCTGTGTTGAACAAGGCCCCTAGGTACGTCAACCGCGTCACTGGCTGTAACTGACTCTTTGCTTGGTTGATGACCAACATAGCTGTTCCAGGAAGTCTACTACTCGAGAGGTTGCTGCGACCGATTCCATGAGAGATCCAGCCCGGATCAGCCAATCGTCCAGGTAGGTGTGCACCCGAATTCCTTCCTTCCGCAGCACCGCTGCAGCCACCACCATCACCTTGGTGAACATTCGCGGCGCTGTTGCCAGCCCGAATGGCAACGCTCGAAACTGAAAATGACCCATGGGGACCGCAAAACGTAAGAACTTTTGATGCTTCCCTTTGATCGGGATGTGTAGATAAGCCTCTGTTAGATCTATGGACGAAAGCACTTCTCCCGGCTTTACTGCCCGAATAACCGATCTTAGGGTCTCCATCCGAAAATGAGGCACCCTCAAGCAGGGGTTCACCTGTTTGAGATCCAGAATTGGCCGAAAAGATCCTTTTCTTTGGGACCACAAAATAAATCGAGTAGCGACCTAAACCGTACTGGTCTTGGGGTACTGGCACCACCGCTTGCAGACGCAGCAAGCGCTGCAGCGTGTCGTTGACCACTGTCCTCTTCGCTTGCAGCCCACATGGGGACAACACAAAGGCTTCCGCTAGTGGAAGAGCAAACTCCAGCGCATACCCCTCGTGGATAATCTCCAGCACCCACCGGTCCGTAGTTATGACGGCCCAGGCGGAGAGAAACTCCTGCAAACAATCCCCTACAGGAATCTCCACCTGGGCCAGCCGCCTTTCATTGTGGTTTCTTAGAAGGAGTTCTGCTGGGAGTTAAAATAGCCCCTGCCAAACCCTCTAGCTCCTCGAAAGGACTGCCCTCTGGTCACAAAACGGCCTCTTTGATAAGGCGCAAACCGAGGACCTCGGAACCTGCGAAAATCTCTCCCTTGACCTCTCTGCATGGTTCCCAACTTTGCCGCTCTCGGTCTGTCCTCTGGAAGGCAACCTCCCTTGGAATCACCCAAATCCTTTACAATTTTCTCTAATGCCTCTCCAAAAAGCAGCTTGCCCTTGTAGGGAAGCTTACTGAGACGAGACTTCGAAGACGCATCCGCCGCCCAATTTCTTAACCAGAGAAACTGCCTAGCGGCAATCACGGATGCCATGGATTTCGCTGAAATTCTTACCAAATCATAGAAAGCGTCTGCCAGATAGGCTGCCGCCGACTCTAGCTTTGCTCCTTCCGTGGAAGAGTCCTCCTCCTTATCCAAGCCCGGATCCCTCTGTAGCCAACAGATAGAAGCCTTTGACACATACGCCCCACAAATAGAGGCTTGCAGAGCTAAGGCACTGGAATCAAAAGCCTGTTTTAAAAGCACCTCTAACCTACGATCCTGAAGATCCTTAAGTGCTGTACCTCTTTCTACCGGGATCGTCGTCTTCTTGGTGACCGTTGACACTAGCGCATCCACCTTAGGCATCCGCAACAACTTTCTCCTCCTGGGGGACCGGGTAAAGCCGACCAATTGCGCGACCCTCTTTCAGGGTAGCTTCAGGGCATTCCCACTCTGACTCTATCATCTGCTTAATTACTCTGTGTACCGGGAAACAGCGTTGTTCAACTTTAAACCCCTGCAACAACGGATCCTCCAGTGGCTCCTGCTGCACCGCTGGGAGCACTATATTCAACGCCGCAAGGGACTGAGCGATTAGAGCCCCCAGCTCCTCCTTGTGAAACACCCTGAATACATTCGGGTCCTCACCTGGCCCAAACTCACCTTCCTCCAATTCCACTGGCCAGGAGTCCAAACCTGTCTCAGAAAGAATCTCACCTTCTTCCGCCACCTGAGGATTCGAGAACTGCGGCCTGAAGCCATCGAAGCCCGTCTCTACACCCTTGCCTTTTGTCGAGACCCCTTCCCCAGGGTCTATCTCCTTGGACTCCCCTTTCTGTGAATCTAACAGGCTGGGAGCAGCCTGACTATCCAAGGACTGAGCCATCTTCAAAACATATGCCTTATGCATGGCCAGAATAAAATCCACCGAAAATAAGGAGTCCAAGCCTCCCTGCACTCCTGGCAACTGCTGCTTACCTGGAATCTCAGCAGGAGGCATCTTTTTAGATTTAGCTTTTCTTTAACCCGACTTAGTTTGTAGAGCAGGAGAAACAACAGGCTCTGTCAAAATAGCTGCCGTTCCCGCCTTTTCCGAGGAGCCCTGAGGCCTTTCAACAACATCCCCCGATGTTAATCTGTGCTCCATTCTCCGTTTGCCTCCTAATCGCCACTAACAGGAACTAAAAATAACAAGAACCCCGATCCGTGGAGACCGACCCCCGAACGTGGCGATCCAAAACTGGAAGGCACGCTGCCGACTCCAGCAGCCGCTTCAAACAAGCCTCTGCGATGGCCTAACCCCCACGGCGGTGATCTAAACACCCCTGCAGTGAACCAAGCACCTGCCATGCTCCTACCTGACAAACCGTGTCGGCGCTCCTGCTCTCCGTCCCCCCGCTGCCAGCAGACAACGGAAATGGAAGCGATCGGAGGCAGGGAAGAGGAATCTGGGGCTCCCAGCTCCTTCCCTGACTCCCCCGGAGCGACGGATCCTCAAACGGGGCAGGCTCTGCTCCTTGCTGCTTAAACATCTGGCAGCTTTGAACCATCCATTCTGCTCCCTTTTTTTTTTTTTTTTTTAAACCAACTTTAAAGGATCCTTCTCTTGCCTTTAATGCCCTGCCAGGGCAAACAAGTTTTGTCTTTTCTTCTTCCCTTTCTTTTTTTTTTTTTTTTTTAAAGAGCCTAACAGCCTATTTCCTATTCATTTCTCCTGGGAACCTGTCAGCCACACGTCCTGTTCAGCTGCTGAGGACTGAAAGACTGAGGCTCTGACGCCAGAGGAAGCTAGACAGGCTGTCAGCAAAGACTTTCAGTATTCAGTCTTCAGCTGCTGGAGGAGGTTGACTACCCTAATGTACCTGGACTGGCCTGGAGAGATGAATAGGAAAAAAATCAAATTGACTACATCTGTGGAGGTCAATGACGGAAAATCTCTAGATCAACAACAAAGACAAAACCTGGAGCTGATTGTGGTTCAGATCACTAACTACTAGTATGCAAACTCAAGATAAAGTTGAAAAAAAAGAGCAAGCCACTCATGAATGGAGCAAAATATGACCTTGAAAATATACCACCGGAATTTAAAGACTGCATGCAAAATTGATTTGCTGCTTTAGATACAAATGACAGAGCTCCAGAAGAGTTATGGGATGACATCAAGAAGGTTATGTTGGAAGAAAGTGCGAAGTCTCTACAAAAAGGTGAAAAAGCAAAAAACGGACAAAATGGATGACTGAAGAAACTCTGAAAATTGCTGAGAAACGCAGAGAAGCTAAAGCCAGAGGAGAAAGAGAGGTAATCGCAGAACTCAGAGATTTCCAATGTGCAGCAGGACTGCACCAGGAGAAGTACCTGCAAGGAAATAGAATCAGAAATGTATTACAGGAAGAACAAGATCTGCTTTCCCAAAGCTAAGAGAGTTAAAGAAAAACATTCCAGCCTCAAATTGCAGTGCTACAAGATGCTCAAGGATCCATGTTGAATGATGCTGAGACAATCAAGAAAAGGTGGAAAGAATACACAGAGTCATTATATGATAAAGATCAAGTGGACCAACAGCCGTTTCAACCTGTACCTTATGATCAAGAATCATTGGTGATGAAAGAAGTCAAAGCAGCATTGAAAGCCTTATCAAACAACAAAGTACTGGGCATTGATGGTATTCCCACTGAAGTATTAGAGCAATTGGATGCAGCTGTTATCATATTTACAAGGTTCTGCCAGGAAGTTTGGAAGACATCATCATGGCCAACTGACTGGAAATGATCTGTGTTCATACCTATACTAAAGGTGATCCAAATGACTGTGAAATTATTGTACAATTACTCTAATCCCACATGTCAGTAAGATTCTACTGAAGATTATTCAGCAGAGACTACAACCATACCTGGAACAAGAACTGCCTGAACTGCAAGGAGGGTCCAGGAAAGGGTGTAGAACATGAGACATCATGACAGATCCTTGAAAAGACAAAAGAATGGCAAAAAGATAGATATTTATGTGTGTTTTATCAACTACAGCAAGTCTTTTGACTGTGTAAACCATGAGAAAAACTACTCCATATAAGAAGCATGGGTATACCAGAACACCTGATAGTTGTATCTTGCACAACCTTTACACTGATCAAGAAGCAACGGTTCGAATGGAACAAGGAGAAACAGAATGGTTTAAATTCAGCAAAGAAAGGTTTATGACAAGGTTCCATACTTTCTCCCTACCTGTTTAATTTATATGCAGAACAAATCATCAGAGAAGCAAGACTGTATGAAGACAACTGAGGTGGGAAGATTGTTGATGAGACTTCCACCAACCTTCAGTATGCTGATACCACATTACTGGCTGAAAGTGAAGATGATCTGAAACACTTGCTTCTCAAGATCAAGGAACATAGTCTTACAATGGGCCTGCACCTTAATATAAGCAAAACAAAGATCCTGACAACTGGCAAAATCCATAAGTTTATCGTTGATGGAGAAAAAATTGAAATAGTTGACAACTTTAACCTACTTGGATCAACTAATCAATAAAGAAAGGACAAGCAGTCAAGAAATCAGATGACACATTGCTTTTGGAAGAATGGCTATGAAGGACCTAGACAAGATTCTCAAGAGCAGAGATGTCTCTCTCCATACAAAGATTCAACTTGACCAAGCCATGGTATTTTCAATAACATCATATAGATGCGAAAGTTGGACCGTGAAAAGATAGACAGGAAGAAAAAAAAAATCGATGCCTTTGAATTATGGTGCTCGTAAAGAATACTGTGTATACCATGGACTGCTCAAAGAACAAACCAGTCAGTACTAGAGATCAAACCTAAGCTTTCCTTAGAAGCTCAGCTGTCAAGATTTTGATATTCATACTTTGGACACAACATGTGAAGAGAGAGATCGTTAGAGAAACACATCATGCTTGGCAAGGTAGAAGGTAACACAAGAGAGGAAGGCCAGCAATAAGATGGATCAATACAATAACAGCAGCTATGGGTACCACTCTATCAACAATGAGCTGCCTGACTGAAGACCAAACACAGTTTAGGACAACTATCTAGAGGGTCATCATGAGTCGACACCAACTCGACAGCCCTTAACAGGCCTTTTTTGAGGTACTTATCTGCCGCTATTGTGAGGAGTAGTTTAGAAGTATCAGAGTTTCTGGGCTATTAGAAAGGACTTGGGAGTGTGGGAAGACCTGTGTTTTGTAAATTGTCACTGTACCCCACACCTTGCTTTAAAATGTAATGACATATGCAGAAAGCCCAGAACCTAAATGAGTTTGTATTATTTAAAACCAGTGTAACTGCATTATTTCTCTGTAGACCTGATGAGTATAACTCTTGAAAGATTGTCTAAAATATACACTTAGTCCAAATAAAAGGTATCACCTGCAACTTGTTTGTTGACTTTAATTTGCACATATATTAAAAGAAAGAGATAGAAATTGGCTAAAATTTATATATACCGGTAGATTGAATATTTAAAATACTAAGGGGGTCATTTTAAAAGCCTTCGTCATGATTTGGTTTTCTGAAAATGTGCATGCACATGTCCAAATCACAGAGACATCCCTGGAGCCATATTACAAATGGGGGGACAGCCAAGTAGGCAAGGGGCATGGCAGAGGTGTTATCTGGGGTGGTGTAATGGACTTAGACATCCCCATTCAATTTTAGAAATGTCTGGGATGTCTGCAACCCCCATGTAAGTTTAGACCTGCTCCAGGCAGCATTAGGCATCAGGAAAGTGCTCCTTTTGGCCCTACAACATCCAGAGGGTGTAAAGAAGATGGCGCTCCATCATCCCCAGTACTTTCCACAATTGCAATGATAGTAGCAGTTGGTTTCCTTTGTCTTAGCCCACTACTCTAACCATTAGGCTATTCCTAGACATCCCTGGTCTTGAATAATAGTCTGGGAATGTCTATGTAGATGCCCCGCAGATGTTCATATTGGGCACATACACATTTGTGAAATCGTGCCTGAACTTGGACATGCCTGCTTGGACATTCTGGCTTGGCTGTCCCAGTTTGCACTGGGAGCCATTTGTAAAATATGCCTTTAAATTAAAAAAATACAGATTTGTGAAAGTCTAATTCATACACAAATATTGCATCTTATTTCTTATTGAGTCAAGCAATACCAAATGAGCACCTAAATGACAAGTTGGTCAATCAGACTGGATGATGCACTTTTTGTTCTACAGTGCATTTCTAAAAGCAAGGCAAAGGCCTTTACCTAAATTCATTGAATAAGATCCTAATGATCAGGCCTAACATCATGAATCAAAATTAATCTAATAGTACTACAGAAACACTATGGGTATGTTGTATGTGTCAATGTAACAGCACATCATTTTCTAAATGAAACATTTTACATTTAAAACAAACCTAGAATATTAACATAAGTCAAGATGGAAAACAAAAACAAAAAAACTTTACTGCTGGTTCAGAAAGTTCTCTTACCTTGACAGACCAAAAGTCAAAGGACAGAAGAAGAAGAATAGTGACAAAACAGGCAACAAAGCTTTTGCTGAACCAATCACAGAACAAGTAAGTAACAATAGCGCTCACTCGGAAAAACAGGTGAAAAAAGGTAGCCAATGGATGCCTAGGAGAACAATCCAAAACACAAAACCAAACAATTGCAAAACTTTAATAAATAAATCTGGACAGCCTATTTATACATTACAGATAGAACTATAACCCAGGCCCACAATTTTTGCTTGTGTCCCTCCTCCCAACCCCCTAAAATTATTTTGAATCTCTTGTACTCAAGATAAAGAGGGAGAAGAAAGAGAGAGCAAATGAGGAAGAAGACATATGAAAAGGAATAGGGGGATTAGAAGAGAGATAAAGCAATGGATGCCGAGAGAGAGTGAAAGCAAATAAAAAAAAAACAAGGGGGAAAAGAGTGCAAAAAGAGAAAAGGGAAATAGTCTCCTTTCTCCTGACAGAAGAGTTTAGCTAACTACACATGGAGCCCAGCTGGGCTGTCGGTGCCTGATTCTGCATCGCAGGAGCAAGATGCTCCCACAGGTACAGGATCAGGGCCCTTGGAGACGGCCCAGCATCACCGCAGGAATGTCCTCCCTGTGGCATCGCATGTCCTGCGCTCCCCCCGGGACCCCGAATCCTCGCCGCCTGAGCGGGGCTGCCAGTGCCCCAAATGGGCAGCAGGGACCCACCTGTCGCATCGCCACTGGCCTTAGTGTCCTGTACTGCCAATCGGGGGGGGGGGAGGGGAGGGGGTTCGGCCGCCACTTATTCCACCTCCGCAGTGGAATAAACAAACAAGCCATCTCCCCGGTGGCCCTCGGATGTACAGGGCCATGAGCGGAATTGGCCCTGTGCGTCGGGGGGGGGGGGGCCCCGTCCCTATTTGCCTTATAGAATCGGGGCCATAGTGAATGAGAGCAGAATGATTACATAAAGACTATGGAGGCCCTTTTACTAAAGTCCGCTAAGGTTTTGCACTTGATATGCATTACCAACGCATGTTAAGTGCAAATCCTCCACGTTAGCTGTTGGGGGTGTGTGACGTGCGGTGTACTTAACATGGGTGCACCTGACACCCACAGAGGTATCATTAGGTGCACCTGTTGTGTAATGTTAACTGCACTTGCATGCTAAGATGCTTGGTATGCCCACACTCTGCCTTTAAAGCCCACTCTCCACATTAGCGTATGAATATCAGTTCATATGCATTTTAGTGGTCTGTAGCTGGTATGCCCACATGTTAGAATTCACACAGCCAGTTTTTGCATGCTATAACAAGCATTGACTGGTTAACAGTGCTTAATAAAAGGACCCCCGAATGTCAGGCAGGGGGCTCTGACAGCTTAGTCTGAGGTGGAAAATAACTGATGAAAAGAATGCAAGACAAAAAGTGACTAGGACTGCTGACAATAACTGTACAAGAGAGTAGACATATGACTGCTGAGAGTAAGGGGCATGTTTACTAAGCCACGATAGGCTTTTGCAACTAACGCAGTGGGTTAGTGCAAATAGCACCATGTTAGTTGCAAAAGCCGCACATTATCTGTGGAGGCATAAAGCACAGTTACTTACCTGTAACAGGTGATCTCTGGGAACAGCAGGAATAAGTCTTCACATATGGGGTACGTCGGTACCGACGGAGCCTGCGCGGGAACGCTCCCCAGCGTCCAATCAGAAAGCTTTTGGGAGCATCCCTCAGCGCCTGCGTGCTGCCTTCCCGCCTTTCCAACAGTCTCTCTTCAGTTGAGTTTCATAGCTGAGACAAAGAGAGAGAAAGAGGAAAGGAAAGATAGATATAAAAATACAACTCCTAGGGGAGGGGGGCAGGTTGTGAAGACTTATTCCTGCTGTTCCCAGAGATCACCTGTTACAGGTAAGTAACTGTGCTATCTCCAGGAACAAGCAGGAATGAGTCTTCACATATGGGGACTCCCAAGCTAAGATGCCTGGAGCCATAACATGTTGAAGATTGAAAACATGCTACATTTGATATGGCCAGGCATCCTGAGGATGGAGGGTAGGAGTTGCATAGAGAGGAGCTGCAGAAAAACCAGCTAACCTAAGAAAGGACTACCCTCAAGGAGTCCATGTATGTATGATCATTATCAAAAGACATATTGAAATGAACAAGCACCATAATATTGAAATGAACAATCACCATATGACGCTCACCTACTGGATTGCAGGAAGTAGAGAGGCTGATGGAGTCTACTGGGGATCCAGTAGAATAATGTTCAAGGTGACCTCACTGGAGTGAAGGTGGAGGTCAACATCTGGAAGTGAGAGGTGACCCCAGGATTCAATTAGGGTAACACAAACACGGCAGGTCTTCAGTGGGAAGCTTCATGGAAAGCTGAAAACTCTTTTGGCTACAGAAGTATTCAGAGGTAGGAGCAAAAGAGCAAGACTGACCGATCTGGACAAACAGACTTGGTCCTTGAGGGAGGAAAGGGTATGAGAAGAACCCCATACTCCCAAGAAAGGACAGATGTTTGAAGAATTGAATCTGAAATCCACTGAAGATCCACCATGTCTTTCCTAACTGGTGAGAGGTAGGAAGACATTGGGGCATGGAGCTTCAGGGATACGTAAACCTAGGATACGGTAGGGCTGTCAGTTCCACAGCAGTGGTTGTGTGCAAAATATCCGAAACATACTGTGGAACAGTATGAGCTGTGCAAGCCCACTGTCAGAAACATACAGGAAGGTAAAAACCTTTATGAGCATAGACAGTCAGGAGATAAGTATGGAAATACATATATATCTATAATAAGTATCCGGACAGATACACACATATGTAGAGATATGTGTATATATAGATATAGATATATCTATCTATAATAAGATCTAAAGGGCATAGCATATGCACACTTAGCTGACAGAGATGTAAGTAGGTATATATATAGAGATATATATTAGATATATAGATATATAGATATATATACCTTAATATATAGGTCTAAAGATAGATGCCTGCAGTAAGCAGACAGAGTCATGCATATCTGGACATTCACATGGAGATGTGAAGGGAAAAGATTCCTTTAAGAACAAGGAGGTGAAACCTACTTGAGAGATATATAGAGAATCCATTCCCCCAGAGATGATGGTAAAGGAATGCTATCCAGTGAATTACCAGGATGGTTACGTGAAGAAACAGAGGATGATATCAGTCTGTAAACAGCAAGTCCGGAGTCCTGTGGAACTCCAGCATGGTAAAAGGACAGAAACGCATAGGATGAGATACCAGGTTGACCTACGTGAGGGACAAGGAGGTATCATGCGTTTTTCAGATTAATATGTGCTGTCCTTGAAGTGTTAGGATACCATGAGGACAAGCTGCAAGAAAAAAAAAAGAGTATATTCCCTAAGGAAGGGGATAACTCTTAGACTTTCACGTGGAGAAGGCTTATGTCCTTTTCCCTCCTTTTTTTTTTTTTAAAAAGAAGATAGCAGGGTATGAAGAACCCTCACAGTCATAGGGGATGATTGAGGAAGTATTTCTCAATCATGATGGATAGCCATTAGATAAAACTCTATGCTCTCTAGCAAGGGCCCATAGTAGAAAGCTTCTCAGTAGGATCGCAGAGAGCATTATGCAGGAGAACTGGGATGTAGAACTGGCTGATGGAGTAAACTGACAGCCACGTCTACTAAGTTGCCAAATCCAGGGATTGGAGATGGCAAGGGTAGAGATAGTGTAAGAAGCCTGTAGTGAAAATTATCCAAGAAAGATGTAGAAACTTTCTTGGAATCACTACTAAGGCTAGACAGGAGTGGTGAAAGACAAGACTGGGACTTGTGGAAAAGTACCAGTAGTCAAGCACTGGACTCCTGCAGGGGCAGCTACTGAATAGGACAACAGGGAGAGTCGGTCTGTGTCAAACAGAGAGAACAGACTGAACAAAGAGAGCAAGCTGTCTCTGTCTGTAGAGCTGCCTAGATAAAGAAAGGAGTTTACTCAGGAGAAGAAACTCTACAGTGAAAAGAAAGACAAGAAAAGTCTTTCAATGGTATGGTACCACTCTTACAGGGGAAACCCTGGCGAAGAGGGTAGAGAGAGAAGCTGAAGAAGGACTTACCACATGGTAAGTCCCTGGAAGGAAAAAAATCATGCTGGTACAGAGAAACTATCAGGTGATAGTTGCTAAACCTCTCTTCTAGTCAGGAAGAGGTGGAAAACTCTGTAACTTATAGACATGAATAGCCTGACAGTTCAGCATAGTGAAGAGTAATGGATTTCCTGAGAATAGGAATCCCTGAGCAGAGTTTTGAATGGAAAACCAGTGAAAAACTTCTGCTGAAAAGGAAGTAAGAGTAGTTATAAAAAGATTAATCAGAAACCTATGGTTACTGTGTTTATTCAGCCTGGCTAGAATTTGGATTCTTCAGACCAGGGTGAGACTTCCCCTGCTTGGGAACAACCGAATGATGGGCAGGAGAAGAGGAAAACCTCTTTCTTTTAGGGAAAGAAGGTTTGGTAGGGCATTTCCTACCTGCTGAGGAAGGAGAGGGCTTAGGATGGCCCTCAGAAACAGGAAAGTCAGTGGAGCAATGAGCAACCTGACGTAAGGACTCCTTATTGAAGAGATTTTCTCCAGTACAAGGAGTATTACTCAGTCTTTGTTGTGCCCATCTACTTAAGTCTGATGCTTGGAGCCAGGCTTTACGACGTGCTCCTATGGCTATAGCAGAAGTTCTGCTAACAGACTCAAAAGAATCTAGGGAAGCACGAGAAAGAAACCAAGAGATATTTTGACTATGACTAAGAAGTAAGGAATAGTCTGCAGCCTTGGGTTCTGAAAGAAAAGGAGACAAAAGAGATAATTTCTTTGTGATCTCCTGAAGGGATAGACTCATATAGAAAATATATGAGAGAATCCTTGTTGCCAGCATAGATGTTTGGAAGGTTTGATGTCCAAAGGCATCAAGTGTTCTAGATGCACGCCCTGGCGGGAAAGAAGAATGCTTCTTCTTGCTTTTTACCTTCCTTATTGCTGATTCCACTACAATGGAATGATGGGGAAGTTGATGCTTTTGAAATCCTGGAGAGGGGGGCACCTGATACAGAAGATCAATTGCTGTAGAAGGTGAAGAAACCCTTAAAGGTTTTTCCCATACCCTCAGAAGAAGATTCTGCAAAGAGTGATGTAAAGTAAGCATTATGTTTTCCTTTTCTGCAGAAAAATCCTGAGAAGACTCATAGCCAGGGATAGGAATATTAAGGAAGGTTGCCATGTCAAGGAGAAATTTCTGAAAAGAAGGATCTCCGATGGGAACCATCCCTGGACAGGTTAAACCTGAAAAGGAAGCCTGGGCACCGGAGGATGAACCTGTCCGGTGCAGAACAGGATTTGTAATGGATGGATACTGGAACTGGCAATTATGAGTTGAGACAGTCAGTAGTGCATCATCCATGCCAGGTATCGACTCCAAACTAGGTATAGAAAGGAGCGACCCAGGCGAACAAAGCATAGAAGGAGCTGGTCCCGATGATTCTGCCGGTACCGACATTGATACCAATACCGGTAGCTGTGCCGGAATCGCCGAAGCAGTCAGCGGAGGCTGCTCAAACGGTACCGAGGAAACTCGAAAGTCTCGGTGGATATCCTCGGTACCGCGCATCCGGAATCGGTGCGTGTCGGTTCCGAGACGCATCGGTACCCAGTCTTCCAGACTAGATATGGATTCTAGACTTGGCATCGAAGGAAGCGAATCTATCGATGCATGTCTAGATGGTACCGGCGTCAGGGGTCGTATCGACGGTGCCGATACTGGAAAGTCAATCTGGGTATCGATCGGTCCCGAAGGCACCGAGTACACCAGATGACGATCCCTGGTGATGAGTGAATCGCTCAACACCAGTGCCGATGCCGGGATATCGGTACTGCTCGAAGCGGATGCCATCACCGTGCATTGCTTAGATACTGGAAAGTCAAACTGGAGCGTATCGATCGGTCCCGAAGGTACCGAGGACGCCAGATGACGATCCCTGGTGAAGAGTGGAGCACTCAACACCGGTGCCGATGCCGGGTTATTGGTACCGCTCGAAGCGGATGCCACCCCCGAGCATGGCTCAGGTATGTCCTGTGAGGGGTGAGCCCCAGGGACAACCTGAAACCCCTGAAATGCTTTGGAGCCCAAAGACTCCCGCCGGGGTTTTGATGCCAATGGGATCTTGAGGGCAAGGCCGGGGCCGTCAGCATGCTTAGCATGAGACTTACCACTCAAGGATTGGCTAGTCTTAACAGACTGTTTGTGGGTTACCTGATCCTGTAGAGAAGAAATGGCCGGTGCCCTGACAGAGGGAGGGAAAACGGTATCGAGGGAAACTCGAAATAGAGAATCTCTTCTCACAGCATTGAAGCCTGACGGTTCAGGGGAAAAAAGGGTCAGGGCCCAAACAGGTTAGACACCAATTATTGGAGTCTAAAAAGAAAACTGTATTTCCACAGTGAAGGCACTTCTTAGGAGAAGAAGGCTCCATGATGGAGAGGCCTTATAGGCCCAAAAATTTTAAGATAAAAACTGAGGGAAACTCTCCCTCAGTTTGAGAAAAAGAAAAGAAAAAACCCCACCGGCGGTACCGGTGGCGGCGGGAAAACAGCCGCGACCACAAGAAAACAAGAATTGAAAAGAATTAAAGAAAAAAGTTTCTGCGGTGACAGGAGGACGTCCTGCCGGCTCTGCGGAAAAACGAAAGCTGAAGAGAAACTGTTGGAAAGGCGGGAAGGCAGCATGCAGGCGCTGAGGGATGCTCCCAAAAGCTTTCTAATTGGACGCTGGGGAGCGTTCCCGCGCAGGCTCCGTCGGTACCGATGTACCCCATATGTGAAGACTCATTCCTGCTTGTTCCTGGAGATCAGCATTTCCCCAGCAGATAACGCTGTGAAAATGCAGAGATCGCAGCATGGCAGCACAGTGGCTGCAGCTAACACCACTCATTGAGATGCCATCAGTTGTACCCATGATGTCTGCAAAACCAGCAGTTACCGCATGCTGCTGATGCTCGTGATAAATGCTCGTTGCAGACATGCCCACACACGCTGCTAACGCACAAAATTCCCTGTGCGCGGTGCATACTCTGTGCTATCTGCATTTGGCCTGCATTAGCTAATAATGCGGGAAAAGCGCACCATGGTAAAAGCTAATGTGGCTTAGTAAACATGCCCCTAAGTGGGTGTCAGAGAGAAAGAAAAAGCAGGGATATGCTGAGACTAATCATGAGAGGTGAATGGATGTGCATAAAAGAGAGGGATAACTGATAATTGAATGAATAATACTGAGAAAGTGAGTACATGTGAATTGTTTGCAAATACTATTTGAAAAGATAGCCATTTTAAAATTACTGAATTTAAGTGGTTAACTATTTAAAAAATATATACCCTGAAGAGCTTCCTAAAACTGGAGGAAATGAGGCAGGGTGATTTAATTTGTGCTCCAAACAATTCTCTTGGGCAAGATTAGTCTTTCGTTTTGATGATGTTTTTGTTACTCCAACACACTATAAAATGAAACATTAACAATCCTCAATGAAATGAAAATAAGAACAAAATAAAAACTTTTCATATGCATGTGCCAACTGAAAGATGCAAATGGGAGTGGCATAAAAGGAGATGGAAGTAGTAGGAATGGAATGCAAAATAAAAGATTTGACAAGGAAGTGAAAGGGAAAATAAATCACATAAAAAGAGTGAATGAAGGAATTTATTTATTTTATTTATTTATTTATTTATTTAACAATTCTTTTATACCGCGCTATTAAAATCAGTGCAGTGTACATAGAACAAGAACATACTACAATGCATACAAGTAACATTAAGAGAGTAGAAGGAATGACTGTGGGAAGGTGCAAGTGATGGGAAAAAATGAATAAGGAAAAGGGTCAGTGAAGGGGACTGAAAAGAATGGACAGAGGAAATTTAGCCAAGAAAGATGCAAGAGATCTTTCTAGCTTCCCTCTAGAAACGTGTGTTTTCTCTTCCCAGTATGTCTTGGGCATCTAGTCCTCCAAACATGAACTCTTAGATCTATCCTTGTTGTAATCACAATCTAAGAACTCAACAACATAGTACATGGAAAAATTCTGTACAATAAACTCTCAATTTTAAAAGTTTAAGGACATTATTTTATTTTAATTTACAGACCGCTTCCCCAGCCCCAAAATTATCCAAAGTGCTGTATAGCAGTTCAAGAATAGATTATTGTGTGCATAAGAAAAATAATCATTTAAGTTTAAAATTAACTGCCTCACAACACTAGGACTGTATCCCTTATTTACCCATATGAATATCATGCCATTAGTTGTACACCACTTGGATGTATGTTTATTCAGGGAAGCCGTTAATAAGCCATTGAAACATTACTATGGCTACTACTATTATTATTATTATTATTATTATTATTAATCTTACATCTGCTTCAGCTGCAACAAATAATACTCATGTAGAATGAAATTTCTACTGTTGATTTTGCCCTACAATTACTGCTTTGATCCTCCTATCTCTAGTAGGATTTCATTGAGGTATTTAGTTTTGTATAAAAATAATCATGTTTCAATAAGATGGCAATGCTATTGAAAAAATATAGGGTATGGAAGTCCAAATCCAACTTAGTCTGAACACTATTTCAAGTATTAGGTATGCTAGTAGCATCTTCATTTTGAATATTTGCTACAAATGCCAACTAGAAATTTTTACATATATTAGTTGCCTTTCAGAAGGTTTGGTTTTCCTTTTTATTTATCTACACTGCCTTTTTCATTGCAGAACATTTTCATATACATGTAAACACAAGGCACTCCAAATATTTGGATGCCCTTGTGAAAAATATTTTTATAAAAAGAGTAAGGAATCAACATATATTTAAATGTTTATGCACAAACAAGGGTAGTGTTTTTCCTGTATACATGCATTCCTTCATACACATTAGGAAATTAGAACTGCCATGTCTGTTAGAGGTACATCTAACAAATGCTGTACAGTGATGCAAATGTTATATTTTAGCACTACACATCCTGGGATCAATGTAGTCCATTTCTGTAATTCAGTATGTATAGATACCTCTTGCAACAGGGTTAGACAAAACCAAACCGATGCACTTTAATTTCAATGCAAGCAACCAATAAGCATTCATAAACTTTAAGGTATCTGGTGAAATCATGACTTATTCTGCTTATGCATTTAATTTTTGCCTAGGGGTTCATTTACTAACAGTGCGTTAGGCTGCTATGTGCCCTGCAACAGATAGCATACACTAATCCCTTAGTTCCTGACCCCTTTAATGCAGATTGTTTACTCTCCCCCTTTGTTTGGTTCTAATCTAATGTTTGTTGTATTGGTGTGTTTTTGTGAACTCTTATTTTAAAAAATATATCCTGATAATTGGTAAGCTGACATTTTTATAGTAAGTCGTTTTTTATTTAAACAAAGAAAACCATACACTCCGGTCTGCAGGAGCTCGTATGCAGAACCGGGCAATGCACAAAACAGCAAACGTATGCTATCATATATAGTTATACCTCCCTACTCTGCCCCCCAACCCCAACCATATCATGGCATTCCATGTTCACAGATCCCTTCCCAACGAGTTACTACAAGAATTTTTTTTTAAGTATTTCTACAGAATTAAGCCATTTTATGAAAATAACCCAATAACAATTTTTTAACAGCTACTTCCAGAGTGCCAGGCCTGTGGTTTTTCTTAGCAAACCAGAAGCTTAGTTTTCACGTCTTAAACAGTATACAAAATGTCAATGTTTTCTGTGCCTGTCCTGCTTTAAAAAACCCCACCACAGGTGCAGTCGTGGATGCTCCACCTGCCGTGCTGACCTTATTCTCCCCTTCCTGAGGGCCAACTCCTCTTCATGGCCGAACTCCAGCGAGACATCCTCGGTGTCGTCCACTAAAGCCTGAAACACACGCACGCACAAGCAACAGAGGTCAAACATCTAATTCATCCTTCCCCTAGCAAGCCCCTTATCCTAAGCTCTACGCGAGCTCCACCTTACGCACGAGGAGGCCGAGAGAGCCGGGCCGGTTATCCATCCATCCCCCTCCCTCACCCTACCTCTTTCATGCTCGCTGCCCGTCCGCCCCAGCGCACCTTCCCACAGGAACTCCGCGAGCCCTGGTTGTTAGGGCGACCGGCCGGTTCCCAATCCCCCGAGGGGCGCGAGATGCAGAGGGCGCAAACTCCGCACCACGAGAGCGAAAGGAAGCCCGCTGATTGGTTGATTGCAGTGGTCCGCCTTCCCCTCCCGTGAATAGCGATAGAGCGAATACGGAGAGGAGATAAGGTGGTGCGTGCAGCCTTGTGGTGCTGCGCTTACAGGGGCGGTTGTAGGTATTCTGGCCCGTACAACGAGGGCTGAAAGCTCAGGCATTGGGCTCACTAAACGTGAGACGAGCTGCGATAGTATGCGACGACGACCGTCGTTATCGTTCACATATTCCTATGCACACAGTCACTGACAGGTGCCCTGTATCTTTGCGTCAGTGGCATCGCTTAGCTTCATCAGAAGGGCCCCTGTTGTGCTGGGAACCCATCAATCGCTCTGCCTCCCCCAGACTAACAAACACTGGCTCTTGTTTCGAGGTCTTCAGCAATCGCCTAACTACACGAATAATCTAGTTTGCAAGTGTTAAGAAGTTGCCTTCTAGTTCTCCCTAAGATTTTATGCAAAGAAAGGCCTTTGCTTCTTTTTTTTCAGTGCTGACTCCTGGCGACCCAACTGCCTCTGGGTTTGCTTGATAATGTATCACTGGAAGTAGATTGCCAGGTCTTTTCTTCCGAGGCAAGGGAAGGTAAACTGACTTACCCAAGGTCACAAGGAGCCCATGATCTTCTGGGTATTAGGTAGCTGCTCTAACCATTAGGCTACTGCTCCACTCCATAGTTTATTATTTAGGTAATTACAGTGCAATCAGTCTCTCACGATGTAAAATTTCATAAATAGATATATAGATATATATTTACACAGCTAAAATAGTGTTGCTTGCATCAAATATAAGATGATCATAAATATATTCAAAATCAGACACGAGCTCTGCAATCAGTCTCCAAGCCCTCTTACTCCCTAACACCAACAGCAGACCAAGAAGGAAAACCACATCAGACACCCTCAGCACCCCAAGTAACTACACAAAATCATGCAAATTCACTACACAAAGAGCACTTTCTTTAGTGGCCCCATTAATATGGAACTCTCTCCCTCCCGACTTACGATCAATCAAGGATATAAAGGACTTCCAAAAGCAATTAAAGACTGTACTATTCACAGAGCACTACTGCTCAAACACCTAACTAGAATCCTTTTATTGTAACCTTTATGTAAAATGATTGTCTGTAATGGTTTACCTATGTTATGTATCCCACCTTACTACTTCGATGTGTAGCAGCAAAGCACATACAAACCAATAATACCAGGAGTCTGTTCAGAAGGTCCAAATCATTTATTTGTGCACAAGACTCAAGCAGAATCACATTCAAAATGGCTGAGCAATGGTTTCTAGCAAAACAGCAACTTTTATACCATTCTTCTCCATTCTGGACATAGGCAAACTTCTCATTGGTCCCGGTAACCCCTTCCACCACATCTATTGGTCCCGGTACCAATACGTAGCTCCAATGAGGATCTTGGTCTGGGCTCAGCACCTGCTTACCCCCCTTACAGTCCTCATTACAATGATCATTTCTTAGGCTCTTGATACAATTCTCCTCCAAGGTCAACTGGCTAACTAGAACATGTGGGGAAGCAGGGCACTGTAACTTTTCTTTCAGCAGAGTTAATTAATTCCATAGAAGCTTCACTCTCTTATCAATACCAATTAAACTTGTTTTTCTATATTCTCTAAGTTTCGATTCTGCTTAGCTATACTTAATTGTGCTCTGTAAAGTTTCGATTCTATGGTAGCAGCATTTGGGGAAATGTGTAATTCCTATGGGCCTCACCACAGGCTTCATTTACAGGTCAAGCTGTTTAGGCCTCCCTGTTCATTTCAGACACCATGGATCACAGGCCTTCGCCTACCACATTCCCCCCTTTGATTAATCTCACCCTATTACTAATAAGGTGTGAGATTTAAATCACTCAATTACACTGGGGTTGGGTTTCGACCATATGTAGCAGGATTAGGGTGCTATAAGGCCAAAATCTTGGTAGCAGTTTTTCGCTCCACTGTATTCTCAATAACACTGTTAATAGAACGCATACAACATGGGATTATACATGGTAACAAGAAGAACAAGGCTACAAATATTAGTATTATCATAGCAAAAGTAGTAAGTCCTCCCAAACCAGAGAAGATAGATTTGAACCAATTGGGCATCTGAAGACCATGCCAAGTCTGCACTGGCACATAAGCTTGCTTACGCATGTTTTCAGCAATGTTTTCAACTACTTGACCTTTATCATCTATCTTCAAGCAACAATTTGTGAGATTTAGCTTACCACAGACTCCTCCTTCAGCAGCTAATAAGTAATCTAATGCTAAACGATTTTGATATATTGCAGTACGCATTTGTGTGCTCTGTCTAGCTAAAAGTGTGAGCGCTTGGCTAGTTTCATTAGTGATAATTTCGACTACTGCTTGCAAGCGTATAATTCTATTCAACATATAAATTGGGGTACGATATCCCCACATGCCATCTTGCTCCCAAGTGGCAGGTCCATAATAGGCAATGATTCGCTCGGGTGGCCAATCATCCCCATCCCATTTCTGCCACTTGCCTATTTGTAAAGCTGCTCTCTTTTGTCTCTTTGAATAGACTGGATAGCCTAATTGTTCTCCATGTTCTGTGGGCAATAGAAAGAAAGAGGGTCGGATAGTCCCTAAGACACATGCCCCTCCCCAATGAATAGGGAGCCGAGCATACGCTCGGGTTCCACAAATCCAATACAGACCAGGTGGGGCTTGCCAGACATGGGGCTGGGCAAGATTATTCCATAAATCGGCAAGCTCAGGAAACTGTGCTAATGGGTTGGCCGGTTCAGGTGTATTAGTTCCTGACCACCAGGACGTCTGTTTTGTGGTGTCATTATAGAATTTCTGGCTGAGACAGACAAGCTGTCCTACTTTCAAATTGAACTGTGGTCCAGTTCGGGCATAACAGAGACGTCCGACTATTGGGTGTGCCAATACCCATTCACTTGTGGTCTTATGCAATTCAGTGTGGTTATAGGTTACTGAGTAATTCAATTCTTGGGCCTCCCAGGGCCACTGATCACCCATTCTAGTTCCACCACAAAAGTAACAATCTGAAATATGAAGGCTGGAGACCACTGCTCCAGCTAACTCTAAGAACAGATTCTGAGAAGGGTGAGGGATATCAAACTTATTTATCTGCATAGTTTCATAAAAAGTGTTATGTATATGGTACTTAGATGATCGATGGGCTTGGGTATTTAGTTTAATGTACACAATAGTTCCTGGATCTGATCCAGAACCTGCAATACGTAGGCCAAACTTATATCCTTGTTTCCATGTGCTAGGATTGCGTATGAATAACTCTAGTGGGTTACAGGCACCTTTCTTACAATTCTCTAAATTCTTCACATATGGCATAGTTAAGGCAGCCATTCGATTGTCTCTGGTATTTTCTATCATACCAGTTTTCCATTTGGCATAGAAAACACATTCCCACTTTGGGCAATAGTAATCCTTAATCAGGGCTGTACTATATTCATTGGCCAAAGTTCGTTTTCCTGTACATGCCCCCCATCCAGTGGTTCCTTCCGGACACATATATTTATCATTATGAGCATAAGTTTTCTCCCAATTGGCACATTTAGAGCGACTATCTCTATTTATGGCATCACAAGCATCGAAATACAAAATAGCATACTTTGTAGGATCAGTAAGTGGGGGTGTAGCATTAAGTAAAGCTCCATCTGCATCATTCCATCTTATTTCTAGGGTATAATAAGATGGATTCTGCTGTGGGTTAAAACAAACTTTAGTAGTTCCTTTAGTACAAACATTCAGTTCAGTGGTGTTATAAATACACCGGCTTACCGTACCAGTACAGGTATAGTAAGAATGATAAAGCAAAGTCTGTGTTACTTTCATTCCAGTCCGAGTGGAAGTAATGCAGGCAGTACATGGGGGTAAAGCACAAGTCAGTTCAAGGCTCCCCAGGCAAGCAACCAAAGCAAAATAGAAATAAAGATGCATGTTGATTGTAGTTCTTCTGAATCCTTGCTGGAAAATCTTGACCTCAACGTCCTCTTCTTCTTGGCACAATGCTGACCCGTTTGCTAATGAAGCAATTCAACGGGTGTCGATGTTGATTGAAGATCCTCAAATGTCCCGCTGTGATGCCAACTTACCAACTGTAGTTGGCTCGACGAAAGTTTATAGAAGCACAGTTAATCGATGAAGAAAAACAAATGTCTTTGCTGTATTAGAAACAGCAATCCTCTTCGAAAGACTTGTCTTCTGTAGGAAAAGAGTTCTAGATTGCTGGTTGCCGCCTCAGGGTGAGTCGCAAAGGGATATCAGGATGTGGCTCTGCTGTCCACAGGTCCGGATCTGGAACTGCCGCTGGCTTGACTCTGCTGTGATGGATCCAGGATTCGATCTCTGCTACCTTTACTGCAGTTGGGGTAGACAGGATGACGGTGTATGGTCCCTTCCAATGAGGTTCCAGCGGTGTCTTCTTCCAATCTTTGATCCACACCGAGGTACCCGACTTGTAGGGATGCAGGGGTTCCGTCAAATTGATAGGCAACTGGTCCTGTATCCACGTGTGAAGAGTCTGCAGAACAGAACTAAGAGCTAGGAGTTCTTGTCTGGTTATTTCTGAACCAATCTGTGGCAAACTACCTTTAATACCCTGCACTATTGGGGGAGGTTTGCCGTACACTACTTCAAAAGGGGAAAATCCTGATGATTTCACAGGAGATGAGCGTATTCTAAGTAATGCTATGGGGAGAACCTGGGGCCACTTCAGGTGGGTCTCCTGACATAGCTTGGACATCTGAGATTTCAAAGTTCTATTCATTCGCTCAACTTTCCCTGAACTTTGGGGTCTGTATGCGGTGTGTAACTTCCATTGTATCTGTAGGGCACTTGCTAACTGTTGGGTAATTTGAGATACAAATGAGGGCCCATTGTCTGACCCTATTACTGCTGGAATTCCAAATCTGGGGATAATTTCTCTTAACAAAACTTTAGTAACTTCTCGGGCTTTCTCAGTCCTGGTGGGGAAAGCTTCCACCCACCCACAGAAGGTACAGACTAATACTAACAGGTAACGGTATCCATTGGCCTTTGGCATTTCAGTAAAGTCTATTTGCAGGTGGTGCATGGGGTAACACCTCCTGACTGAACTCGGGGTGGTGGCTTGGGACCCTGTTTGGCATTATTCATGGCACAAATTAGACACTGACGGGCTGTTGAAGCTGACAGGGCTCCCAATAAAGCGATACAAAAATGTGGTTTTAGTGCTTTTTCCATAGCACTCTTCCCATAATGTGTGGCTTGATGAAAGGCCTTGACAAAGGCTGGTCCCAATAATTCAGGGATCACTATTCGTCCTGGGGGTTGACTGCCCTCGGGTGGGGGCAGCTCAATCTATCCATCTTTCAGTACTCCCTCCTCTTTATTACAGTAGTAATCCAATTCTTTGGTGATATATCGTGGTGTCCATAAATTAAAGGGTACTGGAAACAATGCTGCTTGTATTGGCGTTGCTTGTGGTGAAATTTGGCCTGTCATGGCTGCTTTACGTGCTGAGGCATCAGCGAATCTGTTTCCTTGGGCAACTTCTCCTTTTCCTGCTTGGTGTCCTTGACAGTGCATGACAGCGACACGTGTAGGGGCCCATACTGCATCTAATAGCATCAATATTTCGGGGCCGTATTTGACTGATTTTCCTCCTGAGGTGATGAGCCCTCATTCTTTGTAGAGAGCTCCATGTGCATGCAAAGTAGTGAAGGCATACTTTGAATCAGTGTATACATTCAACAAAAGTCCTGCACCCAACACTAGTGCTCTGGTGAGTGCTATTAATTCTGCTTTCTGGGCTGATGTGCCTGATGCAAGAGCTGACGATTCAATGACTTCCTCCCGGGTGACTACTGCATACCCGGCACAGCGTTGTCCATTGATAAGGAGACTGCTTCCATCCACAAAATAAGTTTGATCAGGGTTCTCTAGGGGCACATCTGTCAGATCAGGTCGACTTGAGAATACAGTGTCCATGACTTCTATACAGTCATGCTCTGGAGGGTCTTCGCTGATTGGTATCAGGGTAGCTGGGTTCAAGGCATGGCTCACTTCCAGTTGTATTTGTGGATTTTCACATAGCATGCTTTGGTATTTCAGCATTCGAGAATTGGTGAGCCAATGATTTGCTTTCTGTTCCATAAGGGCAAGTATCTCATGTGGTACTGTGACGCGTAGATTCTGTCCCAATATGAGCTTGTCTGCTTCCTTTGGTTAGACGAAAGCCCAAGTATTTTACTTCTTTTTGGCATAGCTGTGCTTTTGCCCTGGAAACTTTGTATCCAGCTTCATCCAATAGTTGCAAGAGGTCAGTAGTGGCTTGTATACATTCACTTTCTGATGTGGCGGCTACCAGTAGCTCATCTACATATTGGAGGAGTACTCTTCTTTCAGGGGCCACTGGATAGCTCGAAAGATCTTGGTTTAGTGCAGCACTGAAAATGGTAGGTGAATTCTTGAATCCTTGAGGTAATCGTGTCCAAGTGAGTTGGCCCCGCCTCCCCGAGACAGGGTCCTGCCATTCAAAGGCAAACAGCAATTGGCTAATTGGGGCTAATCTTATGCAGAAGAATGCATCTTTCAAGTCCAAAACAGTAAAGTGAGTGGCTCCAGCAGGAATCAATCCTAGGAGTGTGTAAGGATTTGGCACAACTGGATGTATGGTCTCAACTGCTTCATTCACTCTCCTTAGATCTTGCACTGGGCGGTAGTCACCTGTCCCAGGCTTCTTTACTGGCAGGAGAGGTGTGTTCCATGGTGACTGACAAACTTTGAGTAGGCCATACTCCAGTAGCCTTAACGAGTGGCGATGGATGCCTTCAATTGCTGCTCTTGGAAGTGGGTATTGCTTGACATGTACTGGCTGTCCACTAGGCTTGAGATTCACAATTATTGGAGCTATGTGTTTGGCCAGGCCTGGTGGATTGCCCTCTGCCCATACTCCAGGAGGGGCATCAATGCTTTTCAAAGTAGGTTCAAAATAGGTATCAGTGATTGGCTCAGTACTATAATATCTCCATTCTTCTTCTCGAGGAACAGTAAGCACCATTAGTCCAGCAGGTTTGGACTGGGAATTTACTGTCATTTGCATTTCTCCTTTCTCAGTAAAGGATATTTGGGCCTGCAGCTTGGCTAGCATATCTCGTCCCAGTAATGGCACTGGGCAATCAGGCATATAAAGGAATTGGTGCGTTATTTGCTGCCCTCCTAAATTACATATGCGGTTTTGAAGAAAAGGCTTTGTGGCTTTAGCGCCAGTCGCTCCCACAATGGTGACTGCTCTTGTAGAAAAAGGGGCTATTTGTTTATCTACTACAGAATGTTCTGCTCCAGTATTTATTTATTTATTTAGAGAGTATTTGTATCCCGCTCCTTCCAGCGATCAGTATCAACCATAAAGTCCATAAATTGGTCTCCTATTTGTATACTGACCATAGGCTCCTGGAGACCTAAAGTGAATTCGGAGCCCGGTCTGTCCTAATCTGCTTCATCTAAATCATAGGCTGTTGCGGCTGCCACTCCCTGAATGGCCTCCGCTCGTTCTCGTTGAAATTGTTCTCGATTGGTTCCTCTGCGATTCTGAGGTCGGCCTCTCTCTCTTTCCCTCCAAGGGGCGTGTTCCCCCTCATCCTGAGAGGCCTCTTCAAGTCGCGGGCATGCACTTCTCCAATGTCCTTCTTCCTTGCAATAAGCGCATTGGTTCGCGCCTAATGGGGGCCGGTCATCTCCTCGGCCCCGCCCTCTTCCTCTGCCCCTTCGACTAGGGACACCTCCCCTTTTCTGTTCCACTATGGCCACAGCCAAAAAATCTGCTTTCTTCTTCATCCTTCGATCACTTTCTTTCTGTCTTTCATTATCACGATTCACATACACCTTATGAGCGACTTCCAGTAACTGTGTTGCATTCATGCCCGCAAACCCTTCTAATTTCTGTAACTTACGTCTAATATCTGGTTGGGACTGGTTTACAAAAGCAGAATTCACCATGCATAGGCTTCCTGGGGCATCTGGGTCATAGGGAGTATACATCCTGTACGCTTAAGTCAATCTGTCATAGAATACTGCTGGGCTTTCATCTATGCCCTGATTGACTTCGGTCACTTTAGAGAGATTCATGGCTTTCTGACCCCCCTTTTTCAGACCTTGCATGAGGCCTTGGCGGAACCGTGATAGGGCCCTGGATCCTCTATTAGTATTCGGATCCCACTGGGGGTCTTCATTAGGGAATTCCTTATGAGCTGCTTCGCGATTGTCTATTCCTGCTCCTCCCCCTCCCTCTGCCAGGGGATTATCTGCTAGCCAATCGATGGCTGCTCGCTTAATTCGTGTCCGCTCCTCAGTGGTAAATAAAGTGGACAGGAGCTGACGGCAATCTGCCCAAGTGGGTTGGTGAGTCTCCATAATGGTATGCATCAACTCCGTTAATTCTTGGGGCTTATCAGTGTAAGAAGCATAATGCAATTTCCAGTTCAACAAATCAGCAGTGGAGAAAGGCACATATACTAGACTCAGGGGTCCCGCTACTATCTGGTCATGCTCATCTCGCACGGGCAGTCCCGGGACTTGCCGCAAGGGGGCTAATACTTTCGGGAGAGCTTTCTGCTTCTTAGTAGTGACTTTCGTTATCTTGGTGGGGGCTTTCAACTTTGAGACTCGCTTAGTCTGGGGAGCCTCGCTTGCAACAGATGAACTAGCACTGACAACCGATTTATCACTTTCTGTCTCGGTCAGGGAAGATACATCTTCATCTTCCTGCTCTGACTCCTGCTTATCCTCAGTCTCTGTCTCAGACTGATCAGCCTCTTCTCGAGACAATTCATCTAACTGGTCTTCCGGCTGGTGAGGGGGTGAACTCTCCCGGTCCCGGGGGCCTGCCGCGGGCCGCGGTGGTACTCTCACTGGGTGCTGGGCTCGGGGCTGTCTAGTTACAGCTCCCGGGGACTCAGGATCTACAAGAACAGGTTTCTGACTAGGTTTCTCGACTGTCCCTGTCTTCTGGGTCTGGTCTGTTAATGCTAACATTATTCTGCACTGTTCTTCATAACAGCGCTTTGCCCAAGGGGGCGGATTCTCACAAATACTTAACCAAGAGTCTATATAGGGGTACTGATCGGGGTGCGCTACTCGCACCTTCCGATGAACTGACTGAATAATTCCTAGGTTAAACGTTCCTTCTTTGGGCCACATGGGGTCTATAACGGGCCACTCCCTAGTACACAAAAGCTGTAATCGTGAGGCAGTCATCTTTACTCCATAATCTCCCGTATATCCTTTATTGAAATGCTTGATCATACATTCTAACGGAGTGTGCCTAGTAGACCCCGCCCCTCCCATATCGATGTGTGCGCGCAACGACAAACAGAAGGGAAAAGGAGGGCAGACCGTGGGTAAGGGGTCCTCACGGCCCTAGAAACATTTAAGGGAAACAAATAACAAGACAAGACGACGGTCGCTTCCTCCTTTTTACGACCTGGACGCGGTCGCCCGGCCAGGAAATGCGTTACTCAGGAGTCCGCCTTCGCTTGGTCTGTGTTGCAAGACCTCTCACTCACACTTCATTCACACAATCATGCTAGCAACGTATCCCAAAATGCCCAGTCCTGTCTCTTCTGACTAGGCTATCAAATTCAAAATCAAAAAGACGAAAGTTTCACCCCGTGCATACTCATGCGGGGTTAGTCGGACCGTCTTGAGAGGTGATCAAGCTCTCTTACCAAATATCAAATTCCAAAGTTTCAAAGTTCAAACAACAGTTCTGCTCTGACTCATCTGTCTAGTCAAATCAAAACTATACTCACCGGATCCGGTCCCCGTTCAAGCAAGCGCATGATTTGGACCTCGGACTCCCCCCACGGGTTCGAGGTGTTGGCTCCGTCCGGGTCCGGCACCCGCCGAGGTCCGGCCCAACTCCCTCCGATACAACTGGACCGGTGGCGCCTGGCAGCCGAGCCCACGTCGGGAGGGCACGATCCTGGCAGGACCAAACCTGTAGAGGCGGAAAGTCGTGGTATATTAGCTTATATACCCTCTACTCACCACACGTTCCCGGCCAACGCACCAAGAATATGTAGCAGCAGAGCACATACAAACCAATAATACCAGGAGTCTGTTCAGAAGGTCCAAATCATTTATTTGTGCACAAGACTCAAGCAGAATCACATTCAAAATGGCTGAGCAATGGTTTCTAGCAAAACAGCAACTTTTATACCATTCTTCTCCATTCTGGACATAGGCAAACTTCTCATTGGTCCCGGTAACCCCTTCCACCACATCTATTGGTCCCGGTACCAATACGTAGCTCCAATGAGGATCTTGGTCTGGGCTCAGCACCTGCTTACCCCCCTTACAGTCCTCATTACAATGATCATTTCTTAGGCTCTTGATACAATTCTCCTCCAAGGTCAACTGGCTAACTAGAACATGTGGGGAAGCAGGGCACTGTAACTTTTCTTTCAGCAGAGTTAATTAATTCCATAGAAGCTTCACTCTCTTATCAATACCAATTAAACTTGTTTTTCTATATTCTCTAAGTTTCGATTCTGCTTAGCTATACTTAATTGTGCTCTGTTAAGTTTCGATTCTATGGTAGCAGCATTTGGGGAAATGTGTAATTCCTATGGGCCTCTCCACAGGCTTCATTTACAGGTCAAGCTGTTTAGGCCTCCCTGTTCATTTCAGACACCATGGATCACAGGCCTTCGCCTACCACAGATGTTTTGATTAAGCAGTGCATGTTTCCCTTGCTTTTGTATAACCTTTGTTTGTCTTTGTAACCGCTTTGATTGAAGGAAAAGGCAGTATAAAAAACTTGTTAAATAAATAAATAAATAATGGGGAAATACAGAAAAACTCCACACTGGCCTGTTATGCAGTACATTACTTATCTACATAGTACCTGTATCCACTCCATTCTGCTGAGTTGGAACTAATGCTATGATCTGGTGCCAAGAACTTACATTCACACCTACTTGGGAATTTTTCCTCTAGCTTGCCAAAGTCTAACCAGGTGCTGAAGGGCATGGTGAAAGGTGCCCCTCCCCCTCATGTCTTTCAGGACTCTGTATGAAAGGCCTCACTTACCATGATGGGTGCCTCGTTTATAGAAGAATTGTGTATGCCAAGAAACGGCCAAAAATGGCAAATTCAGGATAACAATAAGAAGATAATGTAATGCTTGCTTCGATCCTGTGAGTGTATTGATTGTGTGCTTGTTAGTTATCTGCTAATAAAGTTGTGACATTTATATTCCCACATACCACCTGAGCTGTTTTCTTAGGTTCAGAAGGAGGGGAGTTATACATCTACTAGTGTTAACAACTCACTAACAGAGGCGCTGTCCAAGTGGGAAAGGTTGGGTGCTACTATCTAGACATTGTTTATTTATTTATTTAGACAGTTTTTGTATACCGCCTTAGCCTTCAATCAAAGCGGTCACAACACAATTGGGGGATACATTTAACACGCAGGGATATGAGACACATACACTAATACAGGGAACATGGGCAATGGAGGGTTAACTGGCTTGCCCAAGACCACAAGGAGCATCTGTGGGACTAGAAACCCCAGTCCTTCCGGCCCAAGGTTGCTGTCCTCTAGATATGAACGATATGGGGGTCATTTTATAGTCATTAATAAACAGATGTGACAGTTTATGCTTATTAATGGCCTCATAAAATTCTGACCAATGTGAAAGTACAGCCTTTGGTATGAAGTAAGCAGTCAGAGATGTGGTCTGGGAGGAGCACAGACAAAGTTTGCAAGTACACATGCTAATTATAAAATAGCTTAATTTACATGTGCACTTGCAAACTGTGTGCATGTTTATTTCTACCTGATATAGGAAAAGCATAAATGTCCGTACTTGAAATGAAGGCACGATCTCTGCCCTTTATGCTAGTATTTTATAAAGACAAGTAGATGCCTACTTGTCATTATAAAATAGGCTTAAAATAGATGCATGTTAGCAGCCTTAACCTAGGCACCCAGTTATAAAATTACACACCATATGTGTATGTATATGTGAAATACATATATATGTGTGTGTGTGTGTGTGTATATATATATATATATATATATATATCATTAAGAAATTGGATTCTAATTAACTTTAATATGTGTATGTATGTAGTGCAATATGTGCTTGGTCGGGGGAAATTTGGTGTAAATTTAGGGGACTTTTTCTTATATAACTAGTGATGGTTCCAAGGAAAAGCGATGTTACTTACCTGTAACAAGGGTTCTCCGGGGACAGCAGGATAAGTCAGCCACACTTGATGACGTCATCCGAAGTACTCTCCATAGCTCAGAAGGACTTTTGCCAACTGGCCCCACCCCCCGGCCCACCCCTAGCTAGCCAGTTCATCATTAGCTGGGCCTTTGCCGTTAGGAGGCGGGCACCGGTTGGAGGCTGACCCCTTCCCAGGGGAGGAGGGTGGGTATGTGTGGCTGACTTATCCTGCTGTCCCCGGAGAACCCTTGTTACAGGTAAGTAACATCGCTTTCTCCTAGGACAAGCAGGGTGTGTCAGCCACACTTGGTGCCTCCCAAGCTACCAAGTGCTGTGGTGGAAGGGGTAGCCGGGGTACTGGATTCTTACTGGTGCACCCTGGGAGACCTTGTAACAGCACCGCTGGGTAGGGCTAACCGTAGTGTGCCCGGAGGCGGTGGCAAACGTGGAACATGCAGCGCGTGCGTGCATTGTGCAGTGATAATGGGCATGCGTCTATGAGTTGCTGAACATGTAACCCACAGTCCCAATGCATGCATGTGCCGTAGCATTGATTATGAGAGCGTACGGTCTGCACGTGCAGCAGCAGAGATGCAGTAGCGGTGAGAGACTGAGAGAGTAAGGATGTAGGAAGCGCTACCAGAGTGACGCAAATTAGAGTATTAATACTGCCACAGTAAGAGGTGGATGCTATGAGGATAAGAACAGCATCAATATCGATTGTGCTACAAGAGTGGTGTGAAGAACAGCATCAATGTGCTACAAGCTACAAGAGAGGTGTGAATGGCTCCTTAATACCACAAAGGCCATGAGACAGTCTCTGGCCTGGTCGTGTGCTAGGCGATGTGTTTGTCCATGTTGCAACGGTCTTGGACCGTGTGTACGGTCTTGGACAGTGAGTAGTGTTAGCCAGTTGCTTGTCCATGCTGCAATGGCATTGGACAGTGTGTAGTGTTGGGTAGATGGCCCAGGCACAATTAAGGCCATAAGGCTGCAGGTTGGTGATGGATTCTTTGGTGCGGTTAGAATTCTGTGCTTGCTCTTGGTGTGGCTTGAGCCGTTGCTTGTGCCACTGGCCGAGTGCATGTGGGATCCCTGGGGTTGTGTTCCTTGATGCTGGTGCACAGTTTCGTGTGTGCCCTGTGCACGTAGTTGGGGCAGTGGTGCGATTCAGAGTATGGAGTCTCTGCTGCTCCAGAGAGGAATCTCGCAGTCCAATGGTCTGTCTGATGTCCGGGGTCCCACCGGTGGTTCATGTGTGTCGTCAGGAAGCTAGCAATTTGAACCGCTATCTAAATAGGCTCACTACCTCAGTTATGTCTGCAGAGGGGTAGTCCTCGAGGTGTTCACCATCTTAGCGAGGGGGTAGGTCCCGAGCTGGCTGAGGGGCAGGAGTAGTGAGTCGACAAGGTTGATGAGCACAGCCGCTGAAGCAGCGATCGCAAGGGAATTGGGGGACCCATCTGGTTGCTGGTACTTGTGCCAGGCTCTGTCTGGCTGCTGGTACTTGGGGGACCCGTCTGGTTGCTAGTACTTGTGCCAGGCTGTGTCTGGCTGCTTGTACTTGTGCTAGCGCTTGCCGAGCTCTGTAGGACTTGCATGATGATGTTGTCAAGGCACGAGCTCAGGAGCTCATTTGAACAGGTCTGTAGGATTTGCATGTTGCTGATGCCAAGGCGCAAGTTCATTCGTAGAAGCCTACGGTCGGTCAGGCCTAAGTTACGACTTGTCAGTCAGGTCAAGCTCTCGAGTTTCTCAGAACTTGCATGATGATGTTGCCAAGGCACGAGTTTGTTCGTAGAAGACTACGTTCGGTCAGGTCTGAGTTACCACCTACTATGTCTGAGTTATCAATTGTCAATCGGGTCAGGCTTGAGTTTTTCATTGACTACTAGCACTCGAGGAAGCATCCAGGAGCCCTCTGGGCAGAGCAGATGCTTGGGGAAACGTACTGGTGTTGGCCAGGTATGATTCAGATGGCCTGGGCTCTGCCCATCCTAAGCCGTTGCCTGTCATGTACTCCACATGGTGGGCAGGTCGATTAGTTGTCCGCTCGCCGATGTAAGAAGGAGGCTGATGGTCCTCGTCTGAGAGCACAGTCTGCCAGGCGGCTCCCCCGGATCCCAGCGTGAGGGCGCCTTTCAGTGGCGCTGCCCTGGGTGGGAACTGCTTGGCTGTGGTAAGGCTGGGCTCAGAGAGGTAAGCCTGGAGTTTAGGGTCTTCCTGCTGAGCAGGTTCGGGTTTGTGACTGCCTTGTCAACTATCAGGGCAGGCCTTAGAACGCAGAGCCATTGCGGCAATCTGCCGGAGCTCTTGCTTCGATCCTTAACCAGACCCGCTGCCAGGTCATGGCCTGTGGTATTTTGTTAATATGCACCTGCCCTTTAATTACTCATAAGAGGAGGATCCCTAGGCCGGTGATCCCTTTATTGGTGTTGGGACTGCCACTCTGCAGTCATGCCAACAGTGGCCTAGGTTGTAGTGTTGCAGGTCTCTTAGATCATGGTGGTAGCCTTTTGCTCCCGTTTCGGAGGACAGAGCGCAGCCAGGAGTCTTGGCTCTGTCCCACGGTAGGCCATGGTATTCAGGTACTGTGAAGACATGTGCTTCGGAATCCAATGTTGGGACCTGAAACTGTGGCGCAGCTCCAAGACACAGTAGTTGTGGATAGTGTACCACACTGTAGCCACAACATAGTTGTGGAATCGTCATGATGATGAGTCCAAACACGGCTCACCATAGGAATACCTGAGTTGCAGGTACTGTGAAGACATGTCCTGCGGAATCCATTGTTCGGACCTGAACCTGTGGCGCAGCTCCAAGACACAGTGGTCGTGGACCTGAACCTGTGGCGCAGCTCCAAGACATAGTGGTTGTGGATAGTGTACCACTCTGTAGCCACAACATAGTTGTGGAATCGTCATGATGATGAGTCCAAACACAGCTCATCATAGGAATACCAAACCACTGAGTCGACTGCCCACACTGAGGATGATGATGATGTCCCTCCAGTGTTGCGGGAAGAGTGCCATGAGGACTGCGTGTTGATGCTTCATCAGCATCCAGTTGATGTGAGGCTTTCATCAGGGAATTGCCGTGCCATCGGGGGAAGACCAGGCACCATGATGCTGGGAGCACCAGTGGGGGGCAAGGAGTACAGGAGCACTTGTGGAGCGAGGAGTACAGGTATGTCGCATGGATCTTCTGACCATCCATGAAAGGTCCTGTCCTGGTGCAAGGGTGGGGTAGTCCTGATGGTTGCCCCTTGATGGCAGAGCGGCGCTGCGGAGTCTGAGAGGTTGATGGGTCTGAGAGGCTGAGCCAGCCTAATATTGGAGGCTACGCTTGCCTCAGGTGTACCGGCCTTAGAGTTTTATATATATATATATTGCGGAGCTTTTCCTTGGGCAACCTCTGTCTTACTCCTGGGAAAGAGGCTGGTTACCGGATGCTCTCGCTTGCTACCTGCTGTCACCACCCCTATGTGGGGGTGGTTGTGTATGGGTCAACCGTACCTTGTTAGGTTGGGGGCATTCCTAATGGGGGTGTATTGTTCCCCAGAGATGCGGAACACTGGATGTCATGGACTGTGTTGGTTTGGGCTCCAACCAACCCGGACTAGCACAGGGCGATGGCCACCTTAAGTAACACCTTCTTCCAGCTCTCCCCACTGTGATGCCAAGTCTTCCGGGTGCAGCCGCGACGGGGGTAAGGGTGCACTGCGAGGAGAGGCTTTTGCATCTCTGCACATTGTCTGGGGAACCTACAGTATTCCCAGTGCCTAGGCGCACGCTGGTTGAGGCTCAAGTCCATAGGGTAATAGGCTCGCTATCATAGTGGGCCTGGTCCAAGAGCGGAGGTCTGGAGGAACTCTGGTGGAATTGAGTTCTGGTATGGCCAGCCATACAAGAGACTTGTCAAAGGATCCTAGGGCTGAGGTTTTGACCAGGATTCCCTGGACTCCACCTTGGGCTTCCTTTGCATTCAAGAGAGTCCGCAGGTGGCGGGAGCCTGGTGTCATTTGGAGATCCGGATGCCACTATGGGCACACTGCCATCCTTTCAGCACTGGATTATGGTTTGGTGTTGTTGGGCTAGTGACATGCCAGGTCGTCAGTTAAAGGATGATCCTTATGTCCTGTTAGTGCTGCAATCCTGGTGGTATTTCAAAATTCCGCCTCCCTTATCCCTACCTGAGAGGGGATCCAGAAAGGAATAGTGATGCAGGTTGACCCTGCCCAATGCATAACATAAGCCTGTGAAGCCAGAAGTGGGTTGATGAGCTTGTGCTCTGGAAGCCCCTTCACCATGCTGCTTCTATAGTTACCCTCAGGTACCACAGTGTCCCTGTCCTCTGAGGGAATGGCAGGTTAAGTTACTTCATCAAGCCCCGTAACAGCATCAGCAGGATTTGAACCCTGACTTCCCAGGTTCAAAGTCTGCAGCTCTAACCACTAGGCTACGCCTACTTGGGCTGGGGCGCGTGCAGGTGACCCCCGTGTAGAATCCGTGTCAGGAGGAACAGGGGTGCCCATCTCTTTGTTGTTTTCGGTGGCTGGCTGCTGCCCTGGGAGCGGGCTACCGCTTTTCACACCTCGGAGTGGAAACTGAAGCATGGCTGCCGCTGGCCTCCCTACCAGGTATCTGGGCAACATACGACAATTCGAACGCTGCGCTCAGTGAGGGGACGATCCCGAACCATGCGTGCGCTGGCTTGCTCGCGGGTTCTCTCACCTCTTCCTCCTGTGCTGGGTTAGCGAGCGTCGTGCCCCGTGAACCCGAAACCTTTGTAAGGAGGAGCGTGGAGGGAGGTGGTGAGGCCCACTTCTACTACCAGCACTTCCAGGTCGCAGCTGACTGTTTGGACGCCGCAGTGATTTTCTCATCGGTGCTGAGGCAGTCACGCCGGGCCCCGGAGCGACTGCACCTTTGGCTCCATGCGCCAATCAGGAATGTCCACGTCGGCACGGAGGAGGCGTACCTGAGAGAATTTCCCCTTCGGCGCAGAGAATTTCCTCTTTGGCGCTGTGTGCCAATCAGGAGTGTCCACGTCGGTGTAGGGGGTTGGCTGCCATGGCACCCCCCCAATGGTGCCATGGGGGAGTTCTGGAAGTTGATCATGGTGGCAGTAGAGAGACTGCAGCGCAGGAAGGCTGCGGGCAGCAGGATGGCATCCTGGGAGCTGTGCTTTGGGTGGAGTTGGTGCCGTTGGGCTGAACTGCCATTGGACATTGCAGAGCTCGCAACTGGGGATGGAGGCCTTGTGGCACATCCCGAGCACACGATAGCGGCAGCCTCAGAGATAAGTCCTCTGTCCCACGTGGCAGCATGATTGGGGATGGAGGCTCTGAGGCACATCCCGATCGGCTGTGGCAGCATCAGACGTGGCAGCGCGACTGGGAATGGAGGCCCTGAGGCACATCCTGAGCGGCTGTAGCAGCATCAGACATGGCAGCACGACTGGGGATGGAGGCCCTGAGGCACATCCCGAGCGGCTGCGGTAGCATCAGAAGATCACGGGCTGCAGCTGCATCAGAAGTCGGTCAAGTTCCAACTAGGAGGTGAGCGCAGCATCTGTTTTGGCTTTGGTCAGCACATAAGCGACTGCAGCTGCAGGAGCAGTGGAGTGGCGAGCACATGGCTGGCAGGGGATTCCAGCCAGCCCTTCCTGAATGGATCTGAAAGAAAGTAAGGGTCAGAAACAGCATTAGAAGATTTTAAACGAAGTAGGTACAGAATTGTTCTTATTTTCTTCAGAATAAGTTAAGGACTTGTGTCATTTCAGTAGGAGAGTAGAGAGGTCCGTCTTGCTGGCAAGGCAGAAGAACTGAAACTGGCTAGTTAGGGGCGGGCCGGGAGGTGGAGCCAGTACTTCCATCTCGGCGCCATTGAATGACGTCACCAAGTGTGGCTGACTCATCTGCTTGTCCTAGAAGGGTATCTCCCTAGAAAATGAGTACTGTGATAAGGAAGCTTATCATAGCTCAGGAAGGAGCTATAGAAAAGATGAAGTGACTCTGAACAAGCAACCTGTCAGTTCTGGTAGAAATAAGAAAACAGAATTTTCCCATAAAAGACTACCAGTCCCAGAATGCACCAGGTTTCCAACAGCCATTAGAGGAGCTGAAGTGGGGAAACGTGTGTTCAATCAGGAGGGCTATGAGGTAATCCCTAAGCACTCATCTCAAAGGGCAGGGCCTGATTCAGCACAGCTGCGCTGTGTTAGGGAGGAGCACTACTCATCCAAGCAGAATAAAGGTAGAGTTTATTCTACAGAGAATCAGCTTGAGCTTGATCATCTTCATCATCAGGAGGATCATCAGAAGCAGAAGCCAAACCGGACGGACAGAGAGGGAAAGAAACCCTTTGGAAGAAAGAGGAGAAAAGCCTTTGAGAGGTCTAGAAGAGTCCAGAGCAGTACGTATACTGGGAGGCATTCCAAGGGCCAGCATACACCATTGGACTGGGGAAAGCCAGAGGAATGGTGCTGCAGAGCTAGGAATCTCCAGACGGTACCTGTGAGGGAGACGGCTGCACGTGGAAGGGACCCTAAGACCCGTGCCAGAAGGTATGTGAAGAGAGATCCAGTGTCCAGGGATCTGGATTGGAAGGCTGGACATAAGAACTGGACTACATACTGGCCAGGCTATACAGAGAGGAACTCTAACAGCAATGGAAGCTCAGGTATGAACACTGATCTATGCCCTAGCTATAACCTTGAAAGACAGCAGGGAAACAAGTATTCTCCTGAAAGTGCTCCATTGGGAGATTCATCTGTGCCAATCCATGATATTGAACCCATGCTTGTTGAAGAAGAGGGGGTGATAGCAGATGAAGAATCTGTTTACATGGACTGCTCTCTGTCTAAACTCCTTTGGTGATTTTCTGTTATAAAGTACAGCAACCATCACAAAGAAATACAAACTTGTTCTTTAATCTACTCAGAAAAGCTCCTGTGTAGGATTTCTAGCCATGCAGTAGAAAGCAAGCCAGCTAAGGGGTTTCAGCTGGATAACTGCTAGCAATTGAGCCTTACCTAATTGCTTGTGGGCTCTGAGAGAATCACTTCTGAATCTATGTGGGAAGATATAAGAAATTAACCTGAAAAGAACAGTTTTTCTCTTCTTTGTGGCTTTTGGTTTGTTGTTTGATACTTGCTAAGAGAATATTAGCTAAAGCCTACAGAAAAGACCAGTTTGTTGCCAACCAGGTCTTATTTCTTTTGCTTTGTTTGCCTGACAAGTTCAAATGTTGTTTTCCTGATTTTTGTTTTTCCAAGTTTAACACTGAAAGCAAGTAACCTGATTTATGTGCTACCAAGCATATCTGTGTTGGGAGAAATAACCCCATAAATAAATATCTTATTGGCTTTACCCAAAAGCACAACTAATTATTGTGAGCAGCTGTGTCTGGTGTGAATGAACTGCATTGCCCACAATCCCTTTGCAAATCATATAGATATATGCACTTGCCAAGACTGTGAAGATTCTCACCCAGGCAGCCGTCTGACAGTACCTACTCACAAAAGGTTGCAGACATTCAATACCTTTGAGGTGTGGTTTACGGAATTACCGGTTAAGGGTGCCAAAAAGTTAGACAGACTACTTTCAATATTACTGTATCAACTCACAACAGGCATTCACCCAGAAGAGTGAAGGTGAAGACACACTCATCTACGGATAACAAGTAAGTGGGCTTTAAAATTGCATGCCATAGACTGTGTGTAGTATTTATAAAGTAAGATAGAAATTAATGCATTAGAGATTTCAAATGTCTTGTTCTGAATTAGAATGGCAAAGTTTCACACTGATATTTTTTCAGTATTTTCAAGAAATTAAGATATTAAAATACTGAATTAGAAAATTTAACTGGTAGTTTCGATAAAATGAACCTTTTGTCTGTCTGGGATAATTCAATCATTTGGTGCTTGAACCATGAAGAGTCACAGCAAAACTATCCATTAGGGAATAAGAGTTATTTTCACTTTCACTTTTTGGAAAAAGGCATTTTAAGATTGTTGAGTATGGTTCTGATATTCTGTTCATGGTAGGAGAATTAGCATGAGTTTTTAAGTGTAGTTTTACTTTTATCTAAGAGCATTTGTATGTTTTGTTAAATATTGTCTGAATTTAATAGAAACTGCAACAAAAGAAATACAGATCCATTACATCCTATACAAAGCAAGAGATTGCAACCAGATGCTAGTAGGTTGGTAATGTCCTTGTTAGCTGTTTTAATTAAATCAAGTTCAAGCCAAGCAGACAGGTTTATAAAGGGATTTTCCAGCTGAGGCAGAATGTGAACAATCCAAAGATAGTTCGGAGTGAAACTGAAACCAGTTATGCAGTAAATAAAAGTCTGCAAAGGCAAAGTGGAGGAGTAGCCTGGCAGTTAGAGGTATGGGCTGGATCCAGCAACATAAGGGTTCAAATCCCATGATACTTCCTATGATCTTGGGTAAATCATTTACCTTCTGTTTATCTCAGGTACAAGCTTAGCTTGTAAGCCCTCTGGGGACAGGGAAATATTGAATGTAGCTTACCCTGAGCTATTACTGGAAAAGTGTGAGCTAAATAAACCTAATGTTTGCAGTTGGTCTGCATGCATGTTTTTGTTGTTTGTTTGTGTTTTTTTTAATCTAGTAGTTTCCTCCTGTGTCTGTCTCACTCTGGGATTCAGCATCATTAAAATTCGTTCACAACAATTGGGATTTTTTTCACCTATTTCATATCCTCCTCCCCACCCTAATGGTCAGAGCAAGGTTAATAATTTGGTGGGCCCTCACTGTAGTATAAATACTATATACCCCTCACCAGCCCTAGTATAATCATTTTCTCATCTCCCACCCCCCTACTCCAGAGTTGTGTATCCAATTCCAGAAGTGAGATTATAAACCAGTCCTGGATTTCCGACAGTCTCCTCCTGATGCTTTCTGAGGCCTGAAGCACTGATTCCAATGAGGAAAATCAGGAACTACATACTGCATTGTACTGAACTGGCTAAAAATCTCACTCCTGGAAATGGGTAACTTGGCAGCTCTGCTACTCCCCCAGCATAATCATCCCTGTCTAATCCTTTTCAGCAATCAGGAGTTGGAGAGCAATGCTTCTTATGTGCTGCTGTCTCCTCTGCTTCTGGCTTTCTTCTGCAGTTGGAACTGCATGGGCTTAGTGAGTCTTGCAAGAGTATGGGGCACCACATGATTTAGAGTGCAGAAGAAAGCTAGCAGGTAAGAAAGTGAGGTTACTTACCTGTAACAGGGGTTCTCTGTGGGCAGCAGGATAAGTCAGCTACACCTGGTGATGTCCTCCAGGTGGCACCATAGATGGAAGTGCTCTCCAGAGCTCAGAAAGGTGAACCTTTCTGAACATGCACAGGTAGCCCCACCTCACCGGCCCATCCCTAGCCCGGCCAGTGTGCTCCCAGCTTGGCTTTTCCCGGCTAGAATGTGTGTCGTTTCAGGCCGACCTCATCCAGTAACCTTGCTTTCTCCATGGACAAGCAGGATGCGTCAGCCATACCTGGTGCCTCCCTAGCTGCCCGGAGCGCTTGCTGAGGTGGAGGAGGGAGGCATGAACATTAGGAAGACTGCTGGGTCACCGAGTGCAAAGGCAGGATTTACTTGAACCGACAGTGAACCAGATCAAACATGACCTAATGGAGCTTACAGTGCATCGCTTACTGAACACAGAGCAACGTGGAGAACTTTAACATTGCACTATTGCATGTTGCACATATTGTGCTATCATAAACAACTTGTGCAATGTAGTGCAGTCATTAACAACATGTAATACATACCACAGTGCAAGATAATTGCAGTGCAGTGATCAACAGGTTTGATCCACCACGGTGGCAGATGGAGCGTAACCATAGAACATACACATAGTGCGATACACATGGGTAACAGCGTTCCCCTGAGTCTCGGGTGATGCATCAGTTCTCACAGCACCTGGCTGAGTCAGCCCGAGGGTGCTCCGTCCGGGCTCCTTCCACTGCGGTGGAGAGTATGGCCCTGCCGAGGGTGCAGTCATTCTGCGACCTGAGGTCAAGGCAGTAGTGCTTCTGGAAAGTGTGTAGTGAAGATCACGTGGCAGCCTTGCAGATGTCGATCACTGCTACTGAACACAGGTTGGCTAGGGAGGTGGTCAGCGCCCGGAGTTGGTGCGGCACCACTCTTGAAACTTTCTGCATGCCGGTCGGGTTGAGGTAGTAGGCGATGCAGGCAGAAACCCATTGTGAGAGTGTTCTCTTTGTGACGGGCTTGCCAGGCCTGTTCAGGTCAAAAGATACGAAGAGTTGTTTGCCCTGCCGGATGGGTTCCATTCTCTGGAGATAGATGCAGAGGGCCCTGACACAGTCCAAGGTGTGTAGCTGCTTCTCCTCTGCAGAAGCATGAGGCTCCGGAAAGAAGGTGGGAAGCTGTATGGATTGGTTTATGTGGAATGCCGATGCCACCTTTGGCACGAACTTTGGGTTGGTGCATAAAGATGCGCGGTTTTGGTGGATCTGTGTGTACGGTGGGGGGGCCACAAGTACCTGTAGCTCGCTGATTCGTCTGACGGAAGCGATCGCTATCAGGAATAGTGTTTTCTAGGATGCGACTTTTAGGGCTGCAGACTGGAGCGGTTCGAAGGGTTCTCACGTCAGCCGCTGTTGAACAATGTTGAGGTCCCAGGGTGGTACCGGCAGTCTGACCGGGGGTCTGAGGTTTGCCAGGCCCTTCATGAATCATGTGACAATGGACAGTGTTACAATTGAGTTATTCATGGTTAAATCCGCTGGGATATGTAGGGCCGCTATCGCGGAGAGGTGGTTCCTGATGGATTCGGTCTTGAGGCCGAGCTCGGAGAGAGAGGTGAGGTACTGTAGGATATTTGCGACTGGGCACGTGGTTGGGTTTGATGCCACAGGCTGTGCACCAGATGCTGAATCTCTTCCATTTGAGGCCGTAAGATTTCCTTGTGCACGGCCTCCTGGCCGCCAGGACCACATCCTGCACCTCCGCCAGCAGGTCAAGCACCAAGAGGTTCAGCCTCTCAACCTCCAGGCTGTGAGTGCGAGGGCTTGGAGATTGGGGTGTCACGTCTTGCCGGTGTTCTGTGTGAGAAGGTCGGGCCTGAGGGGAAGCCGTATTTGTGGGCCTTGGGCAAGGCATAGCAGGAGCGTGAACCAATCTGACGTGGCCAGTGGGGCACCACTAGGATGATGTGCACTTTGTCCCTGATGACACGCTACAGAGTCGCTGAAATCAGGGAGGTCGGTGGGAAGATGTACACCAGTGACCACTCCCCCTGCACACATCGAATGCATCCGCTGCTAGCCTCCTGGCTGATGGATGCTTGGAGCAGAACAGGGGACACTTGGCATTCTGTTCTGTGGCAAAGAGGTCGATCTGTGGTGTTCCCCATCACTGGAAGATGTAGCTGGTGACCTCCATAAGTAGCGCCCCTAGAGACCATATCGCCAGCACCTCCTTGCAGAGGGAGTGTGACCCAGTCCCTCCCTGTTTGTTGATGTAGAACATAGCCACTTGGTTGTCTGTCTGGATCAGGATGGATTTTTCTTGGAGGTGTTGCTGGAACGTACCTAGTGCGTATTTGATGGCCCTGAGCTCGAGGACATCGATGTGCAATTTCCTTTCTTACAAAGTCTACACCCCTTGGGTGTTGAGTTGCAGAAGGTGAACTCCCCAACCAGTGTTGAAAGCGTCCATGGTGAGCACCACCTGGTGCTCATTTTGATGGATGTCCTTGCTCCCTGAGAGGTTCGCTGGCAAAGTCCACCAGCAGAGCTCTTTCCTGACAAGGGGGCTTACAGGGATACATGTGGTGAGGGGCTGAGAGTGTTGGCTCCAGTGAGCGCGCAGGTGCCACTGGAGCTCGCGCATGTGCATTCTTGCTAGTGGAAGGACAGATGTCATCGCCGCCATATGCCCCAAGAGACGCAAGATGGAGCGTGCGGAGGCTTGCTCCACTGTTGACAGGTCCTTTGCTAGCGAAGTGATCGTGCATACTCGATGGTCTGGGAGGTAAGCCCTCGAGGTACGGGTGTCGATAACTGCCCTTATGAATGTCAGTTATTGGGAGGGCTGCAACTGTGGCTTGTCGCAGTTGATGATGAAACCCAGGACAGACAGCAGGACTGTGGTCTCCTGCAGTGACTCCTGTAGCTCTCGAGCTGAAGCGCTGTGAGGAGCCAGTTGTCCAGGTAGGGGAAGACGTTGATGCCCTGTTTGCGGAGGTGCACTGCTGCTATGGCCATGCACTTTGTGAAGACACATGGTGCTGATGACAGACCAAAGGGAAGTACCCTGTACTGGTAGTGTTGTCCCAGTACTTGGAAGCGGAGGTATTTCCTGTGGGACTCGGGAATGCAGACATGGGTGTAGGCCTCCTGAAGGTCTAAGGATGCCATCCAAGCCCCGTATTGTATCAGTGGCAGGATGGAGTTGAGGGAGTACATCCTGAATTTCTCTCTGGTGATAAACTTGTTTAGCTTGCAAAGATCCAGGATGGGGCATACACCGCCTGACCTTTTTGAAATGAGGAAGTATCTGGAATAGAATCCAGTGTTGGTTTAGTTCGCGGGCACCTCCTCTATGGCCCGAGAAGTCAGGAGGTGTATCAGTTCTGTCGTCATGGGGGGCTGTCGGACGAGATGGTGTCTCACTGACAGGTTTGGAACGCTGGAAGGGCAGAGCAAAGAACTGTATATGGTACACCTCCCGGATGATCTGAAGGACCCAGTTTTTGGTAGCAAACGCCCCCAGAAAAAATGACAGGTGTCCCCCAACCGGGGGGACCATCTGCTGCTGGCTATCAAAAGGAGGGCCCGCTTTTACCCACCTGGGAGTTAGTATGCTTTTGTTTGTGCTCCCTTTGGTTCTGGCGCTGATGAGAAGGCCTGTGGTAAGAGTTGTGTTTGTACCTGGGGCCCTGCCACTTCCGGATGGAGGTGTACCTTTTGGTGGTCGGGTAGTAGGGCTTGCGCTGGTAGTTGCTCTTTTGGGTGTTGTTGTGGCGCTCGAGCCCATCCTCCGCCAAGGTCTGTAACATAGTGCAGTGTACCTTCATGTTGTTCACTGTGTCCATTACCTTGTCACCAAAGTGTGATTCCCACGTATGGGGTGCATCAGCGATTCTGTCATCGCACAGACCGGAGGCTCTGATCCATGCCCATCGCCTGGCGGATATCGCTGTCCCTGCGGTTCTGATGGCTGTGTCAAAGGCATCAATGCTGTGCTCGGTAAGTGATTGCTGCATTCGGTTATATCGGTGAGCGTGCTGGAGATCGAAGCCTGTGTTTCTTTAGGAAGGGTTGCAATGGTGCTTTTAATGTTTGCCATGAGAGCATCCTGGAAGAGGATGTGCTGAAACTGGTGCACTGTGATTCTGGCACTGAGCATGGCCCCCTGGAAGACTTTCTTTCCGATATCATCTAGGAGCTTGTGATCTCAGCCAGGCGGGTTATTGGAGTGAGTGCGTGAGGATTTCACTCTTTTTAGAGCAGAAGACATGACGATAGACTGGTGGGCCAGTTCAGGTTTGGTGAATCCAGGTATGGACTGGACCTGGTACTTGGAATCCAGCCTTCTTGAGTAAGGGTGTCCCGAGGCAGGAGTCTGCCATAATCTCAGATGGTTGTCCCACAATTTTTGATGGATCGATGGGGCGAAGGGGTGCTAGTTAAGGTATTTCAGGACCTCCAGTTCTGGTTCCCCTGATGCATCCGGTAACGTCAGGGCCAATGTTGTTGTAATCTTCCTTATAAATGTGGGGTAGGTGAGGTCCTCCGGGGAGGGGGGGGTGACTGACCTTCTGTGTTCAGGGAAGGTCCCTCCTCTGAGGGGGCATGATTCATGGACGCAGAACCTACAACAAACGCCTCAATGTCTCACTCCTCTGCAGTATTATCTGGTAACTGTGGATCGGGGGGATAGCGGGGCTGGGGAGACGGACCGTGTGCGGTCCGGGATACTGCATACCAGGGACAAAGGGCTTGGAGGAGCCATGCGTCTGGGGCCGAAGGCTGAGGCCATCGGAGGCGGAGGTGCCGTCTGCTCCACTAGCTGCATGAGGAGTTTAATAATGGCAGTGGTGTTGTCCGTGCTTATGTTCCGGCGATTGCCCCTCCTGCGTTTCCTGTGTGGGCTGGAGCTGTGGGAGTCTGATCGCCCTTTGTGTCTGATCCGCTCAGTGCTCCTGCCATCTCGTCACAAACTGTGATGGTGGTGGCTTCCAGGCTGTCTGTCATGGTGTTCGTGGCCGCAAGCATGTCTGCTGTGTCTCCTTGGCTGCCTGTTGCTGGATCCGCTGCTAGCACTGCTGCTCCTGTACCTCTTACCCCTGTGGCGTTCCCTGCATGGCGTGCTGCTGCTGCTGTGTGTGCTTTCGCCATCATTATGCCGGTGCCTCTTTCCCTTCCCCTTCCTGTTGCTGCTGCTGCGATTGAGGAGTCTGCGCTGATGCAAGGTCTCCCCATCGGCACTGTGGTATCTTGGAAGGAAGTGCTGCTCCTGCTCGGCGCTGCTGCAAGGGAAGGAGGCTTGATTTGCGCTGTGGCAGGCTGCATTGTCAGTGCGGTGACATCGGGGGCTTCCTGAATCGGCACTGTAGCTGGAGAGCTGAGATCCGTCTTGTTGGCAAGGCGGAAGAACAAAGACTGGCTGGGCTAGGGGCGGGCCGGTGAGATGGAGGCTACCTGTGTCACCAAGTGTGCCTGACGCATCCTGCTTGTCCATGGAAAACCATTGCTCACCACCATCTCCTGCTGGCTGGAGGACAATACACAGGAAGATAAGACAGACTTCCACAGATGGTAGCATCTCTAACCCACCATCACTCTACAGATTTACTGGGCAAAAATCCAGCAGCATGCCTAAGCACACTAATTAGGACCTGCTAAATTAACACATCTGAAGGGCCCCTCAAACTGGTTTTGACCCTAGGCATGTGCTTATCCTGCCTATCCCTTAATCCTGCCCTGAATCTGGTCATTGCAATGACAGTTTTGGACCAGGGGCTATGCAACAGGGCTTCTTCTGGAACCCTGCAGTCACGGGCACTGAGTCCAGCAGGAAGAGGGGGGTGTGTACTGTGCTAACTCCACAGCAACCCTAGCCTTAGCCAACCTGGAGAGCAGTAGGCCTGATTTTTGGATTCAAATGGGATCTTTCACAAAACAGTGCTTCTGAATAGCCCCAGGTGCCGCCCCTGCACTCCCTGATGCTAACTGGTTCCAGGGGCGGCACCTGGCCATAACTGGGCAGCAGCGATATTGAGCCACTGCTCGGGTATGGCAAAGCGGCAAAAGTAAGGCGCAGCAAAGGCTGGCTTAACTTTCACCACAGAAGTTAGCCAGGAAGTGGTTGAATATCACTGTAGCGCAGTTAGCTTCCTGGCAATCTGGGCAACCCGGATATTCAATTCCGGGGCTCAGATATGACCCGAGCATTGAATATCTAGGTTTAACTTTCAGCAACGATGGTTAGCCCCGAAACTACGTTATCTGCTGCCATTGAATATCCCCCCCCCCCCCACCACCATCCTATTTTAATTCTAACAAATGTAAACCAAATAAAACCATTATTGATTGAAGGATAAGGTGGTATACAAAACTGTCTAAATAAATAAATGTTCATTTGCTGTATTTAGAAGGAAGTTGTGGTCAGCTGGTGCCTTCCTTCCTCTTTGCAGTTAACCAGCTCCTTGGAAAGCCCCCATCAGCATCCAGCCCCTGCTCCTGTCTATCGCTGAAAGAGTTTCTGATGTGGAAATTTCAATCAAGATAATTAAACAACTTCAAGGCCATTGTCTGGAGCTCCAGTGTTGTCATTTCATGTGCCTATGAAAAATCGGTGTTAGTTTGTGGAAGAATCTGGAAAAGGCTCTTTTATTTGGCAAGTTCAGTGCTACATTCTCAACTAAGAAGCATGTTTACTACACCGCACTACCTCGGTAGCATGGGGATAACGTGCGTTTTTGGTGCTGTGCTAAAATATAGCTTGTAATCCTGTGCTACATAGGCAGCATGTACCTGAGCAGGGCACGAGCGTTCCTACCACGGTGCCACTAGCATGGGCCTTCAAAGCCCGCATTGCCAGCACTTGGCTGGGAGGAACTACCACCAAAACAATGGGTGGCGTTAGTTGCTCCCCACGGCAGTATTAATGCCGAAAGCAGCACTAAATTCAGGGGGAAGGCTGTTTCCACCCCACTGCATCTAGTGCTGTGCCTCGCACTAGTAATGCAGCCCAAACCCGAGTTACTAGCATGGAGCTTCATAAACATGCCCCTAAGATTCTTGTATGCAGAAGACAGTTGTCAAAGGCATTTTACCCAAGTAGGCGGTCATGGCTCAAAATTGTGCTCCTTGGAGGATTACAGTGAGGCATCCCCAGGAGTAGTGTTTAGGGCAGGGTAGCAACCACCACATGGCCATTTGCATTTTCAAATATATGAGTATTATTTAATCCTCAATGGGGAATACACAGAAATGGCAAGTGCAGAGTCCACATACCATTTGTGCACATGCATTTGAAGATGATTTTCAAAGGGAAACTATGAACATTTTCCTTTGAAAATTAGAACAACATTCACACCTACCTTACATCTAGACAAATTATTCAAAATTGCTCCATAATACCTTTTCTTTTTGATCCAACAGTTTTCTCTTGATCCTTTGTACTTCCAGCTCAATCAGAGCTGGGCTGAGATCTGGTTCTATGAACCTTCATTCATAACTACCCATGGAATTTTTCTTCTAATTTATATCCACCCCCACCATGGCTTCTTCCAGCAATTGTGGGACCTGAATTTAGCCATTAGCGTTGCCCTTAAACAGTGCCACAGCTCTCTACTCCTAGGGACTGTGAATGTTGCGTCCACAATACCCTCAACCCCAGATAACCTAGGAATTGAATCGGAGACCTTTCAAATGGCCATACACCGCATTTCTATGGAGACACTGGGCCAATCCATAATCTTACTTAAAAATAACAAAAGATATACACACCAACCAGTCTGAAGGACTTATGAGAAAAGCCTGTTCTTGCTGGGAAGGATTCTGCACTTGTAAGTATTTACCTCTGGGAATTTCTCGAGCTTGGGTTAAAGGGAACTCTTTGGATTTAAACTCATAAAATCTCTGTTTATTTTAAAATTCTGTGTTTTTTTTTAATTACTCAAGGCACTGTTTAGCAGGCCAGCTTTAATTATTTTTTTTCTTTCCCTCCCACCCATCCCAGGCATAATCTTAGATTTATTTATTTATTTATTTATTTAATATTTTATTTAACAATTTTTCTATACCGCTTTTCTTACATTCAAAGCGGTTTACATTGAATGTTAAACAAATGAACTTTACATAGAACAAGGAATTAAAAACTTGGATATAACAGGGGTATTAACATTATTGGATACATGGTTTCTTGATGTTGGTTGTGATGGTTGCTGCCAGGGCCGGCCCATCCATTGAGCAAGAATGTTTTTTGCACAGGGCCCCGCGTTTCAGGGGGCCCTGCGCAAAGAACATTCTGCTTTTTTTCAAAATTAAATTTTAAAAAAAAAGCTGGCTGCTACCACTGCCGCTACCGCTGCGGCAGCAGCAGAATGGAGTGTCCCGCGGGTAGACAGATTTCATGCTGCTTATCCCAGATATAAGCAGAGGATTTCCCCAGTCTACTTTAATAATGATTTATGGACTTTTCCTCCGAGAACCTGTCCAAACCTATTTTAAAGCCAGCTACAGTAACAGCTTTTACTGCAGCAAATTCCAGAGTTTGATTACACCTTGCGGAGTTCATGGTGTGCTTGGAAGTTACTTTTAATCAGGTCTATGACATCCAATACATTGGGAAATATTTCTGTATCTTTCTGTTACATTTTCTTGGTCCTGACTGTATGTCATTTCCTTTCATTTAATATATATAATCCACTTATTCATACATTTCTAAAAGCTCACAGTGTATTACCATGAAAACACACAAACATGAACAATGGTAATTACAAATTAGAAAATTCCCACCTAAATAAATATGTGGATTTTTGCTGGAAGGAAGTTTCCACATTTCTTTGAACTTGAGGAGCTTCTCTCTCCCATGGAAGTGTTGGCTCTCTATTCTTTGTTATGCCACATCAACATGCCACTCAGTATAAGACGTCACATGAAAATAAACGCAGACAAAGAGACAGTGTGTCATAGTGAAAAAAGGCTCATGACTGACTGAGGGGGGCAGGGCTTGACAAAAAGGGGGGAGCATTTGCTTTTCCATCCTGGATTTTAGTAATCATTTCTATAATTATTTTAGTAATCATTTCTATAATTATTTCTTTGATCTTATTTTTGCACATACCAATTTTTCTCCCCCCCCCCCCCACCCCCTTAAAACGTTTTCTGCTGCTGTTATCCATGACATTCTCTGGAACTTTGTATCCCTGATGGACAACAGAGTACCTCTGCCCTCTTATTTATTTATTTAAATAAATAAAAACTCGAAGAGCCATCAGCATATTCTTTTACCTTCAGGGAGACTGGGCCCACACATAAATGCAAGCAAAGTTTGATATTTAAAAGTATGATGCCCAAGTGTGCATTTTTACAGGGTTCTTGTAGGAGGGGTGGTGTTTCAATGATCATGATTATTGAGTTAATTATCAAAATCCCAGGGGAGGGGTGCATAGTCATAGTTTGGGGTGGTATGGGAGGGCAGGTCCTGCCAAATATTTTACATTGTGTCTGCCTGGTGCAGTGATTTCCAAACCTCTCTTGGAGGGCCCTTAGCTAGTCAGGTTTTCAGGCTATATCTGCAATGAGCGTGCACGAGATAGATTTACATGCAGTGTCCCCTAATGCATATTAATTGTGGCTATCCTGAAAACCTAACTGTTCAGGGATCCCCCAGGAGAGATTTGGTAACCATTGGCCTAGATAATGTTGTAGCAGTCCATGGGGCATTAATAAAGCCCTTGTGAAGGTCGACGTTTTGAGCAGTGGTTCTCTAGTGGTCCAAGTACAGATCTGTGAAGGGTTCGTTATTCCTTTCCCAGCACTTCTTATCACTAACCCTGGGGACGTCTGTCTGGGTTGAGGACTCATCTTACCTTCTCTGTCTGGAATCCAGGGGAACAAACACACACACACTTGCACATAAGTGGTATGCAGTTTATTCCAAAGGGTGGAGGGATTGTCAGTACTTTTATACATTATCAGAGACATAGTCATACGTCATCCACCCATCTTCTGAGGGCCCACTATAGTTTATCAGTAACTAATACAAAAACAAGTCATCCTTGAGTAGAACAAACCGTTTAGCTTACAGAGCACATTCCTTTTTCCAACCCACCAGAATGTACAAAGGGCATACACATAGAATTCTGATTTGATTTCTATAAGATTCCAATTTCTCTTGTGCAGGCCTCTTGTATATACACTCAAACTAAGCATCATTATTACAAAGGACATATATATAAGATTCTGATTTCCCTAACAAGATCTAAAACTTTGGAACCCCAAGTTTGAAGCTAGTCATCGGCTTCTCCTGCTTTCCTTTCGCCCCATACTGTGCAACTAACATGGGGGCCATACATTCAGGTCCGTTAACACACCGGATAACACTGAACAGTTAAGTACACCTGCAGAGGTTTAATTATCTGCACTCTGTATTATCAGCCACACCATTAATGCACTAACAAGCATTGTCCTGTGTTAGTAAAATGGCTAGCACAGGACACAAAGTTTACCCAAAGTTTACTACCCTGTTTCCCTTACTGAGGTAGCAGCTCTCTATCTACATAGTGTAATGTGATTGGAGGTAAGAGGGCCAGGATCACAGATTGTGCCCCTCCTTCAAAAAGAAAAATCACAAAAATTCCAATAAAATTGCACATTTTTCCATGTGCAATATCTTTTGGGATTTTCAGCTCATCTTTTCAAATAATGCCCAAAGTGACTTACAACATTCTTAGAATTCAGGAACAATTAGTCCCCTCTCAAAGAGCTCATGCATTTAAGTGGGCACCTGAATTTTGCATTTACATCAGATTTATGGATTATGCCAGGATTTCTGTTGTTTCCACCACTCTACAGGAAAAATTCATAAAGTAATTGCAAAGCAGCCAAGGACTGTTTTCTTGTGCATTACTAGAGTAGTACAAATTTTGTCAACATTTCTTTGCATTGTTTCCAGGAAGCAGCTTTTTGCTCCACTCTTTCATTAATTAAACAGAGAGTATCAATATAAACATCGCTTTTATGTTAAACTGACTTAAGAATGCAAATGCACATTGTAGATCTCATGTTCTCTTACTGCAAGGAGAATGATGCTGCTGCCACTGAAAACTTATTTGTCAAATTAATTGTGGAAGTCCCCTTTGTCTACTTGTGCTAACAGCAAGCAACTTTCTACCGATTACTATGTGGCTTATCTAGTTTGATAATCATAACCTGACCATGATTGAATTCACAGAAATCTATACTAATAATATGAAAGGGTCCACCAAGTCTTCTAACTGATAGTGTATGTGAATTTGTAATGTAATACAGTATATAGAGAAACTTTCATTTAACTTATCATAAAGACCATCTGACTATTAAAAGGTTCCTGTACTGAACTGCGCAGGAGTAACCCAGTGATTAGAGGTTTGATTCCCACTGGCACTCCTTGTGACCTTGGGCAAGTCACTTTACCCTCCTTTGCCTCGGAAGAAAAGGCTGGCAATCTACTTCCGGTGATACATTGCCAAGAAAACGCAGAGGTAGCTATGAGTCACCACTGACTTGATGGCACTAAAAAAAAAAATACTGAACTGCACTAATAACGTCAGTTGACTGCAAAAGTTAAACCACGGTAACTGCAAAACCTCACAGCAGTTGTAGGGGGCTTTCCTGGATCTTGTAGGAAGACAGCCATATTACTAGCACAGGACAGTGCTTGTTAGTGCATTAATGGTGTGGTTGATAATATAGAGTGCAGTTAACTAAACCTCTGCAAGTGTACTTAACTGTTCAGTGTTATCCAGTGTGTTAACGCACCTGAATGTATGGCCCCCATGTTAGTTGCAAGGTGCATGCCCTATCTCATCCCTGCCCCAACATAAAAATTCAGATTAGATGTTTAACAAAGCCGTTAACACTTGCTGCTAAATGCAGCAGATTAACTGTTTTTTGAGTTCCATGGTAACAGCGCAGGTGAAAACTCGCTTGAAATTCCTAATGTGTTTAGCAAGTAGAATGTGCCAGATTATTTTTCAGTATATGTAACACAACTGGCCCAGAGAACGTTCATTTTACAAGTGGCTTGACTGTTGAACAGCATTTTACATGTTCAAGCAGGCGCTTATGAAATTACCCTGATGGATGTGCGCTAGGAAAACGTAGCGCTTGCTTTCATGTGATAATTACATAGGCGTTCCCTGGGGCGGAGTTAGGGCAGATCTGGAGTAAAGTTGTGACTTGGGTATATGTTTTATAAAATATGCACAGAGTCACATAACATCGAGTGGAAAATCTGTGTGAGGGTCAAAGTGGGTGTAAACGCTTCCATCTACTTTCCAGGGAACTATTTTATAAAGGCACATAAGTCCATGGGTTGCCTTTATAAATCAGATGCAGCACATATGCCTATTCGCCCTTCCTGCCCAGGTGTCCTGTGATAAAATTACCCTCACTATGGGTTAGATTTACTTAGAGGTGTTACCATGAGCTGACACATATTAAGACACTTTGGGGCCCTTTTACTAAAGTGTGCTGTGGTGTTGCATCAAGTTAATGAGCTGCTTAGCATGATTTTTCATCACAGCAACTCATTAGCTATTAATTCGAAGCAAGCCTTAAGTATACATGCATGGTGTTCAAAGGCCCACCATGACGCTATACTGCTTTTAGGAATGGCTGAGTCAGATCTAGAGAAATAAGATGGGTAGTGGTATGTGAATGCCGAAAGGCTTGCCATCCTGCTGTGCCCGGCCCACTGCCACCTCCCAAACTGTGCTGCCCTAGGTGGGTGCCTAGTCTGCCTAATGGCTTGGTCAGCTGTGGTTTGCCTCTTTTGGGAAGATACCAAAATCTGCAACAGGGTAGGCACCCTAGAAGGTGTGGATAATATGAGGAAGAATCTAATAAAATTTGAAGAATGATCTAGAATTTGGCAGCTAAGATTTAATGCTAAAAAAATGTGGGGGCATGCATTCAGACTGCAAAACTTCCAAGGGAGCAGTACAGTATACAGGGTGAAGTACTTAAGTGCATGAAAGAAGAGTGGGTTCTAGGGGCCATCATATATGTTTATGTTTATTTTTATTTGATATACCACAAAATCTGCACACAAGCAATGCGATTTATAATAAAAATACAGTGTGATCGAATAGTCCCTCTGCATTGAGCACTGTGTAAGAAAAGACATCCTGCTGAGGAAAAGAAAACCTAGTTGCTGGAGCCGACGATGAGGACTGCTATCCCTGCTACATGGGAAGCCCTCCCCAATAAGCAAAGGCATTATTTTAAACTAAAACAAGGCCCCCTTTTATTTTTTCAAAATACCGAGGTATCAGTATACAAGACTTGCTCACCTGGTTCGCAGCCCAGGAGTGTTGGCACGCGCTGTTTCAGTCTCAAAGCTTCAGGAAGCATTGCGCCTGCCAAAATGCCTGTTGTCAAAAAGAGCCGCTGCTTTGGTAGTGCTACGGCCGTGACAGACTCTTCAAGTGGGTGGCCAAATAGGTAGAAAAGGCAGAAGCAAAAGCCAGAAGGATGCTTGGGTGCATAGGGAGAGGAGCAGCCAGCAGGAAAAAGGAGGCGATAGTACCTCTGTATAAGTCTCTGGTGAGGCCTCATTTTAAGTACTATGTACTGTTCCGGAGACTGCACCTTCAAAAGGACATAAACAGGATGGATTTGGTGCAGAAGGTGGCTACTAAAATGGTTGGTGGTCTTCATCTTAAAGCATATGGAGACAGGTTTAAAGATCTCAATATGTGCGGTTTAATTTCTGGATGAACAGCCTGGAATGCAGTCCCTCTTCTATTGCTCCTGCCCGTGGCCTGAAGATCGGAATACCTTCAAGGACTAAATTCCATTAACTATATCCATATGAAGAGGTTTGACAGCATCACAGTCTTCTTGACTGAAGCACCTTTTCTATAAATTCACTTTAGGCTTTGCCCTCACATGATGAGCTTCATTCTCTTTACCATTGCCTTTAAGCTGCTGCTGAATCTCTAGTACTTCAGTTTTCCCTATTTTTGGTGCTGCTTTGTGGCTGTTAGCCGTTGTCAGCCATTGGGTTACAATACAGCATGGAACATGTTTACTACGAGAAGCCTGCTACCCACGTAGCACAGGATTCGGTGAGCGCCAAATGTGCCGTGCTAAAAAATACCTTATGCTGAACATGCAACTGCGCTAAAAATACCGCACTACCCGAGCAGCGTGGCCTAGGGCAGAGAATGGGCAGTGCTCGGACGGCACATCTGCAACGTGGAGAGCAACGGTGTTATTAGTGCACACTCCCTGTCAATGTAGCACTTAGCATGGGTGCATTTATTGCCACTCAATGGGTGCATTTACTGCATTTGTACTGTTCATGCCAAAGATGATGAGTACAGGGGTGGTGCGATATCCATGCTAGTAACATGGAGACATGCTGGGCACACCTCCATTTACTAGCATGGGTTGGGCACCACCCCGTGCTCATTTTCAGCGCCAACGTCATGCTAGCAGTGTGCCTTTAGGTAAACCTGCCCCAGTGACTCTTAGGGGGTCTTTTACTAACGGCGCTAGCTGATGCATGCTAAAGGCGCCCTGGGACGCAGGTGGCTAAATAGACAGTAAGCACAGGATGATTCCCGCACTAACTGTGAAACCTGCGTTAGGGGGCGGATTAGGGACAGAGTGGGCATGGTGAGTTTGGCGCAGTTAGCGCTGCGTTCACACTGCACGCTAACTGCATTAGTGTGCGTTCATTTAACACTACTTCAATAAGTAGCATTATGTGCACCCGCACTAATGCAACATGTGCTAGGGGACAGGGCTCCACGTTAACTTCCAGAGAAATGTTTTCCATGCCCCGACAGTTGATGCTTTGGTGTTGTACCTAACATGCCATGGTTTCAGCGCTATTGGCGCATTAGGTGCAACACCTTAGTGCCCTTTAGTATAAGACCCCCTTAAAATTTTACATTTGCACTGAATAGATTAATTTAAAAAAGGGTTTAAGTAATCGAAGACACTCGTAATTAAATCACTGGCAACAAACAACATTGGTAGAGGGAGAGCACCTGAAGGCTGGTTGTGCTGTGTTCCATATGTCTTGCTGCACTCCTGATTTTCTTAAAGTGAACAGCCTAAGTTTGATTAGTCCCTTCGCTAAGATTACTGGCCTGTTCTCCTGATTGCATTACTCTTTTTTTGAAACTGTTCATTTTTCTTGATAACACTTTTCATATGAAAGCTTCAGAATTATACTCAGTTCAATAGAATCCTGTATAATTTAATTTAATACATTTAGCAACCACCTCATCATTTGAAATCGGTTATCCTATGGGGTGTACAAAAATAATCATTTTGCATATTAAAACAATATACAGAACCAAAGACAGCCAAACATATTAAAGGGTCTAGTCTAGTTAATTTCTTTTGATTTATCAACCATTTATCTAAATGGAAATACAGAGTAAGGTGCCTATTTACTTACTTGCTTTAAAGTTTTGCAGTAATGCAGTGGTTTTCTTTGTATTTGATGGACCGTAGTTTTCAGGTACGGATTGGATGTGAGGTTTTGGTTTGTGTGCCGCTCTTGAAGGGTGTTCTACAGGGTTCAGCACTCTTGACTTTGCGGTTTAATATTTATGTAGCCCCTGTTTTGGGTGCTTATTAAGGATTTTGGTGTATCTTATCATGTTTTTGCAGATGAGTTTATGCTTTATATGCCATTTTATGTTTCTCTTAGTTTTTGTACATGATATTTCATTATGGTTTTCGGAACATGGGAAAAACAAAAATTTTCTTTGTGACGCATGGTAAATCTTTTGTGCCACCTAAGGCTGTGTCTTTGAATGGTCAGATCGTAGCTGTGCATAGTGAAATTGTGTGTTTGGGAGTAACTTTAGACCATTCTAAACGCATGCAGGCTCATGTGAAGAAAACTGTTCATCACTCATTCTTCCAGATTAGGATGCAGAGGCATCTTTGAACTCTGCTGTCTACTTCTGATTTTAGTTCTGTGTTTCGGGCTGTATTGTTTCCTAAGCTTGATTATGCTAATGTGGCCTTGATGATCTCCCCTACTCTACAACTGGTGCAAGGGTTCTTCAAGGTAAATCCTGTTATGAACACATTACACTCTGTTCGCGCCATTTACATTGATTACTAGTTCAATAGCAGATTCTTTTTAAAGTTTTATGTATTATTATGAAGATCAAGTTAGGATTGTTTGCAACTAGTCTTGCTAAGTTGTTGCATTGGCATGCTTCTACTCGTCTGGTGCAGATGGGTCTTCAAAATTGTTTCGTTTTTATTGCCATTGTTTTCTGGTAGCCTGCAGATTTCGCATTCTTGTGCATTGTTACTGTATGTACCATATCTCTGGAATCATTTACCTGATTATTTATGGTTTTTTTTGTGACTTGGGTTTCCGTAAAAAGCTAAAGACTTATTTTGTCACCAAGCTTTTGGGATTGATATGTCTCAATATGTTCTATAGTTATTTTACTATTTTTCTAATTTTGTATATGTACAAGTGTATTTATGTCTGATTGTTGTAGATGTTTGTTGTGCTGCTTTGAATTTTATGATTAAGCGAGTTATGAATGTTTTAAATAAGTAAATAAATGCATGTTAAAGCCTGATAGGTGCAAAACCTCTTGTGTTAATTCTTGGTGGTGTTCACTGGAGCGGTCACTTCCACCCCCATGCGAAAGGAAGCCTGCATCGAAGGAGACAGAATCACAAGCAGAACACAGCGCTGGAGGTTTCAGTAAGCGCTGCGTTGCTGTTTAAAATCTTTGCCACTGCTGGAGGTCTTAGAGAGGGGCAATAGGGGCCGGGGTTGGAAGCAGGGGGACAGCAAGACTGAGTTTTGCCTAGGGCACCTTATATCCTTGCACCAGCCCTGTCCAAAATTGCAACCTATTATCCTTTCAACCTAGGTGACCTGTTATAAGTTTGCTCTCTTAAATAGGTAATGCTCTGGCTAGACTGCCTGCAAACAACATCAGCTCATCTGCAAACAAACTCATTTTTTATTCATATTTCCCCGCTTTTATCTTCCAAAGACCTTCAGTTCTCTTAGTTTAAGTGCCAAATGCAGTATAATTAAAAGGAACAACAGTGGGAATGGTGAAGCTCCCTGGTCGTCTATCTTTTTTAATCTGAAATTCTTCATAAATATGATTGTTGAGTAAAACACTGGCTTGGTGCCATATTCAAGAACATAAGATATGCCATACTGGTCAGACCAAGGTCCATCAAGCCCAGTATTCTGTTTCCTATCAATTGCAGTGTTCAAGACAGAGAGTATACGAACATGGGAATAAGCTGGGGAGGATGGCCAATCCAGGTCACAAGTACCTAGCAGGTTCCCAAAAAGGCACACAGGTTCCACAATGCTTCTCCTAGGGCAAGCAGTGGATTTCCTTGGTCCTCTTTAATAATAGTTTATGGACCAGGAACCTTTCCAAACCTTTTTTAAACCCAGCTACATCAACAGCTTTTACAATATACTCCAGTAACAAATTCCAGAATTTGATTACGCGTTGAGTGAAAAAAATATTTTCTCTTTTTAGTCTTAAATGGGTTTCATTGTAGCTTCATGGGTTACCCTGTAGCTTCATTGCATGTCCCCTAGTCTTTCTACTTTTTTATGGCGTAAACTATTGATCTATGTTTACCCGTTCCACTCCATTCATTAATTTATAGACTTCTATCATATCTCCCCTCAGCCATCTCTTTTCTATGTTGAAGAGCCCTTTTCCATGTTTAAGCCTTCCATCCCTTTTACCATTTTGGTGGCTCTTCTCTGAACCTTTTTCTTTTTTTTTCTTTTTTTTTAATTTTCTTTTTATTATATTTTCAACCAACATATATACAATGTTTATCATTTTCATACCTACATAGTTGCTTCCTTCTCCCCATTCCCCCCCTGTCCCTCCCAACCCCACCCCCCTCCCATGACTGGATATTCTTACCAACTGTTGTTAGCTCTGAATAACCTTACAATTTTTCATATCAGTATGGACAACAATACTTTTTCACCATGCACATTCAGAGGTCTGCCCCTCCACCATAATAGCCCTCCAAGGGACATTAGCTTCATGAGGGATGTTGCTAGTTTAGTACTCCTTTGCTGGTGATGGATTGGGCCTCTCTCTTATGTTCTTGGCCAAGGCTGCCATACCTTTTCAAACTCAGCCATCCATTCTCTCCTTATAGCCATAATGCTTTCACATTCATAGATCAGTCTCATTCACACCTGCCAGCTTGATAGAGTTAAAGGAGTTACCTTGTTCCATCCCGCTGCTATTTTACATCTAGCCACTACTACACACATTCTTACCAATTTCCCCTTCTCTCCCTTCCCCCATCCCTCTCCCTGCATTCCCAGCAGTGTTTGTCCTTTTCCCCATGCCTTCGCTTCCATAATTCTTTCCATTTCCTCATGTATCTCTGCCCAAAATCTTTTTACCTTAGCACAATACCACCACATATGGCAATAGTCCCCTGCCTTTTTTTGCAGCACCACCACCAATGGTCCAAATACCCCTTTATTTGCTTATGCAAATGATAAGGGGTAAGGTACCATCGATACATTACTTTGTATCCATTTTCTACATGTCTTGCTGCCACCTGCCCTTGAGTCAGCCCCTTGTATATCTCCTTCCATGTGGCTTGTGTGATCTCCTTCCCTAACTCCTTTATTATTATTATTATTATTATTATTAAGCATTTATAAAGCGCGGCAAACATATGAAGCTCTGTACACACAAATAAGAGAGACTTTCCCTGCTCATCAGAGCTCACAATCTAGTCAAGACAAAAAAATTACATAATACAAATTACAGATCAACAGGACAAAGTATACATCTAATGTTAGAGAGAGCAAACACAGCATATATAAAATAGTCATATCACAACACAAGAGTCAAGAATGAAAAGCAATAGTGAAGAGGTGAGATTTCAACCTGGACTTGAAGATGGCCAGGGATTCAACCTGGACTTGAAGATGGCCAGGGAGGATGCCTGGTGCACAGAGACAGGAAGGCTGTTCCAGGCGAAGGGTGCAGCAAGGTGAAAGGAGCGAAGTCTAGAATTAGCAATATGAGTGAAAGGCATAGATAAACGAAGACTCTTAGAAGAGTGAAGTATCCGAGAGGAAGTGTAAAGAGAGATAAGAGACGAAAGGTACTGGGGGCAGAAGAGTGAATACATTTATAGATCAGTAGGAGAAGCTTGAATTGGATACGGAAACAGATGGGGAGCCAATGAAGTGACATGAGGAGAGGAGTGATGTGGGAAAAATGAGACTGGCGGAAAATCAGACGAGCAGCAGAATGTTGAATAGACTGAAGGGGAAAGAGGTGGTTTGCGGGGAGGCCGGCAAGGAGAAGGTTACAGTAATCAAGGTGGGATGTGATTAAGGAGTGGACAATCATTTTAGTAGTGTTAACAGAGAGGAAGGGGCAAATTTTGCAGATATTGTAGAGAAAGAAACGGCATGACTTAGCAATGAGTTGGATATGTAGAGAGAAAGAGAGAGAGGAGTCAAAGATAACACCAAGGTTACGCGCTGAGGAGACAGGAAGGATAACAGAGTTACCCACAGAGACAGAGACAGAGACAGAGAAAGGGGAAAGAGGAGGGGAGGGATTCGGGGGAAAGATAAGGAGTTCAGTCTTGGCCATGTTCAATTTTAAGCAGCGGAGGGACATCCAGCTAGCAATGTCAGAGAGGCAGACTGTGATCTTAGCCTGGTTTTCTGGAGAGATAACAGGCATAGAGAGGTAGATTTGAGAGTCGTCAGCATAGAGATGATAGTGAAAGCCATGGGAAGAGATAAGGGCACCAAGGGACTGGGTGTAGAGAGAGAAGAGGAGCGGTCCCAAGACGGAACCTTGAGGAACACGTACAGGGAATGGGGTGGAAGAGGAGGAGGAGCCACTAAAGCACACGCTGAAAGAGTGATGGGAGAGGTAGGAGGAGAACCAAGAAAGTACAGGGTCCTTGAAACCTAGTGAGGACAGGGTGATAAGAAGAAGGTTGTGGTCAACAGTATCGAAAGCAGCAGAGAGATCAAGAAGGATGAGGACAGAATAGAGGCCTTTGGATTTTGCCAGGAACAAATCATTAGTAACTTTGGTAAGAGCTGTTTCAGTGGAATGTAGGGGACGGAAGCCAGATTGTAAAGAATCCAGGAGAGCATGAGAGGAGAGGAAGTCAAGACAGTGGTGATAGACTGCACGCTCAAGTAGTTTAGAGATGAAGGGAAGGAGAGAGATGGGTCGATAGTTAGAAGGACAGATGGGATCAGGTGAGGGTTTCTTGAGAAGGGGTGTGACCACAGCGTGCTTGAAGTCAGAACGGAAAGTTGCGGTGGAGAGCGATAGGTTGAGAATATGAGAGATGGAAGGGACAATACTGGAGGAGATGGAACTAAGGAGGTGGGAGGGGATGGGGTCAGACGAGCAGGTAGTAAGTTTAGAGGAAGAAAGAAGGAGTGAAGTTTCCTCTTCAGAGACCATAGGGAAGGAAGAAAGGGTAGCAGAAGTGAGGGAGGAGAATTGGGAAAAAGGGGGGGTAGTAAGGGTGGTGGGGAATTGGAGGGTGATCTTGTGAATTTTGTCATGAAAGAATTCAGCCAAGGTTTGGGCAGGAAGGGAGGGAGGAATCAGAGGTGGAGGCACATTGAGGAGAGAACTGAGTGTGTTAAAGAGACGGTGAGGATCAGAGGCAAGAGAGTTCATCAGATGGGTGAAGTAGACTTGTTTAGCAAGTGCAATGGCTGAATGGAAAGAGAACAGAATGAATTTAAAGTGGAGAAAGTCAGCATGGGAGGAGGATTTAAGCCAGGCACGCTCAGCAGAGCAGGCACAGGAGTGCAAATAGTGGGCAGTGGGAGAGAGCCAGGGCTGGGGAGAAGAGCGCCTAACAGGACATGGGGTAAGAGGAGCAAGAGCATCCAGGGCAGAGGAGAGTACAGCGTTATATGAGGTCACAGCCTCATCAATGGATTTGGATAACAGAATGGATGAAAGGGGTGAGGAAATAATGGAGGAAAGATCTAAGGGATCAATAGCAAGAAGGTTTCTAGAAAGGTTAGTGGAGACAGGACAGAGGCTGAGGTGGGGGAAGATGGATAATAAGACTTAAAAGGTGGTGGTCAGATAAGGGAAAGACAGAGTTACAGAAGTTGGAGGGTGAGCAGTTAGAGAAGAAAATCAGGTCAAGGCAGTGACCATGTTGGTGAGTAGGGGCAGTGGAGCAGAGTTGAAGGTCGCAAGAGGAGGTAAGGGAGAGGAGCTTTAAAACATGGGGGTCAGAGGGGACATCAACATGAATGTTAAGATCCCCGAGAATAAGAGTGGGGGCGGAGGGGTTAAGAAACGTAGACAGCCAAGAATCAAAGTCAGAAAGAAAAGTAGACACAGAAATGTCTGGAGGCCGATAGATAACAGCTACCTGAAGTGGGAGAGGAGTGAAGAGGTGGAAGGAGTGGACCTCAAAAGAGAAAGATGAGTGAGATTGAGGTAGGATGAGGGTCTGGAAGTGACAAGAGGGGGAAAGAAGAAGCCCAGTACCCCTGCCATGTCCAGTGGGATGAGGAGTGTGGGAGAACTGAAAGCCCCCATGACAAAGCGTGGCAATAGAGGCAGTGTCTTCAGGAAGAAGCCAGGTCTCAGTTAAAGCAAGGAGGTGAAGTGCGTGAGAAATAAAAAGGTCATGTATAAAAGCACGTTTGTTAGAGATAGAGTGAGCGTTCCGCAAGGCACATGAGAAGGGGAGAGCAGAGGGGGAGAGGAGAGGAATGTGAATAAGGTTGGATAAGTTGCGAGAAGGCCTTGTCCTAACGTGAGAGAAATGTTTAGGGAGGGCAGGGAATTTCAGAGAGTGAGGGGTAACTCTAGGAAGACCGGGATTAGGGAAGACATAGATAAGGTTAGCCAAATTACGTGACCTCATCATAACATGGGATGAAAGAAGGGCCAAGGATGGGGTTTAAATTACCAAAGAGGAGAAGTAGGGACACAGAGTACGAGGTAGGGAGAATAAAGAGAGATGTGGAGCACAGAGTGAAGAGAAAGGCTAAACAAAAGTTATAATAGAATCATACTATACGCTTCGGAACTATAGGTTCAGTAAGCATGCAGCAGGTGATAAATCAACAATGGAGAGTAAACAGATCTGCTTATCGGGTAAACGAGTGTGGATGCTGCCCCAGATCACGAAAGCGTTGTGGCCTGTAGCTAAGGTCACGCTCCTAAGGGCCATGCCAAAGATGAAAGGGTTCTCTTGAAAGGGCAGCTTCCCCATATCATGTGCTTGAATTATCAATTGATACGATTTTTGAGAAGGATTTTTGGTGTGTCAGGGAATTCCAGCTTATTTTCTCAAATCCTGTTAACCCCTTATTTTTTAGCCTACTCCATTTAGGCACCATGAGCCAGTGCCGTATCTGTAAGTATCCGTAGAAGTCTCTCTGTTGGGCCCCATATGTTTCTTTCAATTCTGAAAATGATTTTATACTATCTCCCGAATACAGCTGATATACTGTGTGTAATCCTTGTTTCTCCCATGTTTTAAATAAGGGATCGCTCACCCTTGGGGGAGAAGTCTGGGTTGTAGCATATGGGCTGTAGAAAAGAATTTTTCCCCTGTAGTTTCCTCACGCAACCCATTCGATTCCACATCCCATCACCACTCGCCCACACGGGTTCAGGTTTGCTCCCTGTGCGTTTTTTAACCAGGCCATGTATTTTAAGGGAGGGCATCAGATGTTGCCTGTGCTATCTACACCCACTTCCTTTTCTGAATCTCCTGCCAGTTTAAAATGTTAGAGATTTGGGCTGCTTCATAATACCAGATGAGATTGGGGACTCCCAGGCCTCCCTTCCCTCGTGATCTGTACAGAGTCCTCCGTGCCACCTTAGGTGGGCGCTGGTTCCAAATAAAGTGGAATAGCTTCCTCTGTACAGAGAGGAACAGAGCCCTGTGGATCTTTACCGGCAGTGTCTGAAAGAAATATAATATCCTCTGAAGCATCACCATCTTTATGCTGGCTATTCTCCCGAACCATGACAGTGGATATCTACTCCATCGATCAAGGTCCGAGAGTTTTTTTCCACTGTGGTACATAATTTACTCAGTAAAGCTGCAAAGTGTCTGTGCATAGTTGCACTCCTAGATATCTTATAGGGCTTGCCATCCACTTGAATGGAAATGCTTCCTTTAGCCTCTTCTCCTCCCCTTTTGGGGCTGTAAGGCTAAGAATCTCCATCTTGTCCGGATTGGCTTCAAATCCTACTACTGTCTGGTACGCTGTCAGTTCTCTCTGCAGCCTGCCTAGTGATACCTCCAGGCCTGCCAAAGTGAGTAAAATATCATCAGCAAATAACGATATCTTATACTCTTGTTTTTTTACGCTGATTCATTTAATACCCCGCTCTGTCCTGATGCTCTCAACAAATGGCTCCACTGATAAAGCAAATAGCAATGGAGAGAATGGGCACCCTGTCTAGTCCCACGTTGCAAAGAGAAAAAGACGGAGTATTCCCCATTACGTTTTACCGCTGCAGTTGGTCTCTCATAGAGTGCTTTTACCCAATGTACGTATATAATGCTCCTTACTCCAAATTTGCTAAGCGTGTCCCATAAAAAATTCCAATTCACCCTATCGAATGCCTTCTCGGCGTCAATACTACTACCACCGCAAGTATGGTTTCTCGTTTTACCAGCCCACAAAGGTTAATTACCCGTTTCACATTGTCTCCTCCCAAATGTCCTGAGACGAACCCAGTTTGATCAGAGTCAATCAATTGAGATAAATAGCACCCCAGTCTAGTTGCCAAAATGCGCGCCAATATCTTAGCATCTAAATTAATTAAGGAGACTGGTCTGTATGAGGCACATTGTGAAGCATCCTTCCCGGGTTTTAATATCACACTGATACTAGCTTGTCCCATTGTCTCTGGCAACCTCCCTTCTTGCCTCACTCGCTTAAATATATACACTAATCTGGGGGCTAGTTGCTCTCTGAAAATTTTATATACTCTGGCTGTTAAGCCATCTAATCCAGGGGCTTTTTCATTGACTAATGCTCCTATCGCTTTTTCTACCTCATCTAGGCTTATAGGGTGGTCAAGCCTGGCTTGCTCTGTGAGGGACAAGATGGGTAACCTGATACCCACTAAGTATTCCTCCATTTTGCTTCCTCTTTGTTCTACCTCCCTGCTATAGAGTTCTATATAAAATTCCCTGAAAGCCTCCCTAATTTCTCTTTCCTCGTATAACCATCCCCCTCCCTGCTTTCGGATCTTTCCTACTGCCATTTGGGCCTGTTCAGCTTTCCGATTTCTCGCAAGCATCCTTCCCAGCTTATCCCCATGTTCTTAAACTTTCTGTCTTGAACATTTCAATTGATAGGCTGCTGCTTCTGATTGTAACTCCTTTACCTTCCTTCGTGTTGCTTCTAATATTTTAAACTGCTGCTATGACCTCTCCCTACCATGCAGCCTTTCGGCTTCCTTTAATTGTTTAAGAGCTTCCTCCAGTTCTAGCCCTTTTTTCTTCTTTTTCCTTGCTCCCCATTGTACAAAGCACTCTCTCATGTATGCTTTGAATGCATCCCACACTATCTCTTCAGCCACTTCCCCTCCTGTATTTTGCTCAAAATATTCTTCAATATCTCGTTTTATTTCCTCCAATAGCTGCGGTTCTTTCAGGAGGCTATCATTCATGCACCAGAATTTAATGCCCAGTTATGTGCCCCATCCTAGGAGCTCCATCCATTCAACACAATGGTCAGACCAGGACACCGGTTCATAATCTACTTTCCCCACTTGTGCCATAAGTAATGTTTGTATCAGAATCATATCAGTTCTCGAATGTGCATTGTGAGGAGCCGAGGAGTGTTAGTACACCCTACTTCCCGAGTGTTTTTCTCGCCATGCATCCCCCAATTGCCATGTCCTCATGAGTTCCCCCAATTGCCATGTCCTCATGAGTTCCCTCAGTTTTCCTCTATGGGATTGCTCCCTCTCCTACTTCCTCCTCTACTATTCAATCTTGGGACCAGAACCGTGTTAAAATCTCCAGCTAGAATTACTTGTCTCACCAGGAACCCCTATAATTCCGTAAGTATCCCCTCAAAAAAAATTCCCTGATTTTGGTTAGGGGCATATAAGCTGATCAAAGTACACCTGTGGTCTCTTATGCTCCCTTTCATCACTGTGTATCTCCCCGACACATCTACAAGTGTTCCCTGTTCTTCAAGTGGGACCGTGTTGCGAATCATTATCGCGGTCCCCCCTGTTCCCCCCCCCCCACTTGGCCGCACAGTATATCCTATGAAAGTTTTTATGTGCTAAAATCTTCTGGTCTCTCAGGCGTACATGCGTTTCCTGAATAAATATAATCTCAAGTTGTAATCTCTCTACCTCCTTAAAAAAAAAGAGATGGCGTTTTCTGTGGATATTAAGCCCACTGGCATTTATTGTCCCTACCTTGAGGTTACTCATATCTAAGCTCTCCCTTCCCCTTCTCCTTCCCTAATCTGTCCTAGGCCACCTTTCCCATCCCCTCCCCTTCTCCCCTTCCCTCCCCCCTCCACCCCTCCCTGCACCCCATCCCCTTTACTGTTGACTGTCGACCTTCTAGGCAGCTCTCCCCTTGAGATCAGGTGATTCCACCAACCTTCTCCCCCCCTCCCTGTCACTCACTTCCCTTCTCATCACATCTATTCCTCATACTCCTGTTCTGTCCTCCCCCCACATTTATTTATCAAGTTACTTTATCTCCTCCCACCTTCATTCACACATCTCTCTTCAGCTTCATATATTACCCTTCATCTTGTTTACCTCCCCCCTCCCTGCCTTAATTACCCCCAGTCCCTTTGTCCATGTGGTGACACTCCATAAGGTATGCTAAGACGTCTTACCAGTCTTACTCAGTCATTAGAGTTCACATCCTTATCCAATGGTCTTGGCGCAGTGTGTCTGCACAATCTGTTGACTCTCTTCACTCTCTGCCATGTCGATCTGTTCCACGGTTCCATCTCCGGTATCAGTGGCAGCTCCTCCACGCCCTCTATTTCCAATGCCTTTAAGTTCTCCAAAACATCCACTCTTGTTCTTCCTCTGATTGTTTAGCCCTCCTTTGTCACTCCCAGCACAAAGGGGAAGTGCCATCGGTACCTTATTCCAACCTCCCTCAGTTTGGATATTATATCACGTAGCTCTCTGCGCCTTTTTAACGTGAGGGGTGATAAATCCTCATATAGCTAAATTTTTTTTGTCCTTCCCAAGTTAGCTCTTTTTGTTTTCACACTCTGCTCATCACCTGCTCCTTGACAGCATATTTATGGAAGAATGCCACAATATCTCATGGCTGGTTGGGGCGCAGTGGGCCCAAAGTCCAGTGAGCTCTCTCCAGCTCCACTTGTGCGCCTTCCCCCTCCAACCAGAGCTGTGCTACACTTTGACGTATTGCTAGGCCATAGTTCTGAGATTTCTCTCCTTCTGGAACCCCTTGAAAACTCAGATTACAACGTCTAGCTCTGTTTTCACTGTCTTCCAATTTGTCTGTTGTACCCAGTTGTTTCTCTTCCAGCTCTTCAATTTTGTTTTGTAGTGTCTTAATAATCTCATCCTGTTCCTCCATATGCTTCTCAGCTGTCTCGATGCGCCTCCCCACCTCATGTAGCTCTGCCTGCAGGTCTGCTGCCATAGTGCCGAAGTCGCCTCTTATTTGCTGCATCTCACCCTTGATTTCCTTAAGCCAGCTACGAAGCTGTCATGCCCTCATTGTCTCTCCCCCATTATTGTTTATTGTCTCGGCCTGTTCTCCAGGCGCCCTTCTTTTTGCCACTACCCCTTGCGCCATCTTTACCTCCTTCCAGGGGGTAGCTGATCGCTCAAATGCGTAGGTTTTCAGGTCAACTTTCTTTTTGCTTGCCATCCAGCACTCTCTTTTGCGGAGGGGGAGGGGGAGGGAGGAACACTCTTTTCTGTGCCTAGCAGTTTAGATGCAGGAAATGCCTCTGATAACTGCTTTTTATTGTGAGGGGGTAAGAGGAGCTAGTTCTTCATGCCGCCATTCTGGGTGGTGACGTCTGTACCTTTTAAAATTCTGCTATATCCAAGGTGCAGTCTCGCCATTGAACGATACAGAGGCGTTATAATAGCCTTTATTTTATTCTCCATTCCTTTCCTTATGATTCTTAGCATTCTATTTGCTTTCTTGGCCGCCGTTGCACACTGGGCAGAGGGTTTCAACATGTTATCCACGATGACGCCTAAGTCTTTTTCCTGGGTGGTGGTTCCTAATGTGGAACCTTGCATTGTGTAACCATAATTTGGGTTGTTCTTTCCTGTGTGCATAATTTTGCATTTGTCCACATTAAATTTCATCTGCCATTTGAATGTCTAGTCTTCCAATTTATCAAGGTCCTCTTGCAATTTTTCATAATCCTCTTGCGTTTTAACAACTTTGAATAATTTTGTGTCATCTGCAAATTTGATTACCTCACTCGTTATTCCCATTTCAAGGTCATTTATGAATATGTTAAAAAGCAGCAAATCCAGCACAGGTCCCTAGGGTACTCCACTATTCACCTTTCTCCATTGAGAAAATTGGTCATTTAGTCCTACCCTCTCTGCTTTAGATCATAAGAACATAAGATATGCCATACTGGGTCAGACCAAGGTCCATCAAGCCCAGTATTCTGTTTCCAACAGTGGCTAATCTAGGTCATTCGTACCTAGCAGTTTCCCCAAAAGACACAGGTTCCACAATGCTTGTACTGGGTCAAGCATTGATATCCTGGGTCCCTTCTTAATAATGGTTTATGGACCTTTCCTCCAGGAACTTGTCCAAACCTTTTTTTAAACCCAGCTACACTAACAGCCTTTACTACATCCTCCGGTAACAAATTCCAGAGTTTGATTACACGTTGAGTGAAAAAATATTTTCTTTTATTAGTCTTAAATAGTTTACCCTGTAGCTTCATTGCATGTCCCCTAGTCTTTCTATATTCTGATAACGTAAACAACTGATCTACATTTGCCCGTTCCACTCCACTCATCAATCCACAGACCCCCACCATATCTCCCCTCAGCCGTCTCCCCTCCAGGTTAAAGAGCCCCAACCTTCTTAGCTCCTCCCCACAGGAGCATCCCTCCATCCCCTCCACCACCCTGGTGGCTCTTCTCTGAACCCCCTTCAAAATCGCTATATCCCTTTTAAGATACGGTGACCAGAATTGCACACAACACCCAAGGCGCGGTCTCACCATGGGACGATATAGAGGCATGATAATATCCTTTGTTTCATTTTCCATTCCTTTCCTTATGATACCTAGCATTCTATTTGCTCTCTTGGCCGCCACTGCACACTGGGCCGAGGGTTTTAACATGGTATCCACAATGATGCCTAAATCTTTTTCCTGGGTGGTGGTTCCTAATGTGGAACCTTGCATCGTGTAACTTCCATCGTGCAATTTTCTATCTTTTAACCAGTTCCTGATCCACAATACTACATTGTCTCCAATCCCATTACTTTTTAATTTTGCCAAGAATCTGTCATGAAGGACCTAGTCAACGGCTTTCTGAAAATTATTACTACTACTGAACATTTGTATAGTGCTACATGACGTAAGCAGCACTGCACAGACAAATATAAAATATGATCCCTGCTCATCAGAGCTTACAGTCTAGTCAAGACAGACAACACAATAGCTGTAGACATGGGATACATCTAGGGGGAATGGTAAAAATAACACAAAGGCGATCAGGTGAGTCAAGATCTGAAAGCGGCTGCGAAGAGGTGAATTTTCAGCCTAGATTTGTAAAGGACCAGAGAAGGCGCCTGACGTACAGACTCAGGTAGTTTGTTCCAGGCATAAGGAGCAGCAAGGTTAAAAGAGCAAAGTCTGGCGTTAGCAATAGAAGAGAAGGGCACAGATAGAAGTGATTTGCCAGAAGAGTGGAGTTCCTGCAGAGGGGTGTAGGGAGAGATAAGAGAGGAAAGATAGTGGGGAGCTGCAGAATGAACGCACTTATAGGTCAGCAGGAGAAGTTTGAACTGGGGCGGAAATTGATAGGGAGCCAATAAAGTGACTTGAGAAGAGGGGTAATATGAGCAATGCAAGACTCTGGCAGAAGATTAGCCGTGCAGCAGAGTGTTGAACAGATTGAAGGGGAGACAGATGATTCAGAAGGAGACCAGTAAGGAGGAGGTTACAGTAGTCTAGACGGGAGGTGACTAAGGAGTGGATAAGTCTTAATAGTGTGTTCAGAAAGAAATGGATGAATTTTGTTGATGATGTAGAGAAAAAAATGGCAGGTTTTAGCTATCAGTTTGATTTGTGTAGAGAAGGAGAGAGAGGAGTCAAAAACAACCCCAAGTTTGCGGGCTGAGGAGACAGAGAGGAGTAGAGAGTTATCCACAGAGACTGAGAAAGGAGAAAGGTTTAGGGGGAAAAATAAGAAGCTTGGTTTTGGCCTAGTTTGATTTCAAGCAGCAGTGAGACATCCAAGCAGCAATGTCAGAAAGGCAGGCAGAGATCCTGGCCTGGATTGCTGGAGAGATTTCAGGTGTAGAGAGGTAGATCTGGGAGTCATCAGCATAAAGATGGTACTGAAAACCATGGGAAGAGAAGAGTGCATCAAGGGACTGGGTATATATAGAAAAAAGCAGTGGACCCAAGACAGATCCTTGGAGTACCAACTGAGAGTGGGAGAGCAGTAGAGGAGGATTCACCAGAACAAACACTGAAAGAGCGATAGGAGAGATAAGAAGAGAACTAGGATAGCACAGAGCCTTTAAAACCAAGCGAGGACAAGATATTAAGGAGAAGGTTGTGGTCAACCGTGTCAAAAGCAGCAGAAAGGTCAAGAAGGATGAGGTTTAAGTAAAGGCCTTTGGATTTTGCCAGGAAAAGGTCACTGGAGACTTTACACTATATCAACCGGCTCACCTTTGTCTACCCATTTATTCACACCTTTAAAAAAAATATAACAGATTAGTAAGATAAGACCTTTCTTGACTAAATCCATGTTGGATTCCCCCATTAAACCTAAGCTTATCTTCACACCTCAACATAATAACTCAAGCTATATACAGAAAGATTAGAATGCTACAACATCTAAGGCCTTTTATAGACCCTTGCAATATCTGCTTTGTCCTGCAAGCCATGATTCACCCTCATCTCGACTTCTACAACAGCATATTGGAGGGCCTATCCAAGCAGACTTTGATACAACTTCAGATGGCACAACACACAGCTGCTTGTGTAATTTAGAAGGCACCCAGTTCTGAGCACATCACTCCCATATTACGTCAGTTACACTGGCTACTTATCCTGAGTAGGATCAAATACAAGAATCTAATCATTACATTCAATCTAGTGCATAACATATCCCCTTCCTATCGTAGCTCTCTAATTAATAGGATCCCAAATACCAGACAAAGGAGAGGAGGCAATCGGAATTACCTAGTTCTCCAGCAGACTTCCAAAAGACCAACAAATCAACAAGCAATAGTGCATTCTCTTACTATGCTCCAATTCTCTGGACTCCCTCCCAGATAGAATAAAAAATATAGATCTCACTACCTTCTGTAAAAATATCAAGACGTTGCTATTCTCAATATACTATGGCATTTAGCAAATCAAAACAGATATCTACCCAACATACGCGACACTTGTACTCGACACTTGACATATATACCTGACCCGCATTCTCCATCGTTTGTTGATTTCTTACTCCTAATTTGCTATAACATTTCAAAATATATGTAAATATATTATCAAATGTAAATAAGTTGCAGATGGTTACCTTGTCTATAAAAGAGTCTATGTTAATTATTGTTTTACTGTAAATGTGTTTTTTGCGTTCCTTGTAAATCGCTTTGATTGCTTGATAAGGCGGTATAGAAAACTCTCAAATAAATAAATAAATGTTCAGTAATTTTTTTCTTTATAATGGTTTACACCATTTGTCTGGTACTGATATCAGACTCGCTGCTCTGTAGTTTCCAGGATCACCCCTGGAACCCTTTTTAAAAATTGGTGTTACATTGGCCATTTGCCATTCTTCAGGTACTACAGATGATTTTAATGATAGTTCACAGATTACTAATAATAGGCCTGCAGTCTCATATTTCAGTTCTTTCAACACCCTCAGATGTATACCATCCAGTCCAGGTGATTTGCTATTCTTCAGTTTATCAAATAGTTGTAATACTCGTACATCTTCCCGGTTTATCAATATTTCTTTATTTTTCCAAGGCATCACCTTTAAATACCATTACAGTCATGGGTAACTTCCCTATATCTTCTTTAGTAAAGACCTAATCAAAGAATTCATTCAGTCTCTCCGCTATGGCCTTGTCCCCTCTTAGTGCCCCTTTTACCCCTATATTATCTAATGGTCCAACTTGCTCTCTCACAGGTTTTTTTGCTACGAATGTACTTGAAAACGTTTTTATTATGCATTTTTGCTTCCATGGCAAGCTTCTTCTCAAATTCTCTCTTTGCCTGCTTTATCAATGCCTTGCATCTAACTTGCCAGTGCTTATGTTGTTTCCAGTTTTCTTCATTTGACTCCTTTTTCCATTTCCTGAAATATGCTTTTTTTTGCTACAGCAGCCTCTCTTACCTCACTTTAAACCATGCTGGCAGTTTTTTGTCCTACCTTCCACTTTTCCTAAAGTGTGGAATACAGCTAGTCTGGGCTTCCAAGATAGTATCGTTAACATTTGCAGCTGCTTCTTTTAGTTTTTTCTTAACTATTTTCCTCATTTTATCTTTCTCCCTTTTGAAAGTTAGTACTGTGGATTTCCTTGCTGTCCTTCCTCCATTAATTAAATCAAACGCGATCATGCTTTGATCACTATTGCCAAGTGGCCCCAACACCCTTATCTCTTGCACCAGATCTTGTGTTCCACAAAGGGCTAGGTCCAAAATAGCTTCCCCTCTTCTCAGTTCATGAACCAGCTGCTCCAAGAAGCATTTATTTATTTATATTTTTGTGTGTTTTATATACCGCCTTATCCAGAAATCAAAGCGGTTTACATGGGAACAAAACATTATACATGTAACATAAGGTGCAATTAAACCATGAACAGTGAACTTAATCTATACAGGTAATGACATTTAATAACATATATTTACAATAGTGTAGTGGAATAGATGTTCGATGCTTATGCTGCAACCTATACTGGGTCAGTATTAGTTTCATCAGTCTTTGTTCCGAAGAACTCTGTGAACAAGAACGTCTTTAGATGCTTTCTAAATGTATACATATCATTTATGGTTCTTAATATTGCTGGGATCGAGTTCTATAGTATTGGTGAGTAAAATGTAAATGCTCTGTTTCTAGTTGTGCAGTTGGTTTGCCTGAATTCAGTGGGGACAGTTAATGAGTTTTGAGCAGCCTGCCATTAGTTATAGGAGTTATTAGTGAGCTTAGGTATGTGGATGATAAGTTATGTAGTATTCTGAACATTAACATTATGGATTTGAATTTTACTCTGCACTCAATGGGGAGCCAGTGTAATTTTTGGAGAATGGGGGTTATGTGTTTGCTTTTTGGCAGGTTGAGGAGTAAATGCGCTACTGTATGTTGAGCCATTTGCAGTTGATGCAGTACTTGTTTAGTAAGGCCCTGCAGGACGCCATTGCAGAAGTCAAAGTTTTGGGGGACCGTTGATAGAAGTACTGTTCTGAAGTTGCTGTTCAAGAGTAAGGGTCTCGGTTGTTGTATGGTTTTTAATTTGGTGTAAATTGCTGAAGTTGTTTTGTTGATACAGTATGTGTTGTTAATGTTAGGTTCTGATTTAGAGTAATGCTCAGGTACTTCACTTCCTTTTTTACTTCTAATGAGGCTTCTTTGACTTTCAAGTTTGGAGGTGCGTTGAAGTTTTTGTCTGTAGTTACGAATAGGACTTTGGTCTTCTTATAGTTTATCTTAAGGTTTTGAGTTGTGAGCAATCTTGAAATTTTATCAACACATGCAATTATTTTCTGGTTGTCGGATTTTGTTGGATGGTATGGGAAGTAGAACATGATATCATCCACATATATATATGGTAGTTTGCATTGTGTTTCTGAAATATATTGCATATTGGTTAGAGGTAAATGTTAAATAATAATGCTAAAACAGCTATCTTTGTGGGATACCCTGGTTTTGCTGTATGGCTTCAATGTATCCTGGCCAATCTTGACCTCCTGTGATCCGCTCAGATAGATATGATTTGAACTAGCGAAGCATGCACCGCCAATTCCTATTTGCTGTAGTCTGGTCAATAGGATAGCATGGGATATTGAGTCAAAAGCAGAAGTTAAATCTAGGAATATCAGTATGAACGATTGATTTGGTTTTTCATTGCCTTTTATGAGTTTATCCAGTAATGAAATTATTAGCGTTTCTACACCATGGTAAGGTCTAAATCCATGTTGATGCTGATCTAGTGGAGCATGTAAATCTATGTGATCTTGTAGTTGTTTATGGACAATCTTTTCTATTAGTTTCCCTATGAATGGGAGACTAGAAATTGGTCTGCAAGAATCAGGATTTGATCTGTCTAAAGAGGTCGAATGGATGCTCTTTTTAAGCATTTAGGCATGTATCCCTGGGCTAAGGATAGATTCCCCATTTTAAGTATTATGGGTGAGGTTTCTGATTGGGTTAGCTCAGGGGTGGGCAATTTACAGCCCGCGGGCCGCATATGGCCCGCCACAGAGTTTTCTGTGGCCCGCAGAATCGCTCCTAGGCACCATGTGTGCTGCCTCCCTGCTCCTCTCTTCTCGTCCCCCTCCCACGCACAGCCCATTATTGCGCTGGGGAGTGACGTCACACATAGCCAGAGCGGAGACTGGAGAGGACTGGGAGGCAAGGAGGGATGAAGCGCATGCGTGGCGGCAGTGCCCTGGGAAGGGGGGCGGAGCGTTGTGGGAGGGAGGGGATATGACGTAAAAACTCCTTGTCTGGGGAGGGAGGAGGAGGCAGGGCTACCCTGAGCGCATGTGCACCCGCTCCATCGCTTTCTGTTTCTCGTGCGTGCGCGCGCGCGCTCTCTTACTCTCTTTCTGTGTCTCGCGCGCAGCCAGTGGCAAAGAGGAGGCGGTGCAGCCCTCCACTAACTACGGCCCTCTCAAAGTGGCCCCCGAGCCAAAACAATTGCCCACCCCTGGGTTAGCTTTATCTAGCTAACTGGATATGGACCTATTGGCGAGGTGGTTGTATTGATTGAAGCAATGATGTGCTCCAATTGATCTTTGGTGAGTGGAGGAAATTCTTGTTCTGACAGAGTAAGCAGTGGAGTTGGGGTGTTTTGTATCCTGGACTTGTGTCTGCAGTTTGTTTCTATAGAGGTTCACAAGTATTTCCTTGTTGATGTATGTATTGGTGCTTTCTGGGTTGGGTGGCCTTGTAAGAGTTTTTACAATATCAAAAAGTTTCCTTGAGCAGTTTAATGTTTTCATTATTATTATTATTAGTTCATCTAGAAACTTTATCTCCCTAGCATGTCTTTGCCATGACACTGACCCAGTCGATACAGGGGTAATTGAAATCACCCATTATTATTACTGTGTTGCAACTTTTGTTAGCTTCCCTGATTTATTTTAGCATTTTATCATCCATTTGTTCATTCTGGCCAGGCAGTCGGTAGTACACCCCCACTGCCATCGCCTTCCCTTTTCACATGGAGTTTCTATCCATAGAGATTCTACGGTGTATTTTGTTTCCTACAAAACTTTAATCCTGTATGACCCAATGCCCTCTCTAACATAGAGCGCAACCCCTTCACCAATGTGATCTACTCTATTATTGTGATATAGTTTGTACCCAGGTATCACAATGTCCCATTAGTTGTTCTACTTCCACCAGGTCTCTGAGATACCAATCATATCTAAGCTCTCATTTAGTGCTATATATTCCAGCTCTCCCATCTTATTTTTTAGACTTCTAACATTTGCATAAAGGCATTTTAGAGGCTGTATTTTATTCATATTAATCTAGTTATCAGTAGACAGGGGTAATTTGGAATCTTTCAGCTCTGTCTGCTCTGTGAAGGGCATCTGGGTTACTTGTATTTTTATTGGAACCCCTCTGTTGGGATGCCCTAACTTCCCTCTTTTGCTAATATCCTTCAAGGATACATCCTTCTGAACCATTTGCTCTTGGGTGATCTTTGACTTTCCCCTATTATCTAGTTTAAAAGCTGATCTATTTCCTTTTTAACAGTTAATGCCAGCAGCCAGGTTCCATCTCGGTTAAGGTGGAGCCCATCCCTTTGGAATAGTCCCTTCTTTCCCCAGAATGTTGTCCAGTTTCTAACAAATCCAAAACCCTCTTCCTTGTACCAACGTCTCATCAATACATTGAGAAACTGGAGCTCTGACTGCCTTTTTGGTCATGTGCATGGAACAGGAAGCGCTTCAGAGAATGCTACCCTGGAAGTTCTGGATTTCAAATTCCTACCTAAAAGTCTAAATTTGGCCTCCAGAACCTCCCTACCACATTTTCCTATGTCATTGATACCAACATGTACCAAGACAGCAGACTCCTCCCCAGCGCTATCTAAAATCTTGTTTAGCTGACACATGAGATCCACTACCTTTGCACCAGGCAGGCATGTTACCAGGCGATCCTCATGTCCACCAGCTATCTACATGCCTTAAAACTGAATCACCAGCTATAACAGTTGTCCTAACCCTTCCCTCATGAGCTCATGGCCCTGGAGAAACCTCCTTGGTGTGAGAGGCTTTTACATCACCTGGAGGACAGGTCCTAGCTACAGGATCACTTCCTGCCTTACCAGGGTGATGCTGTCCTGTCACCTGACCTCTCTCCTCCATGGCAACAGAGATGCTGCCAGACTGGAGGTAGGACTTCAGTACTGCATCCCTATAGGTCTCGTCTATATACCTCTCTGTCTTCCTGCTACTCTAGCCTCCAGCGATTGGACTCGTTCCCTGAGAAAAGAGCATCTAGTGCACACATAAGACCCCTCACCAACTTGGAGAAAATCATACATGTGACATTCAATGCAAAAACTGAATAGTCCCTATCTCGCTGCTGGACTGCTGTCAGCATCTTAGTTTTAAGGTTTTCTTTAGCTATTTAAATTGTTTACTTATTTAAGACTGCTGGGGATACTTGTACTAATACAACTATACCTAATACGTTTAATGGACTTTGTTCACCTGAGGATTAATTAATTTCAGGTCCTTAATTTATCTATTTCTGATGAGGATAACCAGCCCAACCTGAATGTGAATTTGACCACCTCCTTCACTTTAAGAGGTTTTAGAGCCTGTTGTTGTTAAGTGCCGTTGTGTCGGTGTCGACTCATGACGACCCTCTGGATAGTTGTCCTAAATTGTGTTCGGTCTTCAGTCAGGCGGCTCATTGTTGTCAGACTGGTACCCATAGCTGCTGTTATTGTATCGATCCATCTCATTGTTGGCCTTCCTCTTTTGCGTTGACCTATCTTGCCAAGCATGATGTCCTTCTCTAATGATCTCTCTCTTCACATGATATGTCCAAAGTATGAAAGTCAAAGTCTTGTCATCTGAGCTTCTAAAGAAAACTTAGGTTTGATCTCCTCTAGTACTGACTAGTTTGTTCTTTGGGCAGTCCATGGTATATGCAGTATTTGCTGCCAGCACCATAATTCAAAGGCATAAATTTTCTTCCTAACTTTTTCACTGTCCAGCTTTCGCATCCATATGATGTTATTGAAAATACTACTGGCTTGAGCGAGTCGAATCTTTGTATGAAGAGAGACATCTCTGCTCTTGAGAATCTTGTCTAGGTCTTTCATAGCCATTCTTCCAAGAGCAATGCATCGTCGGATTTCTTGACTGCTTGTTGCTTCTTTATTGATAGTTAATTTAAGTAGGTTAAAGTTGTCCACGATTTCAATTTCTTCTCCTTCGATGATGAACTTATTGATTTTGCCAGTTGTCATGATCTTTGTCTTCTTTACATTAAGGTGCAGGCCCATTTTAAAACTGTTTCTTGATTATGAGAAGCAAATGTTTCAGATCATCTTCACTTTCAGCCATTAATGTGGTGTCATCAGCATAGCGAAGCCAATCTTCACACCTCTGTTGTCTTCATACAATCCTGCTTCTCTGATGATTTGTTCTGCATATAAATTAAACAGGTAGGGGGAAAGTATGCAGCCTTGTCATACACCTTTGCTTATTTTAAACCATTCTGTTTCTCCTTGTTCCATTCGAACTGTTGCTTTTTGATCAATGTACAGATTGTGCAAGAGAACAATCAGGTGTTGTGGTATACCCATGCTTCTTAATGTGGCCCAGAGTTTCTCATGGTTTACACAGTCAAAAGCCTTGCTGTGGTCGATAAAGGAAAAGTAGATATCCTTTTGGTTTTCTTTAGTCTTTTCAAGGATCCATCTCACATCCGCGATGATATCTTTCGTTCCTCGCCCTTTCCTGAACCCTTCTTGCACTTCAGGTAGTTCTTGTTCCAGGTATACTCTGATTTGATTTGAATAAAAAAGCTCTCTAGAAATAATTTAGGACATTTTAGCTCTCTAAAAACAATTATTAGGATTTTCATTCATAGGTGTTTATAAATTGTAAATGTAGGTGTTTTATTTTCTAGCTAATTTGGGATTTTTTGAGGGTATGTAAAATCAGCGTTTATCAGAACTTTAATGGCACAGGCAGAATTACTTGTTCACCTTTTTCCATTGAGTCAAATACATATATTTGTGCAGGTGAGACATTATTATCAGCACAGAAAAGGCAAGCAACATAGTGGAGGATACAAAGTAGGCAAGGGGAGAGGGGTGAGAGTTCTAGGGAAGTGATAACGTTTCCAGTGTTTATCCAATAAAAAACTATTTTATTATTTTTGAACTGGAAAAGCTTTTTTGGTGTCTATTAAAACCTAGAATCAGATGACCAAATAACAATTTAATCACTTAGAGACATTTTCTCTTGCCCCAAGATTCAAAGTAAATGCTTCTATGTAATCTTATCAAAATCCTTTTCAGCATCTAGGCTTATTAGGGCTGCTCCCATTTTCTTATTCTAGTATGACTGACTTGTCATAACCTTTATTAAATTTAGCATTGAACAATGTCCCTTCACATATCCTCTTTGATCTTCTTGGACTAATTTCAGTACAACAGCACCTCATCTGTTTGCCAGGATTGATGGTAAATTCTTGGGAATATGTTTAGTAACGTGCACCAATGGTAGTGTGGGGTTTCTCATGTGGTAAGTGCACCATGCTAACAGTGTGAGACCCTGTGCTAAAAAGCCCAAGCTGACTGAGTAGTGTGCAATTGAATGGGGACTGGGCGGGTTACGGGTAGACCACGAGCAGTGAGCATGACCATTATGGGTGCATACTAACCGTGAATGCTGTCACTAGTGCGGGTGCACGTAACATCACCTCAATAAGTGGCATTAGGGACGCTATACATGATGCACATTACTAATGCGCTAGCTGCAGGGGGACAAATGCACATACCCCATAAGGTTAGCACGGGCCTTCACACTAGTTTCACAGCTAGTGGAGGAGCAACCTAATGGTTAGAGCACTGGCTTAGGAACCAAGAAACCAGGGGTCAATTCCCACTAGCACTCCTTGTGGCCTTGGGCAAGTCACTTAACCCTCCATTGCCTCAGAAAATCCAAGTTATAAATGTCCCTGTTTAATGTGCATTCCCAAATTTAAGTTACAATGTAAACCGCTTTGACTGAAATGATAAAGCAGTATAAAAACCTGTTAAATAAATAAACTCATACTACCAGCACATCCTTTAGTAAACATGCCCGTTACAGCCCAATTTCCAGCTGGCATGCATAAAGATACTGTAAGTGCTGACACTGGGGCTTAACTTTATGCTTATATTACGTGGCACTGGCCATTTAAAGGATATAGTTACATAAAGTGGTTTCTATATATTTATCATGTTTTTCCCTGTTAAGAAACTTGTTTAATGTATACCCAAGTTATTATACCTGTTTATTGTAAGCACAAATCACCAAGCTGAGATGTGTAGTTTAATGTTCATTGTAAACCGCACTGATTTCAAATAGCGCGGTATAAAAGAGACTCTAAATAAATAAATAAATACTACTGATTACACATAGAAGTGCTGGCCACCTTGCCACTGATACACAAATTAAGCCTATTGTTCTGCTGGTCTAATTTAACTGTATACTGTAAGTCACATGCAGAGTAACTACATTTTGCCACACTGCATATAAGTTTCGTGACAGCCATCGAGCCGACTTTTGGTTGACTGAGTTAATATCGGAGCGTCAGTCATTGGGGGTTTTTTGTTGTTCATTGTCTGTTTTTATGCTTTATGCTGAAAGGCAGTCTAAAAAGTATTAATAAACTAAACTTCCTCTAATCCACCTCCCAGTCTATTCATATTTTATGTGTAGAATCTGCACTTGCTTGTTTTGTGCATAATGTTACATGTATAACTGACACAAATTTTAGCAAAGACTTATTTAATCAGCATTGACGCTGACTTCATAAGTCTTTTTGAATAGTAGGCTCTTAATATCTTTTTTGATATTTTAGGAATTTCTATTTTTAAGCTACATGGCATTCGTTTTGTGGGAATAAAAGCTGATTAGACAAATAATATAAATATTGGGCAATAAGTTTCTATCTTGACTGTGTTCGTCCCAGGTTACTGACACTATAGCTACGTTTTGCTCTGGCAAAAAAATCACCTCTTTCAGGCATTCTCAAACGTATCATTAAATAGGATGGCTACTAAATCTTTCAGGGCTGGATTTACTAAAGTCTGTTAAGGTTTTGCAGTTACGGCATGTTAATTGTCAAAATTAATATGTGCTAACTGTAGAACCTCAGCATTAACTGTTGGGCATTCCATGCATTAAATGAACTGCAGTAATGCATTTAGCTACACAATTCAGGTGATGTTAGCTGCACTGCATTATTTACCATGTTAACAGTTAACATAGCTTAGTAAATAAGGCCCTCGGTATTTTATAGAATTCTGAACCCAGACCATCTGGTCCAGATGATTTGGTTAGTTTTATTTTAAAGATAGCAGCTTCTGCTGTCATATTTCTTATCTTTTATGTTCAGGCTTTGCAATTGATCTATATTCAGATTTGGGGCATTTAGTCCATAAAAAGTGAAGGCCCTATTTTTCTAAATACTTTGTCTCATGCCAGAACCTTTACGTCACAGAATCCTTCATTTTTAAAGCATGAACCAGATTCTTGGCATGGGCTGAGAAAAAGGAAGCAGCAGAACAGGATTTGCCTACAAAGCATAACATAACGAAAGACATTCTAAACACAAAAAAAAACCAAAGAGGAAGGTAATGGGTTTGCTGCAGTTCTTCTTTTATACATAAATGTTTTTAGATTTCTAACCAGATGTTTTTAGAAAAGAGAACTGTTCTCTATTCAGTGGAATTTTCTCTTAGTTATAAGTAGGGCAAAAATAAGTAGGATAGAAAAAGTATAGGAGCACGCTTTTTTGGAAAACACTCTTTTGAAAAAAAATCAAACATCATATGAAAAATGATTCTCATCCAGGAAAAAAGAGGGTATTGGATAATGAGTGGTATGTTAAATATATGTGAAGATACATTTCAGACAGTATGAGGCCTTTTCACAAATGGACATCCAGCCCCTTGTGTGGCCTGGCAGAATATGGGCATACAGCAGTAAACCTGATTCTGATCCCGCGGGGGTGTCTGCCGGCCTGGACATGCAGGTCAGCCCCGATTCTGATCGGCCGTACACCCAGCTGCATAGCCAGCTTAGCTCTGTAATGGAGCTGCAGTGCCATGGTGACTCGTTGCCATGGCACCGTGGCTCCAGTATGGAGCTGCGAACACTTCCCGCCTCCAAGATTGTCCTGTCCCTGCAGCCAGACCCATGATCCGGCCTCCCATGGCCAGGTTCCGGCTGCAGGGAACCTCCTGCATGTCTCCCTGCTTTGTCCCCGCTGAGGTGGAATAAGTCCCCCAACCGGCATACCTGGACGTACAGGGCCGACCTCAGAATTGGCCCTGTACATCCAGGGTGATGGCCCGCCCACGCACTGCCCTCACTCTTCCTGCCCCCTCCCACCCCGTCTAAGGCTCACTGTACAACTCCGCTATTCGTACAGGGAGCCTTGCACAGGGACAGCAAGGGGGACAAATAACGGGGATGTTCAATGCGGGCTATTTGCTAATCACTGTTAGCACAGGCTTTGAACTTAAAACAGTAGTGTGCCTTATTAAATCAGCCCCATAAGCAGGCAGTGACAGATTTAAAATCCTCTGGGGTCCTTTAGGCATCAAGAGCTTGGGGGTCTTTCCTTACAGAGCAAGGGCCATGTGGCAACATATGATGTGCAGGTAAACAAACCTGTACAGTGCATCAGCCAGCCAGTGAATGGTATATTGATCAAATGAACATCACCTGTTATTTGTTTTGCTTTCAATAATTCTGCCTATATAACAATTAACCTACAGGGGATGGAGGCTTCTAGGTACATGCCCCACTGTGCCTGTTGTATTTTTTTTTAGTGCTGTCAAGTCAGTGCTGACTCAGCTGCCTGTGGGTTTTCTTGGCAATGTATCACTAGAGGTAGATTGCCAGGCCTTGTCTTCTGAAGCAATGGGAGGGTAAAGTGACTTGCCCAAGGTCACAAGGAGCACTAGTGGGAATCAAACCCTTGATCTTCTGGGTATGAGGCAGTTGCTCTAACCACTAGGCTGCTACTGCTCCTGCCTGTTGTATAGCCTCTGTAAAAGGTGCCTTGGAAAATTTCTGCCTTTATATATAGTCCATAAACACGTCTCTATTTTACTAGCTATTTGTTCTCTTTTAAACTAGAGGCCAATTGCATAACATGCACGTCTGGCCCGCAGATAAGTCCAAATCGAAAATGGGCTCGATTCCACACTAGTTTCACAGCCGCGGGTATAGATGCGCCCCTCAGTTCCAGAATTGGGGACATAGGTATTTCCAGTGTGGCATGAGCAAACCACCACTGTTATAATGAGATACAAGTATATGCAGCAAATGGTTGGGACGTCCCCACACTCACCGTATTCTGAAAAGATGGATATTTCCGATCCTGCCTGTCTCCATCATATACCCATGGACATCTCTGATGGCTATGCCGCCTCTATTAAAATGTGCTTCCTTATCGTCACTCCAGTCCAGTCCCTTACTTCTGGGTTGCGCAACCCTTCCAGCAGCTTGGAGGCTGAGCCCAACCTTTTTGGGGGATGGAGCGGTATAAATACCACTGGGACCACCCACCCACTCCAGTAATCTCAGCCTCCAAGCAGCTGGAGGGTTTCCGTAAGCCTAGGGCTTACTGGAGTCTCCTTTTCCTTCTTAAATTTTAAATTTGGCTCCTTGATAAGTATTTAAGTTTATTGTTTTCTAGTTTGGGTAATCTTACCTGGTTTTCTTTTATTCCTGTGCCTTTAAATTTACCTACTCTCTCCGGCTCCCCTCCCCTCTTTCCCCCCCCCCCCCCCCTCTGGCCGGGGCCGGGTACCGGGGTTGATTGAGTCCTGCAGCGGTACGGAGGATCGGCAGCTCTCCTCTTGCCGCTGAGCCGCTCGTTTCCTGTACCTCCTCCAGGATCCTGCCCTGCCTCGCGCCGAAGCCCCGGTGGCGGCTGAGCGCTTGAGGCTCGCCGCGACTGTGCTCCTCCTTCCCATCCCGTCCCAGGGCGGAGGGAATCGGAGTTGAGCGCGGAGGATTCAGCTGTTTTCAGCACCTTTGCAGCGGCGCCGCTTAAACCGGAGCGGGAGGTGCCTCTCAGCACGGAATTAGCGGTCCGGTAAATTTCCTCGGGGCTCCGAGAAAGGAAGGCAACTCGCAGTCCTCCGTTAGGCTACACGTGGTTGCGGCCTACCACGTGTGGAGCCAACGGCTGGATTTCGCCGAGTCGGGCCTGGGCTTCACGGCAGACGAATCGTCTAACTGCAAGTACCGGATTAAATCCGAGGGTTTATGGGGCTTATGTGTTTCATTCTAGTACTAAATTCCCTGATCGGGGAGCCCTTTGAACCAGTAAAGGGAGCCTCCTTAAAGGACCTAACCTTAAAGACAGTCTTTCTGGTTGCGATCTGCTCGGCAAGGCGGGTCTCTGAATTACAAGCATTGTCCGCGAAACCTCCCTTCCTTTTATTTCTCAAGGACAAGGTGGTTCTCGAACTGTTCCTTCCTTCTTGCCCAAGGTGATCTCCCCTTTTCATATGAATCAGCCGGTCAACCTCCCGGTTCTCTCGTCCGTGGGGGCTGAAGGTAGGGATAGCAAACTGCGTCTCTTGGATGTCCGGAGAACCTTTGAAACGTTATCTCTCCCGCACAGCGCCCTTCCGAAGTCCGATCGCCGAGGCGTACAGTTCGGAGGCCCTCACAAGGGAGTGGCGGCGGCCAAGTCTTCCATCTCAAGATGGATCAGAGAGGCGATTGCTTCAGCCTACATCCTGAAGGGGAAGCAGGTGCCAGCGGGACTACTAGCACACTCCAACTCGGCACAGGCCACTTCTTGGGCAGAATTCAGCCTAGTTCCCCCCGTTTGGATATTTGTAGAGCAGAGACCTGGTCCTCGCTGCATACCTTCACCAAGCATTACAGGCTGGACATCCAGAGTTCAGCGGACGCTCGGTTTTGGCATGGCAGTCCTACAGTCCGGTGTGCCGGACCCCACCCAGGGTTGAACTGCTCTTGTACATCCCAGAAGTAAGGGAGGGACTGGACTGGAGTGACCGATAAGGAAAAGGTAATTAGATCTTACCCTGCTAATTATTGTTCCTGAAGGAACGACAGTCAGTCCCTGATCCCACCCGGTTAAGGCCTACCAGCATAAGGAAGCTACGGGAACGAGCGTGAGGGCCAGTTCGGAGTGAGGGGTGCGGGAGAAGATAGGCTCCGCCGGACTCATGCAAACCCGTGACCATCTTCCCTCTCAGTTTACCTGTTCCTTGAATCCCTCTCAGGTTGCCTATTCCTTGGAAAAAAAAAAATAATAATAAAATAAAATAAATAAATAAATAAATAAAATGAGTAATGGATCTATATAGCTACAATAGGTTGTAGAGATTGTTATTAAGTGTTTATTAGGTTGTTAAGGGAACTTTGTTGAGTCTGCTTTTTCATTCAGTTACTGGAGTGGGTGGGTGGTCCCAGTGGTATTTATACCGCTCCATCCCCCAAAAAGGTTGGGCTCAGCCTCCAAGCTGCTGGAAGGGTTGCGCAACCCAGAAGTAAGGGACTGGACTGTCGTTCCTTCAGGAACAATAATTAGCAGGTAAGATCTAATTACCTTATCTCCTACTCTTAAACTGCTCCTCTCACTGATAGTGTTGTGCTGATACAAGCTATACATAAATACTGATGACACATAAATGTTGATGCAAACTAAACTAGATATACCAGTCTGTTGCATGCTCAGATCAGTGCAAGCTTATCTCAGTCACTCAAAGATATAATAACAGCAAGTAGAAAGTGATATGTTTGTCATGATATACCTTGCATCAAAACATACATGGAAGTAGAAGAAATCCTTAGTTATTCGTTCATTGGTCATCTCTAAAAACAGTCTTTACAATGTTAAGTATGGACCCTTACCAACCTCACAAAAACCTCATTCATAAATTTGCAATTCCCCATTGTATTTCTGAGTGACATAACAATGCTCTTCTAATGACTCTCTCTGGCTACAGCATCTGTTTCCCACATATCTGGGTACTGGCATTTCACACAGCAGCTCCCTACATGTGGCTACATCTGCCCCATAGAATGTCCGCTCTCTGTCCTGGCTTATGTTAGTCTGTATACATCTGCTATCGGTGGGGTAACCCTGCCTGCCTTTCCACAATCTGCTATATGGCAGTTCTCTCCTGGTCGGGCCTCTGTGTGCATGAAAAGGAAGACCCCTGTGCCATCATGCGAGATCTTTCAGAAGTGCAACATCAATTACCACATCTATGCTGACGATGTGATGCTGTACACGCGCCTTGATATAACACAACCAGATTTCACCCCACTGGAAGAATGCCTTGACATGCTACAAACATGGCTTCAACAAAACAACATGTCAATAAACCACAAGAAAACAGAGGTCATGTTTATCTCCAAGAAAACCAATTTCATCCCGCCCACCACAGTCGCCCTCTACAAAACATATATCATACGAAGCCTGCAATAAAATATCTAGGGGTCCTACTAGACAGCAACCTTAAGATGGATAAACACCTCCGAACAATTAACCGAGCCATTTTTTACAAATTGAAAGTTCTTCAACCACTTCGCAATATCCTCGAGAAATCTGACTTCAGAACTGTTGCACAAGCGCTAATCATTCCTCACCTAGACTACTGCAACGCCATTCTACAAGGGCTTCCGAAGAACACCCTAAATATCTTGCAAATGGCTCAAAATGTTGCAGCAAGAGTCATCATGGACAAAAGCGTCACAGATCACATAACACCAGTGCTAATGGAACTGCATTGGCTCCCAGTATCCGCCCGCATCATCTTCAAACTACTCATAACAACGTTTAAGCTCATTCACAACATTGCACCCTCCTACCTCGACAACCTAATCACTATGCAACCACACAACAGGAACAGAAGAACCATAAATCTCAACACTCTCTGTGTCCCAATCAGCATAAGATCTGTCAAAGCAGAAACAAGCAATAGAGCATTCACATATACAGCGTCAATCCACTGGAACCAACTCCCACACGAGTTACGACTGACAAATAGCTTGAGTGAATTCAGAAGGAAACTCAAAACTCACTTATTTCAGGCTCACTACAACCCGACCTAAGTGTGACACCTTACCTCAATGAGTTCACTTTTGCCTGCCATGATGACATTCGGAATACCCTCAGCATATGGATTACTGGTATATAATCTTGTATATATGTATATATTACGCCCTTCCCACGCACCTACAATCAAATGTATTTTTAGATTTGTGAACCCCAATTCAATGTACAAAGTATCTAATCACTATTTCCTGTGTTATGTAAATCATTTCTCAATCAAAATGTGTATTTTAAAAATCACTGTATTGTACGATACATTATGATTCTGTAAAGTAAACCGCTGCTGATCGTAGGAAGCAGCGGTATACACATGTTTACTAAATAAATAAATAAATAAAATAAATCATACCAAGTAGCCAGTCTCCAGATATATCACCACTCTTGCAGCTCTCATAGATCCTGGACTGGGCAAGGATGTTGACCTCATGGAACAATCTGGGGAATGTTGGCACAACATGAGTCATGTCTCCCCGTGCCTGACACAGCGGATGTATGGCTGCCCTATCACACTGTTAACAATATATAATCTTATTAGAGTATCTTATGAAACATAGTCCAGAAAAAAATCACAAAAGGTTCTCCTCAGCTAGATATCAAAACCTATCCCTTTCAATAATAAGAGACCCTCAGAATAAGAGCATTCAACAGTGCAAACAGCACTAATATATTCTCAAAAGCACTATCATCAGACTGATGATGGTGCTTTTGGGCATGTTTTAATGCTGTTTGCACTGTAGAATGCTCTTATTCTGAGGGTCTCTTATTATTGAAAGGGATAGGTTTTGATATCTAGCTGTGGAGAACCTTTTGTGATTTTTTCTGACCTATCACACTGGCACCTGGTGACGCTGCGGTCATCTGTATGGTCCAGGTACTGGCCAGGCATTCATGTCCCCCCTGAACTGCAGATAAGCACACCAGATCCTCCTGTGCAATCCTCAAACCACACACGCACTCTCACTTTCAGTCACAAAAAAATCATAGTTCTGCAAAAAAGATTCCCTGAACCTATGAATCGCAGCTGGTATAACATAATAGCATGGAATCCAAGGATTAAAAATATGATCTCCATTTCTCACCCAAACAAGAATCTTTTCCATACTCACTCACATACTGTTCTTACATCAATAGTCCTATTTTTTAGGACACAGGAATTACTAGGATCCCCTAGATTAGATGCTTTAGCACAAACAGTAAATGTCAGCATAGCCAGAATAATCACTATTGCTCTTCTTAATATTTCTTTCAGGGTGGTTATTAATGCCTCTTTAGTTTACAAGATTCCCACACCTCTGATTTCTGTTTTTTGTAAATGCATCTTGTGGTGTTTTTCCATACTGCAGTACACCACTTTAGAGCAGACTAGTCACCACCTTTATACAAACACAGCAGAATATTTTCTAAGTATTGGCGTTATTCCATGTGTCCAGCAAGTATAACGGACACGTCTGTGGGGACCTCCCAAGACGTGCACGGGCCTTTCCTGAATACTCTTTACATGTCTCCGCAGCAAACCATACTCCCGTTCCACCCCTCCTGGACATGTTCTGAGATCCCTGTGTTAGCGAGATAAACTTCCATGGGTGCTATGAACCGGAATACACTCATAGATGTTTTCGGCAGATAAACGTCCTGGTGTACGTACAAACCCTTATTTGGTTTCTGGAATGACCTCCTTAGCGTATAAGGTTAAATACACAGCTATACGCCTCTATCCTAATGTGCTTGATTCTAGGTGTCATTCTCGCTCCCTTAAAGCTGCTAACAGAAAAGGAATCTGGAAAAATGGTCTCCTTGGAGTCTTAGGCAAGAAGCAACACTTTTTCTGGAGCATCTCACTTGCCCCTTGCATACCACATCCCATGCTCCTGATTATGGAGTACATAACCATTTCTTGTTGGTGTTAGTTTGTATCATCTGGATGTTGGTTCTGGCCTTCTGGTTATGGGACATCCTTGCTTCTATATACTTGCTGAAAGTAAACAGTGATTTTATTTTTATCGATGATATCATTTATGTTGGTGAATCTGTCATCAGTAACATTTTTCCTGCTTCCTTTATTGTTGCAAGTTTTCTGCCTTATTTTGCTGTTAGGTAGAAGCATAGTAGGTCATTTTGGAAGGCTTATTTGTGCTTTGAATGTCCAAAAAGGAACATAGAAATGTCCAAAGCACAGAGATGTCTCCAGAGCACTTTTAGAAGCCAGGTATGTGGACGTCCCCATCCAAGTCTGAATGGGGGCATGGTGGAGGGGTGGCTGGGGCATTCCCAGGAACCTGGACGTCATCACCTGATCTCAGAAATGTCCTGGACACGTCTAAATTTAGACCCGTCCAGGCATCTGAAAAGTGCTCATTTTGACTGAAAAACATCTAGAAGGTGTAGAGAAGACGCATGTCATCATCCCCAATACTCAGCACAATTTCAATGATAGCAGCAGTGGGATTTGAACCCTTCTTTCTCGTTCCTAGATCACCCTCTAACTATTAGGCTATTCCTAGATGTTCAGGTTCTTTAATACTATTCTGGGGATGTCTATGTAGACGCCCCCACACATCCATATTGGGCATGTCCATGTTTGTCGAATCATGCCTGCACCTAGATGTGCCTGCTTTTTATTTTTTCAGACATTCTGGCTTAGACATCACAGATTGCACTTGGACGTCCTTTCTAAAATCCCCTCATAGAGACTATCTATTGGGTTTTCATAGCAAGATATGGATGTAGGTTGCCAAACCTTTCTACCGTGTAGATAATGCCAATGTTGTTGCCATCGTCACAGAAAGTTCAGGATGTCACTTCCAGCAAGAACATAATAACATTGGTAATAGTCATCATTACTATCTGCTGGTCTTCGGTCTATTGTCCTTCACTGGTTCTATTCTCTTCTTTCCTCTCGTACATACTATGTTGACTTTCAATCTACCTCCTCCTCCAGCTTCTCTCTACCCTGCAGAGTCCCACAGGGATCCGTGTTGGCTCCTTTATTATTTAACATTTTTTCTGGTCCCACTTGCCATGCTTATTCAGCAACAGGGTGTTTCTGCATATTTTTTGTGCAGATGACATTCTTCTGCTTTTCCACACTCATCCCACTTCTCCGGACTTCGCTCCCGTTAATGCCTGTCTCACCCTGGTATCCTCCTGGTTGAAAACCAACAATTTAAAACTCAATCCCATGAAGATGTCTGCATTATAGTTATCCAGTTCATTTCCACCTCCCTCTATATCCCCATCTCTCAAAGGTATCACTATTCCTACAGTTTCATTGCTCAAATACTTAGGAGAATGTACAGTTAAGTGTAAATCTTTTCATTCTCACATTAGTAATACTATCCGTTGATGCTTCTTTTCTCTCCATCAAATACGTGCCATTCATTCCTATTTACCACCTTCTGCCATTGTTACCCTTTTGCTTCCTTAGTTATCTCAAAACTCGATTATTGTAATACCATTTTTTCCAGATTATCAAAGTACCAACTGAAACGCTTACAGTCAATTCAAAATACTGCAATTTGTCTTCTCCACCACTCTTCGCGGTTCTATCGTGTTACCCCATTATTTATCCAGTCTCACTGGCTTCCTATACCGTGCCGCCCCCAATACAAGCTGCTTACTATTATTCATAAGATTGTCTATTCCGGAACACTTGCCTATCTCACCTCTTACATTATAGCATAAGTGCCAATTCTGTCCCTTCATTCACTGCATGTGAACCGCCTCCACCTACCATCTCCATCACAGGCCCATCTTGCAGATAACACAAAAATTTGCAACAGAGTGAACACGTCTGAGGTATTAGACAACAAGAGGAAAGATGTAAAAAACAATGGAAGAATGGTCTAATGCTTGGCAGTTATGATTTAATACGAAGAAGTGCAGAGTCATACGCTTGTGATGCTGAAATCCAAAGGGATTGGATGCAGTTGGGGGAGAGATGTTGGTGTGCATGGCTCAGGAGAGGGACCTTGTAATGCTAGTGTCTGAGGATGTCAAGGTGGCAAAACAATGCGATAAGGCAGTAGTCAAAGCCAGAAGGATGCTGAACTGCATTCAGAGAGGAACAGGGCCGTACCAAGCTATAACTGCGCCCTGACTTGCGAACCTGGTGCCCCCGCCATACCCACTGGGCCTCATTTGCATATATTTAATTTTTAAATTTATATGCAGCCCATCTAAAATTTTAGGGGGCTGCCAAAGGAGCTCTTCACAAACCTCTTTTTTTTGTCCCAGCATGACTTAAGGAGGGAGGAGTAGCCTAGTGGCAGAGCAACTACCTAGTACCCAAAAGATCAAGGGTTCAATTCCCACTAGCACTCCTTGTGACCTTGGGCAAGTCACTTTACCCTCCATTGCCTCAGAAGAAAGGCCTGGCAATCTACTTCTGGTGACACTGCCAAGAAAACCCAGAGGTAGCTGGATCGTTATGAGTCAACACTGACTCGATGGCACTAAAAAAAAATGACTTAAGGACATGTTTACTAAACATTAATGTGCAATAAATGTCACTACACCCATAGAAATAAATGGGTGCTGCTGCACTTAGTGCATGTGAATATTCATTAACCTTTAGTAAACTTACCTCTTAGTGAGAGTCTTAATACCATTTGCATGAACTGTGAGGATAAAGAAAGGCTACTACTGCATATTTCTACATTACCATCCTCCAGTGCCAACTGCCAGGTACCGTACATTAGGAAGTACTACAAAACCCTGTTTATTTAGAACCCATAGCAAACCTGCCGTATCATAACAGCACTACCAGGATTCACACAGCACCAAACTCTACATATAAAAAGGCAGCACTGAAAATATCTACTTCCAGTGAATTTCTAGACTCTACAATACCCCACCTTTCATCATCTCCAACAGATTTAGATGAAGCAGTCAAAAACTGGCATACCACCATCAATAATGCAGCCACAATTAACCAAAATAATAAAAAGCCAACCAATACTAAAATCAAAATCACCCCATGGTTCAACAGTACTTTAAAACATATGAAAAGAGATCTAAGAAAACTAGAAGCCAAATGGCGCAAAACCAAATCCACCATCCACAAAGAATTATATTATAACCACCTCACATTATACAAGGAAACCCTAGACAACACAAAGAAAAACTACTATGCCAGCATCCTATCAAATTCTTATAATAGACCAAGAGAACTATTCTCCATTGTTAGTAACCTAACTAATAACTCACAAACTTCCAGCAAGGAAATCACTGACATCTCAGCACAAACATTAGCTAACTATTACCATAACAAAACAAAACTACAATTCACGACTCCAGACTCTTTCCACAAACCTCATCACCCGATAGACGTATGGTCAGAATTTCACCCTATAACCAAAACATCATTAAAAAATATCATACTCAACCTAAACACCACTACCTCTTACCTAGATCCTTGCCCAGTAATCTGGATAAAAAACACTCTCCCAATCCTTCTTTCATTCATACTCCCCATTGTCAATCTCTCACTACTCCAAGGTTACCTCCCACCCACACTTAAACACGTACAAATAAGACCAATTCTCAAGAACAGCACCCTTGATAAAACCTCACCAAAATCATATAGACCCATCTCAAGTATACCATTCTTAGCAAAAGTAATAGAAAAAACAGTACAAATACAGACGCAGGAGCACCTAGACTCATCTTACCCACTCGACGAACAGCAATATGGTTTTCGCCCAAAGCATGGAGTGGAAACACTCCTCACAGCTCTAACAGATACGCTATTAAGAGGAATCGACAATCACAAACAAGCATTCATTCTATTATTTATTGATATTTCAGCTGCTTTTGATAACGTCCACCATACCATAATGCTCAATAGTCTGAATCAAATAGGAATAAATGCCACAGTTCATAAATGGTTCTCCTTTTATCTAGATAATAGGACACAAAATGTACGAATAGGTAATCAAACCTCTGATTCATACAAACTGGAAACTGGTTTACCTCAAGGATCAGCGTTATCAGCACTCCTATTTAACATATACATAAAACCTGTTTGCAATATCTTTAAAAAATTTGGTGTACTCTATCATCTATACGCAGATGATATCATGATGTACATTCCGTTCACGATTCCCAACTTACCGATGCAAACTCTGTCAGATTGCTTCAATGAAGTCACATCCTGGCTAAATACCCACAATCTCCAAATAAATCACTCCAAAACTGAAGTGCTAATCGTCACCAAAAACCAATCCTATACTCCACCTACACACATAACACTTCAAAACCAAGAAATTAAAATAAAAAATGAAGTAAGATATCTAGGTGTTATTCTAGATAAACACCTTACATTAGACACCCACATTAGAAACACCACAAAGAAAATCTATTTCAAACTCAAAATCCTTAAACAACTAAGACCCCTTGTATACATACATGATTTCATCAGCATAATTCAAGCCATCATAACCCCCCACTTTGACTTCGCTAACCTAATTTTATTGGGTATAACAAAACAAAACATTAAAAGAATTCAACTTGCCCAGAATGCAGCAGCTCGGATAATAACGAAAGTACACGCACATCAACATATAACACCAATACTAGAATCCCTTCACTGGCTGCCTATACAAAGTAGGATAGTATACAAAACATTGATAACCACATTTAAAACTCTAAACGACATGGCCCCAGTCACCCTAAGTAACCTAATCAGCAAAGAGCACTCAAAATCTACTCAAAGAAAAGGACAAACAAATAAACTAAAAACTCCCAAAGACTTCATAAAAGCAAATAAACTCACAAACAATAGAGCTTTTTCTCATGCAGCTCCAACAATCTGGAATTCCCTCCCTGATGATCTAAGATTGCTAACCGAGATCATCGAATTCCGCAAAAAAGTGAAAACCTATCTCTTTTCTAAACATTACAACAACTCAGATCATCCCTCAATAGACTTAGATAATGGCTAACCAGTTTTTATCTAACAAATCCCAAATGACCTACACATACAATTCTTCATAGCTGATACTGTACTTTGAATAACGCTTAAGCCTCACATAATGTGTATTTGTACATAATGTATATAGTTTACACTGTTCTATACTGTTCTGTATTAACACTAGTTGTTTATCTTATTGTTATTTGGTTATATGATGTTTTATGTAAAACAAACTCCGATTTGTTAACTGTTGTTTATTGTGAACCGCAACTGAACTATGGAAGATGCGGTATATAAATCATTGTTAAATAAATAAAAAAATAAAATAAATAAATAAATATAAAACCAATATACCTCACAGAAAACCAATACATCTCCTACTGGGAAAAGAGAACAAGTAGGACTCCTACACAGAAACTACACAGACTGCCACAGCTCAGTCATATATGCAAAATATAGACAGACCATCGTTAAATACAGAACAAGGGATCACAATTTAGAAATATGAAGGCAATGAGTGAACTGGAAACCTCAAAAGCCAAACTTGGAATGCACCAGAATACTGAAGAAATAAAACTATAAATTCATTTCCTCTTTACTGAACAAACACAAAGATATCAGCAATGTACATTTCCCAGAGCTGACATATTCCAGTTAATAAATTCAAAATAAAAATAATTTCTCTCTACCTTTTGTTTGGGCATTTTATTTTTCAGTCACAATTGCCCCAGTCTTTCTCTTTTGCTTTCTTCATATATTCTGCTAACTCTCCATTGTCTGCTGTCCATTTGTCCTTTTTTCTCTCGTCTCTTATTTTTTTTCCATTCTCTGTCTACATCCACCTTGTTTCTTCCCTCTTACACAAAATATCTGTCCTCCTCCCCATCCTCACTGCCCCAGCCTTTTTCTTCACCCTGATTGCAGCATCAGCCCCCTTTCAGCTCCCCAGCATCACCCCCTTCCAGGTCTCACCAGCATCAGCTCCCTTCCAGCCCCAGTTCTTCCCAGCATCAGCTCCATTCCAGGCCCTGCCCCTCACAGCATGAGCTCTCCTTCAGTCCCTGTCTTTGCCAGCATCAGCTCTCCATAGTATCCCAATCCCTCCCAGCATGACCTCGCTTCTTGTCCGAGCCCTTCCCAGCATCAGCTCCCCTCCAGTCCCAGTCCCAGTCCCTCTCAACATCAGCTCCATTTCAGTCCCAGTCCCTCCCAGCATCAGCTCCATTCCAGTCCCTGCTGCTCCCCATCCCAGCATCAGCTCCCCTTCTGTCCCAGCCCTTCCCAGCATCAGCTTTCCTCCCAGTCCCTGTCCCTCCCAGCATCGGGTCCATTACAGTCCCTGTCGCTTCCAGCATCAGCTCACTTCTTGTCTAACCCCTTCCCATATCAACTCCCCTCCAGTCCCTTTCTCTCCCAGCATCAGCTCCCCTTCCGTCCCAGCCCCTCTCCCCTTCATCAGCTCCCCTTCAGTCCCCGTCCCTCCCAGCATCAGCTCCCCGTCCCTCCCAGCATCAGCTCCCCTTCAGTCTCCGTCCCTCGCAGCATCAGTTCCCCTTCAGTCCCCATCCCTCCCAGCATCAGCTCCCTTTCAGTCCCTGTTCCTCCCAGCATCAGCTCTCTTCCAGTCCCAGCCCCCACAGTATCAACTCCCTTCCAGTCCTTGCCCCCAAGCAGCAGTTCTTCCATGCCTCCCACCCCCAAGCAGCAATCCTTCCATGCCTTCCCACCCCCCAAGCAGTAACCCTTCCATGCCTTCCTCCCCCCCCAGCAGCAGTCCGTCCTTGCCTCCCCCCCCCAAGAGACAGAATGTTCCCCCATTTCACTTTTAACAGTGCAGGCAATGCAATTGTGCCAGTGACTGTAGGTTAGTACAGCCACAGGACCGAAGGAGAAAGGTCCAGCAGCTGTTTGGTGACTGTGAGTGCCACGGAGAAGTCCGGTCCACCAGGAGGCAGGAAGATAATAAAAAGTGAGTAACTGAGGGGGGAAGGCATAGAGATCTAATACTGAAACCCCCACCAGAAGTAAGGGCTTAATTTCCTGTCCCTTTCTGAATGCACCCCCAGATTTTTGCACCCTGTGTGGCTGCACCACTTGCACCAGGCTAGGTATGGTCCTGGAGTGGAATAACCAGGAGAAAGGAGAAAGTATTAATGCCCCTGTACAAGTTGTTGGTGAGGCCTCATTTGGAATATTGAGTTCAATTCTGGAGACCATATCTCACAAAGGGCATAAAAAGACTTGAAACAGTTTAGAGGAAGGCGACCAAAATGATTCGGAGCCTGCACCAGAAGATGTATGAGAAGAGACTTGAAGACCTAAATATGTATATGCTAGAGGAGAGGAGGGGACAGGGGAGATATGATACAGATTTTTAAATACTTAAAGGGTATCAATGAACAAACAAACCTTTTTCAAAGAAGGGGAAGCTGTAGAACTAGAAGGCATATGATGAAGCTGCATGGCGGTAAACTTAAAAGCAACATCAGGAAATACTTTTTCATTGAAAAGGTGGTGGATGCATTGAATGTCCTCCCGATGGAGATGGTGGGGGCAAATACAGTGACAGAATTCAAAATGGCATGGGACAAACACAGTGGATCCCTTTATTGCAAGAGGATGAAATCAAAGCAAACTTAAATATCTTTTAATAGAGATACAACCCTAAACGCGGGCATAGAGGGGGGTGGGGGTGATCTGCACGGAGCTGCAGCTACAACTACTCTAGCCACCTTACTGGGCAGACTAGATGGACCATACTGGTTTTTATCTGCCATCATATACGAGCTATATTACTAAATATGATTCTTTGCCAACAACAGCATCCCAAAATGCTGCTGCCCAGATGAGTGATCTGTCTTAGGTACTCAGCTGAGACCTGTCCATTCTGGGAGATCTGGTGCACACAAGCTCTTGTGACACATCAAGCCACAAACCAAGCAAGAGCAACTATACACAGGGTCGCTATGAGTCAATATTGACTCGATGGCACTTGTCACCCACTAAGCGTCTGTTGTTGTTAACAGATAACAGCCAAATTGGCCCATCCAGTCTGCCCAAGTTACATCTTTCTTCTTTGAATAGATGATCACAAAATTTCTCACGCCTTTTACCTGATGATGTCAACCCTTTTGATTTATCACTACCCTCTACATCTGTCCCAAACATATTTAAAATCTGTCAAAATTGTTGGCCTCCACCATCTCTGCTGGCAGGCCATTTCAGGCCTGGTTGTCTTCAACTTTGATTCTAGGGGATAAATCCTTCCATAGGAGGGCAGAGCAGGCTAGTGGCATTGTGCAAAACAAAAAGAATAAGGCAGAATAGTAAGAGAGTAGGATACCCAGTTCTCCCCTAAGACAGACAGGAGATGGGTAAGAACAACTTTAGCACTTAAAAGCACAATTGCTGTTAAATGCCGTTGAGTTGGTATTGACTCATGGCGACCCTCTGGATAGTTGTCCTAAATTGTGTTCGGTCTTCAGTCAGGTGGCTCATTGTTGACAGAGTGGCACCCATAGCTTCTGCTAGTGTATTGATCCATCTCATTGCTGGCCTTCCTCTTTTGCATTGACCTTCTATCTTGCCAAGCATAATGTCTTTCTCTAATAATCTCTCTCTTTGCATGATGTGTCCAAAGTATGAAAGTCTAAGTCTTGTCATCTGAGCTTCTAAAGAAAGCTTAGGTTTGATCTCCTCTAGTACTGACTGGTTTGGTCTTCAGGCAGTCCATAGTATACACAGTATTCGCCGCCAGCACCATAATTCAAAGACATCAATTTTCTTCCTGTCTATTTTTTTCATTGTCCAGCTTTCGCATCCATATGATGTTATTGAAAATACCATGGCTTGAACGAGTCAAATCTTTGTATGGAGAAATACATCTCTGCTCTTGAGAATCTTGTCTAGGTCCTTCATAGCCATTCTGCCAAGAGCAATATTTCTTGACTGCTTGTTGCTTCTTTATTGATAGCTGATCCAAGTAGGTTAAAGTTGTCCATGATTTCAATTTCTTCTCCATCAACGATGAACTTATTGATTTTGCCAGTTGTCATGATCTTTGTATCCTTTACATTAAGGTGCAGGTCTATTTTAAGACTGTTCCTTGATTGTGAGAAACAAATGTTTCAGATCTTCTTCACTTTCAGCTAGTAATGTGGTATCATCAGCATAGCAAAGGTTGTTGATGAGTCTTCCACCAATCTTCACACCTCTGCTGTTTTCATACAATCCTGCTTCTCTGATGATTTGTTCTGCATATAAATTAAACAGGTAGGGGGAAAGTATGCAGCTTTGTCATACACCTTTGCTTATTTTAAACTATTCTGTTTCTCCTTGTTCCATTCAAATGGTTGCTTCTTGATCAATGTACAGATTGTGAAAAGAGAACTATCAGGTGTTCTTAGATACCCATGCTTCTTAATGTGGCCCAGAATTTCTCATGGTTTACACAGTCAAAAACCTTGCTATAGTCGATAAAGCACAAATAGATATCCTTTTGGCATTCTTTAGTCTTTTCAAGGATCCATCTCACATCCGCGATGATGTCTCTCATTCCTCGCCCTTTCCTGAACCCTGCTTACACTTCAGGTAATTCTTGTTCCAGGTATGGTTGTAGTCTCTGCTGAATAATCTTCAGTAGAATCTTGCTGTCATGTAGGATCAGAGCGATTCTATTATTTGGCTATGGGCCCAACTGTTATCTCCCTCCTATTGAGGTGGTGTTAGGTGATCGCACGCTAATGCAATTAGCATGCAGTGTGAACTCCATACTAACTGCACTGAGCACACCATGCCCAATCTCTACCCCTACCCCACCCATTCACTACCCTAATACGAGTTAGACAGCGCAGTTCTCATGCTGCCATGGCCCTGCACTAGCTGACAATGCGTATCCCAATGCGTATCCCAATGCGCATTCAGCGAGCGCCAGAACACACATTGTCAGCTAGCGCCCTTTAGTAAAAGTCCCCCACAGATTAAGGTGTTTCATACAGCGTTCCAATCTGTGATGTGCCAAAACTTTGTCCTTCACTAGAGTATCAACAATCACTCTAGAATCCTACATATCATTCTCCAAAGTGCCAATTTTTTCATGCACCTCCTTGGGACTTTCTTGTTTAGAAGTTATAGTAAATGGCTCACAATTTGTACAAAGGAATTTATATCCTGAGAGCATTTAGAAACAATCATATCCAACTTAAAAAACATATCTCAAATCGCTTGCAACATTTTTTCGGGAAGTTTAGAGGCAGATGTTAATGTTTTTGTTTGTTTTATTGTGCTTGATATGCCGCATCTTCACAAACGCAGCAGGGCGGTGTACAATAAAAATAATTTAGAAATAGAAAAAGAATGCCATAAATTGGATAGGAAAGAGAACACAGTCACACGGAGAGAGGAATAGGGCATTGTCTCAGGCTTATTGGCCAACGATATTGCTGTAGATTCTTTTAAACAGCCAAGAGTAGATACGATTATCTCAGAAGACAAACACTATGCCCTAGACCAGCAGTTCTCAACCTGTGGGTCGCCACAGGATTTAGCAGGGGTCACCTCACTCCGCCAAGTTAAAAATTTTTTTTAAAAAAGCACACAAGTTGCTGCCGCTGCCGAGTCCGCTTCTCGGCACCGGCAAACTCACTGCTTCCCTTCTAATGCAGCCACGGTTCCCTGCCTCTTAAGGAACCGCGGCTATGCCTGTAAAACCGTTGCAGAGCCTTCGTGTCTCTCGACGGGCTCCGTGCAGCATTGTCCCGTCTCCAAAGGAAGTTGTTTACCACTTCCTTTGGAGGCGGGACAATGCTGCACGGAGCCCGTCAAGAGACAGATAAGCTCCGTACTGGCTTCACAGGCCCAGCCACGGTCCCCTAAGAGACAGGGAGCCGCGGCTGCAGAAGAAGGAGGCAGACATGGGGAGAGGGGAGGAGAGGGCAGGGAACCTGCAACAAGGCTGACATCGAAAGAGGGGGGCTGACATGGAGGGAGGGAGGGAGGGGGGGCTGACATGGACAGATGGGGGGCTGACATAGATGGAGGGAAAAAGGGAGGGGAGCTGACATGGAGTGAGGGAGGGAGGGAAGGGGGCTGACATGGACAGAGGGGGGCTGACATGGACAAAGGGGAGAGACAGGGGGACATACTGGACAGACGGGATGAATGCTGGACAGAGGGGAGAGACAGTGCGGGTTAGGATTATAATGGACTGATGGGGGAGCTAGCACTGGTAATGGGCAGATAGGGGAGGGGGCTAGGACTGGTAATGGGTTGATTAGGGAAGGCTAGTACTGGGAATGGACTGATTTTATTTATTTATTTACATTCTCTTATATACCGCGCTATTCTGCATCAGTGCGGTTTACATTGAACAACTGAAATTACATTGAACAGGGCATTATAACTTGGAGATAACTATTTTACAGGGAACATGGGCTATGGAGGGTTAAGTGGCTTGCCCAAGACCACAAGGAGCACCTGTGGGACTAGAAACCCCAGTCCTTCCGGCCCAAGGTTGCTGTCCTCTAGTGGGATTTGAACCCCTGACCTTCCAGCCTGAAGCACCTTGCCCCAACCACTAGGCCACTCCTCCACTGATCAAGGGGGGTTGGGACTGATAATGGGATGATAGGGGGTTAGGACTGGTAATGGACTGATGGGGGGCTAGCATTGGAAATGAGCTGATCGGTGAGGTTAGGACTGGAAATGGGCTGATTAGAGGAGGCTAGGACTGGTAATGGGCTGATGGGGGGGGGGTAGGACTGGTAATGGGCTGATTAGGGGAGCCTAGCACTGGTAATTTTTTTATTTATTTTATTTTTCTTATATACCGCACTATTCAGCATCAGCGCGGTTTACATGTAACGATAACTGTTCAGTGAAGACAATTTACACTGAACTTACAGTATAACAGAAATGTACAGTTTTAACAGCGTATTTTAATGGTAATGGGGTTGAGAGGGGACTAGCACTGGAAATGAGCTGATTAGGGGAGGCTAGGACTGGTAATGGGCTGATGGGGTGGGGTAGAACTGGTAATAGACTGATGGGAGGCTAGCATTGGAAATGATCGGGGGAGCTATGACTGGAAATGAGCTGATTAGTGGAGGCTAGAACTGGTAATGAGCTGATGGGGGGTAGGACTGGTATTGGGCTGACTAGGGGAGGCTAGCACTGGTAATGGGGTTGAGGGGGGACTAGCACTGGAAGTGAGCTGATTGAGGGGCTTCGACTGGGAATGGGCTGATTGTGGGGAGGGGAGGATAGAGCTGCTGGCCCTGGAAGAAAACTCGGGGCTAAGGCTACAAATGGGTTGATACGAGGGGGTGGGAGAATGGAACTGGAAGGGAGTGGATCTGAGAGGGGCTGCCATGGTATTTGTACTAGAAGGGACTGGTCAGTGGGGAAGGAGGGGGACTGGAAGGGAATGGACACCAGTGACAGTCATGGGAATGCAAGTTGACATTGGAAGGTACTGGAAGTGCGGACTGGAAAGGGGCTGATACTGGGGAGGGTTACTGGGACTGGAAATAGGCTGATGGAAAGAAGTGAAGAAAATGAAAGAAGGGATAAGAAATGGCAGATGGACCATAGTCCACAGAAAGAGCTAAGAGAAGACAGGAAAGCAGAAGCCTCAGATCGGGACCAGCATGATCAGAGAATAAACTGGTCAGACAACAAAGGTAGAAAAAATAATTTTATTTCATATTAGTGATTTGACTACAAAATCATAATAATTTTGAAATCAAATATTGTTACTTGTTATTGGGATTAATTATTGTGGTTTAAATAAGTAAATTTTATAAATAAAAACATAATGCAAAGGCCTATAATATATTAATAATTCAACAAATGATTACAGCGACAATGCGTTAACGGTAAAGGAAGAGAGACGCATTTGATTTTATCATTGGGGGTCATGACCAATGGCAAAAGGGGTCACGGTACAAAAAAGGTTGAGAATCATTGCCCTAGACACTGTTCATCCTGCTTTGATCCTCCTCTGTATCAGGGTGCAGGTCAAGGAAGCCCCCAGTTCCTCTTCAGGATAGCCACGGTGAATAGGCACTGCTTCCAGTGTATGCAAATCACTAACATACATATTCATTGTGATTATCTTGAAATCATGAGTGCTAGATGTGTCCTGAGAACTGGGTTGAGAACCCCTGCTCTGTTTCTACATATGTTATGACATAAAAGTAGATATGTTCTTTTTCTTATTCTTTCCAATCTAAGAGATATTGGAAAGAAATTATACATCAGGAGCAGGGCCGGATTTACCTTGAGTGAGGCCCTACGCCAACAAAAATTGTGGGCCCCCAGCAGGGGCGGCCCAAGGGGGGTGCGGGGCCTCATTTGCATAAGGGGCCTCATTTGCATAAATATTTGCATAATGTTACCATATACTAACTTTTAGTAAACGTGCCTCTTAATGCGTGTATGGATAAAGAAAGACTAAAAGATTTCTACATTACTATAATCCAGTGCCAACTGCCAGACACATTAGGAACTACTACATACACTGCCCATTAAGAAACCATAGCAAACCCGCCGTATCCTAACAGCACTACCAGGACTCATAAAGCACCATACCCTACCAATCAAAAGGCAACACTGCAAATATTAAACCAATACATTTCAGAGAACAACAATACATGACCTACTGGGGAAAGAGAACAAGTGGCAATGTCAAATAGGAATTATATAAAACAGAACACCTCAGCTCAGTTACACATGCAGAACATAGACCATCAAACAAGTAATCATAATTTAGAAACAGGAAGACAATAATTAAACTGGGAATCCCAAAAGCCAAACTTGGAAAGTACAACACTGTAGAAATAAAACTATACATTAATTTGCTCTTGTACTAAACAAAGCGCAGACGTTAATGAGGCACATTTACCAGAGCTGACATATTCCAATTAATAAATTCAAATAAAGAGATATTTTTCTACCTTTTGTGCATTTTTTTTTCAGCTGCAATTGCTCCAACCACTTTCTTCTGGTTTCTTCGTGTCTTCTGCTAACTCTCCATCGTCTGCTGTCCATTTGTCCTTTCTTCTCTCTCTTCTAGATTTTTTCCATTCTCTCTCTACATCTGCTTTAACATACTAATCTTTCTCCTTTTGCTCTTTCCTCATTCCTATTTCATCCACTCAAATTTTACCCCTCCATCCTCAATCCCCACTTACTCTCCCAATACCCGGCCAATTGTAGATTTTTTTATCCCTCCCACACAAAATATTTTTCCCTTCTCCATTTTACTCTTCCAGCCCCATCCCATTCTAATCCTCCCCCAACATCAGCTCCCTTCTAGTTCCAGCCTCACCCAGCATCCATTCCCTTCTAGTCCCTGCATCAGCCATGTCCAGTCCAGTCCTAGCCACCCATCAGCCCATTTCCAGTCCTAGCAACCCCCAACCCAATACCAGTCCTAGCCCCCCATCAACCCACTTACAGTCCTAACCCCCCATCAACCCATTTTCAGTTTAAGCCCCCCCCTATAACCCATTACCAGTCCTAACCCCCCATCAGCCCACTTCCAGTCCTAACCCCATCAACCCATTCCAGTCAGCCCCCATAGCCCACAGCCCATTACCAGTCCTAACCCCATCAGCCCACCTCCAGTTTTAAACCCCCCCAGCCCATTTCCAGTCCCAGCCCCCCATAGCCCATTACCAGACAGCCCCCATCAGCCACAGCCCATTACCAGTCTTAACCCCCCCAAAGCACATTACCAGTCTTAACCCCCCCCCACAGCCTATTACCAGTCCTAACCCCATCAGCCCACCTCCAGTCTTAACCCCCCAGCCCCTTTCCAGTCCTAGGCCCCCCATAGTCCATTACCAGACAGCCCCCCTCCGCCCACAGCCCATTACCATTCTTAACCCCCCCCAAAGCCCATTACCAGTCCTAACCCCATCAGCCCACCTCCAGTCTTAACCCCCCAGCCCCTTTCCAGTCCTAGGCCCCCCATAGACCATTACCATTCAGCCCCCATCATGCCAAAGCCCATTTCCAGTTTTAATCCCCCCCCAAAGCCCATTGCCAGTTCTAAGCCCCCCCAACAGCCCACAGTCCATTACCAGTCTTAACCCCATCAACCCACCTCTAGCCTTAACCCCCACCAGCCCATTTCCAGTCCCAGCCCCAGCCCCCCCCCCCCCAATAGCCCATTACCAGTCCTACCCCCCCACCCCCGTCGGCCTAAAGTAAAATGTAATTTTAAAAAAAAACCTTCTGGCTGCCGCCGCGGGGCCCCCTCTGCTGCCGCGGCAGCACCGACTGACCCGCGGGGCCCCCTCTACAAGCTAAATCCGTGGGTACGGGTCGGGTCATTCCTTCCTCCCTCCCTCCGTGCACGCTGTGAGAGGCGCGAAGGGAGAGTGTCTCCGTCGCGCCTCTGTTAAGCCCGCAGGGGCTGATGGGAAATTTCCCATCAGCCCTGCCGGCTTAACAGATTCAGCCTGCATGGAGGGAGAGAGGGAGGAAGGAACAGCCTGCACGGAGGGAGAGTTGGAGGAAGGAACAGCCTGCACGGAGGGAGAGTTGGAGAAGGAACAGCCTGCCACGGAGGGAGAGTTGGAGAAGGTACAGCCTGCACGGAGGGAGAGAGGGAGGAAGGAATGACCCGACCCGACCCGACCCGACCCGACCCGACGGATTTAGCTTGTAGAGGGGGCCCCCCGGGTCAGTCGGTGCTGCCGCGGCAGCAGAGGGGGCCCCGCGGCGGCAGCCAGCAGCTTTTTTTTTTTATTTTATTTAAAAAAAATTAACTTCTTCTTTTTTTGTGGGCCCCTGCCAGCTGTGGGCCCTACGCCATGGCGTACATGGCGTATAGGTAAATCCGGCCCTGATCAGGAGTCCAGAATGTCTGCCTGGGGGCAAAGTAACTGCTCTTTTAAACTGCCTCTCTTCTCTGCTGGTTGAAGATGCATACAGACACACAGACACACACACAGAGCAAGATTGGAAATAATTCCAAGAGACATGCTCTGCATGCTTTCCCCCGCTTATTTTAATCTTATTATTTTATTGAAGATGAAGAAAGTACAGTTTCAATACAACATTGACTTCCAAGTATAAACAGTTAGGTCAAAATTAAACTCCACGATCAGCATTTAAAAATAAAACCGCATATTCCATGCTGGAATGCAGATATCCTCTGGCGCCGAATATGTGGGTTACTCATCCAGTTAGCGCCAACCAGATAGCTACTGGGACCATTGTCACCCCGCCCACAGACCGCACCAGTACTGCAGCACGGGATATTCAGTTGCACTATCCAGATTAAATAATCTTGATTTAATGATGAGATTGGTCTATATGATCCCATTAAAATCCAGATTTAGGAAGTATTGTAATATGTGCCTAGATTTTTTTTTTTACCTGGTATTCCCAAACAACTTCTTCATACACTTCTTGCATTGCTTTCTTATTAAATCTATAAATAGTTTGTGAAATTCATCTCTCAAGCCATCAGGTACAGAGGACTTTACTAGTTTTAGCTTTTTAGTGGCTAATTTTATTTCCTCTTGCATTAATGGATGATTTAGGAATCTGTAGATTTCTCTCATTGATTTTTGGGATTCCCAAATTCCTAAAAATGTTGTCTCTCTTTAAGAGATCATTGGGACTCTGCGCATATAAGCCATTGTAATATTGTAAAATCAATTCAGTAGATTCTTTTGATTTTGTACTGATATCGAGTCGTTTTTCATATTTGTTATAGTGTGCTTAATGTGGCCAGGCCTCTTCAAGTTTGCTGGCAGCTTCCCTCTTTCATTTCCCCATCTATGTAACTTGGATCTCAAAAGCTGTGTTATTCATTGCTCTCTGGGTGAATAAATCATCTTGGGGCCTATCTGCTAAGTTGTATCTTGTTGATAACTTTTTCGTTTGCTAACATATCCACACCAAATACTCGGGGCATGTCGGGGGCATGAAGATTCTGACAGATATGGGATTTCTTCCCTGATTCATACATATACGCGTCCTAGAAAATAGGTTCCGTTACTTCTGGGGGTAGAACACTTTTCTTATTGTAGCTTACAATATTTTATAGCCAATAATTTGACATTTTTAGTTTAATAAACTTAATTGGTTTTTAATTTGATTTTCTTGCTTTATATTCCCCTAGTAGGTCTCTGTAATCTGTGAAGGCATCTATCTCTGCTTTTGTACATGTTTCTGCAGTGTTCTTGCTCTTAAATCAAATATCCATGTCCCCTTTATTCAAGTGATCTCTGCTATGTGTCACCAGATCATCTCTGTCTGCAATCACAACCTCTAAATTTATTTATTTTATTTATTTAACATTTCTTATATACCGCGCTATTTGTCATCAGCGCGGTTTACATCAAAACAATAGAACACTTGACCAGATACATTGGCCGTCGTTTACATAAAAACGGGGGGTTAACATGGAGGAGAACTTGGGGAACTATTTACATTCAAGTTTATAGCAAACTTAGGAAACTATGTACAAATCGGTTGTATTACATATTAGGTATGATTACAGTGTTTTACATCATGTAGCGGCTGTATGATATAGTGGGGGTGTGTGGGAGGTAATGGGGTATCGGGATGGGTATAATGTAAGAGAAAAAGGTGATGTTTGAGGGCTTTTCTAAATTGAATAAGGTCCCCTCGTAGGTCTCTGTAATCTGTGAAGGCATCTATCTCTGCTTTTGTACATGTTTCTGCAGTGTTCTTGCTCTTAAATCAAGCTCTTACTGGAGTTCATTAAGCATAAAATAAGTTCATTTAAAGGGGATTACTGGGACAAAAAAACACTCTCTTTTGCTAAGCTGAACTGGACATTCTGAAAAACTGATAAGTAAAGAACATGAAAGCCTAAGGCAGCACTTATTCATGTTAATGATTTAACACAATCTACATTTTCATAGTTTGCAAACTGAATAATGTGCATGATTGGCACAGTATTAAAATAATTTTGTTTCTTCAGAACGGATATAGCTTGGTTTCAGCTACACCAAGTGATTTGAGGATCAAAGAATTCTCTCAGTTTCACATCAAGTAAAATAATGGAAGGGGTATAATATTTATTCATAGTTCTGTTCAAATGAGGAAATATCTTTGCTTATAGAGAAAACCAACATGTTTACAATGAATCGTTGCTTTCCACTTCATCTTTTGAGTTGCACAGAATCGCATTTTCTCTTGGTTATGAATAAGTTCGGTGTTCAGTAAGCCTTCAACATCTTTCCTGCTGCAGATATGAATCTTTTTGAAGAAGTGCTCCCCTGCGTTCGAAGAACCCTCTCCCATTCAACACCTATGGAAGTCGAAGTGTTTCTCCAAGAACTGTTAGAAAAAGATGTCCTATCCAAGGAATACTATCAGTCCTTGCTCAGTGAAAGAGACATAGAAGACCTATCAAGGAAGGTCACATTAACGCTAGTGGGAAAATGGGACTTGTGTATCAACACTTTGCTCCTTATTCACAGTTTGCAGTCCTATGGAAGCGTGCAACACAGCAATGAGGAAGAATCATCTCAGCACATGGTTCCAATGAGTGAGTCTCGTGTGCATGGTTTTCATGCTGTATGCATCCATTTTTCTTTCTTTCTTATTTAAGAGGAAAGAGAGCATGTCTTTCCTATGCTTTCCTATTTGAAAACCTGTTAGGGCAATAATCAAACTACTGAATTGGTGCAAACCCCGCAGCCACTGTTTATCTATGCAGTTTGCACCAGCAGTCAAAGATGAACTTCATAGGTAGGTTTGCTTTTAATTGCTGCCTATGCAAAACTTACCTGCTTTCTCTGCAGGTAAGTTTTCCATCGGAAATCATCCACATAGTTTTTGTTATACAAAAGTAGGTGCTTTGTTGCACAGCCCGCCCTCTTTGCAGTCTTGCAAATACCTCTAAACGATGCCAGCAAAATTATTCATTTTAGAACAACTTGAGTATCTGCGCCCATTTTGAGGGAGGGAGTTTTCAAAGGGAAAACGGATTTTCTTTGCCTACAGAAATGGCCCTTACAGTTGCTGTCCTTGAGATAATTTTGTAACAAGGAACCTATTAGAGTTCCTATTTTGTGCCTGTGCCTTTATGAAACAGGCTTTCCTATAGTAATCCCCAACGGCGCACAAAGGTTGCTGTAAATTTGCGCGTGTACTCTATGCATGTATGCGTGTATTTTATAAAGGTTGTGGGTACATCACAAGTCTACTCGTGCCCCGCTCAAACTATGCCCTGGGAATGCCTATACTCCGATCATGTAAAGGTACATGGGGGTCTTATTGGCACCAATACTTGTACATGTAGAGGCCAATTCTATTCTGCACGTCCTGTGCCTTTACAACCTGACAGAATCTGGGCGTGTGCACAGGATCAGAATCGGGTCTACCGGCCTGAACGTGCAGGCTGGGCCCCAATTCTGTCAGGCTGGATGCCCAGCAGATCCCCAACTAGCCCAACCAGGCTCCTGAATGGAGCAGCAGTGGCAATGCGTCCTGTTGCCATGCCACCAATCACAGGCCGCCAACGACAAACTTCTTTTCCTGCAGCGCAACCCCCGATCCGAGCTCTGTCCCCCCCTCTCTCCCCCAGCAGCAAGATCCAGGTGTTTAGAGGGTCTGGATATCCGGATCGGACATCCAGACCCGTTAAATGAGGATCAGAATGACCCCCATACTGAATGTACTCCCACAATTTTATAAGGGCCATTTTCCACTTGCAAAACACGCTCTACACACGGAAAATACTTAACAAAATGACCCCTTTGAGGGTAATTCTGTAATCTTGTGCACAGGCAACTTGCATTACTGTGCACATATTTGCGGCCATTCTATAAAGTAAAGCATGGGCGAGCTTTGTTTATAGAATAGGAGCGTACAGACGCACCTCAATCTAGCTGCAGCAGTTACAGTTGATCTAGAGCAGTGGTTCTCAACCCAGTTCTCTGGGACCCCTAGTCCAGTCGGGTTTTCAGGGTATCCACAATGAACATGCATGAGATAGATCTGCATGCACTGCTTTCACTGTATGCAAATCTATCTCATGCCATATTCATTGTGGATATCCTGAAAACCTGATTGGCCTAGGGGTCCCAGAGGACTGGGCTGAGAACAACTGCTCTAGAGCAACCGTAACTGCCCACACCTAGATCAGCGCAGTGACATACGTAAATCATAGTATTCTATAATTTAAGGGCATCGATTTAGGCCCTGCCTATGCTCCACCCAGGCTTCACCACCATGCACACCCCAACTGAACATACGTTTGCTTGCAGAATAACAACTGCCCAAAGCACACGTGTAGGTGCCGATTCACATGCACGTATCCTTTAGTATAGGGACTTACACACATTTCAAGAGCATAAATCTCTACACGCCCTTTATGTCAGCCCCCTTACATTTGAATTCCTCATTTCTACTACCACGGAGAAAACTTGGGTCTTTGCATGTTCTTTTACCTTTTATTAGACCGGAATAAAATAGCAGATGTTTCTAGTCAGTGCATGAGTTTTCAAAACCATTATTAGGAACTAAGTCCCATTGAGTCACGTTAACAGTGAATTAACGTGTCCCAGATGTCCAAAGCTTGCTTATCTCCTGATGGCTGATATAAAATAAGGCAAGCTTTCTAAGGCATGTTCTCAATTTTTCAAAACCAACTTATGATTACATAGACGTTTTAAATATTTTCGGTACAGCGTATGACTGACAGTTCATTTTACATTGTAAAATAGTTATGACCTTGCTTCATTCAATATTTGTTAAGATGAAATTGTCTATGGTCAACAAGATCTTTTATAGATCACTAAAAACATGATCGAATAGATCACTGAAAATATAATAAAAAGACTTTTTTAAATAAAAAAAACTTGGGCTGATATTCAAAAGAAGTGGTAGACTGAACATATAACTTTCCTATCCATGAATCATTGTCCCTTATGTGGATAGCACTGAATGGCAGATATTAACCATATACTGTAGGAAAGAGGCAGAAGAAGGACAAAGTGAGTGTGGTAAGGATCGGCTGTGAAATTATCCAGGTTGCACTGATCTTCAGTTGCTATCCAGATAAGTTACATGCTAAATAGCAGGCTAAACTAAACATATAGCACCGGCACCGTGACTACATTGTACAGTCTGTTAAGTGCCACTGCTGAATACATAGAATAACGCCACAGACAGCATTTAACTTATTCCAGTCACTATGCCGGCTGAATAACAAACCTAATAAATATATAACAGGACTGGGCTGAATTTCCAAGTCAGGTCTTCTGCTTTCAAGGATGACCAAAGACTAGAGATGCTACAGAAGCAGCATTCCTAGCCTCTGGGGGAGGGAGTCCCAGTCATTATCAAATGGCGACATCTAGTGGCAAAACTTCCCGTGGTTGCAGGTTCCTGAAAGGAGCCCTGGTGTATATCTTCTGGCTGGGGACCGATGCTACAATGACTGAGCTGGGAGGGACTGTAAAATCAGGGGAAAATCCCCAGCCACTACAAGGGTGTTCGGTCCTTTTTTTTCTTTTTGCATTGATGCTGACTTGCTCTCCATCATGAGGTCCAATTTACTCTCCTCTTTTATCAAATGAAGGCATTGTATGGTTCAGCTAGAAGCCCAAAGGAGCAGATGGAAATAGATAAAAATAAATTCAGGATATGAACTATAGAAGGAAATTTCCTTTTATAATATCCAGAAGAATGAAAAAAAATGATGACATTACTTGAGTATTTTAAAGCATTAAACAATATTTTTCTTGCTTGATACAGAGTGATTGCTCCTAGAATATGATAAGATTTAACAATGCTGTAATATATTTATAAAGCAAACAGAGTGTAAGCCCTCTGGGGACAGGGAAATAACCACAGTACCTGAAGTAACTTGCCTTGAACTTCTGAACAAAGCATGTTGTTGTTGTTGTTGTTAAATGCTGTTGAGTTGGTGTCGACTCATGGCAATCTTCTAGATAGTTGTCCTAAACTGTGTTCAGTCTTCAGTCAGGCAATTCATTGCAAATAGAGTGGCATCCATAGCTGCTGTTATTGTATCAATCCATCTCGTTGCTGGTCTAACTCTTTTACATTGACCTTCAACCTTGCCAAGCATGATGTCTTTCTCTAATGATCTATCTCTGCTCATGATGGGGATCTATTTATCCCCCTGCCGGCCCCTGCAATATCTTCCCCGTATGAACAGTGGGTTTCTTTGGGGAAGCCTAGACGGGGGCAGAGAGGCCGTTCCAGAGGCAGAGAGAGGGAGGAGCATGGGCAGGATGTGACCTCGGATGTACAGGACCGATTCAGAGGTCGGCCCTGTACGTCTGGGGCCTCGAATCTAAATGGGGGACTTATTCCAGCTCAAAGGTGGAATACGTCCCCCTGGATGGAGGGGGATCGCGGTGCAGGATCCAGGGACACAGGTGAGGGGTTACAGGGGGTTCTCCACAGCCCGACTAAGGCCTTGGAAGACCAAATCGGAGGTCGGGCTGCAGGGAAAAAAGAGCTTGGTCAGTGGCTGGGGATTGTGGCTCCTGAATGGAGCCACAGTGCAATGTTGACGAGATGCCATGGCACTGTGGCTCCATTCAGGAGCCTGGCTGAGGTAGCCGGGTATGTAGCTGAGCATGCAGGCCGATCAAAATTGGGGCCCAGCTTGAATGTCCAGGCCATAGACCCGATTCTGATTCCATGAGCAAGTCTAGCCCCCACGGGATTAGAATCGGGTTTACCTCTGTACGCCCCGCTTTTGATCGGTCACACAGTGGCTGCACAGATTAAATGGAATTGGCCTCCACATGTCCAAAGTATGAAAGTTGAAGTCTTGTATTCTGAGCTTCTAAAGAAATCTTAGGTTTGTTCTTCAGGCAGTCCATGGTATACTTAGCATCATAATTTAAAGGCATTGATTTTCTTCCTATCTTTTTCACTGTCCAACTTTTGCATCTATATGACATTATTAAAAATACCATGACTTGGACAAGTTGAATCTTTGTATGGAGAGAGACATCTCTGCTCTTGAGAATCTTGTCTAGGTCCTTCATAACCATTCTACCAAGAGCAATGCGTCGTCAGATTTCTTGACTGCTTATTGCTTATTGATCCAAGCAGATTAAAGTTGTCCACTATTTCAATTTCTACTCCATCAATGATGAGCTTATTGATTTTGCCAGTTGTCAGGATCTTTTTTTTTATGTTAAGGTGCAGGCTCATTTTTAAGACTATGTTCCTTGATGTTTCAGATTGTCTTCACTTATAGCCAGTATTATGGTGTCATCAGCATAGCGAAAACTGTTGATGCATCTTCCAGCAATCTTCATACTTCGGTTGTCTTCATACAATCATGTTTCTCTGATATGTTCTGTATATAAATTAAACAGATAGGGAGAAAGTATGCAGCCTTGTCGAACACCTTTGCTGATTTTAAACCATTCTGTTTCTCCTTGTCTCGTTTGAAGTGTTACTTCTTGATCAATGTAAAGGTTGTGCAAGAGAACTATCAAGTGTTCTGGTATACCCATGCTTCTTAATGTGGCCCAGAGTTTCTCATGGTTTACACAGTCAAAAGCCTTGCTGTAGTCAATAAAATAGAAATAGATATCCTTTTGGTATTCTTTAATCTTTTCAAGGATCCATCTTACATCCGCAATGATGTCTCTCATTCCTCACCCTTTCCTGAACCTTGCTTGCACGTGTCAGGTAGTTCTTGTTCCAGGTATGGTTGTAATCTCTGTTGCATAATCTTCAGTAGAATTTTGCTGGCATGTGGGATCAGAGCGATTGTGCGATAATTTCCACAGTCAGTTGGATCACCCTTCTTTAGTATTGGTATAAACACAGATCTTTTCCAGTCAGTTGGCCATGATGTTGTCTTCCAAATTTCCTGGCAGAGCCTTGTAAGTATGGTAACAGCCACATCAGATTGCTGTAATATTTATATGGGAATGCTGTCAATGCCTGGTGCTTTGTTCTTTGGTAAGGCTTTCAATGCTGCTTCGACTTCTTTCATCACCAATGGTTCCGGATCATAAGGTACAAGTTGAAACAGCTGCTGGTCCACTTGATCTTTATCATATAAAAACTATGTATATTCTTTCCACCTTTTCTTGATCTTCCCAACATCATTCAAAATAGATCCATGAGCATCTTGTAACATTCCAACTTGAGTCTGGAATTTTTTCTTTAACTCGCGTAGCTTTAGGAAAGCCGATCTTGTTCTTCCTCTAATAGTTCCTGCTTCTATTTCCTTGCATGCATCATTGTAGTACTTTTCCTTGTCTTGTCTTGCTGCACATAGGAAATCTCTGAGTTCTGTGATTGCCTCTCTTTCTCCTCTGGCTTTAGCTTCTCTGCGTTTCTGGGCAATTTTCAGACTTTCTCCCATCATCCATTTTGGCCATTTTACTTTTTCACCTTTTGTAGAGACTTCTCGCTTTCTTCCAACACAACCTTTTTGATGTCATTCCATAACTCTTCTGGAGCTCTGCCATTTGTATATAAAGCAATAAATCGATTTTGCAGGCAGTCTTTAAATTCCAGTGGTATATTCTCAAGGTCATATTTTGCTACATTCACGCGTGCCTTGCTCTTTTTCAACTTTAGCTTGAGTTTGCATACTAATTGATGATCTGTACCACAGCTCCAGGTTTTGTCTTTGTTGATGTTATAGAGCTTTTCCATCATTGACTTCCACAAATGTAGTCAATTTGATTTTTGTACAATCAATTGGGTGAAGTCCATATATACAGTCGCTGCTTGTGTTGCTTGAAGAAGATGTTTGAGTTGAATAGATCATTGGTCTTGCAGAATTCTATCAGTCTTTCTCCAGCTTCAATTCTGTTGCCAAGTCCATATTTTCCAACCATTTTCCCTTCTTCTTTGTTGCCAACTTTTGCATTCCACTTACCCATGACTATCAGAATATCCTGTTTGCATGTTCTGTCAATTTCAGTTTGTAATTGTTCATAGATCTCATCAATTTCATCCTCTTCTGCAGCGGTTGTTGGGGCATATACTTGAGTTATTGTTGTGTTGATAGGCATTCCTCATAGACAAATAGAAATTAAACGCTCACTGACTGTATTGTATTTCATTACAGTTCTCGCAAGTTTCTTCTTAATTATAAATGCAACACCATTTCTTCTTTGTCTTTCATTTCCAGCATAGTAGACCATGTGATCATCTGATGCAAAGTGCCCAATGACAGTCCATTTCAGTTTGCTGACATCCAACAGATCAAATTGTACATGTTCCATTTCATTCTTGACCACCTCCAACTTCCCTTGGATCATGCTTCGTATGCTCCATGTCCCAATATGTAAGAAGTCTTTACAGCTTCTGACTCTCATGTCATGTGCAGCTACATCACCGGTCAGATGTCCCGAGGGCTTTGATCCACCACATCATAAATGCTGGCTTTACTCTGAAAAGTCTTCAGCTCCTCCCCAGTAGCCATTTGATTGCCTTCCGACCTGGGGGGTCTCATCTTCCAGCACTATAGTGCAATTTGTTTTGTTGTAACTATCCATTGGGTTTTCATGGCAAGATATGGAAGTACATTGCCAGGCCTTTCTTCCATACAGTTTAAGTTTAGTGTTGTTGCCATTGTCACAGAAATGTGATCCTCCGTCACCAATACTGTCCCATTCTGCTGCTGCCCAAATGGGTGGTTTGTCTTGGTCTGGCACCTCTGCTGAGACCTATCCATCTTGGGTGACCCTGCCATTAGTTAAACTACTGATAGCTTAGCCCTCAGCGTCACTGATGCACACAAGCCCTCACAGCACAACAAACTGCAAACCAAGTGAGGGTCCTCTCCTCTAGTGTATACATATTAGGTCTTCAAGTCTTTTCTCATTTGACTTCTGGCACAAGCTCCAAATCATTTTGGTCGCCCTTCTCTGAACCGTTTCCAGTCTTTTTATATCCTTTGTGAGATATGGTCTCCAAAACTGAACACAATACTCCAAGTGAGGCCTCACCAGCGACATGTATAGTGGCGTTAGTACCTCCTTCCTGCTGGTAATTCCTCTCTGTATTCATCCCAGCATTCCACTGGCTTTGGCCACCTCCTTGTCACACTGTTTCACCACCTTGAGATCTTCAGAAACAGTCACTCCTAGGTCCTTCTCCTGGTCCGTGCAAACCAACCTCTCGCCCCATATCACATACAAATCCCTTGGATTTCTGCATCCCATGTGCATGACATTGCACTTCTTCACATAAAATAATTACTGCCAAGCATTAGACCATTCTTCCAGCTTTTGTAGATCTTTCCTCATGTTATCCACTCCCTCAGGGGAGTCCACTCTGTGGCAAATTTTCGTGTCCTCTGCAAAATGACACATTTAAGCAATATCACTCACAAATACATTAAACAGTACCAGTCCCAGGACTGATCCCTGGGGCACACCACTAATCATTTTCCTTTCATCCGAGTTCCATTTACCATCTTCTTCTGTCGTCTGTCAGTCAACAATTTCTGATCCAGTTCACCACCTTAGGATCCATCTCCAGGCTGTTCAGTTTATTAGTAAGCCTCCTGTGAGAACAGTATCAAAAGCTTTTCTGAACTCTAGGTAGATCACATCCATTCCATGCCCTTGATCTAGTTCTCTGGTCACCCAGTCAAAGAACTCAATAAGATTTGTTTGGCATGATCGTCTTTTGGTAAAACCATGTTGCCTCGCATCATGCAAACTATTGGTTTCGAGAAAGTTCACTATTGTCTCTTTCAGCATCGCCTCCATTACTTTTCCCTCCACTGAGGTAAAGCTTACTGGCCTGTAGTTTGTCACTTCTTCCTTATTACCACTTTTGTGAAGAGCTACAACATCAGCCCTTCTCTAGTCCTGTGGAACTTCTCCTGTCTCAAAGGATCTATTAAAAACATCCTTTAAAGGCTCTGCAAGAACCTCTCTGAGCTCTTTCAGTATCCTTGGATGTAACCCATACGGTTCCATAGCCTTGTCCACTTTCAGTTTTGCAAGCTGTTCAAACACATCATCTTCTGTGAATGGTGTAGTATCTACTCCATTCCCATTTGTATATTTGTCAGTCACAAGATGGTCCTTCTCCGGGATTTTCTTTAGTAAAAACAGAACAGAAGTATTTGTTTAGCATTTTTGCTTTTTCAGTGTCACTTTCCAGAAATCCATTCTCGGCATTTTTGAGTCTTGCAATTCCACCTTTGATCTTCTTCTCCTGAATATACCTTAAAAAAAAGTTTTGTCACCATGCTTCAGATCATTATCCATCTTTTCTTCTGCTATCCTTATTTCTCTTTTTGTCTCTTTTAGCTTTATCCTGTATTCTTTTCTGTGTTCCTCTGTTTGCAAACCTCTGAATTTTGTGAAAACTGTGGGTTTTTTGCCTTTATTTGTGCAGCCATATAGGTTTCTTTTTCCTCTTGTTTTTATTTACTTTCCTTACATATGTATCTGTTGGTCACTTTGTCAGTCACTTTAGGGTCTATTCTTAGGATGCTCAATTTATTTGTAAGTCGTCTGTGTGGAATAATGTCAAAGACTTTACTAAAATCTAAGTACACCACATCTAGGGCTCTCCCTCAGTCCAACTCTCTGGTCACCCAGTCAAATAAATTAATACGATTTGTCTGACAAGACCTACCCCTAGTAAAACCATGCTGACTCATATCCTGCAATCCATTGTACTCCAAAAACCTCACTATCCTCTGTTTTAGCAGCATTCCGTTAATTTACAGACTAACTGCTTACTTCCGCTTTTGTGTGAAGGGACTACATGTGCCTTTCTCTAGTTGTCTGGGACCACTCCCTACTCTAAAGAAGCATTGAAAAGGTCAGACAGTGGAGCCACTAGAACTTCCCCTAGTTCCTTCAATATTCTAGGATGTATCCCATCTGGCCTCAGCACTTTGTCTACTTTTAGTTTAGCTAGTTCCTCACAAACACAGTCTTCTGAAAATTGTTCAAGATCCTCTTCACTACTTTTCCTTTTTTGTGGATGTTTTCTGAGGTCCTTCTGTTGGCCCTTCATTTGTGAACACACAATAAAAATATTTGTTAAGCAATTCTGCTTTATCTCTATCAGCTTCTACATCTCCTCGTCACCTTTGCGTCTGACAATACCACTTTTGCACTTCCTCCTCTCATTAATGTATCTGAAAAATGCCTTGTCCCCCCTTTTACTGCCTTGGCTATTTTATCTTCCTTTTGTATCTTTGCTTTCCTGACTATTTCCTAGCTGCTCTAAATTTTTCCAAATAGTGATGCTTATCTTCCACTTTCTGTGATCTCTTGTATTTTGGGTACTAGTAAAGAACAAGAGTTTGTGATGTGTAAATTATAAGAATATTAGCCTGATTGATCAATGAGATTCTCCTAACCTTCGTGTTATAAGTAAATCAGGGCCATCATATATGTTAGAAAGAAAACTATTGAAATGATATTGAAAAGTCTGATATTCAGAAAAAATCGTATATTGTTAAGTCAGGCTGGTAATATACTTGCCTCATAGCTTATCTGTTTAACTTTGGGATGGCTGTTTATGCAGCCTGACATAGGGCCCTGGTTATTTACATGTGCTACTGGTTTTGTGCATATTTACACAATGCACATTATTAGTAAAATGGGAAACCTTTGCGGGTTGGTGGAGAGGTGGCGTGCCACAGGCCCATCAGAACATACAGCAGGCAAGCTCTGTGCTCAAGCTGTACTTTCAAATGCTGCAACTATTGCCAAGGAAGCCCCAGATCTAAGGTAAGGAGAGAGAGACCAAGGGATGACATAGGCAGCGATGACGACGGGAGAGAGGAAATATCATCCTCCCCCTCCCACCCATGGCAATGAGTGCTTCAAATATAAATCCAGCACTGGATAGGTTTCTGAACTCCCACAGACAAGAAAGATTCATGCAGGGCATCAGAGGAATCAGGTTGTGGTCTGGGATTGTGTTGTAAAATTATTGGGGAGGAAGTCTGGCATTCTCGTTCCATCCTGCCTAGGCTTCCCCTTATTTAATGTCCCTTGTCTCATACAAAGCAGCAGCACATAGGACAGGCACATGGAGTTGTTGTAAGGGGCCCTGCCCTAGGGAGGGGGCTCATCCTCTCCACTCATTAACCTGCCTTCCTGAACCCTTCAGTACCTCAGGATCAAAAAGGATTCCTTACAGTCAGGTGCAAGAGATCATCTTTCTCAATAGTGCTACAATATTCTATCTAAATGATTGGCTGCATGCTTACATGGACCTTTACATGATAGAAAATACAGTGCCTATACAAGGGTTCAGTGAATTTTTAATGTCACTTTAACATTACATTAATGCTATTTTTTCATCACTGACCATGTCTTTGTTAATATTTGTAACATTGTCTATACCAGTCCTAAAAGGCTATATTTAACTAAGCAACATTTATCATTATTTTTCAACTCAGTATTTACATTATTTTCCCTTTGGACCATCGTCTTATCTCCCGATATTAAGAATCGGGATGTGTGGGTTGTCTGCTTTTTCTGACCCCTATTTAAATCCTTCTTAGGTACTTCAGTCTTTATTATAACCTCTATAAGAGAGATACAGCATTCATTGTTCATCTGAAACATGCGCCTTATAGAAGACGTGCATTTGCTTTGCTAACTACATCTCTAATGAGCTAGTCCGTGGTCTGTGCTGGAAGCCTGAGGAGATGTGACATTAGGCTCCGGTTCCTGTTCTAGAGGCTGCGTTTTACCCCTGGGCTTGTGGTAGCTTTTGAATCAACTTTGTAAAGTGACTGCATCCTGCAGTGCAATATTTGACCTATGTGGAGTTCAGGATGATCAAAGCACATATTGTTGTTGTTAAGTGCCGTCGAGTCGGAGTCGACTCATGGCGACCCTCTGGATAGCTATCCTAAATTGTGTTCGGTCTTCAGTCAGGCGGCTCATTGTTGACAGACTGGTACCCGTAGCTGCTGTTATTGTATCGATCCATCTCATTGCTGGCCTTCCTCTTTTGCGTTGACCTTCTATCTTGCCAAGCATAATGTCTTTCTCTAATGATCTCTCTCTTCGCATGATGTGTCCAAAGTATGAAAGTCAAAGTCTTGTCATCTGAGCTTCTAAAGAAAGCTTAGGTTTGATCTCCTCTAGTACCGACTGGTTTGTTCTTTGGGCAGTCCATGGTATACACAGTATTCGCCGCCAGCACCATAATTCAAAGGCATCAATTTCCTTCCGGTCTATCTTTTTCACTGTCCAGCTTTCACATCCATATGATGTTATTGAAAATACCATGGCTTGAACAAGTCGAATCTTTGTATGGAGAGAGACATCTCTGCTCTTGAGAATCTTATCTAGGTCTTTCATAGCCATTCTGCCAAGAGCAATGCGTCGTCTGATTTCTTGACTGCTTGTTACTTCTTTATTGATAGTTGAACCAAGTAGGTCAAAGTTGTTCACAATTTCAATTTCTTCTCCTTCAACGATGAACCTGTTGATTATGCCAGTTGTCATGATCTTTGTCTTCTTTACATTAAGGTGCAGGCCCATGTTGAGACTATGTTCTTTGATTGTGAGAAGCAAATGTTTCAGATCATCTTCACTTTCAGCCAGTAATGTGGTATCATCAGCATAGCGAAGGTTGTTGATGAGTCTTCCACCAATCTTCACACCTCTGTTGTCTTCATACAATCCTGCTTCTCTGATGATTTGTTCTGCATATAAATTAAACAGGTAGGGGGAAAGTATGCAGCCTTGTCTTACACCTTTGCTTATTTTAAACCATTCTGTTTCTCCTTGTTCCGTTCGAACTGTTGCTTCTTGATCAATGTACAGATTGCGCAAGAGAACGATCAGGTGTTCTGGTATACCCATGCTTCTTAATGTGGCCCAGAGTTTCTCATGGTTTACACAGTCAAAAGCCTTGCTATAGTCGATAAAGCACAAATAGATATCCTTTTGGTATTCTTTAGTCTTTTCAAGGATCCATCTCACATCCGCAATGATGTCTCTCGTTCCTCGCCCTTTCCTGAACCCTGCTTGCACTTCAGGTAGTTCTTGTTCCAGGTATGGTTGTAGTCTCTTTTGAATAATCTTCAGTAGAATCTTGCTGGCATGTGGGATCAGAGCAATTGTGCGATAATTTCCACAGTCAGTTGGATCACCTTTCTTTAGTATTGGTATAAACACAGATCTTTTCCAGTCAGTTGGCCATGATGTTGTCTTCCATATTTCTTGGCAGAGCCTTGTGAGTATGGTAACAGCTGCATCAGATTGCTGCAATACTTCTATGGGAATGCTATCAATGCCTGGTGCTTTGTTCTCTGATAAGGCTTTCAATGCTGCTTCAACTTCTTCTTATTTCATCACCAATGGTTCCCGATCATAAGGTACAGGTTGAAACGGCTGTTGGTCCACTTGATCTTTATCATATAAAACCTCTGTATATTCCTTCCACCTTTTCTTGATCTTCTCAGCATCATTCAACATAGAACCTTGAGCATCTTGTAACATTCCAATTCGAGGCTGGAACTTTTTCTTTAACTCTCGTAGCTTTAGGAAAGCTGATCTTGTTCTTCCTCTAATAGTTTCTGCTTCTATTTCCTTGCAAGTGTCATTGTAGTACTTTTCCTTGTCCTGTCTTGTTGCACATTGGAAATCTCTGAGTTCTGCGATTGTCTTTCTTTCTCCTCTGGCTTTAGCTTCTCTGTGTTTCTGGGCAATTTTCAGAGTTTCTTCCGTCATCCATTTTGGCCGTTTTTGCTTTTTCACCTTTTGTAGAGACTTCTCGCTTTCTTCCAACACAACCTTCTGATGTCATTCCATAACTCTTCCGGAGCTCTGTCATTTGTATCTAAAGCAGCAAATCGATTTTGCAGGCAGTCTTTAAATTCCAGTGGTATATTCTCAAGGTTATATTTTGCTGCATTCATGAGTGGTTTGCTCTTTTTCAACTTTAGCTTGAGTTTGCATACTAGTAGTTGATGATCTGTACCACAGTCAGCTCCAGGTTTTGTCTTTGTTGATGTTACAGAGCTTTTCCATCATTGACTTCCACATATGTAGTCAATTTGATTTTTATATAATCCATTCGGTGAAGTCCATGTGTACAGTCGCCGCTTGTGTTGCTGGAAGAAGGTGTTTGAGATGAATAGATCATTGGTCTTGCAGAATTCTATCAGTCTTTCTCCAGCTTCATTTCTGTTGCCAAGTCCATATTTTCCAACTACTTTGCCTTCTTCTTTGTTGCCAACTTTTGCGTTCCAGTCACCCATGACTATCAGGATATCCTGTTTGCATGTTCTGTCAATTTCAGCTTGTACTTGTTCATAGAACTCTTCAATTTCATTCTCTTCTGCAGCTGTTGTTGGGGCATATACTTGAATTATAGTTGTGTTGATAGGCAATCCTCGTAGACGAATGGAGATTAAGCGTTCGCTGACTGCATTGTATTTCATTACAGTTCTTGCAAGTTTCTTCTTTATTAGAAATGCAACACCATTTCTTCTTTGTCTTTCATTTCCAGCATAGTAGACCATGTGATCATCTGATGCAAAGTGCCCCATGCCAGTCCATTTCAGTTCGCTGACACCCAACAGATCAAGTTGTACACGTTCCATTTCATTCTTGACCACCTCCAACTTCCCTTGGTTCATGCTTCGTACGTTCCATGTTCCAATGTGTAAGACATCTTTACAGCTTCTGACTCTCATTTCATGCGCAGCTACATCAGCAGTCAGACTTCCCGAGGGCTTTGATTCAACCACATCATAAATGCTGGCTTTAATCTGAAAAGTCTTCAGCTCTTCCCCAGTAGCTAGTTGAGTGCCTTCTGACCTGGGGGTCTCATCTTCCAGCACCATAGCACAATTTGTTTTGTTGTAACTATCCATTGGGTTTTCATGGCAAGATACAGAAGTAGATTGCCGGGCCTTTCTTCCGTGCAGTTTAAGTTTGGTGTTGTTGCCGTTGTCACAAAAATGTGATCCTCCGCCGTCAACACTGTCCCATTCTGCTGCTGCCCAGATGGGTGGTTTGTCTTGGTCTGGCACCTCAGCTGAGACCTGTCCATCTTGGGAGACCCTGCCTGTAGTTAAACTACCGATAGTTTAGCTCTCAGCATCACTGATGCACGCAAGCCCTCACAGCACGACAAGCTGCAAACCAAGTGAGAGGGAAAAGCACATATTAAAAGAAATAATAAAAAGTTATGGTTTTCTGAGAGCCTGTTAGGACAAAGAAGAAGGAACTCTGGCAGTGGAGAATTACAGGAAAATAATTTCCCGTTCTAATTACAGTATGAACATTCCTGCTTGCTATTTATTAACAGGAGCTTATGTATTCATGCCCAAAGATATCTGATGCCATTCTCCACATGCATGCATATAGATGCTGAAAGGCTCACTGCTAACAGCGGCTTTAAAGTACCTCTGTCTTTGCTGCGCTGCCATCCCCTAAAGCCTAGTCTGCCCAGTAGTAGAGCCAGGCCTGTATGTAATAAGCCATATTCTCATAAGCACAAAATGGGAAATTCCCTTCACAACTTCAGGCATGTTGTGGGTATGCTGCTTTCACTTTCCTACTACAGAATCACTTTTCCATCTCTTTTCCCTCATTAAGTTGCATTTTGCTTAGGAATCTAATCAGATTGGGTGGTGGAGACCCAGGAGTCTAAATTGGAATCTCAGGTGAGTTCTTTGCAAATCACTGGGATGGGGCCAGTATTAAAGATGGGTTTATATCCCTCTATTGTTTGGAGTCTATAGAAAACAACTTGAGAACTAGAAACTCTATGATCTTGAATTTTTCAAAACCTAGGCTTTTTTTGATGGGATACTAGGTGGAACTGAGTACCGGCACGTTTTTCATTGCTTGCTAAAATTGGCCCATGGTTCTCATGTATTAATAAAAGAGCTCTGTATCTGAATACCGGCACCTTTTTTGCTAGGAAAAATGTACTGACTAAAACAATACTTTGCCAAGGGTTTGAATTTTCCTGAATCTTAATTATAGGCATCTCTAAATAATGTGAAGGCAAATTTTACAGAGTACATGGAGATGAGTATGGAAACGTCAAGGTCAGGATATACTGTACACACTTCCATCAATATTTTAGAATACTCTGCCAAATTTGGAGCCTTTTCTAAACTGCATATAAGGATGTGCGGGAGTGCACATGTATTTGGCAATATGTATTGCATGTGGGAAAAATTAACACAGGCAAGTGCCTGTAAGTTGGTATTTTGCAAACCTATAGTGCAGCTAATTAACTAAAGGCCCCTACCTTTAACCATTTCAATTTGAAAGGAGAAATAACCCCCTTAATCCCTCCTGCAAAGGGCTGGCTGAAACAAGCACTTTTTAAAAACCTATATATGCCAGGGATCCACTGTAAATTCCAGCGTGGACAATTTTGGTCATAAACATGCATTTTTAATCCACTCAGACCATACTCGTATCACAGCTCTGACATGGCCCCTTGCAGTCTCTACATAGTATGGGCATCCATGCGTAAAGGTAGCCCTCTCTAAAATTACCATTTACATGCGAATGCAATTTGCATATAGGAATGTGAATAAGGCTTCTAAAATAACCCACGTTATAGTTTTGTTATTATGCTACTGAGAAGAGGGGATGGATGCAGTGATATCACCAGATAGCCCAGCTTTGTCTGATTTCTTTTTTTAGAGTCTTATGTGGACAGTATTCCCATGTGAGCCATGCTTTTATTTCCTTCTCAGCAGAGTAGGCTAAGATAATGGTGTTGAAATCTTGTTTTTGGAAGAAAGAAGTGAATTTTTATGGCCAAAAATCTCTCTCTTCCAGTGTTATTTAGAGCACTACAGGTTAAGAGGAAGAATTCCTCCTGTTAAAACTTCATATGCTAGCTTTGGGTGCAATGTTTTTTTTCCGAGATTTCCTTGCAAATGTTTGCTGTTGTTTAAGGGGAATAGATATAGTCTCTTCTTAGACCCAGTTCAGCTGGGAATGGACTGTGGATGTTTAATAATGTTTTGAGATTTCTTGAACTGTGTATTCTTGAGTGAGTGTATTTTGGATCAGTTTAGTTATTGGGCTCCTGAAAAATGAGATTGTTCTTTGTTTGTTTCTCTTATTTCTGGAGCTAATTTCTCTCCACATAAAACGAGGTTACTTACCTGTAACTGCAGTTTTCCATGGACAGCAGGATAAGTCAGCCACACTAGGTGATGTCATCCGATGACGCTGAGACGGAAGTCTCTCTAAAGCCCAGAAGGGTTTTGCCCTTCTGAGCATGAGCCCCCAGGTCCCACCTCCAGATCCGCCCCTAGCCAGCCACAGTTACTAGCTGAGCTTAACTGCTAGGGGCAAGACGCGGTGGAGACCGGCCCCTGTAGGGGAGGAGGGAGGGAATGTGTGGCTGACTCATCCTGCTGTCCACGGAGAACTTCAGTTACAGGTAAGTAACCCCGTTTTCTCCTAGGACAAGCAGGATGAGTCAGCCACACTAGGTGCCTCCCAAGCTACCAGGGCTGCGGTGGAAGGGGTCCGGTTGGTGGAGTAGAAAGACCAACTGACTCCGAGGTGAGACAATAAAGTATTTATTGCGGGGTAGGGAACCCCGGCATAGTGCAACATTTAGCATAGCTGTACAAAAAACAGTGCAGTGTAATCCAACAGTGCGAAAACAGTGAAGTGCAACAAACAGTGAGTACAACATAGGCATAGTGTGCAAGGTGTGCAAGGTGCGACAGAGGCATAAGGTGCGACTGTGCAAGGTGCAACAGAACAGTGTGCAAAATTGCTACAACACCAACTGCAGCAGTGGGAAACAGCAGTAATCACTGCGGTCACAGTCCTGGTAATGTTGTAGACAACCCAGAGGGTGCTGAGGTAGAAGTGTTCAACATTCAAAGGGGGGGCATCCGCTGAGACTAGGACTGCCCGGCCGAAGGTGAGGTCAGCCCCGGTGGCGAGGTCGAGGCAGTAATGTCTTTGGAAGGTGTGGAGGGATGACCAGGTGGCGGCTTTGTAGATGTCTGCCACTGGAACCAACCTCAGGTTTGCGACGGAGGTGGCCATTGCCTGGAATTGGTAAGCATTGACTGAAGTTGCTGCCCCTGCTCCCGCCTGCTCCAAGCAAAAGGTGATGCAGGAGGAGATCCAGAGGGACAGTGTCCATTTGGAGACTGGCCGGCCAGGTTTGTTTTGGTCATAGGAGACAAAGAGCTGTGTACCTCGTCGATGAGGTGCAATCCTGAGGAGGTATATGTGGAGGGCTCTGACACAGTCAAGGGTGTGCAGCCTTTGCTCCTCCGGGGAGGAGTGTGGCTCCGGGTGGAAGCTAGGAAGTTCAATGGTCTGGTTGACATGGAAGGCGGACGCCACCTTAGGTACGAACTTAGGGTGGGTCCGGAGAGAAGCTCTGTTCTCAGTGAGCTGGGTGTAGGGTGGGTGAGCCACCAGGGCTTGTAGTTCACTGATCCTCCTCGCTGATGTGATGGCGATCAGGAATAATGTCTTCCAGGAGATGTGCTTCATGGCTGCTGAGTGCAGGGGCTCGAAGGGTGGCAGTGCAAGCTGGTTGAGGATGACGTTGAGGTCCCAGTGGGGCACTGGGTCCCTGATTGGTGGATGAAGGTTGTGGAGACCTTTCATGAAGCGGGCGATGATAGGCTGAGCTGTGATGGAGGTGTCACCGCACCGGTCATGGAATGCCGCAATCGTGACGAGGTGGACCCGGATGAATTGCGGTTGTAGGCCCTGCAGGGAAAGTCCTGTGAGGTATTGCAGCACTTGTGGCACAGGGCAGGAGAAGGGGTTGAACTGCCAAGCAGAGCACCAGGTGGTGAAACGTCACCATTTTAGGCCATAGGACTTCCTGGTTGAAGGGCATCTGGCCGCAAGTACCACCTGTGTGACCTCGGGGAGGTGGAGGGGGGATAGTGCTACCTGCTCAGCCTCCACGCTGTCAAGGATAGGGTCTGAAGGATGGGATGGAGGGTGTTGCCGTTGTCCTGGGAGATCAGATCCGGCACCAGGGGAAGGCGTATCAGTGCTTCTTGTGCCAGGCGACAGAGGTACGGGAACCACATCTGGCATGGCCAGTGGGGCACGATGAGGATGGCTTATGCTTTGTTGCTTCAGGGTCAGCGATATCATGGAAAGGGGGGGAAAGGCGAATACTAGTGACCATTCCCCCCCCAGTACACGTCAAATGCATCCGATGCAATGCTGAGGTGGGAGGGGTGTTTCAAGCAGAAAGTGTTGCACTTCGTGTTCTCCTCTGTTGCAAAGAGATCGACTTGTGGCTGCCCCCACCGCTGGAAGAGGGTGCGGGTCACCTGGCAGCTGAGGGTCTACTTGTGGGGGTTGAGCTGACGGCTGAGCCAGTCTGCTAGTTTGTTTTGGAGCCCCGAGAGATAGGAGGCTCGGATGAGGCAGTGCTTGGATAGCGTGATCCATATCTGGAGAGCTTCCCTGCAGAGGGAGCGGGAGCCGGTTCCTCCCTGCTTGTTGATGTAGAACATGGCCACCTGGTTGTCCATCTGGAGGAGGACTGCTTTCCCATAGATGAAGTTTTGGAAGGCTCGGAGGGCATGTTGAATCGCCCTAAGCTCCAGGAGGCTGATATGTAGTGTCCGTTTTCTTGCAGTCCAGGCTTCCTGGGTGTGGAGGTGGAGACAGTTCGCCCCCCAGCCTGTGGGTGAGGCGTCGGTGGTGATGGTTAATTGGTGAACAGGTTGCCTCAGGGGGCGACCGCGTCTAAGGTTCCTTTTGCGTGTCCACCAGTGGAGAGAGGCTGTTACTGCTGCATTTAGGTGGATGCATGTGCCCAGGGGCTGTGAGTGCTGGCTCCAGTGTGACTGCAGGTGCCATTGTAGGTGGCGCATGTGAAGCTTCGCCATTGTAATCACCTGGGTCGATGCAGCCATGTGGCCCAGGAGGTGGAGCAGCGTTCGAGTGGTTGTTGGGCCATTCGCTGAGAAGCTTCAAGTCAGGCTTATGGCGTCCCTCCAGGGATGGGGAAGGAATGCTTTGAAGGCGGTGGTGTCTATAATCGCCCCGATGAATTTGAGGCATTGGGAGGATTGCAGGTGTGATTTCTGGTGGCCCAGAGATGATAGCAGGGAGATGATTTGTCGAGTAGCTGATGTGGGTTCCCGTGATGAGGGAACAGAGATTAGCCAGTCGTCAAGGTACAGGAGCATGCATATGCCCTGTTTGTGGAGGTGTGCAGCTGCTACAGCCACACATTTGGTAAACACCCGTGGTACGGTTGAGAGTCCGAAGGGGAGGACCTTGTATTGGTAGTGTCTCCCCATGACTTGGAAGCAAAGGTATTTGCAGTGGTCCCTGTGTATGGGGACATGTGTGTAAGTGTCCATTAAATCCAGGGATGTCAGCCATTCTCCCCGCTGGATGAGGGGGAGGATCGATCCAAGGGAGTGCATTCAGAACCTTTCCTTGACAATGAATTTGTTGAGGTTGCGGAGGTCGAGAATGGGGTGGAGGCCTCCCGTCTTCTTGGGAACCATGAAGTATCTGGAGTAGAAGCTGGAGTGCATCTCCTCCGTCGGTACAGGTTCTATCGCTTTGGATGCAAGGAGGGAGGATATTTCTGCCGCTAGGTATGTGAGCGAGCTGATGTCCATCTTGTCGCGGGGAGGTTTGCGTTGTGACAGTGTTGAGAGAAATCTGATCCCAGTATCCTTCCCTGATATTCTGCAGGACCTACTTGTCTGTTGAGATCGACTCCCAGGCTTCTAGGAAGGTGGTGAGCCGATCCCCGGTGGGGGGGGGGTTGGCTTTCGTGCATTTGTCAAAAGGCCTGGTTGGTCTTTGCTGATGTGGTTTGAGGGGTCTTTTGCTGTCTCCTCTCCTGTTGGCGGGGTTTACTGCGGTAGGGGGTCTGCTGAGATTGTGGCTTGTACCGTGGCTGCTGCCACTTTCGGTACAAGCTGTATTGTCGTCTGGAGGAGGAGTAAAGCTTCTGGTAGTAGGGGGCCTTGCGGTTGTTCCGCTCTAGACCTTAATCTGCGAGGGTTTGTAGTGTGGTACAGTGGTCCTTCATGGTGGTCATCAACGCAGGGGGCGTCTGCTATATGGTCATGTGTGTCCTCCCGCAGGCCGGAGGCTTGGAGCCTCGGAGCCAGGCTAGACAACAAGCCGATTTAGCCGCTTCTGCAGTGCGCACAGCTGCGTTGAAGGCATCGAAGGCTACTCGGACCTGGTGTTTTATGCACTCCTGGAGGTCTGTCAGGGGGGCATTGGTTGAGGCTTGTGTACCTTGTGTAACTGTGGTTTTTAACTGTTCCAGGAAGACGTCCTGGTAGAGGGCATGCTGGAGCTGGTGGGCGGACACCCTTGCACATAGCATGGCACCCTGAAACACCTTTTTCCCGATATCATCGAGAAGCTTGAGGTCTCTGCCTGAGGGGTTGTTGGAATGTGTCCGTGTGGATTTGGAACTTTTGAAGGCGGACTCCACCACTATGGAGTGGTGTGGGAGCTGCATTTGTCAAACCTGGCAAGGGCTGAAATTGGTCCAGTTTCCGTGATGTAGGCAGTCCTGAGGTGGGGTTCTGACAAAGTTTTTGAGGAGGTTCTCATGCAGCAGGGGGTGCACGGGTATAGGTGCGGCGACCCTAGGAGCCTCTAAAAACTTTAGTGCTGCTTGGGTCTTGGGTTGCTGGTCGGAGGTGTGGCAGGGAGCTGTCAGAGCCATAGCTGTTGAGAGCTTGCAAAGGAATTTTGGGTAGGTGAGGTCCTCTGGACTGTTGGGTGAGGGGTCCACCTTAGACGGTTCCAGATCCGGTCCGGAGGTCGGCGGGTTTTCAGCAGAAACAGGGGATTCGGGAGCAGTGGCCTCTTCCCCGTCACAGGGGGTACCCACAGGGTCTAGGGCAGACTCTGGGGTGACCTCCAGGTGAGCGGTCTGAGGATTGGGGACTGCGAGCGGGGAAGGAGGGAGGTGTCCCGTGAGACTGGATCCACTGCTGGAAGAAACTGGAGAGCAGGCTGGTAAACTGTGCAATCATATCGGGCGTCCTTTGTAAGGGGAGGTCCAAGATAGCGGAGTCATGCTGCCCCCCAAACCTTTCAGGAAGTTTAGGAAGGGAGGTCCCTGGTGGTCCTGGGTCCATTGGGGGTTGCTGCGGAGGGTCGGAGTCTATATCAGAGTCTGGAGGGAGTGCATACCTGCTGTGTAGTCTGGAACTGCTGATGCTGTGGTTAGGAGAGGTGCTGCTAGAGGAGGAATAGTAGCGCCGGTGTCCCTGTCTGTGTCGGTGCCTTTTATAGGGTGGGCTGTTGCCGGCTGCTGCTGTGTCTCCTGTGCCGTTTACCTGCCCTTCTAGAGCCTCTGCTACATCAGCAGAGAGGCTTGCCGGTGGGCGTGTTTGTGCCTGGAGCCATGCGTCTTGCTGCTCGCATTGCCGTGGCGCCGGCCAATGGCGCCGAGGTGGGCGGAGTCAGAGGAGGAGTCCAAGATGACTGCCAGCAGAGGAGCCCTCCGATCCGGGGAACACCGGGGAATCCCGCGAAGATGCTGCAGCTCTGGGAGGAGATGCTGCCAAAGTAGGGAGACAGAGCGGCTGCAGATAGAGGCCTGCAAGGGTGCATCCGGAGCCGTGGAGGAAGCCGGCTGAGTAAGGGTTTGTGGAACAGTAGGGACATCATGGAGGTCCGCGTGGTCGGTGGAAGAAGTACCTGTGTCCTTGTTCCCCGAGACGAGCTCTTGAAGGGCATACCGCTGTGATTTTCGGGCACGGGGGGACATCTTAGCGCACTGAGCGCAGTCCTCTACTTTGTGTGGAGACTCCGAGGCATCTTAGGCAATGATCATGGGAGTCTGTTGAATTCATTTTCCTGGAGCAGCCAGGGCATTTTTTAAACCCCGGTTTAGGCGTCTTGATTGTAGGTTTTCTTCTCTTTCTTTTTTTTTTTTTTTTTACAGAATTGTGGTGTAGGTTTCAGGAGAGTAGGAGAGTTCATCTTGCTGGCAAGGCGGAAGAGTAAGGAGTGGCTGGCTAGGGGCGGACCTGGAGGTGGGACCTGGGGGCTCATGCTCAGAAGAGCGAAGCCCTTCTGTGCTTTAGAGAGTACTTCCGTCTCGGCGCCGTCAGATGACGTCACCTAGTGTGACTAACTCATCCTGCTTGTCCTAGGAGAATGATTGTTATATGCAGACTCGTTTTTGATATATTTTCCTGTTTACTTCTGTTTTTTATCCTTCTTTTCATTATGTCTGGCTTGCATTATCCCTTTGAATTTACTTGTTATGTAAATTCATTAGGAAAGAGAAATGAAATAACTTAATGAGTGGTTGCACACTTAAATGGACATTTATATGAGTAGAGGTACATGATGGGAAATACACATGCATCACTGGATTCAGTGAATTCTTATGGCTTGAAATTTGATGGCCATGGTCAGTGAATTCTTTAAACACTGGCCGCAGCCATTAAATAAATCATGTATTTTCAGCACCGGAGCTATCCAGATAGTGGTGATATTCAGTCCGCTATGGAGGTCATTCTAGAACACAAATAAGGGTTTTGTATATGCGACAGGGACGTTTATCTGCCGAAAATGTCCATGGCCATATTCTGAAATACTGCTGACTTGCACATCCACGCCGTCAGCACAGGAATCTCAGAACATGCCCAGAAGGTGCGGAACGGTGTGGTCAGCCACCGAGACATATAAAGCATATTCAGGAAAGGCCTGTGTATGTTTTCAGTGTTTCCTTCAGACGTCCCCATTATTCCTGTGGAAATGTGGAATAAGGCCAGGACTTAGAAAAAATTCTGCTCTGCTCTTCAATGCGTCCCATATTGAAGAATGTTTGTGACAAGTATGTTTTGAACTGATGTGTCTGAAGTCTGGAAAAACACAAGATGCAGTTTTAAAGAACAGAAAGCAGAGGTGAGGGAAGGTTGTAAGGTAAAGAAACATTAATAAACACCCCTACAGAAATATCTATTTTTTTATTGTACACCGCTTTGTGTATTCTAAAGGCGGTATAGCAAATGTAAATAAATGATAACAATAGCCATTAAGAATAGTGTTTATTCTAGCTATGCTGACATTTGCTGTTTGTGCTAAAGGAGCTAATCTAGGGTTCTGTAACAATTCCTATGTTCTGAAAAATGGGCTTGTTAATGTAGGGATTGTATGTGAGTGAGTATGGAAAAGATTCTTGTTTGGGTGAACGCAGATCAGATGTTCTTGATAGGTGCAGGGCAGCTTTTTGTCAGAAATATGTTTTTTGTGACTGCAAGAGAGAGTATGTGTGTGTGGTTTGAGTGTTGCACAGGAGGATCTGGTGTGCTCATCTGCAATTCTGGGGGGACATGACCGCCTGGCCAGCACCTGAACTGTATGGATGACCGCAGTGTCAACAGGTACCAGTGTGATGGGGCAGAATATATCAGCAAAGGTTCTCTATAGTGAAATGCAAAACACATCCCTGTCAATAAAAAGGTATCCTCAGAATGAGAGCATGTCAGTGCAAACAGCACTAATACATGACCAAAAGCACCATCATCGCTTTTCAAAAATGTGCACATTTGTAGAGACCGATGATGGTGCTTTTGAGCATGTATTAGTGCTGTTTGCACTGTTGCATGCTCTCGTTCTGAGGGTCCCTTATTGACAGGGATGTGTTTTGCATTTTGCTATAGTGAACCTTTGCTGAGTTCTACTGGTCCATACTTAGCTTTGTAAAGACTGTTATAATTATCAGAGATGCCCCATGCAAGCATAACTAACGAGTTCTTCTACTGCCATGTATGCTTTGATGCACGCTATGTCAGGACAGACGTTTCTCCTTCTACTTGCTTTTACAATATCTTTGCATGCACTCAGATTGCTTTGCAGTGTTCTTGGCATGCAACAGACTATATATATTGTCTGGTTGGCATCACCATTATTGTATCATCAGTAGTCATATGTAGATTGCAGGAAGACAGCACTGTCTGTGAGAGAGCAGTTGAGGAGATACACGTTTTAACAATGGAGGTGTGGTGACGCAGAGACAGGCAAGATTGAAAACGTCAATCTTTTCAGAATACGATGAGCGTGGGGATGTCCAAGCCATTGGCTGCGTCTACCTGTGTCCCGTTATGACAGCAAGGGCCCATGTTTTCCATAGTGGTTTGTGCATGCTGTGCCGGAAACATCTATGTCCCCATCTTCGATTTGGATGTGCCAGCGGGCCAGACGTGCATGTTATGGAACTGGGCTCCACCCTTAATAAGGAAAGCTCTTTCTAACTAGATAGCTATCCAGATAGCAGACTGAATATCGCTGTTCTCCCGATAACTTGACACACTGCTTGTACTCTACCCAGACACTCTTATAGCACTATTTGCACTATTTGGATAGTGCCGAGGCAATCTGTAAGGATTTTCAGAAAAACTCTCTCTATAATGTCGCTGAAAATCCACAGATAGTGCCAGCTACAGCAAATATTTGGATAACAGCTGTCCTTATTCGAATATTTGCTTTGGAATATCGACCTGTTAATTTTGTCCTACCTACCGGCCTTTTTGTATTTGTTAATACGTGTAATGCTGTACCAGTTCTAAAGGAGGGTGTTTTACTAAGCAGGAATTATAATTCTTTTTCAGCTAAGTATTTACAGTATTTTCCCTCAGACGCTTTCTTTGTTGCAGCCCCCACTTTATGGAATAGTCTGCCCACCCCTCTTTGTATAGAACAAAATTTCAAAAGCTTTAAGAAGGCACTAAAAACATGCTTATTCGCAGCTGTATTCAGACTTTCGATGGCTAACCCCTGAGGTGCTTTCCCTCGTCGTGGGCCTGGCACCCTTCTCCCTTACTTATCTTGTATCCTGGAACTAGTCTCCCTCCTTATGGTCTTCTCTCTTTGTCTTTCCTATCATTGAAACTGGCGTTCTTTTCTATTCCTTGACATATTAATATTTTGTATTGTAAGCTGCATAGTTTGCGTACAGATATTGCAGTATATCAAATAAAAGCAAACACAAACGCGCGCGCGCGCGCACACACACACACACATGTCTTGCTAGAATCAATTTGGAAAACCCAATTTTAAAAAGCGGGGAAAATATTTAGCGGCTTAATTTTGGAGATGTTTCCCAAGTTAAAGAATGCTTCAGTATAGTAGTGAATTCTGTGAAAAGATAGGGGTTTTACGATATAGGATTATAGGATAGGGTTAGAGAACTTGGAATTAGTTTAACATGTCTCTCTTTTCTCATTAACTTCTGTGTCCTGTGGTGGGACAGCAGGCTGTAAGATATGAGATGGAAGAGCTTGTTCTGGAATGGAGTGATAGTCAGTATTCCAAGAGCACTAACTACTAGCATGCTCTTCTGATCTATGATTGCAAGCTTTCCTGAAGTCTTGCCTCTGTATGCTTTCCCTACTTGTTTTGGTAGCAAAACTTAAAGAATATTATCAGAGCAGATTCATAATTTACTTTTGGGAGGGGAGAACTAGGAGCATATCTTATAAATTGCTTGCAAAAACCTGGCATCCTTATGGTAAGTGCTTGAGGAAGGGCACTGATGTGGTTTTGAAGAGTTGGCTCCATGGGCAAGTTGCTAGAAGAAAGGGGAGGCACAAAAGGCATGCATGTGCGTTGACCCTGTTGTAGTCTGCCTCCTTCACCCCTGGGGCACTTACATGGGCCCCTTCCTATTTGACCAGAAGGAGGCAGTCATCAGGGAGAGGGCTTGGAATTCGGCTGTGACTCTATCAGAATCCTTACAATAGTACATGTACTCCGATGGCTGCTTGGCATTGTGAGGTGCCTGCTGCCAAACCTTCTGCCTCTGGGGGAATCAGACTTGGCTGGATCTATAAGGTGAGTGAAAAAAAGAAGAGAGAGAGGGAGAGCTGCCGATTGAGTTCAAGAGAATGACGGCAAGTCTGGGAATCAAGCTGGGAGAGGGGAGGAAAGGAAGGCGAAAGATCCAGGGATTGAGCTGGGGAGAAGAGGGAGAGAGGACACGTGTGGAGTCCAAGGTGGAGGTACATGATTCCTACAGTGATCATGTTGTAAAAAAAAGGGAAAAAATCACTGCTTATTTGTAAATGGAGGCTTATGGCACCATTATCTAATAGAAGTTGGTTCAAATTGATTTGGAAGCCCAAAGGAGCAGAAGGAAACTGTCAGGACCAGGTAAAAAGGCCCTCAGGGAAGAAGGAACATTTTTGGCCCAGGAAAATAAAATTACTTGACGTAGACCACATACAGGCCAATGCAGAAAGCCAGTGCTAGACCCGCGCTGAAGTGATTTTTTACGTTCCTGACAATGCACACATTTTAATGTTCGATGCAAGAAGGATAGGGCATGCAAATGACCCCCGCGTTAACTGTGTGCATGCGACTGAGCCACTGCAGCATTCAACTGGGAGAGCAAGAAACACATGTACACAAGAAGCCTACGCTATTTGGCTTGCTCTCTGGGCATTCGTGACAGAATTTTGTTGGCATCGGGGATGATGATGGCATCAAAATACTGTGGGGGGAGGGGGGAATGGGACCGCTGGGCCACCAGGGATTCTTTTTTTGTCAGGCATGGCCCCCGGTAGTGTTTTGATGGCATCGGGGGCTTTGCCTGATCATCTGAGGAGAAGATGATCTAGGCATCGGGGAAAGCACCCAGTGCCGTCAAAATACTGTCGGGGGCACACGTTAGAGGTTTACGTCACCTCAGACCCTGAAGTAAAAGTTTTGGTGCTATGGTTGGTTGCAAAATCATCTACGCCTGTCTCTGCATTGGGCATACCATGATTTGCAAACCATGCAGCTGATTAAAATACATTTAAATACGCTTGGCGTTAATTGGGCATTACTGTAGTTCTTCCACGGGGATTGACATCTGTTTTCTGCATTCAAAAAGTTGTAAAGTGTGCTCAAACGTGGCATTATGTGTGCTGAAAGGCCGCACTAGCTTTCTGCATTTGCCTGATAGACAGGGCCGGATTTACCTATACGCCAGCTACGCCGTGGTGTAGGGCCCACAGCTGGCAAGGGCCCACAAAAATTGAAGAAATTGTTAGCTTTTTTAAAATTCAATAAAAAAAAAACGCTGGCTGCTGCCGCGGCAGCATGGACTGTCCCACGGGGTCCCCTCTGCTGCCGCGGCAGCATGGACTGTCCCGCGGGGCCCCCTCTGCCTGGCTGAGCCCCTCCGTGCCGGCTTTGAGAGGCGCGAAGGGAGAGTGTCTCCCTCGCGTCTCTGTTAAGCCCGCAGGGGCTGATGCCCCTGCAGGCTTAACAGAGACGCGAGGGAGACACTCACCCTTCGCGCCTCTCAAAGCCGGCACGGAGGGGATCAGCCGTCGCGGCGGGAGGGATTCAGCCGGTCAGAGGGGGCCCCGCGGGACAGTCCATGCTGCCGCGGCAGCAGCCAGCATTTTTTTTTTTAAATTAAATTGTACTTGAGCCGATGGGGGGGCTGGGGCTGGAAATGGGCTGGGGGGGTTAAGACTGGAGGTGGGCTGACACGAAGAAACCAGAAGAAAGTGGCTGGAGCAATTGCAGCTGAAAAAAAATGCACAAAAGGTAGAACAATATCTCTTTAATTTGAATTTATTAATTGGAATATGTCAGCTCTGGTAAATGTGCATCATTAACGTCTGCGCTTTGTGTAGTACAAGAGCAAATTAATGTATAGTTTTATTTCTACAGTGTTGTACATTCCAAGTTTGGCTTTTGGGATTCCCAGTTTAATTATGACGTCAGGGCCAACAGCGCGCAGCTGATCCGGCGTGCTCGTTTTTATCTTTTCTGGGGGCCCACAATTTTTGTTGGCGTAGGGCCTCACTCAAGGTAAATCCGGCCCTGCTGATAGACAGTGAGTGGGAAAGAGACTGGTTTTGTACACCACTTTGGGTGGTCTAGCAAAAGGCAGTATAAACTAATCATAAATAAAAAATCATATCTACGATATAAGTTTGGTTTGCTACTACATTAATTTATCATTTCTTAGAATTACTGAAGGTACAAAGTGCTGTACAGAGGTGATAAATATTCAAATACAAATTGGCCCTGCTCAAAAGAGCTTAGAACCAAAGTAGGTACCAGAGGCAATGGGAGATAAGCGACTTGCCCTAGGTTATAAGGGTGTCAGTGGCAGAAGCAAGATTTGAAGCCCGGCTTGCCAGCACATTGCTTTAAGCACTAAATCACTTTCTCTCCTGCATTGTTAGCGCAAGGGTCAGTAATCTGTCCTAGAAGCATGAGAGGTGGGAGGCCCTGCTCCAGAGGCTGTTTACCACTGACAGTGCTCAAAGCAAAGCGGTGGTTCTTGAATCAGCTTTGTAAAGGACTGCATCCTGCACCATATTTTTATTTTATTTTATATTTGAATTTTACAATAACACTCAGAAATTGAGCGAGGCAATGAAAATAACAATACAAAGAAAAAACGGAAAAATCCTTTAACTAGTCAATCAGTCAATTAGCCTTGTCCGCTCTAGCCCACAAACAGAGAGTGGACCCAGGAAAGAGAACTAAAAATAAAATGCATAAAACAGAAAATAAATCAAAAACAGGTACAATAACCAGTACTCAACTATGCTCATTTAAAGGCAGAAGGTTAAGTTCCCAAAACCTCAGAATGACGAGCAGCGGATGAAGGCCACCAGCTGGGAGGGCTCATAAAAAATATACAACACGGACTGATACCAGATCAGACATTTACATGGCTATTTAAGGAAAGAGAGCCCCCTCCCCCCCCCCCACCCCCCAGCTGCTGGACTCCAGAACAGAGTAGGAGAAACTCCTGTCTCCTCCGCTGGGTGTCCCTTAAGAGGTCAGGAAACATGCAAACAGTTAGACCCTTAAACAACAGATTCCACTTCCTAAAAACATTTTCATCCACCACTCCTTATCAGATAACAGTGCCAAAGTAATCAATAAAGTAGAAGGGACTACAGATTCTTCCTGTGATGATTCTAACAAAGCAGATACATTCAAGGCATCAACATGTGATAACCCAGCCACCATCCCAACACTACCTTCTTTTTTACCAAAGTAGATAATACATCTTCACAATAGTGGGATGTGATTCAGAAGGAATATCTAGAGTCTCTATTAAGTAAGAATGAAACATGTCCCTTGCAGACACAGTCATTGCCTTGGGAAAATTTACAACTCTAGTTGTGTTTTCCAACATCTCCAACTTAGCTCTCATCGTGGTGGTATCCTTCCTGAAGACATCTGAATATCCCTCCAATACCATCACCTTAGATTGTAAATCAAAGGCAGTCATTTGGAAAGAAAGTATCTTGGTCACATTCTCCTGAATAGCAGTGGAATTATTCACCACTTGAGTAGACAAGCTGGAAATCTGTGGCACCAAGTCCTCCCTGAGATGCATGACTACAGACCATATAGACTCCACCGTTATGACCTCTGGGAGCACCGAGGAGAAAGATGGGGAGAACCCCATCACCACGGGCACAACTTCCACTCTGCTCCGCACCGGGTCTGGAACACTCAGGGCAGCCAAAACCACTACCTATCCCTCTGCCCTTTGCAGCTGTTCCGGGAGAGCACCTTCGAACGATCCAGGAACCGGATCCAGCCTCTGCTGACAGGCCGAGTCCATGAACGTGAAAGACGACTCCTGCATCGCTCACCCAGGAACCTCTTGCTGGCAAGGAATCCTCGAGGCATGCCCAGAGCCTGAGGAGAAAGATTCCACACCCAAAGTAGACGCCGAAGTCTCTGCCTCCAATGACTGCAAAGCCGAGCTATCCTCCCCAGACAAGGCTGGTTGTCACGGTAGGGGAAAGAAAAAGGAATCCAAGGGTCCAGAGACCTGCACAGATAATGGCATTGAAGCCAAAGGGGCCAGAGAGGGCTGCTTAGGCCCCTTAGCTTTCCGCTTTCTCCCCATCCAACAGCCCACACCGCTTAAGCGCGCCTGTCCGTCACCATCTTGGTCCCCAAGTGACAGCATTCTGGAATGATCTACACTACTTGCCTCTGGTCCACCACAATATTTGACGTATATCGGGTTCAGGATGGTAGAAGAAAATACAGGAGAGTCATTTGGAATAGAGGGAGCTGTGGAAGTGAGAGTACAAGGAACAAGATACGAATTCCTTGCTCTAATGACAATATGAATTCTATTCACTATTTAGAACAGAAACATGTATAAGACAGTTTTTCCATAAACACCAAACGGGAAACTCCCTTTACTACTTCAGGCATGTTGCCAGCGTGTTGTTTTCAGTTTTTTATTACAGAATCACTTATTCCATATCTTTCTCCACAGTTAGGTGGGTTCTTGCTAGATTCTGCCCTGGCGTGAGGATTTTCTCTTCTGCAACTTATGTGGTGCTCCCTAACTCTACAATGATCCTTTTGCTGTTATGTAACACTGGGCAAGACTTGCCTCTAGTAACCTCATGGACAATCTTGGCTACAGGAAATCTCACCAACATCAATCAAAACCAGTTTTTTCACTGTTCAATGTCTAACAGGTTAGTCTTCATTGTTGAATTGTAGGTCATATCTAATGGTTGCCAGCTGCTCTCCAAAGGAGATAATTATTACCAAAATAAAACATATTTTTAAATTAGGATTTTATTTTCCAGCCAAACCCACTGGATTCTGGATGCGCGTTTTCTGCATCACCTCAGAGGTAGATTCTGTAGGAGGGGTTAGAAAATTCTCTGGCATATCTGCATATAGATTTTACACAATGTTACAGATATGGAACACAAATGGGCTTGTTTAGATAAGAGAATACTGTCTCTTGATGTTTCTTTCTTGTATGAACAATAAAACAGGAAAAAATGGAGAACTTGAAAGCGTTTTACAGTATATGCATGCTCAGCTGTAGCATGCCCCTAAATAACTCAACTCAGTCGTTTGCTGAGGCCATGTCCTTTCATGATTCCAAAGCTTTGCATACAGAATTGATTTGTATTCTTTCAAAGTGGTTTAGTACATGCCTCAGCAGTGATTTCTTCTGTTGGGATATAGCTCATTTTCTTGTTTTGCTTTATCTCTTAAATATGACACATCAATGTTCAGCAGCGATGGTCCAATTAGCAGCATCCGTTATCCGGTTAAACACATCAGAGATTAGGATATCCAGTGGGATGGGGCAGATAGTGCTTCTGAACATGCTTACAGATGGCTCTGACGTTATTTTGAGTGCATCAGGGAGGGCGATGAATGGGGCAGGAGTGGAGCCGGCAATTATTTGTACAGCGTCACTATTCAACGCCACTATACAGATATAATCTGGATCATTTAGGAAAGCAAAGAAAGTTGTGCTAAGGCTATATGAACAGCCGGCAGGATCTCAGAGCGTATAGCCATCCTTTCCAATAGGTCAGTCTAGAAGCACAGTAGTAAAACGGAAGGTTGAGTAATCCCACACCTCCAATATATTTTCAAAGCCCCAAGGTTCTAAGTCTGATATGTGGAACTCCTGTGTTCCAGATAAAACCAGATAGACTGCAGCCCTGTTCAGATCTGTGAAAACTTTACAAGGGATAGAACTGGATCCATGTTGGAAAATGTACATTAGTCTATGCCAAGCAATCATCCAATCAGACTATGCAGTTGGAAAATCAGTCCAGGATGCTAAATCATGTTTAATCTATGCACTTATGGGGAGGTAATTCTTTTAAAATGGTCACAGTATTTTCTGGTAATAACCACCTTAAGGTACAGGCATCTCATCTCTCTTTAAAGCTGGAGAGCTAAGGAGGATCACAAATCTGGAGCCAGTTCATTTATTTAGATATATTACACACCCCTTCTTACAAAACCTCAAGGTGAATTACAACATATGTGCAACAGGCCCAAGAAATAGCTCAGTGAAAACCACAGTTAAATAGAAACCATAACTATAATTATAAATCAAACAATAGCATAATAACATAAACATAATAAAAACACCATACATAAAGCCACATAATAGACATGAGCATAGTCATATTTATTTTAAAACCTGAATCCTCATTCTATCAATACAAAGAGGTCAATATTCAGCAGGACGGTCAATGCATAAAGTTGTAACTTCATGCAGATTTTCAGCCAGGCTATGCATTCATGTCTGAAAGCTGAAATTGTCAGCATAACTTTAAATGGATAACTTATCTGTTTAAAGTTGTTCTTGTTATTTCTGCATTCAGACCTGAATGCATAAGTTAGAGAGATAACAACTCATTTTATTTATAACATTATATTTTGTCGTGCTTCAAATAACCTTTTGCCAGTACACCCCAAATCCCTTCTCAGTTGAAAACATATAACTTTGGCCATGTGGAGGGTAATTTTATAAACGTCTATACCTTCTCTAGGGCACAAATAGGTATTAAAAAAGTGCTTGTTTTACTAGAAACACATCCAGAGGGTGTAGAGAAGATGGTCCTCTACTATTCCTAGTGGGCCCGATTCTGTCTCTGTATACATCTCCTTTGAAAGTCCAAGCTGACCCGGACATACAAAGGAGATTGCGATTCTGATCCCGCGGGCCTGCACATACGGGCACTGCCCGGCTAACTCAGCCAGAGCTTTTCAATGGAGCCATGGTGCCATGGCATCATTTTCCCATGACACCACGGCTCCATTTAAAAGCTGCGATGCGGGCCGCCTGCCCAAAATGTTAATTTCCCAAAGCCCAACCCCCAATCCGGCCTCTAAGGCCAGGGTCGGGCTGTGGGGAATTAACACTGCCCCCCCCCCCCCAGTCCCTTCTGCCCCCTGGAGCACACAAAATTGAAACGTCCAGGGAAGTTATTCCACCCTGGGGGTGGAATAACTTCCCTGGCCAGTTTGCTGGCCCTGGACATACAGGGCCAACATTAGAATCGGCCCTATACGTCCAGGGCTGGCAACCGCCCACTCTCCGCCCCCGTGCCACCCCTTCCCTGCTCCCATATAACTTCCCCGCACCTCCCTGCTATCTGTGCCTCAGAATGACCCCCAGTGCATGTCACATGCATAAAGATATTTGTGGGGAATTAGGGAATTATGATTTGTGACTTTGGTGCTGCAGAACATCCCCCCCCCTCAAGAATGGCAGGCTGGGACACATCCCCTGTCTGAAATACCATTGTGGGGATCTCCCCGCAAACATCCATATCAGGTGCGCCCATGTTTCTGAAATCGTGCCTGAACTTGAGTGTGACTAGTCTTTTTGAGGCACGCTTTCACATGAACATCCCTGATTGCACCTGGATGTTATTTCTAAAATGTACCTTTATACATGTACCTCATGATTCTGTTTGCGGTCCTCCCACGCTATTCCCAAACACTCGTAAACTCAGCTCACATAAGAATGCATACCTTCTTGTCACCATGCATACTTTTACTCTGCTTATAAGAAACATAGAAACATGATGACAGAAAAAGACCACATGGCCTATCTAGTCTGTCCTTCCATAACAACAACTACAACAGTCCACTTTTTACCTTTAGAGATCCTCTGTGTTGGTCCCATGCTTTTTTGAATTCAGTTACTGTCCTCATCTCTACCACCTCCACTGGGAGACTATTCCATGGATCCACTACTCTTTCTGTAAAGAAATATTTCTGCATATCACTCCTGAATCTATCTCCCTTCACCCTCATCCCATGTCCCCTCGTAGCAGAACTTGCTTTCCATTGAAAGAGGCTCTCTCCCTGAACATTTATGCCAAGGAGGTATTTAAACATCTCAGTCATATCACCTCTATCCCGCCTTTCCTCTAAGGTGTACATATTAAGATCCTTAAGTCTGTCCTCATATGCTTTATAATGAAGCCCATTAATCATTTTAGTAGCAACCCTCTGCACCGACTCCATCCTGTTCACATCTTTTTGAAGGTGCGGTCTCCAGAATTGCACACCATACTCCAAATGAGGTCGCACCAAAGACTTATACAGAGGCATTATCACCTCCTTTCTTCTGCTAGCCATTCCTCTCCGTATGCACCCTAGCATCCTTCAGGCTTTTGCCGTCACCTTTTCTACCTGTTTAGCTACTTTAAGATCATCAGACACAACCACGCCTAGGTCCCACTCTTCTTTAGTGGACAAAAGTACTTCACCTCCTATACTGTATTGCTCCCTTGGATTGCTGCAGCCCAAATGCATGACCTTACATTTTTTAACATTAAATCCCAGCTGCCAAATTCTAGACCATTCTTCAAGCTTAGCTAGATCCCTCCTCATGTTATCTACACCTTCCTGGGTGTCTACTCTATTGCAGATTTTGGTATCATCTGCAAAGAGGCAAACCTTACCCGACAGCCCTTCCGCTATATCACTAACAAAGATGTTAAAAAGAATCGGACCAAGGACAGATCCCTGGGGCACACCACTGGTAACATCTTTCTCCTCAGAGTGAGCTCCATTTACTTGTACTCTTTGTCGCCTCCCACCCAACCAATTTCTAACCCAAGCAGTAACTTTAGGGTCCATCCCTAGGGTGCTCAGTTTGTTTATAAGTCGCCTGTGAGGAACAGTGTCAAAGGCTTTACTGAAATCTAAATACACCACATCTAGAGCTCTCCCTCGGTCCAACTCCCTGGTCACCCAGTCAAAGAAATCAATCAGATTTGTCTGACAAGACCTGCCTCTGGTGAATCCATGCTGCCTCGGATCCTGTAATCCGCTGGACTCCAGAAACCTCACTATTTTCTCTTTCAGCAGCGTTTCCAATAATTTACTCACCACCGAAGTTAAACTAACCGGCTTGTAGTTTTCAACCACATCCTTACTTCCGCTTTTGTGTAAAGGCACCACATGAGCCTCTCTCCAGTCCTTTGGCACCACTCCCGACTCCAACGAGGCATTGAAAAGGTCAGTCAGTGGAGTTGCTAGAACATCCCCAAGTTCCCTCAGTATTCTAGGGTGTATCCCATCCGGTCCCATCGCTTTGTCTACTTTAAGTTGAGCTAGTTTCTCACGAACACAGTCTTCTGAAAATTGTTCAAGATGTCCCTTGCTTCTGTTCTTATTTGTGGGTGTTTTCTGAGGTCCTGCTCCTGGTTCTTCATCTGTGAACACAGAACAAAAATATTTGTTAAGCAATTCCGCTTTATCGTTATCAGCTTCTAAATATTCCCCCCCTGCACCCTTGAGTCTGACAATACCACTTTTGCCCTTCCTCTTCTCACTAATATATCTGAAAAATGTCTTATCCCCCCATTTTATTGCATTGGCTATTTCCTCCTCCTTTTGAATCTTTGCCTTCTTGACTACTTTGCTAGCTTCTCTAAGTTTTTCCAAATACAGATGCCTGTATTCCTCTCTCTGTGATCTCTTGTATTTCATGAAGGCCTCCCTCTTTTTCTTCACTTTTTCAGCTACTTCCTTCGAAAACCATAGCGGTCTCCTGTTCCTTTTGCCTTTATTTACCATTTTAACAAAAAGGTTGGTTGCCTTTAAAATACCCCCTTTCAGTTTTGCCCACTGTTTTTCTACATCCCCCAGATATGCCATACTGGGTCAGACCAAGGTCCATCAAGCCCAGTATCCTGTTTCCAACAGTGGCCAATCTAGGTCATATGTACCTAGCAGTTTCCCCAAAAGACACAGTTTCCACAATGCTTGTACTGGATCAAGCATTGATATCCTGGGTCCCTTCTTAATAATGGTTTATGGACCTTTCCTCCAGGAACTTGTCCAAACCTTTTTAAAACCCAGCTACACTAATTGCCTTTACTACATCCTCTGGTAACAAATTCCAGAGTTTGATTACACGTTGAGTGAAAAATATTTTCTTTTATTTGTCTTAAATAGTTTACCCTGTAGCTTCATTGCATGTCCCCTAGTCTTTCTATATTCTGATAACGTAAACAATCGATCTACGTTTACCAGTTCAACTCCGTTCATTAATTTATAGACTTCTATCATATCTCCCTTCAGCCGTCTCTTTTCCAGGTTAAAGAGCCCTAACCTTTTTAGCCTTTCTTCATAGGAGTATCCTTCCATCCCCTTTACCATATTGGTGGCTCTTCTCTGAACCTTTTCTAAAATCGCTATATCCTTTTTAAGATACGGTGACCAGAATTGCACACAATATTCAAGGTGCGGTCTCACCATGGAATGATGTAGAGGCATTATAATATCTTTTGTTTTATTTTCCATTCCTTTCCTTATGATACCTAGCATTCTATTTGCTCTCTTGGCCGCCGCTGCACGCTAGGCCGAGGGTTTTAACATGGTATCCACAATGACGCCTAAATCTTTTTCCTGGGTGGTGGTTCCTAATTTGGAACCTTGCATCGTGTAACCATAGTTTGGGTTGTTCTTCCCTAGGTGCATAACTTTGCACTTGTTCACATTAAATTTCATCTGCCATTTTGATGCCCAGTCTTCCAATTTATCAAGATCCTCTTGCAATTTTCCACAATCCTCTTGGGTTTTAACAACTTTAAATAGTTTTGTGTCATCTGCAAATTTGATAACCTCACTCGTTATTCCACTTTCCAGGTCATTTATGAATATGTCAAAAAGCAGCGGACCCAGCAAAGATCCCTGGGGTACACCACTATTCACCTTTCTCCATTGGGAAAATTGGCCATTTAGCCCTACCCTCTGCTTTCTATCTTTTAACCAGTTCCTGATCCACAGTAGTACACTGCCTCCTATCCCATGACTCTTTAGTTTTGCCAAAAGTCTCTGATGAGGGACCTTGTCAAAGGCTTTCTGAAAGTCCAGATACACTATATCAACCGACTCACCTTTGTCCTCCTGTTTATTCACACCTTCAAAAAAACATAACAGATTATTAGTAAGACAAGATCTTCCTTGTCTAAAGCCATGTTGGCTGTCTCCCATTAGGCCATGACTATCTACATGCTGAGTAATTTTATTCTTTATGATGGTTTCTACCATTTTTCCCAGTACTGACGTCAGGCTCACCGGTTTGTAGTTTCCCGGATCACCCCTAGAACCCTTTTTAAAAATTGGTGTTACATTGGCGATCCTCCAGTCTTCAGGTATTACAGATGATTTTAATGATAGTTCACAGATTACTAATAGCAGGTCTGCAATCTCATATTTCAGTTCTTTCAACACCCTTGGATGTATACCATCCAGCCCAGGTGATTTGCTACTCTTCAGTTTATCTAATAGTTGTAATACATATTCCCGATGTATCGATATTTCCTTCAATTCTTCCACACCTTTAAATACCACTTCAGTCATGGGTAACATCCCTACATCTTCCTTAGTAAAGACCGAAGCGAAGAATTCATTCAGTCTCTCCGCTATTGCCTTGTCGCCTCTTAGTGCCCCTTTGACCCCTCTATCATCTAATGGACCAACTGACTCTCTCACAGGTTTTTTGCTACGAATGTACTTGAAAAAGTCTTTATTTCACGTTTTTGCTTCCGCAGCAAGCTTCTTCTCAAATTCTCCCTTTGCCTGCCTTATCAATGCCTTGCATTTGACTTGCCAGTGCTTGTGCTGTTTCCAGGTTTCGTTGTTTGGCTCTTTTTTCTATTTCCTGAAAGATGTTTTTTTTTGGCAACAACAGCCTCTCTGACCTCACCTTTAAACCATGCTGGCAGTTTTTTGGACTTCCTTCTACTTTTCTTAAAGCGTGGAATACAGCTGGTCTGGGCTTCCAAGATTTATTTATTTATTTATTTAGCTGTATTTATATCCCGCTTTTCACCGGGTCAAAGCGGTCAATTGGAGGATACATTTAACACGAGGGGATATGAGACACATACGCTAATACTTACAGGGAACATGGGCAATGGAGGGTTAAGTGGCTTGCCCAAGACCACAAGGAGTGCTAACCACTAGACCACCAAGATAGTATTTTTCAACATCACCCAAGCTTGATGTAAGTCTTTAACCTTTGCAACTGCTCCTTTTAGTTTTTTCTTAACTATTTCCTCATTTTATCATAGTCTCCCTTTCAAAAGTTAAAAGGTAGTACTGTGGATTTCCTTACTATCCCTCCTCCACTAATTAAATCAAAGGCGATCATGCTATGATCACTATTGCCAAGTGGCCCCAACAACCTTATCTCTTGCACTAGATCTGGTGTTCCACCAAGGACTAGGTCTAATAAGGCTTCCCTTCTGGTTGGTTCATGAACCAGCTGCTCCAAGAAGCAGTCATTTATTTCATCTAGGAACTTTGTCTCCCTAGCATGTCCTGCCGTGACATGCTTAAAATAGTAAGACAAGAGTGTGATGTGTCCTCTCAAGATTAACTTTAGTGTTTTCCCATATAAGGTGGGAGAATATTCATTTACAGGAATGTGATACCGGAAATTCGGATAATAATTGAAATAAAGCATTAAGATCTAACACAGGATGTCAGCTGATGGTCCCATCTAGGTTGTTGGGTTGTACAATAATAATGAAGACTGTAGGTTTGCACTTAGCTTCTATCTTTTTCCAGTATTGAGAAGTCAAGCACATATGAGAAACTTAAGGGTGTGCACATAACATTTCTTTGTTTCATGTTTTTTTCTTTTTTTTTAAGGAAACAAAGGATAAAACAAATCCCCCCTCCTCAAAAGAAAAACAAAAACAAAAAAAAGTCTTCCCTTGCTCAAAGATGCCTCTGCTGCTACACTAAAATAAGTCCCTCCCCCACCCACCCAGATTTCTCTTGTGCCCCCCAGATGTTCAATTTACACCATTTGTGTCTTCTAAAGACAGGAGTGATCCCTGGTTACTCCTATATCTAGGCCATGATTAAGACACAGATAGACTTGACACAAGCCTAGATCCCAAATGCTTAGAAGGGGTCCTCTCAACTGCTGATTCAATGCATCCCAAGGCAGACTTTTACCTTGATAAGTCAACTGCTGGTAGAAGGAAAAATGGGGTGGGAAGGAGAGGTACAGATTAGGGCATCTGCTGCTGCAGAGGACTGTCAATTTTCCCCACCCCTTGTGACTTTTTGTCCAGTCCAGTGTTTCTCAATTCACTGCTGGATTACCCCCTAGCTGACCGGTTTGCAGGATATGAATGAGAAATATTTGCACACATGCAAATCTATCATTTGCATATTCATTGTAGATATCCTGAGAATGAAACTGGTTAGGGGTTACTCCAAGAAGGACTTGAGAAGCTGATCCTTCAGCAGGAGTGAGCTGGACTTTTTTAACTGCTTGTTCCTCTTCTGCTGGCTTTCCTCTGGAGTCAGAACCATAAAGGGCCCTGCTGGTGGGAGTTTCAGAATGCATTTAGATGAGCCGTGCCTTTACCTTGCTGCGACTGCAGCAGGACTGATGTAGAAATGCAGGGATCCAAAGAAGCAACTGGCAAGGGGGCCCCAAAGCACACGTGCAGGCTACGTCTCCTTCAGCTTTAGCTAGACTTGCAGCCCCCTGTGGCAATTGTCCTGTTTGCCACTCCCCTGACAGCCTTGGACCCAAGGCTAATAGTGTTTTATTGGTCTGTGGGCAGCAGGGTGGGGCAGCCAGGGGTTTCAGGCCCGAGCCTAGGGAGGGATTTTTATTTAGGTAAGAGACTTACAGCCCAATATTCAAAGGCATTTACATGGTTTACAGAGCTGTAAATCGTGTAAATGCCCCTAAGCGGGATATTCCTGCTGAATATCCGAGAGTCACGCCGCTGTATGCCTTGATGCTAACCACTTAGCACTGGGGCGTATTGGGGATGTTCCAGGGGAGGTACCCCTGGATAACTGTGCAGCGGTGATATTCAGCCACTGCCCGGTTATCCATCATCGGCAAAGTTAGGCACAGCAATGGGTGAATATCATCGCTGCCCGGTTAGCTTCTGTGCCGTGTGTGGCTGTGCAGCGACCCTGGCTATTCAAAGCTGGTGGCCATAGATAGTCCTGGATTGAATATCCAGGGTTAAAGTTTGGTGGTGGCGGCTATGCACCTTAGAGGCGCATCGCTGTCGCAAATGAATATCGGGCCATTAACTTCTTTTTAAGCACATTTTTCTGTAGCGATACTGACTGTCTGTTTGTCTGTCTGTCCATGCACATAGGCTTGCTTGTGCATGTACAGACAAACCTATGAATAAAGACCAGGAGCCGGCAATATTCAGCATTGTGGCATGAAAGTCAAGCTCTGCCGCTGGGAACAAGATGAAGTAGCCTGCCAGGGGGAATAAAAAATCCTGAGAACTGTATTATGGGGAGTCCACGCCCTGCAGCACCAGAGGAGGTGGCCTGACATGACAGAGTGAGGAAGTGTGCCACAAGCAACCAAAACCTCTGGTACCACAGGAAGTGGTCTGCCATGGCTGGAACCGTGGCCAAGAGTGAGGAAGTGTACCCAGAGGAGGTCTGTCATGACAAAGACTGGGGAAGAGTGCCACAAGGAGACAAAGCCTTCTGGCGCCACAGGAGGTGACCTGCCATGGCTGGAGCTGTGGCAAAAGGTGAAAAAGTGTGCTGTGGGAATCCACGACTGCTGTGGAGACTGGAGCTGAGCCGTGAAAAGAAGCTTTGGGAAAAGGGGAGGGAAAGGGAATAAGTATGAAGTAGAAGCAGAAGGGAAGAGAGAGAGTGGCGGAGGGGAGGTGAAAAAGTGTAGGGGAACGCAGGAAGAGGCATGTAAGGGGAGGGGAAAGAGTGGCAGAGGTGGAGAAGGAGGAGAGGAGTGGGGAAAAGAGGAGTGGGGAGGGGAAGAACAGTGAAAACATCCCTAAACACAGGGCCGGCCCATCCACTAGGCAAGCTAGGTGGCTGCCTAGGGCAGCTGGCAGCAGCAGCACACATAGGCGGCGGCTCTGCACCCCAGCAGCCACCGATTCCATTTGGAAGGGGAAGTGGGCAGCAGTAGTATTTCCAAAAGCAGCTGCCAGCCTCCCCCTCCTGAGATGGAATCAGTGGCAGCTGGGGGGTGGGGGGGGCAGGGAGCAGCGGCAGCAGCAGTTGAGGGGAGGCGAGGTTTCTGCCTAGGGTGTTAGAAACCCTTGGGTCGGCCCTTCCTAAACATCTCTACACCACACCACACCACATCATACCATAACAAATGCTCATTCAACTCTCAAACAACCCAACATCCCAAGACCCACATCACCTTCCACTCCTCCATTAGACAAACTCAAAGAACAACCTCACATGCACACAGTGACACATAGTCCCTACCCACACTCCTCTCCAGCCAACATTCCATCTCATGTCACTCTCCAGGTTTCATGCACACCCCTCACACTTGCCAACCATTCCTATGGCTACCTGCCTACCAGTACTGTACCTAGCCCTGTGCGAACAATGCAGCCGCATAGGGCGCAAAGGCTTAGGGGGCGCATTTTGGCTGCCTGCTGTTGCCCTGTCCCCACCACTTTTTGTTCTCCCAGCAGCGGCAGGGCAACAGCAGGCAGCTGAAATGCGCCCCCTAAGCCTTTCCGCGGGTCTTTCTACAGGTCTCATCCCTCAGGGATCAGATCTGCTGCTGCTGCTGGTGACTTGCACATCAGGCGCATGCCCCCTCACTCATACCTCATCTAGCACTGCCTGCCCTTGTCCTGCTGCCGGCACTGCCGTGGTGAAAACAGAGGGTGGCAGAAGCAGGCAGCAGCTGAGCGGAGGTATCGGGAAAAGGGGGGGGGGTGTGATTCTGGCTCAGTACGGCCCTGCTACCTACACTCTATAGACACACCACTCATGGATATACTCAGTTCACATACACCACCAGTCACAACACACGTGCACTATATACTCTCGCTTCTATAACTTATCCAGTCCTTGATATTTTGTTGAGACATACTTTACTGTATCTCTCACCACTGAGTTCTGCACACAGACATGCCTGAATCTCTGAAGAGAGGAAGAAGAAATATCCCGTTGTAAGCGTGCACTTTTCAACTTCTTTCTTTTGGGGTTTTTTTGTAATATCCAGTACTCTCCAACTACATAGCATGACACAAACCAGCTCTTATAGCCCTTGACCTTCTGGACTGCTGTATACCAGATACACTGTACAAGTAATAAGAACACCACAGTGAACCTCTATAATAAGGAGGGTATTTTAGAAGCTGTAGTCATGATTTGGATGTCTGAAAATGAGCATTCAGACATGCAACTCACAGAGATGTCCCTGGCCCCAGATTAGAAAGCCAGGTATAAAGACATCCCCGGTGTACGCATGTCTGTGTAGAACGGGAGATATGGTGGAGACATGGCCTGGGCAGATCAAAGGAGATGCATGTTGTGGTGCGAGTTTAGAACAGTACAAGCACATCTGGCCCTAGTAGTGAGACATCTATGCCTATACCTGCTCCTGACCATGAATAAGACGCAAAAAGTGATTGTTTCATGGCTGCAACACTTCCAGGGGGAAGAGCAAAATGTGCTCTCGTCACCACAGTTAATATGTCCTGACCCATGAAACTTGCATGTAAATGTAGTCATGGCCAATATTATTGGCACCCTTGCAATTCAACCCCTTAATGGCCAATGTCTCCTACAAAAAAAGTGGCCAGTGAAATGGCTTTGGACTATATATGCACACATATTTAACACATAAATGAATCAAATAAAACAAGACCAATTAAAAAAGGAAATAGTATAAAAGCTGGGACATTGCCAGAACACCCTTATAAACAATTCAAATCAGTTTGAACAGAAAAACTACATTCCCATTGCAGTAAAATTAGACACACCTGTGATCAGTTGTCGGTACTCACATGACTTGAATCAATCAATGAATGATGGCTCTAATGTTCAAAATGGCCACATTCACTCCCTGTTCCATTTTCACAATAGTGTAGATAAGAGAGCTGCCTGAGACCATCAGAAAAGCCATTATCATCAAACTGGTCATCTTCAAAGACATTGGAATGCCTGTTTCTACAGTTTGCAATGTTATTAAGAGGTTTTCTGCTTATGGAACTGTCAAAAACCTCCCAGGACATGTGGGAAGAAGAAAAATCATCCAAGAGGATTTTGAAGGTTAGTGCAAACTGTTGGAAAAACACCACATACAACATCCAAAGAGCTTAAAGCTCACCTGGTGCAATCTGGAGTGGTGGTTTCAATTTGCACCATGCACCAAAGGAAGAAGGAGTTCATGGGCAAAGGCCAAGGGGGGCCCCACTGCTCAAAGACAGACATAGAAAGGCACATCTGATCTTTGCCCAAACCCACCTTAAGAAAGTACAATCCTTCTGGGAAAATGTTCTGTGGACAGATGAAATCAAACTTGAGCTTTTTGGCAATGCAGATCAGCGATACATTTACAAGCAAAGAAATGAAGCTTATAAGGGAAAAAAACACCCTTCCTACAGTTAAATGTGGTGAAGGTTCCATAATGTGGGGCTGTATTGCTGCCTCAGGAACTGGAACGTATTAAAGGAATCATGAGGTCAGAGGGCTACTAAGGTATTTTGGAGTGAAATGTGCTGCCTATTGTCAGAAAGCTAGGTCTAGACCAAAGGTCATGGGTCCTCCAGCAGGACAGTGACCCAAACATATATCCAAAAGTACAAAAGAATGATTAAAAAGGAACAAATGGACCGTTTTAAACTGGTCAGCAATGTTCTGATCTCAATCCAATCGAGAACCTTTGGAAAGAGCTGAAATCTTCCATTGGTAAAAGGAATCCTGGAAACATTCAAGAGCTGGAACAAATCGCAGTTGAAAAGTGGGAAAAACTACCAGTAGACAGATGATAAACTGAAGAGTAGCAAATCACCTGGACGGGATGGTATACATCCAAGGTTGTTGAAAGAACCTAAATATGAGATTGCAGACCTGCTATTAGTAATCTGTGAACTATCATTAAAATCATCTGTAATACCTGAAGATTGGAGGATGGCCAATGTAACACCAATTTTTAAAAAGGGTTCCAGGTGTGATCTGGGAAACTACAGACCGGTGAGCCTTACGTCAGTACCGGGAAAAATGGTAGAAACCATCATAAAGAACAAAATTACTGAACATGTAGATAGTCATGGCTTAATGGGAGACAGCCAATATGGCTTTCGACAAGGAAGATCTTGTCTTACTAATCTGTTATGGTTTTTTGAAGGTGTAAATAAACAGGTAGACAAAGGTGAGTTGATTAATATAGTGTATCTGGACTTTCAGAAAGCCTTTGACAAGGTCCCTCATCAGAGACTTTTGGCAAAACTAAAAAGTCATGGGATAGGAGGCAGTATACTATTGTGGATCAGGAACTGGTTAACCCTTTCCAGGCCAAGCCCAAAACTCTCGGGATCCAAAATTCTGACTAAATATTCCTATCAAATGGTATATAATACATGACCATAGCAGAAGGAAAATCACTATTAGAACATATTGAATACGACGGGTACAATTTTCCTGAAATATGCAAAAATTAACCCGGCTGCAGAATGTGGATTAAAAATTTAAAGTAGGCCAGAAAGCAGAGGGTAGGGCTAAATGGCCAATTTTCCCAATGGAGAAAAGTGAATAGTGGATTACTCCAGGGATCTGTGCTGGGTCTGCTGCTTTTTAATATATTCATAAATGACCTAGAAATGGGAATAATGAGTGAGCTTATCAAATTTGCAGATGACACAAAACTATTTAAAGTTGTTAAAACCCATGAGGATTGTGGAAAATTGCAAGAGGATCTTGATAAATTGGAAGACTGGGCATACAAATGGCAGATGAAATTTAATGTGGACAATTGCAAAGTTATACACCTAGGAAAGAACAACCCAAACTATGGTTACACGATGCAAGGTTCCACATTAGGAACCACCACCCAGGAAAAAGATTTAAGCGTCATTGTGCATAACATCTTAAAACCCTCCGCCCAGTTTGAATTGATGGCCAAGAGAGCAAACAGAATGCTAGGTATCATAAGGAAAGGAATGGAAAATAAAACAAAGGATATTATAATGCCTCTGTATCGTTCCATGGTGCAACTGCACCTTGAATATTGTGTGCAATTCTGGTTGCCGTATCTTAAAAAGGATATATCATTATTAGAAAACGTACAGAGAAGAGACACCAAAATGGTAAAGGGGATGGGAGGATACCCCTGTGAAGAGAGGCTAAAAAGGTTAAGACAACCTGGAAAAGAGACGGTTGAGGGGAGATATGATAGAGGTTTATAAATTAATGAATGGAGTGGAATATAAAAAGATCAGGGGACATGCAATAAAGCTACAGTGTAACCTTTTTTAAAATTGAGTGAAAAAATATTTTCTCTTATTAATGTGTAATCAAACTCTGGAATTCATTACCAGAGGAAGTTGTAAAAGCTGTTAGTGTAGCTGGGTTTTGAAAAGGTTTGGACAAGTTCCTAGAGGAAAGGTCCATAAACCATTATAAAAGAGGACCCGGGAAATCCACTGCTTGTCCCATCACAAGCATTGTGGAACCTGTGTGTCTTTTGGGAAAACTGCTAGGTACTTCTGATGTAGATTGGCCACTGTGGAAACAGAATACTGGGCTTGATGGATCTTGGTCTGACCCAGTATGGTGTATCTTATGTTCTTAAGGATGACTAAGTCCATCCAGTCAGGGCTGGTGCAAAGGTCATGGGAATCTTGGCGACCCTTCAACTTGCACCCCCTAATTAACATTCAGGACCCTAGCCTACCCCTTCCAAGATTTTGAAAATTAAATTTAACGATCATGATCATCTTATAACAATCCTATAAAAACACACAATTGCACATTATACTTTTAAATATTAAACTTTTCATGTATATGTATATATAGATACTTCTGTATATTTATATAAATAACAAAGAGACTTTCCAAAAGTCATTTGCCTAGGTGGATGGGCTATTTTTAATCTGCTCACTTTCTAAATGAGTAAAAGTGTGGGCTAATGGCTCATTCAACTGTGGCTTTCAGTAAGCATTCCAAAATTAGATGTTCCTATCCACATAGTAGGAGTGGTGGAGTAGCCTAATGGTTAGAGCACTGCTAAGCAGGAATCCAGGGTTTGATTCCCACTGTTCTCCCAGGACAAGCAGGATGAGTCAGCCACAAGTGGTGACGTCATCCGACGGCGCCATAGACGGAAGTACTCTCATTAGCCCAGAAGGCTTTAGCCCTCTGGGCATGACCACTAGCCCCACCTCCAGATCCGCCCCTAGCTGGCCAGTCTTTGTCTTCCGCCTTGCCAGCAAGACGTTTTTTATTTTACTCTCCTCATCTTACCTCAAATGAAGAAACCAGGATTCAAGAAATGCCCAGGCTGCTCCCTGAAAATGGCCAATTCGGACTCACACCATCTCTGCCTCCAGTGCTTGGGAAAAGAACACCCCGTGGAGGACTGCTTGGCCTGCGCCCGCATGTCTCCCAGGGCCCTCAAGTCACGCCGGCATGCCCTCTCCGATTATCTGGCCCCCGCAGCTGCCGTGAGTACTCCAGCCTCTGAGAACGCCGACACTATCGCTCCGGCCGGGGACGTGCCTCTCCTGGCCTCCGTCTCCCGCTGTGTAGCAGAGACTCCTGCAGCCACGTGTTCTCCACTGGCGGCGTCCATTTCGGCAGGGGCAGCCTCCTCCTTCGCTCCCCTTGGACTTCCGGCTGCAGCCATGACGACTTCTGGCCCTCCTGAACCCTCCTCCTCTCAGCGCATCTCGGCCAGCCAGGACGGAGAAGATCGGCGTGACGCTAGCCCCTACCGGGACGGCACGGTCAGAGCCACCAACAGGCGCAGAAGCCCAACGCACGGCAGAGCATCAAATTCGCGCTGGAGCTCCCGGGACCGACGCAACGCTCACGGAGCCGACGCAGAACCACGGACAGCAGGCACCACCGCAGCCGGTGCAGAAGCAGGCACAGACACGGCACATCAGGGAGCTGGCGCAGATCAAGGAGCCGGGACAACCGCAGACAGCGCAGAGAGTGCGATCGTGCACACCATCACCGCAGAGGATCCCCTCACCGCAAAAGGAGCAGGCACAATACTCCACGCACAGAGAGCTCGCACTCCTACAAGAGATCGTGGCAATCACACTCCTCTGCTGACAGCATCTACAGCACCTCTGCTTATAGCATCTATAGCGCTTCCTCGGCACACAGCACCCTCAGCGGTGCGGAGGACCCACTGCCTTCCTCTCCTATGCGGGCAGACTTGCCTTTTCAAGAGGAGAACATTCAGCTGCCTGCACCCACCTCACAAGTAGCCCCTAGCCACGATCCGCAGGCGTCTTCAGAGACTATACATCTTCTCAAGGACATGTTACAACAATGGGCCTCCACCCTATCCAACCTGGCCTACTCTCGACCACTGCAGCCCCTCCCTTCCACTACAGCTGCCGTGCCTGTTAATGCTCCAGCTGCCACAACTGCCTCACTCTCTCAGGATCAAGTGCAAGGCGGCACTGCGCCTGTCACTACAGTTGCTTCAATCAGCCAGCCTCAGGCCTCTCCGTCCCAGGAGCAGGACGGCACAGGAGAACCTTCGCAAGCTGAGGCAACACCTCGAGGAGACCCCCCGGAGGACTTGACCTACTCAAAATTTGTTCAAAAGGTCCTATCATCTCTCTCCATTGCTTTGGTGGATTCTCCGGACCAGCGTGACAAGGTACAAAGCGCGCTCAAGTTCACTGACGCCCCTAAGACCATCTCCGCTCTACCCATCCATCAACTCCTCCAGGACAACCTCACAAAAATTTGGCAGTCGCCAGCATCCAACCACTCCTGCCCACGCAAATTGGACACTAAGTATGTTGTCCGTCCACTGCCTGGATTTGACAAGCAACAACTACCTCACCAATCCATCGTTGCTGAATCTGTCCTTAAACGATGTAGGAGTGGAGGAGTAGCCTAATGGTTAGAGCACTGATAAGCAGGAGTCCAGGGTTTGATTCCCACTGGTACTCCTTGTGGCCTTGGGTAAGTTACTTAACTCTCTGTTCCCTTGGAAGAAAGACCTGGCAATCTACTTCCAGTCACACTGCTAACGAGAACTCAGGAGCTGCTGGGCTGCCAGCAATCAGCACTGACTCAAAGGTACACATTGTGTTTTTTCATTTATCTATCATAGACCACCCATCCCCAGGGTTGACCACCCAGCACACTTTCCTTTCCCCCAACATTCTTCTCCTTTCCTAGGAAAGACCCCAGCAGTGGTCTCCTTCCTCCCAGTGTTGGTTCAAGGTGTTGGCACCGGGAGTGTACCTAGCCCTGTGCGAGTGGTGTGGCTGCACAGGGCACAAAGGCTTAAGGGGCGCATTTCAGCTGCCTGCTGCTGCTGAGAGAAGAAAAAGTGGCGGTGGCAGGCAACGGCAGCTAGCTGAAATGCGCCCCTTAAGCCTTCTTGGCAAGGAGGGACAGATATGCTTGACGTGCTGGCGACTTGCACATCAGGCCTGCCTGTTCTCTCCCACCTCCATCCAGAAAGTGGCTAGATGGAGGTGCGGGGGGGAGGGGGGGTCGCACAGGGCGCAATTCACACTCCATATGAACTTGGTTGGCGCCCTAAGCAAACCTTAAACTTTAAGCCTATGCCCTCCCTGGTTGCCAAAATCTTTTTTTTAGCCTTGAATGCTCTGCTCTTTGCTGCACCGGCAACTGCCTAGTTTGCTTGATGGTTGGGCCAGCCCTTTTCCCCACCCCAACAGTCTGACTGAAGAGAAAAACAGGCAGGTGCATTTAGGCCGCAGGGGTGCATGACTGCATGCGGATCCTTGCACACAGTGAGCCCGACGGTGGTGGTTAGTTCTTGTAAAGAAGCTGACCGGACCGCAGTGATATTGAGCCGCTGTCCAGTTAGCGACAGGTGCGTCCGCTGCTCCGCACTGAAACACGTACAAACGCGCTCCGATGCTAAGTGCACAGCAGCATTGGCGCGCGTAGCTGCAGCACTCACGGGACATCCAGCAGAACTAACCGTGTAAGTCCCGCTGAATATCACGCTAACCGGCATTTACACCCTTTGCAGGTTAGCACCAACAATCCCGACCGTCCACACCCCTAAAGAGCAGTCCTTTGCTTCCCGGTCCAACTCTTTCCCCCCTAGGTAAGTGCAGAGAAGCAAAGAGAGTCTAGCAGGGACAACCTCGGTGTAAGTACATTGCAATATTTCTAAGTATTATGATTTTACAGTGTGATACTGAGCACTTTCAAGCAAGCGCCCAACAAGTAGTTTAGATATGATCATACTAGCTAAGAAGAAAAAAAATGTAAAGTGAATGAAAGTGCTAAGGACAGGAGCGTGTGATCGCTAAATTCCCTGCCCGGCTATGCATCACGGAGCAGAAAAGAACCGACCCCCTAAGCTCCCTGGTGCAGCCCCTCCCTCCGCTGGTTTCTCCACCCCCTCTCCCCCCAGGCAGCGACGGGGAGGTGGCGACGGGGACGCGCTATATGAGCCTGGCCGGGAGCTAGTGCTGCACTCCAGCAAGCGGTGAGCAAGTAGCGCTTCTCTTCCTGACGGCCGCAGGTTCTTAACAGGTGACGGTGCAGCTGGGGCACAGTCTCTTGTATGTTAATGGAAGGGAGTGGGGGAGGGGGGGCTGCATAGAGAGAGGAACTGAAAGCTGGAGGGGGGGGGGGCGGAGGGGGTAGTGTACTTTGATAGCTGAGAGAAGTGCGCTGCGTTTCGTCCTTTCTGCAGCTCTGCGCCCTTGCCATCTCGGTATTTCGTTCCGGGAGTTGCTTGCACTTGGGATGTAGTTGGTCGTGTTGCGAGCCAACTGTGGAAATAAATGCGCGTATAACTTTCGGCCGTGCTGCTAGAGCTGGTGACCCCGTGCTCGCCGCGAAGCTTGAACGCGGACAGCTCCCAGGCACAGGTAACTTGCTTTGGCCGCTCTCTCAGCGCCGTTTCGCTAGTTTGATCAGACGTGGGATGAATAGTTTGGCGCATATATTTTTAGATTGCATGCCGAAAATGTGTGCTCGGAAGAAATGTGGGGCCTCCAGGAATACAATCTGTGAATCGTGCTTTGCTCCGGGACCGGAGCCCCTCCGCCTTCGCTGTGGTGGTGGTACTTTATCAGATAACGAGATAAGCCAAGGAAAATGCTGGTGGAAACGGAGCGGTTGAGTCGTGGTTGCCTTTAGTTTTGCAAGATTTGGAGATGTCCGAGGGACGCTTCACGTTCACAGTGAAACCGAAAGCATGACAAGTAGATTAGAGGTAGCCATGGATTTATTTCGGTTGCGGGTGTGGGGCGTGCCTGCATCGGTAAGTAGGGAAGTTTTGTCCAGATGGAAAGTCAGCCGATTTCCTGGAAACGCCGCACGTGTTCAGCCTGAGATTCTCCGCGCAGAGGAACAGCGCCGAGTGCTGAAACCACGCGCGGCCCCTGTGCCCCATAATCGGCTGAACGCGTAGGGGTCCGGGAGGTTACACGCGCATCCCGGTTTCACGAGTCGCTTATGATGAACGCTCTGTGGTTTTCTTTCTGAAACTGCAGTTGTAGAATACTATATGCCATCAATTACATGCAGGACATTTTGAGGCGCTTTTAGGGAAATGTTTAGTATTATGCCCTTCCCCCATTAAATTTCAGGTCCTTAGCTCCCCCTTCCGAGCTTTTGATTATTAAATTTAACAATCATGATAATCCATTCCCAACACTTTTCCTGGCACCATAATCCTGTAAACATACAGAATGGGGCATCTTAGTTTTAAATGTTAAACTTTGCTCTGGGTGTATGTGTATAATGAGAGCACTTTCTAAAAGTCATCTGCTTGAAAACCTCTCATCTCCTACTCACTAAAGCTTTTTGAATAGGAATGACTGCAGCTGATCTTTGCCAACCGCCAGAACCTGCAGCCCAAGGTTACGGACAAGGCTTGCCCATTGGTTAAGCTTGCCCTGGTAGGCAAATACGTTGGCAACAGATACATTTCTAAATGCCTTAAGAGCAAAAAGAAAACCCTCTGAGTGGTCAAGCGTCAAAGAGATGTCTTACATGGGGGCCAGGTATACTAAAGAGTTTTCCCTATAATTTTATAAGATGTTGCCTATAAAATGAAAATGGAAAAGTATGCCTATTTTATGCTGACTTATGAAGTCATCAACTATCTCTTATTGCAGGACCATCGAAAGAGAAAGTACAGAGGCGCTCTTAACTCTCACAGTATCATCATTGGTCTGGTTGTGATTCATTATATCATTCCATTACTGTATAAAATGAATCAAAACAAACTTAAATATCTTTTATGCTTCAATAAATGGGGGGGGGGGTGACATACACGGAGCAGCAGGTACAAAGCTAAAGAAGGCATGGGGGGGGGGTGAGCGTCATGAAGCAGTGGGGTCAACCATTGTAGTCACCTTACTGGGTAGCCTGAATGGACTATACTGGTCTTTATCTGCTTATTCGATGGGGTCATTTTAAAAGGCTCAGTCGTGATTTAGGACGTCCGTGCACGTGGACATTGAAATCATGGAGATGTTTCCAAAGCCATTCCATAAATGAGCTTTGCAGATGTCTCTGCTGCGGGAACATCCAAGCAAGTAATGGGGTGTGATGGAGGCGTGTCTGGGGAGGTGCAGGGGGTCTTAGCAGGTGTCCAGTTGATTTCAGGAGCAGTGGGGACGTCTGCAGGCACATCCATGTTTAGACCTGCTGCAGGTACAAATAAGCATCAGAAAAGTGTTTCTTTTGACCTTAAAACATCCAGAGTGCAGAGAAGATGGGGAGTAAAGTGAATAGTCTAAGACCCATACTGGGATTTGAATCCTAGCCATGTTGCTCGCAACCTACTATGCTAACCATTATGCTATTAGGCATCCATGTTCGGAGATATTATTCTGGGGACGTCTATGTAGCCGCTGTCTCTATAGACCTCCATATCGAGCACATCCATGTTTCTGAAATCGTGCCTACTTTTCTTTCAGACAATAATAAATAAATAAATTCTGGCTTCGATGTCCCAGATTGCTCTTTGGACAAAATGTGCCTTTATGTTACTGTCTTATTACAAGCAATGTCCATCCTCCAAACGACATTGCTTGAGATTACACATGATATGATAAATGCCGTTATTAATTTTCTACAGTAACAATGGTTTTACTGCGAGTTAAGAGTGCATTTGTATTCTCTCTCCTTTGATGGTCCTGGTATATAATAATATTTTTGATCGTATTTGAGATAGTTGATGTTGTTTTGATAGCTTGCTTAGCTAAGATAAGCTTATCTAGTAAAGAAAAAGGGTCTTATAAAGGTGACATAGGTCACTGCTGATGGAAGTCTGCATGCACAATTCAACATTCTGAATTATGCACAATGCCTGAGAGGGATGCGTGTTTATAAAATGGGCTGCTAATTGTATAAAGTTCCATTTCTAGATCACCTGTAACAAAAAACTCCAAACGATTTACAAAATCATAACATGCAACTCATAATACAATCCAATAAATTCTATAGTCTATATAATCCCTAGCCTCATCTAAATTACACATCTTCCAAAATCTAGTCACCCCAAACACCAAGCTGCTTCTAAGCTGCACATCTTCTGAAATTAATCACCCAAATTATTCCATCTTAATGGAGTGTGGATTTTGAATCATCTTGTTTTGGTGGTTGATCGCCTTGCCTGGAACAAACTTCTGTTACAGTTACAACCTTTACAAGATTTTTGTGATTTTAGAAAAAAGATGAAAGCTTTTTATTTCAGGAAGTTTTTCTGTGAGGGCATTGGTAAATAATTTTGGGTTGGTGAGTTTTCTCACCTTCTGCAGAGCTGTTTGTATATTAGATTGGGGCTAGAGTTTTTATTTCCGGAAATTTTTGTCATTTTGTTGTGGTTATATGCTATGTCCTATCTTTGATGTTATGTTAATTGTGTCTGTGATCTCTATTTATTTGTTTGATTATGGCTTATGTTATTTATAAACTGAGGAAATCGATATGGATTTGCATATAGAAGCTTCATAAATAAATAAGACAAATAAATACACAAAGTCCATCTGCCAAAATCCATGATTTAACCTGCTTATGAAAATGTAGCTATGCGTGTATACTCTACGCAGGTCTGTGTATATTTTATAAAGTATGCATGCAACTTGCAACTCCACTTCAGCTGTACTCAGAATACATGCCGATCATATAAAAGTACATGTAATCTTATTGGCATGTGTAATTACATGCATGTATACTTGCATGAAGTTTTACAAGAGCGATTTTCCACATGGAGAAACATGCTTTAATGTGTCCAAAATACGTGATAAAATGACCTCCTTTGTGTCTGTGGGAAAATGCATTATACAGTTGCCCCTTTATGTCAGATGTACTAAGTATGTTTTCCATAGACAAGCTTTATTCCCATAACATAAAATGGGAAAGCCCCTTCAAAACAGCTCGTTGTCAGGTACTGAAACAGGGTTAAAAATTAAAGCAGTTTGGCACACGAAGCAGCAAACCATCAGCTAAGGCAGAATATAAACACATAACATACCAAATGAAAGCAAAATATGGGAGCCCCAAACCTATTAAAAGTTCACAAGGACAGGCCCAGTAGCTCAGTGGCGGTGCAATATTCTAGTAATTGTTTGAATGTTTGTTCTCTCTTTTAGCTTAAATATGCAGTTTTAACTACAATACCCCTGCAGCAGACTTATGTTGGAATATAGATATTTTGGTTTTTTATCTTTTGCTGCATTGTTCATTGTAACTTATGTAATAAAGGTGTCTTTGACTGAATAGCTATTGACATTTTATTTGATTTTAATATATTCAATTATCTGGGCCCAATATTCCAAAAAATCTGAGCTCCTAAATTTGTGCCCTCTTGTCAGCCACACTTAGGAGCCCAAGTTTTCAGCTGAACATTCATCCTAATTTAGGAGCTTAAAATTTGTATTCCTACATTTAGGCCTGTCATTCTTTTGTCTAGATTTATGAGCCAAATTTGGGTGTCTAGTGCTGAAAATCGGTGCTAAGCTTCTAACTTCTTTCTCCATCCTAAATCCGCCCTGTTTCCACCCACTTTTTATGCTCCTAAATTTATAAAAGTTTAGTGAAATGTTTTAGAAAATATATAGACACTAGACATTTTAAGAAAATATATAGGCACTTAGCCCTACTAAATTTTCAAAGAGGCCAATTTAGGAGCATAACTCTCAAAGTTAGGAGCATAAATCCCTCTGTTTATTGTGACATCCCACTTGCCTCTTTGCACAGTGTGGAATGGGGTACCTCTGCTTTTTGGTGTCATAAATCTATCTTTTGCATATTCATGAGGAGTATCTTGAAAACTGTACCTATTTGTAGGCCTTGAGGAGCGCTAGCAAAACATGTTATACTCAAAGTGGCAGTTTAGGGTGAATCCAAATACATGTTGGCCGTAAGTCTTATATTTTAGTTTCACTTTTCTTAATCAGAACAAAGGGCACGTCAAGCAGAATAAGTTTTTTTTTCTCGCTGCATGTAAAAGGGGAGAAACATTTAAAACTATTCATGTTCTAACATGAAAACATGACGGATGAAACTATAAGAGAAATATATCCACTGTTTGAAATGGATGCGTAAGGAAAGCGTTGTGTCGTCTCAGAATCATGCAGTATCTCAGAGACAGCTGGATTTGTTGCAGTATGCCTTGATCCTTTTTCAATCAGTAGCTGGCGGCTTCTATACAGAATCAACTTGCTGTCCCAGGGCCCAGTGCTGATAATGGAGGGTAGGGTTACCAGATTTTTGGCGAGCAAATCTAGGACACCTGGGTAGGGCTGAAGTGGGCTGGGAGGGGCAAGGGTCCTCTCTTCTAGGTCCTCTCTTCCCCATATATTTCAAAATGACCAGTCTAGGTAGCATTCGGTCATTCAGAAGTTTTAAAGTGACAGTAGCGGCCCTTCTCAAGTTATAAGTATGCATACATACATATATTCTTCAACTTTATTTTATATATATACAGGGTGGCCCCAAAAAAGTGAGAACAGCTCGTAGCATATAAGTTATTTAAAAATTCAAAAAGACAGATGTACACGATTGACAAATTTAAAAAAAAAAAAAGATGGCGACCGGAAATTGTCGAAATAAAGACGTTATATAGCTAAAAAAGGTAAATAAGTAAACTATCTAAGCTTTTTAATTTACGAGATGTTCTCACCTTTTTGGGCCACCCCGTAGATACATATTTTGTATATTTCTAAAATTCCTCTTTTTTGAGAAAAGAAGTCAATGCTACATCTTTTTTTATCAGGACTGAGAAGATTGTGTCAGAGGTGTATGCAAGAGAAGCAATGTCTTCTGCCTCTGTCCCCTCTGAAACTGGGGACAGGAGGTAGCTATAGAGCATGCAATCAGGGATACCACCTCAAAGTCGGGGACAGTCCCTGAAAATCGGGGACGTCTGGTAACCTTAATGTAGGGGGGCCTCTTGCTAAAGAGGGTGAGGGTACTCCTGGAGCAGGGGTGCTGTTAGACAAGCAGGGGCTCAGGGCAGGCTCTGCCTCTTTCAGCTTGAGTCAGACTGGGGCTCTCTGCAGCAGGGGGCCCAGGGCAATCGCTCTTTTTATCACCCCCTAATGCTGGTTCTGCCACAGAGTCACTACATACAAGAAAGGGCATTGTCACACAGAAAACCCGAGAAACAGTGATAGTGACAACCAGAGCAAAAAAGCAAAGGGTCCTGAGGAATGGGGAGGTAAAATGAGACCCTGGGATTTATGTTAGCATAGGAGACATTCCTAAGTATATGAAAAAAAAATCAATCAATTGATCAGTAACCAAACTGATGTGAAAAACATTCATAGGCTCCAGAAAGACACTTGGGCATCAAAGGTATCGTTACATAAAACGCCTTTATTGGTGATTCACAAAATTAAGTATATGCAATGTACAAGCAGGGTAAAGGCAACAAAAAATCAAAAAGGTAAAGTCAGTTAAAGTCCCAGAAAATCAGTATGTTAAAGTAGTTCCTCTGGATTTATCTTCCCCTCTCCTCATAGGTCCCAGGCTGGCCCAAGGATATCTGATGCCCTAGATGAACTTTCAGCCGTGTGCTTCTTCCTAGGGGCAGCTAAAGGCCCCATCCCCAGAAATCCAGCATCTCCCCTTCCCTTCTTTACTCTCTTCTCTTCTTTATTCTCTGTTCCTGTTCTTTCTGTCCCATCCTAGGTTTAACCTACACTCTCTTCCCTCCCAGCACTATCAGAAAACTCTCACCGCATCATTTCTACCTATGGAATGTTTTCTTCACATTCTTCTCAGTTTTCTCTGCTCCCAAAGCCTTCTCCATATTTCTCTCTATCTTGGTTCCCCAACCTCTTACATTTTTCATCCCTCATATTTTCCCCCAAAAGCCGTCAATACATTCCCTCCCCCCCCCCCCCCCCCAATACTGGAAGTTATGGCAATCTCCTTTCTCCCCTCTCTCACAAAAGCTTATGGGATCCTCATCCTTCCCCCTTCACAAAGCTCGTAGGGAATTCTCTGCACTCCCTGCCCCCCAAGAGATCTCCCACCGCATTCTCTTCAACCTCCCCTTAAAAGCCCTCACTAAGCTGCTTAGTTGACTCGCCTGATGGTCTAACAGTCCTCTACCCCTAGCTCCATGCAGATTGTTATCTGCATTACAGTGCCGTGGAGACTTAGCTTTTCCTTGTTTAAATTTATTTTCATTTGCTTAATTCCACAGATCAACCCCGTAACACTGTAAAAATGATCATGTTTATTTTTATGTTTATTTAAAGCTTTTATACCACCCATAACAAAGGCTTCTGGGCGGTTTACAATCAAAAATTAAAAGCTGCAGATATATAGAAAAGAACGCCATTTAAAAATCAAAGCAGGACAGAGAGACAAGAAGCATAAGGAGAAAGGAAGTAACTTGTGCATCAGTGAGGAGGGGAAAGGGACGAGGAGGGAGGAGGAAGATCGAATGCTAGACAGAAGAGGTGGGTTTTTAATTTAGCCTTGAAAGATTTAAATGATAGTTCTAGGCGGAGGGTGGAGGGGAGCGAGTTCCAGAGTCTTGGGCCCAGGAAGAAAAAAGAAGATGAACGGGTAGATTCCAAGTGTGCTAGTGGGGGGGAGGGGAGGGACATACAGTTAATATGTATAGACCTAAGTGAACGATGGGACATGTGCAGATGAACCTGATCAGCAAGGTAAAGGGGAGTGCCTGTGTGAATTGATCTGTGAACAAAGATAAGGAACTTATATTGGATACGATAGGTGATAGGGATCCAGTGTAGACGAAGAAGGAGGAGAGTGACATGATCAAACCGGGAAGAGTGTGTCAGGATACGTGCAGCAGTATTTTGGACACGTTGGAGACGAGTGAGCTGGGACTGGGGGAGGCCGGCCAAGGAGACATTACAATAATCAAGGCGAGACATGACAAGAGAGAGAAGCAAGGTAGTCAGAGCGGAGGGGGAAAGGAAAGGGCGAACAGCACGCAGTTGTTTTAAAGAGAAGAAGGAACGCTGAACAACCAAAGAAATGTGCTCCTTAAAAGAGAGAGAAGAATCGAGAGTGACACCCAAATACCGAAGAGAAGAGACGAGAGGAATGGGCTGGGAAGGCAGTAGCGGGGTAGAAGTGGGGGAGGGGCTCCCAAAAGTAAACCAAATAGCAAAAGACTTAGAAGGGTTGACATGTAAGAAATGAGATGAAAACTAAGAGGCTACAGCAGAGAGGCAGGTGTTCAGTGGAGTAATATCAGGGGTGTGAGAACCCGTGTGATGAAGGAGAAATATATCATCTGCGTAGTAATACACAGAGATACCATGCTGTTGAACCAGAAGGGCAAGGGGGCCAGGAAAACATTAATTAGGAGGGGAGCGAGTACAGATCCCTGTGGGACACCGCAGAGAAGAGGTGTGGAGGAAGAGGAAGATGACCCCAAGATAACTGAGAAGAACCGACAAGAAAGAAAGGAATGAAACCATTGAAGTACCGTGCCAGAGAGACCAGCATCCCGAAGACGTGCTAAAAGAGTGCGATGGTCAACCAGATCGCAGGCAGCAGAAAGATCAAGAAAAACAGTGAGAGTGAAAAGGCCATGATCGGGAGCAAAGTGTAGTTCGTTAAGAAGAGAAAGGAGAACAAATTCAGATCATCAAAAAAACATACACAGTGACATGAATAAACGATGCCCACCCCTAAAGAATTTATGCACTCTTATGCATGCATGTGCAGAATAGTGACCAGCAAAGGTGTGTACGTAAGTGCCGATTCATTCACGTAAGTCCTTTAGAATAGGGATTTGCACGCATCTCAAGGGCATAATTGTCCATTTGCCTTATACAGAATGACCTCACAAAGACAAACATACACTCTAAAGAAAGTGGAAAGAGGAGAACAACCAAAAAAGTGTGTTCTCAACTTAATGTGTGAAAAGCATTTCAAATATGTCCTTCAAAAATGTGGTTCTTCTAATGTGTTCTTTCCAATATGCCGTTCTTCAGTTAAACAAAACAATTTCTTCTTCGCTATGGCCACATTTGTATAACAGCTGTTGTTGTTAAGTGCCGTCGAGTCTATGTCGACTCCTGGCGATCCTCTGGATAGTTGACCTAAACTTTGCTTGGTCTTCAGCGAACCGGCTCATTGTTGATAGAGTGGTATCCATAGCTGCTATTATTGTATCAATCTATCTCATTGCTGGCCTTCCTCTATTTATGCAATTTTCAACATTTACACAAGAAATTACTTGTTACAGAAAAGAAAAACAAAAAACACAAGCATAACGATAGACAAAGGGGAAGCAACCCTCACCCCTCGCCCTACCAAACCAAGAAAAGACATAACATTTCACTAGTCCACCATAAAAGGAGAGACCAAAACTCAAATTATAGGAAACTTTTGCAAGAAAAAAGATGCAATATAGTGCAATACTACCTACTATATGAGATCAAATCAAAGGGAAGATGCCTTCATGGATTCCTTAACTTCTGAGGAACACAAACATTTTTACTAACCAAAAACTGAGTTAGATGGAGGGATCAAAAAAGATATAATTCACACCCTGGTACTTTATCAAATATTAATTAATAAGGGTTTCGCAAAAAAAAAACAACCCCCCCCCAGCTGCAAAACCTTTGGGCGCAGCAATAAAAATTGCTGTCTATGCTTTTGGTTGGCCTTTGAGACATCAGGAAACATCCTAATAAGAGCACCCATAAATAACTCATTCCTAGTCTTAAAGTACATCTTCATCAGCCAGTCACGATCTGGTTCCAAAGCCAAAGTCAGCAGAAGAGTTGATCTCTGTATAGCCTCAGGTTCCGAGATCTCTAGAAAACCAGTCAGGTCTAAAGAGTCAAAAACAGGTTTCTGAAGTGGCAAAGATGAAACAGGCTCTTTCCGCTTAGCAGCAGGCAAATAGAAAACCCTCACAAGAGGAGGAACACAGGTATTTTCAACACTGAAGTAAGATATGAATGAAAAAGTTCCTTAGGAGATATAGTGGGTACCCTTGGAAAGTTTAGCAAACGCAAATTCCTTCTCCACACAGAGTTCTCCAAAGACTGTATCTTCAGATGACCATTTAATAAATCTTTAGTCACAGTACCTGACACAGCAGCACTATCTTCAAACTTCACTTCCAGTTGAGACACTTTAGTTGCCAACGCATTAACTGATTGCGTCTGCTGGTCCAGAGCCTGAACATGACCAGCCAACAGAGACTGAAATGAAGCAAACTGGGTAAGAAGAGAAGATTCCAAAGTCTGCAAGCCGCCCCACAGCGTCTCCAGAGTAATGTTAACCGGTTTTTGCAGCATAGGTTTCAATTCCACAGAATCCAAAACTGGGCGTGAATTCATATCCACTTGATCCCCCACACACTCCAAACTGGATGTCATGGCCCCTAACTCCCCAGCGGGAATCACAGCCGACACAGAAGCAGTTGCCACACACTCCAGCACCACCGGCATCTCTGCACTAACGGTGGAATCCACCACTGAGGCTCCGACGTCAGGGATAGTGGACTGCGCTGGGGCAGATCTCAGCTCAGGACTTGTCTACCTCGGAGCCCAATTTGATACGTGGGCAGAGGTAGTTTCCCTGTCCTTGGACAGGGTGCAGAAGATTCAGTCGCAGGTGCAGCGGTTTCTATGCATGAGGGTGCAGACAGCATGGTACTACATCTGTTGGGTTCTATGGCAGCAGTGCTGGATCTAGTGCCCTGGACCAGAGCACATATTTATTTATTTAACAGTTTTTATATTCCGCCTTTCATATTATCAAAGCAGTGTACATTGAACTTCAAAGGTACATTGAACAGTGAACAATCAGAAGAACAGTGTAACTATGTACAACAGAACTATATAACAAGCAACTATATACAAGGGATTATCTTGGAGTGGAACATTACGTTCAGGTTCCAGGGCTAAGGAACTCATGGAATAGGCCACAGTCTTTGATATCCCTCAGGGTATTAGGGAGAGAGTTCCATAATGTCGGTCCATATATTGAAAAAGCGCTCTGGCACATTACTTGGATACTCTTCCATTTGTGTGTTGGAATGCTGAGTAGACTCTGGTTTTGAGTTCTTCTTGATCTCAAGTCTGGATTTTTTGGATGAGGCTAGAGAGGCAGTCTGTAGCTTGGTTATATGTGGTCTTGTAGGTGAGCATGATTGCCTTGTATTTAATGTGGGTCTATATGGTGAGACAATGTAGGCTTTTCAGAACAGGGGTTATGTGTTCGTGTTTTGGGGATCCTGTTATCAGACATGCTGTGGCATTTTGTACTAGTTGCAGAGGAAGTAGGGTTTGCTTTGGTAGGCCTTGGAGGATGGAGTTGCAATAATCTAGCTGTGGGTGATAATGGCCTAGCAGACTATGCAGACGTAATTCAGGTCTAGGAGTGGTCTGAGGTTATATAGGCTTTTTATTTTGTAATATGTGATGTTGGAATTCCTTTTATATGTGATCTCATGTTTAGTTGCTGGTCTAGGGTGATTCCAAGATATTTGATTTCTTGTTTAACTGGTACGGTGTTATTGTTTGTTATAATCTCTTTTGGGGTGGAGAATGAGGGATCATGGGTTTGAACATTGCCTCTGTTTTTTAATAATTGATGGAGAGATTGTTCTTGTTTAGCCATTCTGTCATATCATTGAAGCATGATTGCATTAGTGAGTATTCAGGGTTGCATGTAGAGACGGGTGCATAGAGCATTAGGTCACCTGCATATATGTGGTACAGGACTTTGTGCCTTTCAAAGATGTTACAGATTGTTTAGATGTAGAGATTGAACAGAAATGCAGAGAGATGATCCTTCTGATATACCTCTCCATAATTTGAAAGGTACTGATGTGATGTGAGAGGAGATGGCACTGTCATCCATATTGCTGTAGTCTATAGACCTCCGACTCAAATTGAAGAGAGAGACAATAAATTGATTATAGATATTGCCAAGATAGCATCAAAAGGGGAAGCAATCATATTGGGTGACTTTAATCTACCTGATGTGGATTGGATTACTCCTTCTGCACATCTGGAAAGAAGCAAAGAATTGTGGATGCTCTCCAAGATGCATTATTTAGACAAATGGTGATGGAACCAACCAGGGAAAGCTCAACGCTGGATGTAGTGCTCACCAACGTGATAGTGTGTCAAATGTCTGCGTGAGTGCCCCTGTGAGCAACAGCGACCATCACACAGTGTGGTTTGAAATAAAAGCCATGGTACAGGCCAATCATAGCAAGCTCAGAGTCCTAAACTTCAAATACACTAACTTCAATCAAATGGCAGAGTATGTAAAGGAGGAGATGACGGGTGGGAAGAGATAAAGGAAGTGGAATTGCAATGGGCTAAACTAAAGGAGGCAATGAAAGGAGCAACAGATAAATATGTAAGAAAAGTAAATAAAAGCAAGAGGAGAAGGAACCTATTTGGTTTTCCAAAGAGGTGGCTGCTCATATAAAGGCAAAAAACACAACTTTTGCAAAATTCAAAAGCTTGCAGACAGAAGAACACAGAAATGAATACAGGATCAAACTCAAAGAGACAAAAAGAGAAATAAGGATAGCAAAATCAAAGGCAGAGGAAAAGATGGCTAAAGATGTTAAGGGTGGCGACAAAACTTTCTTCAGGTATATTCGGGAAAATAAGAAGATCAGAGTTGGAATTGCAGGACTCAGAAGTGCTGGGAAAGGACTCGTGGAAAGTGACACTGAAAAAGCGAAATTGCTAAACAAATACTTCTGCTCTGTTTTTACTAAAGAAGATCCTGGAGATGGACCAGCTGTGACTCCCAAATATAAAAATGGGAATGAAGTAGATACCACACCATTCACAGCAGAAGAGATGTTAGAACAACTTGCTAAACTGAAAGTGGACAAAGCCATGGGACCAGATGGGATACATCCCAGGATACTGAAAGAGCTCAGAGAGGTTCTTGCAGGACCGTTAAAGGATGTCTTCAACAGATCCTTGGAAACAGGAGAGGTTCCTCAGGACTGGAGAATGGCTGATGTCGTACCTCTACACAAAAGTGGTGACAGGGAAGAAGTGTCAAACTACAGACCCGTGAGCCTTACCTCGGTGGCAGGAAAAGTAATGGAGGCACTCCTGAAAGAGCGAATAGTGAACTTTCTGAAAACCAACAGCTTGCAAGACCCGAGGCACCATGGTTTTTACCGAAGGACGATCTTGCCAAACAAATCTGATCGAGTTCTTTGACTGCGTGACCAGGGAACTAGATCAGGGGCATGCAATGGATGTCATCTACCTGGATTTCAGCAAAGCCTTTGATACTGTTCCTCATAGGAGGCTTGTCAACAAACTCAGTAGCTTGGGGATGCCAGAAGCCCTCAAAACATCAATCATCCGACCAACCATAAAGAAGAACAACCTGGACCCCAAAGACCCCACCTCCTACAGACCAGTGGCAAGCCTCCCCCTCGCCACCAAGATAATAGAAAAAATAGTCCAACACCAGCTTCAAGATCATCTAGACACCAACGACATACTTGACCCACAGCAACACGGCTTCCGACCACTACATGGAGTGAGACCCTCATGACCATCCTAATGAACACACTCATCATCGGAACACAAGAGAAAAAATCAGGGTACATCCTGATCTTCCTAGACATATCAGCAGCCTTCGACACAATCTCACACGAAACCCTCATACACAGACTACAATCAATCGGAATTAAGGACACTGTACTCCAATGGTTCAGATCCTACCTAACTAACAGACAGCAACAGATCCGCACCCTATCCACAACCTCGCCCCCCTACAAACAACTTCAAGGAGTACCCCAAGGATCCACCCTATCAGCCATGTTGTTTAACATATACCTACGTCCACTATGCTCAGTCATACGCACCCACAACATCAACTTCCACATCTACGCGGACGACATAATGCTCTATGCACCAATTACAACCACCAACCCAAAAACGAACAGCTATCAGCCTGTTTCAACGACGTGGCCAACTGGCTACAGGAGAACAATCTATCCATCAACATAAAGAAAACCGAAGCCCTAATAGTAACAAAAGAACCTGACTTCAAACCACCCACCCACCTCAACATGGGAACCACACAAATACAAGTCCAGCCTCAAATAAGATATCTAGGCGTCATCATTGATCAAGCTCTCACCCTCAACAAACAAAACAAAAAACCCGCCGGGATGATATTCCACAAAGCTAAAACTATCCAACGACTCCGGCCCCTCCTAGAACCTCACGACTTTAGGACAGTGATGCAAGCTGTGACACTCCCCCATCTGGATTTCTGCAACATAATCTACCATGGACTTCCTGCCTCGCACACCAACTCCCTCCGTACTGCTTTAAACACCACAGCAAGGATTATTCAAAATGCAAAAAAACGGGAGCACATCACCCCAATCCTAAGAGACCTTCACCTCCTGCCACTGCAGGCAAGAATCAAGTACAAAGCCATCCTACTCATCCACAAAACTATCCACCAAGCACGGAACACCTCACTACACTCCTTACTGCCTCGACCATCCCACAACAGATCAACCAGACATTCCTCCAATAACTCTATCGTTGTCCCCCACAAAGAACCAAATCTACACAACGGACCTGCAACAGAGCATTTGAACTCTATGCTCCATCCCTCTGGAACTCTCTACCGAACCACATCAAGACAACAACGACATCACATCATTTAAGAAACAGCTAAAGACAATCCTATTCCGGGAACATCTCTCAACAGAAACACCACCATGACCCCACACGTAGATTTCAGCAGAAGTAAAAAATGTCTATGTTCACCCATAATCATTAATTGTTGACCCTGGTGATGGCCCCACCCTAAAAGAAATTACCCCTCCCTATGTTACATGTTACACCGCTTTGACCCGGTGAAAAGCGGGATATAAATGCAGTTAAATAAATAAATAAATAAATAAATAAATAAGATGGTAAACTGGATTAGAAATTGGCTGACTGACAGACGACAGAAGGTGATTGTACATGGAGCTCACTCGGATGAGAGGAAGATGATTAGTGGGGTGCCCCAGGGTTCGGTCCTGGGCCCAGCACTGTTCAATGTATTTGTGAGTGATATTGCTGAAGGACTGAATGGAAAAGTCTGTCTTTTTGCAGACGGCACAAAAATTTGCAACAGAGTGGATTCCCCCGAGGGAGTGGTTAACATGAAGAAAGATCTACAAAAGCTGGAAGACTGGTCTAAAGCTTGGCAACTACGATTTAATGCAAAAAAGTGCAGTGTCATGCACTTGGGTAGCAGAAATCCAAGAGAAATGTACGCGATAGGGGAGAAAGGTTGGTATGCACAGTTCAGGAAAAAGACCTGGTGTGATTATCTCTACTGATCTCAAGGTGGCAAAACAGTGCGACAAGGCAGTGGCAAAAGCCAGGAGGATGTTGGGCTGCATACAAAGAGGGATTACCAGCAGAAAAGAAGAGGTACTTATGCCACTGTATAGGTCACTGGTGAGGCCTCACTTGGAATACTGTGTTCAGTTTTGGAGACCATATCTTGCAAAGGATGTAAAAAGACTGGAGACTGTTCAGAGGAAGGCGACCAAAATGATTTGGAGCCTGCATCAGAAGCCTTATGAGAAGAGACTTGAAGACCTAATTATGTATACTTTGGAGGAAAGGAGGCACAGGGGAGATATGATTCAGACCTTTAAATACTTAAAGAGAAATGATGAACAAACAAACCTCTTCCAAAGACGGGGAACCTGTAAAACTAGAGGGCATAACATGAAACTGCAAGGGGGTAAATTGAAAGGCAATGTCAGGAAATATTTTTTTCACTGAAAGGGTGGTGGATGCTTGGAATGCCCTCCCGATGGAAGTGGTAGGGGCGAACACGGTGACGGAATTCAAAAAGGCATGGGACAAACACAGAGGATCCCTTTACAGAAATAGGAAAAAAAACAAAATAAAAACGGTACCATCTGACTTCTGAACCATATAACGTCTCAACAAATAGGGGTGTCCTACATGGAGTGGTGGGTTTACCCCTGAACAAGGATATGGGGAGGGGTGGCCTGCGCGGAGCGACAGGTGCACCTACTCTTGCCATCTTGCTGGGCAGACTGGATGGACCATGCTGGTCTTTATCTGCCGTCAACTACTATGTTACTATGATGTGTCATCTTTTATCTTTACTTGCTGGGTGTGCTCAGACAAATAGGAGTGGAACCACTTGAGTGGGATGTTGATTATTCCCAGGTCCATCAGGTGTTCTAAGAGGGTATTATGGTTTATTGAGTCAAAGGCGGATGATATATCAAGGAATATCAGGATAAATCCTTGTTTGGTGTATTCGATGTCATTGAGTAGTGTGTTTATTAGTGGTTTAAGTAAGGTCTCAACACCGTAAAAGGGTCTGAACCCATGTTGCTGGGTGTCGAGTGGAGCACATAAATCAACGAAGTCCTGGAGTTGCAGTTGTACTGTTTTTTTCTATTAACTTGACTAAGAATGATATGTTAGAGACCATATGAAACTGCTATAGCAAGCGCTCCTATCTTGCTGGTCCCCTCAGCTCCCTTCATTGTCACAGAGGTTGCAGTGTGCAGAGGAAGAGTTGAGCTCACTGGAGCAACTGTAGTGGATCCTGGTGACCACTGATGCCGGCCTTATGAGGCGGGGAGCACATTGTCTGTCCCAGGTGATGCAGGGCCACTGGACACCAGAGGAACGCTCTTGGTGAATCAACCATTTGGAGATGAGAGCAGTGTTCCTGGCTCTGCAGTTTTTTCATCCCTTAATAAAGTGGAAGGCGGTTTGAATATGCTCTGACAATGCAACTACTGTGGTGTACATCAACCAGCTGGGGGGCACGGCAGTGCGACCCTTGTGGAAGAGAGCAAGTCCCTCCTGCTGTGGTAGGAGCAGAATCTGGTAGCTCTGTAGGTGGCACATATCGCAGGGAAGGACAGTGTTCAAGCAGACTTTCTCAGCCGGTACCCAGGTGAGTGGGAGCTAAACATAGCAGTATTTCATGACATCACTGTGTTTTGGGGTGCTGGTCATGGATCTCATGGCTATGCTGACCAATGCCAAAGTGACCCACTTCTTCACCAGGCGCAGGGAACACATGTCCAAGGGACTGGCCGATGGAAGGGCTCCTGTATGTCTTCCCACTATGGGCACTGATTGTGTGCCTTCTGTAGCAGATAGAGGCTCATAGCAGTCTGGTGATTCTCATGGTGCCAGACTGGCCTCGGAGACCATGGTATGCAAATATCATGCACCTCCTGATCAACTGGAACTGGCGGCTTCTATACAGAATCAACTTGCTGTCCCAGGGCCCAGTGCTGATGCCACAGGATATGTTCTCACTTATGGCTTGGCTCTTGAGAGGGCGCAGCTGCAATGCCGGGGATACTCCTCAGCGGTCGTTGCTACCAAGCTGAAGGCCAGGAAGCGTTCAGCCACTGTGGTTTATGTCAGAGGCTGGCAGGTGTTTGAGGACTGGTGTTCTAGGAATGTATGTCCTGTCTCCTTTTTTGCTTTCCGACATCTTCTTGTTCCTGCAGCAGGGCCTGGAGAAGGGCTTGGCCCTCAATTCCTTAAGGTTCAAGTGGCGACCCTATCTTTTTACTGGGGTGAATGCAGAGACATTCCCTGGCAGCACATCTAGATGTGATTCCGTTCCTCAGGGCAATGAAGCATGTATGTCCGCCTTTGTGCCCTGTGATTCTGCTGTGGGACCTGAATCTGATGCTGGCGGCATTAACAAGGGCACCGTTTGAGTCCATCTCCAGAACATCTTTGAGAGATCTCATTTTGAAAGCATTCCTTTTGGTGGTGCTTTGTTCCACCCAGCAGATCTTGGATTTTCAAGCTCTGTCCTGTAGAGAGCCCTGTATACAGTTTAATAGGAGAAGGCCGGTACTTTCCTTCCTTCCTAAGGTGGTGTCTCACTTTCACCTGAATCAGTTGATTTCCTGGCTAGCTTTCCCTTGCTCGGTGGCTCAGAGAAGGACTGTCAGCTTCACCTGCTAGTTATGCACTGGGTGCTGTGCAGGTACCTTAAGGGGACAGAGTCTCTTTGGAAATTGGATTGTTTGTCTTGTTTGGAAGCCCTCACAAGGGAGAAGCGGCATCTAAAGCCTCAGTTGCCTATTGGGTGAAGCAAGCCATTTGCTCTGCCTATATGGCGCATGAGAAGACCCCGCCGATGGTCTCAGGGCCCATTCAACCAGGGCCCAGGTGGCATCTTGGGCAGAACACTGTCTTGTACCACTGGTAGACATTGGCAGGGCTGCAATGTGGTCTTCTCTCCATACTTCCACAAGGCATTGTCGGTTGGATGTCCAGGTGGCTGGGGATGCGGTTGTTGGGGCCTCAGTGCTTGAAGCTGGACTTTCAGATCCCTCCCATGTTTGAGTACTGTTCTGGTGCATCCCATGTATAACTGGAATGGCCTGGCGGGACGATAAGGAAGGTGAAATTAGACTTTACCTGCTAATTGTCTTTCCTTGAATCCCTCCAGGGCAGGTTGAGGACCCTCCCTGGTGTATTTCCTTTCTCCTTAAGGTGTTCAAGCAGGATGGAAAAAGTGCGTTTGGCCGCTTTGAAGAATACAGTTATCTGTAAAGACTTACTCAAAGAAGTGCAGCCCTGTTCCTACAGGGGATGGGTGTCTTGGCAGTAATGACCCTGTTTACACGCTTTGTCCTTACTATGTAAATAGTGTGATTAATTCAGCTCTGTACATAGGGTATGATAATCTGGTCCAGTTGTTTCCATCCTTTCTTCTTTTGCCTCTGTCCAAGCTGACACTCTCAGGGGGGTGGGGGGGGGAGCAGGGGGTTCTCTGGTTTTGTGACTGTATTTGGAGTCTGCTTTGTCAGTAGGAGACTGGAGTCTGGAGTTGAAGGGGGGAGCTCTTGTACTAGTTCATCAGAACTCTGTCATGCTCAGTCCTCAGCTGCTGGAAGGGGCTGACAGCCCATGCGTAACTGGACTGACCTGGAGGTACTCAAGGAAAGACAATTAGCAGGTAAGGTCTAATTCTGCCTTCGGTGCTGCAGTGCACTTTGTGCTTCTGCCTCCTTCTGATTCCACGTCATGTTTGCATGGGGGCAGAGAAGCATATGCTTTCTCTCAAGAAGGACACATCTTTCTCATCTAAAGTTGTGTCATTTAAGTTCATCTAAAGTCTAACAAGCTGAATTCACTTTTTATAATGATTCATTTGAAATCCTGCACATTTCTCCATCATGTTCTGATTTGTGCTGGACATTCTTTAGGTTGTTTGGCGCAGTCCAATACGTAGCAGCAAGTAGGAGCTTTTTCCCATTAGTGAGAAGGGTAACAGTTGGCATTGTTGAAATGATGGACGTGGGCAGCGTGGTTTTTTTCTTGGTGATGGCACTTCCCCTTTGAGCAGAGAGAAGGAAGGTGCTGATGAGGAATCTGTTGGAAATTTTCTAAGGATCTCTGGTAGGGGTAGTGCAGGTCCCAAGAGATGAGAGTTTTACAATCTACATTATCATCCTTCCCATTTGCAACTGACTTTCTCTGAAATGATGTCATGTCTAATAGCTCCAAGGGAAAAAAAAAGGATGTGCCGGAGAATTCCCTTAGAAGATTTATGACTGTGGGAACAGATCTGAAAATCCTCTGTAGTCCATTCTCCGTGATATTAGATGTGTTTGACTGTTTGCTTTTGAAGCTGTGCATTTAATAGACAGTCAATACACCAAGCAGAGATTACAAAAGAGAGATGTGCCATACTTACCAGGTAGCAAAATGCAAACATCCTTCGCCATTCCAGGAAAAAAACCATATACAAACCACCCTCATAACTCCCAGAGGAGTGTACACCAGGCACCAGCTAAAGAAGCCCTGCCTATAGTAGGATTCTCCATACCCAGACTGAACCCTCAAAGAGTAAGACAATTTCTCAAGTGCTGCTTCCAATACTTCTTGATGCCAGAATACAAGCTCTGGGGTGCCATGAGTCGACTCCAGCTCAACGGCACTTAACAAGAGTCAAATTCTTGAAGAAGGAGTAGATGTGGGTGATCATGACACCTGAATAGGCACAGCTTATTACTGAAGGGAAGTTGTACACCATGCTTTACCTTTCAAATTGTCAGCACTATATGGTGTGTGGGGGGCTTCAAGCTAACAAAGAATGAAGGTATAGAAAATACTATTAAACATTAAACCCCCCCAGTCAAAGCTTTGTACTGATTGTCAGAGTTACTGGAAAGATTCCGGGAGAGAGCCTGAGAAGATGGAAATGTTGCCCCCTTAAATTTAGAAGTGCCCACTTCCCAGCATTGTATTCTTCTGTGCAGTGCTTCTTGAAAACAAGAGTTTAATGATGGCGGTAAAGCACGTCCTCTTCCTCACGTGAAAGGAATTACTATTTTTATCGGTTTCTGTCTGTTTATTAAACCTTATCTCCATTCTGGGGTCTCCTGAGACTGCTCAGATGTCTGGCAGTAGACGCGTTCTGAAGACGGAGCTTTCAGGGCCACATAGCCTATGCTGAGGCCTTTCTGAGTTTTCTATCTGTAGGAAAATATTGCTTTGCACAGCTGGTCCACCACCCTTTATACAGCAGCTCTAAACTAAAAAGGGTTTTATACTAATTTTAGGGCAATAGTGCAGTAAACCGTTAAGTTTCACTTTAAGCCAGGTAGCAGTCACAAGCTTGGAGAGGAAGAGATTGCCACAAATGTGACAGCTCTCATTTTGAGTGCACAGTGCCAGCTTCTGGGGGAGGGAGCAGCAAAACAATAGATCTTGGCAGTTAAACTAACTCAAAGAACCATCAGCACTTAATTCACTTTGCCATCACATCTTTCATGCCCACAGATATACGAGGTGTGATCAAAAAGTATTGTGACTTGTTGTGTAGTTATATAACAATACTTCACACCACAATGCTATTAAGCATGTAGTGACCTAGGTAGGTGCTCTGCATGTGCAGAGTGTAGCATGGCTGCCACACACCTGTACTTTTTAAAATCACGTTATGTTTAGTATCGTGTAAAAGCAGTTTGTCAGATTTACGATGGGTGAAAAAATTGAACAGTGAATTTGCATTAAATTCTGCCAGAAATTTGGAAATTCGTGCAAAGAGACTTATGACAAGTTACAGCAAGTGTATGGTGATGAATGTATGAGTCGTGCTCGAATTTATGACTGGTACAGTTGTGTTTCCAAGAGGGCTGCCAAAGTGTTGACAGTAACAAACGTTCTGGAAGGCCAACTACAAGCAGGAATGAAGATAAAGTTGAAGCAGTGCATGCCGCAATACGCTCAAATCGTCGATTGACTATCAGGGAGCTTGTTGAGGACATGGACATCAGTTTCAGGTCAGTACAGTCCATTCTTACTATCGATTTGGGGATGATACATGTGTCTGCAAAATTCATGCCAAAACTCCTGTCCCCTGACCAAAAATAAGATACTGTGATGGAAGTGGTGGGGCAAATACAGTGACAAAATTAAAAATGGCATGGGACAGACACAGTGGCCTTCTTTATAGCAACAGGATAAAATCAAAATAAACTATCTAATTTCTCAACAAACAGGGGTGCCCTACACGGAGCGGTGGGTTCACCCATAAACAAGGATATGGGGAGGGGGTGACCTGCACAGAGCGGCAGGTGCACCTGCTCTTGCTACCTTGCTGGGCCATACTGGTCTTTATCTGCCATCATTTACTATGTTACTATGTCTGCAGCCAGGGAGTTGTTGCAATGCATTGAAAATGACTGATTTCATCAAAAAGACTGGTGATGAATCATGGGTTTGTAGTTATGACCCAGAAACTAAGGCTCAATACGCCAAACTCTCCCAGACCCAAGAAGGCCCGTCAGGTGAGGAGCAATGTCAAGGTCATACTCACAGTTTTCTTTGATTACCAGGTTATTGTTCATCATAAATATGCTCCAAAAGGCCAAATCATCAATAAGGAGTGCTACGTCTAAGTTCTTATTCATTTGAGAGATGCAGTTCGTCATAAGGGGCCAGAGCTGCACAGGAATGGTGAATGGTTGCTTCATCACGATAACGTTCCAGCTCACGCATCACATCTTGTCCAGCAGTTCTTGGCCAAACACCAAATTGAGCAAGTTCATCAGCCTCCATACTCACCTCACCTTGTACCCTATGACTTTTTCTTATTTCTAATTACCACTGAAAGGAAGGAGATTCAAAGACTTGGAGACCATTAAGCAAAATTTGACACAGCAGCTTCACAGCATAACAAACGAGGCATTTCAAAATTGTTTCCAGCAGTGGCAGGAACGCTGGATGAAGTGTGTTTCATCGGAAGGGGACTACTTTGAAGGAGACAGAGTGCAACAACTGTCAGTTTTATACTTCTTGTGTTGTACAAGTCTTGATGCTTTTTGATCACACCTTGTACAGTCACACCAAGTACTGCCTTTCACCTTGACTTTCTTTATTTTTGTGTTTAGGTTTTATGTTGTTGTTTTTTTTAAGTGGTGTGAATCACTGAGGGGGCATTAGTCAAAACTGGTACAGACTCTGTGGACATTGTTTCCTCTGATGTTTGCATCTGTAATGAAAGCCAAAGTCTGTACAGGATTTTGCCTTGATTGTTGCTTCTAGAAAAATTACCTACGGAGATTGTATCTGCTTTCTCTGTGGATAATTTTTCCTTTGGAAACAACATGCATATTTGGTTATGCAAAACTGTATTCTCCCTATTTATTTATTTAACAGGTTTTCTATACCGCCACCTCCTTCAATCAAAGCGATTTACATAGCAACAACAGAGGAATTACTTAGTAAACAAAAAAAGGGACGGGGAGAGGCATGCAGGATGCGTTTAGTAAAGCTACTTTACATTATTAATTATGTACAGCAGGTGAAAAGAGCGTAATTTGCAGTGGGCGGGATGTCCTAGGAGACAGACTCTAAGTGATCTCTGTAGAGATCTCTTCTCTTCAGCCCCAATCAGCATCAGGGAAGGGAACAGGCAGGCAAGCCCCTCTCTGCTCCCCACCGCCAAGGCCAATCAGGCCGAAGAAAGGAAGAGCGTTTAAATTTAAAAGGAAAGGTGCCTCAGGCGCACCCATGCCTGAAGGCCTCGCCAGAGGACCCTTTGACATGGCCCTTAGGTGGGGACTGTGGAGGGGACCTTCTAACAAAGTCAAAACACCAACAGTGACAGAAATACCTATCAATCACACAAACAACTAACGACGCCAATGGCTCACAGAGGCCCGAGCCAACTTCAAGGGAACCAACCTATCTACCAACTTGATCCAGCAGGAACAACCCGAACACCACAAAGCTGAAACTACTAAATGCTGATACACAAGGCAAGTTACACAAACACTCCTGTGAAATATAACCAAATAAATAGTGTTGTTGAAACAAACGCAAGTCCAGCACTCATTGGACTCTCCTAGGCCAAACCCAGTCCTGACCAGACTTCCAAACCTGCAACGTGTTACACCACAAAACAATATTACTCTCAACACTCCTGATACTGCTATTCCTCACATCAAAGGCCAGTCCATTCCACACGAGAACATATGCACCCACCTTCACACACCTGCTGCACTTACAATACCCCATCCCATGGCACATACAATATCTAACACTATGTCACAACCAATTTAAACCTACATCATGCAAACCACGCACACACAAGACAGACGCTACGATCAGCATATTCCCTAGCAATACTACACAGTCCAATCACTCCAACCCCATATTAGATACAAACCTCACATGTACTCTCATAAACGCAAGGTCAATCAGAAACAAAACTATCATAGATTACATACACACACAACGACCAGATATACTATGCATAACAGAGACCTGTCTCAATGACACCGACCATGTAATCCTAAACCAAATTACCCCACTAACATACACCGCCCATAACTGTCCACAAGAGAGTAGACAAGGTGGAGGAATACTGATACTAGCCAGAAGCCACTACAAATTCAAAACCACCCTAGCAAACAGTTCAGCAGATTCCAGTTTAATCCACATTTCAAACAAACACTTAGCTATGTGCCTGACATATAGACCACCAAACACAAAATCCGATGACCTATCTAAAATACTCGAAACAGTATGTGCACACAACCCAACAAACAAGCCGCTCATAGTCCTATGTGATTTTAACATTGGAGCGGTACCAGACAAAAATACTAAAGCCTTCCTCAAGGCAATGGAAGACCTGTGTTATCATCAATTGATCACAGAACGCACTCACAGGTTTAGAACAACCCCAGACCTTATTTTCATTCCCAGATCCCTACAAATACCCAACACAATCTCTCACCCCAAAACTGTACCAACACCATGGTCAGACCATCACATAATATCCATCACAATCGAGGTTACTCAACCCACACAACCACAGGAAGAACCTCAAATCAAAAGATTTAAATCCTTTGATAGAGAAACCTTTTTGAAAGAAGTAATCGCAAACCTACAACAAAATGCAGAGGACCTTGACAAGATCGTTGAGGACTGGAACAACACGATAACTACCGCAGCAACTGCACCCCCCAAGAAGACCGCACACACATGTAACAATCATCTACCCCATGGTACTCCAACACAATTAGAGATGCAAAAAGGAAGTTGAGAAAAATAGAAAGAAAATGGAGAAGAACCAAAAACCCAGACATACAACAGTTATACAATGCTAAACAGAAGGATTATAATGCCCTGATAAACAGCTGCAAGCAACAAAACCACACAAACATCATCATGTGCTCAGTGAACAAACCACGAGAACTTTTCAACATAGTGTGAGCACTTACCAGAGACAACACGCATTGGAAAAATATTGAAGTCTACCCCCAAGACATGGCGAATCACCTAGCTAAAAAATCCAGTGAGCTCAATAAACACCAGTTGGCAACAGCTGTGAAACACAGCTATGCAGAATTAAAAGCATCAGTGATACAATGGGGAGAATTCACCATACCATCTCACAAACAAATAGAACAAATAATCACCTTACTTAACACCACTACCTCTCCAAATGACCTATGCCCTGTGCAGTGGATAAAAGCTACCATGGAAAAACTCAGTTCATATTTACAAAAGATAGTCAAACTAACATTAATACAAGGACACATGCCAGCATCCCTTAAGCCACCATGCGACCGATTTTGAAAAACACTTCACTCTGCAAGACAGACCCTACAACCTACCACTCAATCTTTAGCCTACCATGTCTTGCAAAGATTATCGAGAAGACCATGCAAATGCAGCTCCAAGACCATATAGACCACAATGCACCACTAGATCCGCAACAACATGGCTTTAAACCATGCCATAATGTGGAAACACTCCTGACATCGCTCTTCAGTAACATACTAAAAGGAATTGACAAACCAAAGAAAGGATTTCTCCTCATTTTTATGGACATTTCATCCGCTTTTGATTCAATCTCACACTTCATCATATCCAATGCCTCCTGGATGCAGGCATCTGTAATAACACACTAAAGTGGTTTACCTCATATCTGAAGGACAGACTACAACAAGTTAAATGTGGAGCAAACTACTCAGCACCCTTCTCCATACCACAAGGCATCCCTCAAGGCTCAGCACTCTCATCAATACTATTCAATATATACATGCAACCCGTCTGTGATGTCATCAGGAAACATAATATTCTATTCCATATATACGCCGATGACCTCATGGTATACACGCCGATAAACCTAGAAGCACCAGACCACACAGAAATCACTCAGTGCCTGGAAGATGTTGCCACCTGGCTCACCGACAACAACCTCACATTAAACTACAAGAAAACAGAAGCGCTTTACATCAATGGAAATACCGCCTTCAACCCTCCATAATAAATCCAATTACTGAACCAAGTCATATTTGTAAAAGACGAAGTATGCTACCTAGGTATCACACTGGACAAAAACATCAACCTTCAATCACATATAAATAAAACAGCAGCAAAGACATACCGCAAACTAAGCCTCATAAGAAGATTTATTTATTTATTTAGCTGCACTCCTTTACCACCTTAAAACCACTCCTTACCACCTTTACCACCTTACCACCTTAAAACCACTCCTTTACCAGGATCACTTCTGGACCGTATGCCAAGCCATCATCACACCATTACTGGACTACGGAAACTCACTGTACCATGGACTCCCAAAACAAGTCACACACCCACTACAAATGGTACAAAACACCACTGCGAGAATCAGTGGAACCAGTAAAACAGACCACATTACACCAGTACTACACAAACTACATTGGCTCCCAATTCAAGCATGCGCCAAATACAAAACAATACTAAACATCTTTAAAATCATCCACTACTCCTCAGCAGACATCCTAGAAACCCTAATCACAAGAGAAACCAGCACTTGCCCTATTAGGAGCAATAACAAACACAAGATCAAAGTACCAACAGATTAACGAAAGAGCAAACAATCAACCTCCAAACGAGCCCTCTCCCTAACCACACCACAACTCTGGAACACCCTCCCTGAGGAAATTCATTCAACTGAAGACATTAAGGACTCCAGAAAAAGACTCAAGACCTTTCTGTTCATAGAACATTATGGAAATATAATGTAGTCTGACAACCACACTGATCCCAAGCAAAGACTCTTAAACACCAGAACAACTCAAACGGAACCTATGTAAATAAGTTTAGCATCTTGTAAATAATTTACTACCCTGTTAAATACCCTAAGTTAAATATTGAATGTATGCTGTTTAAGTCTGTTTGATATAAACTGCTTTGATTTTAGGAGAAGGTGGTATGAAAAACAGGTTAAATAAATAAATAAATAGATTAATGGCTTGAGCTGCTTCCAAAAGTCCTTGATGTTTGTAATGGCTCTCAGGGAAATCAGAAGGCTGTTCCATAGGGTAGGTGCTGCAAGGGAAAGAGCCCTCACTGATGTAGAGTGAATGGTTTTGGAGTATGATGAGGGTGTCTTTATAGTATCAATTGCACTGTATCTCCTAGGTCTGGTGCTGGAATCAGGAATGATGAGAATCTTGAGACTGTCAGCAGATACGTTATGTTTGATTTTAAATATATTTAGTATGGTTTTAAAGTGGATACAAGATATAATTGGAAGTCAGTAGAGTTGGATTAGAAGAGGGGTTATGTGGTCATACCTGGTGGAGCCTCTAATGATGTGAGCCGCAGTGTTTTGAACCATCTGCAAAGGTCGGATAGTTTGCTTGGGAAAGCCGAGATATATGGAACTACAGTAGTCCAATAAGGGTGTTTTGACAGCTTGGCAGACAGTCCGGAAGTGATCATAGCTGAGGAAGGGTTTGAATCTTTGTATTATGACTAATTGATAGAACGCTTTTCTGGTGGTCTTGCTGATGTGGAATTGGAAGCTAAGGTTGCAGTCCAAAGTGACGCAAAGATATTTTACCTCTTTCTTAATGCATATATCATAATTTAGTTGATTGATTGAGGGGGGGAGGGTAAAGGAGGTGTTGCATGTAATAATGAGGGCTTCCATTTTATTATAATTGATGGTTAGGTTGTTATGAGAGAGCCGGGTAGTCATATCTTGGAGGCAAGTATCTTGTCATGTAGTTTGGCTTATCCAAGTTGATCGGAATGTAAATCATGATGTCATCAGCATATATAACATATAGGATGTTGTATTTCTTGATGACATCACAGATGGGACTTATGTAGACATTGAAGAGCAGGGCAGAATAAGATGAACCCTGTGATACTCCTTGTGTGGATGGGAAGATGGGTGAGGTGACTTGGCCAGCTCTGACCTGTTGTTGCCTGTTAGTAAGGTATGAGTTAAACCATTTGAGAGTCATATCTTTCAGACCAATGTTTTTGAGCCTCTGCAGAAGAATGCTGTGGGAAATGGTGTCAAAGGCTGCAGATACATCAATAAAGATGAGTAGAAATCCTATTTTCATGCCATCAATCCCTCTTATTAGGTTGTCAAGAAGTACTGTTAGCAATGATTCCACACTGTGGTTGCAATGGAACCCATATTAGTGGGGGTCCAGAGGGGCATGAGAGTCATTGTGGTCCTGAATCTGATGGTAGACTGTTTTCTCAAGTATCTTTGTAAGGAATGGGAGGCTTGAGATTGGACAGTATGCTGAAGAATCATCTTTAATGAGAGTGGCGATTTTGGGTACTGGACAGATGGTTACACATTTAAGAGACTGAAGTACGTAACCCTGTATTAGAGAAGAACAGACTAATTTGTGGATGTGAATAGAGGGCACATCCCTTGTGGATTTTATCCATGGGACTGGGCATAGGTCAGTTGGTGAGGTGCAAGTATCTAGGTTAGCTATAGTGCATGTGAGCTGTTATATGGTAGGTATGCTAAATTCCCCCCAAGTATGCAATGGAGCTGTGCTTTCATTGAATGGAGCAAAAGCAAGAATGGAGTGATATTGTAGTAAAATGTGTCTAGTGATCAGGAAATTTACATAGGCTTGAGGGCTGATAGTTTCAGTTCCATGGGGAGTGGGCTTTTTCGTGAGGGACTGTACTATTTCAAATAATTCTCTGGGTCTGTTGACTGATCGTAGGATTAGGTTTGTGTGGTATTCGCATTTGCAGCAGTTAATTAGGTTGTTGTAATCCTGTTGCTAATCCTTATATAGTTATTGTGTATTTTGGGTTTTATTTCTTCTCCAGATCCTCTCTGTTTTGCGAAGATTCCTCTTTGCTACTCTGATTTCTTCCAAGTACTGATCTTCTAGTCGTAATGATGTGTCTGATGCTTCTTTTTTCCTTGTGCTATTCCAGTGTTCGATAGCTTTGCCAAGGTTTGTATAGTCCAGATTTAGAGTTGACCCAAATTGTTGCAAGAACTGGTCCTTGTCAAAGCTTTTAAATCTTCGTCCTGAATGTAGTGGTAGTACATGCGTAGTCAGACAAGCAGGCTTATTCTTATGCAGTAGTGGTCAGACCATGGTACTGGGGTAATTGAGGGAGGTGTTACTTTGTTGTCTTCTATTATTTCCTTTGTGGCAAAAGTCTTATCTGTGGTGGAGCCTAGGTGGTGAGTTGGTTCAGTGAGGAGCTGGGTATATTGTAGGGCTTCTATAGCTGCAGTGATCTGTGCTCTTTGTTACTAGAGTTTTAAATCTGAGTTTGTTGTTGGCTAGTATTAGTACACCACCTCCTCTCCTGTTTGTGCACGGGCAGTTAAATGCAGTGTGGGTTGTGGGGGGTTAGTAGAAAACAACATGCATATTCAGTTATGCAAAACTGCATTCTCCCTATCTCCAGGACAACCTCTTCTGTTTGTGAGTAACAGTGTGCATATTGTTACATAACATAAGAACATAAAATATGCTATACTGGGTCAGACCAAGGTCCATCAAGCCCAGTATCCTGTTTACAAAAGTGGCCAATCCAGGTCACATGTACCTGGCAAGTTCTCAAAAAGGTACATAGGTTCCACAGTGCTTGTCCTGGAGTAAGCGGTGGATTTCTCAGGTCCTCCTAAATAATGATTTATGGATTTTTCCTCCAGGAACTTGTTCAAACCTGTTTTAAACCCAGCTGTACTAACTGCTTGTATTACATCCTCTGGTTGCAAATTCCAAAGTTTGATTACACATTGAGTGAAAAGGCATTTTCTCTTATGAGTCTTAAATGGTTTCATTGTAGCTTCATTGCATGTCCCCTAGTCATTCTACTTTTTGATGGAGTAAACAACCTATCTACATTTACCCGTTCTACTTCATTCGTTAATTTATAGACCTGTATCATATCTCAGTCATCTCTTTTCCAAGTTGAAGAGGTATGCTAAATTCCCCCCAAGTACACCTCCAACTTTAGGAGTTGATGAAATTTTAAGCCTTTCCTCATAGGGGTTTCCTTCAATCCCCTTTATCATTTTGGTGGCTCTTCTCTGTACCTCTGTACCTTGGGTACTTTTACCAGTGGACAAACTGGGCATTAATCAAAGCTCTGACTTCCTTGGGTAAAATGTTATTTTACCCATTAAAATTGCTTTCATACCTCTGACAGGATCTCAATAGCTACCTTTCAGCATTATTCCAGGGTGTTTCCGGTGGTTTAGGAAATAAAAGAGGAGGGGGTAAAGCTGGACCAAGGAATAGTTATTCTTAGGGTTCCCAGATTTGTGGAGGGATCCTCCCTCCTCGGGCATATTTTCCCCATATATTTCAAAAGGCCAGTTAAGGTAGCATTCAATATTTTCAAAAGTTTAAAGAAGACAGTAGCGGCTCTCCTCGAGTTAGAAGTACTCCTACATGCATATACGTTTAAACTTTATTTTATGAATCTAGATAAATGTTCTATACATATAGGGTGGCATTTTCCAAGGCATTTACATGGGTAACTGTCCATGTTACCTGTGTAAATGTCTTATCCTGGATAAGTTCCTAATGCGCCCAGATGCTATGCGGTCAGCATCGGGACGTGTTAGGAGCGTTCCAGGGCGGAGGAAAGGACTAAGTGGGTAGCAGCGATTTTTGATGCTACCCGCTTAGCCCTCTGTGCCTGAAAGATAGGCAAGGTTTTTTCTCGCCTATCTTTCAGGCGCAGGGGCTAAGTGGGTAGCATTGAAAATTGCTGCCACCTGCTTAGCCTCGGTGGCTGCCGGTGCGTCCAGCCAAGCCCAGATTTTCACTTCCGTCACCGCAGAAGCGAAATTCCTGGTTAAGGGGGTCGGCGAGCAGGCTTATGTGCGGAACCTGATGTTTCATACCTTAGTGCGTTTAAGTGTTGGCACTTACTCGTATATGTGGGCTTAATCAAGCACTTTTTAAAATACCTCTATGCGCCACTCCCAATTTTGGACAAACATCTGCATTTTCTGTATGTAATAGGGAATATACATCTAGGGCCTGATGGTCAAAAAAAGCTGTGCTCCTAAATTTTGGTTCTTAAGCTGAAAATTCATCTTAATTTAGAAGGTAAAAGTTTATGCTCCCAAATTTAGTCCTGTCATTCATTTGCCTAGATTTATGAGCCTAATTTAGGTGCCTAGTGCTAAAAATCTGTGCTAAGCTCCTAGAATTTTCCCCAACCCTAAATCCGCCCCCGTTGCCACTCACGTTTTATGCTTCCAGCTTTAGGAGTTCATGACATTTTAAGAATAAATTTGAGCACTCAGCTCTAGTAAAATTTCAAAGAAGCCAATTTAGGAACTTAATTCTCAGAGGTAGGAGCATTGGGCCCATAGCGTTTTGACACACCCAGGCCATAGCCTACAATGCCCTGTGCAATATCTATGTATTATGTTCATCCACATGAAAATTTAGCCCTTTCTAAAATTGCCATTTACACATGGATTCCATATACACATTTACGTGCTAGATTTTCCGTGTGTAAATTGCAAATAAGGATTCTAAAATAACCTGCTTAGGCTCCTAAAGTTGTGCCCTATTTTCTTCTAGACTTAGAAGCCTAAGTATTCAGCTGAAAATTCATTTGAATGTAGGAGCTTAAAAGTTTATGCTTATAAATTTAGGCCCGCCATACATTTGCCTAGGCATATTTCCTCAGATTACTCCTTTCACCATCATATTATGACCCCTCATTTCAGAGCTTCTTTCAGCTGGAAGACAGCTACCTCCTGTACATTTAATCCACAGAGGTATTTAAACATCTCTATCATATCATCCCTCCCGCCTTTCCTTCAAAGTATACATATTGAGATTTTTAAGCATATCCCCATATACCTTATGATTAAGACCGCTGCCCTCTGCACCGACTCCATCCTGTTGATATCCTTCGGAAGGTGCACACAGTACTCCTAATGAGGTCTCATTAAAGACTTATAAAAAGGCACCTCCTTTTTCCTGCTGGACGCTGCTTTTCCTATGCACCCAAGCATTTTGTTTTGCTTTTGCTGTCACCTTTTCTACCTGTTTGACCATTTTTTTTTATTATCTATTTATAAATTTTACAATAAATCCAAGCAAAATAAAACTTGAATGGAAATAAGGATACAGAAAACAAAGGTCAGAAATACATCAACCCCAATATAGGAAAACGACACAGGCAAAATAACATTTCTGTTCCTTCTACAGCCCACAATAAGGAGGAGGACATCCGAAACAATAATAATTACAATAATGAAGGAAATCCAACTGGAGGGAGACAGTTAGGAATAAACTATGCAGTAGAACCTATACTGCATCAGAGGGGTGACAGCATTTATGAAGGCTAACAACTGGGATGGATCATAAACATATGTTACAGAATTCAATTTCATCATACATTTAGAGGGAAACTGAAGAAAAAACTGACCCCCCAAAGACAATATACCTGGACGTAATAGCAAAAACTCTCGCCTACGTTTCTGGGTTTCTCAAGAAAGATCAGGGAATACCCGAACATTTAAACCGAGAAATAACACATCCCGTTTACGAAAAAACATTTTGAGGAACCAATCTCTATCAGAATTCAATGCAAAAGTTATGATTAACGTAGCAGGAGTGGCTGTATCAGTTAAAGATGTTTCTAACATAGCAGATACATTCAAAGAATCAGCCAGATCTACACCGGGTATAATACCACCACCCTCCTCTTTTTCCTAGTAGATAGGTAATATGCCTTAACTAAGGGTGGATGTGACTCAACCCGAACCCCCAACACCTCAATCATATATTTTTTAAACATTTCTTTCGACCCAATAGACTGAACCTTAGGAAAATTAACCAAACAAAGATTGGAGTATCGAGATAAATTTTCCAGGGTTTCAACTCGAGACCGTAACGCCATAACATCTTTCTGGTAGCCAGAGCACAAGTTATCAACCTGAGTTATTTTCTGTTGGAGTTCAGAAACAGAGCTCTGCATCACTGAAATCTCCACAGTATGTTGCTGAAGACGACCCATATGGGACTGTAACAGGGAAGACAAAGTAGAGACCTCAGGAGCCAGAAATTCACCCAACTTGACGATAGCGGACCAAATTGTCTCCAAAGTAAATTCCTCGGGCTTCTCAAAAGAGAAGGACATCGGGGCTTGCATAGCAGCTGCTCCAGCATCCATAGATCGTCGCTCCACCTCCGACGCAACAGGAGACCCCAAGGCCAACAAAGATGACGCCACAGCGGTGGGAGAAATTACTGCGGCACCTCTGCCGCTCCCCGATGCCAGCGTCCCTCCACTTTCCACTCCCCCTCCAGTAGCAGGGGGAGGTATCGTCGTCGGCACCGAGCACCTCACCAGCGAAGGCTCTTTAGGGGGCCGCCACTGCTCCGGTGACGAGATGTCGGGCCCGGACCCTCCCGCCGACGAACTCAATTCAGCCGAGAGGTTCCTAGGGCCACTACTCGCCGGTTGCCCCAACTGCTGCCGTGGCACTAGAAAAGGATCTAGCAGACCAACCGCCTGGAAAGGTAAAGGGGTCGAGGTTGCCGGGGCAGAGGAGGGCTTCTTAGCCCCTTTGGCTTTCCTTTTCCCCATTAAGTGTAGCGCCGCCGCACAACGCTCCCTTCAATGCGCCATCTTGGAACCCTCCCCTGTTTGACCATTTTAAGAACATCTGATACAAACACCCCTAGATCCTACTCTTATATCATGCATTGAAGTACTTCATCCTCTATGCTGTACTGCTCCCTTGAGGTTTTGCGGCCCAAATGCGTAACCTTGCATTTTTTAGCATTAAATCTTAGCTGCCAAATTCGTGACTTTCTTCAAGCTTTGCTAGATCCCTCCTCATTCTATCCACACCTTACAGAGTATCTACTCTGTTGCAGAGTTTTGTGTCATCTGCAAAGAGGCATACCTTTCCCGATAGATCTTTCGCAGTATTGCTTACAAAACTGTTAAAAAGAACACGACTAAAGACCAATCCCTGAGGCATCCCAGTAGTAACACCCCTATTTTCAGAGTGAACTCCATTCATACTTCCCTCTGTTGCCTTCCACTCAAGCAGTTCATACTCAGTCAACCACCTTAGGGTCCATCGCAAGGATACTCAATTTATTTATAAGTTGCCAGTGTGGAACAGTGTCAAAGGCCTTGCTAAAATCTAAGTATACCACATCTAGTCCTCTTAATTTCTCTTGTTATTCAATCAAAAAAATCAATCAGATTTGTCTGACAAGCCTACCTTTAGTAAAGCAATGCTGTCTCGGAGTTTGTAATCTCTTAAAGTCCAGAAACCACACCATCTTCTGTTTTAGCAGCATTTCCATTAATTTACTCACTACAGAGTCCAGACTAACTGGTCTGTAGTTACCAGCCTCTTCCTTACTTCTGCTGTTGTGGAAGGAACCACATTTGCCATCTCCAGTCTCTAAAGAAGTTTTGAAAAGGTCAGCCAGCAGAGCCACCAGTACTTCCCTAAGCTCTTTCAGTACCCTCCGATGAATCCTGTCTATCCCCATCGCTTTGTCCATTTTTAGCTTTGCTAACTCCTCACAAACACAGACTTCTGAAAATTACTTCCATTCCTAATTGTGTTTGTTTTCTAAAGTTCCATTCCTGGCCCTTCATCTGTGAACATAGAACAGAAATATTTGTTAAGCAATTCTGCTTTATGCTCATCTACCTATACATATTCCTTCCCTTCACCCTCAAATCTCAGAATGCCATCCTTGCATTTCCTCCTGTCACTAACATACCTTTAAAAAAGTCTTGTTCCTATGTTTTACTGTATTGGCTATTTTTTCTTACATCTGCATCTTTGCTTTCCTGATTCCTTTTCAAGCTTCCATTAGCTTCTCCAGATACTGCTGTTTCTGCAATCTCTTATAGTTTGAGAGCTAACCTCTTTTATCTTACCTTTTCAGCTGCTTCCTTAGAAAATTATAGTGGCCTCCTTTTCTTCTTGTGTTTACTTACTTTCCAAAGAAAAAGATTTATTGCCCTTAAAATATCTTCTTTTCAATTTTGTCCACTGGTGTTCTGCTTTCTGTTCCCATCCATTTAACAACTCCTTGACATATTATCCCATCTTTGCAAAATTAATTTTTCTGAATTCTGGGACTTTCACTTTTGAATGAACCATCTCTATCTACTCTTGTCCTAAAATTTGAAGCTCACCATCTGGTGATCACTGTGCGCCAGATGATCACCCACTACAACATTACAAACATTCTCCCCATTTGGAAGCACCAAGTCCAGTATTACCCCTCCCACATGGGTTCTGTTACCTATTGCTGGAACAGTTTTCCCTGTAGAGAATCCAGGATTTCCCTACTTCTAGACGACACTACAGCAGGGATACATCAATCAACATCTGGCAAATTGAAATCTCCTTCCTATAGAACTTTCCATTTCATAGCAATATGAGGGGTTGCTGTTAAGTCTTGAGCTTTCCCTATTTCCCCTTCGAAATATAACTGGCCAGAATTTCATGATTGTACCTCATATACTTTTTTTCCATAGGTCTGAAGCCAGAATGTGCAGAGCTCAGTGGAGAATCAAACCTGTAGCGTTTTGTTTTCTTTACAAAGTCAAAGACTTATTGGCATCCCCTCTTATTGTGAATGTCTTATTTAAATCTCTGTTTCTTGTACCTGTGAGAGAGGTCTGTATATCACACCATTGTAAATGGCTTTTCCATTCCCTCTTTTCAGACTACCCACAGTGCCTCCCCCTTCCCGCATACGCGCTACTCCCCCTCTTTTTCTTGCTACTCTTGTCTTTCCTGGTATAACTATATCCCAGTCATTGCTTTCAATGTACTGTGTTTCCATGACTGCCACTACAGTATATCCAGGCCAGCCTCTTCCATTACAGCTTCTAAATCTGGAACTTTATTTCATATACTATGACTTTAGAATACCCTGCTCTCCAAATGTTGCCCTTTTTTCCCCTCTTTGTGTTTGTTCCCAGACTATGAAATATGTTGGGAATTTTAGAGTCTTTTTCCTTATCATCCTACTATGGGTTATGCTTCGTAGCCAGCAGGTGGAGACAGACTAGATCATCTGTCAGTGATGTCATCACTAGTATATCCACTGGTGCAGCACTGAGAAAAGACAGGTTTTGTCTGACTTCAACAGGTGGCAAGGTGTCTGGTCTGGTGCAGCACTGCAGAAAGGCCTGTCTCTCCTGGCCCAGATCATAGTCTTAGGGCCTGTGTGACTGAGACCTTGGCCCACTGTTTGCTCAGAGCCTGTTGTGTCCTCGAACTGAGAGTAAGTGCTGTTTCTGCTAGGCTCCAGCAAGGGTGGACTAGAGAATGAGTAGGAAGGATCTGCAGGGACAGTTTCATTGTCCTGTGTCTGCATGTTCTACTTGTCCAAGACCTCGGTTACCCACTGGCTTAAGGCAGCTATTGGTTCAGCCTACCTTCCGTGTGGGAAATGTGTGCTGGAAGGAGTTAGCATTCACTCCACTAGGGCACAAGCCTCTTCCTGAGCAGAGTCCACCTTGGTGTCTTGGAAGAAATCTGTAAGGCGGCTACCTTGTTATCTCTGAGCAACTTTGTGACGCACTACAGGTTGCATGTGGAAGCTGGAGCACAGAGCGCCTTTGGCAGAGTGGCTCTAATCTGGAGGATCATCTTCCGACCACCCTGAATCCTAATTGCTTGGATGAATCCCACTCACTTGTACTAGTCTGGCAGGATGATAAGGAAAGAGAAAATTTCCAAACCTATTAGTTTTCTTTCCTTGAATCCTGCTAGACCAGTCCAGGACCCGCCCTGGAAGACTACTGCTAGAGGTTTGGGAGCTCTGCTGCCTTTAGCTGCCTGCAGAGTCAAATATGGTAAGAAAACCAGAACGTTTTATTCAAAGTTGTTGTTGATTAATATTTTTTCTGAGTTTTTCAGTCTTGCTTCTGCTTGGGAAGTGTCATACTGGGTTCTCTCAGTGCTGCCACCAATGGATATATAAATGAGGACAAAACTGAATGTTGCTCTGGTCTGCCTCCCCCTGCTAGCTGCAGGGTATAACTCACTCATTTGGACTGGTCTAACAGGACTCAAGGAAAGGAAATTAGCAAGTATGGAAAATTTCTCCATTCCAAATTGTGTTATTTAGAAAGTGTTCATTTAAGACCTTATTTTCAGTTTGGGTGTATACATTTTCTGCTATAGTAGGTTTTATTTTAATTTGTTTGTTTTGTAGAGTAAACTGTCTGTAACACTACTAGTTAGAAAGAAAAGGGAATTACCACAGTATTCAGACATATCAATTTCCTTTTTAATTTTTGGAAATACCCTTACTGTAGACTTAGTTTTTTATTAAGGATAACTTCTCTACTTTATATTCATTTAGCAGTTTTTTATACCCTGTTATCATTTTAGTCAAAGCAGTTGACATTGTAACTTAAACTTGATGATGCACATTAAACAGGAACATTGATAACTTGGAATCTTTATTTATTTATTTAGCTGCATTTATATCCCACTTTTCACCAGGTCAAAGCAGTTGGGGGATACATTTAACACGAGGGGATATGAGACACATACACTAATACTTACAGGGAACATGGGCAATGGAGGGTTAAGTGGCTTGCCCAAGACCACAAGGAGCACCTGTGGGACTAAAAACCCCTGTCCTTCTGGCCCAAGTTTGCTGTCCTCTAGTGGGATTTGAACCACTGACCTTCTGGCCTGTGGTACCTTGCCCCAACCACTAGGCCAATCCTCCCTCTAGGATTCTTCTGAGGCAATGGAGAGTTAAGAGACTTGCCCAACGCCACAAGGAATGCTAGTGAGAATCAACCCCCTGGTCTCTTGGTTCCCAAGCCATTGTTGTACCCACTAGGCTACTCCTCCACTCCACTCCATTCTAATCTAACTGTAAATAAAATGAGTTTTTATTCAGGACATGATTGCTTCCTTCTTGGTCAAATAATACTAAACAGTGAACAACGCATATAAGGAATAGCAGTTATACAAGACAACCCACTACAATGAGTCATAAGCAAATGTACAAAACAAACTTCCTATAAAACTATCAAGTATACTTTAACATGACAGCATGAAACATTCACAGATATCTGGAGGATCAAGGGATCATTGGCCTAGTTGGCAAAGTTTGTAAAAAACAAAAATGGCTTAGGGTCTTTCCAGATTTTCAAATGATCAGATTCCGGATGAAGGTCACTGGCAAAGATTTCCAAGCCGTGGACTAGACATGAAAAATGTGTGAGCCCTGACCATAGCCCAGTAAGCAGACCTTGGTGGAGGGTATAGGGCATAGTCTATTTATGTTATTTACTGGGATGATATTCCATGGGGAAACTGGCTTCTGATCAGTAGCTAATTTGCAACCATTTTGTCTTGTCTCAAGAAACCCAATATTAGTACGTCAGTAGCGCATTATGTTTGTTTTTACATAGACACAAAATAGGGCAAAAAATATTTTATAAACTACAGTGCATTGCAAAAGTATTCATCCCCTCTATGTTTGTTTGTCCTGTTTTGTCGCATTACAGACTTAAAAGGAATTTTGGGGGTTAGTATCATGTGATATACACAACATGCCTACGACTTTGAATGTGCAAAATATCCTTTATTGTGACACAAACAATAATTAAGTAAAAAAGAAAAACCTGAAAGCAGGAGTGTGCATATGTATTCACCCCCAAACGTCAGTATGTTGTAGAGCCACCTTTTGCTGCAATTACAGCTGCAAGTCTCTTGGGATATGTCTCTATTAGCTTAGCACATCTAGCCACTGGGAGTTTCACCCATTCCTTAAGGCAAAACTGCTCCAATTCCTTCTAGTTATATGGGTTGCGTTGGTGTACAGCAATCTTCAAGTAATGCCACAGATTCTCAATTGGATTGAGGTCTGGGCTTTGACTAGGCCATTCCAAGAAATTTAAATGTTTCCCTTTAAACCAGTTTTAGCAGTATGTTTAGGGTCATTGTCCTGCTGGAAGGTAAACCTTCATCCCACTCTCAAATCTCAGGCAGACCGAAACAGCTTTTCCTCAAGAATTGCCCTGTATTTAGTGCCATCCATCATTCCTTCAATCCTGACCAGTTTTCCTGTCCCTGCCAATGAAAAACATCCCCACAGCATGATGCTGTCACCACCATATTTCATTGTGGGAATGATTTTCTCGGGGCGCTGGGACGTGCTGGGTTTGTGTCACACATGGCATTTCCCATGATGGCCAAAAAGTTCAATTTTTGTCTCATCTGATCAGAGAACCTTCTTCCATGTGTTTGGGGGTGTCCGCCACATGCTATTGTGCAAACTTCAAATGTATTTTCTTATTTCTTTATTTAAGCAATGGCTTTTTTCTGGCTACTCTTCCATAAAGCCCAACTCTGTGGAGTGTATGGCTTAAAGTGGTCCTATGAACAGATACTCCCATCTCCGCTGTGGACCTTTGCAGCTTCTTCAGTGTTATGCTTGGTGTCTTTGTAGCATCTCTGATTAATGCCCTGCCTTGCCTGGTCTGTGAGTTTTGGTGGGTGGCCTTCTCATGTCAGGCTTGTAGTGGTGCCATATTCTTTCCATTTTGTTATAATGGATTTAGTTTTATTTATTTAGACAGTTTTGTATACCACCTTATCCTTCAATCAAAGTGGTCACAGCACAATTGGGGGATACATTTAACATGAGGGGATATGAGACACATACGCTAATACTTACAGGGAACATGGGCAATGGAGGGCTAAGTGGCTTGCCCAGACCATAAGGAGCACCTGTGGGACTAGAAACCCATGTCATTCTGGCCCAAGGTTGCTGCGCTGTAGTGCGATTTGAACCCCTGATCTTCCGGCCTGAGGTAACTTGCCCCAACCACTAGGCCACTCCTCCCTCCGTTTAATGGTGCTCCATGAGATATTCAGAATTTGGGATTTTTTTTATAACGCAACCCTGCTCTATACTTCTCCACAACTTTGTCTCTGACCTGTTTGGAGTGCTCCATTGTCTTCATGTTGCTTGCTTAGTGGTGTTGCAGAGTCAGGGGCTTTTCAGAAAAGGTTTATTTATACAGGCATCATGTTACAGATCATGTGACACTGACTGCACACAGGTGGACCCCAATCAACTAATTATGTGACGTCTGAGATTAATTGGTTGGACCAGATATTATTTCAGGGTTTCATAGCAAAAGGGATGAATACATATACACTCACAACTTTTCAGTTTTTACTTGTTTTTTTATATATACAAGGCATTTTATTGTCATTTCGCTTCACCAATTTGGACTATATTGTTAGGTCCATTACCTAACATCCAAATGAACCTCCATCTTCATTCCAGGTTGTATGTAATGCAACAAAACAGGACAAAAACCAAGCAATATGCTGTAAACCCGGATAATGTTGTTATTAGATCTTGTGCTGTGTGTTAGGGCTAATTTTCCCTTTGGATTTTAGATTTAATTACTTATCTTTTCCAAATCCAAGCACAAGGCAAGTTACAATTGATCTTTTGGAAAGTAACGTAGGAGGGGTTTTTTAAAGGTCGTTTTGGCAACTTGATTGGTGTATCCCTAGAACCCCAGCTGTGGTCCTCTACTATTGACTGTTTATGTAGTATTTGCCTGATCTAAAATTTGTTGTTGGCATGCACTTTCTTGTCAGTTGTATGTTGATTGTGTTTCCCACTGTCTTTCATATATTATACTTCCTACCCACCTAGATTTTAAGTTTTGGGGGTAGCAAATTTCCTCTTACTTGGGCCTGAATGACTTGTGGTAACTGTACAGCTTGTTTATCAATGTGTCCGCTGAGAGTGGGCTACAGAAATGAAGTGATTTATTTGTAGTCCACTGTAGACTCATTTCAGATTTAGCATGACGCAGTGGAAGTCATGTTTTCTCCACTTTGGGGGTCATCCAGAACCATGAATAACGGGGATAGAGCACGGCTTGGATGTCCAGCCCCCCACTTTTCGGAGGGACCCAATTCCGAAACGAAAGCTTCTCGCATGTACATGGCCTTTGTGCAGGGAGCTCTGGACGGAAGCGGGAGGGTGTGGCGACAGGGCAGAGAGTGGGCGGAGCAGAGGCGGGCCCACGACCTCAGACATACAGGGCTGATACAGGTCACAGCCCTGTGTGTCCCGGGAGGCAGAGATGAATGGGGAACTTATTCCACCTCGGAGGTGGAATAAGTCTCCCTGAGGAAGGGGATCATCGCTGGTGTACCGCATAAATGAGGTGAGGAACAGCAGGGGTTCCCCTCCACCCGATCCCGGCAGGCCCCTACGGGGGTCGGGTGGTGGGGAAACGCCTCTCTGCAATGGTGCAGGGCATTGGGGCTCCTGCTGGGCATCCCGGTGCCATGGCGATGGGATGCTGAAGCACTGGGGCTTCAGCAGGAACATAGGGAGGGATAGCCGGGTACATTCATGGGACCCGTCCGGCCCATCCAAATGCCCCAATTCTGCACCTATGGGTACATATAGCCCCCGCGGTTGCAGAATCGGGTACAAATCTGGCCCATCCAGATTTTGGATGTCCGAAAGGGCCGGACATCCCCCAATCTGAATTGGCCTCTTTATGTACAGCTCACTATAGAGGCGGGAGAGAGGTAATAGCATAGTGGAGGATAGTTGTTAAGTCGGTGCTGTTGAGTGATAATTGCTTTATTGAGATAACTAAATTCAGGGGCTTACAAGGATATAGAAATATAGTAGTTATAAAGTGCATCTATGTATAACAGGAAACATACGAGGGACATTCAAGTATGGGAGAATGACTAAAATCATTTATCCTGACCTTCCGATCTGCAAGCACAGTACCAACACTTCTGTCTAAATACTCCGAGGCAAGGAAAGCAGTTCTCACTGTTTGTGCCCTATGTTCCTGACTGCCTGGCCGGGGGCAACAACCACTGGAATCCTTCCTCGACAGTCTCACAATTATTCCACGTATCTTTTGCTACACTGTCAGCACTTTTTCAAGCTGCTTTCACTCTCCAGACTTTCTCCATGAGACCCCAGTATTCCTCTGAGTCCCTTTCCATGCTCACCTCACTGGCAAAATACTGATTTACGGATCCTTCTTGTAGCAGTGGAACCAAGACACACGCACACTGACAAAGACTACAAGCCTTGCAGGCAAACTGGTTGAAAGAATACTTGACATGTCAGAAAGAAAACAGAAGTGTAGAGCTTGACCCAGACTCGAGTGACTTCCCACCCAGGTCAGCTGGATGTGTAGCCCTTGGTCATATTTCAGTGCAACAGGTCTCTCTCACACAGGTCTTCTTGATCAGGCAGATAGCGGGCTCAGAGCTTGGCTCTTTGTTCTCAAGGTCCATTTATACCCTCTCAGGAGATACTAGCACCTCTCCCAGCATGTCGAAGGATTGGCTGACGTGTCATCCAGGTTCCGATGCCACAAATCCCAAAGTTACTTTTAGTTCTCTGGTGAAGGCAGAGAGACCCCAGTTAACAGGCCAGAGCTCTCAGGGCTCTTTAATTTATGATGACTTGGTTCTCTTGTTCACTGGTACACAGTTGCTTGTTAGCCAGGTCCAGATGTAGGTTATAGTGATAGGAAACACAGTCCTGGTATCTTGGAATTCACACTGCTGTATTTTTATTGACCTTTGATTAGTCTTGTGGTAGGATAAAGTGCAGAGAGTCCATCTTGTCATTGTTTAAAATGTGCAGCCGTACTGTGCATCTTACAGGTGTCTGCCATCTCGCCTCTTATGAGATGGCAGCATTGCTTCTATTTGCCCCATATATAGCCCCAATGAACAGGACATAATATGTGGCTTGTGGTTTAAATTGGGGAGTGTTGTAGGTTTCCTTTCAGTTGTCTTGAGTGTGTTAGGCCAGAGATGCCAAGGGTGCATCATCCCAAAGAGTGAGATTTTTTTCAGATGGTGCATCCACGGTATAAATCTAGAAAGATTTAAGTGTACAATTGCTTTGCAAATGAAGAAAGCAGCTTGAAATGACATTTGCTTTTCTTTAGAGCCTCTGGAAGGATTCAGACATAGTGGAGGCAGCATGAGTAAATGCTGGCTTGCTTCCCAGTACTGGAGTGGACTTTGCCTACTGGAGAAGATATGGTGAGAAGGCTGCTTCTGTGTGTTGAAGGAAGGAAGATGAGAACTAGGATCCCAGTGAGGGGGGAGAGAGACTTTGGTGTCTGCTAAGAACTTTTGAGGTCCAGTTTGGGAATCCTCTGCCTCTTACAGGACAGCTAAGTAGTCAGATTGGAATCACAGCACAAATACCTACAGGCGATACCATCCATTCTGCCAAGGATTGTATAGCTGCTGAACAGAGTGCTGTAACCATTTCTTTGAATTTGTGTGCCAAGGGCTTTGAAGGGATTGCCCTTCTCCCCTGTGGAGAACCTGCTCCTGCTGGTTCCTACTGAAACAGCCCCACAGTGCTGAAGTTGTAAGGTGAGCGCCGTGGGACCGTGGGCAGCCACTGCCACCGCAGCAGGTCCCGGAGAGGGGCGGCAGTGGCAATTGATACCGCAGGGGTGTGGGGACGCAAGGGATGAGATTCGCCTAGGACGTCTCATCTCCTTGCGCTGGCCCTGGGCAAGAGCTCCATCGTCTTATCATTATGATTAGCTCATATATAGACAGATATATATAGTACAGTACAAAAACATCTAATAGACAGACAGTCCCCACTCCTGGGTGTCACAAACTAGTCAAGACAAAGAAAGCACACCGAGAGAAATCAAACAGGAAGTTGAAATAAAAATCTGTAGGGCTATGATTAGGTAGAACTCAAGAAGCTGCATTATAGGTGGAAGACCTCTTCCATTTTACAGGTGAATAAATAAATCCCAGTCGATGCATACCAAAAGCCACAAAATCATTCTGTATGTATTTGTTTTTAAACCATAAAAAAAATGATATGGTGAAATATAAAAGAGAGAGAATCCGTAGGAGGCTGCCCGCAAAGCTGCTCCTCAATTAATATTGAAATGGCCCATCATTTGAAGACAGATAAAGAGATGTAACCAAGGTGACACGACACGTAAGGGCTTGGCTGCTGCCTCTCATGGATTTCCCCTTCTCGCCAGTTCATAGAGCATACCTTCCATTGATAATCACCCTGCAGGCCTTTGCTCGTGATTCAGGAGACAACTCCCTGAATCTTGTTTTTTAATCCTTCCTTGTGTGACGTCTTGATTGCAGGTCATGCTACACAACCTGAATCTAGCAAGCAACTGATGCAACCAGTGCCAGCCTTAGAAACTGCAGGCCCCAAGTTGGACCATTTTGGTGAGGCCTCCTAGACTTAAGATTAATACATTGTATTAGAAACAAAATATCTATATTGATTAACTTATACTTTGACATAAGGCATGTTAAAACAAAACTGTACATATGAAGACATTTCTCTTGCTTTCTTGTCTGCAAATTCTTTCAAACTCCAGTAGCTCTCTCAGTCCTGGTGTATGGTCCATTGGGTCAAATAGGTTCAACTGGACTAAGGCTGGCCTTGAGGACATGATATACGCAGAATGGCTTCTCAACCCTCTCCCAGAGGTACACCTAGCTAGTTGGGTTTCAGAATTACCACAATGAATATCTGTCAGCAGGGCCGGATTTAAGAAGTTGGTGCCCAGAGAGTGATGGGGTGGGAGATTTCTTCCCAGAGATCATAGAGCATGTTCCTAAAGCAAGTGGAGTCAGGTTCCTCTTCAGCCCTGGTGATACAGTCAAAATGTAATGCTCTAGGCAATTGCCTAAATCCAGGTCCATGTGTAAGATAGTTTTGCATACATTTGGATATTCAGTATATGCAAATGTATCTCAAGACCGAACACAATTTAGGATAGCTATCCAGAGGGTCGCTGTGAGTCGACTCCGACTCGACGGCACTTAACATCTCATGCTTATTCATGGTGGTAAGCCTGAAAGCCTACAGGCTAGATGTGCCTCAGAGAGAGTTGAGAAGGTTTTTACCGACAACCTTCAATAAACAATAATGAAGACATCTGAATAAGCTTAATTTATTTTCTGCAACTGATTTTGAGCAATGTCTGCCCTTGATACCTTATCCATCTTGTGAGTTAGATACTGTGATCTACTACTAATTTGTTATCAATAGATCTCTTGCCATCTCCATTTCACTGAGCTAGACATTTCATAAAATAGGGGCTCCCAGACACCGTGTCCTAGCTGTGCATGATATAAATAAGCTGTCAGATTAAGCATTTTGTGATGAGGACCTTTTTAATTTCATAATATTTGTCAACATAATCCTGAATCTTCCCTTCCAGGTTATAGTCAACCAGCCATGGAGCCAGCAAGTTATCCTGAAATCAGCAGCCTCTTCCCATTCTGGAGTGAGCCTGATGCTCTACGCCTCTTGGAAGACTGTGAATTATTTACAGGTTGGTGGAATAAGACACCTAATTGTTGAGCTCTGCTAGTTTTGCATCATATCATCTCCACATTGAGCTCTTACGTACAGGTCTCATCTCAGCAACTCCCAAGAGAAGAACCACTTACACGTAATCACTTCCATGCAATGATCCTGCCCAAGTGAAGAAGATCATGCAATGATATTAAATGTGCAGGCCAAAATGGGGATCATCTTAACTGTAGTCAAACAAAGAGTGTATTTATCCCTAGGGCTGCTTTAACTGTTGTTGGCCCTGATACTAACAGATGATAATTTATTTACCTTTGTTTTTGTAAACAAATGTCACTTTTCTCGAAAGTGTTTTACATTTCAGACCTTATCAAACCCCTATCGTCCCTCTCACTCTTCGTTCCCAGAGCGCAAATTTTCTAACCATTCTCCCTGTGTCTCTTGCCCGTATGGAAGCCTTGCGCCACTGGGCATTTCACTTTCTGGCCCCTTCTCTATGGAATGCCCTTCCTCTGCCCATTGGCTCTGAGTCTTCTCATAAAAAAATTTACGATGTTCCTGAAAACCCATTTCTTCAATGAGGCTTTTTCAGGCCTGCTTGGCCTAGGGTGAACGTTGCACTGGTTATCTGTTTCCTTTGTTTAACTTGTCTGCTGATTTCTTATTCTTTTCTATGTGTGTTATTTTAGTTGATGTAAATCTCTCTGATGTTACGCAGCCCAGGGAGGATTAGAAAGTTTTAATAAATACAAATAGACGAGGCGTAGAGCTTCATTAAGGCTGAGGGCCTAAAGGACAAGTACTGAAGAGACTTACCCCATAGAATGGAAGATAGTTATTCAGGGCTGGCCCAACTGTTGGGCATGACTAGACAGTCTCCTTAGGCATCAGCTTCAGAGAAGCAGCAGTCAAAGCAGAACACCAGATCCCGACAGCCCCAAAAACTCAAAGAGCCGTCAGCACTTTTTCTACCTGCAGGGAGAGCGAGCACACACACATACCAAGCACTTTAATATTTAAATATGGGATCTGATATTGAGCCCGTGGCAGCCAGCAGTTTTAAAATGCCGGGCCACCATGGGCAAAACTGAAAACGGATATTCAGCTCCAGAATCCGGATATCGTCCGGCGCTAAATATCTGTCTTCAGTACTGATTGGTGTAGCTCTCTGGATAGCCAAACTGCATAACATTAGGACAGCTATTGAAATGACCTAACTTTATGCGGGCACCTATCTGGCTAGCGGACTGAAAATCATCGCGAACCGGATTAAATGCTGGGACTGTCTGGTTAGTGCCGCTGGACATCCCTTTCAGTGGGGTTTATCCGGTTAGTGCCGCTGGACATCCCTTTCAGTGGGGTTTATCCGGTTAGTAGGTCCTGCTAGCTGGATAAACACCTTTGAATATCAGGGCCATGATGTTCAGTTATGCATTTTACAGGATTGTAAGAAAGGTGGTGTTAGGTGATCATGATAGTCGAGTTTAATTATCAAAATATCGGTGGGAGGGGGGGCATCATAATGAAGGTTTGCCAAGTGCACCCAGTACCTTGCACCAGTCCTGCAATTATTTATCTGAGGATTCTATTTGCCTTCATAGGGAAATATTCTAGGAGATAATTTTATAAAACCTTTTCCATGTGTAAGGCCTGGTTTACATGCCAAAAAGCATAGGTACATAAAAAGCAGATGTGCAGAAAGCATGCCCTTTTAAGTGAGCTGCTTGTAGGTATTCCTAGGGGAACACCTAAAAGTTCTATTTTGGTAATTTAGATAGAGAAAAGGCACAGGTCTGATAATACTGCTACCAAACATTTGTATAGCACTACAAGATGTATGCAGCACTGCACAGTCTCATGTAAAAGATGGTCCCTACTCATCAGAGCTTTCAATCTAATCAAGACACACAACACAGTAGCTGTAGTCATGGAATACATCTAGAGGGAATGGTAAGGGAAACACAAAGGAGAGCAGGTGATTCAAGATCCGAAAGCAGCAGCAAAGAGAAGTTTTCAGCCTGGATTTGAAAAGGGTCAGAGAAGGCGCCTAACGTACAGATTCGGGTCGTTTGTTCCAGGCATAAGGAGCAGCAAAGTCAAAGGAGCAAAGTCTGGAGTTAGCAATAGAAGAGAAGGGCACAGATAGAAGTGATTTGCCAGAAGGGTGGAGTTCCCGAGGAGGGGTGTAGGGATAGATAAGAGAGGAAAGGTAGTGAGGAGCTGCAGAGTGAATGCACTTATAGGTCAGCAGGAGCAGTTTGAACTGGATGTGGAAATGGCTAGGGAGCCAATGAAGTAACTTGAGAAGAGGGGTAATATGAGCATGATGAGGCTGGTGGAAGATTGGCCATGCAGCAGAGTGTTGAAGGGGAGGCAGGTGATTGAAGGGGAGGCAGATTGAAGGGGAGGCAGGTGATTCAGAGGGAGACCAGCAAGGAGGAGGTTGCAGTAGTCTAGACGGGAGGTGACTAAAGAATGGATAAGAGTCTTATTAGTGTGTTCAGAAAGAAATGTTGAATATTGTTGATGTTATAGAGAAAGAAATGGCAGATTTTAGCTATCATTTGGATATGTGTGGAGAAGGAGTGAGAGGAGTCAAAGACGACCCCACGTTTGCAAGCCAAGGAAACAGGGAAGAGTAGAGCGTTATCTACAGAGATTGAGAAAGGAGGAAGGGGATAGAAGGGTTAAGGGGGGCATATGAGAAGCTCAGTTTTGGCCATGTTCAATTTCAAGCAGCGGTGAGATATCCAAGCAGCACTGTCAGAAAGGCAGGCAGAGATCCTGTCCTGGATTGCCAGAGAGATTTCATGTGTAAAGAGGTAGATCTGAGAGTCATCAGCATAAAGGTGGTACTGAAAGCCATGGGAAGAGATGAGTGCACCATGGGACTCTGGGTATAGAGAGAGAAAAGGAGTGGGCCCAAGACAGACCCTTGGGATACACCAACTAAGAGCGGGATAGCAGTTGAAAAGGATCCACCAGAACAGACACAAAGAACAATGAGAGAGATAAGAAGAGAACCAAGATAGCACAGAGCCCTTAAAACCAAGCAAGGACAAGGTATCGAGGAGAAGGTTGTGGTCAACCGTGTCAAAAGCAGCAGAGAGGTCAAGAAAGATGAGGATCGAGTAAAGGCCCTTGGATTTTGCCAGGAAAAGGTCGCTGGAAACTTTAGAAAGAGCCATTTCAGTAGAATGTAAAAGACATAAGTCAGATTGTAAAGGATTCAGAAGGGCCTGAGAGAAGAGAAAGTCGAGGCAATGTTGTGAACTGCACGTTCAAGTAGTTTAGAAATGAAGGAGAGGAGAGAGATGGTCGACCGTTAGGACAGGTAGTGAGGGTTTCTTGAGGAGAGGTGTAACCACAGCATGCGTAAAGGCTGCAGGGACAGTTGCAGTGGAGAGCGATAGGTTGAGAATATGCGAGATGGAAGGGACTACAGTGGAGGAGATGGGGCTTAGGAGATGGGTGGGCATAGGATCAGAGGAGCAGGTAGTGATAGACATATGTACGTACATGTGAAGAGCCCACACACATTTACATCTGCTTCAATGCATATTTAAATGCCAGATTAGGGGCAGAGATTTCAACTGCAGATATCAATGTTTTCATTTTTGGGTTTGTTTATTTTGAGGGCATCTTAGCTTGAGAGTGATTCTTGTTTTAATTTAGATTTCAATTTTTCATTTTAATTGTAGACTCACCATCTTGTTTTAGAAAACAAGAACTAAGGGGCTTGTTTACAAAGCCGCGGTAGTGGTTCGCGATCGCAGCCGCGGCCCCATTGAAATCAATGGGGCCGCGGCTCCGATTACGATCGCAAACCGCTACCGCGGCTTTGTAAACAAGCCCCTAAGTGTATTTTTTTTGTTTGAGCGTTTTTACTAATTTGGAGAACTGATTGTTTTGAATTCCACATAACTAAATGAAATATAGTTCATTCTAATTTCATTACTTCATTATGGAAAGCACCATACAGAATATTCTCCCTGTTTGCTTTTCTCCCCTAGACCTTGATAATGAGAATTTGCCTTGTGACTCTTTACATTGTCTGGATTTATATTGTGAATCTGAAGAAAAGCCATATGAGGACTTGCGATGTCTGTTTTCAATAAAAGAAGAATATCCTGAAATAGGTATGACAAGAATTGTATTTTGCACCGCTGAATACACCAACATTAAGAATATAAGATATGCCATATAGCCAACATTCTTCAAATAATCTTCAAAGTTATCAATACAAGTCAAAGGGGTCTTTTAATAAAGGCCACTAGCTGGCAACGTGTGTTCTGTGGTTGCCATGGAGTCGTGGATGAGCAGGTTAGGGGCGGAGAGTGGGCAAGGTGAACTCAAAGCAGTTAGCACCAGGTTCACACTGCACGTTAACTACCTTAGCGCAGGTTCATCTAACACCACCTCAATAGGTGGAGTTAAGTGCACCCGCGCTAATGTGGCCCACGTTAGGGGAAGTGCTCTGCGTTAACTGCTGGGGAAATGCTTTCAACACCCCGACAGTTAACACAGTAATGTTGTACCTAATGCACCATAGTTTTGGCGCTTTTGGCATTTTTAGGTGCACCTACTTTTGCCACTTTGCTAGGCAGACTAGATGGACCATGATGGTCTTTATCTGCCATCATGTACTGTGTTACTATGAAACACCCCAACGCCCATTAGCAAAAGGGCCCCAAGAAGCAAATATTTTTCAGTTCTAGTATAAGAGGTCAGGATCTGTGACTTAAAGCAGATAGACTCAGGAGTAACGTTATAGAATAATTCTCAAAAAAAACTGAGATGGGATATGATAGAAGTTGATATATAATCATGAGTAGGGTGGGAGGGTTAAATACAAAATGACTATTTAACTTTTCAAGCAACACTAAAACAAGAGGACACTCCAAATGAAACTAATGACCAGAGGACCGAGAAGTAATCATAGAATGTTAATTTTTCACATAGCACATAATTGAACTGGGGCATCAGTTGCTAGAGGATGTGGCAGGACTACTAACATTGTGGGGTTCAACAGAGGATTGGATGAGTTCTGGAGAAAAATTCCATAAAAAAATGATTGGCAAGGTAGATCTGAGAGAGCCATTGCACATGCCTGGAAACGAGCTATGCAAAATGGATCTCCTCTTTGGAATTTACTGGGTACTTTCATCTGGACGGGCAACTGTTAGAGACAGGATGCTGGACTCAATGGACATTGGTCTGACTCCACATGTTTTGATGTTCTTAAAGGAGGCGAGTAAATGGAATCGGTGGAGGCTAAAGCACTAAGAGACTTCACAAAAACTGGAGATAAACATTGAAGCTCCTTAGTGTTTAATTATTGAATATAAAAGGAGATATTAGTTGAGGTCTACAGCAATGTAACAGACGTAGACTGTGGAGATTAGATGAAGCCTGCAATACGTCTCTGCTATAATAGTCTGTGTTTCCATTTTTTGCTTGTAGAATACCCTGTCTTCAACGCAACTTCAGTCTTTAGGGTCTTAAAGACCAGACCAAGCTTATAAACGCCTTTTCACTGCATGTACTTGTCATTTTCAACCATCTTTTCCAGACACACTTCTGAACCACACATCTTTTCCAGACACACTTCAATCCCACATAACCTCTTTCACCATGCACAAGGAAAGAGCACTACACGTCAAACACCTATAGACTCCGACAACCTGTAAATATGTACATACATGTGTAATCAATGTCTTGCAATCAAGTGTAAACCTGTAATCTGAATGTTTGTGTCCTGTACTGAATCATTATGTATGTTTTAATCCATGGCCTGTACAACCATACTGTTATGTATAGCAAACCGCTGCTGATCGCTGGAAGTAGCGGGATATAAGTGTACACTAAATAAATAAATAAAATAAATCTTCCCGAAAGGAGTCCTTAGCATATATACTGCCTGGCCTGTTTAGCACGTTACAATCTAATTAAAAAGGGCAAACTGTATTACTCCACTAAAGATAAACGTATCTAGAAAAAAAATCAGCAAAATAGTTGGGTAGAGCTGATGCATTAATAAGGTCAACAAATTTATAAAGACAGAGGTTTTTTGGAACTATTAAATTCCCTTCCCACTATCCGAGGAGGTTAGACTAACAAGAGGTATCACCTCGATTTTCAAGTCAAGTCAAATATTTTAGGTGCATGTTTAGTAAGTTGTTCTAACCAGCTGGGGCAGTTGCACTAACAGCTAGTAGACAACGTATGGTTAATTCCATGTTATCTGTTAGTGTGCAAGAGGAAGGGAAGTGGGTGGGGTGGATTGGGGCAGAGAGTGGGCATCTGCACCTTTTGGTTAGCAGGGGGTTTACAATCAATGATGCAATTAATGTGGCACATTTGGGGACATCTCTCTCTGTCTTCCTGTTCCATAGTTTTATCATGTAGCTGCTTTAAACTCTTGGGGTAGAAGTGGAATAGAAATATCAGTGTATAAAATATTATAAAATGCAATACATAAAAAATGATCAGGTATTTATTGACGTTCTAGGGACACCTTCCTTGCTATTAGGGGTTATGGCAATCATTTAGCCATCACAGGTCAGAAAAAACTCCGCACACATTCTTTATGGCTGCAAATACTCATCCAAACATGCCGTTTGCACTTGTCTGGATATAAAATGTAATGTGTGCCTTTGAGACAGTGCTGACTCCTGGGTTTTCTTGGCAGTGTGGCTGGAAGTAGATTGCCAGGCCTTTCTTCCAAGGCATTGGAGGGTTAAGCGACTTGCCCAAGGCCACAAGGATTACCAGTGGGAAATGAGCTTTGTTTTTTTGGTTAGTAAGCGAGGACTCTAACCACTAGGCTACTCCTCCACGCCATTGTCTTTATATAAAGGAGGCGAATAAAGATACATACAAAACAGCAGTTTTGCACATGAGCATTGCATGAATACCCGCAGCCCTAAAAAAAATGTGTAGGGCGTTTTTTCTGACCTGTATAGCTAAATGATTACCGTATCCCCTAATAAAAAGGGGAGTTGTCCCTAGTAGTATAGAGAGAAAGTAAATTGCACTGAGGTCTTTTTCGCCTTATCCCAGATGGTTGGCATGTTATAGGTGCAATTTCTTGAGCTCCTTGTTCATCTTGTTTTCGCTGAATATATCTAGGGAACTCTGTGTAGGAGAGGGGTTTTTTTTGTTTATTTTTGGATGCCATTAGGCATGAGTGAGCTTCAGGCATGTGTAATTCCTGCTACTGCCATAGGGAAAAGCAGGTTGGGATCCTTGTGGATGCTGCATCAGATAAATGTGCATTTTTGTGTGACAAAACTCCAGATATTAGTTGTTCCCGATGTATTTTTTTAGCAACCCTCCATGAACTTTATTTCTTTGTTTTTGGTTAGACATAATAGCGGAATATGTGCTGGAAAATAAAAAAGATGGCCAACTGGAGGAGATTCTAGGTACGTTTTCATAGTGTTGTACATGCTAGAAAGTTGATGGGTGCTTGAACTGGATGTGAAAGATCATTTATTGATAAAACATTTAGATGCTGCCTTCCTGACAGAAATCGTACAAAGCCGTTCACAAAAATTAGAATTGAGAAAAGCTATAAAAACAATAACTTGTATAGATCTTAAAGAGGTGGCATGAATCCTGCGCCTTTCCTCGGACCCTGTTCAGAGACCCATCAGCTACCCAGCGATGCCTCTGCACCTATCACCTCAGCATGCATGTCAAATAAATGTATACATGTATGTGGAAATACGCACAGACATTCATGTGTTCTTGACGTGAGATGGCGCAGGCTTGAAGGGACACATAAGTGCCTGGTGATAACGCTGTAATTGCACCCTCCTTCTGCTTCTTAATGGACTTCCAGCTGACCCACGTCCTGCTTTTATGGAGGCAAATGAACCTCATTTCTTCATTCACAGATGCCTAAAAGGTTAGGCTGGATTTTAAGCTCTTTCCCTTAACTCAGCTATCTGAATCCCTGAACCACACATTAGTGTGTAGCCAGGCAGTCAGTACATGTTGCTATTGCACAGTCACTCCAGCTGTCTCCCTTGCCACAGGGACAGTCAACTTGGTTTCTGTGGCATCTCCAGAAACGTGTCTGGGAATTAAAAATCAGGCCTTGTATATTTGTAGTGCTACCACTAGGCCATCAGAGCAGCCCTTTATTTTTCTCTCCTATTCTTCCTCTTCTTTCTGGGTGAGGGCTATTACAGTGTATTCATAGTGATCTGAATATTGATTTTAAAAGTTCAGCTAATGGCCTGATGTACTAAACCCTTTAATGCATCAGGCCCAGCAGTGAGGAATGTTTTTGGGTACTGAACACAGACACATCCAGGGGAAGAGTTCTGCAGGCCTCGACCCCTGCTTGCAAACACCCAGAGTTACCAAGTTACCCAGTTCCAGGAGTGAGATTTTAAGCCAGTCCTGGATTTCTGACACTCATCTTGTTGCATTCTGGGACTTGCAGCACTGATTTCAATGGGTAACATCGAGGACTACAAATACCACACTGCTTTGCAATGCAAATGTAAAACAATAAATGGCAAAAAGAAATCTCAGTCCTAAAACTGGGTAACTTGGCAATCCTGCACACTTGAATAACCGTATTGTGGCAGAAGAGAGATTTTTGATGTCACCAGTTGGATTTCAGCAGAGAAAGGGGTAAAGTGGGAATTGCTCAAATTTCATTGTGTGTTTCCTATGATATACTGGGTCTATGGCTTCTTAATAAATGTTTTTTTGTTTTCCTTAGATGGAATCACCAGCGATAGCAAACAATGTTCCATGGAGCACAAGATCGAGAAATGTAAAAAGCGACGTAAGTATGCAACGTTGAAGCCAGATGAATTAAAGCTCATACCTTAATCCCAATGGCTTTTTCCTATAGGAAGGCCGAAACACACTTATCAGGCAGTGTAGGGATCTGCGTTATGGTAGAAGGGGCGTGTGTGGTTCATTGTGACTTAAAGGGACACGGATGAGATGATCAAATGACAACAGCTGTGTTGCTGTGGGAAGATCATACTGGAGAAACCTATCAAGAAGGGGCCCAGCTTTTGCACTGCATTGCACAGGAGAATGAAAGCAATACAAGATATACTGTATAAATGGAAGCAGAAAATGGCAAATATTACTAGCACACGCACAGAAATGTAATCACCGCAGAATGGTGACCATGATACCTACTGGCTGAATTTAGGGACTGCGATTGAAGGGTTCCGGCCAAGGACTGTTGCTCAGTGACAGGAGTTATATAAAGGGAAAATGCTCAGATGGTTCCTGAATGAGAGCTCGTGGTGCCAAATCCCCCCCTCCCTCCCCCGGTCATATTGAACTGGAAGTGAGAAAGAGGAAGAGGAAACTGCCAGGTCAAAAATATACCATTACATTGCTCTTGTCAGTCCTATGCTGATTGTTAGTGATTTTCTCTCATGTGCTCATTTCGTGATGGTGGTTTTTCTCTGCGCTACAAACTGGAGCTACAGGACAGCTGAGCTTCTGCTGTTAGTACTGTCAGGCAGGGATTTTCATCCTCATCCTAGCTTGTCTGTGGTTATAGTTTACGGTTTATTTAGATTTGATAGAGCGCCCTTTGCTAGGCAGACAGAGCAGTTTACAATAAAAATGAATACATCTCACATGTAAGAAAAAAGAAAGGAACTCCATAGATTCTGTATCTTTATCTTCATTAGGTATTTGATATACCGCCTAGCGGCCAATGCCTCAACAAGACAATAAATATGCATGAGATAGAATTGCATGCATTGTCTCCATTGTGGTTATCCTAAAACCTGACTGGCTAGGTGTGTCCCGGGGAATGGATTGAGAATCCCTGTTCTAAGAGCTGGATTTTAAGTTTCTGGCTAGCAGGGGATTGGAGAGAAGGGAAAACATTTTGCATGCTAGTTTCCTTGCAGAGTTCTGAAAGAGCACTTTTGGACAACAAAAAATATATTTTGCAGGAAAAACAATATGCACATAGACGGTTCTACTAAAAGCTGGTAAATCCATGGGTTTTTCCTGGCCAGTACAGCGCGCGCAGCCATTTTGCAAATATACACGAGCACAATAAGAACAGCATCGGCTCGGCAACCTCACCATCAAAGTGCCAGCACTTCTACATACGGCTGGTGCATCTTCAAACCTAGACGTATAATCTGTGTCAGTTAACTAGAGAGGCTGCAAATATTCATCTTTTCACCTTGGAGGCAGAAATACAAATGGGGAATTAAGGAGAAATGAGCACATTTTAAAAAATATCTGCATGCCTCTGAGCTAGTGCAAAATTTGATGGTGAAACATGTTTAAAAATTTGTGGAGCATGCGGGGCGTTAGTGTGTGGGTTCAGCATGCTGCCAGAAAGAAGCGTGGAGCCCTGCGCTAAACCCCCCCCCCCCCCCCAGTATCTTTGCAGCACACAATGGGGTGGCGATTGGGCAGGATGGGGGCGTTCCCACTGCAGCGCAGCTACGATGAGTGTTTGTAGCCCGTGGGTGCAACTAACACCACCTCAGTGACGTACTGTGAAATATGAGAAATACAGGGGGGTGGCAGTACCCATCTCCTTGCAGATAACATGCAGCCTCGTGCCAGTAATTTATTTATTTCAAAGGATTTATATACCGCTTTGTCCTGAAATCAAAGCGGTTTACACTTCAATCAGAAATCAGTGTCGGTAGGGGTAGGCATGCTGTGTTAACACGGAGTGGAGGCGATGATTTCTTGGTGTGCTATTTACAGGATGATTTACAGTAATGCAGCTGACATGTGCATCACTGGCGCAGGGCTTAGTAAACATGTTCTCGTGTATGTCCATTGAATTGGGAAAAACACAAACAAATTTTCAGCCCACCCAAACCACGTCTACATCTCAGGGATCTACACATCAAAATAGTGGCTTTCAAAACTCGCCAGGTATACATGTATGCAACCTACATGCGTAAATGTTACTAGTTTCCATGTGTAGATGGTTCTAAAATGACCTCCATAGGCTCTTATAAAAGGTACGTTGCATTTTTCTGCGGTTTCTTTCCGGGTTATCTCATTAGTATTCAGATAAATAAGAGAATGCGATATAAATCAGCAACAAGGTGTCAGACTAAAATGGGGCTATGGATCAAGTCTTATCATGGCGATCCTCATGCACCCGTTTGCATCAATGACCTTCTATTGTTGCTCCAAGAGATTATCAAATGTATCATCAAACAAAACAAAAGCAGCTGTTTGCTCTCAAATATAGATATATATAACTGTATGTGCTTATCTTGAGATGGACTGGAGGAGTGGCCTAGTGGTTGGGGCAAGGTACTTCAGGCCGGAAGGTCGGGGGTTCAAATCCCACTAGAGGACAGCAACCTTGGGCCGGAAGGACTGGGGTTTCTAGTCCCACAGGTGCTCCTTGTGGTCTTGGGCAAGCCACTTAACCCTCCATAGCCCATGTTCCCTGTAAAATAGTTATCTCCAAGTTATAATGCCCTGTTCAATGTAATTTCAGTTTGTTCAATGTAAACCACACTGATGCAGAATAGTGTGGTATATAAGAGAATGTAAATAAATAAAATAAATATTTGAGATGATACATTTGATAATCTCTTGGAGCAACGATATAAGGTCATTGATGCAAACGGGTGCATGAGGATTGGCATGATAAGACTTGATCCATAGCCCCATTTTAGTCTGAGACCTTGTTGCTGATTTATATCGCATTCTCTTAGTTAAGTATTGGAGCGCTCAATATATGTTCTCAACAGATTTGCTGCTCTGGCAAGAGACCAAATAAGTAATTTTTTCAGATAAATAAGACATTGAGGGGTCTAGTTACTAAGATGCACTAATGTTAACATGATTAATTCACTGTTAATGGGATCTAGTTCCTAGTAATTCACGTTAATGTTGAATTAATGCACGCCAACATTAACACACCTTAGTGACTAGACCCCTAGGGAGGACGTTTTATAAAGTCATTTTCGTGCATATGTGGCCTCTTTGAAAATACCGACCAGTGTAGACGTATGCTTGTTGGCATGAATATGTACGCTTTGCTGGTAGGCATAGCCATTGGCACACTCAGAGTGGAGCATGGGTAGAGTTTGCATGTACACATGCTGATTATGAAATGCTTTAATTTGCACTCTTACTTGTGACCTTTACATGTGCTGATCTACCCCTACTCTGGAGAAAAGGCAAAAAATGACTGCACTTGACTTTATTGTCGTGATCTTCACTTCTTACGCTAATGTTCTATAAAGACACATAGGCAATATTTTATAAAGACCCATAGCTGCCTAAGTATGTGCCTGCTTGCTCTCTTAAACTAGGTGCCCTCTTATAACATTACCCATTTTGAGGGTGCCCTGGGTAAGTACCCACAGAGGCACCTGTGTCGTCACTATTCTATAAAGGCAAATAAGCTCCTTCTTGTCTATATGTAATACTAGTGAATGTGGCAGACAGAGCACCTTGGATGTAGGCACGATCACTTATGCCTGCTTGTGAGCAGCTCTAAATGCTAGCGTATAATTCATGTACTGGTGCGCGAAGATTAATCTAGATGTGAACCGAAAAATTCCATCCATGCTCTGCCCAGCCTTCACCCCCAGCTACACCTACTGGCAAAGTACACTCTCTTTCTCCAGGAACAAACAGGAAGTCAGTCCTAACATATGAGTGATGTTGGCATCAACAGAGCCCGTGCGGTAATCACTCCCTAGCTTTCAAAGAAAGCCTTTGGGAGTTAGGCCCACATGCGCGGTTGCCTTCCCACCCAAAGGTGCCATCTTACCTCACTCTTTTTTTTTCCCATGGAGCCCTGCAGACATCCTCTCTGTCGTCCCCGGTAAAAGTCAATTTTTTCTAATTCTTTTTCGCACTTCTTTTTGCCGGTCAGTTCCTGGTCACCTCCTCGCCGCCCAAGTCCGCCAATGCCTTGACTTTGTGTTTTTCTCGTCCTTTTTTCTTTTCTTTTTTCAGTGCGCTGGTATTTTCTCACGCCCTCCCTTACCGAGACATCCGAGTTTGACTCGCTGGTGCCGTCTTCCCTGCCATGTCTTCAGTCAATGGATTTAAGCAATATGGCACCAAGGGCGATGGCTGGGAGTGCCCCTCAAAGCTGCCGTGGTGGGAGGAGACTCCCACTGTGTCAGGGGATTGGGCTCGGTCCTCCGATGTGATCACCCTTGGTGATTCCCTTTTGAGGGAGCCGGCTTCAGTCTCAATGCCTTCGAGGCCCGAACCAGTCACTGTGGAACCTACTGGCATCGAAGCGAGGATGGCTGCCTCCCTTGAGGTGCAGCAGGGCCCAATGCCCAGAACCTCAGGGTCGTCGGTGCTGACATTGGGACCCTTCACTGTGAGGACCTCCCCAGAGGACATCCAGCCTGTGCTGGAATGATTCGCGACTCACTCGGACCGCATCAGTTGGCCTCCTGCTCGAGATATGACTTGCCCCTGAGCACCTCAGTGTTGACTCATCGGGCACCTCATTCTCCCTCAGCACCAATGACTCATTGCCCTGATGACCACCCGGTGCTCGAGGTCTCATTTGGCTCCGATAGACCGACAACAAGTCACCCAACACCAGGTTACACAGGAATGTCCCCTCTGACCTGTCCCTCCCTGAGGAGCAACGGAGGTTTCCACTTGAGGACCTCGCATTTCTCAAGTTTGTCTGGGGGATATCGAAGGCAATGGCCTTCATAGTGGAACCAGAGGACATGGAGATCCTCCAGTACAAGGCCCCTCCGAGAGAGGCACTGACAGTGCCGATTCTTCCCATCATGGAGCTCTTGCTGTTCAGGATGTGGGAGAGCCCGGTGACAGTGCCAATAGTGAGTCGCTGACTCAATTCCCAGTATCGAGTTGGCAAGAGCCCGAGTTGTATGAAGACACAGCTGCCTCACAACTCCATGGTGGTTTAGTTGGCTATGCATCACATAAAAAGTCAGAAGACACACTCCTTAGTGCCTCCTGGTAGGGAGTCTTGCACCATGGATGGGTTTGGCAGAAAGTGCTACTAGGGCTCGATGTTCACAGCAGCATCCAGGCTTACCAGCTGTACATTGGTATATACCTGAAGAATCTGGTGAATGAGCTCGCCGGATTCTCAGCTGCGCTGGAAGGTGAATCTCTCAAGCACTTCCAGACCCTCTTCTCCTAGAACAAGGAATGCTCCAAATTCCAGACTTGAGAGGCATGTGACGGCTTCGAGTCCATGGCTGCGGTGGGCATTAGTGCCCGCCGCCTTGTTTGGCTGCAGTCCTCATACTTGGAGCAATGGGTACAGGACAAACTGACCGATGTCCCCGGCCGAAGAGAGAACCTCTTTGGCAAATCCATGACCGACAAGGCCGCCAAATTGAAATCAGAAAAAACCCTTTCATCCAAAGTTGAAAAAGGCTTATGGAAAATACCCCCAATTTCTGGCCTGTCAGGCTCCCCAACAGGGTCAGCAGGCCAAGGGCCAGAGGCACGGCCCCCGTAAGCAGAAAACTCCCAAGCCTCAAACAGTGCCCCAGCCACAGCCTCGGGGGGCTTTTGACTCCTTGAGCATAGCCCCTCTTCCCCCCGAGGGCCAGGGCCCAAGGCACACGGGAGGACGTCTGGTTTACTTCGCTAACCTCTGGCCAGGCATAACCACTGACATCTGGATGCTGCAGGTGGTGCGGGACGGTTACCTTCTGCAGTTCAACCAGATGCCGCCTCCCTTTTTTCCAGGGGAACTTGCCATGACCTCCATGCACAGAGAGCTCCTGCAGAAGGAGCTCATCCCTGCTCGAGGACCGGACGGTAGAGCCGGTCCCTTGGCCCCTCTGGAGCACAGGATTCTACTCCCAGTACTTCCTCGTCCCAAAAAAGACAGAGGGTTTTTGGCGCATCCTGGATCTGTAGGGTCCTAAACCATTTTCTGGTCAAGGAGAAGTTCAAGATGCTATCCCTTAGAACACTACTGCCCTACCTCCAGTGGGGAGATTGGCTATACTCCTTGGATCTCAGAGATGCCTATACCCACATCCTGATACATCCCTGGTACCATCAGTACCTCTGCTTAGTCATCAGATTCTGCCATTAGCAGTACAAGGTGGTCCCCTTTGGCCTCTCCTTGGCCCTTGGGTGTTCACCAAGTGTCTGGTGGTAGTCGCCACTCACCTCCGCTTGCTGGAAGTCTTTGTCTTCCCCTATTGGATGACTGACTCCTGAAGGGCGGCCCACTAGAGGAGGTCCGCCACATGGCCCATCGCACCATCGGGGTGCTGCAGCATTTGTGATCAACTTCTCAAAGTTGCATCTACAACCGACCCAGCGCCTGGAGTTTATAGAAGCCCTCCCTCTGAACTGGGCTCAGCATCTGGCGACCTTAGTAAAGGAGGTACAGGGTCATTTATTGGCATCCGCCCGTCTCTTGCTGTGTTTTTGGGGGACATCACCTCAACGGTTCACATAACCCCAGAGGCTCGTCTTTGCATGTGACAGGCCCAATGGACACTCAGCTCTCAATGGACTCAGGCCACAGGCCAACTGGAGGATCAGGTCCAGGCCTCTCGTAGCCTATTTTGCCTGGTAGCAGAATCTCATGGCCGGCCTCCCCTTCCAGGCACCAACAGCCCAAAGTATTCTGACCACGGATGCCTCCAAGCTCAGCTGGGGAGCCCACTGCAACAGTCTTCAATTGCAGGGAGCCTGGACTTGGGAGGAACATGCCCTCTAGATCAAACTCCTGGAACTCCAAGCTGTGACAAATGCCCTTCAAGGTGTTCTAAGCTCACCTGGTGAACCAGGTTGTCCTTATTCAGGCGGACAACCAAGTAACGATGTTTTACATCAACAAGCAGAGGGGAAATGGGCTAGTACCTCCTCTGTTGGGAGGCAGTCCGTCTCTGTACCTTCGCCGTAGAGAAGGGAATGATCCTCCAGGCGGTCTACCTGCTGGGCTGGTATAATCTGCTCACAGATCGACTCAGCATAGTCCTTCAGCCCCATGAGTGGCACCTCAACCCAGTGGTAGCCATCTCCATCTTTTGACATTGGGGGACACCGATGTTGGACCTCTTCGCCAGCCCCAAGAATGCGCAGCTGCTGTGCTTCTGCTCCCAGAGATCAACCCCGGAATTGGTGGCGGCAAACGCCTTTCTCCTGTCTTAATCCAGGAACCTACTGTATGCATACCTGCCTATTCCACTGGTCCCCAAGACCTTGCTCAATGTGCACTTGGACCGAGCCACAGTAATTCTCATTGCTTCTCAATGGCCCCAGCAACTGTGGTTCCCCTTATTCCTGCAGCTATCACAGGTGGCCCCAATACTCCTGGGCCATGCCCTGGACTTGCTCTCGCAGGAGAATGGGATCCTTCTCCATCCCAACCTCCAGTCTCTTGTCTTGACGGCGTGGCTGCTGAGAGGTTAGCCCTAGCACACCTCCACCTCTCTCGGGACATGAAGGACGTCCTATTGCAATCATGCAAAGACTCAACACGGCATGCGTATGCCTTCAAATGGCATAGATTCTTGGACTGGTGCACAGACAGGAATCTCAACCCTTTCTTTACCTGGTGCAAGCCATTCTCCAGTATCTGCTGCACTTCTTCTGGGCTGGTCTAAAATCCAATTCCGTCAGAGTGCACCTCAGCGCCCTGGCTGCACATCACCACTTCGTAAATTGCCAGCCCGTCTGTGCACCTCCTTGTGGGCCATTTTATGAGGGAGCTTCGCCTCTTGCGCCCCCCACCCCATCCACCCACTGCCAGTAGCGTGGGACCTGAACATTATCCTCAGGAAGCTGATGGCTCCCCCATTTGAGCTGATGGCCTCGTGCCATCTCAAGTTCTTGCCAAGTTCCTGGTGGCACTCACTTCGGCAAGACGGGTCACGCCTCCTACATCAGTTTCCACAAAAACAGGGTCATTCTCGGACTAACCCAAAATTCCTGCCTAAGATGGTGTCCACTTTTCACATTAACCAACAGGTGGTCCTTCCTACCTTCTTCCCCAAGCCTCATGCATCCTGGGCAGAGGCCTCGCTACACACCTTGGATTGCAAAAGGGCACCGGCCTTCTATCTCGAGAGGACAAAGGCCCATCACTGCTCATCACAGCCGTTCGTCTCCTCTGTCATCAACAGTCTCGGGGTTGTAGTCTCTAAGTGAACCCTGTCTACTGTCGTGAAGTACAAGGTTCAGAGCCGATGGAAACAGAGGATTCACTGCAAAGTGAAACCAGAATTGACAGATCTGAAACAAGCATGGAGGGTTGGCATGGAAACCCCAAACAAAAGACGTCACAGTGTGCTAGGGAACGCCCATCCCCTGAGCTAGCTCCTGCTTCATCAGGGAAGAGGGAACAGCTGGTGGGAGGTGTGGCCAGGTCCAACGGAAAGAGAAACACAGATAAAAACTCTTTAGTTAAGGATAGAGAGAGCACAGGAGGGGGCACAGGAGGAGTGGAGAAAACTGAAGGAACGAGGAGAGCAGAGAAGGATAGATATCCCGAGGGCAGCCAAGGTTTGTGGCTGGGAGAAGAGAGGAGGGAAGGGAATCCCAATCTCACTCGGAGAAACTTCTCAGAGGAAGAGAGCTGTGAAAGACATACAATTCCAGCTCACAGAGAGCAGTGCTCAACTACCAAAAGCACTGGGGATTTTTACCACTCTAAAAGCAAAGACGTTTATTCTGGGAACCAGAGAAGACAGCCATGCTGTGCTCATTACAGTCATCCTGAAGGTAAAGCTTATTTCCCTGATACCAAGCTTTTATCAGAAAGGAGAGAAAAGTTTTACCTACCAATTTGTAGCCAAGGGAGATTCCTGGGGGAAAGCAGTTTAAAAGGCAGACACAGAACTTCCCATAGCCAAGCAGAAGAGGGAAGCGTGTATCCTTTCAGTTACCGGGAGCTGTGTGCACAAGAATCCAAACACCCAGACTCCTCTAGCAGGTTGGGGGAAGGGAACCCTTTGATTGAAGCAGAGAGGTTTGCACGGCAGACAGAAGAACCCTCTCTAAGAGACATTGAAGGAGAAGGTGATCCTATGCAGTGGGATTCTTATCAACCCCCAGTGTCTGAAGTGTATATGGACTGCTCGTATATGATAGCAGACAATGTGCAATCCCTTTGTTAATATTGCTGAATTTTGCTAAAGAAGAAAACAGCCAAAAGGAGCATTTTGGAGAGAAACACTTTTATTCCTTTGTGCCTTAAAAGCTGAGAATAAGCATTTATCTGAGTTACATATTTTTGTTCACAACAGAAGCATGGTTTCTTTGTTAATATAACCTTCTGTTCATGGTCAACAATATCCAACCCCGGGAGGGGAAATAAATCCTTATTTAACCTGAACCACTCGTGTACAACTTGGAATCATTTCAGTGCTGTGGAACTACGTTACCCAGGAGGCCCTTCCAAAACCTCCATTAAGTAGTTTTAAGCACAAGAAGCACAACTGCCCACTCGCCTTGCTCATGCTATATGCCTCTGGCAGGGTGAGTGGTGACACTACCTGGGTGGCAGACTGCATCTCTTTTGCCTATGAACAGGCTGGACTCTCTCTGGAGCATCATGTCACAGCACATAATGTGCACGCCATGGCGGCCTCAATGACTCACCTGCGCTCGGTCCCCCTGCAGGTCCATACCTTCTCAGTACACTACTGTTTGGACGAGAGCTCATGGTGCGATAGTGCCTTTGGCCAGGCAGTACTTTCTCACATCTTTGGGTAATAGTCCCTCCAGTCCTTTGTTTCCAGGGTACCGGAGAAGTGTTTCCAGCGTCAGTATTGGGCTGCATCACTGGACTTCAAGCCATTCAGCGCTCCTTGCTGCGCTTCACAGTTCACCTTTTGAATTATCCGTGGCTTCTACAGGTTTTTTCGGTAGCCTATAGTTTGGGAGTCCCATATGTGTGGACTGACTTCCTGCTCGTTCCCAGAGAAAGTGTAGTTGCTCACCTGTAATAGGTGTTCTCCGGGGACAGCGGGAATCAGTCCTCACAACCCTCCCTCCTCCCTGTGGAGTTATTTTCCTTTTTTATGCTTGATTAAGCTATGTCATCATACTGAGGTAAGATGGCACCCTTAGGTGGACAGGTGACTGCCCATATGCAGACTAACTCCTAAAGGCTTTCTTTGAAAGCTGAGGAGGGAATTTGCGCGAGCTCTGTTGGTGCCAACGTCACCCATATATGGGAATTGATTCTTGCTATCCCCAGAGAACACCTGTTACAGGTGAGTAACTATGCTTTATGCCAAAGCATGTACTTTTACGCCAGTTAGTATTTTAGAAGAGATCATTTATTCTCATAGGTGGCCACGTGCATGGGAATGACTTTATAAAATTACCTCCATGTCTTCGAATATATGTGGAAACCAATAAAATATCCTACATTTTTCCATGGGCTCTTTTTACAATGAATTAAAATATAGCAATGTACTAAGAACCTTCTTTCCACAATCGTTTCTCATGACTAATTGTGCCCTTTTACTGTAAGAAAGATGCTCCCAAGGTCCTCTATCATGCCCAAATAGTGCTGCAATAAAAGCACTATAATACAGAGCAGGACTAACTTTGACATCCCATATTTTGTTTGTTTTGAGATATTTTTCTTGATTAAAAAATACAGAATATTGACTTTGCTCTTGGTTGTAAATTTTTAAATAAATGTGGGGGGGTTTGCATCGCATCTCTGCTGCACTATCAATCCTTTGCTTAGTATTACCATATGCTACCATTAGGTGAACTAGGTGGTTGTCTAGAGTAGCAGCCTTCTGGGAGTGCTCATTGCTGCCGCTGTTGCTCCTTTCCAGGACCAACAGCAGCAATGAGCCTCTTAATGCTGACTTCCAGTCGGCATCGGGTGTTGCAGAGTGGCGGATGCAAACAGTCTCATGGCGCTAAAGCTCAAAGGTACTGTAAGTGCCGTGGGGCTGTTTGTGGCTATTTCTGCCGTTGTCAGTCCCGGAGAGGGGCAACAGCAGTGGCAATGGGCTTTGTGGGGGAGGGGGGAAGGGTGCAAGGGATGAGGTTCACCTAAGGCATCTCACCTCCTTACGTCAGCTCCGAATATACCTACCATCCGGTTCAGTCGCTGATGTGCAAATGTATTTCAGTGCAGGGAGTGGAATTTGTTTAGAAAATCTCAGCCATAATCCATAGACACTGTGCATATAGACCTTTGGGAACAGAGTAAGAAATAACCAACTGTATTTCTTCATTTTTTAAACTCTGATGCAGTGAAAATGCACTATGAGATGCCCCACTGCAGAAATATATAATTGTGAAATAGAAAAAAAAATGTATTAACTTCTATCTTATAGCTTGTTTAGCTGATTCCACAACTCGGTCTGATGCATCACAGCAAAAACGCAGGAAAACAGGTCAGTGTTTTTTTCTTTTCTATGAGTTAAGGAATCACAAGTGAAATATTCCAGAGATTTTATCCTCTGATGCACTCATTGTATAAAAAAAGCTTTTCTCGGGATTTTGTCCTGAGCAAAGTTGTTTCATATGCCTTTTTCTCGGGCATGCTTACTAAGGTGCACTATCTGGTAACGTGAGGTTTAGTGTGTGGTTTGAGCATGGTGTTAAAAATTAGCATGGACACCAGTGCCAAAGATCCCAGTGACTCCTGGTGACCCAGCCCTTGGTTTTCTTGGCAAGGTGCAACTGTTAATAAATTGCCAGGCCTTTCTTCTGCACAGTACATCTACAGATCAGGCTCATTCAGGGCGGAAAAGCTATAGTTGAGAAGATCTCAAATGTTCTCAGAGCTGTACTGGAGATTTCTAAGTACTCTGTTGCAAATATGCTGATTTTATAGAAACTCAAATATATGAAATGGACTCCAGGATTGAACATGCTTGTGACTACAGAGAAAAAGGAAAAGCACAGACTGAAAGTCTAGAAAAACAGAAGTTGTATGATATTTATTTATTTATTTATATTTATTTATCTATATTTTTCTATACCGCCCCTTCCAGCGATCAAGGGCGGTTTACAAGGAACATTTTAACAATTGTACACAGATGTATACATTTACATTGAACAATCAGATTCAACTATTTACAATGAACGGTTAAGTTTAACTATTTACATTGAACAAAACTTCAACTTCAAGATGTATTAGTAATACAAACAACCATTAAATTATTTACATTGGATATTTACAGTGGTTGTGTTTTGTGTATATTTTGGAATTTATTTCCTTTTATGACGTAAATCGGGGGTGTGTATGGGGTTTCAGACGGGGGGGTGAGTTGTTTAGGATATGAGGATTTGTAACAAAATAATTTAGAAAATTGTTATGTTATCTGTTTTCATTTTCTTCTTTGGTTGTTTTGCTTCATTTATTTGAAAATGAAAAAAAAAAAGCAACAAAATTGTAAACGCAAAACAAAGTAATATTGGGGCTGGGGGCACACTGCAGTGGACTGAGGACCCAGGGCATCTGGTCAGCGGAGGAGTGTCTCCATCATATCAACTTCCTCAGAGCCATTACATATGCTCTGCAAGCATTCCAGCACCACTTATTGAACCAAGTAGTTTTGGTTCAGGTGGACAATCAAGCAACAAAATTGTAAACGCAAAACAAAGTAATGTTGGTTCCTCTCCAGCATACGAAAGCCTGCTCCAAGGTTGTCTCCTGATTCCTTCAGTCAGGGCTGGTTCAAGCTGTTGGTGCCCTAGGCAAACCTTGAGCCTTATACCTCCACTGACTGTCAAAATCTATTTAGCTCAGAATGCACCCTCAAAGTTGCCGCCCTAGGCAAACTCCTAGTTTGCCTGGTGGTTGGGCCAGCCCTGCTTTCAGCTCCTCTTCCTGCTCTGTCCTTCATGAGGTTGGCGTGCCATTTTATATGGCAGAAAATAACAGTGGTGCTGACCCTAGTTCACCAGGACTAGCTTCTATTGGTTGACCATTTGGGCAGAAGCAACAAGTGTCATCTTGGCCCCATGAAGATAGTACTAGTGCGGATAAGGTAAGAGGCTCGGGGGTGATCAGGAAAGGGCTAAAAGGATGAGAAATTATATTTGTATTTTTTTCATAGTGGATATCTGCTTAAATCAGTTGTTCTTAACCAGTGCATCAGAGCACACTAGTGTGTCACCGGAAATGTGACAGAGAGCAAGTCCATGTGCCTAAGGACTGGGGAAAGTGTAAAGTACGAGCCAGGCACTGGCAGTCTCTAGAACTGCTCCATACTTATACTGCCCCCCAATGATCACTGTTGCTGCCAGTTCAAACTTTATTGTTAAGTACAATAAAATGATATTTGGGCTCTTTTTTTGTTCAGCGGCAGATTTTAATATTCAATGAGTCATGCATATGAATACCATCTGCTAGATGTGTCACAATAGAAAATAAGTTGAGAACTATCAGTCTATGGTAGTGTGGCATGTGGTGGGAAGGTGTTTTCTTTAAAACACAGGCCAGATAGCAGTTCAGGGAAAACAAAATCAGCTTTGCTTCTGTCCCAGCTTATTAAACCTCCACAAGCTGGTTCCCCTGGCCCTTCCTCCAGCCCCAGTTAAAGTTCCTACCTTAGAGCTTCTTTGCCTGACTTTCCTTGGAAGGATTAAGGCTCCACGGGCCTCCCTCTCCCCCTCCTGCAGTCTGCTGGGTTCTTAATCTCTTCCTGTGAGCCGCGCCCTCCCAGCCCTGAACTCTGGGTTGTAGACCTTCTTAAAGGGACTGCTGATAATCCCTTTGGAGAGGGATGGGTAAAATTCTATAAATCCCATCACACAGTCTAAATTTTAAAACAAAATGAACAAAGACAAACAAATTTAATTTGGGTTTCTTTATCTTTATTTTAAAAGGAAACAACTGTAAATATAGCATAAGACTCATGTTAATCAATTTCCCACCATCTAAGTGCAGAGACCCCAGAATGGGGTAAAAGCAGGATGGGCTATGCTTGTGCTTCGTGGAATGAAGCTTTTTCTTCATCTTAACGCACAGCATGTTGCAAGCACTTACTCAGCGGCTTCTATCTAGTTATAGTAGTTCTTTAAATTGTATTACTAAAGAATTTTTAGTTTTGTACAATTTTATTTCCTGTTGAAATTCAAAGACGTGTACAATTTTAATCATCATTATTATTATTATCATTTTTTGTGTGTGTGGCTGATCTAGGTCTTAAAACTCAACGCACTTCTGTAAAAATAAAACCATGTCCCCGAAATGAAAAGTCAGCTAAAGGTAATGTTCAGATAGATTTTTTACTGTACTGTTTGGTCATTTTATCTAAATCCTGTGGCTCCTTTCATTTACATACCCCTGCTTATGAGAGGACTGCCCTGGCAAGAAGGAATAAACATTAAAAAAAATTTAAATGTTACTCCTCGTCAGTAATCATGTTGCTTATGGATTGAAGTCCTTGTGTCTTTTATGAACTTACAGCTGTAGTGCGTTCTGCTTTGTGCTGCACCGTTTTTTAGAAAAGATCCTTCACCGAGCTGTTCCTGCTGCATTTCAGTTTTACTCAGATTGCCACAAAGTCTTGTGATGTGCCGGGGACTCTCGGAAGGCCCCTGGGAGTTCCTTCTGAAGTTTGTTTAATTGGGAGGGGAGTGGATCTTGCAAAAACCAGTATGTGAAACTGATTGCACATCTGATGTGATCACAATCAGAACCTCAGAATGGGAGACCCCCACTACCTGACTTATTTTTAAAAATGGTTTCGCCACCATTTCTTTCAAAGAATGATTGATTCAGGCTCTGAGGGCATTGCCGGTTCTAGACCGGGGATGAAACAGAATTGTAACATTTTTCTGAAGCTCACATGAACAGGACAAAGCCAACAAACAGTGACTTCAAAAAAAGAAAAATGTTTTTGGATGCTACATAATAGTTTGATTTATGTTTGACCCTGGTCCGAGAGTGCAGGGTACATGTGCCTTCTGGCTAATGCCCACTTCTAAAGTTTTATCGTTCAATACAAACAACTTTTAAAACTCTTCAAATCATGAGGTGAACTTTTTTTCAGTAAAGACCACACTAAATGTAGCAATGGGCGCACTAAGGTCTCAGACTTAAAGCGGCACAAATTGCAGACTATTGTCTTGTCTTATAGTGCCTTATAGCATCAATGACCATTAGTGTTCCAAACTGTTGCTACTTTTTATTTCAAAACACAGCTCAAATGGATATTGCTAAATGTTCAATCTTATTCGTCTATCTCTTCTCACAGCATGATAATAAATCATTCAGTGCCACTTAGCTGTCTTCCAACCACGAGCTTCCTCTATGTCAGGGGTCTCAAACTCAAATTGCTTTGAGGGCCAAATGAGGACTTGTAAAGTAACCCGGGGGCCGCATAAGACGCGGGGCCTCATTTGCATAAGGGGCCTCATTTGCATAAATATTTGCATAATGTTACCATACACTAACTTTTAGTAAACATGCCTCTTTAATGAGTATGGATAAAGAAAGACTAAAAGATTTAGAAACAAGAAGACAATAATTAAACTGGGAACCCCAAAAGCCAAACTTGGAATGTACAACAACACTGTAGAAATAAAACTATAAATTAATTTCCTCTTGTACTAAACAAAGCGCAAACATTAATGATGCACATTTCCCAGAGCTGACATATTCCAGTTAATAAATTCAAAATAAAGAGATATTTTTCTACCTTTTGTGCATTTTTTTCAGTTGCAATTGTTCCAGCCACTTTCTTCTGGTTTCTTCATGTCTTCTGCTAACTCTCCATCGTCTGCTGTCCATTTGCCCTTTCTTCTCTCCTAGTTTTTTTTCCATTCTCTCTCTACATCTGCTTTAACATACTAATCTTTCTCCTTTTTCTCTTTCCTCATTCCTATTTCATCCACTCAAATTTTACCCCTCCATCCTCAATCCCCACTTACTCTCCCAATACCTGGCCAATTGTAGATTTGTCTTCTCTCCCAGACAAAATAATTTTCCCCTCTCCATTTCACTTTCCCAGCTCCATCCCATTCTAATCCTCCCCCAACATCAGCTCCCTTCTAGTTCCAGCCCCACCCAGCATCCGCTCCCTTCTAGTCCCCCCATTAGTCCATTTCCAGTCCTATCCTAGCCGCACCATCAGCCCATTTCCAATCCTAGCCCCCAGCAGCCCATTTCCAATCCTAGCTCCCTCCCCTCACAGCCCATTTCCATTCCAAGCCCCCCTCCCCATCAGCCATTTGCAGTTCAAGCCCCCCTTCCACTCAGCCCATTTCCAGTCCTAGCAACCCCCCCCCCAGCCCATTACCAGTCCTAGACCCCCCATAGCCCATTACCAGTCCTAACCTCCCCATAGCGCACTTCCAGTTTTACCCCCCATCACCCCATTTTCAGTCTTACCCCCCCCATAGCCCATTACCAGTCATAACCCCCCTGCCAATAGCCCACTTCCAGCCCTAACCCCCATTACCCCATTTCAGTCAGCCCTTCCATAGCTCATTACCAGTCCTAACTCCCCCCATCAGCCCACCGCCAGTCCTTCCTAACCCCCACCTGCCCATTTCCAGTCCTAGCCCCCACCATAGCCCATTACCAGTCATAACCCCCCTGCCAATTGCCCATCTCCATTAATAACCCCCCCCTGCAAATAGCCCATCTCCAGTAATAACCCCCCCCCCTGCCAATAGCCCATTTCCAGTCCTACACCCCCCCCCCCCGGTAAATTAAAAAAAACCTGGCTTCTGCTGCTCAAGCAGCAAAATCAGCTGTCCTGCGGCCCCTTCCCCTGTGCCCGGAGATCCGAGTCTGCTCTATCAGCGGCGTGCTTTTCAAGCCGCGAGGAGAGTATTCCCCTCTCGCGCGGCTTGAAACCGCACGAGAGGGGAATACTCTCTTCGCGGCTTGAAAAGCACGCCGCTGATAGAGCAGACTCGGATCTCCGGGCACAGGGGAAGGGGCCGCAGGACAGCTGATTTTGCTGCTTGGAGCAGCAGAAGCCAGGTTTTTTAAAAATTTGACAATTGATTCTGCCGCTGCCACGGCGGCAACGGCAGAAGCCAGGATTTTGGGGGTTTTTTGTTTTCCTCCGTCGCGGGCCGCACAAAGTTGTCTCGCGGGCCGCATGTTTGAGACCCCTGCTCTATGTCTTAGTAACGATCTCATATTGTTGATGATTTGAAGAGTTTTAAAAGTTGTTTGTATTGAACGATAAAACTTTAGTGTGCATCAGTAAACATTCAGAGAGAGACCTATTGGAGGAGTAATGCCCACTTCTGCCTATTATATTCCCTTTCTGTTCCGGTTTCAGTAGGAAGTAGCAGTTTCCAAGGTGAAACGTGTTCTCCTAGAATTCTACCGTCTGCCCCAAGCATTCTGCCGTCTGCACCGCTACAACTGCCCTTTGCCTGCCAAAGTCTAGCTGGAAGAGCTTTTGTGTCAGCTGGTGGGTATAACTTTAGTCCCTCTCAAGTAATACAAGATTAAAAACATAGGGGCCCTAGTGCAGTAGGAATTTGCACTTTCCATGCATTTAGGAGGAAACTAATATGCGATAGTGCAGTCTGCACAGTAATGGCTGGGGACACGGCCAACAAGTCCCGGCAGTTACGCACACATATGTCACCTAATGCATGGCAGCAGCATTTGCAGTTAACGTGGCTGAACTTTACAGCACCCATGGAGGTATCATTAGGTGCACCCTCGTCAATTGCAATAATGACAGTGCACAGTATGTTCCCCCGCAGTTAGCCTGAAGCCCCCATGCAGGTAACGGCCCATGCATGCATTACTAATGCGGGGGCTTCGTAAACATGCATCTTGGCACATTTACACATTACCTGTTTTATTGCCATTTGAGATCAAAAGCCTTATTCAGTATCGTCATAAAATGGGACATGGGAACTAAGCAACCATCTCTTTTACTTGTGAGTTGAGAGTTTTAAAAAAAAAAGCTGCTAAAGGTTCTTCTTCTTTAATTATAGTTGTCAGTGCCGGTGCTGTTATGACACTGGGTACTGGGGGAATCCACCTTATGCCAGCTTTCACATCACTTCCACAGCAAATGGTCAGCTTAGCCCCAGGAAACACCACATCCCATTTCGTTCTATGTACAAGTAAGTGCGGTCATTCTGTCGGTCTTTATTGACAGCGACGTTTCAGCTTTGTGTTTAAGGAGTCAATAACAATGGTCGGCCTGAATGGTCCAGAAAGAGGCGGCAGTTTCAAAGCAATGGGCCTGATCCGTTATGGATTAGTCTTACAGATACAGGATGAAAGAAACGGCATTGATCACAGCAAGCTGGAGAGAGAAAAAGAGACCCGCCTTGATGTTTTTCCACCAGATACGTTTTTTCTCCCAAAGATCTGTTAGTAGAAGTCCTGTGCATGAATAACTTCTTTCATGTTATGCTCTGTTGCCTGCATGATTTGCTCATTTCTTCTTGTTTTTTTTTCTGCTTTGTTTATAGCGTCCCCTGCACAAAGAGCTCCGCAGATGATAACCCCTGTTTTTCCTGTCAGTGTACCAGGTAAGCTTTAAGATCTAAGATACCATTCAGATGACAGTCAGTTTGTATACTCATTTTTCTTCTTGTTGATGACGGTGATGATGCTGCGTCAAAGATCTGCAGTTTCCAACCCAGGACCGGCCAGTCCCCCTTGAGCCATCACTTTTGCAGTTGCAGGTCTTTGCTGTAACATTTCAGTTGTAAACAGATGCTGGCCATTGCTGTGTATATACAAAAAAAGGTGAACCCCCCCCAAAAAAAACAAACAGTCATTCCAACAAACTTTAAGCAAGTAAATACCAAAAATAATTGGTTTATGGGAATAAGTCCAATGCTAATTGGTTTCTAAAATCTCCATTCATAGCCACTTATACATAGCGTGATCAATATCAGTGTTATAAGCTTTCAAAAATACTCAAAAACTTAATACAAGAAAACAAAGCAGGTATATATTGTATATATGTATAGGTGGAATCAGGAAAAAAGAAATTTTGAGTGAAATACATTTGCGGTGAAGCCCCCCCCCCCCCCCCCCCGATAATAATTTACTGGGTAGCTAGGCCTGCAGTAATACCCCAAACCTGAGGGTGGGGTATTATGGCAAACTTCAGAATCTAATTGGGATTTTATAGAGTTTGGGTTTTTAAGATGTATGTGATTATATAGGGGCAGGTTTATTAACGCTGGGCGTTAGAGTTTCTAGCGCTCGTTAGCTGCAGAAGTCACATGTTATCCACTGGCGCTGGGAGCATGCACAACATTTACCCAGCAGTTAACACCACCATACAGCAAGGATCGCAGGGCAGTAGTACCGCAGATGCACCTAACGTTACCCACTGAGGTGGCATTAGGTGCACCTGCAATGTCTGCCCAACGTGCGGTTACCGTGTGGTGTTGATGGCCACAGTTATTGCACGTTACAGGCGCTCCCACGCTCTGCCTTCTCTTTGCCCAGGCGCACAAGCCCTACGCCCTACGCTATCTGCATTTACCCACGTTAGCTGCTATCGCCCAGCGATAATCCCACATTATCGCTGCATTAGCAGCTACACACCTCAGTAAACATGCCCCATAATGCCACACCTTTTATCTGGGACAATGGTTTATCTTCAGTTTGTTTTATGTTTTTCTATCAAGGCTGAGTAATATCATTTTTTAAAAGAACATTCATGTCCTGGAATGGCAGAATATTCATCCTCACTAATTAAATAAGAAGGTCCTTCTTCGACGCCTCCGAGAGAAGGGAGTCCACGGTTCGGCGCTATCATGGTGCGCGTCATACCTCTCGGATCGTTGGCAGTACGTCCGTTCTGGCCCCTCCACATCCGACCCCTTCCTCCAAACGAAAGGGGTTCCACAAGGCTCCTCCCTATCTGCCTTGCTGTTTAACATTTACATGCAGCCCATCTGTGACCTTATCCACTCATTTAACATCAACTGCCTTGTCTATGCCGATGACGTCTTGATGTACATGCCAATCTCGACTGAACATCTTGACCTCTCCCCTCTAATCAAATGCTTTGACGCAGTCACAGACTGGATAAATGCGCAAAGGCTTAAGTTAAACTTCAAAAAGACAGAAGCCCTCTTTGTCACCAGGAATCCGGCATTTATTCCACCCATATCCATCAAAGTTCGTGACGCAGAGCTCATATGCAAGGCTTCAGTAAGATACCTGTGAGTTACACTTTATCAGCAGCTCAACATGAAGGCTCATATCAACAACATAACAAAACTGGTATATCATAAAATTCGGACCCTTCGCCATCTTCGTCAGCTGTTAGAACCTGAAGACTTTCGAACTGTTTTTCAGGCCCTAATAATGCCCCACCTTGATTACGCCAATGCGATATTACATGGCCTTCCAAAGAGTACGACCAACCCCTTACAACTTGCAATGAACTCAGCCGCAAGATTCCTCCACGGAGCCTCCAGAAGATCCCACATTACTCCAATACTAAAACAGTTGCATTGGCTCCCCATACAAGCCAGGATCTCTTTTAAGATTCTAACTATGACCCACAAGGCCATCAAGAAATACCCAGCCACTGCCATTTCTGAGCTAGTATCAATTACACCTCCTAATCGGGTAAGAAGATCCAATGCCTCAAATACCCTCATTCTCCCTAAGGCAAGCACTAAGTGCTCCCAAGTTACCAGTTCTAGAGCCTTTGCCTTCTTTGCACCATCCTGCTGGAACGCTCTACCCGCAACTATCAGAACTATCAGTGATCTCTGTCAATTCAAGAAGGCACTGAAACATCACCTTTTTCTTCTTCACTATGATGCCTCAGTCTCCACCTCACATCCACCCACTTCCACACCTCAGCGCAGCTCCCCAAGCACACGCATCTCACACTCTTGACTGAATACTCGCAATCACACATTTAACCTTCCCCCACTATGAGATGCTTGTACAGTTCATTTAACCCTTTATATAGCTACATAAAGTGTTTGTATATATTTATCATGTTTTTCCCTGTTAAAATTGTTTTAATGTATACCCAAGTTATGATACCTGTTTTTTTGTAAACACAAATCAGCAATCTGAGATGTGTAGTTTAATGTTCACTGTAAACCGCGCTGATGTCAATAGCGCGGTATAAAAGAGACTTTAAATAAATAAAAAATAAAATAAATAAATTTTAGAAAATGATTAGCTTTGAATTAAGAATTTCCCAATAACCAAATATTTTTAGCTGGTGCGATACGGCACCCTTTATTCCTAGAGCTTGCACATGTGAATGAATAATGTTCTTAAAAAATTAGCCAGTATGCTAAAAGGCAAGCAGTTACGGCAGATAACACAGGCATGGCAAGATATGTGTATCAGATATTTCTTTACTTGTATGTTATGATCTTCAGCATGACCTTTTAAATCATCAGGGCCTCTGTTCCAAAAATGTTCGAAGCCAAAGAGTTATGGATAAGGTAACCATCCAGCTCCTTACCAGAATGGACAGACGGAGTGAGGTCTCCTCTTGCCATCTCGGCATCTTCTATGAACATGTGGCTCTAGTTTCTAAACGAATCAGAACTAGAAATCCACGCATAGGGCCCTAGCTAGATAGAACAGCACCCTGGGCAAGGGCTGGGATGGCTTTCCCAATTTTGGCACCCAAAGCATTTGCCCCTCCTGCTCTGCTTCCTCTGCCCATCCTGACTGACGGCCTTGTCCGTATTAGCAATGAGGCAAAACTGTAAATAACCCACTCTGTCCCTGTGTTCTTCTGCTTTTATGCACGTCTCAGACCTCATAGCCACCTTCTGCCATGCTGTCTTGCCTAGCTCTTTTCTTGCGCTGGAGCTGCAGACCTCAATATCCTGATTAAGATATTGGTCCCTTACATAAGAACATAAGAAATGCCATAGTTGGTCAGACCAAGGTCCATCAAGCCCAGTATCCTGTTTCCAACAGTGGCCAATCCAGGCACAAGTACCTGGCAGTTTCCCAAAAAAGTATATAGGTTCCACAATGCTTGTCCCAGGGTAAGCAGTGGATTTCCCGGACCCCCTTTAATAATGGTTTATGGACCTTACCTCCAGGAACTTGTCCAAATCTTTTTTAAACCTAGCTACACTAACAGCTTTTACTATATCCTTCGGTAACGAATTCCAGAGTTTGATTATGCGTTGAGTGAAAAAATATTTTTTCTTAAATGGGTTACATTGTAGCTTCATTGTGGGTCCCCTAGTCTTTCTACTTTTTTATGGAGTAAACAACTAATCTATGTTACCCGTTCTATGTCACTCATTAATTTATAGGTTTCTGTCATATACCCTCTCAGCTGTCTCTTTTCCAGTGTGAAGGGCTCTAACTTTTTAAGCCTTTCCTCGTAGGAATATTCTTCCCATTTTTTACCATTTTGGTGGCTCTTCTCTGTACCTTTTCAGGCAGGGACACCCCGGGCCCAATTCTGCATTCCACGGGAATGTTCTGTTCCCACGGTACAGAATCAGGTCCTAACAGCCCCATCCTGCATGGAGACATCCAGACGTGTCACTCTCAGAATCGGGCTCCACGTCAACTGGCTCACCTTTATCTTGCTGTTTATTCACACCTTCAAAAAAATGTAACAGATTAGTAAGACACGATCTTCCTTGGCTAAATCCATGTTTATTTATTTAAACAGATTTATATACCGCTTTATCCTAAAATCAAAGCGGATTACACAGCAAACAAATCAGGTGGCAAGGTGTGTGGGTGTGGGCATGCAGTGATACAATGAGGTATGTGTGCGTGAGTGGTGTGAGGTTGATTACGTAGTGTACTATATACAGTAGGAGCTCTGTACAGGAACAATATACATTTTTACATTTTCTTGCCGCAGGTTATCTACAGCTGTAGGCTATATACAGTATGAGCTATGTACAGGAGCTATTTACATTTTTACATTTTATTGGCAGCGAGGGAGTTTGAACAGTTCATGCGATATCCTTGTAGTGTTCTGTGAAGAGCGTAGGTTTTAGGGTCTTCCAGATGTCTTTGAGGTCTTTTGTTGATCTTAGGTTGTGGGGGAGTGATTCCCGTGATAGTGCTCTTCTTGATTGGTGGTCTTCATTGAATTGCTCAATGAATAGGGTGGTTTTTAGTAGTTTCCTGAATTCTTTTAAATCTGTTGTTGATTTTAGTTTATCTGGGAGGGCATTCTACATGGCAGGGGCAGCCAGCGAGAAGGCTCTCATGGATGTGGATTTGTTGGTTCTTGTAAATAGACTGGGTGTTGGTATATTGTTTTTGGTGCTATTTCTCTCTGGTCTTGTGCTTGTTTTGGATCCGATAAGTTCATGTAGTATTTCTGCTGACATGTTGTTTTTAATTTTGAAGATAGTTAGTGCTGCTTTATATTTTGCACGTGAGGATATCGGTAGCCAGTGGAGGTCATGTAGTATTGGGGTTATATGGTCTTGTCTTGATGCGCTAGCAATGATGCGGGCAACAGTGTTCTGTATTATTTGTAGTTGACGGGTGGTTTGTTTGGGTAGACCTTGATATAGTATATTACAATAATCCAGTACGGGTGTAACGATGGCCTGGCATACTGTGCGGAAGTATTCTTTGTTGAGGAGAGGTTTTAGTCTCCGGAGTGTTGCGAGTTTGAAATATGCTGTTTTGGATATCTTGTTTATATGTGGCTGGAGGGTGAGTTGCTTGTCTAGAATCACTCCAAGGTATCTGACTTCATCTTTTATTGTAATTGGTGTATTGGATATGTTGATAGAGGTAGGGTGAATGAATGTGTTTCTCGTTATGATGATTGCCTCCATTTTTTTATGTTGATGTTTAGGTTATTGTTATTCAGCCAGGATGTTGTTTCTTGAATGCAGGTAGATATGGTGGTGTAGTCTGGTGAGTCCAGTTGAATGGGAGTATATGCCATGATGTCATCGGCGTATGTGGCGTATTGTATTTTGTATTTGTTAAATTTTTTGCAAATAGGTTGAATATAAATGTTGAAGAGAAGAGCTGATAGTGATGAGCCTTGAGGAACTCCTTGAGTAGTTTTTAAGGGTGCTGAAGTGAGGTTCCCAGTATTTACTCTCTGCTGTCTGTCTTCTAGGTATGACTGAAACCATTTAATAGTGATATCTTGAAGGCCAATTTCGCTTAGGCGTGTCAATAAGATGTGATGAGAAACTGTGTCAAAGGCTGCTGAAATATCTATAAATATTAATAAGTAGCCTTTCTTTATATTTTTTATTCCTTTGATTATGTTGTTGAATAGATGTATAAGGAGTGTCTCCACGCCATGTTTTGTTCGGAATCCGTGTTGGTGAAGCAAAGAATTCATTCAGTCTCTCCACTATGGCCTTGTCCTCCCTTAGCACCCCTTTTACCCCTCTATCATCTACTGGTCCAACTGACTCTCACAGGTTTTTTTGCTACGAATGTACTTGAAAAAGTTTGTATTGTGTTTTTGTTTCCACAGCAAGTTTTTTTTAAATTCTGTCTTTGCCTGCCTCATCAATGCCTTGCATCTAACTTGTCAGTGCTTATGTTGTTTCCCGTTTTCGTCATTTGGCTCCTTTTTCCATTTCCTGAAAGATGGGGGTTTTTTTGGCTACAACAGCTTCTCTGACCTCACCTTTAAATCATGTTGGCAGTTTTTTTCCTTCCTTCCATCTTTCTTCAAGTGTGGAATACAGCTGGTCTGGGCTTCCAAGATAGTACTTTCCTCTTCTGCCTTCATTTCTACTACCTTCCTGCCAGCATACCTAGCATTTCTTTCTTTTTCTTTGCAGATGTCTAAACTATAGCAGTCTTCTTTCCTTCATCTTCTCTGTTATCTCATCCACCTTCAGTATTTTCCTGATTTTGTTCTCTTCATCTTATGATCTCATACCATGCCAAGTGTCCAGCATAGCATGCTCATCTCTGTCACACACATGGAGCTATCTGGTTACTTTATTATGAGTTGTCTTTGTTTATTTCGGACATTGGTGTTAACTGTGACATGTTTCTCCTAGTCTGCGCCACATCTAATACCTCAAAAGCTCCTGAATCTCCAGCTGCTCCTGTCACGCTACCTGGTAAGTAGATTGACACTCGAGTCTGTTGTAATGCTTATATTTGAGCATCTCCCACCCTAAAGTTGCAGTTTGGCTCTATAGATCCTGTACACCAACAAAATAGTCAATAACTACTTGTGGCTAAAACAGTAAGCAGATTGCCATAACTTTAAAACTATCAGAGTTCAGTGGAAAAGTGCATTGTATGGAAATGGCTTATGCAAGGCTTAAAATGTGTTATGTTTTTCTAATTTGGCTCCACAGGAGACCCTGTTGCTAGTAGTATTCCACCATCACCCAATCGAAGTCCTCCTTCCAGTCCATTTGCCCCCTCAGCCGCAGACTTGCCAAATTTACCAGAATCTGCATGTGTGGGTCATTGTGGCAGATCAGGTACTGTGGAGTGCTGTATGAGATGCAGGGGTATGATGGCAGGAAAATGTTAAGAAATAAGATTGAAATCTATCAGGATCAAAATTAGGCCAATGATTTCAAAGGCATTAGACAGATGCGTGTGCAGGTCACCCTGTTTGTGGAACTGAATGAGCAGCAGTGATCCTTGATGGAACCTGGGATAGTCAGAAAAGTGACTTTAGCATTACCCGGTGACAGAGGTAGGCTCAGTCAGAACTGGGCACTCGGAAAACACACTTGCCAGCCAATATTTACTTCATCAGATATAAAGTCCATCAGAAAGCGCTGGAAAATATAGTCATTTCCCAGTACTAATCCAAGAAGAAAGACAGAAATTACCCCCATAGTGCCCCTCTGTGTCCCCTCCCACACTGTGTAGAAGGGACAGAGATGTGAAACGTCACACAACTGATGTTCCAAAGCATTTAAGCGTTCTGTGCTACTGGTACTGGGTACAAGTGCTTGGTTTTTGGGTTTTTTTATTGTTTGCGGGTCTACAGATAACTGGCTGTTTTATTTACAAAATAGCCAAAGTTATACATCCAGAAAAGGGGAATGATTTTGAGGGGACTGAAGACAGGCTAAAATACATATATATATTCAGTAGTGAAATTCAGCTGCTAGATGCACAAGTGTTCAGTCCAAGTGGCAGCAAGTAAAGGATAGGCATAACGTCTCACACCATAACCGACCCTTTGTGGATTTTCAATGGTACTTATATGAAGATCTGCTATAACTTTAAATAGCCATGCCATTGGATATTCACCTGACTATGTGAACTTTAGAGACAGCATAATGGCAAATTCTTCCTTTTTTTTCTAGATTTAGATGCGTCTAACCATCAAACAGAAGTTTCCTTTCTTAATTCAGAGGAAGCTCTCAAAAAACTAAGTGAGTCTGGACCTTTGCAATCTTCATTTGTTTCCTATCTCAAACAGAGAAGATAAACTTATGAGTTTAGTTTAAAAACAAGTGTCTCAAGAGAGAACTGCAGACCAGTGCATACTCTCATGCTTCGGACCTTTCTGAGCAAACTTCTAACATTTAGTGGGCAAGTTTACATCTACCCTGAAAGCTTGTAGTTTGAAACTGCAATGTCATTTTCCCTTTGAAAATGTTGATCTAAGGACCCTGCATATGCTTTATAGAAGATACACAGTACACGGAATGCAGGGGGGGGGGGTGGATACCTGTGCTTACCTTCCCACTCCCACCCCTTCTGTCCCAGGAAGAAAGGATGCATACTGGAAAAGAGTGCACATGCTTTTGGCTGCTGAGCCAAAGTAATTTTCAGTCTGGGGAATTTACTGACACTGCTTATCATTTCTAAAGTGCCGCTGGATATATTTTGTGTTGTACAGGTGGACCCCGATTCCGGAAGGGGCACATCCAGGCAGCTCTGTGCAGGAGGGGTCTGTTTGGACCCGATTCTGCAACACGGGAACAAAACATTTCCGTGGCTGTCAGAATCGGGTCCAAGGATGGCCCGGCATGCCCCTCCCGCAGCTGCGGTTGCTGGCCACATTTCGGAGGGCATCCCACTCTTATTCCATCTCAGAGGTGGTATAAGCAGGGCATCCCCCCAGTGACCCCCAGACATACAAGGCCATGAGCGGAATCAGTCCTGTACATCCGGGGGTCAGTCCCGCCCATGCCCCTCCCACTCTCTGCCTCTGTCATGCCCCCCGTCCTCCGCAGCATACAGAGTGGCTCTGTGCATGCAGCGGGGGACGAAGGCAGAATACCAGCAAGGCGGATAGTGGGGCTGCACGTCCGGGCCCCACTGTTCGCCTCATAGAATGAGGCCCATAAGGAATTCAATAAAAAGAGAGAATAGTTTTGCGTAGATCAAAAACCCAAACCACAAAAATCAGAACACAGCTTTACAATGCCACAACAGAGGGGAAAAAATACTTTAATCTTTTAATTTTTAATCTTTACTTTTCCACTTTTCTCTTAAAGGAGTAAAAAAATCAAATTTAGAATGGAAATAAACTGAACTCTTGTCAGTAATGCTGTTCTGTGGTTCCAGCATGCCACATTAGCTACTAACTCATCGCTTACCCCGTTATTTTAGGTTTCTGTCACCAACCAGTCGCCAAAGTGAAAGCACTTTGCTTAAATTGCTGTGCACCAGCCGGAAACACTCCAGAGGCTTCTTATCGTGTTCGCACAGGGGAAACCTCACACTCATTTTACCATGTTGCTGGATCACTACACATGCACCCAACACCACCAAAGGATTTTGGCATGAGACACCTGCATCAGGGCTGAAATGTAGACAAACATCTCGCTCACATCATGGTAAAATGGGTGTGGCACAACATTAGAAGACTGGTCGTCGATGCTGAAGTTACACCTGTTTGACAATAAGTCTGGCAAACTTAATACGCTGACCATGGCTGCTGAAACTTTGATATTTCGGCTGGAGTTTTTCCCTGCATGAACACGATAAGAAGTGTCTGGAGTTTCTCTCATTGAGCCCATGCTAAGAAACCTTTGGAATGCTTCAGGTGGTGCACAGCAATTTAAGCTAGGTATTTGTTTTCTTTTTTATTTCACATTGGTAAATCTTTGAGTATAAGAATCTAACAGTAACCAGTATAATAATTTGACCTTGGTGACTGGTTGGTGATCAAAAACTAAATTAACTGGGCGTAAATGATGAGTTAGTAGTTAATGTGGCACGTTTGAACTGAAGTGCAGCATTACTGACAAGAGCTCAGTTTATTGCTGTTGTATATTTGATTGTGATACTCCCTTAAAGTCAAAAAGTGGAAAAGTAAAGATTAAAAATTAACAGTATTTTTTTCTTAGTTGTGGCATTGTAAAGCTGTGGTCTGCTTCTCGTGCTGTGCTGTACACATTTTTTTATTTTTATTTTATTTAGACAGTTTTGTATCCTGCCTTATCCTTCAATCAAAGCGGTCACAACACAATTGGGGGATACATTTAACACGTGGGGATATGAGACACAAACACACTAATACTTACAGGGAACATGGGCTATGGAGGGTTAAGTGGCTTGCCCAAGACCACAAGGAGCACCTGTGGGACTAGAAACCCCAGTCCTTCCGGCCCAAGGTTGCTGTCCTCTAGTGGGATTTGAACCCCTGACCTTCCGGCCTGAAGTACCTTGCCCCAACCACTAGGCTACTCCTCCTCCCACATACATGTAAGAGACTGTCAGTAGAGCTGAGCTAGATTATCTATTCAAGAAAGACAAACAGGAAAACTAAGGGGTGTGTTTACAAAGTAGCGGCAGCGGCCTTCTTGCGATATCGGAGCTGCAGCCCCATTGAATTCAATGGGGCCGCGAATCCAATATGGCACAGAGGCCACTACTGCTGCTTTGTAAACACACCCCTAAAAGAATTTGGGAATTTCATTTACTATGGAATTTACCCAAGAAACCTCATTGTTTCTAGGGCAGATCCCTTTGAAAATTGTCCTCTTCTATAATGTTACATCTGCAGTCAGTTTAGTTTCCAAGAAAAAAATACTACAGTAAATTTTGTCAGAGTAAGCAAAACCCATAGATTACTATTCTGGACCTTTGTTCCTTTTCCATATTTCTGCTTGAATGCAAATATGTGTGTTTATTTTCTTCCAGAATCTGTAGAGGCTTTTCAAGCTTTGCTCAAGGAGTATCTCAGGGATAAGTGCAGATTTTTGACTAAGAAAAGCAACGTGACGCTTGACAGTGTTTATACTGATGTGAGCCTGGTGGAAAGCCAAATTGAAACCAAAGGTGGGAAAAATGCAGCCAAAGCCATCGAGAAAGAGCTCATCATTTCTGAATCATCTGAAAAGGAAATTGTTTCTGTAGAAAGATTAGATCTGTTTAAAGTGACAAGAGGGAAGCAGAGAGAAACAAAAAAGATTGCATTGCTGGGACAGGCCGGAATGGGTAAAAGCATTCTCGTAAAGAAGATATGCCAGGATTGGTCGAATGGAAAGTTTGCAGAGTTCACATTTGTCTTTTGGTTCAAATGCAGAAAAATGAACCTCCCCGGAAGACACTATAGTTTGAAAGACTTGCTTTTTCAGCTATTTGTTAAGCCACAGGAGAACAGTGAGGAAGTCTTTGAATACATTCTTTGCAATCCTGAAAAGGTGCTCCTCATTTTTGATGGCTTTGAAGAATTTCAGGATGCTGACAGCCTTATGTACTGCTCTATTGGCCCTTCTGTTGAACAGTCACACACAATAAAGGAGTTGCTTGCAGGACTTTTCCAGAAGAAGTTTCTCCATGGTTGCACCATGCTAATAACAGCGGTGCCAAAAGACAAGTTCAGTCAGTACCTGGCCAGAGTGGACAAAATTGTTGAAACAATAGGATTTTCTCCACCAAAGATTGAAGAATACCTTGAAAAACATTTTAAAAAGTTGCCTCATGGCACACATGCTGTGAAACTGGTTAAAGAATGTCAGTATCTGTTCAGTTATTGTTTTAACCCATTTTTGTGCAACCTTATCTGCTCTCTTTGTGAGAAAAAGTTTCAAGAGGACCAAAAACTACCACCAACTTTAACCAACCTATTCTTAATGGATCTTAAGCAAACATTGGTGGATACTGCAACAAACCCTAGTGGTGAGCTACTAGGAAACTGGCAAAGTATTGTCAAGCTAGCCCATGTAGCCTTGACTCTTTGTCAAAAGCATCAACAGGTTTTGAGATACAACCACTTTCTGTCTGTGGAAGTTAAGGACTTTGCTTTGAAACATGGGTTCATGCTGCCATTTTGCACACATCCAGAAAATAGTTGTGAAGAGCAGGGGGTGACGTTTTATAACTCCATTGCTCAGACCTTTTGGGGAGCACTGCATCTAACATTTTCCGCAGATGTGAAGGAAAAAACCCTCATGAAATTCATTTCCTTTGAAGCCAGAAAGAAAAAACCCCAGGATGGTTTGCAAGACATGGTCCGTAGATTCTTAAGTGGTCTCTTGTTCCTGAAGGATAATCTAAACCTAAACGTTGACGGCAAAGAAGAGATCAAGAATATCATAAGCAGAAAGCAAAAAACGTTGTCAAAATACATAAAAGAACTGGACACAAATGAACTTAGCCCATGTAAGCTGCTCGAACTGTGCCATTGTGTGTATGAAACACAAAGCAGACACCTCCTGCAACACCTGGCTTCCAAGCTCCCTCTTAAGCTCGCTTTTCTGGCTGCACGGCTCACACCACCTGATATCTATGTGCTGCAATATGTCCTAAAAGGTTCTACAAAGGAATTTTCCTTGGATTTAAGAAATAGTGCCATTGATCTCCATGGATTAAAGCAATTGGTCAGTTTGGACAATGTTGTATTGTTCAGGTTAGTGGTTTGTCATTCACTTGTGTAAGGAGATAGCCACTCTAATACAATATCAGGCCTTCAGTTTCTATGTGGCACTATGGCACATAGCCATCGTCACTGACCCTTAACCCCGGATATTCAGTGCTGGGGTCATATGTGGCCCCGGTGTTGAACATCCGGATTTGCCGCACAGTAGCTAACCGGGCAGTGACAATATTGCATGCTGTCTGGTTAGCTCCTGCAGGTAAAACAAGAGCAGCTTTTGCAGCGCCTAGTTTTACCCATAGGTCATTAACCAGGCAGCAGTGCAATATCGCCTCTATCTGGTTAGCGACTGTCACCACCCCCGGAATGCCCCAGAATACCTGTGACCTGCTTAGCATCAGGGCGTGTAGCAGTATTAATTAGGGATATTCAGCGGTATTAACCCTATTAGTACCAGTGAATATCCCGGTTAGAGCCATTTACGTGGTTTACAGCTCTGTAAACCATGAAAATGCCGCCCAGAATCTTTATTCCTATCAGGATAGGATTTCACAATGTGCAGAGCTCATTCTTGTCATGGGATAATCTCATATTGTTGCATATGGTAGTTTTTGTTTTTAGGTGAAGTGTGGAGAAGTGAGGGGAGAGCAGAAAGAGATGATATGGTAAAAGTTAGACCTTATAATGGGGATGAGTTAATCAAATCTCCATTGAGCTGTTGTTCAGTACAGACCGATTACAAGGACAGGGCAAATGGGGCAGCTGCCCAGGGTGCAAAGCCTTAGGGGTGCTACTGCTGGCATCAAGACCTATCCCTCAGTGGTGCAAACCAGGGAAGCAGGTAGATCCCACCTCCCCTCCCCAGGATGGAAGAGGCTGCGGCAAAAATTGCCCAACACTCAAAGAGGAGAGAATGCACCACATGTATTTGGACCTTGCCCTTTCCCTGTCCTCAAAAGGAAAGAGCTTGCTGTCCATATTCCTTTCCTTCTCCCCTCTTCCCTTGCAGGAGGAGAAAGCAGCCTCATATATTTGGTCCTGCCACCAGGAAGAGCATGGTCCATGTGGATCCTGTGCCCCTAATAGGAGGATAGCTTTCTTTCTGTTTGTATCTGGCAACCACCTCCTCCGCCTAAGTCAGAGAGAGGTGCTGTGTGGCTAATCCAGGTTCTCTAGGAGAGAGCAAGCTGTGCGGTCAAATCTGGCCCCAAATGCGCCTCTGAGGAGGTGGAAGACAGTGAGCTAGTTGTGGCCTTCTGTTGTAACTACTGGCTTGGGGAAGAAGAGGGGACGCTGGAGACATAAGGGCAGCTTCTTCCTCCTTATTATGGGATTCAGAAGAGAGCTGGTGATATCCTGGGAAAGAACTTTAGGGAATGATATTAAGGAGGGCTGGCGATGAAGGAGGATTGCTGCAGATAGGGAGGGAGAGAATGGGGGACTCATGGGTTGGGCATTGGTGGAGGCTTTAGGACTACTGCAGGGATCAGGGGTGAGGATTGGCAGGCTAGGACTAGAGAGAAGAGGGTGGCCAGAAACAGAGTGGGGAGGGGATATAAATGACATTGCTTGGACTGGGTGCTAAAATGCCTAGTTATAGTACTGGTTAAATAAGCAGATTTGATGATACTGACAGTACGTAAAGGACTAGAGTTATTGACATGCTCTACAATGTTAGCACCCATTAGCATGCATTAATGCTCATTATTTTATGCTGTGGAACTTAATTACTAATAAATGTATTAACCGTATTAATGTAAGTTTAGTAAAACTGTCCCAAAATAAGATAAACTTCTTCAACCTGAACAGATCTATTTTATGTTTTTAGTGATTAGGGATTCTAATATTCTGCGATATGCTACATGGCATGATGTTTTGCAAATTTACAGAGTTTCCCTCAGTGACACAGTTGGACTTTTGGAGTCATTACAACAAACAGGCGAACACAAGCTTCTCCGACTGTTCATTGAGAAATTTACTATTGATCCATTCACGGCCAAAACTCTGAAGGATATCGTAGACCTTACTGCGCTTGTGCATGTTCAGGAAAATCTGTGCAATGGGTAAGATCCATAGAGCAATCGTGAAAGCCTTCAAAGTTATTTTTGTCTTTCAACTCATACAAATGTCCAAGTATACTTGGAGTAGTGCTCAGACAGCCACTGGGCAGCTATGTTCCAGAAGTTAGATGGTTCTAACAATATCCATTTCTCTATTTATTTATTTCACTGGGGTTTTTTTATTGCGATTTTCACTGAAGCAAAGTGGTGTACATTACAACGAGTTGTTATACATAGAACAATGGAACTTATTTACAGAGCAATTTATATATGCTATTGATATTACATATAATGGTGAAACTTATATACATTATAAAACCTTGGCAGCATAACTTATATATATTAATTCTGGACAGAAGGGGTGATTATGTTGCATGCAGGTCGACTGAAGATTATGGGGGGGGGGTTGCTGTGGGGGGGGGGTTATGTAACGGGACCAAAATGTTCATTGAATGGGTGCATTTTGAACAGTTTTCTGAATGTGGATAGTTCGTTTGTTGAACGGAGGGTTCCAGGGAGGGAGTTCCAGAGGGACAGTGCATACAGTTCAAAAGCTCTGTTGCAAGCGTACTGAGTGCTTTTGTTTTTTTCTTGTGGTATTTTTAGCATGTTTATATTATTTTGCCTCATTGATCTGCAATAGTTGGCAGTATTCAGGAGGGATTGTAGATAGTGGGAGGATTGGTTATTGATGATCTTGAATGTCAGGAGCAGGACATTGTAGAGTAGGTGGCTGGCTAGGGGCAACCAATGGATCTGTTTGAGGATAGGAGTTATGTGCTCATACTTTGATGCACCTTGAATTGTGCATGCAGCAGTGTGCAAGGCGGTAATTAGTGGGAGCAGAGTGGATTTTGATAGATTGAATTGCAGTAGTCAACATGTGGTGTTATTGCCTGGAAAGCTGTGCGGAAGTTGGATGGGTCCAGCAGGGGGCGGAGATGGCGTAGAGTTCTGATTTTATTTTATATTTGCTTTGTTAAGTTACTTACTTAGGATTTGAAGTTGAGTTGCTGATCAAGGGTAATTCGCAGGTACCCGACCTTAGCTTGTACCTGCACGTTTATGTCATTTAGGATTATGGATGTTGGTGGTTGGAATTTGGTGTCTTTTGTTATGAGTAGTGTTTCCATCTTCTTGTAGTTTATTTTTAATGAGTTGTTAGTTAACCATAGGGATATTTCTGAGAAGCATTTTTTTATTCCATCATATGTTAGTGTTTGGGGCATATATCATTATGTCATCTGCATAAATATGGAAGTGGATGTTATGTGTGCAGAGGATTGTGCATAATGGCTGCAGATAGATGTTGAATAAGAGAGCTGATAGGGAAGAGCCTTGTGGGACAACTTGGGTTTGCAGATAGGGGGAGTAGGCGATGGATCCCATTATGACTTGTTGTTGACGATCACTGAGGTATGATTGAAACCAGCTCAGGACCTTGTCTTAGATTCTGATGGATTGGAGTCTCTGTAGGAGGATGCTGTAGTTGATGCTGTCAAAGGTGGCTAAAATATCTAGGAATACTAGTAAGAAACCTTGGTTTGGTTTCTGAGTTCCTTTTATTAAGGTATTTAGAAGAGAGGTTAGCAAGGTTTCATCCCCATGGTTTGGACTAAAGCTGTGTTGCTGAGAGTCAAGGGGGGCATAGTGGTCAAGGTGATCCTGGAGTTGTTACTGAATGTTTTTTTTTTATTACCTGTGATAAGAAAGGTAGGCTTGCTATGGGTCTGTATACTGCTGGGTCATTGGGGTTGAGATTGGAGTTCTTCAAGGTGGGGCAGATGGAGGAGGATTTGAGTTGTTAGGCATGTTCCCTTGTAGGATAGAGAATTGGGTGATTCTCAGCAGGGTGTGACTGAGCTCTTCCTTTGATGTCTTCATCCAGCTCACCGGGCATGGGTCAAGTGATGACACAGTTGAGTTTAATGTGGTGATGGTGAATTCTATGTTTTCTTTGCTGATTGGACTGAAAGTAGACCAGGGATTGTAGGTGCTGGGTGAGGATGGGTTCTAAGGAGGAGGCTGGTACGTGGAGCTGTTCTTTTGATAATGAACTGCAAAGGTTTGGGGGTTAGGAAGTGGTTGTATATGAGTGCTGGGTTAGATTCTTTACTATTTGGAAGAGCTGTTTAGCTGGTTAAGTGATTTGTTTTTGATTTTTGTATGGAAGGTTCTCTTGCAGTTGTCAGTTTCCTGACAGTATTTGAGTAGTAGAAACATATAAGTTTTTGTCCTCTGTTGACTTTGTCTTTCTCCATTTGCGTTCCATTTTTCAGAGTTGCCTCTTGAGGTCTCTGAGTTCTTTAGAATACCATTGTGTCTTTTGCCGTCTGTTGGAGTGTAATTGGTTTGTGTTTTCAGTGGCAGCTTTTCCAATTACCTGGTTCCAATTCAATATAAGGGTGTTGATGTTTGAAGTGGAGTTGTCCAGGACCTCCTCAGTGAAGTCTTTTCTGTCAAAGGGTTTGAATTGTCTATTTGCTTGGTTCTGGTAGGTGCAGGTGGTTGAGGTGGAGAGTGGAAATTGGAAGTTTATATTCACATTGTCAGACCATGGGATAGGCAGGGTAGTTGGAAGGGGGGGGGGGAGTGATATGGATGGGATTTTAGATGACGAAGATGAGGTCCAGCATGTTTCCTTTATCATATGTTGGGGTTTGTACTATTTGGATAAAGTCCATTGCAGCCATTGTGTCTAGGAAGGATGTGGCTTGGTTGGTGGAGGTTGAGGGGAGGTTGAAATCTCCCAGGAGTATGAGGTCCTTGTTTGGGTGTGAGTGTTTGAGTACAAGTTCCAGGTAAAGTCTTCAGGTAAAGTGAAAGGGGATCTGCAGATGATACAAAGAGTTAGGTGCCCGTTTGATATTGAAATGTGGTCTATTCTGTCCGTGCTACAGGTACTTAGTTGGTTGAATTTGAGGTGTGATTTCACTATTATCATTACTCCTCCACCTCACTGATGAGCACGCGGGCAGTGGAACATTGAGTAGTTGTGTGGTTTCAGCTGGTTTAGCAGCACTGTGGCTCTTTCGGTGAGCCATGTTTCTGTGATACATAGAACTTCTGTTGAAGGTGATATAGTCATGGATTATTGGTAGTTTATTCCTGACTGAGCGTGCATTGATAAGTGCGCATTTATAGGTCTGGGAATTGTTGGGTGTGTTGCATAAGGGGGGATTGTAGGGTTGGTTGTTGGGATGTGGATTAGGTTGTTTAAATTCCTCTGCCTTATGGTGTGGCTGGTTTAGTAGAGGCCAGATGGTATGCATGTAGGTGTAAAGTGTATTTAAGGGCTAGTGTCTCTGAGGTGAGGCGAAGAAAGCGTAGTTACTCACCTGTAACAGGTGATCTCCGGGAACAGCAGGAATTTAGTCTTCACATATGGGTATCGTCGGTACCGACGGAGCCTCCGCAAGAACGCTCCCCAGCGTCCAATAGGAACGCTTTTGGGAGCATCCCTCAGCACATGCGCACTGCCTTCCCACCTTTCCAACTGTCCCTCTTCAGTTAAGTTTGTAGCTGAGTGAAAGGATAGAGGGAGAGAGGAAAGAGACAAAGAGATAGAGAGACAACTCCTAGCGGAAGTGGGTGGGTTGTGAAGACTAAATTCCTGCTGTTCCTGGAGATCTCCTGTTACAGGTGAGTAACTATACTATTTCCAGGAACAAGCAGGAATGTAGTCTTCACATATGGGGACTCCCTACCTGATGCCAGGGAGATAGCCCCAGGAAGGTGCCACCCTAGAAAGGTGGGAATCCTTCCTCCCATGGATCTCTGGCATTCCACCAGGGTTGGTGTGGTAGGAGTTGAATTATGTCTGAAAGAGATTTTGAAAAACAGCTTGGCCAAAGAAGGCATCCTGACGGGAGGTTTTATCCGGGCAGTACTGGGCTGTGAAGGTGTGTACTGAAGCCCAGGTGGCTGCTCGACAAATGTCACCGATAGACACAGAGTGGAGATTAGCCATGGAAGTTGCCATGGCTCTCACATTATGAGCTGTGACATGGTCCTGAAGAGGAAGACCCTTACTCTCATAAGCAAAGGATATGCATTGGGCAATCCATTTAGATAAAGTTCTTTTGGAGACTGGAAGTCCCAAATGGCTAGGGTCAAAAGCTATAAAAAGTTGCGAGGACTTTCTATATTGCTTTGTTCTCTGAAGGTAAAAGGCTATGGTTCTTTTACAATCCAAAGTATGAAGGTTTCTTTCTGCATTAGAGGCGTGAGAAAAAATACAGGAAGATAAATTGATTGATTTAAATGAAAAGGCGAAACCACCTTTGGCATAAAGTGTGGATGAGTTCTAAGAACAACCTTATCATGATGAAACCTAGTATAAGGAGGATCAGCCACTAAAGCTTGCAATTCACTAATGTGACGGGCAGAGGTCATTGCAATTAGGAAGATGACCTTCCAGGTCAAAAACTTAAGGTCTGTAGTGGCTAAAGGCTCAAAAGGCGGCTTCATGAGCTGCCCGAGAACTAGATTTAGATCCCATGCCACCGGTGCTGGCTTAATGGGAGGTTTGGTTAATAGAAGACCTCTCATAAATCTGGATATGAGTGGATGAGAGGAAATTGGTTGTCCATTCAGAGGCTTATAAGAAGCTGCAATTGCACTAAGATGGACTCTTACCGAATTGGTCTTTAGACCAGAATTCAATAAGTGAAGGAGATACTCTAGTATTGATTCTAAGGGTATGACAAGGGGGTTTAATCCCTTCTTGGAGCACCATATAGTAAAACGTTTCCACTTGAATGCATAAGATCTTCTTGTGGAAAGTTTTCTAGAAGCCTGAAGGATATCCTTTACCTGTGGGGACAGGTTGAAATCCTAGAGGTCTAAGCCTTCAGCAACCAGGCCGTGAGATGCAGGGACTGGGGATTCGGGTGCCATAGCGTCCCGTTCTCTTGGGAAAGGAGATCTGGAGCATGCCCTAACTCCAGAGGTACAGCTTGAGAGAGATGTAGAAGCAGGGGATACCATGCTTGGCGTGGCCATCGTGGCACTATGAGAATCATGCGACCCCTGTCTCTCTGAAGCTTGAAGAGTGTTTTGGGGATGAAGGGAATGGGTGGGAAGGCATAAAGGAAGTCCAGACCCCAATGAAGGAGGAAGGCATCCCTTGTCTGACAATTGTGAGCCGGAATCCTGGAACAGAACCGGGGAAGTTTGGCATTCAGTGGACTTGCAAAGAGGTCTATGTCTGGAGTGCCCCAGAGATGAAATATCTTTGCCACCTGGTCTAGGTGGAGGGACCACTCGTGTGGCAGCAGTACTCGACTGAGTTTGTCTGCCCAAAGGTTTTGAATGCCTGGAAGATATAACACTAGAAGGTGAATTTGATACTCTCTGGCGAGGGCCCACAGTCGTAAAGCTTCATTGCATAACAACAGAGAGCCTGTCCCACCCTGCATGTTCACATAGAACATGGCTACTTGATTGTCCGTCTGGACTAGGACTGTCTTGTAGCTGAGCTGGGCGTGGAATACTCGAAGAGCTGAATAGATTGCTCTTAATTCCAGGAGGTTTATATGTAGACCAGCCTCCTCTGGAGTCCAGGTTCCCTGGGTAGAGAGATGATTCAGGTGTGCTCCCCAACCCACCTGTGATGCATCTGTTGTTAGGGTGGCCTGAAAGAGGGGTTGATGAAAAGGAGACCCCACTGTCAGATTTTCTAGTGATTGCCACCATTGGAGGGACAAAATTAGTCATTGAGAGTTTACTATTTTGTCTGATAAATGTCCTGTGGCCTGTGTCCACTGTGTGGATAGGGTCCACTGAGCTGATCGCATGTGGAGGTGAGAATATGGGACTACATGAACTGTGGATGCCATATATCCCAGCAACTGCAGTAGCTCTCGAGAAGTTGGAGGATTTCCCTGCTGCTTGAGAAGCTAGTTGCATTATGCGAAGACACTGATTCTGTGGAAGGAAAGCCTTTGCCTGTCTGGTATCTAGACAGGCCCCTATGAATTTCAGGCATTGGGAAGGAACAAGTTGGGATTTTGGGAAGTTTATTACCAACCCCAAGTATTGGAGGATTCGCATTGTGCGAGACAGTGCAGTGCTGGCCTCTGCAACTGTAGGGGCTCGAATGAGCCAGTCGTCTATTTATTTTATTTATTTAAGTTTCTTCTATACCGCCCCTTCCAGAGATCAAGGGCGGTTTACATATAACAATTAACATTTTTTATACTAAAGTATACTTTACATAGAACAGTGTTTTGGAACTACGTACAAATAATACTATATGGAACAATAATACAACTAATTGTATTATTGTAAGTAAGGGAAGACGAATATCCCCAGGGTTCGTAGAAATGCAGCTACTACTGCTATGCATTTTGTGAATATCCTTGGTGCTGAAGCCAGACCAAAAGGAAGAACCTTGTACTGGAAATGTTTTCCCCTGAAAAGGAATCGTAAGACTTTCCTGTGGTCTGGATGGATCAGAATGTGAGTGTATGCATCCTTTAAGTCTAAAGAGCAAAGCCAATCCTGGCTTTGAAGGTATGGCAGAAGAGTTCCTAGAGAAATAATTTTGAACCTCTTGAAACAGGTATTTGTTCAATTCTCTGAGGTCTAAAATGGGTCTGTGTCCTCCTGTTTTCTTTGGAATAAGAAAATAGGGGGAGTAGAACCCTGCACGCCGTTGAAGAATGAGTACCTCCTCTACTGCCCCTTGGGCAAGAAGTGTTGCGACCTCGTGATCTAGCAGATTGTCTGCGGAGGTGTGAGAATTGAATTGCTTTAGAATTGTAGGAGGGGGCATGCTGTGAAAATGAAGCTTGTACCCTTCTCCTACAGTGGACAAAGTCCAATCTTCTGCTGTTATCTGATGCCATCTGTTGGCAAAGTGGCATAACCTGCCTGGTACATTGGAGGGTTGGGGACCCCTCAGAGGCAGGAAGGCTAAGCTCTCTAGGAAGAAGTCAAAGCCCTTGAGGGGGCTGAACCTGCAGAGCTGGTTGGGCTCTCGGGCCTTTTGGCTTCTTTTGCTGTCTAATTTGTCCCTTTTGGGCAACCTGACCCTGAGTTTGATTCTGCTGGGTATAGGAAGGATAAAATTTCCTCTTTTTGCTGAAAGAGGGTTTTTTATAAGGATTCTTTTTGCCTGGAGTGGCTGTAGATTTCGACAATCTATCTAGAGTAGTATTGTCAGCATCTAACTTGTTAGCCTTTTCCTGCCAGTTCTTGCCAAAGAGATTCTCTCCCGTGCAAGGAATGTTGCCTAACTTGTCCTGTACCCAAGTCTCCAAGTCTGATGCCTGAAGCCAGGCAATCCGTCGTGCGCCAATGGCAATAGCAGAGGTTCTGCTGATGCATTCAAAGCAGTCAAAGGCTGCACAATTTACAAACTTGGAGACATCTTGAGCATGCTTTACTAGAGCAAGAATGTCTTGTCTCTTGTCATCTGGGAGAAATGGGCTCAGAAACTCCAAGTCTCCTGTAACTTCCTTGAGGAACATTCCCATATACAGTATATATGAACTGATCCTAGCTGAAAGCATGGAAGCTTGAAAAGCTTGGCGCCCAAAAGCATCCAGAGTCCTGCATTCATGACCTGAAGGATTGGATGCATGCCTCTTTGCACTTTTCATCCTACGCATGGCTGACTCCACCACCATTGAAAGGTGTGGCAGCTGAGTTTTTTTAAATCCAGGACATGGCGGAACTCAATACATAGTATCAAGTCTCCTAGAGTGAGGAGATGTAGTCAGAGGTGTCTCCCACATTCTGAGCATCCAGTTATGCAGAATTTCATGGATGGGCAGAGTGGCTGCCTCCTTTTGAGCTTTTGGATATTGGAGAATTTCCAATTCCTTTGCTCTGGATTCCTCTTCAGGAGCTACCATGATTGAAAGGCCCTTGGCCATATCACGAATAAAATCCTGAATAGACATATCCTCTGGAGGTGACATTCTGCTTTGGGGAGAAGAGGGATCCTCTGAGAGAAACCCTCTAGTACCAGCAGAATTGTCAGAGTCTTCAGAATCGGAGGATTCGAAGTATTCCTGACCATGATGCTCATGCAAAGCACGGTCCCGGTATCGATCCAAGTCGGTACCGAGTTGATCCGGTACCGATCCGTCGATTCCAGCCAAAGATGGCGTGGGAAGAATTCCCACCAGGGCTGGTACTGTCAGTGCCGGTATCGTCTGTACCGGTGTAGTTACCAGCATCAGTGTCAATGTCGGTACCGGTGCCCGTTGGACCAACGGTACCGCAGCTGAGAGAAGTGCTGCGGTACTGCATTCAATAGCGAGGAACCTCTGGTCTATAGACACTGCCGATGCCTGGGTATCGGTACCGGTGAAAAACGGCCAGAACCCCTGAGCATAGCACAGGTAGTTCTTGCGAGGTCGGGGCCTCGAGAACATCCTGGAGCCCCATTGATGCTTTGGAAGCCGAAGCCTCCTGCCGGGGCTGCTTTGCTGGTGTGGTTCCCTCAAGGGCAATGCCAATGGCCTCTCGATGCTTAGCAGGAGAGATACCCTTTGAGGACCGGCTTTTATGTTTAGTTACCTGAGATCCATGGGAGGAAGAGGAGGCCCTTGAAGATTTCGAAGCTATGGATCTGGCATCTGAAGAAAAGAGGGTACCGAGCTTTGCAGCCGGTTCTGTCTTCCTCTTTTAGTCATCCCCATACAGGAGAGACATTCAGATGGAGAATGTTCAGGCCCTAAACATTTAACACACCAATCATGGGTGTCAGTGACGGAAATGGTACTGCCACACTTAGTACATTTTTTAAAACCACTGGTTGGTTTTTTCATGTTTTAGGAATATGGGGCCTAGTGCCCAAAATGGCGCCTAGCACCAAAAAAGAAAAGTTTCTGAAAAGAAACAGCTCAAGTATAAGTTTTTTGTTTTGTTTTTTTAAAAGAAAAGAACCGGCGGTACCGGTAAGCGTCATGCGGCAGGTAAACGCAACCACAAGAAAACAATTTTAAAGACGGAATTTTCTGCGGTGACAGGGTATGGGTCCTGTCGGCTCCGCGGAAAACGAAGAACTGAAGAGGGACAGTTGGAAAGGCAGGAAGGCAGCGCGCATGTGCTGAGGGATGCTCCCAAAAGCGTTCTTATTGGACACTGGGGAGCGTTCCCGGCAGGCTCCGTCGGTACCGGCGATACCCATATGTGAAGACTACATTCTTGCTTGTTCCTGGAGATCAAGGATTGCTAGTAGGGCATATGTGGTGGCATAGATTGGGAGCATGTTTGAAGTCACTGTCAGTAGTTTCTCAAAGCTTCTGTAAGTATGAGAGTCCTGCTGTTAACTGGAGTAGTTTTCTTATTACCTTCTTTTGTTGTTTCAGTCTGTGGTGCATTGGTTACGTGTGAAGCTGGTTGTTATTGGGATGTTGCTTCCGCTCATGTAGAGTTATCTAGCTGGTCTTGTAGTTTGCTGGGTCCTCTTCTCCAGTCCTCACCAAAGGGCCCTCTGGTGAGGCCCTCAGGCACGGGCGGGTGCTGCAGCCCTGATTGGCCTGGTGCTAGGGAGGGGGGAGGAGTTGAGCTTCCTGCTCCCTTGCTCGAAGCCGATCGGGGCAGTGAGGGTGTTGGCGGCGCTGATCCTTTGTGGATCATTGGTTCCACAAAATGCACAGGAAGCAAATTGTCTTATGAAAAGTACCTTCAGTTATTTTAAAATTAAACAGTTTTGGTACATCATCTAAAATAAAATAAAGCATGACAAAATCTCCCCATCAACAAACATCAAGGAATCGACTCCTTTAACTCTTATAAAGAGATATTATTTATATAAAAGTGGACCTCAAATGTAAGAGTACTATGGCAGAAGGCAAAAAGTGTCTGTAACACCTCATTTCATCAATGCTCCAGGGGCTACAGAGTCTCAAACCTTCCCGTATCTCAAAATTTCATATATCTGCCATATTCTGGCCCTATATTATGTTTCAGTACTCATCTGCTCTTCAAGGACAGAATCTTGTCCACAAGAATTCAAAAGTCCACCTCTACCTTCTTCTTTATGCCATGCATGCTCTAATAAATGAGCACATGAAAATTTCTGTCCTTGAAGAGGTGTGACTTTGGGTGGCGGATTTTCAAGGCGCACTATATAAGAGGCACACAAGGTGCTTATGTTGCTTCTATAAACAGATGCAACCTGGGCACCTATGTAACCTTCTTGTCTAGCCATCCCATGATAAAGTTACCCTCATACTGCAAATAGATATTTAGATTACCATTTCACACTCTAGTGATAGCAAATTACAGATCTATGCAACTCTCTGTGTTTTGCCATTTTTTTTAGTGTGCAAGACATCAATGAAATCCCAGCTGTAAGAACCCTGAAAAAGCTGGAACTAGCGTAAGTGTGACGATAATGCTTTGCTTTTCAGTCATTTTTCCTCCTCTACTATATGCTATCAGGACTACAAGATGCAGATTGAGACATGGAGGTGGAGAATTTAATAAAAAGTCTGTCTGCAAGTGCTGCCTGTGGCAAACATAAAAGGGAGAAAGCTTTTCATCTCAAAAGGGAAATACTTAGGAGGTAATTTTGTAAGGCGCTGTCTACGTTTATTTATTTATTTGGTTACATTTTTATACCGCCCCTTCCAGAGATCAGGGGTGGTTTACATTATAACAATGAACTTATGTACAAACGCTGCACTTCCATTCTAGTATTTTAGTCATTTCCATGCAGAAATGGCAACTTGTGCGCACAAGTGACTTGATTAGTATGAACGTTTGTGCATAATTTGCATCACGCCTACGTTAACTCTGGCATGCAGATGGGCAGAGTTGGGGGCGGAGCAAGCAATTATGTGCATAGAGTACAAAAGCTTTTAATTTGCATACGCAATTGCAAAAAGTAGGCATGGTCATTTACAACAGCTTTACGGCTGGTGTATGTGATCACGCTTAACATACATGCATACTGTATTTTATAAGGTCAAGATGCATGCCCTTGACCTTATAAAACGAGCATAAAGTATACACATGAAAACACACATTAACTAGGCACCAGTAGTTACCCTCTTAAAAGAAAAAGTTGCAAAGAACAGAGAGAACGGGAAAGAACTGAACAGAATGGACATTAAAAAGCAAAACCAGGAAAAGAAAAAAATATAATGAGGATAAAATGCTCAAAACTTTGGATTTATCTCATGCCTTCTTCAGGAGTAGCTCAGGGAGAGTTAATATTCAGATACATTGGGTATTTTGCTGTCCCCCGGAGGACTTACAATCTAATGGACCCTTTTACTAAAGAGCAAAATGGTTTTGCACTTATCACAAGTTTTGCACCACAAAAAACGCCCAGGAGGTTTAAAGTCTGTGCAATAAAAGCAGGGGGCGTGCCCAGAATCCGCCTTGGATTTAACACACAGGACAGACACATACTGCATGGGCCCATGTTCGCTGCATCAGTAGAAACATAGAAACACGATGGCAAAAAAAGACCATATCTAGTCTGCCCTTCCATATCAACCACTACAACAGTCCCTCTTTTCCTTTAGAGATCCTCTGTGTTTGTCCCATGCTTCTTTGAATTCAGATACTATCCTCGTCTCTACTACCTCCACTGGGAGACTATTCCACAGATCATCACTCTTTCCGTAAAGAAATATTTCCGCATATTACTCCTGAGTCTATCCCCTTTCACCCTCATCCTATGTCCCCTAATAGCAGAGCTTGCCTTCAACCGAAAGAGATTCTCCTGTGTATTTATGCCACGGAGATATTTAAATGTCTCTATCATATCTCCTCTATCCTGTCTTTCCTCTAAAGCAGGCATGTCCAACTTCAAACAGGTCGTAATCTACTTTTTCGGCCAAAAGTGCCAGTGATCTACCACCATGAAAATTAAATTTCAAATTAGTTTCAAATTAAATTAAATAAAGTTGGAGGATTCTCCCCCCCCCCCCATTTTAATTAACCTTCTGTCATTTACTTGGATGTGATCAGCTGTTAAGCAAATTAAGCAAAAACAAAACAGAGAGATGAAGATCCAGTAAGAACTGCGAGGGGAAATGGAAAGTACATTTTTTCTTAAAGTTTTATTGAGTAATAGCTTTCTTTAACTGTCTTAATAACTTTCTTTAACTTTTACTGAGTAATTTGTGTTAAATTTAGGTCGAGTATTGATCCAGGCTGATCTTGCACAATCTTTAATATTTCGCTCTTGCTCATTAGTGAGACGTCTGAGCCTGCATTTCATCCACCAGCTTTTTGAAGTTGGATGAATATTGCATGAGGGCCAGTCTCAGGGAATCCTGGTGATGTTCATCTGTCATGTTGGAACGTTGTGTACTCTTTGTCATTTTCAGATGGAAAAATGCAGATTCACACAAATAAGTTAAACCAAAACAGGAGTGTACAGCTTCACTGCATCTTCTCAAGTTGGGAAATTTGTCTCTAGGCACTAGCTTCCAAAACGATTCTTGCTCAGCACGGGTCTTGAGAAAAATGTCATTTTTAAGGGTTAATATTTTGTTTTCAAGAGATGGCTTGTTCAATGAGTAATTTTTACTGATAGCAGCTGAAGTTTCTTTAATGTCCACATCTACTTTGAATAGGTATGACAAGTACTCCACAACTGTTCCAATTTTTTGGAAGTCACAGAATCTATTTTTGAATTCCTGGATAACAGAACAGATTTCTGTCACATACTTCTCGTTCTGAAAAACAAAACTTGGATATTGTCCCAGATGGTCCTGCATATTAGGAAAATGATCAAAAGTGTTGTTTGCAAGGTCAGTCATCATTAGCTCAAATTTGCTCTTGTAGGATGAAACTGTACTCATCATCTCGCCAATGCATTTGTTTTTACCTTGTAGTTCAAGGTTCATATCACTTAGTTTGCCTGTAAAGTCAGCGAGAAATGCCAAATCACATAACCACTCCTCATCTTCCAACTCTGCTTGGTCATCTCCCCTCTCCTTCAAAAAACTTCTTATTTCATTCAGCAAATCACAAAATCTTTGCAGAAATTTGTGCCTACTTAGCCACCTTACATCTGTGTGCAAAATGATTTCTGCTGCCCCTTCATCAAGAGTAAGATTGAAAAGCTATCTTTGAAGTGATCTTCCATGAACTGAATTTACAGTTTTGAAAGTGATGTCCATGACAGTCTTTTGTCACCCCTTTGTCGTGCAGCGCCTCCTGCTGGTCACAGCTGGTACTGCACCCGGGTGTAAAGTACTGGCCTTTTCAATATTTATAGTCCTTGCCAGTACACAAATAAGTTGTGACACCGAAATCGGTTTAACTGGGTTTTATTCCCCGTCCCGTAGGATTCTTTCAAAAGTATAACAATCAAATCAACATGACCCTTCTCGGGTAAACAAAAAGGAACTATAACAAAAATAGCTTTCCTTTCAGCAAACAAAATAGGAATGGAAAACAGAAATACAGCTTGTCAGGTTTCCAGATAAAGGCTTCTCTGGAGCGGTTCAGCCTTCTATCTGAGAGACTCTATTTGGTCAGCTAGTATCAAACTACAGTCCATCTGTTCAACAGGCAATTCAGTGTTATCCTCTATTACATAAGGCTCATACTGCATGGGAACACTGTCAGGTACAGATGCTTCGTCACTTCTCTCCTGAGGTAGCTTGTTCAACAAACTTTCCAGCTTGTGACGTACTTGACTCTCTACAGAATGTATCTGTTTGGTTTTACCATATTCTCTGGAGTTGCTCAACCAGGAGCCTTTCCTCTGCCTCTGGTTATCAGGCAGAGTAAAGCAGTTAGCTGCCCAGCTATTAGAGTGTGGAACCTTTGTTCGGGGTTTTGTTTTAACAGGAGCTTTGCAAACAGCTGTTGTCTCCAACGGCCGTTTCTGAGAAGGCTTATGCCAGTTATATCCCTCTGAAGGGTTCTCTCTCACAGGTAACAAGCTTTGTTCTATATTCTGTCTGTAACCCAGATTCTGGAGTTTTCCTGCTTTCATTAAGTTAGCATTATAGGGCTTTTGTTTCTCATACAAATGTCTCTCATAGCTCAGCTTAGCATTTCTCCTCTCTGGCTCCGAATAGTTTTTCCTAGCTTGTAACTTGTGTCTTAGGGCATAGCTTCTATCAAGGCTGCTGCATACACTGTCCCTGTCTGAATTCAGTTGCTCATCTCTTTCACTTAATTGTTCATCAGACTCACTCAGACTTTCATTCCGCCAGTGCCTTCGGCCTTGCTGTAGAGACCTGGGATGTCTGTGTCCTTCCCACTCTGGATATCTCCTCTGCCTGGGAATATCCTTTCTCCTTGGGTCTTTCAACTCTCTTGGTTGCTTTGATTCTCTTAATCTCCTTCGTCTCTCAGGTTCCTCAGCTCTCTCTGCTTCTCTCACCTGTGAGCTGTGCTGATTATTTACGTAATCCCCAGCTGCACCACACCCTAGCCCAGTGATGGCTAACCTTTTTGAGCCCGAGTGCCCAAACTGCCGCACAAAACCAAAGAATTTCCTCAAAGTGCCAGCACGTCCATTAAAGCCTCATTGCATAAGGTGCCTCATTTGCATAAAATATTTGCATAATGTTACCATACACTAACTTTTAGTAAAACATGCCTCTTAATGAGTATATGGATAAAGAAAGACTAAAAGGTTTCTACATTACTATAATCCAGTACCAACCGCCAGGCACATTAGGAACTACTACAAACGCTGCCCATTTAGAACCCATAGCAAACCCGCCGTATCCTAACAGTACTACCAGGACTCACAAAGCACCATACCCTAACTATCAAAAGGCAACACTGCAAATATTAAACCAATACATTTCAGAGAACAACAATACATGACCTACTGGGGAAAGAACAAGTGGCAATGTCAAATAGGAATTATATAAACAGAATACCTCAGCTCAGTTACACATGCAGAACAGACCATCACCAAACAAGGAATCACAATTTAAAAACAGGAAGACAATAATTAACTGGGAACCCCAAAAGCCAAACTTGGAATATACAACAACACTGTAGAAATAAAACTATAAATTAATTTCCTCTTGTACTAAACAAAGCGCAAAAATTAATGATGCACATTTCCCAGAGCTGACATATTCCAGTTAATAAATTCAAAATAAAGAGATATTTTTCTACCTTTTGTGCATTTTTTTTTCAGTTGCAATTGCTCCAGCCACTTTCTTCTGGTTTCTTCGTGTCTTCTCCTAACTCTCCATCTGCTGTCCATTTGTCCTTTCTTCTGTCTTCTTGGGTTTTTTTTTCCATTCTCTCTCTACATCTGCTTTAACATACTAATCTTTCTCCTTTTGCTCTTTCCTCATTCCTATTTCATCTACTCAAAATTTACCCCTCCATCCTCAAGACCCACTTATTTCTCCCAATACCCGGCCAATTGTAGATTTTTTATCCCTCCCACACAAAATATTTTTCCCCTCTCCATTTTACTCTCCCAGCCCCATCCCATTCTAATCCTCCCCCAACACCAGCTCCCTTCTAGTTCCAGCCTCACCCAGCATCCATTCCCTTCTAGTCCCTGCATCAGCCCATTTCCAGTCCTAGCAGCCCCCCAACCCCATTTCCAGTCCTAGCAACCTCCCAACCCAATACCAGTCCTAGCCCCCCCTCATCAACCCACATCCAGTCCTAACCCCCCATAAGCCCATTTCCAGTCCTAGCTCCCCCATCTATTTGCAGTCCCAACCGAGTCCCACCATCAGCACATTTCCAAACCCAGCCCCCCATGAGCCCATTGTCTAGTCCTTTCCCTAGCCCCACCATCAGCCCATGTCAAATCCTAGCTCCCCTCCACTCAGCCCATTTCCAATCCAAGCCCCCCATGAGCCTACTTCCAGTTCTAGCCCCTTCATGAGTCCATTTCAATCCAAAACCCCCACCACAGCCCATTTCCAATCTTAGCACCCCCCCCAACAGCCAATTTCCAGTCCTATTCTAGCCCCTCCATCAGCCCATTTCCTGTCCTAGCCCCCCCTCACCCATTTCCAGTCCTAGCTCCCTCCCCCTCACAACCCATTTCCATTCCAAGCCCCAATCCCATCAGCTATTTGCAGTTCAAGCCCTCCTTCCACTCAGCCCATTTCCAGTCTTAGCCCCCCCATAGCCCATTACCAGTCCTAACCCCCCCATCAGCCCATTACCAGTCCTAACCCCCCCATCAGCCCATTTCCAGTCTTAGCCCCCCCCCCATAGCCCATTACTAGTCCTACCCCCCCCAAATCACCATCACCATCACCATCACCATCACCATCACCAGCCACTTCCAGCCTTAGCACCCCCCATGGCCCATTACTAGTCCTAAACCCCCCCCCCCATCAGCCCATTTCCAGTCTTAGCCCCCCCCCATGGCCAAATTACCAGACCAAACCCCGGCCAATTACCCTTCCTACCCCCCCCCCCCCTGGCCAATTACCAGTCCTACCCCCCCCCCCTGGCCAATTACCAGTCCTACCCCCCCCCCTGGCCAATTACCAGTCCTAACCCCCCCCATCAGCCCCTTTCCAGTCTTAGCCCCCCCCCCTGGCCAATTTCCAGTCCTAACCCCCCCCCCTGTCCTATTACCTGTCCTACCCCCCCCCCTGCCAATTACCTGTCCTACCCCCCCCCCCCGGCCAATTACCAGTCCTAACCCCCCCATCAGCCCCTTTCCCGTCTTAGCCCCCCCCCCCCATGTGTGCCTATTTCCTGTGCTTTCCCCCCCCCATCGCCCCCTTTCCTGACTTTGCCCCCCCCATGGCCAATTACCAGTCCTAACCCCCCCCCCCATCAGCCCATTTCCAGTCTTAGCCTCCCCACCATAGCCCATTACCAGTCCTAAACCCCCTTCCCCCCTATCATCCCAAATTAAAAAAAAAAAAAACCCAAACAAAGCGGCTGCTTCTGCCGCGGCAGCCTCAAGAGCTCTGCCGCGGCAGCCTCAAGAGCTCTGCCGCGGCAGCCTCAAGAGCTCTGCCGCGGGGCCCCCCCCCTGCCCGGCAGAGCCTCCCTGCATCATCTACCTTCAAGTCGCAAAACGCGGGCTTCTTTCAGAGCCGCGAGAGTTTCCTTTCTCGCGGGAGAGCCGCGAGAAAGGAAACTCTCGCGGCTCTGAAAGAAGCCCGGGGTTTGCGACTTGAAGGTAGATGATGCAGGGAGGCTCTGCCGGGCAGGGGGGGGGGCCCCGCGGCCGAGCTCTTGAGGCTGCCGCGGCAGAAGCAGCCGGTTTGTTTGGTTTTTTTTTTTTTTTAAATTTGGGACCTTTTAAATGCGGACCTTCCCGCGTGCCAGCTGCAAGGCCTTCGCGTGCCACAGCTGGCACGCGTGCCATAGGTTCGCCATCGCTGCCCTAGCCTATTGGGGTCAGGTGGGACCTTCCTTGCCTCCCTACTGGCTGGGTGATAATTCCAGGCTTGTGACCTCACTCCCTTATACTCATTCTGATACCCCTGTGTCATGTGCTCTCTCCACACGTCACTGTTTACTTGAGGAGTAGTGTTTTTTAGCTCCACAGGGGGCTCTAGAGAGTCTGCTCTGTGACACTTTGTATTGGGTCTCTTGCTTGCCAAAACTTGCTGATGAATGATGCAGTGGGTAAGAAAGGAAATCTGGGAAGTCGTCATGCTATCTACAAAGGGCTATGAAACCGTTAATCTCACCTGTCATTACTCTTACTCCATCAGTAGTGATGGAAACAAGTCTATGCAATGAAAGATTACATTTTGTCACAAAAAATGGAAAGAACTGAATATTTCTTGACCGGTAGTTCTCCCTTTTAAAGAAACCATTCCAAGTAGTTCTTCTTTAACACTGAAGTCTTCAAAAACCATCCGGATAAAGACTAGTAACTGGGCTATGTCTCTTATGTCTGCAGATTCATCCAGTTGGAGTGAGAAAGCAACACAATTTGAAACATCCCTCAACAATTGTGTCTCCACACATCTTTTCTATTTGCCGCACGACGGTGTTTCTTGACAATTGTACATCTTGAATAGCAGCTATGATCTCTTTCTTATTTTTAAATCCTTCAAAAAGATTGTCAGCCGCTTCAAGAAAACAATCTTACAAATTCCCCTTCAGTGAAAGGTTTGCATTTCTTTGTGATCAAGTTGCTGACCTTGAAGGATGCTATGGTTGCATTGACCGAATGTGACCTTGGCTTTGCCATCAACTGTTGCTGAGTAGCGAATTTCGATTTAAGTTCTTTGAGCTTCAGTTTACGAATTTCACTTTTGGGTGGAAAATCAGCATCAAACTTATTACTATGCAGGGCCTTATAATGATGTTCCAGATTACCCTTTTTGGGAAAGGATACTGGGGCGTTACAAATTAGACAACAACACTTGTCTTTCACCATGATGAAGAAGTAGTCCATTTCCCATTCATCATGAAAGTGATAGGTTTTGCTCTTCTTTGGAACACTCATCTTCGTTATACTGGGGTGGCTGGATGTAAGAAGGCCAAATCTGCTAAGTTAGTATAAACACTGGCTGAATCTGGTCCAAAACTGTCACTGTCCCAAAGTATTAAAGATCAACAAGAACTGAAGACCTCTGGATGATGTGCAATACAAGGACTGGAGATGCCAGAACCACACATGCAGTACTAAAAGTAAAAATAAGAATTCATCATACTGGCACCAATAATCAAATACCACCAAACAATCATCAAAAAAACTCAAACACCTGTCTAGCAACCGGATAAAATCAAATACTGCCAAACAAGTTCAAATACCACCACACGCGATTAAATAAATTCTGCACACAGTGTAGAAACAACGCAAAGGCAAGGCGAAATACAATTGCAGTGTAGAATCAATAAAATTGCAGAGGCAAGCAAAAGTCACAGTGGTTTGAACCAATTCAAAGGCAAGGCACAGGCAAGTTAGAACAAATTGGAAAAGCCCACCAAAATCACCAAATTCTTGACACTTTGTTGTGTCTGCCCAAAAATGTTTAATGAAAGCGAACTATAAAGCAACCAACGACCAGCACACGACACAACTAATACGGTAAGTGTATTCAGGTAAAGCCCGGGCGTATGGATATCACCCGGTATATAACACACTTCTAAGGGGTGTTGGGTCGGGGGCAGGAATGGGTGATTCTGAGAGGCAGGAGACCAGGTATGACGCCGGGCCTGTGGCATCTCGTCATGGGGCACAGGTGGCGGCCCCCTGGGGTACCCACAAACTATTGGCACGAAAACAACAAGCGCCCCCAGTACACCCACAGGCAAGATTCCCACAGGCAGGGAAATAAGACAGGCAAAGGATCAGCAGCGATGGCAAGCCCGTGGCAGATGACCTGCCAGCATGAGCTCTCTCCTAGCGACGGGGCGAGTTGCTGGAGAGATGGAGCCAAGTGGGGCTGGCGATCTACCTCTGACCCCTCTGCGATCTACAGGTAGATCGCGATCTACCTGTTGGACATGCCTGCTCTAAAGTATACATATTAAGATCTTTAAACCTGTCCTCATATGCTTTATAACGAAGATCATTAACCATTTTAGTAGCCACCCTGTGCACTGACTCTAACCTGTTTATATCCTTTTGAAGATGCAATCTCCAGATTTGCACACAAAATACTCCAAATGAATTCGCACCAGAGACTAATACAGAGGCACTATCACCTCCTTTTTTCTGCTGGCCATTCCTCTCCCTAAACACCCATGCATCCTTCTGCTTTCACTATTGCCTTTTCTACCTGTTTAGCCACTTAAGATTGTCAGACAAAATTATGCCCAGGTCCCGCTCTCCTTTCCTAGACAGAAGTAATTCACCCCCCTACGCTCTACCGCTCCCTTGGAATTTTGCAGCCCAAATGCATGACCCTGCATTTTTTAGCATTAAATTTCAGCTGCCAAATTCTAGACCATTCTTCAAACTTAGCTATATCCCTCCTCATGTTATCTACTCCTTCCTGGGTGTCTACTCTATTGCAGATTTTGGTATTATCCGCAAACTAGTAAACCTTACCCAACAGCCCTTCCACAATATCACTAACAAAGATGTTAAAAAGAATCGGACTAAGGACAGATCCCTGCGGCACACCACTGGTAACTTTCTTCTCAGAGTGTGCTCCATTTACTTGTACCCTTTGTCGCTTCCCACTCAACCAATTTCTAACCCAATCAGTAACTTTAGGGTCCACCCCTAGGTGCTCAGTTTGTTTATAAGTCGCCTATGCGGAATGGTGTCAAAGGCTTTACTGAAATCTAAATAAACCACATCTAGGGCTTTCCCTCGGTCCAACTCCCTGGTTACCCAGTCAAAGAAATTGCTCAGATTTGTCTGACAAGACTTACTTCTGGTGAATCCATGCTGCCTCCAATCCTGCAATCCATTGGACTCCAGAAACCTCACCATTCTCTCTTTTAATAGCCTTTCCAATAATTTACTAACCACAGAGGTGTTAGATTAACCGGCCTGTAGTTCTCTATGTCATCCTTACGTCCACTTTTGTGTAAAGGGACCACATGTGCCTTTCTCCAGTCTCTGGCTCCACTCTAGACTCCAAAGAAGTAGGTAGCATGGGAGCATTTGGGCTACCTGCCAAGGCAGGGAACACAGGCCCAACAACCAAAATCAAAAGAAGAAACAAGCAGCAGTAATTGCCATGGTCAACCCCACTAAATCCCGATCGCACCCTCCTGATCAAAGGCTCCCCCCCCCATCAGACTCCTCTGATCTGAACCCCTTTTGTGCAAGCCCTTTCAGCACTAGCCCATCTCGGACGGCATATCAACAGTTAAGGCCTCCGAAGACCCCATACCTCTGATTGCCTCTTACCAACAGGCTCTGTCTGGACCCTTCCCCAAAACTCTCCCCTCTTACCCAGGGTCTTTTTGGTGGTCCTAGTGGTGATTCAGGCAGGAGCAAATACCATGTGCAGTTCTCAAAATAGTGCTGATAACCTGTAGCAGTAGTTGTGACCTCTAGAGGGTCCAAGCTCCGTTTTGAGAACTGCTGGAGCCAGGGCAGATTTGGAGAGGGGACTGCTGCTGTTTGATTCATCATTAGGACCACCAGGGAGCCCCTGGGTAAGACCCAGGTGGGGGAGGCCAATCAGGATTGCAGGGTCTTGGGGGCTTTTAAGTGTTGTGGTGATGAAGGGAGGGTGTGTGGAGAGTTCATATCAGGGGGATTGATTAACTAAGGGGGCACTGAGGGCCTTGGATCAGGATGGGGCATTTGATCAGAGAAGTGTAATTGTGACTTGAGGAAGGGGTGCCGATGCAAAAATAAGGTTTTGTCTTTATTCTGTATGGCCAGTGACCATGCTATTGGGCTTCTAGTAGTGCAGTTGCACTTAATGTCCACTCTTGTCCTGGTCCCACCTCAGAGCTTTGAGGGCAGGTAACTCAGGATATACTCTGCACCTTCTGCTGTTGGTGTGGAGTAGCCAGTGTGTTAGCACATGCTAAACCCTGTAGTAACCGCTTCCTGCCCTTTATTAAAAGAGCCCCTTAGTTTGTACCTGAGGCAGTGGAGAGTTAAGTGACAGAACCAGAGGTAAAAAGTAAAAAAACTAAATTAGAGAAGGCATAAATGAATAGTGTTTATGTTGTTTTGATTAAGAGAGTTTTGATCTAAATATGAATCTTAAGGTTCCTTGTTTCTATAATGGTTTTCCTATTGGGTATATATAGATAAAAATCTTTGGAAAACAGAAACTGAATGTAGAAGATACGTTCACCAGTGTAGTGTATCTGAAAAACTGCCAAAAGTAAAAACTAACAGAAGCAAAAGTATTTAGGGAATTTCTGTAGCTTGACATGTATGTAACTCTTTTTCAGGCTTGGTCCGATTCTTGGCCCTGAGGGATTCCTGAAACTAGTTGAAATTCTTCCGGCATTTTCTTCTCTTCAGCACTTAGAGTAAGTCACATTTTGCTCCAAACTTGGCTAGTCACATGTGCTTAGTGTGAGTTTAAGATTGAACAACTTGGAGCAAATGCTGCAGTATTGACATGTACGCTAACGAGAGTTGGCAATAAAATGGCTTTTTTTTTTTTTTTTTTTATTAAGCATTTATAGTGAATATACACCAAATCAGTGAAGGAAAATAAAACAGAATAAGTTGGTACAGATTACCAAATAATAAGAAACAAAGTACAATATATAGTCCACATCAAGTGGTGTGGGTAGACTGACAGCAAAAAATAAATTATTTATAAAGAAAACCAGGCAAAAGCCTACACTATAGAGAGACCTATCATCTAATCACCAGACCTAGCCCCAGATCTTGCACCTGAACGATCATTTACAAATTTCTCTAAATGAGATATATCCGTAAAAACATAAGAAACCCCTTCATACCCAATCAAACATTTGCATGGAAAACAAAGAAAAAAATGTGGCCCCTAAGGCCAACACCTTGGGTTTGAGGGCTAAAAATTGCCTCCGTCGAAGCTGAGTCTCGCGGGAAACGTCTGGAAATATATTAAGAGTCTGTCCACAGAAGGGAACAGATTTCTTCTTAAAAAAAGCTCGAAGTATCCGCGACTTGACCTCGACGGAGGCAAAGGTAACTAATAAGGTGGAACGCGAGGAAACATTGTCAGTAGAGTCCTCAAGAAACGCAGTTAGATTGGATATAGCCGGGACTATTTCATCCATCCCCCCTTCCTGAGGGTTAACATTTTTACTGCTAGTAAGAATATAATAAGCCTGTGAAACAACTATTGGTTCCTGAATGTTAAGGATTTCCTTGAAATACTTTTCTAAAAGTATTCCGGGAGCCAAAAGGGAAGTATGAGGAAAATTAAGGAACCGAAGGTTGCAAGCACGAAAAGAGTTCTCCAGGGCCTCCACTCGAGAATATAAAACCAAGGAATTCTTAACTGCAACAGTATGTGCTGCTACAAGAGGAGAAACCTGAGAGCTCATAGACTGAACAGATTTTTCAAGAAAATTGGCCTTCTCATCAAGTTGCTAAAAAGTTAAAACAGCCTCTTGAGAGAAGGCACAAAGCGCATTTAAAGTAGAGGAAACTTTGTTATCAATAGAAAGTAAAACCGACCAAATATCTTTCAAGGTTATGTCACCCTCAGCAGAGGTAGGAGAAACATCTGACACCACATTTAAATTTAACCATTTTACAGGAGAAGGTATAACCATTGGTAACTTAAATGTACTTGCGACTTCAGGTGGCCTAACCGACAAATCCATAGATCGTAAAGGTGCAGGAAATGGACCTGGTAGCGAGTTGTGGAGGATCGGAGCAGAACCAACAGCTCTTGACTGCCTGGACAGCTGTAGCCGTTGCTCGGCTTCAGCGTTTCTTCCCCCCTTGTGCCTCAGGAAATCGGGCAGGCTGGCCCCGGGCACCTTCTCGTTGGCGGGGACCTCCACCTTTAAGAGCAGCCACCTCGCAGAGGTTCCTTTGTGCTGGTAGCGAGTTGTGGAGGATCGGAGCAGAACCAACAGCTCTTGACTGCCTGGACAGCTGTAGCCGTTGCTCGGCTTCAGCGTTTCTTCCCCCCTTGTGCCTCAGGAAATCGGGCAGGCAGGCCCCGGGCACCTTCTTGCTACCAGGGACCTTGCTATATATTTGGCTTACTGTGTTCATCGCGGAGCGCGTTCGAAGGAGCATGGTCTAAGGAGCCGGTCCTGCTCCTTTGGCGCTCCTTCGGCGATACTGCGGCTCTGCCTCGCTCCCTCCTTATTGCTGGTTAAGTGATGGGGAAGCGGAAATCCAAGAATGTAGACAAGACCCCTGGAGCTGGTGCAGGTTTGGGAGAGAAACAGACTGGTCCATTGGACAGGCATTTTATGCCAGTCCCCCTTGCGCAGTCTTCACCGGACGGAGTGTCCCTCAATTCTAGCGGGAGATCTCCGCCTCCATTAAAATGGCTTTATGATGTGATCAAGCAGTGCTTTTTTCCTAGAAAAAATAGTGCGAGTATTCAAATACCCATCACCTTATTGAAGGTGCGAAGCAGGTGACTGGCCAGGGTCCTGTCCCACCTGGTAATCCCACCCGCTGCAATTGGCCATGGAGCCACTGCAAATATTACCAAAACACCTCCTGGAAAACCAAAATAAAGCTGGACTTTGTAGATCCCTGCACAGAAACTAGAGAATCCCCACTTAGAACACAGACGAACCATCATTAAATCCAGAACAACTGGCCGTAGATTAGAAATAGAGACAAACTGAACTGGAAACCTCAAGACTCTAGATTGTAACTCACAACACAAAAGAAATCAAAACAGAAATGCGTTTCCTTGTGTATGACGCTAATCACAAAGCTATCAGAGACGCTGTACATTCCCATTCCCGGAGCTGACATTTTCCAGTCACTAAACAAAACAAAACCAGTAAAAAAGAGCATGTTCTGTTATCTGGACACTCTGGGCCCGATATTGAGTTGGGCAGGCTATGTGCCCCTACAACGCATAGCCCTGCCTGCCGACCCTTAACCCCAGATATTCAATGCCGGGGTCATAGGTGGCCTTGGCATTGAATATCCGGGGATTGCCACAGACACCGGAAGCCATAGTAGGTAACCGGGCAGCAGCGATATTGCCTCAAAAGATAGGCGAGGGTTTTCCTTGCCTATCTTTAAAGTGCAGAATGGTAACTGGGCAGCACGCAATATCGCTGCTGCCCAATTAGCGACAGTCTCCGCCTCCACTCCGCCCTGGAACATCCTCAACACACCCCGATGATAACCAGATAGCATCGGGGTGCATAAGGCAGTTAGAAAGGGATATTCAGCAGCACTAACCATGTAAGTGCCATTGACTATCCCCATTTAAGCCATTTTCATGGCTTACTGGGCTGTAAACCGTGTATATGCCTTTTGAAAATCGGGCCCTTTGGGTTCAACACACTATTCCTACTAGAATGACAACAGGGCTTGGCAGCCCCAGCATAACACCTCCCCCCAATAATACTTTGCCCCCTGTCTCTTCCCACGCCCTCTATCCAACACCAACCCCTCTCCCTTTCCTTCAGGCCCAAATCCCCCTTCTCTTCCCTAACCAGGCAGCAGATATCCCCTCTCATTCTGCCCCTCCTTCCTCTCCCATCCTCTTCCCAACAGCCACCTCCCGCCATTCTCTGTCTAGATTTTCCTATTCCCTCTCCTCTCTGTACCTTCTACTAGGCACCTCATAATCTTCTCTCCTCACCCTCTTCCCAGCATCTACCATCTCTCCCTTCACTTTCCTAGCCAGAAACAGCCATGGAATGCCTATTACCCATTTCCTTGCCCACAACATCCCCAAATTCCTATTACCACCACATCTCTCCTCCCCCCCCATCTTCAACAGGCTGTGGTTCTGGCCAGGACCAGATATATTTCCTCTTTATCAACAATGGCTTCAGTCACAGTGCTTCTGGGACAAGTCCTCCCAGATCACTAGAGTTTCTGAGAGTCACCAGGAAATGGACACTGGCTCCATACAGGAAGGAGCAGCTCCTTCTGCATGCATCTCACCAAGACACATCGGCTGCCTTCCCTGTCTGCAGCGGTGCTGGAGCAGCCAGGCACATGAACGGAGGAACCATGCAGGACAAGCTCTGATTGCATTGGTGCTTTGACAGTCATGACACACTCTACCAGTCAGAGCTCTGCCTGCACGTCTCTCATATTCCGGCACGTGTTCCATGCTGTTGTCCCATGGTTTGACTGGAAAGATGGACTTTGTGCAGGGATAGCAGGGCCCCTTATAGCCATGGAGCCCTTGACAGCTGTCTTGTTTGCTTCCCCTGATGTCTGCACTGATAAAAGGATGCAAGGGAAGTAGGTACCTGCCACATACCTTTATGTTTGGAGGCTGTAATTGAGAGGCAATTTGAACAGACAGCTGGCCAGTATTAAGTATTGAGGTGTATCACCGGAAAAAAAGTACTGTCATCAGACATTGGGGAAGTTTCAGTATAATGATGACTAGATGATGGAATTCTCTTCTAACTGGGTTCAAATCTGGTTCATATCTATGCATATTTGTCTCAAATTTATTTGAATAATCAGATCCAGCTTGAAATGGGATCAGATGTTACCTTTTTTTAAATACAGATTTCTGTAGATTAATTTTGATTTTGTGGACATATTCACATGGAGGCCAGTACCAAAATGTGCATGCCGAAAACTTAGATCGGGCCAAGTTGGACCTGATTCCACGACCGTGGGATCTGAATGCACCCAAGATTGCCGAATTGAGCAGATAGATGGCCCGGCATTCACAGTATGCTGATGCAGAAGACGTCTTCGAGGCTGCCCGTCCCCAGCACACAGCACTTCAGCTGGCATGCCAGTGCTGTGGAATCCCATCGCCAATTGCACTGACACGTCCAGCCGGCAGCACGCAATCACATGCCAGACAGTGGCCCCCAAACACCGTCAGCTGGAGCCCACCAGGGCAGGCTGTGCCGACAGGCTCCATCCTCAGCCACTGCCATTGGGTGCGGAATTCTGTAGTCTGCCAACGGTACTGCGACCTGCAGCTATTCCATCCTTGGGATGGAATTGGCTGGCCATCCATGTTGTTGCCGGGGTACATACAGAGGCCTTTCCTGAAAAGCCTCTATGTCCCGGCACCTGGCCACTCCCTCGCTCTGTCCCCTCCCACCTATCCACACAAACGCTGTGTGGGGAACTCTGGTAGCGGAATAGGGCTGGGGAACTGAGCGTGGGTTGGACATCCAGCCCGCAAGTCCAGTGCCACTATTCGTGGATCGGAATGCCCCCCATTTTGTCTATTCCCAGTCTGTAAGTGGTAGTACAAATCTCTACATATTCACATCCAGGCTGGCTCGAAGGAGATCTATATCAAGGAAATGTGGAGATTCGAGTTGAGCCATGAATGATTCAAACCAGTTTGTGACCCATCCAAGCTCAACTCCAGTTCTCTAGATCTGGGCAGGCAATGCCACTCCTCATGTGGATGTCCACAATGAATATGTCTGAGATGCCTTGGCATACAGTGGATAGAAATACACCTGATGCATATTCAGTGTGGATATCTTGAAAACCAACCCGACTGGTGGCACTCAAGGAATGGAGCTGTCTAGGTTCCAGGGGAGATTAAACTGGGTAGCCATTTCTGCCAAAATGCATAGATTTGTCATGATCTGTATATTGTGTCAAGCCCCAGCCCTCCGCCTAGGGCTCAGAGGGTTGGTGTTGCCATTATATGCTCCTTGCAGAAGGTGAGATAAAACCTTTTGCTCCCACTATGCCTGCTGGGAGTGGTAGTTCTTTTGCCCTCTGATAAGGAAATAGTTGTGAGACCAGTGGTAAGGCAAATTGACAAGAATTTATTCCCCAACAAAAAGATTCAGTGCAGATTAAATCAGGATACTCTTCAGGTGTTTGCTCGAGGATATTTACAGAACTTAAACTGATTGAGCTTCACGCTCTTTGCTCACAAAACGTGCAATGCATATCACATGTAACAGAAAGAAACCATAACAACTTCTTCTCACAAAGAAAAATATCTTCTTTCCCTTTGTTCACACTCGGCTCCCTCATATACATTTAGCAAAGGGATTCTATATCATCTGCCCAGCACAGTGTACAGTCCATAGGCACTTCTGCTGAGTCACTCTCATTAAAGTCCTGTTGCATCTCTTCAAACTCTGGAAATAAGGAGTTTGGCTTTAAGCTGTTATTATACGGCTTAGGATAATTTCCCCCTAAGACCTCTGGTGCTTCCTTTGGGCACAGTTCTATATGGTAAGGATTGGAAATACCTGAGGTTGTGGAGATTCCTCTCTGGCTTTGTTCAGCTAGCTTTTTCCAGTTGTAGGAAAACGCTCTCTGATTCCCTGTTTGGAGTTCTTGTCTGGAGCACTGCTCTGGTTCCCAGTCCCAAACTGAGCTTTGCAAACTCCTGGGTTTTGTGCTAGGTTCCCACCTGTGAGCTCCTTGAAGCTTTTTATCTGGCAGTGAGGTCTGAAGGTCTCTCTGCTCTCTCCCTCTAGGCAGGTTTCTGACAGCAGTCTGTCCCTTCTCTCCTTCTGCTCTGTCTGCTTCAATTCCAGAACTGCAGCTGGGTTTCCTCAAAGGTCTCCTCCCAGCTTTTCTCCAACTGTCTCTCCAACCACCTCTCCAGTCAATACTCTCATCAACAGTATTACTGGCTCTCTCAGCGAGACTCCAATCACCAACTCCTCCTTTGCTTTCTCCTAGCCAGGGTTTATATTCCTGTTCCTTGAGCCTTGGGTCTGCCTTCCTGAAAAGGTGTGTGTAATTAGGTTCCAGGCTTGCAGTTACGTCAGAGCTTGGGTGTGTCAGCCTAGCTCCTGTTTCCCTATGCTTGCCTCTCTCTTGCAAATGCTGAAACGTGTGTGCAGCCTGACTGACTGTCAGTTTGTTTAAAGGTAAAATCATCCTTTTCTTCTAATTCCATATGTTCAGTATGGGCTTCTTCATCACAATTGTCATATCCTATTAAATTAAAGAAAAATGACTCGTTTCCTATTTCATTAAATCTGGCAGCTTAGATGAAAACAACATTGGAAACGGAGGGGCGGAAAAACTGTCAGAAACTTTCCCAAAGCTAACGTTGCTGAGAATGCTGAAGTGAGTATCAAATTAATGAGAAGGACTTTGGTTATAGTATGAAGCCTTTCATAAAATTAATGCTCCTAATTTCTTTGAAAACATGGCATAATAGAAAATAGCATAGGTCATTGCTGGGAAAGAAGGATTAAGGAAAGGACAGAGAGGTGTTGAAAGCAGTAGGAGGTTAACTTTTTTTTTGGGGGGGAGCAGTTATATAAACTTAGCAGTTAGGTGTGAAGATTGCTGCAGTATATTAAAAGCAAACCCAAGTGTACAAAATTCCAAATGTCGGACTCTTGTGGGAGAACTGCTTCAGACCTACTGCAGGATGAACTGTGGGAGCAGATCTGGGGGGTCTTTTATTTAGAAGCAAGTTCAAGAAGACAGTTAAAAGGAGGACTCATGATATAAGCTTGGTATTTTTTCAAATCAATCAGTTCACTCTTGGCTTCAAAACATCTTATTGATTCCATCTTTGAATGTAGAGAAATTGCAGATAACACATTCTAGAGCTTTTCATTTTTATGCACCTTCTATGTGGAATCATTTCCCAGATGATTTAAGGACAATATTGTGATCTTTTAAGTTTAGAGAAATTATTAAAGACTCACTTATTTAGATCAGTTTTTGGCAACAATGTGTGAAGTTGTTTTTATTTTTTGCTCATTGTTGTGTGTCCGATTACGTCAGTACATGTATTCTTCGCATTGCCTTGAACTTTGGATTTGGCAGCGTAAAAATGCTGTTAATAAATAAATAACTGTAATTTTAAAAAAAAACAGTCCTTTTTCGTATTTGTAATGTAGTGCTACAATGAAGTAACCTGGGATATATGGAGATAGGGAGTCATATTGCCAAAGTGACATCAAAAGACTGGTTGCCACAGTGACAATGCTGTTGAGATCAATTGCAAACATTCTGCTGAAAATGAAAGCAAAAGGGAAGACTGATTAGTTTTTAAGAAGATAGTATTTCTAGGGCAGGAAATTCAGACTGAGCACCCCTGTTCCATCCGATTTGGTTGGGGGTCAGGTGCACTGTGGGAGCACCAGCTTGTTTTTAAGGAGGGAGGAAATATGGCTGCCGTTACTGTGGCGACCTCTGCTGGCCAAAGGAGCTGCACCAAGGTGAGGCATGTGTTTCACCTTGGTCTGCTGTCTGGCATGGAGGGCGTTTAATACAAAGAAAAAAGGAGGGAAATTATAAAAGCCTCTTATGGTAAGTGATTGCAATGTTACAATAACAAGTCTTGAACTTCATTTTGGTAGTAAATAATTTTTTTTTTGAACCAAAAGAAGCACAACACAAAGGTTTACGGCTCTGTATACTTAGAAAGCAGCTTTCAAACTATGCACTGAGACAAAGCCCACGGTAAGAATGTGCATTTGTTAGTGTGCATTCAGTTTGTTAGTCCTCCTTAAAAAATGTAGTGCATACTAAATTGATTAAGACATGTTAGACTATGAATATATTAATGTGCCTTGACAATTAATGTGTATTAAATTCTAACCTGCGTTAAAAACTTTATTAAAACAAATATATGAAACAAGCTGAAAACATCTGAAAATTGTGGGAAAAGCCCAAACAAACCAAAAGGCAACCCAAAATATTTGCCATCTGCGCATCCCTATCAGCAGACTTAAAAGAAGGCACATGCCAAGTGACTGTCCGAGGTCGTAGATGTGATGCTGAGGCTACAGACTTGCCAACAAAACCAAAACAGCGCAGAATATAATGCCCTGGGCAGTACTTGTAAAGGTTAAAAGTGTATAACAGGCACTCTTTTGCACATTCTGATTCTGCCTTTCAGAGATTAAGTTATATATTTAATAACCTTAATATCTGATATTTACAACAGCCTATCCCAGAACAATATCACTGATGAAGGTGCGAAGAAGCTGACAGAAGGTCTTCCTTCGTTATCATCTTTACAGACACTAAGGTGCGTTTCCTGTAATCACTATTTCAGTATCTAACCGATTTCAGGCATTGACTGGGAATGGTGGGCATCAAATGTCATCTTTAGCACTATTTATGTCAATTGATATGGCTCACTGGTGACCGTGGGGATGATTCAGATGGGCTTACTTGGAAGGTTTTATGGATCTGTTTCTCATGTTGCAGCTAGCACTGTCCTCCCTCACTGGTCCAGCATGCCTTAGGTCTAGATTAGAATGATGACTATTTACTGCTCTTTAATTGCGCTACAGGTAAATGAAAGGGGATGCCACCTCGGAGAAAAAGCACAAGGAATTAGAGGATATACAGGTGGGACAGTTTAGAGAACAGATGCAATTGATTAAAATGAAGAAATTCAAGCAGGATTTTGAGGACTATGAGAAAGGGTACATATATCTATAGATGCATAAGGGTTGGAGCAAAAAAAAAAAGAGTTATCTTTAATTATGCATCAAATCGTAGAGTAGCGATGAGGAATATAGAGGCAGAATGACCCGTTATGGTCAGGATTTTTTAGAGAAAGACAAAGACTATCGACGGGGTTGGAGATGAGGAAGGCATGGCCAGCAGTTACCATGAATCTGGTAACCCATTCCCAGACCATACAACAGCAGTTGTTTCATTAATCTAAGACTCAGACTCAGGAGAAAATGTGGAATTTGGGACTAGCTTTTGTCCCTACTGCAACAGATGACTTCTTTAAAACTAGGATTTGTCTATATCGTTTATTTTAGAAAATTACAGGTTATCCACTACTGTGCATGTAACATCATGCAGACTGGTAGGTCATTAATAAGAGCTCCTTCTCTATGGATCTCTCCTGGTAATATGGATTTGGCTATTGCCACATTTCAGAATTTGTGACTGTATGATTGGGAGGAGATGGAGAGTAGGACCTCCAAATAGTATTACAACATCACTCGAAAAGAGAAAATAGTGCTCCCACAATTGAATCAGTCTAATCATTTAATTATTCAGGCAGCAAAGGTGATTCTTTCTATTCTGTATGAGCCAGTTATGAATTGGGGCATTTTCCATGTAACACATGTGGTTTTAGCCAACAGCAATTGCTGGTCAAACTCTGGTTGAAACCAACACCCCCCCAACACCATACACAGATTTCATACAGACTGTAATTCAGCGTATATAGTGTATATCATTATTTGCCCCAGTAATCTTTTGAATATCAGCCACACTAAACGGCAGTTTAAAATCTAATTGTCTGAACATCAGTCCTGGCTTAATACATAAACCACCTCAGCTCTGCTTAAACATTGCATAGTCCCCTTGGAAACCAATCTTTGCTCCTACTGATCAGTTATGGTGGTGAGTGACAGATCATGCACCTGTACATTGGCGAGGTGGGAACTATCTAGCGCGATTGCACTATTGTGAACAAAGGTGGATTTTTGACTTAATACAATCACCCCCAAAGGGCTGAACTTGGAAGCTGAGTGGCACACATTGATATAATGAGCACATACACGTTGCCCTAAGGAACGTGCTGATTGGCCGTCTTCTTCATATGGCTGTCTTCTACATGTGGTCATTTTAATAGCAATGGCGCCTGACTACGTGGAACACCAAATATGAAGAATGCCGTCATGCCTAATGCAAAGTTCATAGCATTATTTTACAAACTGTTGAGTCGTACCCAAAGTGGATTAAAATTGCCCTGAAGCAGAACCTTTTATGGAGGAATAGGTTCCAAACACAGTGCTGTCTCAGTGATGGATAAGGACTCATGAACATGGACTTTTGTATACTCAAATAAATAGCAGCGATAAGTTATTGATTTGGGTTTGGATAGAAAATATGTACTGTATAATGTTACAAAGACTATCTCATTAAAATGGACCTGATTATGTTTTGAAATTTCTTTAGTGTTGCTTCATTATAAGAGGTCCAACAAAATATTAAAAATTAGGAGTACATTGGAGATACATCTGGGCTTGATGTTTATGTGGTGATTTCTATAAGCAAGTTAAGCATATCCTCCTATTTTCTCATAGAGGGGGTACATCCCACATAGAGTTTAAGTGCAATGGTTCACCTTCTGAAGTTGTAGTAATTAGAAGCATCTACAATGTAGTGTCTAGAACACAGATTCTGTGGAATGGTAGATCAGATACTCTGAGGCCTTAGTCCTAAGGGATTATTCACTCTGGAACACTCCCCTCAAGATCTTAGCTCTATCTTGTTTTTTTTATTCCAAACCAAAGAAAAGCTTTACTGAAGAAATTTAAAAAATTAAACTAGCACAGAAGTAAAAATGCAGCATGTCAGGTTTCAGAAGAAACCACAAAACAATTTCCACAGTCTTCTTTGGCAATTTTTAACTGGACATTGGGCTTCCCACTGTTCCCTCTGAGGTTTTCTACTCAGTACTCCTAGGGCATGCAAGAAATCTCCTCTTTTTCAGCAGATAAAATTTCCCTTCAGTACCTTGTGGAAGGCTCTGTCCCCAATTTCTGGATCCTCTCCTTGTATACTGAGGATTGGTATCTTCTGTAACCATGCTTCTCCAATGAGTCCTCTCTGAATCTTTTCTCAGTACCATGGAAGAGATTCCCTTTCTCTACCAAAGAAAAAATTTCCCCCTTTCCCTCCTGAGGGCCAGATAAGAGCACAGTCCCTTTGGAAACCTCTCTCTGCTCCTCCTGATTATTGATTACTCATGGATTATGGATCCCCTTCCTTTGGGACAGGGGCGGCCCAAGGGGGGTGCAGGGCCATGTGCAGAGACTTGGTGCGGGGCCTCATTTACATAAGGGGCCTCATTTGCATAAATATTTGCATAATGTTACCATACACTAACTTTTAGTAAGCTTGCTTCTTAATGAGTGTATGGATAAAGAAAGACTAAAAGATTTCTACATTACTATAATCCAGTGCCAACCGCCAGGCACATTAGTAACTACTACAAACACTGCCCATTTAGAACCCATAGCAAACCCACCGTATCGTAAAAGCACTACCAGGACTCACAAAGCACCATACCCTACCTATCAAAAGGCAACACTGCAAATATTAAACCAATACATTTCAGAGAATAACAATACATGACCTACTGGGGAAAGAGAACAAGGGCAATGTCAAATAGCAACTACATAAACAGAATACCTCAGCTCAGTTACACATGCAGAACATAGATCATCACCAAAAAGGAATCACAATTTAGAAACAGGAAGACAGTAATTAAGCTGGGAATCCCAAAAGCCAAACTTGGAATGTACAACACTGTAGAAATAAAACTATAAATTAATTTCTTCTTCTACTAAACAAAGCGCAGACGTTAATGATGCACATTCCCCAGAGCTGACATATTCCAGTTAATAAATTCAAAATAAAGAGATATCTTTCTACCTTTTGTGCATTTTTTTTTCAGTTGCAATTGCTCCAGCCACTTTCTTCTGGTTTCTTAGTGTCTTCTGCTAACTCTCCATCATCTGCTGTCCATTTGTCCTTTCTTCTCTCTTCTAGTTTTTTTTCCATTCTCTCTCTACATCTGCTTTAACATACTAATCTTTCTCCTTTTGCTCTTTCCTCATTCCTATTTCATCCACTCAAATTTTACCCCTCAATCCCCACTTACTCTCCCAATACCCGGCCAATTGTAGATTTTTCATCCCTCCCACACAAAATATTTTCTCCTCTCCATTTCACTCTCCCAGCCCCATCCCATTCTAATCCTCCTCCAAAATCAGCTCCCTTCTAGTTCCAGCCCCATCCAGCATCTGCTCCCTTCTAGTCCCCGCATCAGCCCATTTCCAGTCCTAGCCCCCCATCAGCCCATTTCCAGTCCTAGCTCCCCTGTCCATTTCCAGTCCTATTCGAGTCCCTCCATCAGCTCATTTCCAATCCCAAACCCCCATCAGCCCATTTCTAGTCCTTTTCTAGCCCCATCATCAGCCCATGTCAAATCCTAGCTCCCCTCCACTCAGCCCATTTCAATCTAAGCCCCCTATGAGCCTACTTCCAGTTCTAGCCCCTCCATGAATCCATTTCAATCCAAGCCCCCACCACATCCCATTTCCAATCTTAGCTCCCCCCAACAGCCCATTTTCAGTCCTATCCTAGCACCTCCATCAGCCCATTTCATGTCCTAGCTCCCCCCACTCAGCCCATTTCCAGTCCTAGCTCCCTCCCCTCACAGCCCATTTCCATTCCAAGCCCCCCTCCCCATCAGCTATTTGCAGTTCAAGCCCCCTTCCACTCAGCCCATTTCCATTCCAAGCCCCCTCACATCAGCTATTTGCAGTTCAAGCCCCCTTCCACTCAACCTATTTCCATTCCAAGCCCCCATCCCCATCAGCTATTTGCAGTTCAAGCTTCCCCTTCCAACCAGCCCATTTCCAGTCCTAGCAACCCCCCCATCCCCATCAGCTATTTGCAGTTCAAGCTTCCCCTTCCAACCAGCCCATTTCCAGTCCTAGCCCCCCCATAGCCCATTACCAGTCCTAAACCCACCCCCATCAGCCCACAGCACATTACCAGTCCTACCTCCATCAGCCCACCTCAAGTCCTAATCCCCCCCTCAGCCCATTTCCAGTCCTAGCCCCCCATAGCCCATTACCAGTCCTAAACCCCCCCCCCATCAGCCCACAGCACATTACCAGTCCTAACCCCCCATCAGCCCACAGCAAATTATTCCTAACCCCCCCCCCCATCAGCCCACAGCACATTACCAGTCCTAACTCCATCAGCCCACCTCATGTCCTAACCCCCCCCATCAGCCAATTTCCAGTCCTTGCCCCCCCATAGCCCATTACCAGTCCTAACCCCCCCCATCAGCCCACAGCCCATTACCAGTCCTAAACCCCCCCCCCCCCCCCATCAGCCCACCTCAAGTCCTAAACACCCCTCCAGCCCATTACCAGTCCTAACCCCCCTCCCTCCCATCAGCCCAGGGAAAATTAAAACTTTAAAAAAAGCTGGCTGCTGCCGCCGCCACAGCAGCGGCAGAATCAAGTGTCCCACGGGCCCCCCCCCCCCCTGCCCGGCAGAGCACTCCCTCCCTCCCTCCCTGCCTGCTTGCTTGCCTGCCTCAGTGCCTCTCCGCTTCGGCTTAGAGCCGTGAAGGGAGAGTTTCTCCCTCACGGCTCTGTTAAGCCTGCTGGGGCTTATGGGAATTTTCCCATCTGCCCCGGTGGGCTTAACAGAGTCGCGAGGGAGAAGCCGAACTGGAGAGGGACTGAGGACGGCAAGCAAGCAGGCAGGGAGGGAGGAAGTGCTCTGCCGAGCGGGGGGGGGGGGGGCGCCGCGGGACACTCAAATCTGCAGCTTCTTTTTTAAATTTAATTTACTTTTAAAGCAGAATGTTCTTGGCGCGGGGCCCCCTGAAATGCGGGGCCCTGTGCAAAAAACATTCTCGCTCAATGGACGGGCCAGCCCTGCTTTGGGAGAAACATACCTCACTCACTATAAACCCTCCAATTACTGGAAAGCTCCTTGTCTTGACCATGGAACATAAGTACTCTTGTGGAACTCTAGGGAATATAAATATTTGATTTAACACCAGACAGCACATGATAAACAGACAGTAGGTCAACATATGAATAATACATAGCAAAATTCTGTTTAATGCTTCCTGTCTGACTTTTGTTTTTTAAGTTTCAACATCTTTTATTTAAATAAAGTCAAGAATTACATAAAATCCTCATCAAGAGAAATGCTACAAAAATAATTATACTACCAAAAGAAACATTATCAAGCAAATGCTTCCATATTGCCAGGATATGCTCCAAATTTTTACAATTCAATACCCTCATTAAAAATCAGGAATGACATAAAAATAAGGAAAAATTACTCCCTACCAGACAAGAAAGCCTCTTATTGGAGGGGATCAAAGTAAACATAGTCAACGGATTGATACGATATCAAGCATTTACATGGATATTTTAAGAAAATTGTTGCCCCAAAGGCCAGGACACAAGGTTTCAAAATAAGAAAATCGTTTCTGCAAACATCAAGAAATATTTATATAGGGCTGCCATAAAATTCCACCCTCTTCTTAGGGAAATAGAGTTTAAAATTTTAATTTTTATCTGCTACAGACAAAAAAGAGGTGACTAGAGTGGCACAATTAGGAATGGAGTCATTTGAAGACTCAAGAAAAGCAGAGACATCTAAAGTTTCAGACTGAGAGGGAGAACCACCCTCAGTTGAAGAAGAAACCTGTGTCCTAGACTTTTGGGGAATGTAACACACAGCAGGAAATGAAAATAATTTCCTTGAAATATTTCTGCAACAAAACAGCAAGGGACAGGTAACGAGTGCATGGAAAATTAATTAATAAAGCGAAAATGTTTTGCTCTGGCTGCATTCTCCAAGGATTCCATCTGATGGTGGATAATAGAGCTATCCCAAAGAGTAGAGGAGAGTGCAGCCTGAACTACCGCCACCTGGACCTCCAGTTTACGTACAGAGAAAGCACAGTCATTCAAACGCATATCCTGATCTGACATTTTAGTTACTACTTCAGAGAGGAATGCAAAGACGACTCCGTGCATGTCACTACCTCCCAGATATCCCGAAGTGAAATATCAATAGGTGCAGGCACCTCATCTATAGACACAGAAGGACTTAGGAATCTTTACATGCTCCACAACACTAACACCACAATCCAGCTTGGGTGAACTCATCCGGCTATCCACCGGCCGTGCATCCTCCCGACCTACAAGCTTGGGAGGCGCTCAAGCCGTTAAAACCTCTTCCTGATCGGGCCCATAAAGGTTTGTTTCCAATAACGCTTTGGAATAATTATGATCGTATTATCCTTGACTTACCATGATCCAACAATGTTGTCGAAGCATGGCATAGACGCTTTCATATATCTATATCTTGCGCTTACCCTTCTATTTGGCTTCTGATTTCTAGCTTAAAAACTGAGGAAGCTTATTTCTCCCAATGCATTGAACAGCTAACAGCTGGGTATGAAAAAACACAAAAGAAAAATATATGTAGACCTTGATCAGCGAATTAAAACTATTGTGTTAAGTTACGATGAAACCGATTAGTTGCCATATTTACGTGGATTTGCTCATAATTTGTCATTTTGAATGGATTTTTACATATTGTTGGCGCTAGAGAGCTGTAAGCGCAACAGACAGTGAGGGTTACATTGTTCACACCCACTACGTTCATGTGTTGTTATGGATTAAAATATTTTTAACCAATATAAAAATTCTGCAAATTGTCATTCACCCAGTTGTCTGGATCCCATGAAATATATCCTGGTTATATAGGCGTTTCTTTTTTAATTCCTGCAGTTTGTACAATAATTATATATGTGATGGTGGTGCCGAAAACATTGCAGAAATACTTCCTGTCATGAAATCATTAAAGGAACTGGCGTAAGTGTGATTTAACAAACCATTCTCTTTAGGTCTGCATGAGAAGATACGGGAATCTGGATTTTATTGTTATCAAGTGCCAAACGTCACATTCCTGCACTGACTTTCCAGAAGCAGAGAGTGACCGATTCCCATAGGAGGCTTAGGAGCTGACTATTTGCTGATAAAGCCAAAACAATTTTTGAGTTCACTACTAGTCACCTGGCCATATGATTTAAGTTATGTTATCTTTACATTCCATTCTACCACTGGATTGTCCCCACTTTTCTGAATCTAAGCAGGATCCGTCTTGATCTCAAGTCACATTTTCATTTATATTTAGCTCACCCCTTTCCCCTGGTAGTTTAAGATGAGTTATGTTCAGATACATTTCCGTATTGCCCAGGACCACAAGGAGAATCGGTGGGATTTGAGCCCCAGCTTCCTTGGTTCCAGCCCACTGCTCTAACCACTAGACTATTCCTCCACTTTAAGACTGGATGGCCAACCACTCGGGCACTGCACAACCACCATTCCTGATCTAATATCTCCTGCCAAAGTTTCAGTGAGTCATATTCAAGTGAACCTGGGGAACAAAAATCTAGTTGATCCCTTCCAGGCCCAGTAGGCCTTATACTTCCTGTCTGGTAACTGTGAATGTTGCCTTGCTAGTGTTGTAACAGCCCAGCCTAAGGAATAAGAGCAGAGTTGGGCCTCTTTGTCAGCACAGCTAACACTAAGTTATTAGCCCAGTACCCATCCAGCTTTCTGTTTTCAGTGAGCACACAAATACATTCTAGACAATATTAAGAGATTTTGGATAGCTGTAATTCTTCCTCCTAGCACAATGAACAGATATAATAGAATTCATACCCCATTATAGCAGAAAGAAGTAGTTTAGTTGTTCCAGTAGATCACTGGTCTGTGGTTTCATAAGAAATTCAAGATTCTGTCACTATGTGATGGGCTTACCCAGGGACTGAATCTTCCTTTCTCTGGAAATAAGCAGGAAGTCAGTCCTCACATATGGGTGACATCAGCGCCGACGGAGCCCACGCGGAAGCATCTCCCCAGCTTTCAAAGAAAGCTTTTGGGAGATGCACCATGCATGCGTGGTCCCCTTCCTGTCCAAGGGTGCCATCTTGCCTCAGTCTCCTTTTTTCTGCAAAGCCCACCAGATGTTTGTCTCATTTCCCTGGAAAAAGTGTCACTTTTTTGCCTTAAAAATTGTCTTTTACAGTAGGTGTACCAGTGCCTCTTTCCGCCTCCAAGCCACTCGCCTCTGCGTCGCTCCTCGGGTTTGCTTTCCTTGTTTTTTCTCAAGGTGTCCCTCAACCAGCGCTTTGTGCCCTTTTTAGCCGGTAGGCCTCGAACCCTCACCCGGGTTCAAGGACTCATTTTTCCCCATGGCCTCCAGTGGCTTCAAGAAATGTGATCAGTGCAGTAAGATGATGTTCCTCACCAACCCACATGACTGCTGCCTCCATTGCCTCGGGCCAGACCATGACATCTCAGGATATGACCTTTGCAAGTCCATGTCTGCAAAGGCCATCAAGAGCCACCAGCTGCAGCAGGAAAAGTTCTTCCATATATCCGATTTTGCGATGCCACTCTCCAGGGCTCTCTCCGGTACTTCAGTGTCCTGTGATGTCCGGCTGCCTTGCGGCTTCTCCGAAAGGAACTCCCTAGAGGTGGAACGCAAGAACAGCTCAAAGCCCTCGAAGACCACTTTGGAGGGCGGGTTTGGAAAAGTAGGTCAATTCTACACCATGCCCTGCAGTCCCTTGCGTGTGTCCGAGAGGTTGGGGCTGGAGCAGCCTTACAAGCTGCCCCGGAAGGAGTCATCAGCGTCGGGCAACTGGCCTCAGACCCCCGAGGCCATCCTGGTTGAGGACTCCCTCTCAATGGAACAGACACCAGGCCTGAAGCCATCGGTGCCTTAGTCGAAGGCTGTGGAGCCATCTGGCATGGAGACCAAAATGGCGGCCTTGGAGCCAGGATCACTGCCCTCCTGGCACAGCAGCAGGCGCTGATGTCTGGTTCCTCCAGTTTATTTACCCAGACAATCAGACCCTCGACATCGAGGGCTTCCCCGGTCGTCGAGCTGATCTTCAAGCGCTATCAGCCTTGAGAGACCCATCAGACGAGGTCCCAGTCTTGTTCCTCGGGACACCAGTCCTCTCCGGGTAGTGCATGTGGCTCAGACTGCAGGTCCCCTTGGAGTTGCAGGCTTTCGGGCTCAGGGCCCGACCACAGGAGTCTTGGAGCCGTGAAGTCTTGGATCCTTTCTCAGACTGGGAGATTGAGGACAAGGAGTCCCCGGACACCTGGCAACACTGAGACTTGCCCTTGGACCCATCTCCACTGATATCCCAGCACCGTTCCCTGCTCAAGGACATTGCTTTCCTCAACTTTGTGCGGGATATAGCAAAGGCGTTCGAGACTGAAGCGGAGTCAGACCCCTGCATGGAGGAACTTAAGATCCTCCAAGGCCCCTCTGAAGGAGGCCCTCACGGTGCCCGTCCCTCTGATCCTCGAGCACCTCCTTCTCCCTATATGGGAAACACTGGCATCTGTGCCCATTGTGAGCAGACAGCTCAACACCATGTACCGAGTCCACCAAAGTCCAGGGGTCCAGAAAACCCAGCTCCCTCAGAATTCTATGATCATCAAGTCGGGCATGCAGTGATTCAAGAGCCAAAAGACTGATTCATCGGTGCCCTTAGGTAGGAAGGCCTGGACCTTGGACGCCCCTGGCCAAAAACGCTACCAGTGCTCGATATTGATTTGCCGAGTCCAGTCCTACCAGCTGTACATTAGCATGTACCTAAAAGAACTGGCAAGGGAGCTCACCGTTTTTTCTGCAGGCCTTGATGGGGAACCTCTTCAGTGGTTCAAGTCCATGGCCTCAACAGTTAAGGAGTGCTCAAAGTTCCTGTCTTGAGCAGCATACGATGGCTTTGAATCCTCAGCCAGAGTGGCTGCAGTCATCTGACCTCGAGCAGTGGGTCCAGGATAAACTCATCGATGTCCCTTGCACCAGAGAGAACCTCTTTGGAAAATCCATGTCTGACAGTACTGCTGAGATAGAAACTGAGCTCCTGACCAGGACCAGACTCTTGAAGAAGACCTCAGTGCACCCCCGCAAAAAGGGCCCTGGGGAAGAAGCCTTTCTTCCAGAGGAAGAAGGGGGTGTTTGGTAATGTCCCATAGTACCAGGCAGCCTTTGCCCCACAGCAGGGCAACTATCCAAGGGGCAAGGGCATGGCCCCCGCAAGCCTAAAACCCAGGCACCGTCCCCAGCCCAGAATGGAGGAACTTTATGACACCTTGGGTATGACCTCCTCTTCCCCAGGAGGCCCTCAGCAGCCCACAGAGGGGTGTCTGGCCCTGTTTGCCCACAGGTGGTCTTCCATCACCACCGACTCCTGGGTGCTGCAAGTAGTCAAGATGGGATACCTCCTCTACCTGCAACAGATGCCACCCTTGTTCTTCCCAGGAGAACCTGTAAGGTCTCTCCTTCACTAGACTGTGCTCCTCACCAAGCTCGCAGGCCTTTTCATGGACAAGGCGGTGGAGCCAGTGCCCAAACATCTCTGGTGCAAAGGCTTCTACTCCAGATATTTCCTCGTTCCCAAGCGAATGGGGGGGCCTCAGGCCCATCCTGGACCTACAAGACTTGAAAAGATTTCTGGTGAGGGAGATGCCCTCCCTTGGAACACTGCTGCCTTACCTCCAGCAGGGAGACTGGCTATGCTCCTTAGACCTGAAAGATGCTTATACACACATTCTGATCCATCCCAACCACCAACAATACTTTCAGTTCATGGTGAGAGGAGGTCACTACTCTTCAGGCTGGTCTCATCGCCAAGGATCTTCACCAAGTGCCTAGCAGTGGTCTCAGCCCACCTTCATCTCCAAGGGGGCTTCATCTTTCCCTACCTGGATGTCTGGCTCATAAGGGGAGGCACAGCTGCAGAGGTGCACCATGCCACCGTGCGCACCATCCACATCCTGCAGCATCTGGGGTTCATCATCAACTACCCCAGGTTCCACCTCTCTCTGGTATAGTGCCTGGAGTTCATAAGGGCTCAGCTGGACAGGCCAAGGCCTTCCTCCATCCGGAGAGGACAGAACACCTCAGGGCGCTAGCCGCAGAGTTGCAGCACCGCTAGTCGCAGCCTGCTAGCCTTCCCAACCTGTTAGGTCACATGGCCTCCATGGTCCACATAACCCCATGTGCCTGCCTGCATATGAGGGCGGCTCAGTGGTACCTCTGCTCCCAGTGGACACAAGTCACATGCAGGCTTCGAGACAGGGTAAAAGTGGGCTGCCAACAGGTGGACTCCCTTGACTGGTGGCAGATCCCATGCCACCTTCAGGCTGGGATGTCCTTCCAGGCACCCACCCCCCAGAGCGTTCTTATTAAGGAAGCCTCCCTGGGAGGATGGGGAGCTCATTGCGAGGACCTCCGCACCCAAGGCACATGGTCCCAGACCAACCTTCTGGAGCTCCAGGCAATATTTCTGGCCCTCTGAGCCTTTCGCCACTAGTTGCAGCACCAGTCATTGCTTGTCCAGAAGGACAACCAGGTCACAGTGTTCTGTGTCAACAAACAAGGAGGCATGGGGTCGTACTCCCTTTGCCAGGAGGTGGTAGCCCTTCTCATATGCAATACGCAACGGGATGCTCCTGCGGGCGGTCTACCTCCTGGGCCTGGATAACGCCCTGGCAGACAGGCTGAGCAGAGTCCTCCAGTCACACCAGTGGTGCCTGGACCCCAGAGTGGCCTCCCTGCTTTTCTGACTCTGGGGCATCCCCTAGTGGACCTGTTCATCAGCCTGGACAACATGCAGTGCCCCACATCTGCTCCTACCAGCCGCATCCATCCCGGATAGTGGTGGATGCATTCCTCATACTATAGACAGAAGGCCTCCTTTATGCCTTCCCACCAACACCACTGGTCACCAAGACCCTCTTCAAGGTCCAGCGCGACAGGACATCACTGATTCTGGTAGCCCCCCAGTGACCCAGGCAACCTTGTTTCCCACTGCTTCTCTGTTGGCGGCGCCTCCAATTCCCCTGGGCTACTTTCACAGGCAGAGGGCTCTCTCCTGTACCCCAACCTGGGGTCCCTGTCACTTATGGCTTGGCTCCTGAAAGTGTAGCTCTAGCCCCCTTCAACCTCCCGCATGACATGGAGGAGGTCCTTCTGTCCTCCTGTAAAGCCTCCATGAGAAGGGCATATGCCTTCAAGTGGCATCTATTTTCAGTGTGGTACACCGAAAGGCAGGTGAACCCGTTCTCCTGCTTGGTGCAGCTGGTGCTCCAGTACCTACTCCACCTGTCCCAGGTGGGACTGAAGCCCAACTCAGTCAGAGTGCACCTGAACGCAGTTGCGGCACACCACCACACTGCCGAGGGTAAGTCCCTCTTGGCTCAGCCCCTTATCTTTTGTTTCCTGTGAGGTCTTATGTTGTCCAAGCCCCCTTGTCCGCCCACCAACTGCGGAGTGGGATCTCAATGTGGTGCTCTCACAGCTTACTAAGCCACCGTTTGAGCCCCTTGCTACTTGCCACCTGTGATACCTCTCCTGGAAGGTTGTCTTTATTGTGGCACTCACATCGGCTCGCAGAGTCAGTGAGCTCCAGACTTTGATGGCAGAGCCACCCTACACAAGGTTCTACAAGAACAGGGTGGTGCTCCGCACACACCCCAAGTTTCTGCCAAAGGTGGTGTCCCCCTTCCACCTTAACCAGGAGGTGGTGCTCCCCACCTTTTTCCCGAGGCCTCATGCCGTCAAAGCGGAGACCATTCTCCATACTCTGGATTGTTAGAGGACCCTGTCCTTCTATCTGCAACGGAGTAAGGGCCACCGCAAAGCACCTCAGCTCTTTGTCTCCTATGACCCCAGTTGACTGGGGCTTTCAGTAACCAAGCGTACTCTGTCCACTTGGGTGGCAAACTTCATTGCCCTCACCTATGAGCAGGCTGGGATCTCACTAGACCACTGGGTCATGGCGCACCACGTCAGAGCCCTGGCTACCTCTGTAGCAAATCTGCATTCCGTACCCGTGATGAAAATCTGCCAGGCTGCACCTGGTCTTCAGTCCATACCTTCGCAGCTCACTGCTGCCTGGAGAGGGAGTCCCGACAGGACAGCACCTTCGGCCTGGCCATGCTCCTTAATCTCTTCGGGGTATAGGCAACCCCTGCCCTCCAACCCTTCTGTATTCAGGCTACCAGAATGTTGGTTCCCTGCTGGACACTTGGGTCTTGCGAGAGTCTCTCAGTTAGGACTCAACTGCTGCAGCTCACGGTTCACCCGTGGTGTTTTGTACAGGTTCTCAGTAGCCTGTAGCTGGGGAGTTCCATATGTGAGCTGCTGTTCCCTTTTTTCCCACTCCGCTGTTGCTGGGCAGACAAGTGGGCTTGGACAACATAAGTCTCACAGGAAACAAAAGGGGCTGAGCCAAGAGGGGCTTTCCCTTGGCAGCGTGGTGGTGCACTGCAACTGCTTGTTCCCAGAGAAAGCATAGTTACCTGTAACAGGTGTTCTCCAGGGTCAACAGGAATCAGTCCTCACAACCCTCCCTCCTCCCCTTGGAGTTGCTTCTTTACCATATTTTATTTTTGCCGTCTTAGCTACGTCATTAGATTGAGGCAAGATGGCACCCTTGGGAAGGAAGGGGAGCACGCATGTGTGGTGCATCTCCCAAAGGCTTTCTCACATATGGGGCCGACGTCACCCATATGTGAGGACTGATTCCTGCTTTCCCCGGAGAACACCTGTTACAGATGAGTAACTATGCCATCTGTTGGAGCCCTATTGATAACAAGGGATGGTAACATAGGATCTAATATTCAGCCTGCAGCAGTTAGCATTTTTAAAGTCCCTGGCCATTGTGGGCAAAAGTGAAACTGTATATTCAACACCAGAATGCAGATATCCTCCAGTTTCTGTGGCGACTGGCACAGCTATCCAGACAACAATGATATTCGGCCGCTGTCCGGAGGCTGAACTGCATAAAGTTCAGAAAGCTATTGACATGACCTGACTTTATGAGATTACTCATCCAGTTAGTGGACTGAAAGTCACCACTAACCGGATAAGTGCTGGGACACTCGCTCCGCCCATGGACCATCCCTTAGCAGTTAGAGGAGATATAGTGCTGCTGAATTTTGGGCTAAATGGAGTAATTCCTTTGAATACAGGGCCCATAAATGATTTCAGAAAAAGACCAAATTGTTCCATCCTGTCTGCTCAGTTACAGTTCTTCCACTTTGAGTAGATAAACATAGAAATCCCCATACTGCACATAATACCAACTCCCCTTATCTTCTCTCTAAAATTTCAACCTTTCCTATCACAGCCCTCTATATCAGTCCTATTGCATGCCCAAAATCTATTAATCACTTTGAATATGCCTCCATAAGTATTTATGCAGTGCCCATAACAATAATATGTAAAGACTGCAAGACTAACAGATACAATGCGTCTTTCCACAGGCTGCAGTACAACAAGATAACTGACCTTGGAGCCCAAAAGCTCACTGAGAGCTTAAGGAGATGTCCTCAAATTACAAGTGTATTGTAAGTCTTCTTAGATGTCAAACATGTGGAAAAAAAAAGCAATGTGTACCTTCAAGTCAATCCTGACTCCTGGCAACTCAGTAGCTCGTGAGGTTTCTTGGCAGTGTGACTGAAAGTAGATAGCCAGGCAAAGGAGGGTTAAGTGACTTGCCCAAGGCCAGAAGCAGTGCTAGTGGGAATCAAACTCTGGTCTTCTCGTTACCAAGCCAGTGCGCTAACCATTAAGCTCCTAATATAAAATGAGTTATGGCCATCTCTCTGTGTCTTTAAATATAGAACTGCAAGGAGATGTTTTAGAAAATACAAACTTACTCACTTGGCAAAGTACTTTATTGCAATGTGACCAAACTCAATCCTAGAAGAACTCCCAGTCAGTCAGGTTTTTGGGATTGCCCCAATGAACATGCATGAGATAGATTGGCATTTATCTGTTCTCCGGTGTATGCAAATCTATACAATGCATATTCATTGTGCTTACAGTATCTTGAAAAGCAGACCAGTTAGGTATACAGTACCTTCAGGACAGGATTGGGACACACAGTCATTCAAACCCTGTTATGAAATTCAGTGATAGGGTTGCCATGAATTTCCCCAGAAAACCAGCCTTAGGGCATTCAAAAACATGGAAGTCTGCAAAGTCCAAGTGATGCAGTTTAAAGGCTGAGTCATCTGAAATGGACACCAAAGACAGAAATTCTGTGTCCAGTTAAAGTAATCGGTTTCATGGGTATACTAGGAACATATGAATTAATCCTAGTGCCCTATTATAAACTTACCCTCTATCTGTCCCCAACATGTTTACATTCTGTCACAGTACTGGCTTCTATCAGAGCAGCTTTTAAGTTGTTCTAGGTATCTACCATATACCCTATTAATAAAGAAATATTTTCTTATGTTTCCTTTTTCTATTCCATATACCCTATCTGACCTATAAAGAGCAAGAACATTAATGGAGGCAGTATAATAAGGGAGATGCTGTCCCCTTTTTCCTAGTTTGCTAATTCTTTTTCTGCTTTTTTTTCAGGATGTGGAATCCTACAATCCCCCATTGGGTTCTAGAGCACCTTCAACAGATGGACTCTAGAATCAAGTTCTAGATTCTCTTAGGAGGAGTTTCCTTCAGAAAATTGTGAAGGTAAATATTTGAAGTGCTTTCTTTTTCATAATTGTTTTTCCATTTGTAATGTTGAATGCGTTACTGCCCATGTGCCACAAGGTGTCGTGACACAAAGATTGCGCGCCACTATGTAGCGCTATAAAGAACAATAAGACCTGAGTGAAGGGTAATAAAGGCTTTATTCCCCGTTATAATGCATGGGTTCAAATTAGAGATACGTTGCTTAACAAAATAGTCCTTTGTTTCAAAAGGTGCCAAGGCTCTCTGGCTTGAGAACTGTTACTTCACAGTTTATAGTAGGTTTTTCTTAAAGGTAATATTCTTCACAATAAACAACCAAAAGCATATTTACATTCATTCTTCGTTACAGCAGGCACACTTGGGAGCGTAGCCGTGCACCAATCGCACTCCATATCCCCGGTAAAGATGAGGGAATAGTATGGGGGAAATCTACCTCCATCATATCCTCTTCTCATATTGGGTCAAAGGGTTTCACTATCCCTGTCTATGTTAGTCTGACAATCTTCAGCCTGGGAGTTTTTGCTTTAGGTAAGCAGGGACTCTTATGGCTGATGGTAATTAGAATACCAATCTTTATTCAGGTTGTTTTTAGAGAGAAGCTTTCTTTGTAGATGGCTTCCAGCAGTGCAGTGCTTAGGGTTAAACCTTACTGTTTCAAACCTCGGCTCATGGAGTAAAAACCTCTGTTGTTTATACAACTGTTTTTTCCTTCTGACTGGGTAAAACTGAGCAGTGCTTTTCTGGAGATAACTCCTTACAGAACCTTCCCCTCTGGTTCTTAGCTTCCTTCTCCTTGTATCATAAACAGGCAGAGTAAAAGAACTAGGCATGGCACCGCCTCTTACCTTGGAGCAACTTCTACCAAACTCTCCTTGCCCAATAGGCTTAGTTTGAATTCTATGGCTTCCCACCTCGTGTGGTCTGTTTCTGTTCCAACTTCCAGCTTGGCCTCTTTCACAGCAAACGGGGTTGTACCTCTGATAGCTTCTAGGCTTTACTGTTGGTTCAGCTTCTAGTTCAGCTCCGGTTCCAGTTCTTTCCTTTCTCAGCTCCTGCTGTTGTTCCCACTGCTTATTTGTCCATGGCTTTCTTTGCAACTGCTGCCATCTCCATTGCTCTGTCTTTCGGTTCTGCTTCTGCTGCTCCTTCTTCTCCTGCTCCTTCTTCTGCATCTCTCTTCCAAGAGCGTTCTGCTCTGGTTTATAAAGAGAACCTTTGTTACTGACTTCCTGGTTCTCTGTCAGCTGCAGGTCATTACTGTGATTAGATTCACTAGGATCAGTATGTCTGCTCCCGCCCCCTCTATGTGTGCCAGGAGGTAACTGCACCTCTAGTTCCTCTAAATCAGGATTTCTTTTCATAAAATCAGCTTTATTAGTGCCCGCATCATGACACCATGATACTTTAGAACAGTGGTTCCCAAACTTGGGGTCGGGATCCCAAATACGGTCACGTCATCAGTGGATGGGGTCACAGAAGCATGGCCATTTCCCCTTCTCTCTGGACTTTCACTGTGACCTATGCCAAGTAGTGGCAGTAACCTGTCAGCATGAGGCCTGTGAGCCAGTGAACATTCATAGGTCTTGCCCCCTCCTGGGTAAGCTCCCTGTTAGACTGGAAACTCACGCTGAGTACTGGGGTCTGTAAGCACACACTGCACACTGACACAAGGGATCCTGTGCTGACTGCTGCTGCTATTGCTATTACTGCTTTAGATGAGGGGAGGGAGGCTAGACACCTGCTATTTTAATTTCATAATCACCTGGATCACATGAATTTTCAGTTGCTAAAATGGGGTCACACTGGATCAAAGTTTGGAAAGCAGTGTTTTAGAACCTGCTTTCAAAGGGGTCCTCAATCCAAGTCTATGAAAAGAGGGCTCTTTGTGTATGAAACTGTGCCGGTTCTCCAGTTAACCTAAGTTTCAGGGCCTAATACAAATGCAGAAAGAATTTATGAATCTTCTGTCAGGTGCAGAATATATCTGCTGACCCGGATTATGCTGTCATTTGTATGATCCACAGACAGCATTATCAAAGCATTTGCAGACCTGGTATTTCTGATTATTTCTACTAAAATTGCAAGCCCTATGGGGAAAGGAAAATACCTAATGTAACACAGGTACACTACCAAAAAACTGCCTCCAGTTTTGCAACTGATTCCTATAGATTTTGGGGTGCTGAATCCAGGAAAAATAGCCAAAATGTTCCATCACGTCACGTTTTCTTGCAAAATTAGATTTCTTACCCATATAAGGAATGTTCACATAATTTCTTTTTAGCCGACTGCAGTTTATTTTCTTGGCCCAAAATAGAGGTTGTAATGGTTAACTAACTAGAAACACTCCCTCATGAAATTTTAGAGTGTTTTGTATTCATTTTATACATTAACAGGACAATTGGGAGGCGGGGGCTAAATCCAGTACTCGCGCTGGCGCATGTTCTTTCCTGTTCGCCTCGCCTCGTTCGCTCGCTCAAACACGGTGGTTGCGACATGAACGTTCCTGTCAAATTTCAGTTTCTTGCAAGTTCATTATTACCTTTTGTTTGCTCAGTCGTAATCCAGCTTTATTCCGAAGTGGTTCACTACAGTTGTAGTTTGCAGTGCTGTGTATTTGTGATGGCTCACAGAGCCAGAGGTTGCGTCAACTCTCCGGACAGTTTTTGTTTTATTTGTGGGGAATATACCGTGAAAAAGCGGCAGAGGAACATTTCTGCATTTATTAAAAAAGTATATTTCGCCTATTTCGGTTTGAAGTTAGGCGATCAAGACAAACCGTGGGCTCCTCACAAAGTGTGCAAGACATGTGAGGAAGATCTACGCTTATGGATGAAAGGTAAAAAACAAGCATTTCGTTTTGGAATACCTATGATGTGGCATGAACAAAGAGACCACAGCAGTGACTGCTATTTTTGCTCTTGCATTGTGAAGGGATACAACTTAAAAAATAAGAAAGTAATAAGTTACCCCAACCTTCCCTCAGCAATTAGGCCTATGCCTCATAGCAACGAAGTACCTGTGCCTGAACCACCAAAATCTTTGGATCATATTTGTGTGGACGGTTCTGATCATGATGAGACTCATCAGATGGCTTTTCCCGATGAGTCCAGTACTTCCGAGTTTGAAACTGAACCAGATCCGAAACCTGAACTTTTCTCTCAAGCTGAATTGAATGATTTAGTCCGGGATTTAGGACTCCCAAAAGATGCTGCCCAACTGCTAGGTTCTCGGCTTCTTAAACAGAAAAATCTATTGTCACCAGGAACAACTTTTTATTGGTACCGCAACCGCGAGACACAATTTGAAGTATTTCAGCAAAGAGGAAGATTTGGTATTTTGCAACGATATATACGGAGTGAGTGATGGAAAAGTTTAAACTCAAGTATGATCCTGCTGAATGGCGGCTGTTCATTGATTCGTCAAAAGACAGCATAAAAGGTGTTCTTCTTCATAATGGCAACACATTCGCTTCAGTTCCTATTGCTCACTCTGTTATTCTCCAAGAAAAATACGAGAATTTGGCCCTGATTCTTCAGAAGATTCGTTATGATGAGCATAAGTGGATGATTTGTGGAGACTTTAAAATTCTATCCATGCTATTAGGGCAGCAATCCGGTTTCACCAAATATCCCTGCTTCCTTTGCTTGTGGGATAGCCGGGCCCGCGACCTACACTGGGGGAAAAAAGACTGGCCAATTCGGGAGTATTTGAGACCCGGTGAGAAAAATGTTCTTCATGAGAGCTTGGTACCTCGTGATAAAATTCTATTACCACCTCTCCACATTAAGTTGGGTCTCATTAAGCAATTCATCAAGTCCCTTCCAAAAGATGGTGAGTGCTTTTGGTACCTTTGCTCAAAGTTCCCCCGACTTTCTGAAGCAAAGCTAAAGGAAGGAGTGTTTGTTGGCCCTGATATAAGGAAACTCATTTCAGATGGAGCATTCGCTGAAACGATGTCTGAGAAGGAAAAAGAAGCCTGGGATTCCTTCAAGGATGTTGTTCTCAAATTCTTGGGGAACAGGCGGGATGAGAACTATAAGGATATTGTTGCCAGGATGCTCAATGCCTTCAAAGAACAAGGCTGTAACATGAGCCTGAAAGTCCATTTCTTGCACTCCCATGTGAACTACTTTCCCGAAAACTTGGGACGTACAGTGAAGAACAAGGTGAAAGGTTTCACCAGGACATCAAGGTCGCAGAGAGAAGGTACCAAGGAAGATGGAACACCACTATGATGGCTGATTTCTGCTGGTTGCTGCTGCGGGAAACCCCAGATGAAAAATACGCCAAGCAGCGCACCAAGAGAAGCATTCGGGGGAAGAAGAAACGGGCCCACCAGGAGATTGATTGACCCAAGAATGACTTTAAAATCTAAACTTTGTTGACAAATATCGTGTTTTTTACTAAACTTTGAAATAAAAATTTGCTAGTTATTACCACAGTGTCAGATCTCATTTATTAGAATTTTATTTTCACACCATCGGGTGTTTGTCTTCATGTATTGCAATGGTGCGGTTTGCGTTTTCTATTCTTACATACATACCTGTACAACATTTTTTGCACATTTCTTTGCTTTGCTTTGTGTCTAACCTCGCTCTTATATGCTCAATGTTTGTGCACATGTATGTGGCTGTTTTAAGTGCAGACAATTTTGCTACCATCACAGTGTGTTTTGTTGACATTACTCTATTCTTATGTGCTGCCTTGTTACAATTTTCTTTATTCTTATTTGAATAACTACTAAACAATTAGTATAAAGAATTCATCCAAGAAACTTTTATCTCGATCGCACTCAATCTGAAACGTTCACCTCAAACTGCTAACCCAATGTAGCAAAAAATCTGTACGTGATGTAGCAAATTGGTTACCAGATTTGGATTCAGCGCACCAAAAAACGTAAAAATCAATCGAAACATTAGAGGCAGTTTAAAAAAATTTTTTTTTAGTGTACCTGTGAATTGATTGTAACTCTCCTTGAGCTTCTGAGAAAGGTGTGAACTAAATCCAGCCCCCTTTCCCTTTAAAGGCGGTGACACTGGTAAATTTTCTGTTTCCCCACAGGCAGGTTTGGGAGCTACAGTAGCACCATTTCCCAGCTCGCAGGCCTGATAAGTGCAGACTTTCTGCAGTTTATCAAAGCTGCACAGTTAGGCAGGGGGCAGTGGAAGGCCTTTTTCTTTGGGGGTCCCCAAACACTGCCGCATGGACAGAGACCCTTCCAGTTCTGCCTTCGGGAATCCGATCTCCCACGGGCCGATAGGAAGTGTCTTTGCCATGATTGCAGCTTCTCTTCTGCCCTTGGGGGATGGGATTCCCATGAGCAGTTAGAAATTTAACAAACAGCCCTGCTCTGAAAATCATGTTTCCTTACACATTCCTAACAAAAGGATTTAAGTGATAGAGTAACTAGACACCACCAACTGGAGACTGGAGGTAGAATGTGGCAAATTCTAACAAGACGTTATAGCTAAGAATGTAACGTCGGTCTGGAGCCAGGGACTTGGCTGCTAATTTCTTGGAATGTTTCAGAGAGAAGAAAGTTAAGAAGCTTCTGCTTCCTTCACCTTTGCTGCTGCTTTCTTTTATTAAGAAAGGAAGAAAGAGAATTGACTACTTTCAAGTGACTGATCTTTTTGGTGACACTGGAAATTAGAGAGAGTGTGGGAATGCTGCTCTCTGAAGACTTGGACATTTATATGCACTTCCATAACCAAGCCTGCACAGGAGAGGTTGCTTGCACTAAAGGAATTGCACTGCATAATAGAGATTTAACATTATTTTGTGTTAATACTGTCTCTAATGTTTTGGGTTGAAGTACGGTAAAATATAGTATATCAGTAATTGCAAAATTAATTCAATAAGATTCAGCTTCCTCAGTTTATGAGCATACTTTTCATGCCGTGCTGTAGTAAGGCAGGTAGTTCTTGTCATTTCTTACAAGGACATGCATGATGATATATTGGGCTTGAAATCTTTTGTCAGGGTTGTTTATTTCAGTAGCCCAACCGCAGACCCTGTTTTGTGGCTCTCGGGAGACTATATCCTTGTGTCGGGAAATCTAATGCATGTTATCTATAAAAGCCAATATTTTCAAAGAAAAGCTTACCTATAAGTAGTTTTGGGAGCAGAGGAGAATTAGGCAAGTGATTGAACCAACAGATAGGACCTGACCTGTGAAAGAAGGTCAGATTGACTTAGCATGTCTGTATGAAAAGACAACCATGGTTAAAAGCAGAACAGAAAAATGAAGGAATTGCCTCAACATACAGCATTCAAAGGCATAAATTCAGCAACATGGTACAATTTTCATTCTAGGGTATTGTTTCAGTAGCCTACCATTTCTGCAAAATATAAAACCTTTACTAGATATTACACTATCCAAATAATCAGCGGATCTTTCACATCTGATAATGAATTGCTTTATTTATATGCTGTAGGCTAAATTAATGGGATATAAAGAAATCACACCAACACATATGGAAATTGTTGCAGAGAATTTAAAAAAGTCAAATAATTTCACAGTGTGAACACAAAGGGGTATGTTTACTAAACTGTGGTAACGTTACAGACCGCGCGTTAGGTAACGTTAACGCGCGGTATGTACCTAACGATTGTTAACGTTCCCGGCCGTGGTAAACACCGCAGAGGGTGGAGAGAGGGCGGAGAGAAGGGGTCAATGGGCGGGGAGTGGGTGGGGAGAGGCTCCCTGCACACTAACGCACTGAACTGAAGGGCTGAATCCTACCGTGATTGAAAACCTGCCATTAGATGCACATTTGCAGGAGAGAGAAACCATTTCAGTGTCAGCAATGTGCAGCATAGGCAGGGAGCCCAAGAAACATGATAGTAGTGCTCCTTTTTCAGCAACAGCATAGTGCCCAAGTATGAAAGGCCACTATGGCGATGGTGCAAATGGGGCATATGGGGCTGCAGGCGGGACATGTAGCGAGGGCAGCTGGGGTACAGGGTGGACTAGGCGGGCACCTAGGTGGCACATAGGAACATAGAAACTGGAAATCAGCATGACAGCAGCTGACAAAGGCCAAACACAATCCACCTACATCTACCTGGTCCACCCGAGCTAACAGTTGCCAGGGCACTGACCTGACATCCCTCCAGCCAACCCTCCCCCAAGCGGAAGGGACATAATATTGGTAGGTGGTGATGGGTGGGATGTGAGGATGCTCATGTATGCCCCCTGCCCCAGACCCCGCTCCCTAGGCAACCACCTACCCACACAATGGATGGCCTGGGACTGCGCACTACCAGCACCGACAGCATATGGTCATGTCAGCATGGCGGGGGGGGGGGTGCCCGTGCTGGAGGGGGCAGTGGCACCTGCCTGCAGTGGACCTAGGCCAGTGACACCCCATTTCCCACCCCCCCACCATTAGCAGTCCTCTACACCCCCCCCAGCCCCCCCCCCCCAATGGCATATTAAAAAAAAAAAAAAAGCTGGTTTTGGGGCAGAATGCCCCCTCCGCCCGCTAAGCCCTCTGCAAGGGCTTTCAGATTCGCGAGGGAGAGCTTCTCCCTCGCGTCTCTGTTAAGCCCGCAGGGGCTAATGGGAAATTTCCATCAGTGCGGCGGAGGGGGCCCCGCGGGACACTGCACTCTGCCGCGTCCGCGGCAGCAGCCAGAGCCAGGACCTAGGCCATGCCCTGTACCAGTATGTGGTGTGCAGTGCAACATAAAAGGTCTGGCTGAGGAAAATTACAGGTAGCCCCAGGGACTACCATGCATCTGTGGCAACAGTGTGGTGCAGTATGCCCAGCCAGTGTGTCCAGAAGCAGAGGGTCACAGGTTCAAGTCCCAGCTGTGGTTCCTGCAGAGCATGTCCCTGTATTTTACCCTACAATGCAGATACAACAGCAACATGTGCAAAGCCCAAAGCAGCAGCGAACAGGGGTACAAACACCCACTCACACAGGCTCCACAATCCAAAGATGCATGGAGAGTCAGGCTGTTGGCCCCAGCATTGAGCTGCAGTTATCATCAGAGCACTACTACTACCTCCTGCACAGTTTAGCAATGTCGGCACTGTGATCAGGACCAGTGTGGTGGGCAGGGTTGCCAACCACCCCTATCTTTGCACAATGCTGCAATAGGAGTGTGTGTGTGTGTGTATGTCTATCCATTGTCTCTATGGCTGCCCATCCCTCTCTGGGCCCAAAATGTCCCACTGTTACCAGCGTTAGCCTGAATATGTGCATAATGAGGAGAAAGGTGTTGTGGGTATGGCCCGGACAGGGCGTATTGGCCAGGATGCATCTTCACGGGGTGTGGGGCAATGGCTGGGACACTACAGTGCCCAACCACCACCTGCATGGACAGGGTGGCCACAGCATGTCATGCTGGGAGGGCACTCACTCTAACCGAGCAGTGACCATGGCATGTCTAGGTTCCCACATAGCGCTCTACACTATTTGCCTCCAGTGATACTTTTGTGTTCCCAGTGCTGGGGCCCCAATCACTGAGATGCCTGCTTGGTGCACATAGTTCCTCTGTGAGCATGCACTATGGACTGGCTAGTGGACTGTCTGCAGTCTGACTGTGCTGTCTGCTGGTGACTGGCAGACAGTGGTGTGAGGCAGTTGGGGTTTACCAGCCCTAACCCCCAACATTGCTGCCAGTCTGCCACTACCCCAGTCATGGGTATGGCTCTGGCCCACCAACCCTGGAGGGCTGTCTTATACCAGCAGGATGGAGGTTGCTTCACTGGGGCTGGGGCACCTGTCCCTTACCTACAAAAAGAGTGATGTGGGCCCTTTGGGGTATGTAGTGTATACCACTTTGACCTTAAAAAGGCACTGCTACACAAACCTCATGCAGATCTAGAAACCCCTCTGCCCTGATAACAGGTGCCCATGTCAGCCAGACCCTAACACGGGGTACACACTAATCTGGGTGGTGTCTGGTCCCAGAGGGCCACATGTGACTGCAGGATACAGATGGACACCGAATTACCTTCGGCTGCACTGCAAGGAACACCAGTCACACACTGGTAGTAATGGGGATGTACAGCAGGACCTATCTCTAGCACCACATGTACTGCGGACCTAGTGCTGGGCACCCATCCTATCCCTCAGGGTGAACACAGAACCTGCACAATGGTATGGTCTGTAGCTACACTGTGCCAGTATCACGCACTGTCAGTTCGTATTTCCAAGCTGAGGTACCGGAGAGGTGCAGACCCCATTTGGTGATCAGCTGTAGGCAGCTATTCAGCATGTGCATTGCATCACAGGTACTGGTGGGGTTACCCTATCCTGGCACTCAGAGCAGACAGTTTGTGCGGTGACCTGCAGTCCTTCTGTACCCAGCCATTGCTGTGACATACACCACGGAGGTATAGCCTACTGGTTAATACAATGCCATTCTCGGCAGTGTTCATGGGTTCAATTCCTCATTGTTCCCTCTTCTCATGCCTGTCTTACTCAAATAGTGTGCATGTCTGTAACAGTCATATTTTGCAGATCTGTGCTGCCAGCCCATAATACCCTCGCCACAATTGCCAACATTCCCTCGGTCCATCTATCTGCGTCTGTCAGCTGTGTAGAGTCCTGTCTGCCTGTGCAGGCTGCCACCCCATGTCCTGCACTGCTACCCTTTCCTGCATTGTGCCTCATCATGCTTGCCTCACCTGTGCCTGATCTGCATGGCACCACCACTCCTCTGTCCACCCATCATTGTAACTATCCTGCCACCTCCGCCTCCACTGGGGGACATGTATTCCTATCGTCTGCCACCAACTGTCTTTCCAGTACTTTACATTGCCAACACCCTGTGCTGTGGTACATTTGCCCCCACCATGTTTGTCATCAGTACTGGCAGCCACATGGGATGCCCACAGATATGGCAGGTCCAGCGGCTCCCAGCTCTCCCTCCTTCACTCACCTGTTCATTGCCTTTCCTGAGTGCTCTATCTAGTGTTAGGGCTACATCTGTCTCTATGCCTCACAGATCATGCATGTCATCCTGAAGCACCTTGCAGCCCTTAGGGCACACTAACCTAGGGCACCGTAACCTTGTCAGGCCACCTTAACCTATGGTTCCATAGCCCAGGGTGCCTTCTACAGTGCCTTGTCCAAGGGTGCATAATACGGCGCTTAGCCCAAGGAGCCCTATAGAGCACCTTATGAGGCACCTTAAAATGCACTTTACAAGGCGCCTTGTAATGTGCCTTGTAAGGTGCCTTATAAAGCGCCTTGTAACATGCGTTAGCTGATACAGTTTGCTGTAACGATGCACTGCCCACGCCTTTATATGGGCATCTGTACCTTTACCGCAGAACCTAACGCGGGTGACATTACCGCAGTTTAGTAAACATACCCCAAAGTCTTTCAGGTTATAGAGGAAACATTTACATTTTCCCTCATCTGTATAAGCTAATAACTATGATCAAACCCAGATCTGGAAGAATTAAAATTTGGTGCTTCAAACTCCTTTTATAAAAGAGTTTGCTAAACCCCTTACTATAAGTAGAAGCCTCTAGTTCACTGTTTTGGCATTCTAAACACCAAAGCTTAGAATTTCTCAGCTAGGGAGAACCAAGTTCAGTTTGACATAGGTGAAGGGCACCTGGTCTGGGACGAGTTTCTAGCTGGAATCAGGTTTCAAAACAATACCTACATGGCTGACTTCACTGCACCATCCAAGCATATCTGAAAGAGCGCAGGATATAGCAGTACAGCTTTCTGTTTTTTTTAGGCTATAACCACAAAAGAAGAGCGGAGAGCAAATGGATTTTCTCTCAAAGAGCTTTCCTGGGCTACGCCTGAATTTAAAAGAGAAAGATAACAGCTTAGTAAAACTATGTCTAGCAGTATAGAAAATATTCACTTCTCATAGGTTTTCTGTTTCCTGGACAGAACCACCATGGTATTGGATTGACAAGTGTTGACTACATTCTAAAGACTGTTTGTTTGTTTTTGGCACTATGCTTGACTTATCCATGGTCAACTCAGGGCCGTTCAAATCATTTCAACTCGAATGGCCATGATTTGAGACATTGCTGTATTACTGATTCTCACAGAACAAAGTGAAGGTAATTTTATAACACGGCGCCTAGGTTTAGAGGGCAAGAAGGTGCCTATTTGGCCCAATTATATAAAGACACATAGGCACCTATGCATCTCTATAAAATAGTAGCACAAATCCAGCAGCAATTGGAGCTACATTGAGGTCGCAGATAGTTACAACTGTTTGGGAGCAGGCATGTACGTTTGTGCATAGTGAGTAGATTCATGTATTTTATAATCAGTGCATGTACTTTGTAACTCCACCTGTGCCCCCAGCAGTGCCTACAGTTCATGCAACTCAGTGTACTTTTATAGTTTAAGCCATTATAGAAGAGCAATTTAACATGTTTCAGATGGCAGACACTGGGTCAGATGTAGTAAAGGGAAAGGTACAGATATGTCTGGGAAAGGTACTTTGTACGAGTGGTCCATAGGGACTTATTCAAGAAAGACACCGCCCCCCCCACCCTGGGTAAAAATCTTCATTGAAGAAGGCCTGTAGTCAGTGAATGGCAAAATATAACTAACCTTGATGAATCACAATTTTATTGCCATTTCTGTAGCAGAGTTTATTATGTATATAGAGCACTGTATAAATATGTATTTTGTTTGTGTATTTTTTCTTTTTTTAATGCATTCTTTTTATATTTGATTTTGAATAAAAGTATTTGGAGTTACGAGTTCTTAATATGCTGTTAACCTGTAGACATGGCTTGAACTCAGAAATGATTAGGAAGCAAAGAATAACAACTTTGAGGCAACATTTCCTTACTTTTCTATTGAAATTTCACTATTAAAAATGCCTGGTATTGCTCAGTAATTCCCATCACCTCCTGTTTGGACTTTTGCAACCTGTTCCATTCAAACTCAGTTGCACGGCTAATCTTCCGCCAGTGTCACAATACTCACATAACCCCTCTTCTCAAAACTGCAGCAATGAACATACAAGTTTTGAACTTAATGTGGCTCCTGTCACAAAGAGGATAATTTTATAAGGCGCACCTAGCTTGATGTGCGTATTTCACAACTATTTTATAAAGTATGTACGAAAACAAGCATTAAATCTAACTGCAATCACACCAGCCCTATCACTAGTGTTAACGCCTGTGCCTACAGTTCTCAAGAACGAATGTAAATTTTATTATTTTATAACTTATACGTAACTGCGTGTAACTGCCTGTGTGAACACCCACAGTGAAAGTCCATGCTATCAGCCTAGCCCACATTTATAAAATAGCAATCACCTAAATCACACACGGTAAAGCTTATTTATGTGCGCAAGTCATTGAAAATACATGATTTATACACATAGATGGCGTGTAATGTTCCATGACTCCTTATAGAATTACCCCCAAAGTATCCTGCAATTATAATAGGGGCTTCAGTATATTTCTAAAGTTAACTTCTGTGTGATTATGGAAGCAGGGGTACCACTTGGTTTGCATGCGTGTGAAATATTAAAAAGGGGGTTAATTTTCAAGTTGGTTCTCCCCTATTGGAATGGCCAAGGGAGGAGTTGATGAGGTCATTGCATTTATAGAGGATTTTTGGAAGGATGCTTATCTTCTTTCTGCCAAGCTGGCAAGAGGGAGCATAGTGCTTCTGTGTTAGTGGTATCCTGGATGCTGAACAAGGCCGTGGACAGAGATAAATGAGAATTGAAAGACTTTGCCTCCTTCTACCTCCAAGAAAATTAAGAAGTATGCTTTTGAGGCCTATGAGCAGTGGAGACTTAAACTTAGAACATAGAAACATGACAGCAGAAAAAGACCACATAGTCTATCTAATCTGCCCTTCCATATCAACTACAATAGTACCCTTTTTTCCCTTTAGAGATATTCTGTGTTGATCCCATGTTTTTTTGAATTCAGATACTGTCCTCATCTCTACCATCTCCACTAGGAGACTTGCACACATCTACCAGTCTTTCTGTAAAGAAATATTTTCACATATTACTCCTGAGTCTATCCTCTTTCACTTTCATCCTATGTCCCCTCATAGCAGAGCTTGCTTTCATTCGAAAGAGGCTCTCGTGCATTTATGCCACAGAGGTATTTAAACATCTCTATCCTGCATCATATACATATTAAGATCTTTAAGTCTGTCCTCATATGCCTTATAACGAAGACCATTAACCATTTTAGTCGACACCCTCTGCACCGACTCCATCCTGTCTATATCCTTTTGAAGGTGCCGTATCCAGAATTGCACACAATACTCCAAATGAGGTCGCAGCAAAGATTTCTACAGAGGCACTATCACCTCCTTTTTTCTGCTGACCATTCCTCTCCCTATGCACCCAAGCATCCTTCTGGCTTTCGCCATTACCTTTTCTATCTGTTTAGCCACTTTAAGATCAGCAGGAACAATCATACCCAGGTCCCGCTCTTCTTTTGTGGACAGAAATACTTCTCCCACTACACTGTACCGCTCCCTTGGATTTGTGCAGCCCAAGTGCATGACCCTGCATTTTTTTAACATTAAATCTCAGCTGCCAAATTCTAGACCATTCTTCAAGCTCAGTTAGATCCCTCCTCATGTTATCTACTTCTTCCTGGGTGTCTACTCTATTGCAGATTTTGGTATCATCCACAAACAGGCAAACCTTACCCAATAGTCCCTTCTGTAATATCACTAACAGAGATGTTAAAAAGAATCGGACTAAGAACAGCACACCACTGGTAACATCTTACTTGGGAAAAGACTTGTCAGTCTGGCCTTTAGCCAGTATGGACTATACTGGGGAAGAGGACTTGTAGTCCGAGAAGGTTTTGCTGATGGGCCTGTGACCAATAGAGAATTGTGCTGGCCATGCTCTTGCCCAGTAATGTTTTGCTGTTTGCCAAGGGAGTATGGGCATTAATTAGAAGAGGCATTTAGGAAATCATGAAACTGGAGTCTCTCTGGGTTCATGCAACCCACATATGGAGACAGGGAGGGGGTTGCTGTGCGGTATCTTTGCAAGGTTTAGGAGGAGCAGCCTGATGAAGAGCTGGAGAATTAGGAAGTCCTGAAGGAGGATTTCATGGAATTATGAGAAGAAGAATCCCAAAAGTGATGAGAAAGTAAGGAAGAGGACCAAGTGTTGTTTTAATTTTAATTTCTGTCTCATGTTTGTGAAACTCAGATGAACTTCATTTATTATTTTGATTCACCCAGTAAAACATAATTTAAGATATAGTTTTTTGTTGTGCTTCTTTTTTTGGAGTGATTGAGAGACACTGGAAGTGTTGAATGAATGTTCAGTGAGCTAGGGCAAAGAAGACCAATTTAACCCCCAGCCTTCAGAACCCCTAAAAAGAGATAAGGAGAGACCTCCCCCTCCAAAATCTGTAGGCTTTTGGAGTTGCAACTCACAGTCCAAAGGAGGACTGGCTACATTAGTCCTTCAGCCGTGTTGGATAGTGAAACAAGAATTCCTCAATAGCCTTCATGTTCCACCCCTAGAGGTTTTTGTAGTAGGCCCGCGGAAAGAGCGGCAACTTTCCAAGATGAAACAGAATCTCAGCATAACTGGAGATGGTTTTTCAGTTTCCTGCTGCAGACAAGGCATAGCAACCTCAAGAGGTTTCCTTGTTCATGAGCCAGGGGTCTCAGATGATCAGCAAAGGTTTAAAGGCACCTATACATGTTGTACCTGAAGGTCCCCAGGAAACCATAAAATTACCTGGCAAAGGTATAAACTGTTTTCAGTGTTGTGCTTGCTCATTAGGGTCCTTAAAGAGAGTATTAGGGAGGAAGGAGATGTCTGCAGAGAAAATAATCAGCCTTGGGACCTTCTTGAACCATTCAGTACCCTATAAGCAAATGCTTAACCTGCTATTCATGGCACTGACTTGGTTCTGTTGTGTGAAAATTATTTCAGGCTTTACGTTTGTTAAAGAGGAACCTCCAAAACTGTGCTTTACTACACAGAGAGGATGAAATGCTTCCTGTGCCCAAAGGTTGGAACATAGCCACAAGTGATGCCCCAAAACCTTGGTCTTCACTCTCAGTCTTTGAGAGCCTGGACCAACAGGCCGGGTTTTCAGGATATCTGTAATAAATATGCATGAGAGAGATTTGAAAGCCCACTACATCCATCGTATGCAAATTTCTCTCATATTTATTATACCAAACAGAAACTCTCAGACCAAAACAATTCCTAACAAACTTACTTCAGTAGCTCAAAACCACCTAGCTGTTGCGACTCTTTTGAGCTATTGAAGTAAGTTTAGCTGAATTAGGAATTATTTTGTTTTGGTCCGAGAGTTTCTGTTTGGTATATGTAACACTCTGTGTGTGGATTTTTGTGTTTGTGATACATATTTATCAGGGATATCCTGAAAGCCTGGCATTTGGTGGCCCTCACAGACTAGAAGTGAAGACCAAGAGCCCAAGACAAAAAAAAAGTTCACCTCATTTACCACTCCTATGCCTCTCCTCTAAATGCTGCATCTCCAACTACCAGCTCAGCAACTGCAAAGTCCTCCTCATCTACTGCCAAAGCCCATGGAAGTCCAAGGCCTGGGCAGTGCTGTCACTGCTACAAGGATTTAGTCCTACTAGATCAAGGCACCACTTGCACCACTCCATGTGCACATCCAAGCCCATAGTGACCTAGGGGTTTGTTTACAAAGCCGCGGTAGCGGTTTCCGATAGTTATTGGAGCCGCGGCCCAATTGAAATCAATGGGGCCGCGGCTCCGATAACGATTGTAAACAAGCCCCTTAGTCGTCACTTCTCAGGACAGTGTCATACTGGCCTTAATGAATGTGATTTCCATCACCACCACTTTAGAAGTCCTTACAGGAATATCAGACAGCTCTAAACCTGGCAGCAAAGCAGCCATCTTCTCAGGCACCCTAAGAAAAACATCAATGAGGGAACCCAAATGACCTGTCCATTTCCTCAGTGCTCCCAAGGAAACTGCACTGGTTAATGTCATATTACAAGTGGCAGGCAGTATCATGGCAGCCACCCCAGAGCTGCCAGAATCCAAAGAGTCAAAAAGCTTCCCCAATTCCAGCTGGGCTTAGAGCAACGAGCACAGACATGGCCAAGATAACTACACAGCAAGGACTAGTATAGGGGTGCTGTTGGATCCAGCGCTATTGAAACATAGTATCAAAAATGGAGTCTCTAAAAAAGTCTATTTTTTGTTGGATGCTATTGTACCAAACATACCGTACTCAGTTTGTCTGGTCTAAATAAATCCCTTTTACTTTATATAACATTTCTTATGTTCATAAATTTATTTCTAATGTACATTTTTTTTATATATAGATTTTCAGGGGATTTATCAAAATTCCCACATGATTCAATTGTGTGCTTTAATGCTGACTCCTGGCAGCCTCTGGTTTTCTTGGCAATGTATCATCAGAAGTAGATTGCCAGGCCTTTTCTTCCAAGGCAATGGTGGGTAACATGACTTGCCCAAGGCCACAAGGAATACCAGTGGGTATCAAACTCAGATCTCTTGGGTTGTAGGCTGTTGCTCTAACCACTAGGCTACTCCTCCACTCATGAATTGGTTAAATAATCAGAAACAGAATATTTAGTTCCAGATGCATAAGGGTCTGGGTGGTGTATATAGATTTTTTTGGATATCACTATTAAAAAGGAAAATGGTCAATTAAGCACTACATTGTATAGAAAACCCTCTGAGAGAAATAGTTTATTCAGATATCAAAGCCGTCATCCTGGCAAACCACACACTGTGAATGTTGAAGTGAGTTGAATATGAGCTGCTGAAGATGCCAAAATGCTTGAGGTGCAGGAGAGTTCTCCTTCTGAGAGAGTAAATCTGGCATGCACCCCAGGGGAACCGGGGTACCCGAGACCGGCTGAGGAACAGGGCAAACCATGGCTTCTGGGACCAAGAGGGAGCAATGAGGATCAGGGTGGCCCAGTCGAGCTGGACCTTGAAAAGGGTCTTGGCCAATGTTCCCTTTCATCTGCGCCGGGTCCTCCGCCGGCATTCCCGCTGGTGGGGGCAGGGGAAGAGCGATCGATTGCTCTGTCTCTCCCCCCGCCGGCAGGAATGTTGGCGGAAGACCCGGCGCAGCTTAGAGGGAACATTGGTCTTGGCGATCAGAAGCGTGGGCAGATAGGCATATAGTAGGCACCCCATCCGTAGAATGAGAAACGCATCGCTGCCTGAGATGAATGGCAGCGCAGAGCCCATTGGGTCTGCCACATGTGGAGACGGGCTTCAGGCATGACTTGCAGAATGGAAACCATGTGGCCCAGGAGGGGCAGCATGAGGCCGAGGTGCAGCCCTGAATGTCCCTCGCCAGGGCGACCAGGCACTGGGCCCTATTGAGAGGGAGGAAGGCTCTGGCTTGGGTCATGTCCAGCAGCCTATAAACTCCAGGCATTGGGATGGCTGCAAGTGGGATTTGGGATAGTTTATAATGAACCCTAGGTGCTCCAAAACGAGAATGGTGCACATACCATCTAATGAACTTTGGCAGCAGTGTTGCCCTTGATGAGACAGTCATCCAGGTAGGGGAAGACGACCACCGCCAAGCACTTGGTGAACACCCTTAAGGCAGAAGCCAGACTGAAGGGTAGAACCCTGTACTGATAATGACATCTGCTGACAACAAAGCGAAAGTACTGTCTGTGGTGGGGATGGATGATGATGTGTGTATATTGCCGCGTCCTCCCGCCGGGGCCGGTGGCCGATGAGCAAGAGGGCTCGCCTTAATTACCCTTCTGAATACTGTCCCCAATATGGCTGCCAGCATGGACTGCTGGGATATGTAGTTTCAGCTATTCTTTTGAGCAAGCAGTGTGACCACACGGGTTTGTTTGGCAAAACAAAGAAATTTATTTTTCAGGGTTTCCCCCTCGCATCAAATTCGTTGCACTAAACACAGGTAAGGATAATTTCTCCCAAAGGCAAAGGATAAATAAACTCCAACAGGCTTAACTCAAACAGACAGGAATTTCTTCTTCACATTGTCAACTCTTAGCTTCTTTCTGGTAACTACCTTCTAAAGCTAAGGCTGTTGACCATATCAAAGTAACTTAAACTTTCAACAAGTTTCTTTCACGACTTCCCTAGAAAAGAGGTTATATGAGATTGCAGACCTGCTATTAGTAATCTGTGAACTATCATTAAAATCATCTCTAATACCTGAAGATTGGAGGATCGACAATGTAACACCAATTTTTAAAAAGGGTTCCAGGGGTGATCCGGGAAACTACAGACCGGTGAGCCTGACATCAGTACCGGGAAAAATGGTAGAAACCATCATAAAGAATAAAATTACTCAGCATGTAGATAGTAACGACCTAATGGGAGACAGCCAACATGGCTTTAGACAAGGAAGATCTTGTCTTACTAATCTGTTATGTTTTTTTGAAGGAGTGAATAAACAGGTGGACAAAGGTGAGTCGGTTGATATTGTGTATCTGGACTTTCAGAAAGCCTTTGACAAGGTCCCTCATGAGAGACTTTTGGCAAAACTAAAGAGTCATGGGATAGGAGGCAGTGTACTATTGTGGATCAGGAACTGGTTAAAAGATAGAAAGCAGAGGGTAGGGCTAAATGGCCAATTTTCCTAATGGAGAAAGGTGAATAGTGGTGTACCCCAGGGATCTGTGCTGGGTCCGCTGCTTTTTGACATATTCATAAATGACCTGGAAAGTGGAATAACGAGTGAGGTTATCAAATTTGCAGATGACACAAAACTATTTAAAGTTGTTAAAACCCAAGAGGATTGTGAAAAATTGCAAGAGGATCTTGATAAATTGGAAGACTGGGCATCAAAATGGCAGATGAAATTTAATGTGGACAAGTGCAAGGTTATGCACCTAGGGAAGAACAACCCAAACTATGGTTACACGATGCAAGGTTTCACATTAGGAACCACCACCCAGGAAAAAGATTTAGGCGTCATTGTGGATACCATGTTAAAACCCTCGGCCCAGTGTGCAGCGGCGGCCAAGAGAGCAAATAGAATGCTAGGTATGATAAGGAAAGGAATGGAAAATAAAACAAAAGATATTATAATGCCTCTATATCGTTCCATGGTGAGACCGCACCTTGAATATTGTGTGCAATTCTGGTCGCCGTATCTTAAAAAGGATTTAGCGATTTTAGAAAAGGTTCAGAGAAGAGCCACCAAAATGGTAAAGGGAATGGAAGGATACTCCTATGAGGAAAGGCTAAAAAGGTTAGGGCTCTTTAACCTGGAAAAGAGACGGCTGAGGGGAGATATGAAAGAAGTCTATAAATTAATGAACGGAGTGGAACGGGTAAACGTAGACCGATTGTTTACGTTATCAGAATATAGAAAGACTAGGGGGCATAAAATGAAGCTACAGGGTAAACTATTTAAGACTAATAAAAGAAAATATTTTTTCACTCAACGTGTAATCAAACTCTGGAATTTGTTACCGGAGGATGTAGTAAAGGCTGTTAGTGTAGCTGGGTTTAAAAAAGGTTTGGACAAGTTCCTGGAGGAAAGGTCCATAAAGAAGTGACCGAAGATATCAATGCTTGACCCAGTACAAGCATTGTGGAACTTGTGTCTCTTGGGGAAACTGCTAGGTACATATGACCTAGATTGGCCACTGTTGGAAACAGAATACTGGGCTTGATGGACCTTGGTCTGACCCAGTATGGCATATCTTATGTTCTTATGTTCTTAACTGTCTTTAAACTTCCAGCAAGTTTCTTTTCTTTCACACCATATAGAAACAAGCTACAATGGCTTTCAAACTTCTAGCAAGTTTCTTTTCTTTCACACCATATAGAAACAAGCTACAATGGCTTTCCACCAAACCACTCCTTCACATGGGCTTGAGCTTAGCACATGTTCAGTTCATTTGCCTTGCAATAAGAACATTGCATTTCTTCAGTATCACTTTCACATGGGCTTTCACACAATTCTATTTCCATTTCATGAGAAGACTCACTAGAGCTATCTTCCTGTGGACGGGTATCATAGGATTTATGATTTACACCCTGGAGCAGCTCATCCAGCTTTAGCAGCAAGCGTTCTCTCTGATCTGTAGCAACGGGCTTTAAAGATGGAGTTTCTCCCTTATCAGCCTTTCAATATCTCTCACTGCTGAGTCACGGCAGTCACTGGCACACTTCTTATTTCTGTCTGAAGCTTGCTTTACAGCCTTCTGGCTAACACAGCGTCTGGCACTTTTTCTTAGCTCTCTAACCACTTCTTCAGAAAGAGCTTTGCTAGGAACTTCAGGCAACTTATTCTATCTACCTCCAGGGCTCAACTGGCTTCCCGAGCTGTTTCCCCACCTGGGAATTGACTCCTCCAGCTTCCTTTCTCTGAGGTACCTTGAGACACGTTTCTGCCTTGATTCCAGGGCTCTCTGCTGCTCAGCTCCCAGCTGCTCCGGACTCTCTTGCTGCGTGCTTTCCTGCAAGTTCTGCCGTGTCTGCTGCTGCCTGCTTTGCTTCTCACCTTCCCCCCTTCTATCAAACACTGAAGCAGTTTTAAACTGGTGCTTCTTAGGCACCACGCCTTTCTCCCTGCACACGTGAGAGCTGTTAGGGCTCAACCTAGCTCTAACGTCATTAAGTGGGCGGGGCTTAGTACTAGCTGTAGTCTGACTCGGAGGCTTGTGGTTACTATGGGAACTCTGTTAATCTCTGCTTTTAAAGGCACAGGTCTCACTTTCTTCCCATTCCATCCCTTCTATACAGCTCTCCTTACCACAGTATGCATCTTTGAGGTCTAAGGAGCATAGTCAATCTCCCTGCTGGAAGTAGGGCAGCAGTGTTCCATGGGACGCATCTTGAACTTCTCCCTCACCAGGAACCGTATGAGGTCCCGCAGATCCAGAATAGGCTAAACCTCACCGGTCTTTTTGGGAACCAGGAAGTACCAGGAGTAGAACCCCTTGCCCCTGAAAGGGATGGGACAGGTTCCAGCACCTTGTCGGCCAGGAGCCCAGTGAGCTCTTGCTGAGGCAAGTCCCAGTGAAGGGGAATCATTGGGGGTTCCCCTGGAAAGAATGGGGGAGGCATCTTTTCAAAATGGAGGAGATAGTCATCCCCCACCACCTGCAGGGCCCAGATGTGAGTGGGTGATGTTGGACCACCGACTGGTGTAGAATACCAGACACTCCACCGTGTGCTGTGGGGCTGGACCTCGGGGTGAGTAGAAGCTATACCCAAGAAGTCAAAAACCCCCTCCAGGCTGTGCCTAGGGCGTGGTCTGGGGCTTGGGGGCTTTAGGCTTACATGGGCAATGCCCCTGTCTGTTGGCCTGCTGGCCCTGTTGGGGAGCTGGGAAGTCCGAGTACTGGGGGGTAGTTTCCGTAAGCCTTCCTTTTCTTTGGGTACAGGGACTTTTTCCCCCTCAAAGCCTTCCATCGGGAAGGATCAGTGGTCTTCTTGGAGAGCCTGGTCCTGCTCAGGAACAGACTCCAGCTCAGCGGACTTGCCAAAGAGATTCTCTCCCCAGCAGGGGACATTGACCAGCTTGTCCTGTATCCATTGCTCCAAGTTGGAGGACTGTAGCCAGGCCTGATGGTGGGCACTAATACCCACTATAGCTACTCAGGCCACGACTCAAAGCCATCATAAGTGTCACAAGTGATAAATTTGGATGACTCCTTGACTGTCAAGGTCAGAGTCTGGAACCGCTGAAAAGGTTCCTCCGACAGCCCAGCCAAGAACTTAGCAAGCTCCCTCACCAGGTCCGTCAAGTACATGCCCATGTACAGCTGATAATAAAAGAATAAGAAGACTAAAGCCAAGTCTAGACCATGATCACTTCCGAACCATCTGCCAAGCAATCATCACCCCAACGCTCGACTACTGCAATTCACTGTACCAGGGACTTCCAAAGCATACCATCTTACCAGTCCAACTGGTACAAAACACTGCAGCTCGCTTAATCACAGGAACAGACAGATATGGCCACATCACACCAATACTTAATCAGCTACATTGGCTCCCAATCCATTCCTGTATCAGATACAAATCAACATTAATCATATTCAAGATCATTCACCAACTATCAGCATACATCTTATAAGACATTATAACAAGAGACACAAGTACCCGACCCAGAAGAAATAACAAAAAGAATATGATTATCACAACCCTTGGATACCAAAAGACCACATGAACCACATCTGGAAGAGCACTCACTATCCCTCTATGCTCCATCACTTTGGAACTCTCTCCCAGACAACCTACGGGCAACTTCAGATATCAAGGACTTTAGAAAAAAGCTAAAAACTCATCTCTACACAATTCACTTTGGACATATAACCTAACCACCCAAACAACAACACGATCCAAGTCACCGATTGTTGACTCATAGCAATAGACTAGTAAACACTAAATATGATGCAAAATTGTATATAGTTTGGTCATACTCTCATGACCATGTATATAATTTCTCACACTACCTTCTCCCCTACTTGAAGTTCAATTGTTCCTTGTATAATGTTGGATAAAATTGATCACTGTTCATCCGTTCTATGTATCATATTTAAGTTGTAATGTAAACCGCTCTGAGTGAAGGACAAAGCAGTATAGAAAAATGTTTAAATAATAAAAAAAAATACGCCTGGATACAACCAATGAGCATCAAGCCCTGGTAGCACTTTCTGCCCAAGGTACATGGCACGGGCCTCCCTCCCCAGAGGCACCAAGGAGTGTCTCTTCTGGCTTTTTATCCAGTGCATGGCCGACTCCACCACCATGAAGTTATAAGGCAGCTGTGCCTTCTGGAACTAGGGATCCGGTGGCCAAATCAAGCTGCCTGCTCATAATAGGCACTGAGGCTGGGGACTCCACATGTGGAAGAGAAGCCGTTCCAGGATATGGGGGGAGGGGGAACAGGCACCATGAGTACCTCTTCCGGAAGGGCCTCATATTGGAGGATCTTGAGGTCCTCTACCCAAGAATCCTCCTCGGGCTCTGTGGTAAAGGCGAGGGATTTGCTATGCCCCTGACAAAGATCAAGAAGACCGTCCTCGGGCGGGGGACCTCCGGAGGAGAGGGGCTTGAGGGGACATCCTGATGGAGGCAGGTATCGGGAGACCCCTCATTGGTCTCCAACTCCGACCCCAAGTTGGAGGAGACCTCAAGGATCCTCCAGGCATTGGGCCCTCAGCAGGACACTGACGCCACAGAAGATCTGATGCCCCTGCGCTCTGAGCCAGAGGTACTGACAGGGGGTCCTCCGTTCTGACCAGGACCAGTGCCATGAATCGTCCCAAGGCCAATGGTGCTCGAGGACTAGCTCCACTTTCAGCCACACCCTTGCAGTGGAGGGGCTGGTGGTCAGGACCGAGAGGACCCAGAGGAAATGGGCATTAGCCTCACATTGCTGGTCTAGGAAGGCAGACAGGCTATGCTCCAGGGCCGCCATACTGGCCTCAAGACCAGAAGGCTCCACAGCCACCGGCGCAGGCACTGAGGACCTCGGGCCCAACACTGGCATTATCGAGAGGGTGTCCTTGACGAAGATGGGCTCAGAGGACCAGGACTAATCTGATGCCGATGGGGTCATCTCCCACTGGGGCAGCTTGGAAGGCTGTTCCTAGCCATTGCCCTCTGCACTGCATCGGGAACTCCGATGCTGGTGACCGTGGGTCTTACCCAGGGGTCTGGCATCATCACCCAATGAAGTCCCTGATGACATCTGGCTCTTCAGGGGATGTCCCTCTGAGGACAAACCCCAGTCCGATGCTACACAACCTCAAGGTTCCGATAGGGCCCTACCATCAAATGAGGCCAAGGCCTCCACAACAGCCCCTGAGGGTGCCAGTTCCACGAGTAATGCTGGAGCCAAGACGGAGGTCTTATCAAACATGGATTCCTGCTGCTTCTCACTGTTCATGAAGAAGAGGCATCATGGTCTGCCTCAAGACACCAGAGGCAGCAATCATGTAGGGCCATGTGGGACATGGTGTGCCCACAGCTATTTCAGTGCTTAAAGCCAATGATCGAGGCCAAAGCCGGGAATACAGCACCCACGGGTCAAACTCAATAGGCCCAGCCAGGGAGGGCATGAAGGATTCCTGCGCACTGAGAGAAAAAACCCTGAAGAGGAAAAAGAACCTGAGAAAAATGCTGCGCTGAGGCTGCAGTGGACCTGGGGGGCGAAGGAGATCAGTATGTGTACCGTAGAAGGAATTGTACTGAACAAGAAAGAAAGTGAGAAAAAAAAATCAACCTTTTCCGGGGTGCAGATGGGCTCTGCGGAAAAAAGGAGACTGAGGAAAGATGGCACCCTTGGGTGGGATGGGGACCACGTATGAATGGTAAATCTCCCAAAGGCTTTCTTTGAAAGCTGGGGAGAGGTTACCAGGTGGGCTCTGTCGGTGCCGACATCACCCATATGTGAAGACTGACTTTCTGCTTGTTCCCGGAGAAAAACCCGATCATGACACCTCTACTTGCCAAACAACAATGGCTCCCGATAGTTAAAAGGTTTCAATTTTAAATCGTAATACTTACTTATCAAACCTATTACACAGGCCTGCTCCCTTATCTTCATTCAATCTCAATCCCTTATTCTCCACAACATATTTTAAAATCTTCTTAAGCCTATTATTTAACAGTCCCCTCCAAAATAAGGCTGAGATTACTTTTCTCGAGATACAGCTTTCAGTTATCAAGCTCCCCTTGAAATGCAATTAAAAAGTTTAAATAGGAAATTCAAGAAAGAAATACAAATCCGGCTCTCCAAATCAGGCCTTCAGTTAGCCATCATTGACCCTGTAGGAAACTGGCACATCCCCCCCTCGCCTTACCGTTTCACAGATATAAATGTAACAATTAAATGTTACACCTTTGGGCCCTATTTTTAATATTCGCACCTCAGCTTCCGTTTCAGGGACCCACTGCTCAGCCTTTCCCACTCTCTCTGCCATGTGTCAGTTCAGCCAACCTGGATCGAACTCAGATTCTCTCATAACACAGCGTTAATTCTGCATCCTGTGCCCTGATGGGGCTGGAGACGGAGCTAAGGAGGGAATCCCCTAATGGCGACATGCTGCACGCTGAGCTGGGGAGGCAGACTCCATGTTGCCATCTTGCCTGGGTATCTTCTCTCGTGTTATTTGTTGTCTTCCCTGATTTTGTTGCTCGAGCAGGCGTCTTTGCTGCTTTTCACTTTTCCACCTTCATGCGCATTCCTTGCGATAACTCATTCGATTTTTATTTGCCTAACCTGCTTTTATATAATCTAATTTGACTAATCGAAGGAGAGCCCCTGCTGTGCTGGGCATCATGTGACCCCCTACATGTTACATATTATGAACTCCAGAAGGATGCTGCTGTTGGCATGATGCAAGTACTACAGCAAGCGCTAGTAATAAATGTTAGAGACTGAGATCATCTTCCACATATCCGGCTTAGGTGTGAGGTTCAGTACTGTCATGGTATGCACAAAAGTAACCAAAAAACAACTGCAAGGAAGGGAAATATAATATTCAAACAAACACCAACCTTCCTTAACCCCTACGTTCCCAACTAATACAATAATAGAATAGATTACAAGTTCAATAAAGGCAAACAGGCCTCAGAGAAATCTTCCCCTTCACTTGGCGAAACAAGTCACCATAGGGTTAGATGGTACATTCCACATCACGGGCCAACAGCCTATTCAGTCCTCTGTTATCCATTTTTTGGATGTGAAAATTATGAAATGTGATGGCTGTTTTCATACTACGTTATATGCCAAACCCACTGACAGGAATACTCTGCTTCATTATTCCAGTTATCACCCAGAGCATTTAAGAAACAGCCTGCCTTATTCCCAACTATTACGTTGTCGGCGTATTTGCTCCTCCCATAAGGAGTTTGAATCACAAGCTACAGTAATGATGCGGAAGTTTAAGCAAAGAGGTTATCCAAATTCTCTTTTAAAGAAAGCCTATAAGAGAGCAAGATTCAATCATCGCGAATGGCTACTGTCTCCATCGATAAAGAGTGTACCGGATGTATCTATCCCTATGCAACAATTGGCTACAAATGAATCTACATGTATTACTTGTGTTCTGCCTCATTCTAGTTTGTCAAGCTGGTTGACTTCCTGTATACATCGACGTTGGCGTTTGTTCTCTACTCATTCTACACTTTCTACCCATAGAATACGTGTGGCTTATAAGCGCGACAAGAATTTAAGAGATTTATGTCCTGCGGTTCCTCGACACTGTCAGTTATCTTCTACTGCACATACCTGTTGCAATCGCTGTATATTTTGTGCCATCATGGACCCTATTTTGCCTGCAGTGTTTTCTTCTAAGCCTTATTTTTTGCGAGTCAATACTAATTGTAATTCATCTTTTGTGGTCTATGCTCTGTGGTGCACGTGTTTTAAGCTGTATATTGGCAAAACAACTCGCCTCCTCCGTACACGGCTGACTGAGCATAAATACAGTATTAGAAACACCTTTTATTCAACACTGTATTTTATGTGCTCATACACTTGATGATTTTAAATGTACGGTGGTAGATTGTGTCCCTGCCAGTATTCGGGGAGGAGACCGAGGGAAGTTGTTGCTGCAGCAAGAACAACGGTGGATTTTCAATTTGCATACACTCGCTCCACATGGACTTAACGATAAAATAGATTGGACATTATTTTTTTGATTGGCTACATTGGAGTTCGGGGCGTGCATTCCTCTTGTTTAGGATAGGTTAGCTTTAGTAGGAAATGACATCATTTTTTGACAGCGAATTGGAGTATAGGGGTTGGTCTTTAAAATGTGATGTCAGATGTGGTCGTTGTAGAGTCGGAGGCACTTGTTGCCCGCATGAGTTATCTTTGAGCTGTGGAGTTGTAGTTAATATGTCCGAGTTTATTGTCCCTGAAGAAGCCAGTTAGGCGAAACAAAAGCTTTTGTTGGACTATTAAGAACTTTCTCGGCATTAACTTTGCTTCTCCAATCGAGGCTGTTGGATTCTATACCGGATAACTGAGAGTGTGTGTGGCTTTGCCGACAGCGTGTGTGGGAGACTTCAGCAGAACCTTAAGTTGAGTATGCTGTTTGCATTTTCTATGCTGTTGTAACTCAATTTGAAAGATCTTTATGTCTCTTGTAGGTTATGAAGCCTCTTGTTGAGGCCAGCAAGTACCCGCGCTGGGTACCCCATGCACACTCTTCAGATGTGTGTTTAATTATAATGAATTTCTTTGAAATCCCAAAAAAGTACTTTTAGGTGATACTAGTAATTTATCTTTTAATCAGGTCTGAATTGACTATTGATAATCATTTTTGTAATCTAATTGAAATAATAAAAAGTGAAAAGGCTGTTGGCCCGTGATGTGGAATGTACCATCTAACCCTATGGTGACTTGTTTCGCCAAGTGAAGGGGAAGATTTCTCTGAGGCCTGTTTGCCTTTATTGAACTTGTAATCTATTCTATTATTGTATTAGTTGGGAACGTAGGGGTTAAGGAAGGTTGGTGTTTGTTTTGAATATGCACAAAAGTAACCCATTTGGAGACCTTGTTTGCTCTGAGGGGCAGGGACTTATATCTGCATCGTTGCGACTCACCTTCAGTGAACTCTGGAGTAGAAAATAGTAATTAGATCTTACCTGCTAATTAGTGTTCCTGAAGGAACAACAGTCCAGTCCCTTTTACTTCTGGGTTACGCAACCCTTCCAGCAGCTTGGAGGCTGAGCCCAACTTTTTGGGGGATGGAGCGGTATAAATACCACTGGGACCACCCACCAACTCCAGTATTCGACTGAAAAAGCAGATCTAAATAACTTCTACTCAAGACTTCATAACGTAACAAAATATAAAAACTGAAACCTATGCAACAGGCCTATATATTAAATTTTTTTATTGTTTTTTTTTTAAAATATGTAAAGGGAAAAAGGAGAGGAGGCCTGGTAACAACCTGAGGAGATGTCTGCTTCTACACAAGCCGGCTTCCCCCTGCTCTCCTTCCTGCCGTACCGGCCCTACGCCCGGTCCGATGCCTTGCCATGAACCCGAGGTCTGAACAGTTGCCGGAAGCGGGTGGGATCAGGGACTGGACTGTCGTTCCTTCAGGAACACTAATTAGCAGGTAAGATCTAATTACTATTTCCTTATCGTCACTCCAGTCCAGTCCCTTTTACTTCTGGGACGTACCAGAGCAGTTCAACCCTGGGTGGGTTCCGGCATACCGGACTGAAGAACCGCTAGCCCAAACCGGGCGTCCGCTGCACTCTGCACGTCCAGCCTATAGTGCTTGGAGAAAGTATGCAGCGATGACCAAGTCGCTGCCCTACAGATGTCCAGCGGAGGAACCAGGGAAAATTCCGCCCAAGAGGCAGCCTGAGCCCGAGTGGAGTGTGCCCGCAGCCCCACCGGAACCTGCTTCCCCTTCAGGATGTAAGCGGAGGCAATCGCCTCTCTGATCCACCTGGAGATGGAAGCCTTGGCAGCCGCCTCACCTTTGTGCGGCCCTCCAAACTGGATGAATAGTCGGTCAGACTTTCGGAATGGCGCTGTGCGAGAGAGGTAACGTTTCAAGGCCCTCTGGACGTCTAGGAGACGCAGCTTGTCATTCCTACCTTCCTGCCCCTTGGATGCTAAGACTGGTAGGGTAACTGTCTGGTTCACATGAAAAGGAGAGATAACCTTGGGTAAAAAGGATGCACTGTTCGCAGGACCACTTTGTCCTTGAGGAAGGACAGGAAGGGGGCTGGGAAGATAGCGCCTGCAATTCCGAGACCCTTCTGGCCGAGCAGATGGCGACCAGGAAGACTGTCTTTAGGGTTAAATCCTTTAAGGAGGCTCTTTTTACTGGCTCGAAGGGTACCCCGATCAAGGCATTTAGCACTAAGTTAAGGTCCCAAGGAGGGATGACCGATCTCCGTTGCGGACGCAGCCGACTAACCGCTCTTAGGAACCTGGAGACGTCCAGGTGTGCCCCAAGGGTTTGCCCCGGACCTTTCCTCTATAGCAAGAGATAGCCGCCAGCTGAACCCGCAAGGAGCTGTGCGCCAGACCTTTATCAAAACCTGCTTGCAAGAAGTCCAGAACCTCCGGGACCGAGGCCGAAAGGGGCTTCCGACGATGCTCTGCGCACCAAGCTTCGAAGATGCGCCAAACCCTTACATAAGAAAGACAGGTCGAGCGCTTCTTGGCCTTCAATAGCGTCGAGATTACAGCTCCTGAGTAGCCTCGTTTTAGAAGTCGCGCCCTCTCAATAGCCAGGCCGTAAGCGAGAATCGATCCACGTGAGGCATCCGGACAGGACCCTGCCTCAGTAGGTCCCTTTTGTAAGGAAGCCGCCAAGGACGGTCGGCGAGCAGTCTGATCAGATCGGCATACCAGGGGCGGCGAGGCCAATCCGGAGCTATGAGGATTACCAAGCCCTGGTGAGACTCCACCCGTTGGAGAACTTTTCCGATCATAGCCCAAGGAGGGAATACATAGAGAAGACCTTCTGAAGGCCACTTTTGAGACAGGGCATCTAAACCTTCGGACATCCTTTCCTTCCTTCGACTGAAGAATCTGTCTACCTTGGCTGTAGAGAACCGTGCCATGAGGTCCATGACTGGACGACCCCAAAGGGCCACTATCTGGTCGAAGGTCTCCTGTTCTAGTTCCCACTCTCCGTGGTCTATCTTGCACCTGCTGAGGAAGTCAGCTGTGACGTTGTCCTCGCCCGCCACATGCTGCGCTGAGAGTGCCAGTAGCCGGGACTCCACCCACTGGAAAAGAGAGTCCGCCTCCTTCTCCAAGGCGTGACTGCTGGTGCCTCCCTGGTGGTTGATGTAGGCCACCGCGGTGACATTGTCGGAGAGAACGCGAATTGCCTTTCCTTGCACTAAGATCCTGAACGCCTTGAGAGCTAGGGTGACGGCCCGCAATTCCAGTCTGTTGATGGGCCACTGTGATTCCAACTGTGACCAGCGACCCTGGACGAACTGGTCCTCGCAGTGCGCTCCCCAGCCTGACAGGCTGGCATCCGTCGTCAACAGCAACCACTGATGGGGATCGAGGGGCATTCCGCGGTCCAGATTCTTCGAACACCTCCACCATTGGAGGGACTGTTTGGTCCGCGGAGCGCAAGGTAACTGCATTGAGAGAGGCTGATGCTGGGGAGACCAACGACGCAATAGCGCCCGCTGCAGTGGTCGCATGTGGGCCCTGGCCCATGGCACCACCTCTATTGATGCCGCCATAGTTCCCAGAACCTGAAGATAATGCCACGCCGAGGGATTTCGTCTGGCTAGAAACTGCGTGATTAGACCTCTTAGTTCCCTTGATCTTGACCGAGACAGGAATACTCTGCCCCTGAGGGTGTCGAATCTTGCTCCGAGGTACTCGAGTTCCTGAGAGGGAGTCAACCTGCTCTTTGTCCGGTTGATGACCCACCCCAACTCCTCTAGGACCTGAATCACTCTGGACATTGCCGAATGACTTTCCTGTTCCAACTTTGCGCGGATCAGCCAGTCGTCCAAGTAGGGATGCACTAATATTCCCTCCTTCCGGAGGAAGGCCGCCACTACGACCATTACCTTGGTGAACATTCTGGGAGCCATGGCTAGGCCAAAGGGCAGGGCCTGGAACTGAAAGTGGCCTCTTGGCACTGCGAATCTCAGGAACTGTTGATGGGACTTCCTGACCGGGATGTGCAAGTAGGCTTCCGTCAAGTCGAGGGAAGTTAGGAACTCCCCTCCCCTCACGGCCGCTATGACTGAACGTAGGGTCTCCATCCGGAAGTGAGGCACCCTGAGGCAGCGGTTGACCTGTTTTAGATCTAGGATTGGTCGAAAGGAACCTTCCTTTTTTGGTACCACGAAGTAAATCGAGTACCGACCAGATCCGCACTGGTCTGGAGGTACTGGAATTACCGCCCCTAAAGCTATTAGACGGGCCAGAGTTGTTTCTATTGCCGCCCTTTTTGTTGATGCGCCGCAGGGCGACTGAACAAATGCTGGTGGAATTTGTTTTGCGAATTCGAGCGCATAACCTTCTCTGATCACCTCTAGGACCCATTGATCGGACGTGACACGGGTCCAGGCGGGGAGAAACAGCCTCAGGCGGCTGCCTACCAGCCGTCCTTCCCCCTGAACCCCCGAAATCTCATTGTTGTTTCCTAGGGCCTGAGAAGGAGGAGGAGGATGCCCCAAATCCCCGACCTGCCCCTCGAAAACCTCTGAAACCTTGTCCCTTAGAGGGAAACCGGCCCCTGGAAAAGGAATTTGATCTGGCTGTGCGAAATCTCCGCGCCTCCCTAGGCTGGGTGCGCACAGGGGCTAGGAGGCGGCCTTGTTTTGGTCTATCTTCTGGAAGTCTACCTCCCTTAGACTCGCCCAGATCTTTAACCAGCTTCTCTAAATCCTCCCCAAATAATAGTTTCCCTTTAAAGGGGAGCCGACTTAGGCGCGCCTTCGAGGAAGCATCAGCTGCCCAATTACGTAGCCACAGATAACGTCTAGCCGCCACCACCGAGGCCATGTTTTTGGCTAGGCTTCTGATGAGGTCATACTGACTATCCGCCAAGTAGGCTGTGCCGGATTCCACTCTGGCCGAGTTCGCCTGAATCTCGGCCGAAGAGTCCTCTGACTGAAGCTGCTGAGCCCATCTTAAGCAGGCTCGAGCCACCCAAGCTCCTGACACGGAGGCCTGCAATGCGAGGGCGCTTACATCAAAGGCTTGTTTCAGGAGCGTATCCAGCTTCCTGTCTTGTGCGTCTTTTAAGGCTGAACTGCCCTCAACTGGGATAGTCGTCTTCTTAGTAACTGCTGATACCGCTGCATCCACTCTGGGCGATTTCAGTAGTTCCTTATCTGACTCTGGGAGAGGGTATAGGCGAGACATGGTTCTGACTCCCCTTAAACTGGATTCCGGTTGGTCCCATTCTTCCTGGATCATCTGGCGCACCACCCTGTGGACTGGGAAGACCTTCTGGGATCTCCTAATGGCCTGAATTAAGGGGTCCTCCAATGCCTCCTCCTGCGATGGTATGTCTGAGGCCACATTGAGTACTTTTAATGATTCATTAATTAAAGCCGGGAGCTCCTCTCGCCAAAAAACCCTGACTATCCGAGATTGATCTTCTTCCGGGATCTCTCCTTCTTCCAGCTCCTCCTCATCCTCGTCCAGATCCTTAACCGAGCCATCCTCCTCAGGAGCCCCCTGGGAAAAGGACGGTAGGAGGTCTTCCCCATCCAGACGCGGACACTTAGAAGGGATGCTAGATTCCGGGTTGATAGCCCCGAGGAGTCTGGCTGATTTTTCTTCCACTGGAGTGGTAACCTCCTCTGCTCCTAGGCCCTGCTTGCGCAGGCAGTAGGCCTTATGGAGTAAGAGGATGAAGTCAGGGGAGAAAAATTCTCCGTCCCCCCCCGCACTCGAGGGTGGGGGCGGAGGAAGTAGGAGAGGCGTGGGTAGGTCAGAGGGGGTAGAGATTGAACCCTGGGACCCCCTTCCCCTACTAGAGGGTCTGTTGGTCCCTGGGAGGGCTGCAATATTTCCTGTTCTACTGAAGCAGCCACTGCGGCGCAGCTCCTGCAGATTCCTGCCTCTGCGGAGGTGCCCCTGCGCGTACCACAGGAAGGACAGCGCGGCTTAGATGCCATGAGGGAAGGCTGGGGCTTATGCTTGCAGGCCCCTGAAATCATAGCCCGATTACTCTTTAAAATCCTTTTTAAAAAATCCTAAAATCCTTTTTAAAAATCCTTTAAAAACCCTCAGAAGATTCAAACAGATTGACTGAAATTAAACTCAATAGGACTGCAATGAAATAAGAGTGATTAAAATTAACATTAATTAAAATTAAAATCGAAATCGAACATAAAATCAAAAATTAATTCGAAAATTAATTAAAATTAGTGGCTAACACTTCTTTATCCCCTAAGGGAGGTACTTGCGGTTTACAGGGCTAGAGGATCCTGGGCCCGATGCTGTGATTACCACCCGAGGGCTCCACACGTGGTAGGCCTCACCACGTGGAGCCTGCCCGGGAGGACCGAGAGAATGTCCCTGGTGCCTGTCTGCTCCCCGACGCTGAGTCCGGCGCTGAGCCCCACTGAAGCACGTGTGCGATCGCCGTCTGATCGCACCGCGTGGTAACCTGGGCACCGCGCGGTTCGCCTCCGCGGTCAATGGCATCGGGCCGGGATGGGCGTTTCACTCCGGTTGGCGTTGCAGCCTCTAGCGCTCAGCCACCCTCAGGGCTTTGGCGCGAGGCTGTTTCCCCCGAAGACGGCAGAACTAGAAGCACAGAAAGCTGGGTAGAGCAGAGCACCTCCTCGCTGCTGCAGACCCGAGAATTCGCTCTGCGAGCCGTGCCGGAGCCCGGGGGGGGGGGGGGGGAAGAGAGAGGAAGGCAAACCTTAAAGGAGCAGAGCCCCCTAACCAAGAAGCTAAAGAAATAAAGGTAAATAAAAGTAAAATTAAGTAAAATTAAGGTAGGACTCCAGTAAGCCCAAGGATTACAGAACCCTCCAGCTGCTTGGAGGCTGAGAATACTGGAGTTGGTGGGTGGTCCCAGTGGTATTTATACCGCTCCATCCCCCAAAAAGGTTGGGCTCAGCCTCCAAGCTGCTGGAAGGGTTGCGTAACCCAGAAGTAAAAGGGACTGGACTGGAGTGACGATAAGGAACACGTATAATCATTTTATGTATCTCTCAGGGACAATCTGAGTGGGTACCTGAAGCAACATGCTGTTGAGTTACCCAAGGTTACAAAGCGGGTCGGTGAGAAGCAGAATTTGAACTCTGGCTTCCCTTGGTCCTAGTCGATTGCTCTAACCACTGGATCACTCTTCTGTTGCATAACAGGTAAATACCCTCCGCTTGGTTCTTAGTGGTTAAATCCATTGAAGCAAGTGGCCGTCATATACTATGTTACTATGATGGCATTTTGCTATTACCACGATGCAAAACACAACTTTATGCATCACTCTCCCTAAAAAAAAGATATTATAGCAAACTGGTTAATACTTAGTGGAAAGGTCCTAAGGTTCCGTTAAATCTACAACTTGTTTGAATTATATTTATACACAAACTATACAGAATTTTGTATCAATAGCCCAATTATTATTCCTCTGACGAACGTAGCTGCTTCCAAAACTAAGGCTAAAAGCATTTGAGAATAAACGGCTGCTGGTGGTATGGTATTGACTGTAAGGGTCTCCCTCATGTTGTGGGCCCACAAAAGCTCCCCTTATTGAGGACTGGCTTAGGGGGACAGCTACATTTTCGTCATATGAGTAGGGCCAATGCAAGCTTATTAGGTGCCTTATGTGAACCCTTAACCTCCTTGCCACCAATTAACTTTCAGGCCCCTAGGATCGTGCCCCTCCTCTCTGGAGCTTGATAATTAAACTCAGCAATCATGATCACCTCTTCCAGCATGATCATGTAAAACAAGAAGGGATATGACACTCAAAAGTATATAAACGGTTTCATATGCATAATTAGGGACATTTCCAGAAGCCATTTACCTGGCAACTGGGCTATTTGAAAACTGCTCATCCATCCTGCAGCAGAAGTAAATTATGATGGCTCTTTGAGTTCATGAGCTTGGCAGGATTTATTTGTATGCTTTGACAGCTTTGAAGGCATGACATCCTTTTGCCCATCAGTTTCAAGGTGACTGGAAAAGACTGGCGTTTCCCTCTCTTTTATTTAGGTTATCTCTTAGTTCTCTGTTTTTTCATTATTTTATCTTATATTGCTGGGGTGCCTGAGGTAGTATTATTTAGGTCAAAGTACTGGGGTGAATAAGAGAGCTGTAACTTGAGTATTTGGGCAGGGGCAAGCTGAGGCTATGGTCATGGATTGTGTAAGTGTATGTTGTGCTTGTGTGCCATGCAATAAAAATTAATTATTTATAAAATGCAGAAAACAATTGCCTTATTTTCTGGGATTAAAGGGAGCTTTTTATTCCTGTGGCATGAACAATTCCCTGTTTTGCATGAAGCCTGCTGAAAGGAGGAGAGAATACAAGGCTGCAGCTATTGTCACTTATTAACAGGATGTTCCTGGACTTGGATGAGGGATCCAGAAATGAGAGTGAAATGGACTAAAGAGAAACAGAGAACCAGACCATACGGCCTATCCAGTCTGCCCTTCCATACAAACTCTAAGCTCTACAGTCCCTTTTTTCCCCTTTAGAGATCTTCTATTTGTCCCATGCTTTCTTGAATTCAGATACAGCCTTTGTCTCTAGTACATCCACCAGGAGACTATTACATGCATTTACCACTCTTTCCGTAAAGAAACACTTCCACAAATTACTCCTGCGTCTATCTCCTTTCACTTTCATCCTATGTCCCCTCATTACAAAGCTTTCTTTCAATTGAGAAGCTCTCTTCCTGTGCATTTTTGCAATGGAAATATTTAAATGTCTCTATCATATCTCCCCTCTTTCTTCCAAAGTCTGCATACTGAGATCTTTATGTCTCTTCCCATATGCCTTATAACAAAGCCCACTGACCATTTTGGTAACCACCCTCTGCACCGTCTCCATCCTGTTTATATCCTTTTGAAGGTGCGCTCTCCAGAATTGCACACAATATTCTAAATTAGGTCTCACTGAAGACTTACACAAAGGCACTATCACCTCCTTCTTCCTGCTGGCCATTCCTCTCCCTATGCAACTAAGCATCCTTGTGACTTTTGCTGTCCCATTTTCTACCTGTTTAGTCACCTTAACATCATCAGAAACAATCAACCCTTGATCCCGCTCTTCTTTCATGGGCAGAAGTACTTCATCCCCTATACTGTACTGCTCCATTGTGTTTTTTCAGCCCAAGACGTCTTGGGAGCTTTACTGCAACATGTCATAAATGTGCAAGTCTATTTCAGAGACACAAATCCAAGCAGGCTACAGAATGCCCTCAAATGTAATAAACATATTGAAATGTGACCAATAAAAGTTGCCATGGAATAGTTCTACTGCAGTGAAATCTTCTCAGTCACTTTCACCTGGCCGTTCTTGTTTATCCTTACTTCCAAAATCTCAGTAGCAGCCTTAGTTTCACTGTTGCATCTTAAAACAGCAGGAAAGTCCCTTGAAGGGCAGTGGGCTGGAAAAGTATTGGAAGGTTCCTAGTGTTGGAGCTGCAGTAGTGCTGTCCGTGGTGGTTTCCTTGTACCCAGTGGAATCCCGGGCTGCTAATGAGACGCAGTCCATGCTATTATTTCCCTTACAGACTTGCTTGGCGTCTGAAATCAGTTCATTCCTTTACGGGCTTTATTTTCAGCAGTTTTCCATTTCCCACTGTTTGTCCCCCTTCTCTTCTGGAGAGCTTTGACGTACTGTCTGATGATATGATACCTAAAAACATAAATTTTTTTCAAATTTGTTTTCAATTTTCTTTAAAAGATATAATTGTGTAAGCATTTTTAGATAACATATACAGCATTGTCTATTAAATTTGATTTGGATGCTATCATCTTTTCTTTTTGGAAAATAAAGGCGACAGACACTTGTCACATCTTGTGCAAGTTACCCCTCCCCCCACTAAGGTCGGTGAACATCTTGTTGTACACTAAAAGCACATTTTGGTAAGGAGGTATGCGTGCAGTTGGAAATATGCATATACACAATTCTGCTTCAAGGCTAAAGTCATCACCGCACAGCGATAGGGGATGGGGAAAAAAGGGGGCACCTGCGTGTGGTCTGAGCTTTTCTTCAGCTAAGCTGCTAGAAGGACAAAAGGGTACAGCTGGATGAAACCCTCCAAGAGCACACAGGTATCAATGGTGCTGAATGCTTACAGAAAAATGGGAGGAGAAAGGCACTGGGTTTACAGACCAAAAAGTCTGTTTTAATACTCAAGACCAGTCGTCGATCTTGGGCGAGTTCTGTTGTTGTATTAGGTACAGCGTAACTTGGTATAAATGCTTCTTGATACAAGACTCTCAGGGAGTGGTATGTAACATACTCATTTGCTTGTAATATTTGTATCATTATTGAACACTGACTATAATAACAATAACTAATCAACCTTATGTTTCTATAAAAGAATAGAGATTGCCCTCTAGAGGTGTAAAACCTTATTATTGGACTAGAAATATATACAATTTTACAGTATAGGTATAGGATGCAATGTGCTAGTGGTGTATACCATTGAGTCTGAAAACAGTGCAGATATATTACAACTATGAGCCTATGCCAGGAAAAAATATTTTTATTGATATCGGGCCCGATTTTTGAAGGCATTTACCCGGTTAACAGCCCATGTTAACCGTGTAAATGCCTTACTTACACATCACCCCCATTCTAAAAAATCTCCACTAGCTCCCAATCAGCTCCCGCATCAGATATAAGACGGTCATAAATATATTCAAAATCAAATAACAGACCTCAGCACTCAGCCTACAACCACTCATACAACCCGACAGCAGCACAAGACCGAGGAGGAGAGGCACCTCCGACCTCATCAATACACCAAAAGACTTCACCAAGGTACGCAAGGACACCGCAAAAAGAGCTCTATTGCTGGCAGCACCTGCAATCGGGAACACCCTCCCTGATGACCTACAATCGACGACAGACATCAAGGACTTTTGGAAACAGCTCAAGACGACCCTCTTCATTGAGCACTGCGGTGACGTCACATAATCTGCCCGCCAGCCCGGACTACAGACCAACCCCCCCCTCCCTTTCTCATTCATGTACATAGTATTGTAAAGTAGCGCACTCTGTAAATAGCCCACCACGAATCAGCGCCAACTTACACACACACGCATTCACTGTATAACACTGCATGCACACACAAATATCATTATACTTCGATTGTTTGCGGTATAAACCGCCTTGATTACAGGAGAAGGCGGTATATAAATCCTTTTAAATAAAATAAATAAATAAAACTCAGGGATTTTCAAAGGCACCTACACGGCTAGTGCCTATGAAAATCCACGATTAAGTCCCCTACCTGCCCCGATGCTATCGGTTAGCATCGGGGTGTTCTGGGGCAGAGAAGAGGTGGGGAATGGCCCTAATCAGGTAGCAGCAATTTTGGATGCTGCCCAATTAATGCTTTGCACCTTAAAGATAGGTGAGGAAAACTCTCGGGCTAACTGGGCAGCTTCCAAAATTGCTGCTGCCTGGTTAGGCTCAGTAGCTTTCTGGCTGTACGGCAAACCTCAGATTTTCACTTCCATCGCTGCAGAAGTGAAAATCCAGAGTTAAGGGGTCGCAGACAGGGCAACATGGCTACGGAGCTTAACCCTGCCAACTGAAAATCGGGCCCATCCTAATTAGGATTTTGCAATCACCAAGGCCTGGCATAAATCCATGAAAAGGATCTGTTGTGATTATTGAATAATTTTAAAGGCAATGTAGAGTGGAGGAGTGGTTAGTGCACTGGCTTGGTAACCAAGAGACCAGGGTTTGATTCCCACTAGCAGTCCTTGTAGGCTTTGGCAAGTTACTTAACCATCCATTGCCTCAGAAGAAAGGCCTGGCAATCTACTGCCAAGAAACCCCAGGGGCTGCTGGGTCAGCATTGACTCAAAGGCACACATGCATTTTTGTAGATGTTAAAGCACCCAGAAAGTCTATGAAATGAGAAATAAAAACCTAAACCCATCCTAAAGAGAGAGGGAGAATGTGATGCAGACCCTGAGATGCTGAAAGCCATTGACATTGTAACAGGAAGTGAACTGGTGAGACTATATAGATCTTTTGTGCTGTCATTTTTCCTGTTTCAGGCCTCTATGGCCAGGTACCAGCAGCGGTATCAGAGTTCTGATTCGTCAGCAGAATTTAATCTCAAGCACTCAAAGGCCATTTTTATCCAACCACATGAAGGCAGGCATCATTCTGACCACAGTTCAAATCAACGGTATTGAATTTTAGTCAAATAACTAGAGCAGCGGCATTGCCTGACGGCATGATCAGTACAAGTTTACCCTAACCAGTCTGATTTCTGTGAGTAGCCTGTATTTATGGGTAAAAAAGGATACCAGAGAACTGCCCACAGGAAAGGACAAGCACAAGAAATGGGGTTGTGCCTGCTTGGAAGAGAATAAACGTCTCTAGCTGAGAATAACATGCTGTTATCATCGTTTCATTGAAACACGTTACTAGGCTGGCAATGGATCACTGGAGAGATACCGGCACTGCTTTAAAATCAAAGAGCGTGTTTAACACCATATGCAACAAAACCAGCACTTGCAATATGCTTTCAGATGGACCAGGGGGGGGAGAGTGAGAGTTGAAAACCCAAGTTCAAACCTGTTTAATTCTGCAACCAAACACAAGATTTATTAAGCTTTATCTTTCAAAACTAGTCCGATTACAGAGCAATAATAAGAACTTTGAACAAACATAATTCCATTTTTTTTTTAATTGAACAAGGTCACTTTTCAATGTATTGCTTTCATGGGTTTAATAGAAGACCCAGCATTCAAATACCTCATGGTTCTGTTTTCAAAAGAACTGAGCTTTGCTTATAAACTACATTCAGTTAAAATGAACCAGAAAAATGAATCTTCTGTGGTTAATTGTTTAGTGCAAGGATAGCAAAACCTTACAATAAGTCAGCTAGCTCAGTAGTGAAAGACGGACAGCTTGGGTTTCAGGGAGGAAACTGTTCTTTGAAGTTGCATACATTTTTCTGATACTACACGGCCTAAACTGTTAACACAGATTGTCTCTTTTTTGGTGTGTATATATTCGAAGTGTTATCAATTTCAAGCAACTGCTTTTTAAGATTACCAGTTGGAGAAGTCAAGGTATCTGTTTCACAAAAGGTTCCTTGGGAATTCTTGTTCTGTGATCCCTGGAAAACTGGGGAAGGAGTATAAAAATACTGCGGGTAACTGCAAAAGTCCAACACGTGTATGTGAAAAGTTCTTCCAGAGGAGACTTTTTGCATTGTTGTGTCTTCCATTCATTTGCCACCTGATCCCTCGAGAGGTATCTGCAGTTTCAATCATGGTATGTTTTCAAGTGTATGGATCTAGGAGAAAGAAAAATAGGCATTTATGAAAAGCTATAATAAACTGAAGTAGAGCATTTTGAAAAACCTATTAAGAGACTAGGGGGAGTAACATTCTTTGGAGAGTGGCAGATGCATGAAACAGCTATGCGGTACTCTTTCCAGCAACTTCTGAAAGTCTGAGACTATGATACTGTAAAAAAGGATCAATTTACTTCTTGAAGGTTTACTCATAGACTCTGAGACATGTGTCTTCACATCAAGTAAAATGATTTGGTTGCTGGGCTGGCTTTGGTGGGGGATGAGGGATGGGCAGGCAAAGCAATGACTTGGGACTCTAGCCCTACAAGGGACCCCCCTTAGGGGTACTGAGCATTAGCACCAGAACAGAGATTTAGGGTACTTGGAACAGACTGGGCTCACTTAGGGGCATGTTTACTAAACTGCAGTCACGGTCAGTGTGGGGTTTAGCATGTACCAAGTGCACTGTGATAACTGTTACCGCACACCAAACATGTTGCCACACTAAGAATCCCACACTACCCGCTTAGTGCATGTTGGGACAGAAACTGGGTAGTTTGGAGGCAGAGGGTGCACACTGTGGTTAGCATGGCTGTTTTTAACACACACTGTCAATGTTGCACTTTGTGTGGGTGGACTTACCACTACCTCAGTGGGTGGCATTAACTGCATCTGCAGTAATAGCAGCTAAGTGCTTAGTGTGGGGGTGGCGCAGAACCCATTCTAACTATATGGGGATATGCTGGGCACACCTCCATTTGTTAGTGTGAGTTTGGCAGCACCCTCATGCTAAGTTTCAGGGCTTAATGCACAATGCACTGCCACATTTTAGTAAATATGCACCTAAGTTCCTATTCAGTGCAATACATAAATTTAGGCACATGATGGTGTGTATTTTAATCCCTTCCCAAAGCAGAGATGGAGGAGGGCCAGAGATAACCTAGGAACACATCAGGAAAAGGGTTCATATGAAAACATGTAACTGAATAAGAAGTAGTGACAAGTCTATCATGGGTAAGGGTAGGGGGACTGATTAGTAGGTCCGAATCAGAGAGATTGTTTTCTGGCAGTAGTTCAAGATCCTTCTTTTGCCCACTGATCGACTCTGCAAGGGGACCACCAGCCTCAATGTCCAGAAAGAACTATTGCTGAAACAGAAATACATCAATGTCTTTAGGCTACTGGATGGGTGTAAAAAGGAGGGCATAATGAGGCAGCAGATAAGGATAATGCGATACCACACAATTCAGCAGGAATATCAAGTTAGCCTGCAGAGCCCCTTAATCCAGCCAGCCTCCTCTCTTCCTAGTTCAGATCTTCCACACATAGCCTTGTTTCAGTACCTGACCTTCAAAGATCATGGCAAAATCTGGAGGGTATGAGGAGAAGAGAAGCTGTCACAGTGCATGAGAGGAGACTGTATACACCCATAACATCATTCTTGGGTGGAGGGGAAGCGAAAAGGACTAGATTCTACTCTGAGACCACCACCACAGGCTTCCACCACCATTTTCTGTCTGGCATCAACAGCTGAGACCATCTGCTGAGACCATACAGGAAATTAAGACTGGCGATGTTTATGAAGGAGTGAAAGGAGAGATGACTACAACGGTGCTGCCCAGCAAGAGAAGATAAGAGTGCTCGCCCTTCCAATACAGCTGGAGGTACCTTGCTTCTACTTCAGCACCAGCAGAAACCAACCCTGGGCTTAAAAGAACAGGACCGCCGCTGTGAGTGAAAAAATAAAATTTGGATCATAGAGACACTAGTCAGATCAACCCCTTGCTCTTGTCTCATTTTTCACTCCCCATCACCCCTCTCACATGCTGTGTTCCTTTCAGGCCCTTCAAAGAAATGAGTTGCAACCAGTGGGTTACTGATGAGAAATTCCCGGTACAAAAAATATACAAATCCAAGATGTATCAGGAGAGGGGGGGGGGGGAGTCATACAGCAATATTAAAATAAATACCTCAGTTGTTAGTGCCTAGCATCCCTTTTGAGGCATGCTACCTCAATGGCAGATCACAACTGGAAAAGCAATTCCTAGTATACTCCAATTTGTCCCTGCTAATACAACAGCGCTCACTTGGTTTACAGCTTGTTGTGCTGTGAGAGCTTATGTGCATCAGGGATGCTGACAGCTAAGCTATCGGTAGCTTAACTACTGGAAGGGTCTCCCAAAATGGACAGGTCTCAGCTGAGGTGCCAGACTAAGACAAACCATCCATTTGGGCAGCAGCAGAATGGGTTGGTGTTGGCAGCGGAGGATCACATTTCTGTGACAACGACAACAACACTAGAATTACCTGCGTGGAAGAAAGGCCTGGCAATCTACTTCCATATCTTGCCACAAAAACCCAATGGATAATCGCAACAAAACAAATTTCACTATAGTGCTGGAAGATGAGAACTCCAAATCGGAATTAGCTACTGGGGATGAGCTGAAGACTTTTCAGAGTAAAGCCAGCATTCATGATGTGGTTGGATCAAAGCCCTCAGGACGTCTGACTGCTGATGTAGCTGTGCATGAAATAAGAAAGTCAGAAGCTGCAAAGATTTCTTACATATTGGGACATGGAACATACAAAGCATTAATCAAGGGAAGTTGGAGGTGAACAAGAATGAAACAGAACATGTACAACTCAATCTGTTGGGGGTCAGTGAATTGAAATGGACTGGCATCAGACACTTTGCATCTGATGATCACATGGTCTACTATGCTGGAAATGAAAGACAAAGAAGAAATGGTGTTGCATTTATAATAAAGAAGAAACTTGCAAGAACTGTAATGAAATACAATGCAGTCAGTGAACACTTAATTTCTATTCGTGTACGAGGATTGCCCATCAACACAACTATAATTCAAGTATATGCCTCAACAACAGCTGCAGAAAAGGAAGAAGTGAATGAGTTCTACGAATAAGTACAATTTGAAATTAACAGAACATGCAAACAGGATATCCTCAGTAATTGTGTGACGGGAACGCAAAGGTTGGGAACAAATAAGAAAGCAAAGTAGTTGGAAAATATGGACTTGGCAACAGAAATGAAGCTGGAGAAAGACTGATAGAATTCTGCAAGACCAACGGATCTATTCATCTCAAACACCTTCTTTCAGCAACACAAGCAGCAACTGTACAAATGGACTTCACCTAATAGAGACTGTACAAAAATCAAATTGGCGAAGAGGTCACGTGATGCGAGCAGAGTAGTGGTCGCATCCTGGGAGTGCTCCGTGCCCCACTGCCCAAACCGGCGATTTTGAACCGTGTAAGCCCGCGGAAAACCGATGAAAAGTTCCCTCGGGTACTTTGGAGGGCATCAAGAGCTCCGGTGTGAAGTTTAGAGGACAGATCAAATGGCGACGGCACCAAGTCGGCCAGGCGAGAGCGGGAGCGGGGGACAGGCTCCAGAAAAATGGCTGACCATGGCCACACCATCTGGCTCGCCCAAATCCCCGGCCTCACTGGACGTGATGTCAGCGGCGGTGGCCGCGGCTCTATCGCCGCAATTTGAGGCACTTCACGAAAAAATGGACAGTCTGCGGGCCTCGGTGGACAGCCTTGGGAGTAGGCTTCAAGAGGCAGAGGACCGCCTGGGGCAAGCGGAGGAGAAGATCGGGACACTGGAGACGGAGGCTGCTGGCCTAAGGCACCAGCTTGCACTGCACGAGGCTAAACCGGATGATCTGGAAAACAGATCACGGCGCTGCAACCTCCGAGTTATGGGACTATCTGAGAACATAGCAGACAAAGATCTGCAGGGCCATTTGGAGATGTTCTTTGCACAGTTATTGAACGGCGAGGAGAGTGGCGGCCCGATCCGAATTGAACGAGCACACCGTGTTGGCGGTAAACAGGCAAAGGATGCCCGGCCAAGGATTGTGCTCGTAAAGTTTGCCTTCTGTTCCCCAAAAAAGAAGGATCCTACGTGCAGCCCGACAGAAAGGGGAAATTCTACAACAACGCGAGGATCCGCGTGGCGCAAGATTACTCAGCGCATGCTTGAGTAAGAAGCGCCGTGCATACGCTCCTTTGTGCGAAAAAACTAATTGGCGATGGAATCCGCTTCCCGGTGCAGTATCCGGGCTAAATACACATCACCCACGAAGGATCCCACCACGGGTTTGCAGCGGCGCGGCGGCAGCAGGGGTATGTGAATCGACTGACTGCCATAGAACAAACACCCCCACTACCTCCTCGCTGAGCCTCCTGGAGTGATCTGCTTGGGGCGATTAGCTGCTTCGTCGAGAAAGGCAACCGGAGAGGACACTAGGCCTCAGCATCAGTCAGGCCTGTATATTTGACTGCCGTAGAATAACAAAGTACCCATTGAATTGCATTAGGCCATTGTTGAGCTTGTTACAAACTTACGTTGCAGTGATCGGTTACATTGTTTCGGATTCTTCGGGGCTACTTAACAAAGTATCGTTGTTGAAAATATTATCTCCCTTGTTTCGCCTTACTACTATCCTGATCAGTTTGCTCTCTGACGTAGAATTGTGTATTACTTGGCAGTCTGGGGGGCGAGATGGTTCTTATCTAGGTCTTCATAATTTTGTTTAATTTCTCTCTCAGTATTATTAAATCAGGCCCAAGGGACTAAGGCTATGTTCGACGAGCAGGTCCTAAGCCATAAAGTAGTCAGGTGGGACGGAGGGAGATGCCCTACTACTTATCTGTGTAAGAAGTGAATCCAGGGGGGTTGGTCCAGACCTCGCAGGCAACGAACCTAGCAGACTGGATTAAAACGTATGATTATGTTGGCAGCTAAGCTCTCTGTTAGTATTAACATATATTAGCCTCTGAGGCTGTTACATGGCCCTGTCCTAGTTAGAGCTTAAAGATTTGCTTTTGCTTGCTGTCATAAGAGGCTGAGTTACCTAGGGGCTTCTCATATCCCCGACGGGGATCTGGGGGTCTGGGGACTCGGGAACAGGACACCGCCTGAATGGAAGGGAATTTTACCTTTGTCAGAGGTTCCACAGAGCGTGATGAACTGCTAGTGGGGTTTCCCTTTTTATACAGTATCCAGTGGGCGGGGGGGCGGGCACTCCCAGAGGGGCCTGGGTTGGACTTCTCAAGGGTGGGGAGGTGGAGAAGGTTCAGAGTATCAGGGGAAAAGGGGTTGGGGCAGGGATCGGGGAAAATAGAAGGGAGGGAAGGTTAGGGGGGGGGTTGGGAGAAGGGAGGGGTTGGGGGGGCAATGGGATCCTGAGGTCATGCGGTGATAAATTTTGAGCCATTGTACTGGTGTACGAGTGGGCCCCAGGCTGGGGGGGCTCACTTTCAGATTTTACCACACCGGCCTATGGGTGGTGCTATAACCCGCCTTAAGCTGAAGATTGTATCTTGGAATTTCTGTGGCATTGGCAACCCTATTAAGCTTTATTTAGTGCTGCAGGCTCTAGCCCGGACTGCAATGTGACATTGCTGTCTTGCAGGAAAACCCACCAGACTGCGGAGGAACATGCGAAGCTACAGAGGGACTGGGTAGGGGCAGAGTTGGGGGGCCCCCGGCACTGGGAGAAAGGCAGTGGGGGGTGGTCCTGCTGATCCATAAGCGTGTGCGCTTTGTGCTTGAACAGCAATATGTGACCCTGGCGGCAGATATCTTTGGTATGTGGCTCCCTGGAGGGACGAGGGTGGTGTTGGGTAACCTATAATGCCCCTAATGTCCTGGACAATGCCTTTTATGCTGGTTTGGCCTCGCAGGTTGAGCAATTTCCAGAAGCCCCTATGATCCTAGCGGGAGACTGTAATGGGGTTATGGATATCACTTTAGATACTACGGGGGGTGGACAGGAGGGGGTGGCCGGGGTCCCGATAACTAGAGCACTCCAGCGGCTGCGACGACGCCTTGGGTTGGTGGACCCGTGGCGTTTACTCCATCCTATGGAAACGGGAACTTCACACATCAGTCGCGGGCTCACACCTCCAGTGCACGGATTGACTATGTTCTGCTTCTCGGAAAGATTGTTCGCGCAGGTGGGAGAGGCAGAGATTGGTCCGAGTGTGATATCTGACCATACGCCAGTGTGGGTAGCTCTGCGGTGGGGAGACCCCGCTCCTCTGCAGCGCATTTGGCGATTTCCCTTAGGGCTATACGTTGATGCCGAATTTCATGCCTATTTTAGAACAAAAATGGGATGAATTTATGGACAACCATCGGCAGCACCGTGAGGAACCTGAATTATTTGTGGGAAACAGCGAAGGTGGTCCTACGCGGAGACATTATGATTGCTACGGGCGCGGAAAAGGAAGTTGATAGCCTCCCGTATAGTACAACTAGAGTGCGACAAGTCGTTAGGGCTCGTCGACGATGCGCGGGGAATCCCACGGCGGTTAATAAAGCCTTGCTTGGGAGTTGCAATCGTCGCTTAAATGAACTGCTTCACCAACGCGCAAGACATCCTTGTTTTATTACCGATATCAACTTTACGTTTTGGGAATAAACCCGGGAGGCTCCTGGCGCGGTGCTTACGTGGTAGCCGCGGCTGCCCGCTTTATAGCGGCATTGCGAGACGATCAAGGCCAGCTGCTACACACAATAGTCAAGCAATAGCCCAAATGTTCCGTGGTTTCTTTCAAAAACTCTATCAGGGAACAACAGGGTCGCTGGGCAGCCATGGAAAGCTACCTACAAGATCTACCTCTACAGTGTTGACAGCGGAGCAGCGCTCGATGTTGGGTGCACCGGTTGACAGCAGAAGAGACGCATAAAGTAATCATGGGAGCTAGCTGCTACAAATCGCCTGGCCCGGACGGCTTTGGAGCAGAGTTCTATAAATTACTGACAGGCGTCTCGCCCCGGTACTAACTGAGCTATATCATAGGAGGGTAGAGCAGGGGAAATTTTACTTGGGGTATGAATCACGCATTATTACTCTGATTCCTAAACCTGGTAAGGACCCTCTGCAGACTGCCTCTTATAGGCCCATTTCCCTATTGAACTTCGACTCAAAGATACTTGCAAAGATTCTAGCAAATCGCTTGGCTGATGTTTTGGGGGGCCTGTTACATGAGTCACAGGTGGGTTTTGTACGAGGGAGACATGCGGTGCAGAACTTGAGGAAGATTTTAGCCTCTATGGAATGGGTGCGTACGCGAGAGCTACAGTCCTGTTGGTTAGCTTTGGACGCTGACAAGGCGTTTGACCGAGTCAGTTGGGACTATTTGGAGTTTCTCTTACCTCGTTATGGGCTGGTGACTCCTTTATTGCAATGGTGAAGCTTTTATACACACACCCTACCCACGAGTATTTTATGCAATGGGACCTTATCTGATTCATTCGCACTTTCGCGCGGCACGCGACAGGGCTGCCCACTCTCCCGCTACTATTTGTGTTAACTATTGATCCTTTGTTGCGAAGCATAGCGGGCTCACCCACAATTCGTGGCGTCCCCGTCGGGCCCGGTGGGTTCAAATAGCAGCCTTTGCCGATGATATTTTAGTTCATTTATGCGACCCGCACATTCGCTGCCAAATCTACTGGCCGAGTTACTAGGGTATGGTGACTTCGCGGGATTACGGGATTAATCAAGACCAAATCAGAAGCTTTGGATGTGGGCGGTCGACTACAACAGTGTTGGAAGGGGAGCTTTCCCGCTGCGGTGGGCGGCGAACTCCCTTATTTATCTAGGGATTACCTTACCAAAGATACATCAGTACTGTACAAACAGAACTTTGAGCGTATTTGGGTGGCTCTTCGAACGCATATTCGGGCATGGATGCCGCTCCCCCTGTCCCTCTTAGGTAGGGCAGCAGGTACTGGGGATGGTAGTACTACCGCGGATTCTTTATTGGCTACACAACCCTACCAGTCTGGCTACTCCGGCGTGACCTCCTTCGTATCGAACGGGCGTTTCGTGGTTTTCCTTTGGCGAGGGGCTCGTGCGCGTATCCCATTATGCCGTCTAAAGAGGGGCTGGAGAACAGGAGGGATTGGGAGAGTACCGGATCTCGGGGGCTTATGCTTTGGCTTGCCAGGCTAGACACCTGGGGGACTGGCTCGGTAACACAGAGCTCTACACTCCAAGGGGAGGTGGAAGAGGCTTTGGTAGCACCAACACTCACTGCTGGCGGTTCTTCACCTCCCACGGGCGGCTCTGCCAGGGTCCACCCTAGGGAAAAGTGTGTTGATACGGACAGCGCGTTGTGCATGGCAACGGGCTGAACGTAATATGGGAGAACTCCTCAGAGACTTCGAGCTGGCTGCCACTACAGGGAATGCTTTGTTTCGCCCCAGGCTCGAGTCGGCCCTCTTCGTCGCAATGGGCGCGAGTCGAATACGACTCTTGGGGCACGTAGTCGACTTGGAAGGGCGGTGTAAGACTTTGGAAGTGCTTTGTCATGATATAAACTTGAGCCCTCGGACTTCCTTGTTCCCGTACCGGACAGTTGTTGCATATGTGCATTCTGTGGCAAGACGGGACCTGCAGAGCGACCGTTCGGCGGCGGATCATAGCGTTTTTTCGCCTTGGGCACGGAGGATAACCGACTATCTTTAGTACTGGTTAAGAAGGCATTGGATCCCTATGTGCAATCGGTAGACTATTCAACAGAGGAGGATTCTTGGGCGCGAGAATTGGGCTGTGGAGGTTGCTCAGGGCTCCATAAAGGCGGCGTTATGCAGGGTGGCCGGCCTGGCAGAAGGAGCTCGCTGGCGCGAAATTCAGTTAAAAAGTATTGTCCGGGCCCATTTCTCTCCCAGGAGGGCACTGCGTAGTCATCTTCACAGATAGCGGGGGGGTGCCCAAAAGTGTGACGCGTCCACTAGAGGGACTTAGGTCATATGTGGGGGGATGCTCATATATTCGTCACTATTGGTGAAAATAGCATCCTTTCTGAGCGATATCTTACACCAGCAGTCTGCTGGACAGGGCAGCTCATAGTGTTGGATCAGTTGGGACCACTCCACCACCGAAGGGCGATGGCAGCAATTATTGATAAGGAAGGGCATGTCTGGTGGGGAAAGGCCCTGTACTAAGGCGGTGGTTGGCGCCTACAGCCCCCTCCTTTTGGGAGTGGCGAAATGGGTTCCATCAATATATGCTACTAGAGAGGCGAAAGTGCACAGAGACACCCCCGCCGCTGGGCCTCTTTTCTCATGGTGTGGATACCCTATATTCAACATTTAAGGCCCAAAGTTCGTTAGCGAGATATTATGTTTGGGGTAGCACTTGGGGTGCCATTATTAGTGGCTAGAGACGGACTCTCCGATGCCCTCATGGATCCCAGGAGGGAGGGGTGGGGGGGGGGAGGTGGGGGAGGAAGAGGGGGGAGGGGAGGGGTAGGTAGGTGGGAATTGGGAATTGTACAGTGACATGCCCCGAGGCGGAGGATAAGAGACAACCTTGCCGGGGTATACCGGCATTTGAACCTGACTCTGTATTAAGAAAAATTTGAAGCAATATTGTAACGGTTATTGTATGATAGTGTATTGTGTCATATGCTTCTAATAAACAATTTATAAAAAAAAAAAAAAAATCAAATTGGCTACATTTGTGGACGTCAATGATGGAAAAGCTCTATAACATCAACAAAGACAAAACCTGAAGCTGACTGTAGTATAGATCACCAACTACTAGCATGCAGACTTAAGCTAAAGTTGAAAAAAAAACAAAGCTACTCATTAATGTAGCAAGATATTACCTTGAGAATACACCACTGGAATTTAAAGACTGTCTGAAAAATTGATTTGCTGCTTTAGATACAAATGACAGAGCTCCAAAAGAGTTATGGGATGACATCAAAAAGGTTGTGTTGGAAGAAAGTGAGAAGTCTCTACAAAAAGTGAAAAAGCAAAAACGGCCAAAATGGATGACTGAAGAAACTCTGAAAATTGCCTAGAAACACAGAGAAGCTAAAGCCAGAGGAGAAAGAGAAGCAGTCACAGAACTCAACAGAGATTTCCAACATGCAGCAAGACAAGACAAGTAGTACTACAATAACACATGCAATGAAATAGAGTCCAAAACTATTAGAGGAAGAACAAGATCGGCTTTCCTAAACCTACAAGAGTTAAAGGAAAAATTCCAGCCTCGAATTGGAATTCTACAAGATGCTCAAGGATCCACGTTGAATGATGCTCAGAAGATCAAGAAAAGGTGGAAAGAATATACAGAGTCATTATACCATAAAGATCAAGTGGACCAACAGCCGTTTCAACCTGTACCTTATGATCAGGGACCACGGGTGATGAAAGAAGAAGCATTAAAAGCCTTATCAAACAACAAAGCACCAGGTATTGATGTCATTCCCATTGAAGTGTTACCGCAATCCGATTCAGCTGTTACCCTACTTACAAGGCTCTGCCAGGAAATTTGGAAGACAACATCTTGGCCAACTGACTGGAAAAGATCTGTGTTTACACCAATACCGAAGAAAGGTGATCCGACTGACCGTGGATATTACCACAATCGCTCTGATCCCACATGCCAGGAGGATTCTACTCAAGATCATTCAGCAGAGACTACAACCATATCTGGAACGAGAACTGCCTGAAGTGCAAGCAGGGTTCATGAAAGGGCAAGAACAAGAGATATCACTGCAGATGTGAGATGGATCCTTAAAAAGACAAAAGAATACAAAAAAGAAATCTATATGTGTTGTATTGACTATAGCAAGGCTTTTGACTGTGTAAACCATGAGAAGCTCTGGGCCACATTAAGAAGTATGGGTTTACCAGAAATCCTGATAGTTCTCTTGCACAACCTTTACATTGATGAAAAAGCAACAGTTTGTATGGAACAAGAAGAAACAGAATGGTTTAAAATTAGCAAAGGTGTATGACGAGGCTGCATACTTTCCCCCTACCTGTTTAATTTATATGGAGAACAAATCAGGTACACTTAGATTGTGAGCCTTTCAGGGACAAGGGAATAAAAAGTGCCTGTTAGCATTTATCTGTAAACCACTCTGATTCACACAGTACAGGAAGGTATATCAAGTGCCTAAACCATAAATCATCAGAGAAGCTGACTGTATGAAGACAACCAAGGTGGAAAGATCGGTAGAAGACACATCAACAACCTTCGCTATGCTGATGATACCACATTACTGGCTGAAAGTGAAGATGATCTGAAATATTTGTATTTCAAGATCAAGGAGCATAGTCTTACAATGGGCCTGCACCTTAATGTAAAGAAGACAAAGATCATGACAACTGGCAAAATCAATAACTTCATAATTGATGGAGAAGAAATTAAAATAGTTGACAACTTTAACCTACTTGGATCAACAATCAGTAAAGAAATCCAACGCCACATTACTCTCGGCAGAATGGCTATGAAGAACCTAAACATGATTCTCAAGAACAGAGATGTCTCTCTCCATACAAAGATTCGACTGGTCCAAGCCATGGTATTTTCAATGACATCATACATATACGATGGACTGCCCGAAGAACAAACCAGTCAGTTCTAAAGGAGATCAAACCTAAGTTTTCTTTAGAAGCTCAGATGACAAGACTTCGACTTTTATACTTTGGACACATCATGCGAAGAGAGCGATCATTAGAGAAAGACATCATGCTTGGCAAGGTAGAAGATCAACGCAAAAGTGGAAGGCTAGCAATGAGAGGGATTGATACAATAACAGCAGCTATGGGTGCCACTTTATCAACAATAAACTGCCTGACTAAAGACTGAACACAGTTTAGGCCAACTATCCAGAGGGTCACCATGAGTCAACACCAATTCGACAGCACTTAACAACAACAATGCAAAAGCAATTCAGAACAGTTTCGGAGTGAATGCTGGCAACAATTTGGTTGAATTTCCAAAGGTTTGGAACTCATTTCTTCCAAATCAAAGCATGAGGACAATGCAGGCTGGGTTCTCTCAATTTATAATAAAATGATTGGGCAATGGCAGTCAGATTCCTTCAAAATCTAAGCAAGGCCCTCAGTGCAATAGGGACACCACACTAGTACTAATATAGTTTATTCCAAAACCATCTTGAGGATGTAGGACCATGTAGATACTCAGTCATTCCTTTATCACCTGAGGCAGGCGGAAAAGAGGGAGGGAGGGGTTGGCCATATAGTATACAAGTGCTGTGAATGGGCTGGAGGGGCATACACTGGTGGGAACTGGACTCATAAGACAGCAGCCACACTCAGCCTGGCATGATGGTAGTTTATACTAGCAGGCAGCTAATATGACAAAATATTTTTCACTGAACACACTATCAAACTCTGGAATTTGTTACTGGAGGATGTAGTAAAACCTGTTAGCATAGCTGTGCTTAAAAAAGATTTGTTCCTGGAAGAAAGGTCCATAAACCATTATTAAAAAGGATCCGGGAACTCTACTGCTTACCCCATGACAAGCATTGTGGAACCTGTGTATCTTTTTGGGAACCTTCCAGGTACTTGTGACATGGATTGGCCATTGTTGGAAACAGGATACTGGGCTTGATGGACCTTGGTCTGACCCAGTATGGCATTTCTTATGTTATGTTTCTTCTTATTATTATTATGCATTACTAGTATTTAGCTTATGTTACCTATTGAGGCACGGGTTGTAAAGAATGTTCAGATACATTTGTCAATCAGTTAATAACCAATTATGCCATATTTGCAGACACAGGACCGGACTTCTTTAATGACTCCATTCTAAAGGCACTCAAGTGGTATTTTTACAACCAGGTCAGAGCTTAACAGAAAGATACTGGGTTAAGTGGGGACGACTACACCAGCTCCATGGTGGGAAACCTGAGCCGCGGTGCTGCTAAATCAGGATTTATTGCCATGCACAGCACCTTTTGATGGGGGCAGGTGGCAGGGATCTCCTAATATCATAAAGAAGTGTGTATAAGGCTGTTGCATGGTTAATCCAGAGTAATCCTGTTGTGCACCCAGGCTATCTGGGCAGCAGAGGCAGTGGCATGAAGCACTTCCCCGATGATTCGGGATCCCTAGCTTGACTGCAGTGGGAGTCCAGGAACAGACCTAGACTGAGTGACAGGCCTTGTAGGGAGTGACTGCCCAGCTAAAGCATGGTCACCACATAGTATAAGTTTGTTTATGTGAAGAACTGAACAGAGTTGCAGCCTGTTAATCCCATGACTGTTTCTGTATACATTGTTTTAAGAGGGAGCAGGCCCAGACTGCCAAATGCACTCTTTTCCAACACAATAAGTCCTTTTTCTTCTCTCTAGCAATAAGAAGAGTGAAGTTAGTAGTGCTAGACTATGAACTGAGTTGCTGTTGAGGAGTGGGACAGTTTGCAAAATGCTTTGTATTTTCAAAGCTCCCTTTACAAGGATATTGCATAGGAACTTCAAGCCTGATTTCATAAACTTTTTATCACTTCCCTCACCCCTGATACAGAATGGGAGAAAAGCCTTAGTGAACCAGGTCTGCCGTTATTTATCCACTGCAATTTCCCTAGAAAGATGTTAAAGAGCATATGGACTTAGGTGTAAATACCAAAAACATCCAACATAGCTAAAGAATACATTAAGCATTCATAACATGGATCCTAGCTAGTGAAAGTCTAGTGGCACAATGTGAGTTGCTGGTGCATTTGCTAGTTATTCTTATGGTGAAGCACAAGAGTAAACAGCATATCTCAGCATCTAGCCCAGCCTGGCCTGATGGCTGCTCTTGTCTTGCAGCTCACATCATTTGATGTCCCAGAGAGCTGGAGCAGCAGCATAGATATCAGTGGCAAGAAAAGATTTGTGGCTACCTTGCCTTGACCTAGACACTACCCTTAGTCCTGAGCACTGGTGGCACAAGGATTTCTGCCATCCTAGGCAGAGCCTTTGTGCCGCTGCCTCCCCCCAAAAGACTGCACCTCTGTCCAGCATTGTGATGCCGCCCCCACCTTGCACTGAAATGGCAGTGGCTGAACTACCTCTTCAGCCTTAAAGTGCACCCTCTGATGCAGCTTGTTTGGAGGGCAGGCAGGAACTGCACACATGTGCATGGGTATTTTAAAGTCTGCCATGCCACTGAAGCAGCAGTTCAGCTACCACATCCCGGGGGGGGGGGGGGGAGATGGAGATTGGGTTAGTGATGCCACCCACTAGGGTCTGCCACCCTGGGTGACCACCTAGTTCACCTAATGGATGGGCCAGCTCTGGTCCTGATCAGCATGTTCCTTCAGCAATACCAATCAGAGGTGAGTATAGAATAAGGAACCTGTGCAGTCACCAGTGGATGACATTTGCATCTATGCAGTTTCAGCATTGGGTTAGCTTCAAAGAGCAGTAGCAGCAATGTCTGAAGGAGGAAGAGTTACAGGGCTGGGAAAGACGACTGGTGTCTCAAAAGACCCAGGGAACTGGAGTACTGTGATTGAGAGCTTGACTGCTAGAGTTCACAGAACCATCTCAGTTCAAGCAGCAAGAGTCCAAGCTTGTCTCAGTCAACCCCAAAGCTTTTAGTTTAGACGTTACTTGGGATCCAATGGCAGAGTTATCAAACTAGACTGACCATCCTTCCAAGCAAGTCAGTACCTTTTGCTAATGACCAAGATACAGGAGTCAGAAATTGTTAATGCTTAGCAGCATATCAATAAAATCAAAACGGCAAATGGAGGGTATTCAAAACAGTTAGTTCTTCTTTTGTTAAGGAAAATCTTTTTCTTCTGAATAAATTGGAGTCTCTTGCAAAGATGGCCAGATGGACAAATATCCACCTATTAATTTACCTGAAATACGATTTGCCACTCTATTGGAAATGTAGATAAGGGGCCTGATTTTGGAAGGCATTTACATGGGTAACTGCCCTCATTACCCATGTAAATGCCTTATCCGGGATTTTCAAAATGCACCTTGTGATAAGGAAGCTTATCATAGCTCAGGAAGGAGCTATAGAAAAGGTGAAGTGACTCTGAACAAGCAACCTGTCAGTTCTGGTAGAAATAAGAAAACAGAATTTTGCCATAAAAGACTACCAGTCGCAGAATGCACCAGGTTTCCAACAGCCATTAAAGGAGCTGAAGTGGGGAAACATGTGTTCAATCAAGAGGGCTATGAGGTAATCCCCAAGCACTCATCTCAAAGGGCAGGGCCTGATTCAGCACAGCTGCGCTGTGCTAGGGTGGAGCACTCATCAAAGCAGAATAAAGGTAGAGGTTATTCTACAGAGAATTATCCTCATCCTCAGTTCATCTGGAGATTCTCATCCTCAGTTTTCATCTGAGAGATCCTCAGAATCATCCTCAGCTTGGAGGTCTTCATCATCTGGAGGGGATCATCAGAAGCAGAAGCCAGAAACGGACGACAGAGAGGGCAAGAAACCCTTTGGAAGAAAGAAGAGAAAAGCATTTGGGAGGTCTAAAGGAGTCCAGGGCAGAACGTATACTGGGAGACATTCAAAAGGCCAGCATACACCATTGGACTGGGGAAAGCCAGAGGAATGGGGCTGCAGAGCTAGGAATCTCCAGACGGTACCTGTGAGGGAGACGGCTGCACGTGGAAGGGACTCTAAGACCCGTGCCAGAAGGTATGTGAAGAGAGATACGTGTCCCAGGATCTGGATTGGAAGGCTTGGACATAAGAACTGGACTACATACTGGTCAGGCTATTTAGAGAGGACTCTAACAGCAATGGAAGCTCAGTTATGAACTATGATCTATGCCCTAGCTATAACCTTGAAAGACAGCAGGGAAACAAGTATTCTCCTGAAAGTGTTCCATTGAGAAATTCCTCTGTGCCAATCCCTGATATTGAACCCATGATTGTTGAAGAAGGGGAAGGAGAAGTCTTAGATATAGGCTGTGAATATATGGATTGCTCTCTGTCTAAAATCCTTTGGTAATTTTCTGTTACAAAGTACAACAACCATCACAAAGAAATACAAACTTGTTCTTTAATCTACTCAGAAAAGCTCCTGAAGTAGGATTTGAGCCACGCAGTAGAAAGCAAGGCCAGCTAAGGGGTTTCAGCAGGGTAACTGCTAGCAATTGAGCCTTACCTAATTGCTTGTGAGCTCTGAGGGAATCACTTCTGAATCTATGTGTGAAGATATAAGAAGTTAACCTGAAAAGAACAGTTTTTCCCTTCTTTGTGGCTTTGGCTTGTTGTTTGAAACACTTGCTAAGAAAATATTTAGCTAAAGCCTACAGAAAAGACCAGTTTGTTACCAACCAGGTCTTTATTCTTTTGCTTTGATTGCCTGACAAGTTCAACTGTTGTTTTCCCTGTTTTCATGGGATTTTGTTTTTCTAAGTTTAACACTGAAAGCAAGTATCCTGTTTTATGTGCTACCAAGCATATCTGTGTTGGGAAAATAACCCCATAAATAAATATCTTATTGGCTTTACACTCAAGCACAACTATTATTATGAGCAGTTGTGTCTGGTGGAATGGACTGCATTTCCCACAATCCCTTGCAAATCATATTGATATAGCACTTGCCAAGACTGTGAACATTCTCACCCAGGCAGCCGTCTGACAAATGGCGTAGTTTTTTTTTCGATTGCTTTTGCGCAAAGGATTTACTTGCTAAGGATTACAACTCAAGTCTGAAGGAAAAGACAGTTCAAGCTTAAAGCTGAAAGAAAAGATTTTCCCTCAACTGCACTTTGGAGGAGAGGTGGGCTGTTCCAAGTAGCTGTCCCAGGAGGAAAAGACCCTGTGCAGAGCTGGATTCATCACTGGCATAAGGTAACAAGTACCTGGGCATGTCTAGTGGTGGATGGGAGTAAGGCACAGGGGTAATTGGAAAAAAAAAAGTAGAAAAAACCACCTGTTTGGAAGGTGGTGCACTGTGGGGGTTTTTTTGTGTCTTCTTGCAGGGATCAAGATGGATCCAAGGGAACTAGCTGATTGGATGGCAGCCCAGTTTAGCAGGCAACAGGAGCTAGCACAGCAGCTCAGGACACTGCTATGAAAGCCTTAATGGACCAGCAGAAGCCAGTGCTTGATCTGGTGCAAGCCCTAGTTAAACTGCAGAACCAAAGTGGACCAGATGCAAGACCAGCAGTAAATACTGGTACACCACATGTGGACAGTGTGGGACTCAATCAGGGAATTGGGGCATTTAGTTTTGGGAAGCTAACTCCAGATGATAATGTTGATGATTTTCTAGTCTTTTGAAAGAGTGGCACAAGCATTAGCGTGGCCAGAGACCCAGTGGGCAGTAAGGCTGGCAGCCTCATTAACTGGAGAGGCGCTTGCAGCTTATAGAGCAATGCCAGCAGCCCAGGCTTTGAATTATAAGGAGTAAAGGCTGCTATTAGAGATCGCCTAGGGTTTTCTATTTCAGAGTATAGGCGAATGTTTAGAGCTACTACATTGAGAGTGGGTGAAACACCAGGGCTCTGAGTCAGAGAATCAGAGGATTAGCTGTAAAATGGTTTGGAGCCTGAGCAAAAGACGGTAGAAATGTTATTAGACATTATTATGCTTGAACAATTTATGTCTGCGGTGCCTAAAGATTTGCACACTTTCCTTATACAGCAAAATTGCCAAAATCTTGGAGAGGCAACCATGCTAGCAGAGAGATTCTTGGAACCCACGCAGGCTTGCCATAGAATGGGTGGCCCTCTGAAGATGGGTGCTGAGGCAAGTTGTGCTGTATCAGAAAAGAAAATATTTAAAAATGTTTCTGGAAATAAATGTACTGTGCCAAACCAGATGACACAGTGGAGTAGAAAGAAATGTTTCAAGTGTAGAAAATGGGGACATTTAGAAAAGGGATGCCAGACACACACTAGCTTAATGGGTGTGGATTTTAAAACAGCCCAAAGAAGGATTTCTTTTGATGGTTGATGTGCAAGGAATTACCACACAAATGCTTTGTTAGACTCTGGGGCAGACCAGAGTATGATGTCAAAAAGGCTTTGGAAGAGAATAGAGGCCCAAGAAGGATTTGTGCCTAGAACCCCTGAAAGCCAAGTTCACATCAGATGCATTCATGGTTGCTGCAACATCATATCCCACCTATAGGATAAAGGTTAAGTGCCTGGGGGAACAAGAGGAAGTCCTGTTAGCAGTGGTGCCTAGGCTACCCTTTGATTTGGTTCTAGGAAGGGACTGGCCAAGATTTAAGCAGGGTCTAGTGGAAGGACTAGGGAAAGAAGGAGGGAGAAGGATTAATGGTAATAGCTCCGGGCCTTTATTTGGAAGTCCTCAGACCCCAGCTAAAAAGATGGTTAAGCGTCCAGAAGACCAAACTATCCCTAAGCAGACATTTTGTCTTAAAGTACCATAGGGTCACCAGAGAAGGCCCAAGATCCTAAGCGGGCAACCCCTCAAGCTGCTGGGTTTGACCTGTGCAGTATAGAAAATGTGACTGTACCTAGCCAAGGGAGAGCCCTGGTTGACACGGTCTCCAAGTGGAAATACTATTGGTGCTATGGGAGCGTAGCCCCAAGGTCCGGATTAGCCCTTAAATATTTAATCGATGTGGGGTGCGGAGTAATTGATCCCGATTACAGGGGCAATATTAAAGTTCTGTTATTTAATTTTGGACAGAATGATTATCACGTGAAGACAGGAGACAGAATTGCCCAATTGATCTGTGAGAGGCTGGGTTTTTTCCACCGGGAGGAGGTCACATCCCTGGAAAATTCTGAGCGTGGAACCAAAGGCTTTGGTTCTACTGACGTCAAAGGGGTTAAAAGCCTAGCTGCCACCTGTGCCCGAGAGAGGGAGGTGAATGAAGAGGAAGATTTGTGACCCCAGGTATCTGACTGTAAAGAAAAATCAGAGCCCCAAATAGGGGAGGACCTGACAGTGGTACAACAGGAAGAAATTAGGAAATTGCTTAAAGAATTCCCAGATGTGTTGACACCCATACCTGGGGAGACACATTTGGTTGCCCATGAAATAATAACTCCACCTGGGAAATTAGTTCGTCAAAGGCCATACCGCTTGCCTGAAGCCAAGAGACAGGAAGTAGTGGCACAAGTCCAGGAGATGTTGGACATGGGAGTAATAGAGGAGTCAAAGAGTCCCTGGAATAGCCCCATAGTCCTGGTGCCGAAGCCTGATGGATCTTTAAGATTTTGTATTGACTTCCGGCAGGTAAACGCAATATCAGTTTTTGATGCATATCCAATGCCAAGAATTGAAGAGCTGTTGGACCAGCTTGGACAAGCTCAATACTTAACCACCCTTGATATGACAAAGGATATTGGCAAATCCCTCTAACCAGGGAGTCGAAGCCAAAGACTGCGTTCAGCACCCCCGTTGGCCTTTTCCAGTTCAAGAGGATGCCTTTTGGACTGCATGGAGCGGCAGCTACCTGCCAAAGGTTAGTGGATCAGGTACTTCGACCCCACCAAAATTATGCTTTTGCATATATGGATGATGTCATAATCCATAGTAACACCTGGGCGGAGCATCTAAAGAGGATCAGGGCAGTCTTGTGCTCCATGAAGCAGCGGGAATCACTTTAAACCCGAAGAAGTGTGCCTTTGCAAATAGGGAGGTAAATACCTGGGCCACCTAGTGGGAAGAGGAAAAATTAAACCTCTAATGAGTAAGGTAGATAGCATCAGGAATTTTCCCCCTCCCAACAACAAAGAAACAACTAAGAAGTTTCTTGGGACTTATTGGATACTACTGCAGATTTATACCGCAATTTGCAGAGAAAAGTGCAATTTTCACGGACTATGCTGCGGAAGAATTGTCCCAAACCAGCTAAAGTGGACACCTGAAGCTGAAAAAAGCGTTTTCAGTCCTAAAAGGAAAATTGTGTACAGTAACTGTAATGAAAGGGGTGGACTTCAGGAAAACCTTTCTGGTTCAAACAGATGAATCGGATGTAGGGCTAGGAGCAGTTCTATCCCAGTGTCATGATGGGGAGGAGCATCCTGTGATGTACCTGAGCAGGAAGTTGTCACCGGCTGAACAAAAGTATTCCACAATAGAAAAAGAATGTTTAGCTATTAAGTGGTCAGTGGAGGCGTTAAGGTTTTACCTTACAGGGAGAAAGTTCCAGTTGGTCACAGACCATGCCCTACTTAAGTGGTTGCAGCAAATGAAGAACCACAATGCCAGGTTGACACGCTGTACATGGCCTTACACAGGCATTTGATTTTCAAGTGGAAACATCGTGCTGGGAAGTTACACAAGAATGCGGATGCCCTTTCCCCGTATTACGACTGTGGAGAAGAAGTTTTCACCAGTTAAAACCAGTCCGTAAACTTAAGCAGGGGGGTATGTGATAAGGAAGCTTATCATAGCTCAGGAAGGAGCTATAGAAAAGGTGAAGTGACTCTGAACAAGCAACCTGTCAGTTCTGGTAGAAATAAAGAAAACAGAATTTTGCCATAAAAGACTACCAGTCCCAGAATGCACCAGGTTTCCAACAGCCATTAAAGGAGCTGAAGTGGGGAAACGTGTGTTCAATCAAGAGGGTATGAGGTAATCCCCAAGCACTCATCTCAAAGGGCAGGGCCTGATTCAGCACAGCTGCGCTGTGCTAGGGTGGAGCACTCATCAAAGCAGAATAAAGGTAGAGTTTATTCTACAGAGAATTATCCTCATCCTCAGTTTCATCTGGGAGATTCTCATCCTCAGTTTCATCTGAGAGATCCTCAGAATCATCCTCAGCTTGGAGGTCTTCATCATCTGGAGGATCATCAGAAGCAGAAGCCAGAACGGACGGACAGAGAGGGCAAGAAACCCTTTGGAAGAAAGAAGAGAAAAGCATTTGGGAGGTCTAAAGGAGTCCAGGGCAGAACGTATACTGGGAGACATTCAAAAGGCCATCATACACCATTGGGACTGGGGAAAGCCAGAGGAATGGTGCTGCAGAGCTAGGAATCTCCAGACGGTACCTGTGAGGGAGATGGCTGCACGTGGAAGGGACTCTAAGACCCTTGCCCAGAAGGTATGTGAAGAGAGATACAGTGTCCAGGGATCTGTTTGGAAGGCTGGACATAAGAACTGGACTACATACTGGCCAGGCTATTTAGAGAGGAACTCTAACAGCAATGGAAGCTCAGGTATGAACACTGATCTATGCCCTAGCTATAACCTTGAAAGACAGCAGGGACACAAGTATTCTCCTGAGAGTGGTCCATTGAGAAATTCCTCTGTGCCAATCCCTGATATTGAACCCATGATTGTTGAAGAAGGGGAAGGAGAAGTCTTAGATATAGGCTGTGAATATATGGATTGCTCTCTGTCTAAACTCCTTTGGTAATTTTCTGTTACACAGTACAACAACCATCACAAAGAAATACAAACTTGTTCTTTAATCTACTCAGAAAAGCTCCTGAAGTAGGATTTGAGCCACGCAGTAGAAAGCAAGGCCAGCTAAGGGGTTTCAGCTGGGTAACTGCTAGCAATTGAGCCTTACCTAATTGCTTGTGAGCTCTGAGGGAATCACTTCTGAATCTGTGTGTGAAGATATAAGAAGTTAACCTGAAAAGAACAGTTTTTTTTTTTCCCTTCTTTGTGGGCTTTGCTTGTTGTTTGAAACACTGCTAAGAAAATATTAGCTAAAGCCTACAGAAAAAGACCAGTTTGTTACCAACCAGGTCTTTATTCTTTTGCTTTGATTGCCTGACAAGTTCAACTGTTGTTTTCCTGATTTTGTTTTTCTAAGTTTAACACTGAAAAGCAGTATCCTGTTTTATGTGCTACCAAGCATATCTGTGTTGGAGAATAACCCCATAAATAAATATCTTATTGCTTTACACTCAAGCACAACTAATTATTGTGAGCAGCTGTGTCTGGTGTGAATGGACTGCATTTCCCACAATCCCTTGCAAATCATATTGATATATGCACTTGCCAAGACTGTGAACATTCTCACCCAGGCAGCCGTCTGACAACCTACACAGGTAGTGCCCTTCAGAAATCCCAGATAAGTCCCTAACGTGCCCAGATACTATGGGCTCAATTCAGTCCTGGACATCCCAGCCCTCTGTGCCCCCAGTCGTAACCGGACGCACAGAGTTAGCTGGGATTCTGATCCCACGGGGCACGTCTACCCCGCGGGATCAGAATCACATCCAGACCTGAACATGCAAGCCGGGACCCCGATTCCGGTCTTCCCCAGCTAACTTAGTCAAGGCTCCTGAATGGAGCTGCGGTGCCATGGCATCACACTGCACTGCATTGATTCAGGAGCTGTGATTCCCGGCCGCCAGACAGAAATCTTCTTTCCCTGCAGCCCGACCCCCCATCTGACCTCCCAAGGCCAGGATCGGGCTGCGGGGAATCTTCTCTGCCCCCTCCCACCTTTGCTGTGCCCTGGGCTTGCCGGATCCACCTGACTAGGGGAACTTATTCCACCTCAGAGGTGAAATAAGTTCCCCGTTTAGGCTGCTGGCCCTGGACATCAGGGCCCGCCCACTGCCACCCTTAACACCACCCCGACTCTGCTCCTTTGCCATCCTTATCTAAACATGCGGGGAAGTTAGTTGGGGTTGGAAGAGGGCCCAAATAGCAGGATGGATGTTCCCACGAGACATCCATAACCACTATTCATGGCTTGGAACGACCCTGTATGCATTTAGCATCGGAGCATGTTAGGGGCGTTCTGGGGTGGAGCAATTTTCAATGCTACCTGCTTAGCCCTCTGCACTTTAAAGATAAGCAAGGTTTTTCCTCGCTTACCTTTCAGGCGCAGGGGCTAAGTGGGTAGCATCGAAAATTGGTGCTACCCGGCTAGCTCCTGTGGCTTCTAGGTTGTGTGGCGAGACCGGGGCTGCGTATGACCCCGGCATTGAAAATCTGGGTTAGATGGATGGCGCGTGGGCATGCAATGAAGCTACAGGGGAACCTAGTTAAGACTAATAAGAGAAAATATTTTTTCACTCAACGTATAATCAAACTCTGGAATTTGCTACCGGAGGATGTAGTAAAAGCTGTTAGTGTAGCTGAGTTTAAAAAAGGGTTGGACAAGTTCCTGGAGGAAAGGTCCATAAACCATTATTAAAGGGAAACCAGAATATCCACTGCTTGCCCCAATACAAGCATTATGTTTATGTTTATTTCGCTTGATATACCGCCTTTCAAATTACAACCAAGGCGGTTTACAATTCCAAAAATATAGAAATGGGCCAGAGGCACCGAAAAAGAAAGGAAGTTACATTAATGACAGGAAAGCAAGAGACAGAGATAGAACATTTATGTAACTACAAAACAGGACATAAGAGGGAGGACATAGGGCTAAACAGGGGTAGCGGGTAACAGGGATAGCGGCATTGTGGAACCTGTGTCTTTTGGGGAAACTGCTAGGTACTTATGACCTAGATTGGCCACTGTTGGAAACAGGATACTGGGCTTGATGGACCTTGGTCTGACCCAGTATGGCATATCTTATGTTCTTATGTGCTGACGCGGTGCATAGCACCACCCAGATGAAAATCAGGCCCCAGGTTTCTAAAATAAAATACCCTTCATGAACATATTTTCTAAATGATTTACGTGTGTCAGTATGACTATTAGACATGTAAATTGCATCCATATATATAAATAGCCATGTTAGAATAGGCTCATTTTACTGGCATGGCCTGAGTAGGACGAAATTCTACATGTATATTTCCCATTTCATATAAGGAATGCAAATGTGAACCCCAAATTGCTTTGATCCAGATTTACACCTGCTCCCTGACACAAACAGGTATGGAAAAAGTGCTACATTTGCTTCTTTTTACAGAAGGGAAAGTAAGTGGCAAATACACAAATACAGTGGAAATACAAAGTGTTACTCCAGGAACCCTTCGTCGATCAAGAACAGACACATGAATGGAAAAGGAGAGGTGAACTGAAACCGAAGGACGAGAGATTGGCAGCTGCGGCCCAGGACAATGGATTACGGATGAGATGGTTTAAACAAGCATTGAAAAAAATGGAAAAACAAACATAAGAAAGACCTGAAAACAGTGACTCACTTCATAGCTTGCTGCAAAGGTCTGATGGTGGAAAATTTCTATACAGAATGGCAAAACAAAGTAGCACAACTCATACACTGGAAACTCTGTAAACACTACAACATCACCGTGCCTGAAAAGCACTGGGATCATGACCCTAAGAGAATTACAGAAAATGAAAAGGTTATGATCACCTGGGACATTCCCATTCCGACAGATAAAAAACTGGATGTGAGGAAATCCCACATAGTAGTAAAGGAGAAAAATACCAGAACAGCACTGATAATAGAGGTATCGGTTCCAAGTGATTATTCTGTGAATTGCGCGGAGAGGCAGAAGATCCTAAGTACCAAGAAATGCAGTCAGATACAGAAATATTTCCCATCGCATTAGGAGCCACGGGTTTGATAAAGAAGAATTTCCAAGCACATCTTGATAAACTACCCATACATGTTATATTTTCCAAACTCCAGAAGGAAGCTCTCTTTGGCAAGAAGCAAGTATTATGACATGCATTTGCAGTAAATTTGAGAGACTGAGATCACACACCACATAACCTGGCTTAGAAGTGAGGTTCATAATTGTCATGGTATGTGCAAAATTAACTCATTTGGAGAAATTGGGCCATACAGAGGAAGACCCGATTCTGATCGTGCAGGGGCTAGATGTGCCCGTGGGATCAGAAATCGGGTCTACGGCCTGGACATGCAGGCCGTGCCCTGATTCTGATCAGCCACACATCCAGCACACATACCTGGTTAACTCAGCCAGGCTCCTGAATGGAGCCACAGTGCCATGGCATCCCGTCACCATGGCACCGCAGCTCCATTCAGAAGCCGCAATCCCCTGTCTCAGAAAACAATCTTCTTTCCCCGCAGCCCGACTCCCGATCTGGTCTTCCATGGCCATGGCTAAGCTGCAGAGAACCCCCTTCACACTCTTTTCCAGGCCCAGACACGTTGTTTTGCTCCGTCAAGGAGGACTTATTCCACCTTAGAGGTAGAATAAGTCCCCCATCTCTGTGGCCAACCCTGGACGTACATGGCCGACCTCGGAATTGGCCCTGTATGTCCGGGGTTGCTCTCCGCCCACAGTCCGCCCTTGCTCTGCCTCTGTCCCGCTCCCTCCCTCCCACAAACAGAGCTTCCGTAACAAATCACCTGTTTGTACAGGGAGCTCTGTTCCCGGCAGGCTGCCCAGTCGTTTAGCGGGTCTGGACTTCTGAATCAGATGTCCGGACCTGCTAAACAGTGTTCAGGATGACCCCACCAATGTTTATCTCCCCCCTCCCAATTTTAATAAAGCAAGATAAAGTCTACTGTAGTTGAGTAGCAGCAGCTACACGTCTAGGCTTGCAAAATGGCTTAGATATATGGGTAAGTGCCAATATTTGCACGAGAGTGTTGTGAAGTGTCTGCACTTATAGTAAGTTGCTGGGTTTCCTCCATCAATTTTTTTCCCATGTGTAAATTTTTGAAATGGCTCCTGCCGCCATATCTGGTTGTGTATCTTAGAACTAGTTCCACATTTAGCATATTTTACTGTTTCTAAAATACTGTTATGATGTGAAGATCAAGGCATTCTCAATTCTATGTAAAATGGTTCTTCGCATGTTACAAAATTCCAGAGAATGCAAGACCTAAAGCTTATTTTATCGCTCTGTTAAAAGAGAGGGTGATGAACATTTAGGCAAGACTTTAAAAAATTACAACACATTTAACTCAGTTTCTGGAAAGTTCACAAGATGCAGGGCCGGTGGCTACTAACTCCATTTGGAATTTCTCTTGGACTTAGAAGACTACCTCCTTAGATTTCTATTCTGCCATTTTAATTTTTTAATAAGCAAGTGAGGACGTTTCCTGATGTGACTAGGACTACTCAATCCAGAAGGAAAACATTTCTATTGAGAGCAGGTGTTTTGCAGATAGATGCGCTATTCTGGTCAAACTTCCCATGTGAATGCTTTAAGTAGAAAGAAGTGAAATACATGTCCTATAAACCAGCACAACTTCAAAGTGACTGAATAGCCTAATAGTTAAAGCAGTGGGCTGAACACCAGAGAAGTCTGGTTCAAATCCCACCGCTGCTCCTCGTGACCTGGGTAGGTCACTTAACCCTTCATTTCCTCAGGTGCAAGCTTAGATTTGAAGCCCTTTCTGTCTCATAAATGAGTTCATGATTTGCTTGGCTCTTCCTCTCCAACCCTTGTATAGGAGAGCAATAAGTTTGTGCACCAAAAAAAAATGGAGTGTTGTCAGCTTAAGAACATAAGATATTCCATACTGGGTCAGGTCAAGGGTCCATCAAGTCCAGTATCCTGTTTCCAACAATAGCCAATCCAGGTCCTGAGTACCTGTCAGATTTCCAAAAAGGTACACAGATTCCATGTTGCTTATCCAAGGGTAAGTAATGAATTTCCCTGGTCCTCTTTACTAATAATTTATGGACTTTTCCTCCAAAAACTTGTACAAGCCTTTTTTTAAATCCAGCTACATTAACAGCTTTTGTTACATCCTCTGGAAATTAATTCTGGAGTTTGATTATGTGTTGAGTGAAAAATGTTTTTCTCTAATTAGTCTTAAATGGGCTACATCGTAGCTTCACTGTGCGTCCCCTAGTTTTTCTACTTTTTGAAGGGGTATTTTTGCATCTCAGATAAGAGGGTCATTTTGCAATGGGATCCTCTCTAACTGTGGATTTCAAGGGGGTAATTTTATAACAGATGATTATATTTTATAAATGCATCAATGTACCTGTTTTCTATAAAATACTAGCACAAGTGGCAGGGATCACACCTTAAGAGTAGTCATGGACATTTACACGTCTCCAAAAAGATAAAGCGGCATTAGAAAAGATACAGAGAAATGCAACCAAAATGATAAAGGGGACGGAACAACTATACGAGGAAAAACTAAACTAATCATTTGTATAGTGCCACAAGACATACGAAGCGCTGTACATATACACATGAGACAATCTCTGCTGAAAAGAGTTTACAATCGAAGCAAGATAAACAGACAACAAGAGACGGTTCTTAAACACATAGGTGATAAACAGGAGAGTAACGGGTCAGGATCCAAAAGCAGCCTCCAAGAGGTAAGCATTTAGCTTGAATTTGAATAGGACCAGAGATGGAGCCTGACGCACAGATTCAGGTAGTCTGAGACTGGAGAGCAGAAAGTTGAAGGGAGTGGAATGGGTAAATACGAATCTTCGGAGCTCATTGCCTGTGGTTGTGCTAAAAGCAGTCAGTGTAGCTTGGTTTAAAAGAAAGGTTTGACAGTTGGACAATCAGTGTAGACTGCCCAATTTACATCTGATGAATTTTCCCCGAGTTCTTGATATTTCAGCAAAGGAAACGTTTAATCTATATCTCTCTGAAGTTTTGGGTATACCTATGTGGATTCATGTCCACCTCTTGTGAAGATTTATTATTTACCTATAGGCCGTAGGGTCTTAGCTGGCGCTGAGATCTCAGGGCCCCAAGTAGCAGATGTGTTGAATGTTTCTGCTTTGTTAGAAACCTCCGAGTTGGATGATTATTCCTACAACACATGTGTTAACTTGAGCTCTTATATCTGATAGAGAATGGCTTCTCCGGTTATTTTTTAGGGTCGTAATGTACGATTTAAAGGCTGTTTAGTCCGGATCTTCCTAGACCTAGCCAAAGATACCCAACACCGAAGGAGAGACTTTTTGATACTGAGGCCTAGGGTTCTACAACTGGGGGGAACATTTTTCGTTAAGTACCCCTGCAAGTGCCTAGTAAATTTGCATGGTAATTCCTATATTTTTTAATATCCTTTTCAATTGATTTCCTTATTAAATGGTTTGAGTTCTCCTGGGGTAGGGCAGGGACAAGTTCCCATTCAGTGATTCTGGTTAGGCTGGCTGTAGGTTGGTTGTGTATAGAGTATCAATGTTTTATTTTCTGATCTAGGGTCCTCTAATTGTGGGCTAGAATTGGGACTGCATATATGTATTTTCTGTTAATATTATTTTTGGGATATGTCAGGTACTGTGACCTGGAGTGGCCACTGTTGGAAACCGGACTCCAGGCCTTGATGGACCTTTGCTCTGACCCAATATGACATATCTTGTGTACACTTTCTCTATTGCAGGTGTAAATGAATGCATATAACGAAGACAAGTATGTGTGTAAATTATTTTAATAGTATTTATAGTGCACCATCAGCTACACCTACCAGCATACCATTATGCCAATGCACTTCCTTTTATGATTGCCAATATATTTTTATGAGGCCACATAAATGCAGTGACAACTTTATAAAAATTACCTCCTGAGTTAAACTATTCTCCTCCTTTTATTATTACTTCACTTTTTTCTTTTCTGTATTATAGTGGATACATTATTCTTCTTCTCCTTGGAGTTAATTTCTAAACCTAGATAAATAAAAGTGAGAAAAACAGAATTCATGGCCTAATTCTCTAAGCCTCAGGTTTTATATCTTAAAAATGTAACCAAAATTAATTAGTTACTAAAAATAACCATTCAATAAAAAGAGAAGTTATAGATGCTTCAAGCTTTTGTTGTGGAATCCTGCTGGAGAAAATCACTGGCAGCCTCTCAACATTCCCCTGGCTGGAGCTCCTTTGCTCATTTACTGTACAATGACATTCTGTCCTTTCCCCATAATAACTCTTGCAGCAGCGCTTAAGCTCTTCTAACTTTCCAGGACTTCTCATTCTTTGAGGAAAGACAACTAATAAACGTTATGCAATTATAACTGAATGCAATGTGTAAAACTGGAGACCTCTTAATTAAAAGCGTTTTCCACTGTTTGAAATGAATCGTAACAATGCGGCCTTGTTAGGTTATCCTCTTTACAAGGACGCAGTAATCCTGAAGGTGAACTGCATCTTGGGCATAAAATGTTTTTGAAATATGAAACCTATCCAGCTCAAAAGTAAAGAAGCATAGATTAGGATGAAATATGCATAAATACTGCATTTACATCTCAAAATCTAAAGGCTTGGAACCTGATTTATCCAAAGATTTTTATGCAACTAGAAAAATGGGAAACAAGTTAGGCTTTGGGCATGCATTTTTCAGAAACTGACTTTAAAAACAAAATTTATTTTAGTGGACTGGTCAAAAAGATTATGGATATGTGTAAAAGACAGTTGGTTCTATATGAGGGCAGCTCTGACGGTTTGATTTATCCCATAACTGCCTTCTGAAGGAAATTCTATAACAAGGGACTATACAACATCCACTAATACAGGATATTAAAAATACATGGTACATAACAGCAAATATTCAAGGGCAGAACTTATGCTGAACCTTCAAGTGGACCAAAATCAAGACTGTATGTGTTCCAAAAAACCTGGGACTGGCCTGAAATTGATATATTTTCGATAAACTTAATTTTTTTAATTTTTGGTTTGCCTCTACAAATGACATGAAAGGTCGCTTATAGCATTGCTAGAGTTTGCTACAATATATAAACATATCTATTAAATAGTTTGAGTTTTTAATTTTTCTTCTTAATTCTCCCGAGTGTATAATATGATTTCCAAAAGCCACCTTTTGCCTCTGACATAATAATGTGGATAATATCTTCTCCTAAGCAATGATGGACACCGCTAATAATATTTCTTGATAGGGGATTCAGTACTGGTTTGGAGAATTAAGGTTTGCAATAGATCTTACATCCTACGCGGATACCAGCCTGTATTTGATATCTGATCAGGAATACTGCATTTAAAAACTAGCCAACATCTAGTAAAATTCACCAGAAGATTATTCCCCTATTCATCCCACTGTTACCCATCCCTGGCACTTGTCCCCAGCTCAGCATACTGTCACCTCAGCAACATCCAACTGCTATTCTCCTTAGTGAAGGAAGCCATGACCCTTCTTGGAGCTCTGAATGCCAAATAAGCAGTCAAGGTCACTGGCTCCATCTGCCAGCCTGCTTCCATCTGAGGACTGACAGCTGCAGCCCTGAGTGCTGGGGTCTATAAACATACTAACGTGTGTAAATAATCTGCCCAATGCCAACGGACAGACCCTACCCAAGCATATTATACATAGACTACTTTTACTGAACTTTATTTCTATGAAATCACTTTGCATTTTTAGTGGTACAAGAAAACAATGTGATGAGGAGTGGTCTAGTGGTTAGGGCAGCAATCTGAGATCAGCAAGACCAGGGTTCGAATTCCACTGACTCTCTTTGTGGCCTTGGGGCAGGTCATTTAACCCACCATTGCCATTGTAAGCCCTCCAGGGACAGGAAAATACCTACAGTACCTAACTGTAACTTGTCTTGGAAAGGCACAAGATACATAGGGGGTGATTCTGCCCTGCGAATAGCAGGGATGAAAGTCCGTTTTGGACTTCAACACCCACTATTTGCAGGGACTGTATGCCAGTGATAGAGCTCCCTGCACGTACAGCAGCTTTGTGTGGGGAGCACAGGACGTGAACGGGAGGGCTGGAGGAGCGTGGTGGGGCGCACAACCCAGACGTACAGGGCCAATTCAGGTCATAGTCCTGTACGTCCGGGGAGGCTAGATGGACATGGGACTTATTCCACCTCAGAGGTGGAATAAGACCCATTGGCCAAGGCAATCGGGGCACACAGGACACAGTAAGTGGCAGAGGGGCTGCAGTAAAGGGCCCGCTGTCCAATCCCGACCCTGACTGTCCCTGCCAAGGACCGGGTGGCGGGAGAAGGAGAATGGGAGGGTGTCAGGTCTGGTGGTGCTTCTGCATCATGTCCCGGTGCCATAGCGATGAGACGCTACGGCAGTGGGGCTCTAGCAGAAGCATGGGGAGGGCTAGCCGGGAAGAAAGCGGGACGTCCTGTGCATCTGAATTGGTGCCTGTCCAAGTGCCCCGATTCTGCAACCACGCTTCCGCGATTGCAGAATCGGGTGCAAATCTGGCCTGTCCAGATTTTGGACATCCATACAGCCGGACGTGCCCTAATCAAAATTGGCCTCATACTAAACTAAATAAAATGTTTGCAAGTCAGATCTGCGTAATTCATAAATGTTCCTTTTCAGGTCAAGTCTAGTCCAATTGTGAGCCAGTGGCCCATAAAGTCAAGTCTGCAAATCCATTAACTGCTCAAACCATTTTACAGCAGCCCTGCATACTGCACAGCCCAGTATATCTAAGATACTGCAGCAGACTCCTATGCATTGAATAGTTCCAAAATCTCCCCTTCAAGACTGAAAGCATCTTCATTTTACTGCAAGCAGAGCAGAAATAAAGAGGGGAGGGGGGGGGGGGATGAGGATATTATGACAAGCGCTTAGCTTAACTGCTGTTTCATGAGAGCATCACTTTGCCCTCTGTCACATTGATTTAAATGCAAATTAACTTATTGCACAACCAGCATGTGCAAGAGAGATTTTAACGGAGAGAGCAGAAAATAAATATGCTCACAGCTCATATTTAATTCTCCCAGCAGAATAGTATCGATACACAAAAATGCAATGTGTGCCTTCGAGTCAGTACTGACTCCTGCGAAAAACAAGGTTACTGGAAATGGTAGGAGCAAAGATGTAATGGGGGCTAAAAAAGTTTGATTCCTGCTAATTTCAGATGAACGTTTCCTGATTTTTAGGCATTTTTCATGTATGTTTTGACTGATTTGAAGCACACACTGCATGCACACTTTTTTTAGTTCTTGCGTGCGTGTTAATTTGTAGATATAAACACTTATAAGCAATTTGAGCATACTTAAATTGTTTAGACAGCCAAATGAAATGAATGTGTGCTCAGGCATGCTCGTACCCCTAAGACAGAACATGGCTTGTTGCCTAGTTTCTAACACTGATAAAGACTATTAATAACGTGATACAGAGGAATATGGATACACTTGAGTTTTTTTGTTTTTGTTTTCTTTTGAACCCTTTTTACTTCCAGCTCACTTGAAACCACTGCTGGGATTCTGGCACCATAAACCTTCATTTATAAAGCTCAGAAATGTTACCTCTATTAATAGACTCTCTCACTATTCCTACTCTAGTCATTGCAACTATAGTTTTAACGCTGACAACCATGCACCAGGACTCCTCCTAGAACTTTGTATCATGGATTCTAAGTCTGGCCTTCAAGTAACATTCTTAGTGATGATCACGATTCCTTTCCCTCCCTCTTCCCCCCCCCCCCCCAAGAGGTGGTGAACGTTACCGCCACAGCCTCCTCATCCCTAATGCCAATCAACTGGAAGACTCAACTCAGGAATCAAGCTAGGAATGTTCCACATAGCAGTACACAGCACTACCACTGAGACAATCTGGATAAACTTGTTTTCTGTAGGTCAATTTCCATAGCAGGATGAGGGGGTGACACCATTGCATGGTGCCGGATAGAACAGCTCTACTGAAGCTCGTAAGAACTGCCTGGGTCAGACCAAAGGTCCATTGAGCCCAGTGTCCTGTTTCCAACAGTGGCCAATCCAGGTCACAAGTTGGCATATCCCAAAAGTTGCCAATTCCATGCTACTTAACCCCAGGGATAAATAGTGGTTTTCTCTTGATCTGCTTTAACAATGGTTTATGGACTTTTTCCTCTAGGAATTTGTTCAAATCTTTTTTAAATCAGCTACACCACTTGCCTTTACCACATCTTCTAGCTCAATGAAACACTGAAGGAAATTTTATTTCCTCACATATGTTTTAAATATACTGTTTTGTAACTTCATGGTGTGAACCCTAGTTGTACTTTTTGAAAGAGTAAACAATCAATTCATGTTTACCCCTTCCATTCCACTGAAGATTTTATAGATCTATATCATATCTCCCCTCAGCCGTCTCTTCTCCAAGCCAAACATCCCTAACCTCTTTAGTCTTTCCTCAAAGGAAAGTTGTTCCAATCTCTTTTATCATTTTGGTCCCTCTTATCTGTACCTTTCCTAATGCTGCTATATCATTTTTGAGATGAGGAGACCAGAATTGCACACAAAATACTCACGGTATGCTCGCACCATGGAGCAATACAGAGGCACTATGATATTCTTTGTTTTCTTCTCTATCCTTTCCTAATGATTCTTAACATTCTGTTGGCTTTTTTGGCCACTGCTGCACACTAAACAGAAGATTTCAATGTATTGTCCACAATGATATTGAGATTTCTGGGTAGTGAGTCCTAATGTTGAATCTAGCATTGTGTAGCTATAGGTTGGGTTATTCTTCCCTGTGCTTCACTTTGCACTTGTTCACATTAAATTTCATCTTTCATTGGGATGCCCAGTCTCCCAAAGTCCTCCTGCAATTGCTCACTTTCTGCATATGATTTAACAACTTTTAATAATTTGGTGACATCTGCAAATGTAATAACCTCTTTTGTTGTCCCCAATTCCAATTCGTTTATCAGTATGTTAAAAAGCATCAGACTCAGTACAGATCCTTCGGATACCTCACTATTCACCTTCCTCCACTGAGAAAACTGACCATTTAACCCTATTCTGTTTTCTCTCTCTCAATCAGTTTCCAATCCATAGTGGGAAATTTGCCTCCTATGCCATGATTTTTTAATTTCTTTAGGAATCTCTGATGTAGGACTTTAACAAACGCTTCCTGGTTCACCTTTAACATGTTTACTTGTGCCTTCAAAGAAATGGAGCAGAATGGTGAGGCAAGACTTCCTTTGGCTAAATCCAAGTTGCCATTAGAGCACATTTTAAATGGACATCCAAGTGCAATCTGGGATGTTCAAGCCAGAACGTCCGAAAAAAAGCAAGCATGTCAAGTTCACAAACATGGACAATGCGCAATGTGGATGTCTACATAGATGGCCCTGGAATAGTATTCCAGAACAGGGATGTCTTAATAGCCTAATGGTTAGAGTAGTGGGCTAGGACCATCAAGCAAAAACAGCGTACTGCCACGAAGAGTAGCAGGAGAAAACCAGTCCAGAAACGTGGGCAGTGAAAGGGCAAAAAACTTTATTAATCCTTATTCAAAGGAGGTAGCCAGAAACCCAACACAGGCCGTGTTTCATATAGAACTTCTTCAGGAGTATTGTGGCTCACTACAACCATAAAACAACACATCAATATAAAGAAATAGCATATATTAAAATATGATAAATTGAAACAATAGTAAAATATGAATGAATTCCAAAATAATCATAAAAGATTAAAAACATACCAACATATATAGAACTGCAATAAATAAGTGTTCAATCATACACAGATACTTTTATAAATAATGTACGATAAAATATAATAAAGTGCATGCAAATTAGGAACATATAAATGAAAGTTAAAAACATGAAAAAGATGTATATAAGAAAACATGCTGATTAAAATCATGTATTTGTATGTCCATAAAACATTTCTTAAGGGGAGAAACAAGAGAGGGATGAGAAACTAAGAGAAAGAGTGCAGGAGTGAATCGGAGGGGACAATCAGAAGCCCCCCTATAGACACCATTGAGGACTAGCAACAATTTAACTTCTAACTTAGGGAAACCATTATACATATGAAGATAATGCAGAAAACCCTTTTATGCAGCTTGTGAGTCAACAGAGGCCTAATAAACAATGTAAAACAAAATACCTTGTGGGTGTGTATTTAGCCACTTGCTATTACAGTGGTATAATGGGCCACGGTAATGCACTTAGACCAGCTGCAATTCGCATTATAAAACCCAAAGCACATCATGTGTGAAAAGTTTTTATTTGAAACAGTCTTTAAGAAAACTGTCTACTTGGGAAAATATTCATACTACCGACAAAATTAAAAAACAATATGCAATAGCCACCAAACGTATCATAAATTAGTATACAGCTGCGATCTAGCATGTCAATAAAACACACAATAACTTATACAACCCCAAAGGGGTAGATGCAAACTCTTTATATGTACTTACTGTATATATAAGAAAGACAGACCGTCTATGGAAAATAACATTTATACCCGGACAAGCCTGTCCGTATGCTTACACAGGTAGTGTGATCTAGAGAGCAAACGAAGAATAACGCCAATTAAACCATGTACATAAAATAGGAACTGCTAACATTAAAAGCTTAAAAGGAAGGAGAGTTATAAACCTGAAAACGATCTTCTCCGTCGCATGGAAACCGCCGCCAGACTGAAACTCACTGTGAAACTGCAAAAAGACGCCAGCACATGCACTATTTAAACAACCTCTAACCGCGGGAAAAACGGCCGTGGCAAACAAAAAAGAATCAAACAACCAACATAAAATTATCTCAATCCGTTTGAAACACAATAATGCCAACACTATTTTAAATGTTACTTCTAATATACACTTCTGTGTATGTAAAACAATTTGCAACAAGTAACCCGATCGTGTTTCTTATGCTGTGTATATATATGAGCATATTACTCCCACTACAAGCCGCAAAGTACTGGGGAATTCCTCCAACGCATGAACACCACCTTGAGATTGTAACTTACTGTAAAAATACAAAGGGCACCAAGCATATATGCACTATTTAAACTAACCCCCTAAACACAGGAACAACGACCATGGTGATCAGTGAGGGATCAAACGAAGGCACATAAATTTTATCTTGGTGTATTTGTACCATATTGTGAACACTGTTGTAAATGTTATTTCTAGTATACTAAAAATATAAACTGATTTGTAACAAAAAGACACATCGTATCTCATGTACTGTTTATGTATATTAACTCGTAACTCCCAATGTACTGCTAAAAGAAAAAAAAAACAACTGGGGATTTAATCTGTCCCACTCTTGTTTCTCCCCTTAAGAAATGTTTTATGGACATACAAAAAAACTTTTTGTTCACAAATACATGGTTTTTTAATCAGCATGTTTTTTATATACATCTTTTTCATGATTTTAACTTTCATTTATATGTTCCTAATTCGCATGCACTCTTTATTATATTTTATCGTACGTTATTTATAAAAGTATCTGTGTATGATTGAACACTTATTTATTGCAGTTCTATATATGTTTGTATGTTTTTAATCTTTTATGATTATTTTGGAATTCATTCATATTTCACTATTGTTTCAATTATTTATCATATTTTAATGTATGGTATTTCTTTATATTGATGTGTTGTTTTATGGTTGTAGTGAGCCACAACACTCCTGAAGAAGTTCTATACGAAACACGGCCTGTGTTGGGTTTCTGGCTACCTCCTTTGAATAAGGATTAAAGTTTTTTGCCCTTTCACTGCCCATGTTTGTGGGCTAGGACCATGACAGCCAGGCTCAAATCCCACTGCTGCTCCTTGTGATCCTGGGCAGGTCACTTAACTTTCCATCTTCTCTACATCCTCTGGATGTTTTGCAAGCACTTTCCCAATGCCTATTCATTCCTGCAGTAGGTCTAAAGTTGGACATTTCTGATATCAAGTGGGGATGTTTTAAGTCCACTGCACCTCCCCCGACACTCCTCTGCCACGACCCCAGAGTACTTGGATGTTCCTGCACTGGAAATGCCTTTGTAAAATGGCTCTGGAGACGTCTTTGTGATTTGGATGTCTAAATCACTTCTAAGGCTTTTAAAATGACCCCCTTTGTCTCATTAAACTATGTCTGCCCATGTGTGCAGCAATTTTGCTCTTTATAATGCTTTCCACCATTTTGCCTGGCAAAGACATGAGGATCACAGAGCGGTAGTTGCCCGGATCACTCCTGGAGCCCTTTTTAAAAGTTGTCATTACATTGGCTACCCTCCAATCTTCTGGAACCATAGACAATTTTAATGGTAAGCTTTAACCTATTAACAGCAGTTCTGCAATTTCATCTTCAAGTTCTTTGAGCACTCTTGGGTGTAAACTATTTAGTCCAGATGACTTTATTTATTTATTTTATTTAACCAGTTTTCTATACCGCCTTATCCTTCAATCAAAGCGGTGGGCAATGGAGAGTTAAGTGGCTTGCTGTTCTTTAGTTTTTCCATTTGTTCTACTACATCTTCCAGGTTCGCTGAAAGTTGATTCAGCTCTTCTGATTCATCACTGTTAAATATCTTTCCTGGCATAGGTAGCTTCCTCATATCTTCAGTGAAGACTTAAGCAAAGAATTCAGGTGAAGGCACATTTTAGAAAGACTGTATAGGTGAAATCCAAGACTTACGAGGAGGGGAGCAATGATGATGCCTTTTAAAACTGACCTGTCTCCACCCTAAAAGATAAACGTCTTTGTCACAAAATAAAGAAACAAGGATGTGCTGAATAATGAGCCAGAGGCATGCAGGTTGTTAACCAATTTTAGAAACTTGTAGTGTTCGATATGTACAATGGTGGTCTAGACAATATAGATGTGCCTGTGATGGTATTTCAGAATGGGCACGTGTATGTGATGCCACATTCATGTCCCAGTCTGCCATTTTGCAAGCAGAGATGTGCAATCATGTGGCATTGTCCGAGAACACTCTCACTGCTTTCCTCTTCAACAGGTCCTGAAAGCCTTGCAGGACCAAGAACATTGTTCACAACTCCAGATGATTGATGCGCCACATCTTCTCTTGTTGTAACCAAAGTCCCTGCCAAAACTGTGCTTCGTAATGCACCCATCCATCCTGCTAGACTGGCATCTGTTGTTAACGGGACCCAGAGAGGCATCTCCAGAGGCAATCCTTTCAGAAGTGTGTTGGGCCTGAGCCACCACTTGAGGGCCTTCCGTGTTTCCCTTGTGCACGGTAAGTGGCGCAAAATTGGATGGCCAATCACTGGCGCAACAATGCGTGCTGCATCGGCCTCATATGAGCCCATGCCCAGTGGACCAGGTTGATCGATGCTGTCATGGATCCCAAGATCTGCAAATAGTGACATGCCATTGGCCTTGTCATCCGCAAAAGCCGTTGTACCTGTAACTCTAGCTTATGCATGTGACCCATGGGCAAGGAGACTCCACCCACATTGGTCTAAAACTGTGCTCTGAGGTACTCCAGGTCCTGAGACGGCTGTAGTTGACTTTTGGCAAAGTTGACCACCTATCTGAATTCTTGGTGAAATTCAATGACTCTGGCAGTCACCCTCTCACTCTCCTCCCTGGACATTGCCCAGATGAGTCAATCATCGAGGTAGGGATGAACCAAAATGCCCTCCTGATGGAGCGCCGCCACAACCACCACCATGACCTTGGTGAAGATACAGGACACAGTAGCCAGTCCGAAGAGAAGCGCCTGAAACTGGAAGTGTCCCATTGGCACCGCGAACCTGAGGAACTGCTGGTGTTTGGGCCGCACCGGAATGTGCAGATATGCCTCGGTAACATCGAGGGATGTCAAGAACTCCCCTTCTTGTGCCACCACAATCACCGACCTTAACTTTTCCATGTGAAAACTGGGCACTCATAGACAGTGATTCATGTGCTTGAAAACCAAAATGGGGCAAAAGGCCCCTTCTTTCTTTGGCAACACAAAATAGATGGAGTATCGACCACATCCATACTGGTCTTTCAGTACCTCTATTATGGCCTATAGTGCCTGTAGCCGTTGAAGGGTTTGCCTTACTGTCATGCACTTTTGAAATGCCCTGCAGGGAGAATCGACGAAGGTATCCCTGAGTGGGTACACAAACTCTAAAGTGTAACCGGCTCTGATGACCCCTAGCACCCACTGGTCGGTTGTGATGTGCGACCAGGTGTCGTAAAAATCACATAGCCCAGGGGTGGGCAATTCTGGCCCTCGTGCACCACAATCCAGCCTGGTTTTCATGATGTCCCTAATGAATATTCATGAGATCTATTTGCATACACTGCCTTCCATTGTATGGAAATAGGTCCATGAATATTCATTAGGGGCATCATGAAAACCAGGCTGGATTATGGTGCACAAGGGCCAGAATTGCCCACCCCTGCCATAGCCGACCCCCTATGGGAATCCAGTCTGCCTAGCCTACCCTCGCTTCGTTGCGATTTCTTGGGGGCTGTGGAGTCATGAGAGTAAAAACCTCTGCCCACACCCCAAAATCCTCAAAATGACTGCCCTCTTGAGGGAAACCTGCCCCTTTGCAAACCGTGTTGCCCTACCTCCTTTAGATTCACCTAGATCTTTGACGAGCTTCTCCAGATCCTCAAAAAGGAGTCTGCCTTGGAGCGGGAGCTTGCTCAATTGGGATTTGGAAGAAACATCCTTTGACCAATTCTGCAGCCACAAATATTGCCTTACCGCTACAACTGAGGCCATACCTTTGGACAAACAGCAAATGAAGTCATAAAAGACATCCGATAAATAAACTGCACCTGATTCTAGCTTTGCCGCTTCTGGACCATCACCCTCCCAGATACCTTGTGCCCAGCACAAACACGCCCAGGCCACAAAGACAATACATTAATGTCAAAGGCGTGCTTCAGAAGGGTCTCCAACTTCCTATCCTAAACGTCCTTGGGGATCAAACTGCCCTCCATTGGGATCGTGGTCTTCTTTGTTACAGCGGAAATCACCGCATCCACTTTAGGAGCGTGCCAAAGTTCTCGTTCCTTGTCTGGAAGGGGGTAAAGCCTTGACATTGTATGAGTCCCCCTGAGGGCCACCCTCTGGGACATCCCATTCATCCTGAATCATCCGCTTGACATCCCTATGTAAGGGGAACACCCTTTGGGAAGATCTAACTGCCTGGAAAAGTGGATCTTCCAGGGGCTCCTCCTCTTCCATGTGTATCTCCATACTCACATTTAATGCCTTGGAATAATGTACTATCAAGGCCACCAATTCCTCCTTGTGGAACACAAGGACAATGTGAGAGTCCTCTGCCTGTGCAAGCTCTCCTTCCTCCAGATCAGACTCTTACCAATGCACCTCCTCCGGGTCCTTTGCCTCCTCCGATATCACCGAGGACACCTCAACCCCAGAGGTTCTCGTTGAGCTGTCTCCTCCTCTGACCACTCCCCAGCAAGAGAAGGTGAAGGAGTATGCTTTTGGACTGTGCGTGGCACTGCTTGCAGTCCCCCCACAGTGGCCTGCCTCATACAGAATGTCTTGTGCATCAATAGCACAAATTCCAAAGAAAATCCTCCCTGGAGACTGTCTTCTACACCTTTCTTTGCTGAAGTAGTCGTAGCCTTTTTTTACCTTTAGGCCCTTAAAGGGAAGGGATTCCACCTTATCCTCCTGTGAAACTAGCACGTCCGCTGTGGTTGTAGGTAGAGCCTCATGAGCTGAGCCATCCGTCAGCACTCCAATTTTCGGGCCATTCACCAACATTTCCTCTTTGTACTCTGCTTCCACCGACCTGGATTCTGCCTCACAAACCATGTAGAATCAGGCCAAGGACACCGCAGCTCTACGTGTGCCACAAGCCAAACAGGTTGACCTGCCTGGCATCTCAACACACTCACCAGACCGTTTATTTTTGTAACGTTAGCTTCTCAAAAAAAACAAAAAACAAACCACGAGGGCAGATTCCCAGCGCCATCCGCTGAAAAAGTTCCCACCTACTGTGATACTGAGAAGGCTTCTGGCTGCCTAGAAAAAAAACAGCATTTCCTGCAGCAGCCAAGGGACAGCGGTTCCCGCTCTCCTGCTCACAAACTGGCCACTCTGCACACACAGTCCCTTGCGGTGCTACTGATCTGCTCTGATCTGCCTGCTATGCGCCACCTCTGAGCTTTCTGCACCGGACTGCCTGCTACCTCTGGGCTGCTCCGCTTCCCCTCTAGCAGGTAACTAATGCCCCCGGCAGTGCAATTATCACCGCAATGCTCAGCCACTCTTCAGCAGCGGGAGTAGTGAGTGACAGGCCTCTGGTGCTGGGACTCCCTCTGCTCAAGATCCAACAAGCGCACTCTCCCCACAGCAAGTAAGGCTCTCTGTCCTTTCCAGGCCCTCAGCCGCTAAATGAGCTCTGCCAAATGTTAAACCCCTTGTCTTTTTTTTTTTTACAATAACTTTAAGCGGCAGAGCTGAGGTGAAGGATAACATGCTCTTTTCACCTCCCAAAGACTTTCAAATATAAATGAAGTTTTAACAGAAAAAATAGCATCACCCCAATTTTCTGATCTTACTGTCAGCCCAGTTTAACCATATTGTTTCTTCAGTGAGTCTTGAGAATGGGATTCACGCCTCTCCAACTGCTTGGAGACTGAGATACTGGAGGCTGGTGGGAGGTGCCAGCTCTCTGTCTATGCTGATGTCATGATGATCATGACATACTCAGTCTCCAAGCTGCTGTTGGGGGCGTGAATACCCACAGGTACCAGGTCTGGACTGGAGGAATGATATGGAACTGCTGAATCCTAAAGGTGAACGTTTCAGAGTATCACATTACAAGCAGTAACACATTCCACAAAATAGTCTTTTGCCTTATTTTAACTGAAAGGAATGTAAGGTAAAATTCAGCTTTTGGCTGCCAAGGCTACTGAAATATGTTATTGAAATAACAGTTTGTGTTGGTAAAATACAGCTATGGCTCATGGCCCAACTGCACCCTGCTAGAAACTGCCTGTATTATGCATGGTCTGATATTACTCCTGCACACAATATTTTAAATTTTTGTAAAACTCTACATGCTTTATACTGGTTAAAATAACCCAATACAGATCACTGTATGAATAATTCAATATACAGTATGGAAAATAACTATTCAGATGCAGAATTTTCTCTCCTCTGCCCCTATGCAGCTCGCCTTTTTCTCTGTGGACCCCATACTAATCTGCAGTGCCATATTCTGCGCAGTAGAGGAATTCTGCACAAATTCTGAATTATGTCAAATTGGCTCAAAAGTAAAGCAAAAATCAGACAACTGTATGACATCATCCAGTATAGTCAGTGCTCTGAATGGAAAAAAAAAAGAATACCTACACCAAATAATGAAAGACAGTAAGATGAAAAAGTACATTTTTGCGTTTAATTTTGTGAGAAATCACCACTTCTTGCATAAGGTTTTGCCACTGGACCAGTTCAGTGGCTAAGTGACAGGCCTAGGTGCAATTCCTGGAACAAATCTGTTCCCTGTGTTGCAGAGGCAGTGGTCATGGCTGGCAAGGGAAGGAGTCCCACGCTGTGCAACACGGACATCAAGGAGCTAGATTCAGGGTCCATGACTGCGGGGCTCTGGAAGGTCTAGTGCATGGCCTCCAAATGAAGTCAGGAGAAATAAAACCTGCAAAGTGGGAGGAGGGGGCAAAGGTGAGGGAAACTCTCCAAGTAGTTGCAAATAAAGACTCATACTGCCACCACATCCTAGTTCTAACTCAGACTGAGCTGAACATAGAAAGTACCGGGAGGAAACTTCAGGGCTCTAAGAAAATAAAAAAAAGAAGATTCTGGGCAGAAGTAGCACAGTGCTTTTTGCAGAAGCTGTTGCTTGCATAACAGTCTCAGGCTGTGTTCTGAAAGCTGTGGTAAACAAACTCGTTGGCTAGGACATGGCTTATTGCAGAATTGTGGAAGCTTTATAAAGTTTTTTTTGTGTTTTAGCTTTTTAGTTTCCTACATGGTAATCATCCTGAATGAGGCAGATCCATATAGCAATTCAGTCATGTACTGCCACAAGCAATAAATCAGTGCACACCACTGCGGGCGACAGAAATCATATAATCCTGTTTAGAGGGAAAGGAACTGGATTTAACTAGTCTTTCTCACAAGTTCAAGATGAGTCTTTGGAGAGCTGACAATCTAAGAGAGCGTGCTAGGTTTTGGTATCTAACACATTAGGCACAACTGCTTCACAGTAAGTGTTGGGGGCATGGCCAACGTGCCCGACAGCTAGCATGCAGCCAGGTCCCTTGCCGCATGTTCAGACTCTTGCACATTACCGTGTGTGCACTTAATGCCATCTATTGAGGTCTTGTCAGGTGTATCCGCGCTAACTGCAACATTGAATGTTTAATGCATGATAGGTTCCCCATCACTAAATGCAATGTGCTCTCCGCCTCTAACCTGCCCATTCAACACCCCAACATGCAATTTGCAGCTAGCATGTGAATCAGCATATGGTAACAGTTACCACAGGCCTGAGAGTGCAGTTGCCACACATGAAAACACGCATTAACTACTTTGTGCACTTTAGTTAAAGGGCCCCTAAGTTTGTATCTAAGACAATGGAGGGTTTAGTGACTTGCCCAAGATCACAAGGAGCAGCAGTAGGATTTGCGCCTGGCTTCCCTGATACATAGTCGCTAATGCGACAGTTGTATGGGAATTTCAATCTTTAAATGTATTTATTTTATTTTATTTAGCTAGGCTTATATACCGCTTTTCTCTGGGTCAAAGCGGTGTACATTCAGGTACGGTATATATATTTCCCTTGCTCCCACAATCTACATTTCCCTCCAGTCCAAGGTTGCTATCCTCCAGCAGCATTCAAACCCCCAGCCTTAGCCAACTTGCCTCAACCACTAGGTCACTCCTCCAATCTTCACCATGAGAAAAAACATCCATATGAAGCACTGAAATGTAGTATATTCTTCCTCTTTTCTACACTTGTTAAATGGACTTTATATATTAGAAAAGAAGTGATTTTCACTGGGGACTTTATGAATAATTTATTTCATGGAAGACACCTTTGCAAGGGAAATAAAGGCAGAACATTGATTAAACAGACTAACAACATAGCTTCAGCTACAGAGAAAGGAAAACCACGGCTTGTTGCCCTGGGCCTGCATAGAGAGAAACCTCAGTGCATCACAGCAATGTAATACAACAGCAGTCTGGATAAATGATGCATAGATGGCCCATATAACATGACCCATGAAGATCTAAATTAATTGGTTCTGTGTATGGCATGGAGGATGACGAGCATACTGGTCAGTGCTGGGCTCTCTAGCTCTGGGATTGTTGAAGTGTCCCTCTGCTGGAGTATCTTTCTGGCTGGGTGGCATGCTACCTCGAGCCTCAGGGAATCTCTCACAGATCTGGCTCTAAGGCAGCAGTTCTCAACCTAGTCCTCACGACACACCTGGCCAGTCATGTTTTCAGAATAACCACAATTAACATGTATGAAAGATATCTGCCTCCACTGAATGCAGCTCTCTCTCGTACATATTCATTGTATCCTGAAAACCTGACTGCCGAGGTGTTTCCTGAGGACTGGGTTGAGAACCCCTGCTCTAAGCATAGCAGAAGGGCTGCTACTGCTGGGAAGAAATCTGCACTTGTAAGTACTTACCTCCTGACTTACAACCAGACTCCAATCTGGATGTCTCCCCGACAGTATCCTCTCCGTGCTCACCCTGAATTCGTTGCGACCAGCGAAGGCAGGCTCTCGCCACCCACGCTCCACAGATCGCTGCCTGAATTGACAGAGCATTGACTTCAAAGACTTGTTTTAACAGGGTATCCAGTTTCTTATCCTGTGTATCTTTAAGGGCTGTACAGCCCTCCACTGGGATGGTAGTCTTTTTCGTCACTGCCGAGATGGCAGCATCCACCTTTGGGGACTTGAACAACTCTCGATCCTGTTCCACCAGTGGATATAGTCGACCCATAACTCTGCAACCCTTGAGACTCGCCTCTGGCATATCCCACTCTTCCTGAATCATCTCTCGGATCACTCTATGCACCAGAAACACTCTTTGATTTCTCCAAAACACCTGTAACAACGGATCTTCCAAAGTAGAATCTTCTGCTGGTCCAGGCGCCGGCATATTAAGCGCTTTCAGCATTTCAGCAATAAGAGCTGGCAACTCATCTCTCTGGAACAAGCGGACCACTCTAGCTTGGTCCTCCCTGTCTGTGATCTCGCCTTCCTCCAACTCGTTGTCAATTTCCAAGTCAGGGTCCCCGCGTTTTCCCACTTTGCCGCCATGTGGCTAGGCCCGCTGTGCTCTCGCGCCTAAGACTCTCCTCACTGCAGCACCGTGATATGGCCCCCGCTTACCTCCCGTGCTGGCCGGTAGCCGTGCGCTCTGCAGAATGCTGCCGCCTCCGCGCTCCACCAACCTGCTGTTTCAAGCGTCGGGAGCACAGCGGAGTGAGAGGGAGATTGAGAGCCCGGGCTCCCTTCCGTCGGAGCTCCTCTGCCCCGGGCTTCTTTGCAGCGACTAGCAGGCAAACCTTCTGCACTTGCTGACTGCCAGGAGCTCCGGAGCCTCGCCCTGAACCGGTGTCCGACTTCTTCGGAGCCCTGCTGTCCAGCCGAAAAACCTGACACGGATGAGGGGGGAGGGGGGGAAAAAAGGCCCCAGCAGCCCCTTAAAGCCACAGAACCCCCCAATGAAAGCTGTTTCTTTTTTTTTTTTTTAATATATCCTACTAACACCAAAAAACCCAATTTAAGTTTAAATCATTTTTATTCTTAGCATTATTGACCCTGAACATGCGGTAGACAACCAAATACAGTAAACATATTCCATAACTCTATACAACTTTGTGCTTTCTCCCCTACAACCTTCTTTACACCCATCAATACCGAGGCTTACAAGGGAATAATCAAACAAAATATTCAGCACACAAAAAACTTTCCAGACTCTCTTACTGCTAACATTATCTCCTTTTACATCCTCCCGCTTCAGGTCCATGTTATCCCCTGCCCCTTCCTTCCCCACCCCTCCCCTCTAACCCACCCTATTCCCCATGTCTACACCCGAGCTCCTTTCCCCCTTAACCTGTCAGACCTATCCTCCTCTCATTGTGCCCCCCGGCCCTCTACTACTGAAAGCCCCTTAACTCTTAAAAGACACTTACTCTTAAAGGATACTGAACTAATACCTAAGCTAGGCGAGAGTCTCAGTCCTCCCACACTTGTGCAAACCATTCCTGTTTCTTTTCTCCTAACAATTGGGCTGTTTTCCCCTCCATAATCTTTAGTTCTGACATTGCGCATTTCCACTCTTGAATCTCTGGAGGGGTCTCTGACAACCATTTTCTCAGTATACAAAGCTTCGCCAATATAAACGCTCTCTGACAGAGCAGCTGAAATGGCTTCCCAAAACTTTTCCCAGTCCCCAACAGTCCAAACAGGCACCACTCTGGCCGCTAACCTCTTTACAAACTTCCCCCCAGAATCTTTGTATCTTTGCACACACCCAGAATTTATGTGTAAATGGTCCTGATTCTAATCCACAAAGCTTACACACATCTGTCGAGGTTATGCCCACTTGCACCGCCCACACATCATGAACATATGCCCGCCATAAGAACCTGTACTGTATTTCCTGTAATTTGACCGACTCAGACAGATCTTTTATTACTCTAAAAGCCTGTTGCAATATCTCCACTGTGATGTGAACCATCCTATCCTGCTGCCAGCGCACCACCAGTTTCCGCAGCGGTCCTAAATCACTATCTGGACAAATCTCCCCCCTCAGTTGTGTCACTGTTATTTTGCCTTCTAGTGTGTTCAACAGGTCTAACATCCCCCCTACTTTAAGTACTGGGCCATGGGTCAATTGCAGCTGTCGAACATAGTGCCTGACCTGCAAGTAAAAATAAAATTGTCTTGGTTCTAGGTTATATCTCCGCTGCAACTCTAAGAAGGAGTCCATTTCTGACTCTCCCTTCATCTGCAGATGCCCCACGCACACCACTCCCCGCCTTGCCCATTCTTTCCCCACTTGGGATCCCGGAGTAAATTCCTCAATGCCCACTAAGGGTAAACAGTTCGTGCCTCTCCAACTATTCTTTCTGTACTGACACAAAACCCTCCACGCCTGGCATAATGTTTGTAGATATACTGAAGCTTTCCAGGCCGGACTCACCTCCCCCCTCCACCTATGTAGCATACATGTCCTGTGACCGGGTCCCGACATCTCGTCCACTAAACCAAGTGGTATACTATTTTCCTTACCTAATATAAGACCTCGTAGAGGTCTAACCAGGTACATCAGATTATAGAATCTCAATGGCATTAATCCCAAACCACCCTCCTCCTTAGGTCGCATCAAAACTGAGAGGGCTATACGGGGTTTCCGCCTTTTCCACAAAAATTTGTTGATGTGCTTCTGCAACACCAAAACATTTTTCTTTAAGATCCAGAGAGGGACGTGCCGTAATAAGTAGACCCACCTGGGTAGTTTCACCATTTTAAATAGCGCCACTCTACCCATCAGAGAAATAGGAAGATTTTGCCACTTCGTCAATCTCGCTATTGTTTTATCTAACATCGGTTGGACATTTATACTGTACAACTGTGACATCTTTTCAGGTATCTGAATCCCCAAATACCGAATTTGCCCCTCTGCCCACATTAACGGGACTTCACCTTGCCACGTTTCCTTAACTACTCCTCCCACATCTAGCACCAGCGATTTGGTTTTGTTTATCTTCAATCCTGAAAAGGACCCAAACCACTCAATCTGCTGCAATGCTAAGGCTAGCGATCCCTGCGGGTCTCTTAAGCAAAGTAGCATGTCATCCGCGAATGCACTTATTTTTATACCCCCCCCCTTCCCACTCCATTCCCCTTATCTTTTCTAACCTATTTAAGGTCAGCAGTAAAGGTTCTAATTGCAATACAAACAAAAGGGGGGAGAGAGGGCAGCCCTGCCACGTCCCTCTCTGCAGCTCAAACGGCTGCGAGTATTATCCTCCAATCTGAATGCTAGCTAATGGTTCCTTGTAGAGGGCCCTGACCCACTCCAAGTATGCTCCACCAAAACTGAACCACTTCATCACCTTGAACAAATATGGCCAAGAGACCCTATCGAACGCCTTCTCTGCATCTAGGCTCACTAATATTAATGGTGTCTCTTGGAAGAGGCAAAAATCCATACTCAACAAAATCTTACTGATATTCAAAAAAGCCTCTCTGCCCTTAACAAAACCCGACTGGTGGGGTCCAATCAACTTCGGCAAGATTCCCTGCAGTCTCATTGCCAGTACCGACACTAGCAGCTTCATATCACAATTTATTAACGAAATCGGCCTATATGATGCTGGATCTTCCCGGTCCTTGCCTTGCTTAGGTGTTAACGTGATAGATGCCGTCCTCATCTCTCTCGGAAAATTCCCTGACTCCAACACCTCCGCATAAAGCGCTGCCAGAGTGGGCGTCACACTATGCTCCAATATTTTGTAAAATTCTATCCCAAATCCATCTGGCCCAGGGGCTTTATGGGGCGCCCCTGCTTTGATGACTCGCTGTAATTCCCATCCTGATATCGGCTTGTTCAGCTCCTCTAATTCCTGTTCCGTTAGTTTTGGTAATGTCACTGCATCCAAGAAAATCTTCTCCTGCTCCCTATCTTCTATACTGGGGGTGTACAGGTCTTGATAGAACTGCCTAAAGATCTGCATAATTTGCTGCATGTCTTTATGCCTTACCCCTGCTCTATCCTGAATTATAGCTATGACTTTATCACCAGTCCCCTCACGCACTAGGCGTTCCAGCAGACTACCTGTACAATCTCCATATTAAAAAAATGGATGCCTATAGTACTGCATAGAGTACACTGCTCTTTCCTGAAGTATTTGATTTAAACTTTTCTGCCGTTCCAGGTAGGCTGCTAGGTTTTTTGGGTCTCTTCTCACCGCAGCTATCCGCTTAAGGTCTTGAAGTTCTTGTGCTAAGCACAATACCTTCTCATTGACCTTTTTCCTTTCTCTTGCTACAAATGCAATAATGTGCCCCCTAATCACTGCTTTCCCTGCCTCCCATATAAGAGCAACTTTACTTGCTGGGATATCATTGAATCGCAAGTACTCCTCCCAGTGTTTCACTAAATATATCTGAAATTCTTTGTTTTTCCATAGCTGTCTCGGAAAGGACCACTTACTCCTCCCGCCTCTCCAATCCATCTTAAGTATTGCATGGTCAGAAACCACAATAGGTGTAATCTCAATTTTTGGGACTTTCCCAAAATGTTCTCTGGAAACCAACATATTATCTATCCAGGACCACGACTGATGGGCTCTCGACAGATGCGTGTAATCTCTCTCTCCTTCGTGCAGCACTCTCCATGTGTCTACTAGCCCTCCCACTCTACAAATATAGCTTACTCCTTTCCTCTTCCATCCTCCTCCCCCTTTGATTGCAACCTATCTAATTCGGGGTCATGTGGGCAGTTGAAGTCACCTGCCAGTATTACTGGCACTTTCGGGGCAGCCACTACCTTCCTTGCAATATTCTGAAAAAACTGGTGATTACATACATTTGGAGCATATATATTACCCAAGAATAACTCCTCTCCTTGTATCCGGATGTGTAAAAAGATGTATCTCCCCATTGCATCTGTCTCATCCTTGATCAGCTCTACCCATATCCCTTTTTTTATCAGGATCGCTACACCTCCCTTTCGCCCCCCCCCCCCGAGGTAGCTGCATATATCTGCCCCACCCAATCTATCTTCAATTTCTGATGCTCAATCGCGCTCAAATGCATTTCTTGCAAGAGCGCTACGTGAACTCTCTCTCTTTTTAACGCCTGCAAAATCTTAGTGCGCTTTACTGGTGAGTTCACTCCCCCCACATTCCACGTGACTATGCGCATGTCATGTCTCATTTCCCTCCTCTCTCTTGGATGTACCAGTAGGTCTCTGCTCCACTGTCCACTTTGCCTGGAGTTGGCCAGCCTCAACTCCAAGCACTCCCCCCTTGTCCTTTCTACTACAGTCTGCACCCCTAAGTACCCTAACCTCTTTGTCCCTACAGCGCTTATCCCCTCCTTCCCCCCTGTCCAGCCACTCAGCTCCACTCCCCTCGCCCCTCCCCTCCCACCCCATTAAAATAAATCATCACCACCCTCAGCTAAGGCTTGCTGAGGTCCGATCCCGTGTGGTATGCCACAGGGCTGCCTTGAGTTATTGACCGTATCCTTCCTTTTTTCAGCAGTAGTCATTCCCAGATTCAGGGCTACACAACCCCACCCTTCCCGACTAAACAATATAGGTTGATATATTATTGTATAACTTTTACACACCAACATTAACATTAACCTTTGCTCTCGCCATCCCCTACCGCATAACATTCTTACCCAGCAAATTAGCCACCCCTATCAAAGTCCACAATTACTACATTGAGTCCTCTTTATTGCTGTTGTTCCCACCATCTCTTTTCCAGCACTGCACCGTAGGCCCTTCACTCCGGCGCTAGATCCGGTTCTCCAGTTGCTTTCCTCTCCATATCTGACACAAAATGCTTAGCTTCACTCACTTTGGTAAACATGTAGTTTTTCCCCTGGTCAGTGATCTGTAGCGTGGCCGGGAATGCCAACATAAAACGTAGTTAGTTTTTAAACAGTTCTGAGCAGATAGGGGAAAATTCTTTTCTTCTTGCTGCTACTGCTGCTGAATAGTCCTGGAAAATCAAGATTTTTTTTAGTTTTCTAACACCAGCTCTCCTTTCTTCCGAAATGCCTGGAGCACTTGCATTTTGTGTTGAAAATTCAGTGTCTTTGCGATGACTACCTGCGGCCTCTGCCGCGGCTCCACTCTTGCTCCAAGCCTGTGCGCCCGCTCAACTTTTAACTTTCCCACCAGTTCACTGAGGCCCAGCTCCTTTGGAAGCCATTTTTCAATTAGAGGAGCTAACATACGATCTGTCATCGCTTCTGAAAGTCCCACCAATCTCAGGTTGTTTCTCCTCGACCTGTTTTCCAGATCATCAACCTTAGCCATGAGCACTTCAATCCGCGTCTGCTGTGCTCTCTCGCGCCAATCGTCCCTTTTCGTCCTCGGCTGCTGACACGCGGTGCTCCAACTCCTCTACCCTGTGACCCATCTCTGTCATCACCTCTCCCACGGTTTCCAACTTCTTCAGAATCCGGTCAAAGTTGGGATCGAGGAGCTTTACCACCTCTCTCGCCACCTCTTCAGTCGCCGATTCCACACTCTCCACCCCAGGGGACGCCGGCTGCAGGCCTGCAGATGAGGAGGCCCCCTGCTTGTTGGATTTCTCCCAGTCTTTTCTCACCGGTGGAGGTATCTTTTCTTCAAATTTCCACTCCAATAATATCCGCTTTCCTTCACCCTTGATATTATACTCTTTTCTGCTCTCCTGCATTAAAATAGCATTTAATATTGCAGGTTAATTCTCAAGGCAGCCCCGGAGCGAGCAGGAAACCTCCTTACTCACTCATGCGTCACGTGATCTCTCAAAAAAACCCACAATTTAAACCTCTCTCTCCTTAATTGCTTCTCCAGTGAACCGGGAGCTCCAGGTTCACTGATCCTCCAACTGCTCGGAGACTGAGATAACTGGAGCGGAGAGGCAGATCCTCACAGGATATACCAGTGTCATCATAAAAGGATGACGTTTCTCAGTCTCCAAGCTGCTGTAGGACGAGCAAAACCCAGAGGTTGGGACTAGACTTGAGGGATGCTAAGGAAGCATCTTTCAGGAAAAGGAGCCAATGACAAAAACTGGAAACACAAGCACTGGCAAGTTAGATGCAAGGCATTGATAAGGCAGGCAGAGAGAGAATTTGAGAAGAAGTAAAAACACATAATAAAGACTTTTTCAAGTACATTCATAGTAAAAAACCTGTGAGAGTCAGTTGGACCATTAGATGATAGAGGGGTAAAAGGGGCACTAAGAGTGGACAAGGCCATAGCGGAGAGACTGAATGAATTCTTTGCTTCGGTCTTTACTGAGGAAGATGTAGGAATGTTACCCATAACTGAAACGGTATTCAAAGAAGATGCTGCGGAAGAATTCAAAGAAATATTGATACACTGGGAAGATGTATTACAACTATTTGATAAACTGAAGAGTAGCAAATCACCTGGACTGGATGGTATACATCCAAGGGTGTTGAAAGAACTGAAATATCAGATTGCAGACCTACTATTAGAAATCTGTGAACTATCATTAAAATCATCTCTAATACCTGAAGATTAGAGGATGGCTAATGTTACGATAATTTTTAAAAATGGTTCCAGGGGTGATCCAGGAAAAACTACAGACTGCTGAGCCTGACATCAGAACTGGGAAAAATGGTAGAAACCATCATAAAGAACAAAAGTACTGAACATGTAGATAGTCATGGCTTAATGGGAGACAGCCAACATGGCTTTAGCCAAGGAAGGTCTTTTCTAACTAATCTGTTATGGTTTTTTTTGAAGGTGTGAATAAACAAGTAGACAAAGATGAGTCGATTGATATAGTGTATCTGGACTTTCAGAAAGCCTCTGACAAGGTCCCTCATCAGAGACTTTTGGCAAAATTAAAAAGTCATGGGATAGAAGGCAGTGTACTATTGTGGATCAGGAACCAGTTAAAAGATAGAAAGCAGAGGGTAGGGCTAAATGGCCAATTTTCCCAATGGAGAAAGGTGAATAGTGGAGTACCCCAGGGATCTGTGCTGGGTCCGCTGCTTTATAACATATTCATAAATTACCTGGAAATGGGAATAACGAGTGAGGTGATCAAATTTGCAGATGACACAAAACTATTCAAAGTTGTTAAAACCCAAGAGGACTGTGGAAAATTGCAAGAGGATCTTGATAAAATGGAAGACTGGGTCAAAATGGCAGATGAACTTTAATGTGTACATGTGCAAAGTTATGCACTTAGAGAAGAACCACCCAAACTAGTTACATGATACAAGGTTCCACATTAGGAATCACCACCCAGGAAAAATATCTGGGCATCATTGTGGATAATACGTTGAAACCCTCTGCCCAGTGTGCAGCGGCAACCATAAAAGCAAACAGAATCCTGGGAATCATAAAGAAAGGAATAGAAAATAAAACCAAGGATAATATACTGCCTCTGTATTGGCTCCATGGTACAACTACACCTTGAATATTGTGTGCAATTCTGGTCACCGTATCTTAAAAAGGATATAGCAGAATTAGAAAAGGTACAGAAAAGAGCAACAAAAATGGTGAAAGGGATGGAAGGATATCCCTAGAGGAATGGCTTAAAAGGTTAGGGCTCTTCGACTTGGAAAAGGGACAGCTGAGGGAGGATATGATAGAGGTCAATAAAATAATAGAACGGGTAAATGTAGATTGGTTGTTTATGCCTTCAAAAAGTAGAAATATTAGGGGACATGCAATGAAGCTACAGTGTAGCACATTTAAGATTAATTGGAGAAATTAATTTTTCATTCAACATGTAATTAAACTCTGGAATTCATTACCAGAGGATGCAGTAAAAGGTAATATTGTATCTGCATTTAAAAGAAGTTTGGACAAGTTCCTGAAGGAAAAGTCCATAAACCATTATTAAAGAGGACCAGGGAAATCAACTGCTTACCCATGGGACAAGTAGCATGGAACCTGACAGGTACAGTACTTGTGACCTGGATTGGCCACTGCTGGAAACAGGATACTGGACTTGATGGACCCTTATGGGCACATCTTATGTTCTTATGAATCAGCCAGAGGCATTAGTTTACCACTCTAACTATGTCACCTCTACAGGATGGATACAATTGATCAAATTTACAGGCATCTCTTTTGATAGGAAGTAACTCCTGCATAGTAATGGTTGCAGCAGTGAAAGGAGCACACTGTAATAAGTCCATCTTATGCCAAGTTATTTTTTAGCTCATTTCAAATAGAAAGGGACTCAAATAGAAAGGCAATCAAATTCCGCTTCTTTCATTTCTGAAGCATGCTCAGTAGTTAGCCGAGTCTGGGTGGGATACCTATTTATTTTCTTTCAGCCTCAAAATATAAGCTCCATTTTGAAACATTTGCTGCATACCAGAGCCACATTTAGGTCCCAAGCCACACGATGAGTAACACCACTTGTATTCATTCTGGTGTTGATGAATAAATACAAACATCCGCAGTCTGCAGTAAGGACAACAGTAGCTGGGGAGAGCTGAGATGGGGAAACTTTAAAGGTAGACCAGGCTGCCGATGTCAGAGCGACATCACCCTGTGTCTGTATGAGACAATGCAAAGGAATTCAGAAACAACATGAATGACGCCTTTTGTGCCCTACTATGATTGCCCTCAACATGTGCAATTATTGCCCTGGAATTGCATTGGCAAACATGCTTAAAGACAGGCTGCATACTTGACTTAGAGCTGATAGACAGGTGCTCATTTACAATGTCAAGTATACCGACTGCTGCTCTGCAATGAGGCTCTCATATTGCCTGCCTCAGTCAGAAGGGACTCATCAATCATATACAGCGCTATTAAGGCACCTAAAATTGGTGGAAAGAGGTCCAATGTCCAGCAGCACTATATCAGCTTAAAGATAAGTGAATAATTGATCCTGTTTCTTTAACTAGATATTCAAAAAGATATCTGGTTAATTGGACGCTGCTGAATATGCCAGATTAAATTAAACCAGATCTCTTTATTCAGTTAAGTCAAACTATATAATTAGCAGGTTTGAGTTAACCAGTTCACTGGGCAATGATGAATATTGGTGCTATCCAATTAGCTTTTAGCCTTGCCTCTGGCATACCTCCAAGCCCTCCCTCTTAAGTGGCTACATTTTGGCTGGACATCAAGTCAGTGGACCTCCAAATTTGAAAAGAACTCCAGGAGTTAACCAGATAAATGTGTTATCTGGATAAATTGCCTTGAATATCAACTCAGGAGCTATTTCCCCACTGATCCCTAACCAGCTAGAAAGCTTGCAAACCTTTCTCACTGTGGATAGTTTGGCTCTGTACTCTAATTTGCAAACTCCCCAGGGGAAGAGTGAGTCATCCTTTTTCTTCAAAGTTGAGGAAATCCTTAAAAATCAGGGGACTACATTTGCTCCTAGTTTTCAGGGTTGGTAAAAGCCAAAAGCAGATCAGATGGCGAGGCAGGATTTTTAAAATATCATAAACTGGCATGTCCTTCCCCTGCAATTAATTTTCATACCATTTAAATTGTATCTGCTGTCAACAGCATAGAACTCAGGCAGCAAAGCAGTGCTAGCTACTATCTGCAGGTTCTAGGCTAGGAAGGTACAGGGAGGGTAGTGGGTTCAAGCCTGGGTGTTGGGAGAGAAAGAATGCAGAGGAACCCGAGCCAAATGGAAAGAGCAGGAGCCAGTAATGGGGGCAAGATGGAGAGGAGAATGTGTGGGGACAATAGGATGAATAATGAGGATAGGGAGAAAACCAACATGTGTGCTGGAGTCAAGAGGGTGGGACCTAGAAATGGAGCTGAAGATGGGGGGGGATGAAGAGCTGGAGAAAGGGAACAGTGCAGGGGTTGAGGCTGGGGAAAGTTGAACTTGGGCGAAAGCCATGGAAGCAGAGCTTGGGGGTGAGGAGCTGAAGCCTGGGTGGAAGCTGCAAGATGGAACCCGAGTGACATGAGATTTGAAAAGGTTGATAATGGTGGGGAGAGGGGAGAAGCTGGGATAGCAGAACCTGTGGGGAGGGAAGGAAAGAGTAAGCCTAGTGATGGGCTCTGGAAGTACTCTGGACAAAAATGTAAAACATTCTGCTTTTCTGAATAACTGTTTTTTTTGTGTTGTATTTTCATATAGCATCTGTATTCCTTATTTTTATTTATTTGCAGAATTGATATACTGCCAATAGCATAAGCATCATAGTGGTTTACAAAGCCCAGTAGTTTGACATTGGTAACACAGACAGTATGCAAGGAAAGGACTCAAAATGTACAGTTAGGACAAATCAGGCAGGAAAAAAAAGATGGCACAACAATTTCAAAATTAAGGACTGTTTATCTCAGAGTACAGACACAAAAAGGAAGGGGAACAGTGGAGAGGAAAGCAACTAGTCACTCTATGAAGGCCTAGGTGAAGAAGCAGGTTTTCAACCCTGTCTTAAATTTTGAGTATGAAGATTCTAAATGGAGTTCCATCAGCAGTGAGTTCCATAGGTAGGGGCCTTGATACATAAAGACCATCAATCTGTGGATGGCTCAATACAGGTCATTCTTTGTCAGAATAATCTAATAATTACAATTTGAAGATCGAAGGGTACATGTTGGGCAATAGGGGATGAGATATGATTAATGATAGGTGGGTAGACCAGTATAGAAGGCTGGATGAGTGAGCAAAAAAAATCTTATATTTGACATGAAAGGGAAGGGAAACCAATGTTTTTCGCATAGAAGAGGTATGGCGTGATCAGAACATTTAGCATAGTAAATAAGTTTAATGGCAGTGTTCTGTATTATTTTGAGTTTTTTTTAACTGGAGTTAGGAGAAACCTAATAGTACAAATTTACAATAATCAATTTTGTTTGTTCATTACGGACAAGTGAAGCAGCATTTTGTGGGTCTGGCTGTCAATGAATGGTTTTATACTTTTATTCCCCTTAAAGAAGAAAAAATAGCTTCTCACCATATTAGAAATATGAAGGGCAAAAGAAAGCTGCTCATCTATTATTACACAGAGACTGAATAGAATTTCTAAAAGTGAATCAGAGATAGTGGTTACTTTATTATCGTGGATGATCCAAAGATGTGGATAACAGATTGTCAATACAAACCTGAAAAGTGCATCCGGAGGGGTATGAGTGAATATAGGTTATGCCCAATTCTTTTAGTCAGTCCAATAGGAGAACGTGATCTATAACATTGCAAGTGGAACTTAAATGTGGTTGAATGATTATTGTCTAAGCACAGGGCAATTTCATTTAAAATACCTAATAAAGTGATCTCTAGTCCCACAAGTGCTCTTTGTAGCCTTGGGCAAGCCACTTAATCCTCCATTGCCTCAGGTACAAAAACAAGGGAAATATATACCATACCTGAATGTACACTGCTTTGACCCGGTGAAAAGCGGTATATAAGCCTTGCTAAATAAATAAACAATAGCCATCTGACTGTGTAGATACAGTAGATGCTATGGCAAAGCCCATGTCTGCTATAAAAGATAAAGTCTGTGCTAAAAAAAAGAGTTGGGATTGTTAATCTGAATGTTGACCAAAATCAGTAATTGGGGCAATTCTCCATATGCAGAATGTCTAAATATTGTGTGAGAAGCAAAGCTGCAGTCCAGCTGTGGAGTATGGGGGCAGAGAGCTGTGCATACATACACAATCTACCGAGTTCTTTTAAAAACACATTAGCAGCAGCAAGATGAATATGGGGTGTGGAACATTTCTTGAATTCGATTTCTTTTCAATGGAATAGGAACATTTAGGTGGATTTGTGCTTCCTCAGTGTGACCATGCATAATTAAACATCTGCAATATCACTTCAGAAGCAACTACTACTTTATAAATAGCTGCATCGTCACACCCAGCGAATGCATTTGTGAACCAGCGAGAGTGCCCAGAGGAACTAAAAAGGAAATACTCAGCTAAATCTGATCACATCAGACCAACAGTGGATAGATGGAAAAAAGGGGATACATTATTGAAAACGTACTCTGACTGCAGACTCAGTAAAAAAAAAAAATTAAAAATGTCTCACACACTGCTTTTTGATTGCCGGATCAGGGCTTATGCTCCTTGGACTGGCTGAAGATGGGAGTGACAGCTAGATGGTTGGAGTCAGGACCCCTGATTACAAGGTTCCAAAGGGAGCCAGGCTACATGGCCCCCCATCTGTGGATGGTTACTGCAATGACCAGAATATGTTGGGGAAGGGATTTATAAAATATGGGAATTCCATGGTACCAAAACCCAGCGTGGTTCTGAATGACATGGAGAGAACAGGAGCAAGAGAGAACTGCTGAGTCAAAAGCAAAAAAAAAGGTTTACACAAAATGAAAAATGACATAACATTTGAGAACCTGGGCTATCATATCTGTGGAAATGAATATAAAACACTTGCAAACTCACTGCTTGAAATCTTATTTCTTTTCAATTTCTAGTTAACACTGCCTGTGAAAGGAGCAAAGATCATTAAACAAGAAACATCCCTTTCAAAAACACAGGTTCTGCCAGTTCCAAGGTCAGATTAAAATGTAAGAGGGCCTGAAGCAACTTAATAAAGCAGGCCACCACCCAAAGCATAAGCATTAGAAATTAGTGATTTCTTCATTTGTCCCCTCCACCCCCACCATGCTTTTACTCTAGGTTTCGATGGTGCAAGTTACTTCACGCTGCCTTGACAATGGTTTTAGAGAAGACAGCTGGTCTATCTCCATTCAGTCCTGCTTCCTCCTAGCTGAGACTGCCAGTAAAAAGACTATTAAATCCGCCATGAGATGACTTTTAGGGCTACATTTGCCACAGTGCGCTAACATGTTAGCATGCACTAATGCTGTTAATATGAGTTACTAGTAACCAGTTCCCTCTAAGCTGTGCGCGTGTGCGAGCGCACATACTTTACAACAGAGCGCACAAAAATTACGGCTCTGATTCTGATAGAAAACAACACAGATGTCTTAAAATTTAAAAGTTATGCTTGTAATTATTAGAAATTTCCCCTTCATTTAGTAATCGTCTATTTTCATTTAATTTGATTAAAATCAATGTGGTGTACATACTGTATTCTGACGTGTAGTCAAATTTTAAAGTATATAACTCCAAGTGTCGTTATGTGGCGCACAAAAATTTAACCTTCCTTCAAAAGCTGCACACAGCTGATATTTTATGCGCACACAGCCTACAGAAAATTAGAGGGAACATTGCTAGTAAAACAGAGTTACTTACCTGTAATGGAGTTCTCCGTGGACAGCAGGATAAGTCAGCCACACCTGGTGTCGTCCCCCGACGGCGCCGTGACGGAAGTGCTCTCTAGCTCAGAATCTTCTGAGCATGTGTGAGGTGGTCCCACCTCCCAGCCCGCCCCTAGCCGGCCAGTTGTTGACTAGCTATGCCGTTGCGGCTAGGTGCGGTGCGCAGGCCACCCTCATGAAGGGGAGGCGGGTGGGATGGTGTGGCTGACTTATCCTGCTGTCCACGGAGAACTCCGTTACAGGTAAGTAACTCTGTTTTCTCCTAGGACAAGCAGGATGTGTCAGCCACACCTGGTGTCTCCCGAGCTGTGATACGTTGCGGGGAATGAGGGAGGCATGTCTGATATGCAACATTTATTGAGCACAAGGTTATACAGTTGTAGGTAGGCAAAACGTGCAATAGTGAACGGTGCAAATTGTGCAACTTGGAACAGTGTAGTGAACAGTGCAATTCTGAACAGTGATGAATCGTGCAATAACAACAGTCACAATCGTGCAATAACAACAATGCATGGACAAGTACTAGTGCAAGTGAACAAGTAACTAGTGTAAGTAAGTAACTAGTGCAATCTATTCAGGGCAATAGTCCGTGAAAGGAGACAAGAGTCTCAGAGTCTTTGCGGTCGGTCTCGTGCCGCGCTCGCCCTCTCGGGTGCCAGGGCTGCGGAGAGGACCGCTCGGCCGAATGAGCCGTCTGTCTCAGCGTGGATGTCGAGGCAGTAGTGTTTCTGGAAGGTAAGATGAGAGGACCAGGTGGCTGCTCTGCAGATATCGCTCACTGGAATCTCCTGAGCACAGGCCAAGGAAGCGGCTATTGCGCGGAGCTGGTGTGCACTCGCCTTGTTTGCCGGGAGAGCGCCAGCCTTCTGCAAGCAATAGGCCACGCAGGTGATATCCAGAGAGATAGTGTACGTTTGGTGACAGGTCTCCAGGTTTGTTCGGGTCAAAGGAGACGAACAGCTGTGTACCCCGACGAGTAGCAGATGTCCTGTCGATGTAGGTGCGTAAAGCACGTACGCAATCGAGCGAATGAAGATGTTGCTCCTCGGGGGATGAATGCGGTGCTGGGAAGAAGGATGGCAGCTCCACTGCCTGGTTGATGTGAAAAGCGGAGGCCACCTTCGGCACAAATTTCGGGTGAGTCCGCAGGGACGCCCGGTTGTGATATAGTTGCGTGTATGGCGGGTGTGCCACCAGAGCTTGCAGCTCGCTAAACCCTCCTGGCGGAGGTAATGGCGACGAGGAAAAGGGTCTTCCAGGCGAGGTACTTTCCCTCGGCAGTGTCCAATGGTTCGAATGGCTCTTGCATGAGCTGTTGTAGAACGATGTTGAGGTCCCAGGTGGGTACTGGCTTCTGTACTGGGGGCTTCAGGTTTCGGAGCCCTCTCATGAAACGGGTCACAATGGGAAGGGTGGCAATGGAGCCTGAGGTTGTGGCATCCGTGCGCTCGTGTAGAGAGGCGATGGCAGCTAGGTGCACCTTGATGGATTGTGGTTGCAATCCCGATCTGCAGAGGAGGGCCAGATACTGTAAGATTGTGGGTATCGGGCAAGACGCTGGGTCAACTCCTTGGTCCTTGCACCAGATGGTGAAGCGTTTCCATTTTAGGCCATATGCCTTTCTTGTAGAAGGTCTCCGGGACGCAAGGACTATTTGTTGCACATCCGGGGGAAGGTGAGAGCCGTTGAGGGTTAACCTTTCAGCCTCCAGGCTGTCAAAGCTAGCGTCTGGAGGTTGGGGTGCCAGATTAGGCCTCCGTTCTGGGTTAGGAGGTCTGGTCTCAGAGGTAATCTGATGGGAGGTTCCTGGGCGAGCTGCAACAGTAGGGAGAACCACATCTGTCTTGGCCAATAAGGGGCTATCAGGATCATCTGTACCTTCTCCTCGATGATACGTTGTATCGTGTTTGTCAAGAGTGGTGTGGGAGGAAAGGCGTATGCCAGCTCCCAGTTTTTCCAGGGGATGGCGAATGCATCCGAGGCAACCCTGTTCTGTGACGGATGCTTGGAGCAGAACAAGGGGCATCTCGCGTTCTCCTCGGTTGCGAAGAGGTCGATCTGTGGGTTTCCCCAGCGCTGGAAGAGGGTGCGTGTCACATCCATGTGGAGCATCCATTCGTGAGGTTGAAGCTGCCTGCTGAGACGGTCCGCTAAGGTGTTCTGATCCCCGGGAAGGTATGTCGCTTGTAGCGTGCACCTGTTGCGTAGTGCCAGAGTCCAGGTGTCGAGGGCTTCCTTGCATAGCGAATGGGAGCGAGTGCCCCCTTGCTTGTTGATATAGAACATGGCAACCTGGTTGTCCGTCTGTACCAAGACTGCTTTTCCTTTCAGTTTGGTCATGAAGGTCTGTAGGGCAAACCTGATGGCCCTGAGTTCGAGATGATTGATGTGGAGTGTTTGTTCCACTGCGGTCCATGCTCCTTGCGTGCTGAGGTGCCGTAGATGGGCCCCCCATCCCGTGGGAGGAGGCATCCGTGGTGAGGGTGAGCTGGTGTATGCGAGGATGAAGGCATTTGCCCCCCGAGAGGTTGGGTGGCTGCGTCCATCAGTGCAGGCTCTGGACCACACGGGCAGATAGCGGAATGTGAGTGCTGAGTGGTTGGGAGAGTTGCTTCCAGTGTGTCCGTAGGTGCCACTGTAGAGTGCGCATGTGCAGCCTCGCCAACGGAAGGACTGAAGTTGTTGCAGCCATGTGGCCTAGCAGACATAGTATTGCACGGGCCGAGGTGCATTTTTCTGTCGACATCTTCATGGCTAGGCGGGTGATGGTGTTGATCCGTAATTGAGGAAGAAAGGCCTTGCAGACCTTGGTATCTATTATCGCCCCGATGAACTCTGTGCGCTGGACTGGTTCCAGCCTGGACTTCTCCTTGTTGAGAAGGAAGCCCACTCTGATCAACAGGTCGGTCGTGAGCCGTACTGCCCTGTGGAGTCCCATGGCTGAATCCGCCGACAGGAGCCAGTCGTCCAGGTAGGGAAAAATGGCGACACCTTGTCTCCAGAGATGTGCAGCGACCACCGCCACGCATTTTGTGAAGACTCTGGGTGCTGGGGATAGGCCGAATGGCAGGACCCGATACTGGTAATGGGCGCCCAGCGCTGAGAGTCTGAGGAATTTCCTGTGAGAAGCGTGGACCGGGATGTGGGAGTAGGCATCCTGGAGGTCCAGCGTCGCCAACCAATCCCCCGCCCTGATTAGGGGAAGGATGGAGTTGAGCGAATACATCCTGAACTTCTCTTTGATTATGAAGTTGTTCAGTCTCCGGAGGTCCAGGATAGGGCGTAGGCCCCTTTCTTCTTGGGGATAAGGAAGTACCGGGAGTAGAAGCCAGTGTTGACCTCTCCCGGGGGTACTTGCTCTATCACCCTGGCCTGGAGGAGTTGCTGTATGAGTTTCTGTAGCGGCTGTTCCAGGTGCTGTGGCGGCTGGCTGGTAGGTCGCTTGCGCTGACATGGAGGGGAGGAGAAGGGCAAGCGGTAGCCCGACTGGACTATCTGTAAGACCCACTTGTCCGTGGTAATCTCCTGCCAGGCCGATAGGAACAGCGACAGGCGACCCCCAACCGGGGCATAGTCAGAAGGAGGAGGAATCTTTCCCGGAGTGGGAAGTGTTGGACTGCTTCTGCTTTCGCTGTCGCGGTTGCTGTCGCTGAAAAGGGCGCCTTCTGATAAGTTGGCTTGAACTTTGGTGGCTGCCACTGACGGTTGGATCCATAAAATTGTTTCGAAGGGGCGAAGGGTTTTCGGAAATATGCCCCTTTCTGGTTCCAAGCGGGGCGTTCAAGGCCGTCTGCTGCTAGAGTCTTTAGTGTGGTGCAGTCCTCTTTGAGGTCTTTTACAGTGTCGGCAACCTTGTCCCCGAACAGGGAGTCACCTGAGCAGGGGGCGTCCGCAATACGGTCATGGGTGTTGTCGGAGAGTCCTGAGGCCCGGAGCCATGCCCAGCGCCGTACTGAAATGGCCGTGCCCGCTGTTCGGACGGCAGTGTCAAATGCGTCGAAGGCCGTGCACATCAGGTGCTTGCTGCATTCAGCTAGCTCCTGCATGGAGGTGAAGCCATTGTCCGTGAGTCCTTGGGAAGGTCCTGTAGGTGCTTTTTAAGGTCGGCTAGGAGTGCGTCCTGGAAGAGGACGTGCTGGAATTGGTGGGATGCTATTTTGGCGTTGAGCATAGCCCCTTGAAACACCTTTCTCCCAATGTCGTCTAGGCGTTTGGGGTCCCGACCTGGTGGATGGCTTGACTGGTTACGCGTGGACTTGGACCTTTTCAGGGCTGATGATACCACGATGGACTGGTGGGGTAACTGCGCTTTGGTAAATCCAGGTCCTGAGTGGACAATGTATTTGGTGTCCAAGCGCCTGGAGAAAGCTTGACCAGAAGCTGGGGACTGCCACAGCGCCAGTTGCTTGTCCTTCAATCTGCGGTGGAGGGGGAGCGCCATTGCTGGCTTGGGGCCATTCAGGTACTTCATGACCTCCGGCTCCTGTTCTTCTGATGTTACCTCCGTGGCCAGCCCCAGCTTAGAGACCACCTTCCGTAGGAACTTAGGGTAGGTGAGGTCCTCCGGCACTGGCGGGGGCTCGACTGGCTCGCTAGTGTCCTTTGTATCTGGGTCCTCCCCTTCAGAGCAAGGCTCTAGTTCCTCAGCGTCGGGTTCCATTTGTGTCGGTGAAGGAGAACGCGCTCTGGATGGAGCGGGGGAGGGAGAACGCTCCCTGGGCGAGAGACTGGGGTATATTGGGGAGTGGCCCTTCTCCGAGAGAGTCAGAAGGGGACTGGTCGCCCTGCGTTGCTGGTCTGGCCGTGGGGGGGCGGTCTGCTCCACTAGGCGAGACAGGAGGCTTAGGATGGCAGAAGAGGTTGATTCTGACCTGCTGCTTCTGTGTCTCTTGTAGCAGGGGGAGTTGGATCTCCTGAAGTTGGATCTCCTGCTGTCCCTGGAGGAGCCACCATTGTAATCCCTTGCTGCAGAGGGGGATCGATGTCTGCGCTTGGCAGATTTCTTCCTGTGGCTGTCACCTGCGCTGTGTTGACTGGGGGATTGTAAGTGGCCATCTCGCTGATTAAAGCTCCCTCGTCGGCGCTGTGAATCAGCGCGGTCTGTGGAGCGTGATAGGTGATGACAGGAGGATTCCCTGCTGTCCGCCCTATTATGCAGTTCTTCTCGTCGGCGCTGAGTGTCAGCGCGGTCTGGCGACTTACTGCTCAGATGAGACTCACCGCGCCGAGCTTGGGAGTCCCGCGCCGAGCTTGGGAGTCCCACGCCGGGGGAGAGGCAGTGATGGCTCCGTATGCTGTAGAAGTGCTGGGGATCTCCCTGTCAGCGCGTCGAGACGTGTTGGGCAGGGGGGAGGTCCTCACCTCCGTGCAGCCAATCAGCGTCGAGGAGGCGTTCCCGGAGGCGGGGCCTGGCGGGGCCACGAGGGCAGCGCCATCTTGGCCAGCATGCGGACCGCATGTAGTGGATGTCCCGGGGTTGCCGTGTGCCGGAGAGGGGCTTACCCGAACGGCAGAGGCCTCTCCGGGGGCAGGACTTACAGCGTTGTCGTCAGATCGAGGAGCAGCATTCTTCTTATGCGGCGCTTTTTCGGGGGCCGCGTTTGGACGCTGGTGAGTGCTGGAGAGCCGGGAAGATGGTTTCTGGGCGGCCACAGTCTTTGATTTCTTGTCGCTGGTTTGCTTCGGGTCCGGGACGTGGAGGCTGCTGCGGGAGAGAGCAGGTCCTTCAGAGAGTGTTCGCGGTGCCTTTTCGCTCTGGGGGACATCCTGCTGCAGCAATCGCAGTTCTCCACCTGGTGTGATGCCCCCAGGCATCTGACGCAGTGCTGATGGGTGTCAGAGATGTTCATCTTTCTGCTGCAGGTAAGGCACTTCTTAAAACCTGGTTTAGGCATACTTATGTTTAAAAGTAGGAGAGCTTGAATTTTTCCGTCTTGAGGCAAGGGCGGAAGAGAAAAAACTGGCCGGCTAGGGGCGGGCTGGGAGGTGGGACCACCTCACACATGCTCAGAAGATTCTGAGCTAGAGAGCACTTCAGTCACGGCGCCGTCGGGGGACGACACCAGGTGTGGCTGACACATCCTGCTTGTCCTAGGAGAACTAAGTCCCAGTGCTTAAAATGGGACACGCAGCATAGAAACATAGAAATATGACGACAGAAAAAGACCACATGGCCTATCTAGTCTGTCCTTCCATAACAACTGCATGTTAGTCTGCACTAAAGCCTTTTAGTAAATCTAGCCCTTAGCAAAGTGTTTATTAGAAACTAGAAGGGAACCTTTTTTCATTATGTCTTAGCCACCAAATAGTCATTGGCTTCCATCAGAATTACAGCTCCTAGTCTTTACTAAGCTAGAACCACAAATATAAAGCTTTAATCTGATGAACCACTAAAGAAATCTTTTGGAAACTTTAACAGAACATATGAAACAACCATGCACTGGACTCTACAAATCCCACGGTTATTAAGATAATTCTCTATCGCCACTGATAACCCCCTTTTAATGTTTCAATAAAGTGCTTTATGCAGAAAACCCTTCAGTTTTATCAAATAAAATGTATTTTTCTAATGAAAGTACATCACCTATTATCAGCAAATCTTTCTCAAATAGCTGATATCGCTGCCCGCTTTGGCACAAACTCTGTGGGTCCTCTTTACCCATGGACTTTGCACCAAATTGCTGTAGTGCACCTGCTTCTTGTGCAGGAAGAATTCTTATGGAAAATAATGCACAGAGATCCGAAAATAGAGAGTGTGTGTGTGTGTTTGTGTTATTTCCTGGTCTCACCCAAAACATGGCTCCTTGAAACATGGCCAAAGTTATGCAAGGCGTAGCCTACCATGCACACTTCAGACTTTTCCCCTATATTTCTGGAATTTTATTCAGAGTATACTACGTCACCAACTATCCAGCAATTACTGGCTTTTCCAACAAGCACACTGTAATCAGCCTCATTGTGACTTTTTATCTGTGGTAATTTTATTTATAAAAAAAAGGTACTGAGGCAACCTCCACCTTCTACTCCAGCTCTCTGGGCAAAAGGAAACAAATTCCATAAGATTCCATGTTGGTACTTTGGCATGACCTGGCAGGAAGTTACTACTACTCTTGATTAGATTTAATTGTAATTTAGCATTGAAGATAAGGCAATAACCTTATCTTTTGCACATTGTCACATTTACGGATTATGAAATTCTTGAGCATCGAAGTATGAATAAAATATTTTCCTATACATACATGCAGATATACAGCAGGAAAAAATGTTTGTGATTTGGATTTAAGGGGAAATTTTATAAAACATGTGGAAAATAACTCTTAGGGGCAAGTTTACTAAACTGGGATAACGGTTAGCAAGTGCCATTTGTAACTAGGTCCCATGTTATTCAATGCACCCTAGTCACAAATAGTGCACCTACCTGCATGTAATAATACATAGGCATTTCTGGAGGTGGAGCTTGGAGGCAATTTTATAAGCGTCATCTTCCATGCTTTATAAAATTGCCCCTTAAATCCAAATCACAAACTTGGATTCTCTTTTATTGACTGTTAACTGCAGTATCTACATGTACAGATTTGTAGTGCTCACTAAGTAAGCAGTGGTTGGCTGTGCTTGTACCTTTATAAACAGACCTAAAGTAGGTGAAGTTTTGAAATTTTTTACAAGTTTCCTGTTATAAAATTACTCTCCACATATGGCCAGGCTAACAGTAATGCCATATAAAGCAACATCTATAGATAATGATACATTTTCTAGGACACATCATAAAATTAACAGGGAAGAATGTCTGACCTCTGCGAAAAACAAAAAGTGCAGTGGTGAAACCAAGGCCAAGTGACAAGTAGTAATGCAATTGTCTATCCAGTTTGTGGATACGATAACTGGCATTCCATTGAATGTCGTTGTACACTTGTTTGTTCCCAGTTTTTCATTTTGATGTTTTATTGCTTTATTTTGCATCAGCTGAACTAGAAGTTGACCGCTGATACAGTGTGTTAATAGAAGACCTTTTTGTATGGCTGTGTGCTCTTTCTACTCCTTTTTTTTGGTGTTCTTGATTGCAGAGATTGCTTTCTTCTTGTTTCTCACTTAAATTTAAGTTATATGACATATTTTAATTTGGTACAAATTATAAGAATATGGACTACTTATAAACAACAGCACTAAATACAAAAACGGAAAATCATTCTAGGATTAAATACAAATGCTATCCACATTTAAGAAATTCTAAAATAATATGTTAAATAAATATAAATTGAATTGCGTATGGTCCTTAATTTCAAAAGAAAGTTATTGCCAAATTCGATTTCAGTCCTTTTATTTCAACCGCTCAAAAAAGTAGCATTATAAAAATTCTTTACTGGGGCCAACTAGTTACTGTCCTTTCAGAAAATAAATGGCACAAGTGGCTTCATTTGTTTTGGTATCTATGGTTCCAGGCTAAGTGATCATTTTTCTGGGTTTGCTGGTCTCACAGAAGTATATTTAAATAAATTTGAAAGCTGGCAGTCTCAGCAGTGTAAATTACTTTATCTTTGAAATATAGAAACACAGAAAAATAACAGCAGCATTCCAGTCTGCCCATCCATACCAACTACTAAACTCTAAACTCCTTTCTTTTCCCTTAGAGATCCTGTGTTTGCCCCATGCAGGGCTGGCCCATCCACTAGGCAAGCTAGGCGGCTGGCAGTGGCACACATAACCAGCTGTGCCACCCACCCCCTCCCTTGCTGCTGCTGATTCCATCTCGGGAGGTGGAGGCGGGCAGTGGCAGTATTTCCAAAAGCAGCTTTTAGAAATATTGCCGCTGCCCGCCTCTTCCTCCTGAGACAGAATCGGCAGCGGCAGCAGCTGGAGGGGGGCGCACAGCAGAAACCCTTCTGCCAGCCTTGGCCCCATGCTTTCCTGAATTCACTTAAAATGAGAACTGGACCACTTTTTTATACTACAGTTATCTGAATTTCATTAAGTCACCAAATCATTTTAAAAGAGCAAAGTACTGGGACCTGGCTGGATTTCTGCTTTCTTTGATTATGGAACTTGTTATTTACAAACATTTTTGGTGCATTGTGAAAACATCCTATAAATGGATCTGTCATTTTTCAGTAGCCCTACAGATCCATCAACCCTACCAAAAGGCTGAACACAAAAAAGAAAAAGTTATATTAATTCCCACCTCCCCCTCCAGCTGGCTCTTCATGTGACATAACTATAGTTGGTCTGGATTGTCATTTAAAAACATAAGATATGCCATACTAGGTCAGACCAAGAGTCCATCAAGCTCAGTATCCTATTTCCAACAGTGGCCAATCTAGGTCTCAAGTACCTGTCAGGTTCCCAAAAGATATACAGATTCCATGCTGCTTGTCCAATGGGTAAGCAATGAATTTCTCTGGTCCTCTTTAATAATGGTTTATGGACTTATACTCCAGGAACTTGTCCAAACCTCTTTTAAATCCAGCTACACTAACTGTAACTAATTCCAGAGTTTAATTATACATTGAATAAAAAAAATATTTTCTCCAATTATTCTTAAATGTGCTATATTATTTTAGCTTCACTGCGTGTCCCCTAGTCTTTCTAATTTTTGAAGGCGTAAATTTACCTGTTCAACTCCATTCATTATTTTATAAACCTCAATCATATATCCCCTCAGTCATCACTTTTCCCAAGTTGAAAAACCCTAACCTTTTTAAGCCTTTCCTTGTAGGGATATCCTTCCATCCCCTTTACCATTTTTGTTGCTCTTCTCTGTACCTTTTCTAAATTCTACTATATCCTTTTTAAAATTATGATGACCAGAATTGCACACAATATTCAAGATGTGGTTACACCATAGAGCCGATACAAAGGCATTATAAAATATATTTTGTTTTATTCTCCATTCCTTTCTTTATGATTCCTAGCATTTTATTTGCTTTCTTGGTCGCTGCTGCACATTGGGCAGAGTTTCAATGCATTACCGTGATGACACCTAAATCCTTTTCCTGGGTGTTGGCTCCTAATGTAGAACCTTGCATTATGTAACTGTAGTTTGAGTTGTTCTTTTCCTAAGTGCATAACTGCAATGTCCACATTAAATTTCATCTGCTATTTGGACACCCAGTCTCCCAATTTATCAAGGTTCTCTTGAAAATGTTTACAATCCTCTTGTGTTTTAAAAACTTTGAATAATTTTGTGTCATCTGCAAATCTGATCACCTCACTCATTATTCCCATTTCCAGGGCATTTATAAATATGTTAAAAAGCAGTGGATCCAGAACAGATCCCTGGGGTACTCCACTATTCACATTTCTCCATTTAGAAAGTTAGCCATTTAGCCCTAATCTCTGTTTTCTATCTTTCAACCAGTTCCTAATTCACAATAGTACACTGCCTCCTATCTCATGGCTTTTTAATTTTCCAAAGCGTCTCATATGAAGGACCTTGTCAAAGGCTTTCTGGTAATCCAGATACACTTTATCAACCGATTCACCTTTATCTACTCATTTATTCACATGTTCAATAAAATATAAGAGATTGGTCAGACAAGACCTTCCTTGGTTAAACCCATGTTGGCTTTCTGCCATTAAACCATGACTATCTACAGGTTCAGTAATTTCTTTTGACCAATAACTCTTTCCCCCTTTCTGGATATGTGCCCATCTGAAAGCAGGCTGGGAGGCAAGGGCCCCTGACTCTGGTAAAAATACTAGGGACCAGTGGTCCCCACATTATGTGACATATCACCTACTAAACCGGTCTGCTCCAAGAAATAAACATCAAATATTCCTGCCAGCCAATAATGAATGCTCCAGAAATCGCTTTGGGATACGTGAGGGACAGTGATCAGTCATAACAGAGCAGCAATGGTGTGACTGTAAACATTTATTCACAGAAAGAACTCCTGACCAATCAGAATGCTCCCTCAGGCCTGTCCAGGTTATAAAAGCCATTAAATATTGGGGCCCCTTTTATTAGTGTTTAAAAATCTGTGAAATCGTAGCCCTATTCCTAGCCATCAGAACATGAATGCGAGTTCACTGATATACTTTTCACCCATAAGTATCCAGGTCCATAATATAAGCTGATTTGTATCAATGAATGTGACACATGCAGTACGTGTACAGTCCTTGCTAATTTAGTCAATATGAACTCACATTCCATAATGTGGAAGGAAAGGTGCGACTCTATATTGAGAAAAATCAGAATAGCTGCTACATCTATAACATGAAATGTGCTTGGGCATTGGGTGGTGTTTGTCGGCTGCTGACAAGACAAAGAAATACTTTCAGCATAGGAATACAGTATGTGCACTGTGTAACGGGAGAGTACTCTGAACTAATTTGGGATGTCCAGGCCACCATTTGGTGGAAATGTTAAGTACAGCTTTAAACCACTGTTGTTTCGGCTCTCTAAATCCCTTCAGCTTGGCTTTCTCATTGCTCCCTTTTTAGTTTGCTCTTTCATTTGTTCTGTCCTTTCTATCTGCGATCCTTTTGCAGATTGTAGCATTCACCCTAATTTGACTTTTTCCTCCATTAAGATTTCTAAAAAGGTTGATAACAGAACAGTATTTTTCAAATGAGTCCACCAGCAGCTTGGTTTTGCAACCATCATGGCTCAAGTCAACTAAAGCTAACTGAGCATTTTTAAGAAAAAACTGTAAATGTGGCTGCAAGCATCAGCTGGTGCCTGTTCTCAAAGGCCATCCAAAAATTTATTCCAAAAACTTCTTCAGTACAACACATAAAGCACATCAGCAAGAGGATAGGGGTAGCCACAGTGTGGTGGTGGTGTGTGTGTGTATGTGTGAGGGGAGGGGAGGGGGGACGACGACGACCTTCCACTGCCATGTTATGATCCTCTCTCAAAGAAGCCAGAGGGCATTGGGTCAATACAATGCATTAGATTGAGTGTAAATGTAGAAGTACCTACATCTGAAACTTGTAGAGCATCCAATAGTCTCCACTGTGATTACTGGTGGAAATGTTCTCCACCATTCATAGACTAATCAAGAACTATCAAAAGCACAAATCCTCCACTCATATCACAGATCAAAGACTTGGGGGGCGGGGCGGGGAAAGAAGATTAAACTAAGATTGTTAGCTGTTCTAGCAAAGTAGCAAATCATTGCTTCCCTAACATATAAATCCTTGCAAGAACAAGTACCTATTTAGCAAAGCTCCTCAAACCTAAGAGAGCTTAATTATTCACAGATCCATCTCATGTTCTGCTTCCTGAAAACATTATGATGTGTGTCATGAAAGACGAAGCTCTGTCAGGAGATAAATTCCCACTTACCGAAAACATCACAAAGTACACGACAGTGCAACAGTACTGGTAAATTACGTTTCAATGTATGTCTTCATACAAAAGCACAGAAAGGCAGCTTACTTCGATGTTTGGCTTTTGATGCTAGGTTCTGTGGATATATCAAAAGTGGACCCAGATTGGAAAAGTTCGGAACTTGAATATAGCCAGGAAGAGCTGTCGAATGTAGCAAGCATTAGGTACGCGGTTTTGGAAAGCCCAGACTTACCCAGTGAGACAGTAAAGGGTCTAGCACTCTGTTCTCCAAATTGTAAGTAACACGAACAAATGCGTTTGATCATGCATATGGCAGATAGATCCTAAATGTAGGCAGCTTCGAATTGAGAGAGCTGCAATCAGCGGAGTAAGGTTACTTGCCGCAGTTTAGACGACTGGCTCACGCCTGCTGGGCTTTGCGGCAGAAATGAAGCCTTCAATACTATTGCAGGTTTCGAGTACCAGGCCCGTCCTGTAACACTGACCAGACAACTTTCACCTCTGAAACCTCAGGTCGGAGGCATCTTACCAGAAAAGAGATCGCCTGACTTTTGCACAGAAGCCATTTTGTACGGAACCTGCTTAGCTTTGCAAAAACACATGCAAGAGTACCACGGTGGCACGGTCCGCAGTTTGCCATGGCTTTGAAAAAGAGCCGGATTCCCCCTTCTGTTCAGCTGCTTTTTTATTCCAAGTAACCGTCGAACACATCCAGCTCGTTGTCCGTATCGTACAGAACCGAACCGGGATCGGACAGCACCCCCAGATCCACCAAAGCCTGGTCCATATCTTCGGGCAAGAAAACAATCCCCACATTGAGGACGATGTACTCCATCAGGAAGGCATAGTACAGAATCAGAACATTTACAAAAAACAATCCCACGTAAAACATATACGGCAGCTCATTTAATGCCGATTCCACAGAATCCAAATGTGCATAAACGGCGGAGGGCATGCAGCTGTGCGGGGTCACTGGTGCGCCTCAGGCACGGATCGACTTCCAGCAGGAAAAAAAAAACAGGAGAAAATAGATGCAATCAATAAAAGGCCCTGCAAGAAGTCCCTAGCAGAAAGGAAATCAGCGTCGATGCGGAGGGGAAACCAACGGCGGCCGCTGCTGCTACTTCTGCCTCGGTGGAAGCAAAAGAGCTTGTAGCATAGACTAGTAGTTCCAGTGGGGGGAGAGGAAGCAGCGCAGGATCAGAAGCAGCAGCAGCAGCCCTGGCACGAGGTTCCCTTCCCGGAGTTAATGCCAGCGTGCAGGGACTTCGGAGGCATTTTTTGGCGTCTACGGCCGTGCCCTCCCCCTTCCCTAAGTTTGTTTGGGAGATCGCCCTCGCTCATGGAGAGGGGGAAGGGATTCAGCTTAGAGCGTCTGGCACGGCCTAGCTCGTAAGTGCGCCTAAGAAGAACGTGTAGGACTAGGATCCCCCTTGCTGCACTTTATACGTCTGCTCCAACTCCAGGACTCTCTGAAACTTTACCCTTCCACCCTCTACTGCTTCCTCTTCTCTTACCCCAAGCCCGCCCCTTTCCCTTATCGCCATTGGCTGACACGGGCCACTTTCTGGACTAAAGGCAGATGCCTTTTCGAAGTCCTGCCCGCAGCGGCCGATCGGTTTGTTTACCGAGCACGCCGGCCAAAACACTCACCACGGCGGTTCATATTGCGCACCGTTGCCCGGCCCTTCACAGTTTCAGAGGGCAACAGGAAAATGTCATTTTCTGCATTTCTCACCATTGTCCAGCAGCAGCAGCAAGAGGCTGCTCAAGCATAGCAAATTGCAATAGTCTTCCTATGCAATAATGGGTTGGTGGCGTACAGTAGCTGCTAAGGTAGTAGTTAAAGCCCATAGGGTGAGGTTATTCCTGGGGAAAGCTCTTGAAGGACGTTTAGTCTTTGAGAGGAGAATGTTTGAGCCCTGGAGATTCTGATTATGATGACTAGGAGACAGATCCTTTCTTCTTCAATGGGTGGGAGGTGAACATTTTTGTGGATATCCCACAATATTTAGCCTGTGACCAGAGAAGCCGCATAGGGTGCAAATACAGAAAGGGCGCCAATGTCATCACTGGGCTTCCAAGAAACTCAAAGAGTGAATTACTGTACACAAAGGGGGGGGGGGGGGGTGCCAGATTTGTTAGTCGCACTGTAGCGGCAAACTGCAGTCAATGAATAAATCCAGGAGTCAATTTACAGGGTCCAAACCAGTTTATTTGTGCACAGGCTCAGTCAGTCAAAGCAGCAAAAGGAACTGAGCGGAGCTCTTCATAGAGACATAACTTTTTATACCACTTTTCTAGCTTGATACATGAAAACTTTCCATTGGTCTCATGCTAATTTCTACAAACTTTCTATTGGTCTGACATTTCCCTGAATTTGACCAATCAGGGTCTATGCCCTTTGCTCTGTTTTCTCCAGCTAGCTGAACAATGGTTTGGTTCAAACCTGGTTACTTCTCTACATCAAGGTCATATCTAGCTCCTAAAATGTGTAAGTAACAATTCTGGAGTAACGATTTAACATACAGGCATTGTATTCACTTTGTGCAAACTTTGCAATAGCAGCATTTCATTCTAAAACAGCATTTAATTCTGTCTTTTAATTTTATGTCTCAGCACTACTGAAATCCAGGCTTGGTTCTTAGGCCTGTCATTTTTCAGGTTCAGGCTTATGGCCTAATCTATAGGTCTTGGCTACCACATTCCCCCCTTTGATTATTCTCACCCTGAATGTTAAGATGGGTGAGAAACAAATCACTTATACTTGAGTTGTTGCCATGTTATGTGGTATAGGCCGATACCGTCTCTCATAGCTAGGAGCTTAGCTGTTGTCTTTCTACAATATTCTCAATGATTGCAGATATATTACGTAGGCAGAGGGGTAAAATGCATGGAAGTATTAAACATGTTACTACTAGTGCTGCAATTACCAACATAATAATTTCTCTCCCAAGTCCCACATTTCTGATTATAGTTTCTGTTTATAACATCGCAAGCATCAAAGTATAGAGCTGCAGGTTTTGTAGGGTCTTCAAGTTGTCGAGTAGCATTTAAGAGAGCTCCATCTTCATCATTCCATCGTATTATCAGCACATAGTAGGATGGATTCTGTCATGGGTGAAAACAAGTTCTGCTCTTTCCTTTTGTGCAAATGTTCAGTTCCGTGCCATTATATATGCATTGACTCACTATACCTGTACAAATATAGTAGGTATGATAAAGCAAAGTCTGTGTAATCTTTTCTCCAGTACGAGTAGTAGTTATGCATGCAGCACAAGGTGGCAAGGCAAAAGTCAGTTCAAAGCATCTCAAGGCTGCTATCAAGATGAAACAGTAGAGAATCATGATGAAAAGTCTCTGAAGAATTAGTACAAGTCTTTGAAAAAACAGTGCAACTGTTGATAATTCTTGACCACGAAGTCTTCTTCTTCTTTACTGTATGTTGACCTGTTTTGCTCTCAGTAGCATGCAACAGGTGTAGCATTGATTGTAGATCCTCAAGCTTCCGTTGTACATGACCTTACCAATTTCATTGGTAGGTGTGTAGAGCTGTAGATTCCAACGTATTTCAATAGACACAGTCCTTTTAGTTTGCACTGTCCTTGATCAATATGGCACAAAGATTTTCAAATAATATAGTCCATAATACAGTCTCTTTCTGTTGATTATAATCTCTTCAGAATAAACAAATAGTCTCTTGGGATTCAGGAATTCTATATTAGCACAGTCTCTTTTTTTTTTTTTTTTAATTTCCTGAATTTTTCAATTTGCTTGTCTTCGCAAAGTTAGCCGCAATGGAACTTCTGGATCATGTTCTGATGTCCACTGGTCTGGCTCTGGAGCTGCTGCTGATTTCACTCTGCTGTGATGAATCCAGGGTTCGAGTTCTGCAACTTTAACTGCTGTTGGGGTTAACAAGATGACAACATAAGGTCCTTTCCAATGCGGTGCCAACGGTGTCTTTCTCCACTCTTTGATTCACACCGAGACTCCAGTCAAGTTGATGGGTAGCTGATCTCGTATCCACGTATGAAGAATCTGCAAAACAGAACTTAAAACCAATAGTTCTTGTCTAGTAATTTCAGATACTATCTATCTGTTTCATGGCTCCCTTTATTTCCTATACAATAGGCGAGGGTCGCCCATACAAAATTTCAAAAGGGAAAACTCCTAAAGACTTAGCAGGGGCTAAGTATATCCTAAGAAGGGCTATAGGAAGAACCTGGTGCCACTTCAGGTAAACCTCTTGGCAAAGTTTGGACAACTGAGATTTCAGGTTTCTATTCATACGCTCTACTTTCCCTGAACTCTGAGGTCTGTATGCTGTGTGTAACTTCCATTGTATCTGTAGAGCTTTAGCAAACTGTTGAGTTACTTGGGATATAAATGAGGGCCCATTGTCTGACCCTATGACTAATGGTATTCCAAATCTTGGAACAATTTCACGAAGTAGGACTTTAGTGACCTCTCTGGCTTTCTCAGTCCTGGTGGGAAAAGCTTCTACCCACCTAGAGTAGGTACACACTAGAACAAGTAAGTAACGATATCCATTTGCTTTTGGCATTTCAGTAAAGTCTACTTGAAAATTACTCATGGGAGTAACTCCTGTTGATTGAATTCTTATTGGTAGATTAGGACCTTGCTTGGCATTGTTCTTGGCACATGTTTTACATTGACGAGCTACTGAAGCTGTCTAAGGTCCCAACAAAGAAATATAAAAATGAGGTTTCAAAGCTTTTGTCATTGCAGTTTTTCCATAATGTGTTGCTTGATGAAATGCTTGAACAAAGGCTAAACTTAATGCTTCAGGAATCACTATTTGTCCAGGAGGTTGACTTCCCTCCTGTGGTGGAAGTTCTATCCATCCATTTCTGAGTACTCCCCCTTCTTGTTCACAATAATAGTCCAATTCTTTTGTAGTATATCGGGGATCCCATGAATTAAGAGGTACAGGAAATAGAACTGCTTGAATTGTAGTATTCTGAGTTAGTCTGTCCGGTAATGGCTGCTTTACGAGCAGAGGCATCTGCAAATCTGTTCCCTTGTGCAATTTCTCCTTTTCCTGCTTGATGTCCTCGACAGTGCATAACTGCAACTTGCTCGGGGGCCCATACAGCATCTAACAATGTCAATATCTCTGGGCCATATTTGATAGATTTTCCTCCTGAAGTTATCAATCCCCGTTCTCTGTACAAGGCTCCATGAGCATGCAATGTTGTGAATGCATACTTAGAATCTGTGTATACATTTATACAGAGTCCCTTTCCCAGTATTAGTGCTCTTGTGAGTGCTATCAATTCTGCTTTCTGTGCTGATGTTCCTGAGGCTAGGGCTGATGATTCAATTACAAGATCCAGGGTTACTACTGCATATCCAGCACAACGATGTCCACTGACTACAAGACTGCTTCCATCCACGAAAAAAGTTTGTTCTGGATCTTCAAAAGGTACATCTGTCAGGTCTGGTCGACTTGAGAATACAGTATCCATGACTTCTATGCAGTCATGATCAGGAGGGTCAGTTCCAATTGGTAACAGTGTAGCTGAGTTTAAGGCCTGACTGACCATCAGTTGCAATCAAGGATTTTCACACAACATGCTCTGGTACTTTAGCATTCGTGAGTTGGTGAACCAGTAATTTCCTTTGTGGTCCATGAGGGTTTGAACAGAATGTGGCACTATTACACAGAGATTTTGTCCTAGAGTGGGCTTGTCTGCTTCAGTTACTAGAAGTGCTGTAGCTGCAATGGCTCTCAGACAAGGTGGCCATCCTTTTGCAACAATGTCCAATTGATTAGATAGATACGCTACAGGTCGCTGCCAAGATCCAAGTGGCTGAGTCAACACTCCCAAGGCATTTCCTTGTGACTCATGAACATATAGACGAAATGGCTTCTGTACATCTGGTAGTCCAAGGGCTGGTGATGTCATCAGGGCTGTCTTCAGAGTCTTGTATGCTGTTTCTTGTTCAGGTCCCCATTCTAATGGAGATTGTTCCAATCCTTTGATGGCTTGATATAGTGGTTTTGCGATTAGAGCAAAGTTGGGGATCCATATACGACAGTACTCTGCGGCACCCCAGAAGGCTCTCACTTGCCTCCTGATGGTTGGAGTAGGAATACTGCATACAACTTCTTTGCGTTCTGGTCCCAGGCGTCTAATTCTGCTGGACAACTGGAATCCTAGGTATTTAACTTGTTTGACATAATTATGCCTTGGCTCTTGAGACTTTGTATCCAGCCTCATTAAATAGAGTGCAAGAGTTCACTGGTGGCTTGTGGACATTCACTTTCTGAGTTGGTGGTTATGAGCAAGTTGTCCACATACTGGAGAAGAACCCTTTCTCCTGGGTTCACATAGTAGCTGGAAAGATCTTGATTTAAAATAGTACTGAAGAGAGTAGGTGAATTCTTGAATCCTTGAAGTAATCTAGTCCAGGTGAGTTGGCCCCGCCTTCCTGTTGTGGGGTCTTGCCATTCAAAAACAAACAAAAGTTGACTGGTGGGGGCTAGGCGCACACAGAAAAAGGCATCTTTCAGGTCCAAAACGGTAAAGTAAGCAGCCTCAGCGGGGATCAGTCCCAAGAGAGTATAAGGGTTTGGTACTACTGGGTGTATTGTTCCAACTGCGTCATTTACTCTTCTCAAATCTTGTACTGGGCGATAATCCCCTGTTCCAGGCTTCTTCACTGGGAGAAGAGGGGTATTTCATGGTGATTGGCATTCTTTGAGGAGTCCATACTGCAGTAGTTTCATCAGATGGTGGTGAATTCCTTCAATGGCTGGTCACATGCACTGGTTCCACTCCTAGCTTGAGGGTGACAATGACAGGGGCTATGTTCTTCACTAGGCCAGGTGGATTATCTTCTGCCCATACTTCAGGTGGGGCTATGAGGTTGGTGGGTATACAGGAACTAGCTGGCTTGATTGGAGATGCACTATAGAACCGCTATTCTTCTTCTTGGGGAACAGTCAGCACCATCATTCCAGCAGGCTTTAGGTTCACAGTCATTTGCATTTCTCCCCTTTCAGCAAAAGATATTTGTGCCTGGAGCTTAACAAGCATGTCTCGGCCCAGAAGTGGAATTGAACACTCAGGCATATACAAGAGCTGGTGCGTTATTTTCTGTCCCCCTAGTCCACACATGTGGTTCTGCAGGAGAGGCTTTGTGGCCTTAGCCTCAGTAGCTCTGACAATGGTGATGCATCAAGAAAACAAAGGGGCTACTGGCTTTAGTATTCTGCTCCTGTATTCCCCATAAAGTCCATATATTGGTCCCCTTTTTTCAGACTGACTCCTGGGGACCCAGGGAAACTTGGAGTCCGGTCTGGCCTAGTCTTCATCCATGCTTTAGCCCTCTTTGGCTGCCACTCACTCTATGGCTGCTTCCCTCTCTTTGCTGGAACACTGTGCTCGGTTTATTATTATTTTTTTTTTAAATCAAGTACTCCCTCCTCCCCTCTTGGGGTGGAGTCAAGATACAGGCATTCACTTCTCTAACGTCCTTCTTCTCTGCAATGGGCGCACTGACTCGCACCCAGTGGGGGCCATCATTTTCATGACCCCTTTTCACTTCCTCTGCTCCTTCGATTAGGAAAACCTCCTCCACATCATTCAACTAAAGTATCAGCAAGAAGATCTGTTTTCTTCTTTATTTTAGATTCACTTTCTCTTTCATATTTATTTTCACAATTCACAAATACTTTCTGCGCTACTTCCATTAACTATCGTTCAATTTAGTGGCAGAAACAAAGCTGGTCAGCTGGCTAGTGCAAAGCTGGCCCTGGACCTAGTGCAATGGGATTAGGATTACGTGACCCTCTCTTTTACTGGTAGTTGTACATCTGAAGGCATACGGCAATCAGGCTGAACTAGCAAATAAATCCCTGCTTGTAGTGTCATCGGTACTTTAAACTGTGCCGGGGCTTCTCTTCTCCTGCTGCGGAGGTGGCTAGTGACATTTGCAGGGAGGTATCCCCCCCCCCTTGCTCCAGGCTCTGCCCGGGATGATGGCAGAGCTGAGGGAACTGGCCTATAAAGATAATAAACGGGCAGTTTTTTTTTTCTTTTTCCTCAAACATTTAACCAAGAATCCTATGTAGGGGAAATGATCAGGGAACTACAAGGCCAGGAAGCAACTAACACTGAAATCTGCATGGACTCTGACCCCCCTTCCTCCCCCCATGGTGACGTAGTTAACAGACAGAGGGGGCGGCCAGTCAGGCTGCATTTTCCTATGGACTACGAATCAGAACTATACAATAATATTCCTCTGGGTGCACTTATTTAAAAAAAACATATTATTGCTGTAAACAAAGGGTAGGCTGAAAACATAAGCATAGCATTGATTGCAATAAGCATTCTAAACAGGAACAAGTTAGATAAAGTCCTTAAAATATAAAACTATTATTTTGCAACATGTGATAACAACAATTCCAATAGAAAGAACCGAACATGACGACCACATATCTGTTACTTATGACTGGAATGATAATACTTGGCATGGAAGCTAACTGCCAGCCGTAATCCGCACTTAAGCTGAACAGCGTCTCTGCAAAAGAAAGTACTTTAAATCTTACAGTTTAGGAAGGAGAAATTCAAAAGACATTCCGGATACTTTTTCAATAAAGTAGGTGGATATCTGGAATACATATACACTTTTTTCCTCATTTTATTTTTATTAACAATAAGCATGTCTTCTATGAGGTGCTTGCCGCAGTATATCAGGAACTAGAATTCAAGCACGATAAACTCCTTATTCACTCAGGATTTAAATCATTTTCAAGTCACGATCTGGTGCTACTGGCTCGGGAGGCTTCATAGTCCTGTCTCATGTTCTTAACCTCTACTTCGTAGGACAAAGGGAAAACAAAAGCAGTTTCCTGAATTTTTCTATCACTGCCTATTTAAATTATTACAGTGCTTACTGAAGATTTTGAACATAAACATAAAACAAAGCTAAGCCCACAACTGCATTATACCTATCTCACTTGGTCCGCACAAGTCCAGGAACTCGAATGGGGTTAATAAGAACTTAACCCTTTCCTAGGCTTAAGCCCAAAACTATCGGGATTCAAAATTCTGACTAAACATTCTTATTAAATGATATATAATACATGACCATAGCAGAAGGAACATCACTATTAAACACATTGAATAAAACAGGTACAATTTTCCTGAAATAAGCATAAATTAACTCAGCTATAGAACGCTGAAATTAAGCCTTCACAGGGTAAACAAGTCACTGCACATTCCTGTCTTCAAACACGCCCCGTCTCCTTCCCCACTAGCTGTGCTTGAAGGAACAGAAACTAAAATGAATGAAACAGCTTCTTGATTCTACAGTGAAGTGTTTGCCTCTTTTTCCTTTTCTTAATACTATTTCTTAATCGGTAAACTGTCACAAATTACCTAACAGAATAATCTTACATCATACCAGAAGGGAAATGCGCGGTTTTAACAGACAACAGAAATCAGATACAGAAACACATAGTAAGGACAGACAAACTCCAAACGCTTCCTCCTTTTCGCGACCTGGGCGCAGTCGCCTGGCAAGGAACTGCGCTAGTCCGGAGTCCACTCTCGTTCGGCCTTTTCAAGACCTCTCACTCACACATCTCACACACAAACACAATTGCCTTTCCCAAAAGCCCAATCCTATCTAGGCTTACCAAAATTTTTTTTTTTACCATTACCGTTAATCATGATTTTTTTACCAGAAGGAGTCAGTGGTTTCCTCTTGCACTCTTAATAGCCCTTGCAAGAGTACTCGGACCGCTCCGGACGTGATCAGTGTCCTTTTACCATTTTTCCCATTACCATATGGTTCCAGGTTCCAGTACTGTCTGACTTAATAATACAAAAACTCTATACTCACCGGATCCGGTCCCCGATACCACACCAGCTTCTGAGTTGGACCCTGGACTCCCCCGGTTCGGAGGTGTTGACCAGCTGGACCGATGGCCCGCCGAGGCAGGCAGAACACTCTCCGATACAAAGTGAATGGCGGCGCCTGAAGCTTCCCCTGCAGTCGGACAGACATGGCTCCAACCGGACCAAACCTCAAGGCGAATTACGTGGATTACTCACTTGAATACCATCCACCACTCGCATTTCCCGGCCAACGCACCAAGAAATGTAGCGGCAAACTGCAGTCAATGAATAAATACAGGAGTCAATTTACAGGGTCCAAACCAGTTTATTTGTGCACAGGCTCAGTCAGTCAAAGCAGCAAAAGGAACTGAGCGGAGCTCTTCATAGAGACATAACTTTTTATACCACTTTTCTAGCTTGATACATGAAAACTTTCCATTGGTCGCATGCTAATTTCTACAAACTTTCTATTGGTCTGACATTTCCCTGAATTTGACCAATCAGGGTCTATGCCCTTTGCTCTGCTTTCTCCAGCTAGCTGAACAATGGTTTGGTTCAAACCTGGTTACTTCTCTACATCAAGGTCATATCTAGCTCCTAAAATGTGTAAGTAACAATTCTGGAGTAACGATTTAACATACAGGCATTGTATTCACTTTGTGCAAACTTTGCAATAGCAGCATTTCATTCTAAAACAGCATTTAATTCTGTCTTTTAATTTTATGTCTCAGCACTACTGAAATCCAGGCTTGGTTCTTAGGCCTGTCATTTTTCAGGTTCAGGCTTATGGCCTAATCTATAGGTCTTGGCTACCACAGCACTGGGTTTATTTCTAGCTTGGTATGGACTTGAGTAGTATATACCTGCCCCTGCCCATTCTATTTAGTCTGTGGAGTTATGAATCCGGTATTCTTAAAGATAACCAGCCTTTCTTTAATGTAGTTGGAAAGAAAGCCCTTATTTTGCTTACTCGTGAATTCTCCAGACCCTCTGCTAAAAGAAGCTAGCAGGGTCAGTTTTTTTTTTAAATAAAATCAGAGGCCCATAAAAGGATTTCTGCTCCTAAATTGGCCTCTGAAAAGGGCTGAGTGCCTACATTTATACTCAAAATTTCACTAAATTTTAGGAGTATAAACCTGGGTGGCAACAGGGGCAGATTTAGGATAAGGAAAAAAAAGTTATGAGCTTAACCACTGATTTTCAGTACTCGTCTCCTAAATCTAAGCAAATGAATACATAGTAACATAGTAAATGATGGCAGATAAAGACCAGTATGGTCCATCTAGTTTGCCCAGTAAGATGGCAAGAGTAGGTGTACCTGCGGCTCCGTGCAGGCCACCCCTCACCATGTCTTTGTTTAGGGGTGAACCCACCGCTCCGTGTAGGACACCCCTGTTTGTTGAGAATTTAGATAGTTACGTTTATTTTGATTTTATCCTGTTGCTGTAAAGGGATTCACTGTGTCTGCCCCATGCCATTTTGAATTCTGTCACTGTATTTGCCCCCACCACTTCCATCGGGAGGGCATTCCAAGCATCCACCACCCTTTCAGTGAAAAAGTATTTTGTGACATTGCCTTTCAACTTACCCCCTTGCAGCTTCATGTTATGCCCTCTAGTTTTACAGCTTCCCCGTCTTTGGAAGCGGTTTGTTTGTTCATTAATACTCTAAAAGGTCTGAATCATTTCTCCCCTATCCCTCCTGTCCTCCAGAGTGTATATATTTAGGTCTTCAAGTCTCTTCTCATAAGGCTTCTGACATGGGCTCCAAATCATTTTGGTCACCTTCCTCTGAACAGTTTCCAGTCTTTTTACACCCTTTTCAAGATATGGTCTCCAAAACGGAACACAGTATTCCAAGTGAGGCTTCACCAGTGACTTATACAGTGGCATTAGTACCTCTTCCTTTCTGCTGGTAATTCCTCTTTGGATGCAACCCAACATCATCCTGGCTTTTGCCACCGCCTTGTCACACTGTTTTGCCACCTTGAGATCCTCAGAAATAAATCACACCAAGGTCCTTCTCTTGGTCCGTGCACACCAACCTCACGTACATTTCCCTTGGCTTTCTGCTTCCCAAGTGCATGACACTACACTTCTTCGCATTAAATCTTAACTGCCAAGCCTTAGACCATTCTTCCAGCTTTTGTAGATCTTTCCTCATGTTATCCACTCCCTCAGGCCTAAATTAATAAGCATAACTTTTAAACTCCCACACTAAGATTAATTTTCAGTTGATCACTGACATGTACATGTGTGTGAGTGGTGTAGGGTGGGATGTGCGTGTGGTGCAGGGGGATGCCTGTATGTATATGAGTGGTGCAGGGTGGGATGTGTGTGTGGGTGAGATGGTGCAGGGGTAGGATGTGTGCGCGCATATGTGGTGCAGGGGTAGGATGTGTGTGTGCATATGTAGTGCAGGCATAGGATGTGTGCTTGTGTGTGGTACAGGGTGGGATGTGGGGTATGTGTGGTACGGTGGGTGTGTGCATGTATGTGAGGTGCAGGCTTATGGTGTCTGTATGTCTTCTGGAGAGGAGGGATGAGAGGTTGTACTTTTTGGCATATACACATTGTGACATTTTCTGCACATACATTTATCTCTTCATCTTCCAACCCCTTGCAATCTTTCCTCTCTCCAGCTCTTTTTCTGCTGCCCCAAGCTCTTTTCCTCTTTCCAGACTCTGTCCTTTTCTCCCTCCCCTTGTACTCACCTCTTGCCCACCATTCCTCTCCCCCATCTTTCTTTCCCAACCCCCACTGTCCCTTTACACTTTCCTACCTTCTCTGCCTTTCTCTGGCTCCATCTTTTCTTCCTGAACTAATCTTAGTGGTGATTGCAGCCTTGCTGCTCTCTTCTGCCAGTGGGAGATGCTGCAGATTGGAGCACTTCTGACCTTGATCCTTTCCTCTCCTCTTTAGTTGCTGGATGGGGGGGGGGGACTGCTAGCATACTTACATATGCACAAACAAACATGCACATGGGATAGTTTCGCTGCTATTTGAACCCTCAACAATAGGCACAATGCCTTAGCAAAATGCGCCTAAAAATTCTTCAAAATTTGGGGGGTAATTAAACAAGAAAAAATAAATAGCAAATGCACAAATACAGCAGGAAATACAAAGTGTGTGTGTGTGTGGTGCATCAGACACAAGAATGATTAAAGAGAGGTGAACTCAAACTTAAGGTTGGTAAGACTGATAGCTGTGCAACAGGAAAGTGGACTGCACATGAGTGGGTAAAGCAGGATTAGAAAAAAATGGCTAAACAGACAAAGTGATACTTTAAGGAAGTGGAAACGGTTACGCATCCCATTGCAGGCTGTATGTTTTTGATGGAAGAAAAACTTGTATACAGAAAGACAAAGTAAGGTAGCATGTCTAATCCACTGGAAATTATGTGACTTTTAACACTGCTGCCCCAGAAAAGCACTGGAAGAATCACAGTCCTACAAGAACTGTGGAGAATGAAGTGGTTGTTAACACCTCGGAGCATTCCCATTCCTATTCCTATTGATAAGAAGCTTGACAGGAGAAAACCAAGCAAGGATAAAGGAGAAACGTGAGAATGGCACTGATAATAGAACTGCCAGTATCAAATAATTATTCTGTGACTCATACAGAAAGAAAAGATCATTAGATACCATGAAATGCAGAAGCCAATAAAATGTGGCACAAAGAAATAATCCAAATTGTTTTGGGTGCCATATAATTAAAAAGAACTTCCAAGTGCATTTTGGTATGTTGCCTATATATATTACTTCCTATGAATTCCAGAAGGAAGCTCTCTTTGGCACAACCATGAACCGACAAGAAAGGAAGCTATTTTGGACCTAGTCCTTAGTGGAACACAAGATCTAGTGCAAGAGATAAGGGTGTTGGGCCACTTGGCAATAATGATCATATCATGATCACATTTAATAAATGGAGAAAGGACGGCAAGGAAAATCATAGTACTACTTTTTAACTTTCAAAAGGGAGACTATGATAAAATGCGGAAAATAGTTAAGAAAAAACTAAAAGGAGCAGCTGCAAAGGTTAAAAATTTACATCAGGTATGGGTGTTGTTTAAAACTACTATCTTGGAAGCTCAGAGCATACGGGGTATTTACTAAATGGTGGTAGCAGACTCCATGTGATAACAGAGCCGCAGCCCCCCCACCCCATGTATTTCATACTTTAAAAATAGTGGAAGGAAGTCCAAAACATTGCCAGCATGGTTTAAAGGTAAGGTCAGAGAGGCTGTTGTAGACAAAAAAAAACATAATTCAGGAAATGGAAAAAGGAGCCAAATGATGAAAACCGGAAATATAAGCACTGGCAAGTTAGATGCAAGGCATTGATAAGGCAAGCAAAGAGAGAATTTGAAATAAAGCTTGCTATGGAAGTAAAAGTGCATAATAAAAACTTTTTCAAGTACATTTGTAGCAAAAAACCCGAGAGTCAGTTGGACCATTAGATGATAGAGGGGTAAAAGGGGCACTAAGAGGCCACAGCAGAGAAATTGAATGAATTCTCTGCTTTGGTCTTTACTGAAGAAGATTTAAGGAAGTTACCCATGACTGAAATGGCATTTAAAGTGATGCATCAGAAGAACTGAAAGAAATATTGATAAACCAAGAAGAAGTATTACAACTATTTGATAAACTAAAAGTAGCAAATCACCTGGATCGGATAGTATACATTTGAGGGTGTTGAAAGAACTGAAATATGAGATTGCAGACCTACTATTAGTAATATGTAAACTATCACTAAAAGCATCTATAATGCCTGAAGAATGGCAAATGGCCAATGTAACGCCAATTTTTAGAAAGGGTTCCAGGGGTATTCTGGGAAACTACAGACCAGTGAGCCTCACATCAGTACCGGGCAAAATGGTAGAAACCATTATAAAGAACAAAAGTACTGAACATGTAGATAGTCATGGTCTAATGGGAGAAAGCCAACATGGCTTTAGCCAAGGAAGGTCTTGTCTTACTATTATGTTTTTTTGAAGGGTTGAATAAACAAGTAGACAAAGGTGAGCTGGTCGATATAGTGTATCTGGATTTTCAAAAAGCCTTTGACAAGGTCCCTCATAAGAGATTCTTGGCAAAATTAAAAAGTAATGGTATAGGAGCCAGTGTACTATTGTGGATCAGGAACTGGTTAAAAGACAGAAAAAGCAGAGGGTAGGGATAAATGGCCAATTTTCCCAATGGAGAAAGCTGAATCTGGATCTGTGCTGGGTCTACTGCTTTTTAACATATTCATAAATGATCTGGAAATGAGAATAACGAGTGAGGTAATCAAATTTTCAGATGACACAAAATTATTCAAAGTTGTTAAAACCCAAGAGGATTGTGAAAAATCGCAAGAGAACCTTGATAAACTGGAAGACTGGACGTTCAAATGACATGAAATTTACTTCTGGTCATACCTTGCCAAGAAAACCCAGGGGCTGCTGGGTCACCAGGAGTCAGCACTGACTTGATGGCACTTAAAAAAAATGTCCAAAGATAAACCCAACATGAATTCATGTTTCAGGTTCACAAGGAAGCTTTCTTCAGGAGAAAATTCAAAGCAGAAGAAGAGCCTTCCACATTTACTCCAATAAGGTCTAGAGTTCCATGGATTTCAATAAAGATCATAACATTGTTTGCAATCTGTTTATTCTTGCCATCTTGTCTTGATCTTCTCAGTATCATTCAACATGGATCCTTGAGTATCTTTTAGCATTCCAGTTCGAGGCTGGAATTTTCTCAAACTTCCATTGCTTTAAGAAAACTGATCTTGTTCTTCTGATAGTTTTTGATTCTATTTCCTTGCAAGCATCATTGTAGTACTTCTCTTTGTCTCATCTTGCTACACATTGGAAATCTCTGTTAAATTACATAATTACCTCTCTTTGGCTTTAGCTTCTCTGTGTCTTTGAGCAATTTTGAGTTTCTTCTGTTATTCATTTTGTCCATTTTTGCTTTGTCAGAGACTTTTCACTTTATTTGAGCACAACATTCTTGAAGCAATCCCTAGCTCTTCTGGTGCTCTGGTCATTTGTATTGAAAGCGGCAAATCAATTTTGCAAGCAGGCTTAAATTCCAGTGGCATATTTTTAAGATCATATTTTGCTACATTCATGAGTGGTTTGCTCTTTTTCAGCTTTAGCTTGGGTTTACTTATAGCTGGTGATCTGTACCACAGTCAGCTCCAGGTTGTGCCTTTGTTGATATTGAGCTTTTCCATCATTGACTTCCATAAATGTAACCCTGCCCAGATACCCTAGTTTATTACTGCCATGATATACACAAAAAACACTGAGAATGCCCCAGACATGCTCTCATATATCTTTGTTCAGCGCTCTTTACAACTAGTAGTGATAGAGATGTAAATAGTATTATTTATTTATTATTATTTATTACAAGTTCTTATATACCGCACTATTCGGCATCAGCGCGGTTTACATTATAACATAAAGACCATAACAACAAGCTGTTTGGTTTACATCGAACAGGAGTACAAACTTGGAGAACCGGGGTAAACTATATACATGGAGATACTTACATAGAAAAGAATAGAGTCTTAATAATCAAGAACGGCATGGTGTTTTCATGAGTGGGTCACTTCCTCTGTTCAATTGCTGGTAGGGTAGTATTGAAGGAAGAGGTGGTATTTGAGTGCCTTCCTGAACTGGAGTAGGTCAGTAATGGCCCTTATGTCAGAGGTAGAGCGTTCCAGCATTTGGGTACATAGAAACTGAAGGCTCTGTTTGAGGTTGTCATGTTGCACTTTGTCAACGCCTTCGAGGTTGTCAGTAGGTTTACGGCTGTTGTTCTTCTGGATCTGTTGGGGGGTACAGTGTGAATCAGATCTGTGAGTGAGGAGGTTGAGTTACACTTGATTTACTTGAATGATTGGTCTAGGGTTTTTATGTTGTTCCTGCCTTGGATGGGGAGCCAGTGAAGTTGTTTAAGAATGGGAGTTACGTGATCGCTTCTGGAGGCTCCGTAGAGGACTCTTGCTGCGGCATTCATGGCCATCTGTAGTGGGCTAAGAGTGGATTGAGGGAGACCTTGTAATATGGCATTTGCAAAGTCGAAGTGTGGCAGGATTAGCGCTTGGTATATGGTTCGGAAGTCATCCGGGTCCAACAGGGAACGCATATGCCTAAGCGAGCGTATTTTGAAGTATACAGCTTTAACTATGTTATTTATGTGATGTTTCATATCCAGACGTTGGTCCAATGTAACTCCAAGGTATCTTATTGTTTCTTTAGCTTGTAGGTCAGCTTCCTTGACACTGACGTGGGCTGGAGGGGTGAAGTGGGGGTCTTTGGAGATGAAGAGCCCCTCGGTATTTGTATGTGGCATGCGAAGGTTGTGTGAGTGGAGCCACTCTGAGACCGAATTGAGGCAGTCTACCAACGGTGCCAGGTCTAATTGAGTTGTAGAGAAAGGCATATATAAGAGAATGTCATCTGCATATATCAAGCAGTTGACTTTGAAGGATCTTATGACGTCGCAGATGGGCTGCATGTATATGTTAATAGTAGGGAAGACAATGAGGAACCTTGAGGCACACCTTGCTTTTGATGGAAGCGTTTGACTCTTCTGTACCGGACTTCACATATTGCCATCTTCCATCCAGATAAGAGTTACAACCATTCTAATGCACTGTTGCAGATACCTTTCTTCGTTCAGTCGTCCGAGGAGAAATTTCGTGGCTTACCGAGTCGAACGCCGCAGCGATGTCCTAAGAAGACGAGTACAAATCCTTGTCGATGTTGTTAATGCCTATGATAATGTCGTTGAATAGGTTAGTGAGAAGGGTCTCGACCCCATGATATTCTCTGAACCCATGTTGGCAGTGATCTAGGGGAGCTGTGGTGTCTATATGATCTTGGATTTTGGCCGTTGTGCCCTCCTTCTCAATTATCTTGGCTAAGAGGGGAATGCTAGCTATAGGCCTAATAAGATTCGACCTTTTGCGGGTCTAGCTTGGGGTTTTTCAAAAGTGGCCTGATGGAAGTCTGCTTGAGTGCTGCAGGGAAGTACCCTGTTGTGTATGATAGCTTCATTAGATTTGCACTTAAGGGGCTGACCGCACAACGTAGCTCCTTACTCCTAAAAGCTGGGCTTGGGTCCGTTTGGGCAGTGGAGGTAGTGAGAGATGCTTTGGTGTACTCGATGCATTTAGTGGATGGTGTAGAGAAGTTATTTAGTGGGGTTGCATTCGTTGTTTCTTGGAACGGGAAAGTTGACACCTTGTTAGTATGCACTATCTTGGATTGCATGTATTCAGCGAATTACTGTGGATGAATCTCACTGTGTTTGTTTCGGAGAAGGTTCCTTTGAGAGGGATTTGACCAGGTTGAAGAGTCACGTGGGTTTATTCAGTGATCTCTTTAGAGTGTCTGTGTGGTATTGTTTCATTGTGGTTGTGATTGCTTCACGGTGTGTGGAGAGGTGAGTACGGTAGGGCGGTCTGATCTTCAGTGGAAAGTGATCTGCGCCAGCGGCGTTCCAGTCTGCGGAGTTGGGTCAGAGAGGATCGCAATTCAGAGAGAACCATGGGGCGGTGCTTCTTTTTCTCCTCTTTGTGTTATTGGAAATTGGAGGTTGTGATATGGCATGCAGATTGGAGTTCCAGGAGGTGATTAGTTTCGTCGAGGTCTGGTATGGTTTTGTTGAGGAGTGATTGGGTCTCAGCCAAGATGTGTTCCCTGTTTAAATGGTCTAAATCTTCTTGTGGGCGTCTGTGATGTGCTGTGGCATGTTTTGGCTTCTGTGCAGCTTCTCATTGATGATGGGGATCTGGAAAATGATCAGTTTGTGGTCTGGACCAGGGTACATCACGATTGATATTGGTAGGTTGTGGTTTTGTTCAAAGACTGTCTGAGGAGCAAATACCATCCAGAATGTTTCCCTTTTATATGAGTGGGTTTATTGATAATTTGCTTGAGTCCCATGTCTTCCATAGCACCAAGGAAGGCAATTGCGTGGTTTTGGGATAACGATGGGAGATTGAAGTCACCCATTATCCAATTTGGTTTATTGGGATTGAGGGTGCTGGCAGTAAGGTCAATAATGGTTGGAGGTCATCTGGAGACGTGGACGGTGTCCTGTATAAGAGGTTGAGGGAGATTTGCTGGTTTGTAATGGAGAGTATGTCTAGATTGTTTGAGCTAGAGGAATCTGTTATGTGGAAGTTAAGGTCCGATTTGGATACTATGAGCACCCCTCCTCCTTTTTGTTTCTCTATGTCTTGTGTGTATGGCGAAATTGGGTGGTAGAAGTTGGTTGATGAGAACGTTATCTTCCGCTGATAGCCGGTTTCTGTGATCATGAGTATCTCTAGGTCATAGCGGGAATTGTTTTCAAGAACCACAGGCCATTTTTTGCGAATAGAACGCGCATTATGATGGCACATCTTAGGGGTCGGTATTTCGGAGGTTCTTCCTGGGTGGGTGTATTGGTAGCTGGAGTGCTATGTGTATCAAATGGAGCGGGTGTGTAGGTGTCACTTCCTGGGTGGGAGTATGGGGGTCCAGACCACCTTTTTTCCATGGCTATTTAAGATGGGGATAGTTCCATGAGATATGTAAAGGGCTTGGGAGGTTCCGAGCCAGTGAGTAAGTAGGAAAAAGCTGATAAGGGCGAAGAGTTGGAGGGCCATTTTGCGAGTTCCTGTTGTGTGCGAAGTACTGTAGATATGTTGCAGTATAGTGCAATAGCAGGACAGAGAGTACGGTAGTGAGACACAAAACAGTATGGCAATGGACAACGGTATATGATGCTACTGACAACAGTATAAGAAGCTATTGACAGTGTTATATAGTCTACTGACAACAGTATATGTACTATCAACAAGGTTATATAGGCTACTGACAACAGTATATGAGGCTACAGATCATAGGATATGTGAGACCATAGGAGAATATTGATATTATATAGTCTACTGACAACAGTATAGGTACTATCAACAATGTTATACAGTGTAAGAAGCTATTGACAGTGTTATATAGGCTACTGACAACAGTATATGAGGCTACAGATCATAGGATATGTGTGACCATAGGAGACTATTGATATTGGCTTAGATGGATTTGCTGTAAGACTTATTTATAGTCAGTGTTTTAGGAGTGTTATACTTGCTGTTATCGGTAGGTGTATTGGTTCAATGTGAGAGCGAGGTCTGCCATAGGTGCGCTCCAGCTGGAGGTTTGAAGAAGACGGAGATCTTTTTCAGATGATGTTGATGAGGTTAGTTTCAAACCCGCCGGGCAGTCGAGATACTGCTGTGCTTATACGGGTTATCTGTGTTTCTTGCCGTGCCCCGCCTAAGGGCCACGCCAAAGGGCCCTCTGGCGAGGCCCTCAGGCGCGGGCCCGATGGTGCGCTGAATTTAAATGCCCTGTGCTGCTCCGATTGGGCAGGGAAGGCTTCACGGCCCCTCCCGCTGCTGGTGGCTCGATCCCCGGGAAGGGGAGAGTTGCTGGTGGTGGCGGGGGTCCGAAGAGGCCTGCGCCCGATGGCGCGATGAATTTAAATTACCTGTGCTTCTCCGATAGGGCAGGGAACGCTTCACGGCCCCTCCCGCTGCTGGTGGCTCGATCCGCGGGAAGGGGAGAGTTGCTGGTGGTGGCGGGTCCGAAGAGGCCTGCACCCGATGGCGCGCTGAATTTGAATGCTCTGTGCTGCTCCGATTGGGCAGGGAAGGCTTCCCGGCCCCTCCCGCTGCTGGGGGCGCGCTCCCCCGGCAGGGGAGAGTTGCTGGTGGTGGCGGGGGGCCTCAGCGGCATGCGCCCGATGGCGCGCTGAATTAGAATGCTCTGTGCTGCTCCGATTGGGCATGGAAGGCTTCACGGCCCCTCCCGCTGCTGGTGGCTCGATCCCCGGGAAAGGGGAGAGTTGCTGGTGGTGGCGGGGGGTCCGAAGAGGCCTGCGCCCGATGGCGCGCTGAATTTGAATGCTCTGTGCTGCTCCGATTTGGCAGGGAAGGATTCACGGCCCCTCCCGCTGCTGGTGGCTCGATCCCCGGGAAGGGGAGAGTTGCTGGGTGTGGCGGGGGTCCGAAGAGGCCTGCGCCCGATGGCGCGCTGAATTTGAATGCTCTGTGCTGCCCGATTGGGCAGGGAAGGCTTCACGGCCCCTCCCGCTGCTGGTGGCTCGATCCCGGGAAGGGGAGAGTTGCTGGTGGTGGCGGGGGTCCGAAGAGGCCTGCGCCCGATGGCGCGCTGAATTTGAATGCTCTGTGCTGCTCCGATTGGGCAGGGAAGGCTTCACGGCCCCTCCCGCTGCTGGTGGCTCGATCCCCGGGAGGCAAATATTCACAGAGACACAAACATAAATCCCGAGGATCAGTATAGCTGCTACATAGTATGTGTCCCATGTTCTAAAAACTTTTGCCATAGACACAAAGAGGGTCACCTATGTGTGATGGCAAGTAGGCACCTATTTTAAGCCTATTTACCAAAGAAACATAAGTGCCTATGTGTCCTTATAAAATACTAGTGCAAAAGTGGCAGAAATCAAACACAGATTGAAGCCATGGATATTTATGCATCCTCGGGAGCAGGTGTTAATGCTCATGAATACACAAGCATTTTATAAATAATGTGTGCAAATCATGACTCTGCCTGTGCCCCACCCAAACTCTGCAACTGAACACACCTACAATCTTAGTCTTGTTAAAGTATGAGGTGTGACAAAAAAGAAACTAAACTAGACTGTCCCATAAATGTTTTATTACAAAATCTACAGAGAAATTACGCAGTCCCCTTTAAAGTACTTCCCCCCAGATTTAATGCACTTCTGCATTCGATTCTACCACGTACGGAAGCATTCAGTAAAGTCCTCCTTCTTGAGGTCCCTCAGCTCCCTTATCACAGTGGCCTTGATCTCTTCTACAGAGGCAAAATGAGTACCTTTGAGCACAGTCTTCAGCCTGGGGGAGAGCCAGAAGTCACACGGTGTGAGATCTGGGGAATAAGGAGGGTAGTTGAGAGTTGTGATCTGTTTGTTGGCCAAGAACTGCCTCACACTGAGCGCGGTGTGTGCGGGCGCGTTGTCGTGTTGGAGCAGCCACAACTTGTCTCTCCACAGAGCTCGCCTGCTGCGCTGAACCCGGTCATGGAGACGATTGAGGACCTGCTGGTAGAAGTGCTGGTTGACTGTCTGACCCTCAGGCACAAACTCATGATGGATCACTCCCTTCTGGTCGAAGAATGCGATCAGCATGACCTTGATTCTTGATTCGGACATGCGCGCCTTCTTGGGTCTGGGTAACAGTCGAGTCTTCCACTGCAGGCTCTGTCTCTTGCTTTCAGGGTCGTACTGGAAGACCCAAGTCTAGTCCTCTGAGACTTGGCCAACTAACTATGGATCTTCTCCGATCTTCTCTAGCAAGTCTTGACAAACATTGACCCGGTGCTCCTTCTGGCCGTCTGATAAAAGCTTGAGCACCATTTTGGCACACACCTTCCTCATCCCCAGCTCCTGCACCAAGATGGTCTGTACTGACTCTCTGGTCAGGCTGAGCTCCTCAGCTATCATCCGCACCATCAATATGCGATCACTCCACAACAGCTGGTTCAGTCTGTCAATGTTCTCAGCTGTCTTTGTCGTGGAAGGCAGTCCTGACTTGGAGTCTTCCTCCTCACGGCCAGTCTTGAGGCATTTGTGCCACTCGAAGACTTGTGGCCTTGACATTGCATCTTCTCCATAAGCCTTTTGGAGAAGTTGGAGACACTCAGTTGGGCCCGTCTCCAACTTAACCAGAAATTTCAAGTTGATTCTTTGCTCCATATTTCTGCTACCTCCAGTTGCATGACAAAGCGATGGAGCAGTGTGCTACAAAAAAACCTGAAAAAGAAAATCAGAGTGAGAGAGATGAAAAATATTATAGCAGAATAATGGCGAGATGTTGCACAAAACAGTGACATAAGTGGTTAGCCAAATGACATTGAGTCTTGGGCGTGGCTGCCACAGTCTTGTTTCTTTTTTGTCACACCTCGTATATGCCTTCTGGGCCCTGCACATACTTTTATATCGGTAATTGTAGACCTTTTTTTTTGCATAAAAATTCCTTTATAAAATTACCCCAAAATAGGGGGGAAACACTTTGGTACATTTGGCCTTAGGCACATAATCAATATACAACTATTTGATAAACTATTACAACTACAGTGGTGTGCAAAAGTCTGGAATCACTTGTAAATTTGACATTTTTTCAACTTTCTGACCTTATATCTTAATTTCTTTTTCCTCCCAGTGGCTTTTTCTGTGTATCTCATGATAAGTGATAGATTTGGCTATTAGGACCAACTTTTAGTATTGGTTTGGCCTTTACTTTCCGAGTTTGTTCCCCATAGTTGTCCTGTTGATGGATTTTCTGTGAAAATCGCGTAAATGTACATCGTTGGCCAACGATATATTATTGTAAGTATGCTTTAAAATATTATGGACGCACACCAGGTTTCCTTCAAATGTATGTGGCCTTGAAAAAGGCCGTTTATGTGTCAGTGATGGCTCAGTATTTGATGGTCCACCCTTTGTTCTTGATCACCTGACTGTACCTTGTCGGCATTGAATGAACCAGTCTGACAAGGTGATCGTTGGTGACAACGTGGTTCCAAGCTGCAATGAGTGACTCAATCATGTCACACTTTGATGTTGGATGCCTCTTGGATATTTCCAAGGCCATCTTGTGCCACAGGTTCTCGACTGGATTCAGATCTGGAGACTGGGCAGGCCAGTCCATTGACTTGATGTTGTTCCACTGCTTCCAGCTGATCACCTGTCTGAAGCGATGGCAGGGTGCATTGTCATCTTGGAACAGGAACTGGCCAGGAAACAGCTGGTGTGCTGATGGTACCATGCACTTTTGCAGTATGGTGATGGACTTGGCCCCGTTGACCATTCCATTGATGATGTGAAGACGTCCAACGCCACTGGCAGCCATGCAGCCCCAGACCATGACCTTCAAAGGATGCTTCACAGTGAGGATGAGACACTCGGGCTTGAATTCCTCTCCAGGAAATCTCCTCACATAGGTGTGGGCCTGGTTACCAAACAGGCAGAAGGTGCTTTCATCGCTGAATAGCACCTTTTCCCACATTTCAGTCTACCAGGTTGAGTACTTTCTTGCCCACACGATCCGGTTGTGCCTTGTCGTGACCCCCTGCCTAGGCCGATGGCCGGTAGGCAAAAGGGCTGCCTTATTTGCCCTCTGAGTACTGTCCCAGGCTTAGGTTGCCAGCACTGAATGCTAGGACTTGTAGTTTTGTATACTCTCCAAGCAAAGTAGTGTGACCACAGAGTTCGTCAGGCAAAACAAAGAAATTTATTCCGGGGTTTCTCCCTCGCATCAAAATTCATAGCGCATAAACAAGGCAAGGATCATTTCTCCAAATTAAATAATGAAGGTGAACAAAACAGGCTTAGCATCAAAGTCAGAAATATTCTTTCCACAGCAGCGGCACTCAGCTTCCTTCAGACAAATGCCTTTCTCTGCTATGGCTGTTAATTTACATCAGGCAGACTTTAAAACTTCTCAGTCAGGGTTTTCTTTCTCACTCAGCTTGATAAACCAGGATAAATAAACTTCTTTACCTGGCCTGAGCCTAGCACATGTTTGACTTACAAAATGAGCATTCCATTTCTACTACGTCATCAACACAAGGGTTTTCAAACATTTCTATCTGCATATCTTCCACGGCTTCGTTTGAATCCTCTTCTAGGGAGCTTATATCAGAAGGTTTAAACTTCTCACTCTGCAGAAACTCTTTTAGCTTCCCTAAAAAGTATTCTTTCTGCTCCATATCAGCACAGCTTAAAGAAGGAGTTTCTCTTTCATAGAAAAGCTTCTCAACAGCTTTTAAAGCTGACTCACGGCACTTACTTGCACTGCTCCTGTTTCTGTCTGGAACTGCTTTCCTTGTCTTTTGACTAGCACAGCTTTCAGAGCTTTTCCTCAGCTCTCTGACCATGTCTTCAGAAAAGCTTCCGTTAGGAACTATAGCAAACTTGTCTGCCCCACCTTTCTTACTTGGCTGGCTCTCTGAGCTGTTTCCCCACGTGGAAACAAACCTTTCCAGCTTTTCTTCTCTGGGGTGTTTTAGGACAGGTTCCAACCTTGGTTCCACTGCTTTCTGAGGGTAAGAATCAGCTGTCTTTCCTCCTCCTCTCCTTTGCTCCTTAAGCTCCCTTCTGTCGTGGCTTCTTTCCTCGTGACTGTTTTCCTCCTGACTACTTTTACCAAACACTGAAGCCGTTTTAAAATGGTGCTTCTTTTCAGCCACACCCTCCTCTCTGCACATGTGAGAGCTGTTAGGGCTCAACCTAGCTCTTACGTCACTGCTTGGGCAGGGGTTTAGCTCTAGCTACTGCATGCTTGGGTGGCTTGTGGTTTCTATGGGAACCCTGTTTACAACTGTTTTTAAAGACACATTCCTCATTTCTCTCTCATTCCATCTCATCTTCACAGCTCACCTTATCACAGCCTTTGTATGTCAGTCATCAGTGGCTTAATCCGTGCTTTGCAGCCCCGGAGACCAAACTGCAGGCACCGGCGACGAACTGTTGATGAGCTGACACTGACTTCACTCTTGTCTGACCACTCTTGAAGTAGCTGAGGAGAGGTCAATTTGCGATTAGTCAGTGAAATGCGTCGTAGTGCACGGTCCTGGCATGATGTTGATGCACGTGGACGACCTGAACGAGGCTTGTCCACCACTGAACCCGTTTCTTTATTCTTCTGTACAATCTTAAACAGCGCTCTGACTGCAGCCACCTTTCCTGGCTATCTAATGGCTTGAAAATCCTTCCTCGCTCATAAAGGACACACGAACACGCTCCTCCAACGTCAGGGTCCGAGTCATCTTCATGGTCGATCAAGAAAGCGTATGAAATTCAAAAATTCTGCGTGTTTTTATAGCTGCACTGTTGGCTAGATATCTGCATTGTGATTGGTTAGTGAAACCAGCCTCCTGATTGGTCAGAAATAACATGTTCATACTGGATAATCTCGATCCAGTTTTGACGCAGGATCCACAAAAATCGCAGTAGCTATCTCCCAGTGTCTGTAAAGTATTTAAATTGGAAGCAAGGAATGCAAAAAAAGTCAACTCTAACAGCCAAATGTATCCCTTTTAACGTGGTAGAAAGATGAATATGCTGGGCTAACGCAAAATAAAAAAAAACAAAAACGTTAGAAAGTACGAAAAATGCAAAACTCACAAGTGATTCCAGACTTTTGCACACCACTGTATGATAAACTGAAGAGTAGCAAATCACCTGGATCAGATGGTATACATCCAAGGGTGTTGAAAGAACTGAAATATGAGATTGCAGACTTGCTATTAGTAATCTGTGAATTATGATTTAAATCATCTGTAATACCTGAAGATTAGAGGATGGCCAATGTAACACCAATTTTTAAAAAGGGCTCCAGGGGTGAGCCGGGAAACTACAGGCTGGTGAGCCTGAAGTCAGTACCGGGAAGAATGGTAGAAACCATCATAAAGAACAAAATTACTGAACAGGTAGATAGTCATGGCTTAATGGGAGACAGCGAACATGGCCTTAGCCAAGGAAGATCTTGTCTTACTAATCTGTTATGTTTTTTTGAAGGTGTGAATAAATAGATAGACAAACGTGAGTTGGTTGATATAGTGTATCTGGACTTTCAGAAAGCCTTTGACAAGGTCCCTCATCAGAGACTTTTGGCAAAACTAAAAAGTAATGGGATAGGAGGCAGTATACTATTGTGATTCAGGAACTGGTTAAAAAATAGAAAGCAAGAGGGTAGGACTAAATGGCTAATTTTCCCAATGGAGAAAGGTGAATAGTGGAGTACCCCAGGGATCTGTGCTGGGTCCGCTGCTTTTTAACATAGTCAAAAATGACCTGGAAATGGGAATAACGAATGAGGTTATCAAATTTGCAGATGATACAAAACTATTTAAAGTTGTTAAATCCAATGAGGATTGTGGAAAATTGCAAGAGGATCTTATTTATGTGTTCTTATATACCATTTTTCATAAATCAAAACGGTTTACAATTAACTCAAATATTTCATTATAACAAATATGCATTACATGGAACGATAAAATAGGTGTGTCAAAAAACAATTAACAGTATAAGAATATATATAAACTATGTATAACAATCAACTAATTAATATGGTGTTTATGTTAATTATGGATTGCTTTGATTCCAATCTTGATAAATTGGAAGATTGGGCATCCAAATGGCAGATGAAATTTAATGTGGACAAGTACAAAGTTATGCAGCTAGGAAAGAACAACCCAAACTATGGTTACACAATGCAAGGTTCCACATCAGGAACCACCACCCAGGAAAAAGATTTAGGCATCATCGTGGAACCCTCCACCTAGTATGCAGTGGCGGCCAAGAGAGCAAATAGAATGCTAGGTATTATTTATTTATTTGAACACATTTTTATACTGCTCCTTCCAGTGATCAGCAGCGGTTTACATTTAACAATTAAACTCTGCGCAATTATAAGGAAAGGGATGGAAAATAAAACAAAGGATATTATAATGCCTCTGTATCGTTCCATGGTGCGACCGCACCTTGAATATTGTATGCAATCCTGGTCGCCGTATCTTAAAAAAGATATAGCATTATTAGAAAAGGTAAAGAGAAGAGCCACCAAAATGGTAAAGGGGATGGAAGGATAACCCTATGAGGAAAGGCTAAAAAGATTAGGGCTCTTCAATCTGGAAAAGAGACGGCTGAGGGGAGATATGATAGAGGTCTATAAATTAATGTCATCAGAATATAGAAAGACTAGGGGACATGCAATTAAGCTACAGGGTAACCTATTTAAGACTAATAAGAGAAAATATTTTTTTACTCAACGTGTAATCAAACTCTGGAATTTGTTACCAGAGGATGTAGTAAAAGCTGTTAGTGTAGCTGGGTTTAAAAAAGGTTTAGACAAGTTCCTGGAGGAAAGGTGCATAAACCATTATTAAAAAGGAACCCAGGATATCAATGCTTGACCCAATACAATCATTGTGGAACCTGTGTCTCTTGGGAAACTGCTAGGTACTGTCACCAGCAGGAGCTGGACTGTGGCCTAAGCTAACAGCCAGACTGCTGGGCCTGACCTTTCTTATAGAAAGTTGTAGTTGTGAGTCAAGTGGTCAGGTTTTTCAAAAGGATTTTTATTCCCCTCCCGGGGTTGGATTTTCAAAAAGGTTATAATACAAAAAACTCAGGATACAACCATACTTCTGGTAAACTGAAGAAAACTTAAACATAGCATCTTGCTTCAACAGAACTCATAAATCACAGTATAAAGCTTATCCGATATGCTAGCTGTCTCTTCTTAGCTTTCTCAGCACTCACGAGGCACTCTTATCCTGGCTTCAGCATAAGGAGGAAACCATATCGGATAACAACAGCGTACAATCCATGGCTTCATCACATGGGCTTTCAATACCAGCCTCTGTAATCATAGGCTCACACTTTGCTTTATCATTTACAGTATTTTCATTAGAACAGAAAGTTTGCACCTTTCTTAGTCCCGTATCTCTATCAGTGCTCTCTGAACAGCCTTCTTCACAGCAGGGCAAATAGCTGTCATATAACTTGTAATAGCAGAAAGGAGAAACACCTTTCTCTGAGTAAGCTTTATCCTTAAAACTTTTAAACTTCCTGCCTTTTACATTTGGCTGTAAACCATAACACTGTTCTCTTCTATTAGGTGAAGATTTCTCTCTTGGAAATCTTTTGTAGGGTTTCACTGGCACATGCTCTTCAGGGTCAGACATACACACATCTTCAATAGCATTTCTTTCCCTCTCTAGGATTTGTAACTGTTTTAAGCTGCCATGCTTTTCAGATACATACGGTTTGCCTTTTGCTGCCTCCCATTCATTCAGCACAGCCCGGTGCTTAGGAAATTCAAGCTGCGTCAGAGGTAAGTGCTTCTTACAGCTGACCTCTCTGTGTGAAACTCTCCGTGTTTCTTTCTGTGAATTTCTTTGTGACTTCCTGCTAGAAGATTCAGGCAGTTCTGACTCTGTGTCTGTATTTCCTGAATATTCTGAGCTTTCTTCTGAGTCCTGCAAGTCTCTCAGGTCTTTCCAGTCTTGCAAGTTTCTCGTGTCCTGCCAGTCTAACTCTGACTGCACTGAGCATTTTTTATACAGCTTCTTGGGCGTTCCCTTGCACAGGTGAAAGCCGTTTTCATCAGCAGCTGGGGAATGCTTACTAGTTAGGCGTGACTGCAGACCTCGTGTCTGAGTTTGTTTACGTTGCCTATGGTAACTGGGAACCTTGTGACTTGCCTGCCTGTCAGAATCTAACCTGCAAACAGCATATTTCTGTGCTTCTGAGGCAGAGGGCAGATCTTCCGTGTTACAGTACTTATGACCTAGATTGGCCACTGTTGGAAACAGGATACTGGGCTTGATGGACCTTAGTCTGACCCAGTATGGCATATCTTGTGTTCTTATGACATTTTCATATATTTCTGGGTTATCCCATGAATAGACTATACCACAGTCCTCTTCCTCCCACCCTAGCCTCTATCCAGCAATGGACATTCCTTCTCTCTTTCTCTCCAGCCTTATCTTCCCTACAAAACTATCCCTTTTCTCTCACTCTCCTCCATCCCCTAGCAGCATCCAGTTCCTCCTTTGTTCTTCCTCTCCCAGCTGATCCAGTGCATAGGATATCTGAACCATGAAGAACAGATAAGTAGCTCCTCAGGCTGTAGGCTTGGCAAGGCAAATTTCATTAGTACGGTGTCTGTGAGCTTCTGATGTGTACCCATTAGCCCTATGATATCCCTCCTTCTCCCACAGAGGGTTCCGTTACCAAGAGAACTCATGTGAAAGAGTGGAGCCATCACAGGACTTGTGAGTACACAACAGAGGCTCACAGACCTACCCCCATTTTCTTTTGGTTTTGCTGAATCTGCAGTCCAAAGAACTACTTATCTATCCATCCCAGCCTTGACTCTCAATATCCTGGTTCATCTAGGGAGATGTTAGTGCAGATGCAGTTGCTTTGGGGCACTAGGCTCTCTTTTTTGAGACTCCTGCACTGTGGGGGTGCTTAGGCATAAATGCTAGGAATTATAAGGAAAGGAATGGAGAATAAAACAAAGGATATCATAATGCCGCTCCATCGTGCAATCATGCCTTGAGTATTACATGCAGTTTTGGTTGCCACATATAAAGAAAGATACAGTTTAACTGGAAAAGGTACAGAGAAGGGCAATCAAAATGATAAAGGGGAATGAAGGATACCCCCTATGAAGAAAGGCTAAAGAGGTTAGGGCTCTTCATCCTGGAGAAGAGATGGCTGACAAGAAATATGATATAGTTCTATAAAATCCTGAGTGGAGAGGAACAGGTAAACTGTGAGATCCAGAGAAGGGGTTAACACAGTAACGCAAAAAAATCATCAAAATGTCTGAATGCTGGAATTGTAGAGGTGTGTATGTGAAGCTTTCAGAGTTATGTGACATCATATGGAAAAGATGTGAAAACACACTTATCAGTAAATGGCGGACCTTGAGAGAGGGTAGAAAGGCAATCATGAGAGATAAACATGCCAGCTTAGCATGAAGAAGAACATATGGCCCCCAGTATAGTTGTCAGAACACGGAGAGTGGAAGAGATATATTTCTTGGGAACTGAGGGGTGGGAGAGAACCAAGCGAGAGAACCAGGTAAAGAACTTAGTGAGGGGGGCAGAGGTCAGTTAACAATATAAATCTGACAAGTCTCAGACTGATAACTGCAGACATGGGCCTGAGAGAAAAAGGTCAATGGAGAGGGGTACAGACATGAGTAGAATAACATGGCAAATCACAGAAGTGGGAGCGCCAGACAGCTGGAATAAGAATTAGCTAATTAGAGAAGAATGCCTCGAATAGTAAGAATGGTCCTGAGCAAGGGTATTTAATGTGACAGGACCAGAGACACGATGAGTTTGTCTCTTGCGCAGGCTGTGTGGGGTATGCATTCCCTGGGTTCCCTATGGCCCCAGTATCGCTGTTGTTGTGTCTGAGAGTTGTGTGTATGTCTGTTTCTGGTTTGTAGCTATTTAGAAATCTGCATCAGAGGTAAGTACAGAATGACTCTGTTTGCCTGCTGTGAGAGGTGGCAAGATCTGTAATTCAACTGGACTGTTTTCCTCTGTTCTTAGTTTTCTGTTTCTGTAAGATAGGGAATAATAAAAGGATCCTTTTGGAAGAAAAATCTGTGGAGGTAGTTATTACCATGTACGAGCATGTTATCCTGCATAAGGTGAGATTTTAATCGGGAAGTGATATGTCCTCCCTGAGTGGTTCCCCTTCTGGACGGAGCAAGGTGTCAGCTTGAGAACTGTCTGGCCCACAGTTCAGCTGACCCTTCGCCCTGTACAAAACATGAATCGATCATTTACTCTTTGAAAAAATACAAGGGTTAGTGGACACACCATAAAGTTACAAAGTAGTACATCTAAAACAAATACGCATTGAATGAAAAAATATTTTCTCATAATTAAGCTCTGGCATTTGTTACCAAAGGATGTAGTAAAAGTTGTTAGTGTAATTGGGTTTAAAAAAATGTTAGACAAGTTCCTGGAGAAAAATTCCATAAACCATTATTAACCTGGACTGGGGGAAAGAGTAAATTAGACTTACCTGCTAATTGTTGTTCCTTAAGGAACTCTAGTCCAGTCACGGAAAGATAGAGTTGTCAACCTCCACCAGCAGCTTTGGAGACTGAAAGATGTCATCGTCGTGATGTCACTGGTACAAATAGGCTCGCTCCGCCCCCTTTCACCAGCACCTATTGACAAAGCAGACTCAGCGGAGCAACAAATAAGTAGTTATTTCAAAAACCTATACAAAACAATTATGTACAGAGATATATCTCTAAGAAAAGGATAGAGCCAGAGCGCACCCTATAACGGACGGGGAACGGAAGAGCAGGAGCCCGGTTCCTCTGCGCCCCAGCCGCCTGCCGCCAACACCACAGAGATCCCCTCTGAGAGCGCTTCCCATCTCTGCTACCCCCAGAGCGCCCTGAAAAGCATTTTGGTTGTTTTCTCATTTTTATACTTTAACATTTACTTTCTGTGTTCCCCCGCCGTACGGGTACAGCAGCTGTCAATCTCACTCTCCCCCGCCTGTGGACACTTCAGGCTGGCGAATACCCACTGAACGGGAGGGATCCGGGACTGGACTAGAGTTCCTTAAGGAACAACAATTAGCAGGTAAGTCTAATTTACTCTTCCTTAGCGTCCCTCTAGTCCAGTCCCGGAAAGATAGAGGATGTAACAAAGCAGTAAATCTCAACGGGAGGGGCCCGAGAGCCCAGCCTGAAGGACGGCTGAACCAAAACAACTATCCCCGCGCACCAGCACATCCAAGCGATAATGCCGAGCAAAGGAATGCAACGAGGACCAGGTCGCCGCCCTACAAATATCGGCCGCCGGCACTAGGCTGACTTCCGCCCATGAGGCTGCCTGCGCTCTTGTGGAATGCGCCCGCAACCCTACCGGCACCTCTCTGCCTCTCAAAATGTAGGCCGAAGCAATCGCCTCCTTCAGCCACCGAGAAATGGAAGACTTTGCCGCCGCTTCTCCCTTTCGCGGGCCTCCAAACGCGACAAAAAGCCTGTCCGACTTCCGAAACGACGCCGTACGACCAAGATACCTCTTGAGCACTCTCCGCACATCCAACCGGTGCAAACGTCCACCTGCCTGAGCTCCCTGCTCCACCGAAAACACCAGGAGCGACACCACTTGATTAACATGAAAAGCGGACACCACCTTTGGCAAAAAGGCGGGTACCGTACGCAAGACCACCTTGTCCGCAGAGAAAGTCAAAAAAGGCTCCCGGCAAGAGAGCGCTTGCAACTCGGAAATCCTCCTGGCGGAACATATCGCCACGAGAAACACCGTCTTGAGTGTCAAATCCTTGAGCGAAGCCCGTCCTAATGGCTCGAAGGGTTCCCCAACCAAGGCGTTCAGGACCAAATTAAGATCCCACGGAGGAAGAACAGCCCGCCTCGGCGGTCTGAGCAACAACACCGCCCGCAAGAACCGACGAATATCGCCATGCGCTGCGATTACCTGCCCTTGAATCTTTCCACGAAAACAGGAGAGAGCCGCCAACTGCACCCGCAAGGAGCTGGCCGAGAGGCCCTTATCCAATCCAGCCTGCAAAAAGGAAAGAACATCGGACACCGAAGCTCGTAAGGGATTGAGAGAGAGATCGGAACACCAGTTCTCAAAGACACGCCAAACTCGGATATAAGCCAGGGAAGTCGACCTCCGACGCGACCGCAGGAGAGTGTCTATAACCGCCGCCGAGTATCCACGGGCCATCAACCGCGCCCGCTCAAGAGCCAAGCCGTAAGCGAGAACCGACCCACCTGAGGCATGCGCAAGGGACCCTGAAGCAACAGGTCCTCCCGAAGAGGTAACCTCCACGGAACGTCGGCCAACAGATGAACCAAAGCCGCATACCACGGTCTCCTCGGCCAATCGGGCGCTATCAGGACCACCTGGCCCTTGTGTCGCTCGATGCGCTGAACCACCTTGCCAATCAGCGCCCAGGGAGGGAACACATACAGTAGGCCCCCCACCGGCCACGGCTGCGCCAAGGCATCCAGGCCCTCCACCATCCACTCTTTCCACCTGCTGAAGAATCTCTCCACCTTTGCCGACCGCAAGGTGGCCATGAGATCCATCACCGGAAGCCCCCAACGGCGCACAATCATCGCGAAAATGTCCGGGTGCAGAGCCCACTCCCCCGGATCCACGCGGCACCGACTCAGATAATCCGCCTCGACGTTGGCGACTCCGGCGACGTGCTGAGCCGACAGGGCCAGTAAATTCCTTTCCGCCCAAGCCAGCAGCACACTCGCCTCTTCCTCTAGGGCCGCACTGCCCGTGCCGCCCTGCCGATTTATATACGCCACCGTGGTCGCGTTGTCCGACAGCACGCGCACCGCCGCCTGCTGCAGTTTCTGCTGAAAAGCCAGAAGAGCCTGAAACACTGCGCGCATTTCCAGACGGTTTATGGACCATAGACGTTCCTCCTTTGACCACGTTCCTTGCGCAAACGAGCCTTCGAGATGAGCCCCCCATCCTGCGAGACTCGCATCTGTCGTGAGCAACCGCCAGCACGGAGGCTCCAGGGGGACGCCCTGCGTCAGGCTGTCGGGATGCAACCACCAAAGTAGGCTGCCCTTCACCGCCGCCGGACAGGGCAGAGACTGCGACAACGCATCTCTCTGATGAGACCAGCGCCTGAGGAGAGCACTCTGCAACGGCCGCATGTGAGCTCTGGCCCACAACACTAAGTCTATTGTAGCCGCCATGGTCCCCAGTAACTGTAGGTACTGCCAAGCCGTCGGCGCTCGAAGCCCCAGAAACCGCCGCACCAGGTCGCGCAAGGCCTGCGCCCTTGAGCTGGGAAGAAAGACCCGACCTTGTCGAGTCTCGAAGCGCGCCCCTAGGTCATCTAGGCTCTGCGAGGGGGACAGCTGACTCTTTGCCCCGTTCACTACCCAACCGAGGCTCTCCAAGAACTCCACCACTCGAGCGGTGGCCCCCACGCTTTCCTCCCTGGACTTTGCCCGAATCAACCAGTCGTCCAGGTACGGGTGGCACCAGGATCCCTTCTCTGCGCAGCGCGGCCGCTACAACCACCATAATCTTTGTGAATGTCCGAGGAGCCGTCGCCAGACCAAAAGGCAATGCCCGGAACTGAAAGTGTCCCATCGGTACAGCAAAGCGCAGAAAACGTTGATGCTCCCTCCGCACGGGAATGTGAAGATAAGCCTCCGTCAGATCCAAGGACGTAAGAAATTCGCCCTCGCAAACGGCCGCAATGACGGAGCGCAAGGTCTCCATGCGGAAGTGGGACACTCGGAGACAACGATTCACCCTCTTGAGATCGAGAATTGGCCGAAACGTATCTCCCTTTTTGAGGACCACGAAATAAATGGAGTATCGTCCTGCGCCGCACTGGTCGATCGGAACGGGTACAACTGCCCCGAGCCGTTGGAGACGTCTCAAGGTGTCCGCGACCGCTCGGCGCTTCCGAGGCGCCTTGCAGGGGGAACGAACAAAGGAATCTCGCACTGGACGCTGAAACTCTAGAGCATAGCCGTCCCGAATGACTTCTAAGACCCACCGGTCTGATGTAATCTGGACCCAGGCAGGGTAGAACTCCCGCAACCTGCCTCCCACGGGCACCTCCACTACCTGGGCCCGCCTCATCTCATTGTGATTTCTTGTTCGCACCGGAAGACTGGTAGGGACCAAAACCCCTGCCTGCCCCCCGAAACCCTCGAAAGGACTGACTCCGCGCTGGAAACCTGCTCCGCTGCGATTGTTGAAAGCGAGATGTGCGAAACTTGCGAAAATCCCTCGAGAGGCCTCTAGATGCCGATCCTCCTCGAGTCTGTTTCGGTCTATCCTCAGGGAGACGCCCCCCTTTGGACTCCCCGAGGTCCTTAACCAACTTCTCAAGATCCTCTCCAAAGAGGAGCTTGCCCCGGAAGGGAAGCTTACTGAGCCGAGCCTTGGACGAACTATCCGCCGACCAGTTTCGGAGCCACAAAGAACGGCGAGCCGCGACTACAGAAGCCATACATTTAGCTAGGCCACGAATTAGATCATAATGAACATTGGACAGGTACGCAGTGCCAGACTCCAGCCGAGACGTATCTGCCATCTGGTCGTCTGAGAGGGAGCCCTGAAGACGTTGAGACCAGCGTAAACAGCCTCTCGCCACCCACGCCCCCGCTATGGAGGCCTGCAGGGAAAGGGCACTCATGTCGAACACCTGCTTCAGCAAGGTATCCAACCTCCTATCCTGGCCATCCTTCAATGCCGCCGCTCCTTCCACCGGAATGGTGGTCTTCTTCGTGACAGCAGCCACCGCGGCATCAACCCTTGGAGACCGAAATATCAACTTATCCTGTTCCGAGAGCGGGTACAAGCGGTCCAAAGCCCTGGTTCCGCGCAACGCCGACTCCGGCGCGTCCCATTCCTCCTGAATCATATTCCGAAAGACTCTATGGATAGGGAACACCCGCTGCGAGGTGCGCACAGCCTGCAACAGCGGATCCTCCAACGCCTCTTCTGAGGGTGCGGACCCCACAGGCATATTTAAAACTTTGAGTGTCTCGGAAATTAAGGCAGGGAGCTCCTCTCGCCGAAAAACACGGACCACCCTGCTCTGTTGCTCCTCCTCCAACAACTCACCATCTTCCAAGTCGTCATCCGAGACCTCATCATCAAGGTCCGGCATCCCCTGGTCCTCCTCTAGAAGGGCAGGCGACTGCGGTTCCAAATCATCCCGTCGCCTCTTGGGTAGCGTCATCTCCCCTTCCTGAAGACCGGCAGCTCGACTCCTTTTCCTGCTAGAAGGACCGGGAGACTGAACCCCCCTGTCCGTCTGCAGCAAGGCAAACGCCTTCTGCATCAAGGAGAGGAATTCGGAAGGGAGACCTGGAATCCCAGACCCCTGGGATCCTTCTGGCACCAAGGGAACACTGGAAGCGGAGGACGGACCCGCTACCGGTTCCGAAGCAGGCAAGGAAGGAGGGTCAGAACCCCTGCCATTCTGAGACGCGGTCTCGTGGTCCTGAGAACCTTCCCCCAAGGACTTCTCCATGCCCATGGCCTCTAAAGAGCATGTTGTACAAACGCCAGTGTCCAGAAGCTCCCCACGCCGCCCCCCACAGACCAAGCAGCGTGGTTTGGCAGGCAGGGGAAGGAACAGCGCTTCAATGCCAGTAAAAGAGCCTTGCACAGCCACAAGACAAGCTCCAATTTAAACGCGTTTTTTTTTTTTTTTTTTTTTACTTTTTGGCAGTGATCAATCAAGCAAGATGTAACTAGCTGCCCCCTAACCACCTTTTTTCAAAACGAAGCTGTTAAACCCTAAAAAAATGACTTTGAAAATGAAAAATTCAAAATGGCCGCCGCCACTTTTTCGGCACGAAAAATCACGCGGCTAGGCCTCCCTGACTCCTAAGGAGCTGCCAAAACACCTCAACTAACCCCCAAATACCTCCCCCAGGTAAACCCCAAAGTCCAGAGTACTCACCAGACCTCGGGAGAGAGAGAAGAAGGGCAGCGCTGGACCCCTCAGAAGCACAGCTTTCAAAGCAGCATCAGCTCCTGGAGAGACTCAAATTCCTGTGGTAATAACCACTGCCTGCTGCTGGGAGTCTCTATATAGCCTTCTACCTGCTCCTCACCCTTCCAAGTGGGTTCGGGGGCAGGGAGGCAAAAGCAGGCACACTCCTGTGCTACTGCAATGCTTGTTTCAATGCTGAGGCAGGGAGGGGAGGGGGGGAGGGGGTTAGGGAGCAGAGAAAGGAGAAAACAGTCTCAGCAGAACAGATCTCTATAGCAGCAGCAGGCACCCAAAGAGCCAGAAAATCTAAATTTAAAAACAAAGATGAACTAAAGAAAAAGATTAAGCTCTGCTTATTTGTCCCTCTGAGCCCAATCCTGGGCTCAGAACCTCCAAGCTGCTTGGAGACTGAAAGTACTGGTGAAAGGGGGCGGAGCGAGCCTATTTGTACCAGTGACATCACGACGATGACATCTTTCAGTCTCCAAAGCTGCTGGTGGAGGTTGACAACTCTATCTTTCCGGGACTGGACTAGAGGGACGCTAAGGAACCCACTGTTTATCTCTGGGGTAAGCAGCATGGAACTGTCTACCTTTTCGGATTATACCAGGTACTTGTGACCTGGAATAGCTGCTGTTGAAAACAGGATACTCGACTTGATAAACTATTAGTATGACCCAGTATGACAAATCTTATGTTCTTATATGCTAAATATATAACTATGGTTTGCATAATCTCTTCAGTTGATCAGCTATAAGGCACTATACAGCAATGTTGTTAATTTTATGCTAGAAATCAAGTGTGAATAGAAATTGCCCATGGTTTGTTATGTGGTATCAGTTCTGTTACACAGGTCAATTGAGATACTTTATAGAAGTATATGTAATAAGTCTGTAAATAGTTACCCCTGTTAGCCAAGTTTCTGTCCCCTGTTATATGTAAACTCATACATGTTAACTGTAATGAGCATTTGTTCCATGTGAACCGCGCTGATGCTGAATAGTGCGGTATATAAGAGACTGTAAATAAATAAATAAAATAAATAAATAAATAAATAAGTTTCCAAAAAGAAAAAAGGACTAAAAAAGAATTTTGGGAAAAAAGGGAGGGCTAATGTGTGCCCCAAAATGGTTGGGAAAGTCCATCATTTATTTATTTATTTAACATTTCTTATATACCGCACTATTTGTCATCAGTGCGGTTTACATTGTAACAATAAAACACATAGGGCAAATAACTGGCTTTCGTTTACAGATAACAGGGAATTAAAATGGAAGTAAACCAGGGGAACTATATACAAACTTTGAAACTACCTGTTGGGACATATCTTATCATATCTTCCAAAGCTGAAAGTATTGCATTATTATAACACAAAAATTACACAGGTACACTAAAAAAATTTTTTTTTTAAACTGCCTCTAATGTTTTGATTGATTTTTACGTTTTTTGGTGCACTGAATCCAAATCTGGTAACCAATTTGCTCCATCACGTACAGATTTTTTGCTACATTGGGTTAGCAGTTTGAGGTGAACGTTTCAGATTGAGTGCGATTGAGATAAAAGTTTCTTGGATGAATTCTTTATACTAATTGTTTAGTAGTTATTCAAATAAGAATAAAGAAAATTGTAACAAGGCAGCACATAAGAATAGAGTAATGTCAACAAACACACTGTGATGGTAGCAAAATTGTCTGCACTTAAAACAGCCACATACATGTGCACAAACATTGAGCATATAAGAGCGAGGTTAGACACAAAGCAAAGCAAAGAAATGTGCAAAAAATGTTGTACAGGTATGTATGTAAGAATAGAAAACGCAAACCGCACCATTGCAATACATGAAGACAAACACCCGATGGTGTGAAAATAAAATTCTAATAAATGAGATCCGACACTGTGGTAATAACTAGCAAATTTTTATTTCAAAGTTTAGTAAAAACACGATATTTGTCAACACAGTTTAGATTTTAAAGTCATTCTTGGGTCAATCAATCTCCTGGTGGGCCCGTTTCTTCTTCCCCCGAATGCTTCTCTTGGTGCGCTGCTTGGCGTATTTTTCATCTGGGGTTTCCCGCAGCAGCAACCAGCAGAAATCAGCCATCATAGTGGTGTTCCATCTTCCTTGGTACCTTCTCTCTGCGTCCTTGATGTCCTGGTGAAACCTTTCACCTTGTTCTTCACTGTACGCCCCCAAGTTTTCGGGAAAGTAGTTCACATGGGAGTGCAAGAAATGGACTTTCAGGCTCATGTTACAGCCTTGTTCTTTGAAGGCATTGAGCATCCTGGCAACAATATCCTTATAGTTCTCATCCCGCCTGTTCCCCAAGAATTTGAGAACAACATCCTTGAAGGAATCCCAGGCTTCTTTTTCCTTCTCAGACATCGTTTCAGTGAATGCTCCATCTGAAATGAGTTTCCTTATATCAGGGCCAACAAACACTCCTTCCTTTAGCTTTGCTTCAGAAAGTCGGGGGAACTTTGAGCAAAGGTACCGAAAGCACTCACCATCTTTTGGAAGGGACTTGATGAATTGCTTAATGAGACCCAACTTAATGTGGAGAGGTGGTAATAGAATTTTATCACGAGGTACCAAGCTCTCATGAAGAACATTTTTCTCACCGGGTCTCAAATACTCCCGAATTGGCCAGTCTTTTTTCCCCCAGTGTAGGTCGCGGGCCCGGCTATCCCACAAGCAAAGGAAGCAGGGATATTTGGTGAAACCGGATTGCTGCCCTAATAGCATGGATAGAATTTTAAAGTCTCCACAAATCATCCACTTATGCTCATCATAACGAATCTTCTGAAGAATCAGGGCCAAATTCTCGTATTTTTCTTGGAGAATAACAGAGTGAGCAATAGGAACTGAAGCGAATGTGTTGCCATTATGAAGAAGAACACCTTTTATGCTGTCTTTTGACGAATCAATGAACAGCCGCCATTCAGCAGGATCATACTTGAGTTTAAACTTTTCCATCACTCCGTATATATCGTTGCAAAATACCAAATCTTCCTCTTTGCTGAAATACTTCAAAAATTGTGTCTCGCGGTTGCGGTACCAATAAAAAGTTGTTCCTGGTGACAATAGATTTTTCTGTTTAAGCCGAGAACCTAGCAGTTGGGCAGCATCTTTTGGGAGTCCTAAATCCCGGACTAAATCATTCAATTCAGCTTGAGAGAAAAGTTCAGGTTTCGGATCTGGTTCAGTTTCAAACTCGGAAGTACTGGACTCATCGGGAAAAGCCATCTGATGAGTCTCATCATGATCAGAACCGTCCACACAAATATGATCCAAAGATTTTGGTGGTTCAGGCACAGGTACTTCGTTGCTATGAGGCATAGGCCTAATTGCTGAGGGAAGGTTGGGGTAACTTATTACGTTCTTATTTTTTAAGTTGTATCCCTTCACAATGCAAGAGCAAAAATAGCAGTCACTGCTGTGGTCTCTTTGTTCACGCCACATCATAGGTATTCCGAAACGAAATGCTTGTTTTTTACCTTTCATCCATAAGCGTAGATCTTCCTCACATGTCTTGCACACTTTGTGAGGAGCCCACGGTTTGTCTTGATCGCCTAACTTCAAACCGAAATAGGCGAAATATACTTTTTTAATAAATGCAGAAATGTTCCTCTGCCGCTTTTTCACGGTATATTCCCCACAAATAAAACAAAAACTGTCCGGAGAGTTGACGCAACCTCTGGCTCTGTGAGCCATCACAAATACACAGCACTGCAAACTACAACTGTAGTGAACCACTTCGGAATAAAGCTGGATTACGACTGAGCAAACAAAAGGTAATAATGAACTTGCAAGAAACTGAAATTTGACAGGAACGTTCATGTCGCAATCACCGTGTTTGAGCGAGCGAACGAGGCGAGGCGAACAGGAAAGAACATGCGCCAGCGCGAGTACTGGATTTAGCCCCCCGCCTCCCAATTGTCCTGTTAATGTATAAAATGAATACAAAACACTCTAAAATATCATGAGGGAGTGTTTCTAGTTAGTTAACCATTACAACCTCTATTTTGGGCCAAGAAAATAAACTGCAGTCGGCTAAAAAGAAATTATGTGAACATTCCTTATATGGGTAAGAAATCTAATTTTGCAAGAAAACGTGACGTGATGGAACATTTTGGCTATTTTTCTTGGATTCAGCACCCCAAAATCTATAGGAATCAGTTGCAAAACTGGAGGCAGTTTTTTGGTAGTGTACCTGTGTTATTATACAATTAATGACCTCACAGTTTGCTTTACTTTGATTGTTTCATACTGTAAAAAAGGGTCGGAACCTACCTAGAGGCAAGATACATTGGGCAGGTACCTGGCAATTAGCACTTACCCCTCATATAATGCTCTAAAGCAGCTCTCAGACATCGCTAGCAGTATTACCATAGCATCTGGAAAGTCGTGACTGTTATTCTTTTTGTTGTTTTTTACTCTTTCCAGTCATCTGGAATTCTTTTCTTGATATAAAGGTACCTTTGATTGTATTGTAAACCACCTTGACAACTCATTTTAAAAGTGGTATAACAAGAATAAACTATAAACCATTTTCTTACTAATATTATGTTTGCTTTCTTTGATCACTGCTGCACACAGTGAATTTCAATGTAAGAAGCAGAAAATTGCACTAGTACATTCCGAGAAACCCTGGAATGAGTATGAGATATTCAGTCTTTCTTCAGGACAGAAAAAGAGGTGGTAGCCGTGACATACTGTAGATGTTATATGATCATTTTACTTTAATGTAAACGTATAGTACAGGAATGCTGCCACAGGAACTGCCGGGCAAACCGGCCTGGAAGCTGGCTATAAAGCTTGTAATAAATAAACTTGACCCTCTGAAATTAAAAACTTGTAAAGTATTTTATTACTTCATATCAACGTTTTAGTTTCATGTTCTTTGATTTTCAGTTTGTCACCCCATTATCACCTACAACTTATTTGCTGATCCTTATTTTATATAGTTTGTCATCAAGGCTCCTAGAAAGTAATATCTTTCATACTAGAAAATAGGTTTTTTTCCTATTTGATATCTATGGGAAAAAAATCTTCATGTACATAGGTCTCCAGATGTTTTCCTGTTCCATAGTGCAAAACTAGAAAAATCTGTCAAATTTTGTTCAGTGAGCCGAGTAATCTGGAATTATGCTTTTTCCCCCTTTGCAATACCGAGGACTTAACTTCTTTCTGTACAAGTATTCGCCAAATGGGTTTGCTTTGTGTATACCATGACAGCAATGAGTCTCATTCTTGAAGCCAGAGCATGGTGTTTATTATTGCTATTGCTCTTTTAAATAGTGTCTGTTTACAGTTTTATCTGGATGAGGTTTGCTATTTTATTGTACCTTTCTCTATGGCTGTCTCTGTCATCAGAAAGTCGCACCCACAATCAGACGTGTAACCCAATCTGCTTCTTCCCGTATCTTGTTTTTTCTTTTTTCATCTTTTCTCAGGTTTGCTGGAGGGTTTAAGATAGATTAGCTGGCTGTAGCTGCAGCCGATGCTACTGATACGAAATGAGTCTTTTGACACTGATGAAAGCCTCTTGTACTCCAGCGAAACGAGTTCAGCAAGATGCGGTATTTATGATTCATTCTCTAGGGCTAAATCAGTTGTCCCTAAGCTCAACGCAGCAATTTTTTCCACACGCAATAAACACCGCTGTTCCTTTCCAACCGCCGCCCATCCACCTGCCCAACGGAGGAACCGACCAACGTTCGGGCAATTCGCACATTTCTTCTCTTCTCTCGAAGTCCGCGGCAGCCTCGCAGCTTGATGGGATTTGTAGTTTACGTGGGCCCACCGCGACGCCTGACGAAAATGATGTCGCGGCCGGCGAATAAACGACAAGTCCCGGCAAGCTTGGCGCGTGATGACATCGCCGTCGGCGCCCGCAGTTCCTGGCTGAGGAGATGCCGAGGTCGGCCCTTGTTGTGGCCGTTGCTGGGACGGTTTTGATGGAATAAGTCGGCGCTGGGAGAGATGTTCGGACGCTCGCGAAGCTGGGGGAGCGGTGGCGGCGGGCCCGGAAGGTCCTCTCGCAGCATTCACTCTTTGGACCATTTGAAGTAAGTTTCCGTTCGGCGCTTCCCGGGACGATGGGGAAGAAGAGTGAGGGGCAGCTAAAGCTCCAACGGTTTGGCCGCCGTGGGGTTCTTAGCATTGGGGACCAGCAGCAGCTTCTCTCTTCAGAAGTGTTTCTTCCGTATGGGATCGATTTGGACTATAGAGAACCAGGAAACGATACCATTTCGTATCAGATGATTAATCTACTTTCACAGTGTAGTCAAACTACAAAACGAAGTAGCATGCGTAGTGCGTAGCCGTCCTGTTGCACTCGCGGGATGTAAATATTTGGATTTTACTGATGAATCAAATGATTCCACTTAAAGGCTTGTCGTTTTTTTTTAAATCTGTAGTCTGTGGCTCTCATTTTAGGAGTCACATATTCTTGACCTCTGATGCTTTCTCTCCTGTGCAAATTGTAACACTAAGATCCATACATAAAATGGTATTTCTCTGTAGTTAAAAACAAAAAAACTAAAGTGAGCTATTTTATGGACAAGGACTTAAGCGTTCTAGGTATCGGCAAGGTCTGTTTGGAAATTTTGCCTGGTCAGTAGGAAGACACATTGAGTCAAAATGCACCTTCACTATGCAGTTATCCATCTTCTCCCAGGAAGTCGATGTTTGGAACACATTTGCGCAAACGCTTTTATCTTTTTCAATTTTGCTCACTTTTTCTATTTCTTTAGATGTGTTTTTTTTTTTTTTTTGCATAGTCCTCTATACCCAACAGAACCTGTTCCACTACATTCAAAGCTTAGTTTGTCCATTATTTATTCAAAGCAGCCCTGTGTGCAGTTTCTGTGAGACTGATCTCAATTCTTTTAACAGATGCACAATTTCTTGGTAAAGTCTACATTTTTGTATGTACATTTGAATTACAATAATATAAAAATGTAGAATAACTAAAGCTTTAGGTCTGGGTTCTTGACTGTTTTCAGCAATTACTGGTTAAGGGAGTTGTCATACCATCCCTGTCAGCAATTTAGGCTTACTGCTGTTACTGCTTTCACAGTTTATTTCCTGGAAAACAGTTCTTCCTACAGTACTGTAAATTACAATATAATATTTTATATCACATGGATTTTTGTTTAATATGGAGACAGTTCCTGTTGAGGCTAGGAAGATATTTCAAAGACTTTAGAAACTAGATCAAGTAAGTCTGTATTATACCTGAAATCTAATCCAATTGATCATGCAGCTTGCAAGAGGAAGGCTAAACTGTTTGTAAGTGCCGGCACTCTGGAACTAGGCAACAAGGTTATGGTTTGTAGTGATGAGATGTCTGTCTGAATCTATCTGGGTGCTCATAGGGTTCATCTGTGTTGCTGACCCAAGCCCTTGTTCTAGTAGCAGAGGAGGTAATTACTTGCTGCTGAGCAGCATCTGCTGACTTCAAGGTGACATTCAGGCCAGCTGAAGAGGGGTTTTCCAGCCTACTATCTTGTAGGCTAAGAAATGCTGTTAGGTATTAAGTGGTGGAGACAATGAGATTGAAATTATAGTAGAATACCTGCTTCCTGTTGATCTAGTGAAAAGCAAGCAGTAAGATCTACTGTAGCTGAATGTAATTCGCATTGAGCTACTACCAATGACAAGTCATGAGCTAGGTATAAAAAATAAAGTAAACTTGAATAGCTATTTTAAACTTTGGAATTGCCCATCATATTGTACTTAAGGCTATTATAGGCACAAGCCTGTGTGTGTATGTCAAGGATAATTTGTAATGTTTATTTCTGCAGTAAAAACAGCATAATGGTGGACTGAAGATGGGAAGAGTGGAACACTTTTGCAATGCACTGATGTTTTGCGACTGTGTATATTCAAATCAGTCCTGATTGTGAAAAATAGATGCTTGTTGAGGTGGTATGAACTACAGACTGTGTTTGTGGATCATCAAATGAAGGCTTAAAGGGACTGATTCAGTAAGCTGCACTAAAAATTGGGCCTTTAAATTACAGTGAATGGAGCCTATTTACAGAAATGCATTATTAATGTATGATAGCACACTCTAGCAAAGCTGCCCCAAAGTTCTGTTTCAACATTGAGTCGTTAAGTTCATCTGAAGATTTGCGACATGTCCTTGCATACTCAAATAAACAAACAACGTGCAAGGACAGCTGTTTGCTTGGTATATTGTGGAATATTCTGCAAAAAAAGAATTTGATACTATCTTTGAGATAAGAAAAACAAACCGTCCTTCTGTGACTTGTGACTTAATTTGTTTATTTTTTTCTGTGGATAAACTAAATTTTAGTTGAGTCACACCAGTCTGAATTACAGCATTAAATCATTGAACAAAGACAATAAATCTTAAAATTTAATAGTGAGCATTAAGGGGCATAACATGTGCTAATGACTAGCACAGGGTTTTCTACGTGCTAGTTGTTCTGCGTTAACTGTTACCGAGCAGCTTAGCACAGGATTGGGTAGAGTCAGTGGCATATCGTATTTAGCACACACCAGTGACTTCCATGCTAACTGTGAATGTTGCCATTAGCTTGGATGCACTTACTGCCTCCTCAGTGTTTGGTTGTAAGTGCACCCGCATGTTAGCGCAGTGAGGTATGTCTCCCAACAGAAATTGCAGAGGGACATGCAGGATATGCCCTCAACAGTTAGCTCGGGCCTAGTTCACCTCCTGTGCTAACTTTTGGAACTTCCCATCTACTAAGAACTGGGTTAGACCAAGGTCCATCAAGACCAGTATCCTGTTTCCAACAGTGGCCAATCTAGGTCATACGTACCTAGCAGTTTCACCAAAAGACACAGGTTCCACAATGCTTGTACTAGGTCAAGCATTGATATCCTGGGCCCCTTAATAATGGTTTATGGACCTTTCCTCCAGGAACTTGTCCAAACCTTTTTTAAACCCAGCTACACTAACAGCCTTTACCACATCCTCCGGTAACAAATTTCAGAGTTTGATTACACGTTGAGTGAAAAAATATTGTCTTTTATTAGTCTTAAATAGTTTACCCTGTAGCTTCATTGCATGTCCCCTAGTCTTTCTGTATTCTGATAACGTAAACAATCGATCTATGTTTACCCGTTCCACTCTGTTCATTAATTTATAGACTTCTATCATATCTCCCCTCAGCCGTCTCTTTTCCAGGTTAAAGAGCCCTAACCTTTTTAGCCTTTCTTCATAGGAGTATCCTTCCATCCCCTTTACCATTTTGGTGGCTCTTCTCTGAACCTTTTCTAATATCGCTATATCCTTTTTAAGATACGGCGACCAGATTTGCACACAATATTCAAGGTGCGGTCTCACCATGGAACGATACAGAGGCATTATAAAATCTTTTGTTTTATTTTCCATTCCTTTCCTTATGATACCTAGCATTCTATTTGCTCTCTTGGCCGCCGCTGCACACTGGGCCAAGTGTTTTAGCATGGTATCCACAATGACGCCTAAATATTTTTCCAGGGTGGTGGAACCTTGCATCGTGTAACCATAGTTTGGGTTGTTCTTCCCTAGGTGCATAACTTTGCACATTAAATTTCATCTGCCATTTTGATGCCCAGTCTTCCAATTTATCAAGATCCTCTTGCAATTTTCCACAATCCTCTTGGGGTTTAACAACTTTAAATATTTTTGTGTCATCTGCAAATTTTGATAACCTCACTTGTTGTTCCACTTTCCAGGTCATTTTATGACTATGTCAAAAAGCAGCAGACCCAGCACAGATCCCTGGGGTACACCACTATTCACCTTTCTCCATTGGGAAAATTGGCCATTTAGCCCTACCCTCTGCTTTCTATCTTTTAACCAGTTCCTGATCCACAGTAGTACACTGCCTCCTATCCCATGACTCTTTAGTTTTGCCAAAAGTCTCTGATGAGGGACCTTGTCAAAGGTTTTCTGAAAGTCCAGATACACTATATCAACCGACTCACCTTTGTCCACCTGTTTATTCACACCTTCAAAAAAACATAACAGATTAGTAGGACAAGATCTTCCTTGTCTAAAGCCATGTTGACTGTCTCCCATTGGGCCACGACTATCTACATGCTGAGTAATTTTTATTCTTTATGATGGTTTCTACCATTTTTCCCGGTACTGACGTCGGGCTCACCGGTCTGTAGTTTCCCGGATCACCCCTGGAACCCTTTTTAAAAATTGGTGTTACATTGGTGATCCTCCAGTCTTCAGGTATTAGAGATGATTTTAATGATAGTTCACAGATTACTAATAGCAGGTCTACAATCTCATATTTCAGTTCTTTCAACACCCTTGGATGTATACCATCTGGCCCAGGTGATTTTCTACTCTTCAGTTTATCTAATAGTTGTAATACATCTTCCCGATGTATCGATATTTCATTCAATTCTTCCGCACCTTTAAATGCCACTTCAGTCATGGGTAACATCCCTTCATCTTCCTCAGTAAAGACCGAAGCAAAGAATTCATTCAGTCTCTCTGCTATCGCCTTGTCGCCTCTTAGTGCCCCTTTAACCCCTCTATCATCTAATGGACCAACTGACTCTCACAGGTTTTTTGCTATGAATGTACTTGAAAAAGTCTTTATTTCGCGTTTTTGCTTCCGCAGCAAGCTTCTTCTCAAATTCTCCCTTTGCCTGCCTTATCAATGCCTTGCATTTGACTTGCCAGTGCTTGTGCTGTTTCCAGGTTTCATCGTTTGCCTCTTTTTTCCATTTCCTGAAAGATGTTTTTTTTTTAGCAACAACAGCCTCTCTGACCTCACCTTTAAACCATGCTGGCAGATTTTTGGACTTCCTTCCACTTTTTGGTACACGTTGAGTGAAAAAATATTTTCTCTTATTAGTCTTAAATAGATTACCCTGTAGCTCCATAATGTATTTTTATTGCTTTATTTACAATTCTTATATACCGCGCTTTTTAGTATCAGAGCGGTTTACAAATAACAAAAATTTGCATCAGAACAAAAGATCTTTTGCTTACATTGTAACAGGATCAGTAACTTGGGACTGTAACAAGGGTAACTATATACAAATCAACAGTGGTTGTTGTAAAACTATTTACAGTTTATATTGCAAGTTGGTAATCATAATGCAAGAGACCTTGTAATCTATGATCGTTGTGAGTGTGCCTGAGGGTGGGTCTGTTCTGTACATCGTCGGAGTTATGTTGTTGGAATGTCAGAGGCTGTGTGAGCTAATGTATTTTAGTAAACATGCCCATAAGTATAATAATTTAAAAAAACCCTTTGCAGTCTGTTGTCTATTGTCTGTTGAGAAATAGAAGGGGGGCAAAATGCAACTAAATAAACACTCCCTATCAAATATGTAACTATGGCTTCAGTACCTTGAATGAGCCCGATCTCGGTTGATCTCAGAATCTAAGCAGGGTTTGGTTTGGCTATTGCTTGGATGGGAGACTACCTTGGAAAAGCAGATGCTGTAGACTTTCTCTATGGAAGAAAGGCCTGGCAATCGGACACACACACACACACACAGCTTTTCTTGTTCCTTTGGGCTTCAGTGAACAGTAACTTGGACTGAGGTCTGGTACCAGGAGTCTTCATTAACAGCTACCCAGGGATTTTCCTCTGATTTTTATGTATCCATCCCACCCAGCCCAGCCATCACATTGATAATCCATGACTAGGGGCTACAATTCATCTCTCTCTCAAGAACACCACTGATATGAATGCTACATTTGGTTTATAGGTATAGCTATGAACAGTGACTGAGATTCCTTCTTCTAGCAGCTGTGAACCGCAGCATTCCTGACAAGCAGATTTGAGCCAAAGATGGAACCAAGGTTTTCCACATGACTGTGCACAGAACCTGTCACTAAGCCTGCCTGAACAGATTTTTTTTTTGTGTAAATAAACTGTCACTATAATAGAGTTGGAGGCTCCAACTTAACCATGCATTGGAAAAGTCTTATACGCAACCCATCCAGGACTAAGCAAAATGTAATGCTTCTGGTGAGAAGACTCAACCTTCATAGTGACTTGGACTTCCCATGTATTGAATTAGGTTCACTACTGCAATAGGCTTCGTGCACTTTGGTCAGGACAGTCTATTTGTACCATCCTAATGGGCCCATCAAAGAGAGTCTTTACAAATTACCCTCAAAATAAAGAAAATCTCCACAATTTTTGCCTGTAGATTTTACACTCATTTTTGAAGTGAAAGTATGTGTGTACATTAAAAATTGCCTGATGAGTAGTACCCACATTTACTTATGCCTGCTAATTTGTATGAGTAGTGCTGCTGAGAAAAAAAATTCGCTCATGTTTAAAAATTGAAACGTGTGTGTGTTTCCAAACCCCCTCCTCCTGCTGCTCCATGCTGTGGAATCAACTTCCAGAGGAGCTAAGGCTAGAGTGGGATTATAGAATATTCCAGAGGATATTAAAAGGAGAAATTAGACCTTACCTGCTAATTGTCTTTCCTTGAGTTCTCTCCAGGCCAGTCCAGGAAAGGTAGGGTAGTCAGCCCCCTCCAGCAGATGAGGACTGAAAGATACAGAGTTTTGCCGACACTCTATCCAGCTTTCCCTGGTGCCAGAGACTGTCTTCTATTGACAAAGCAGCTCCAAATCCACTGTATATCATGGAAACAACACGAGAACTAACTAAGGTAAAAAAACAAACTTCTCATACTAATGAATTTCCTAACTTGCACAGCTCCGCCTTGCTATCTCTTTCCCCCTTTTTTGTTTATTTTTTAAACAACTATCTTCAGGAACAAGCAGGAATGAGTCTTCATATATGGGTATCGTCGGTACCGACGGAGCCTGCGCAGGAACGCTCCCCAGCGTCCAATCAGAACGCTTTTGGGAGCATCCCACCACGCCTGCGTGCTGCCTTCCTGCCTTTCCCAACTGTCTCTCCTCAGTTTTCCGTTTTCCGTGGAGCCGGCAGGACGTATTCCTGTCACCGCAGAAAATTCTTCTTTTTATTTTTTACTTTTTTGTGGTCGCGTCTGCCTTCCCTCGACGGTACCGGTACCACCGGTACTTTTCTTTCCTTTTCCTGAAGAATTTCTTCTTTCCTTAGAAACTTTTTCCTGTTTAGTGCCTGACGGTTTCTAGGCCACTAGGTCTCTACCCTTCCGTTATGGAAAAGCCAGCCACTATCCTTTAAGAAATGCTCAAAGTGTGGCGGTACAGATATTTTTTCAGACACTCGTACTTGGTGTCTAAAATGTTTAGGTCCTGACCACCAATGTTCCCTCTAATTTTCTGTAGGCTGTGTGCGCATAAAATATCAGCTGTGCAGCTTTTGAAGGAAGGTTAAATTTTTGTGTGCCACATAACAACACTCGGCGTTATATACTTTAAAATTTGACTACACGTCAGAATACAGTATGTACACCACATTGATTTTAATCAAATTAAATGAAAATAGACGATTACTAAATGAAGCGGAAAATTTCTAGTAATTACAATCACAACTTTTAAATTTTAAGAAGTCTGTGTTGTTTTCTATCAGAATCAGAACCATAATTTTTGTGCGCTCTGTTGTAAAGTATGTGCGCTCGCTTGGCGAGGTGTGTGCGCGCGCACACGCACACAGCTTAGAGGGAACAGTGCTGACCACTGCCCTCTGGAGTGTCTCTCCTGCTGGAGCTCAAACAGAAGAAGTCTTCAGAATCGAACAGAACTCGATACCCGGTTCACATCCCCTTTGATGTTACCAGCTAGAATATATTCTTCTTCACAGGATCAGGTAACCAAACAAAAGTCTGTAAAGACTAGCCAGTCCTCGAGTGGTAGATCTCCTGCTCAGCATTGAGATGGCTTCGGCCTTGCTCTCAAGGACATCTTGGCAACAAAGCCCCGGCGGGAGTCTTCAGGCTCCAAAGCATTAACGGGGCTCCGGGTTGTTCCCGAGGTTCTTACCTCGAGGAACATGCCTGGGCCATGCTCGGAGGTTGTGGCCGCTTCGGGCGGTACCGACACTGCGGCATTGGCTATGGTGATGGACGAAACACTCCTCACCGATGAATGTAGTCTAGCACTCTCGGCTACTTCGGTACCGTTAGAGTTGCTGCAGACCGTTCCTCGAGTATCGGTATCGCCTTTGGTACTGGTACCGGTATCGACATCGGCATCGGTGTTGGTACCATCCATGCTTACTTCGACAGAATCGCTTCCCTCGATACCGAGCCTGGAATCGATCTTTAGCATGGAAGATTCGGTACCGACTCGTCTCAGTACCGACCTCGGGCGGTACCAAAGACATCGCTTTAAAGAAAATCCGATGCTTCATCCTTTTCAGTCTTCCGATCCCGATGACTGGGATGAATCCATCGGTACCAGGGCTGATTTTTCTACAAGTCTAGCCTTTACCCCTCATTTTAAAGAGTCCTCTTCGGGGGAGATTTCTTTTCAAGCTTTTCTGCTTGATATGGCAAAGCTACTTGCCATTTCTACACCTGGTAAAGAATCCTTACCGGGGAATTCAGAGACACTGCAATTTCCCGGGATTCAAAATGAGCAGATCATGCTTCCTGTGCATCAGATCTTACAAGATCTACTGTTAAGAATGTGGGAAACTCCTTTAACGGTATCCCCACATTCCAAGATACTTGACACTATGTACAAGGTGCCACCTTCTCCAGGCTTTCAAAGGACTCAACTTCCTCATCATTCTATTCTATTTATTTATTTATTTATTTAACAGTTCTTCTATACCGCTCTATTTTAGATCAGAGCGGTTTACATTTAACATCAACTATACAACACAGGCACTTTGAGTTGTATTTACAATAAACAGGGAGATCAACTTGGAAATAACTGGGGGAAACTATGTATATTGTGTAATTATTAACATTGTATTACACTGGTACCTGATTTCAGGTAGAACATATCTACATCTTATTTACACTGGGAGTCTGAATTCTAGTTCAGTGGGTACTTCTTAGAGATCGGTTGGTTATCCTTTTTCATGCTGAGTCTGCTTGTTTAGTTGTGGTGAGTGATTGTCTGAGGGGCAATAAGTATGCCCCTCTATTGTTGTAGAATCATCAATGAGGCGTATTTTAAGAGTGCAAAGAAGCACTCTTCTTATCCGCCAGGTCGTGAGTCTAGGACTTTAGATGCCTTTGGATGTCGATGCTTCCAGGCATCCATGCTTTCAGCAAAAATGATCTCATATATTTTCTATATGGGATTATCTCTTGAAGAGGTCACAAAGAACTTAAAGTTTTTGAACCCTTTTCTTCCAGAGCATAAAAGAGCAGACTATTCCTTATTAGTCAATCATGCTCAAAATATCTCTAGGTTTCTTAATCGTGCTTCCCTGGACTGTTTTGAATCTATTAGCAGAACCTCTGCTATAGCCATGGGAGCACGACGCTTAGCCTGGCTCCAAGTTTCTGACTTGGACAGATGGGTTCAGGAAAGGCTGGGAAATACTCCTTGTACTGGTGAAAATCTCTTCAACAAGGAGGCTTTATTTCAAGCTAATCAGTTGAGCACTGATGCTGTTACTTTCAGAGGATTGTCCAAACTCTCCTCTATCCCAGCTAATAAAAAATCTCATAAAAAGCTTTATTCCCCCAAGGGGAAAAAGTTTTATCCATCTTCTACCCATTCTACAGATGTTTCCAAGAATGGGCAACATCACACCAGACTAAGAAAATCAAAACCTCAACAGGCTCAGCAAACCCAGCAATCGCAGGGTTTCTGATATTTTATTCACTTTTTCTGTGTGAGGTTTAGAACTTGAACCTACTTCTTTTCAGCAGAAGCATCTAAAAGTCATCTCATCCATGCTGAGATATCAGTCATACATTGACTCAATCCTTGGCTCTGGGCATGAATCTCTTGCTACAAGAGAAATCTATCCTATCCTTCTAGCTAAGAGCTATTAAGGACTATCATACCCCAGAGATAACAGGTTTCTCCTTTTAAAACAAAAAGGAGAACTAACAACTAACAGGGTGAACTATATCTTTCACCTTGTCAGTTTTCCTGTACGAGGAGATCTCATACTTTTAACTGCAAGGGGACCCTATCCCTTCAAAGACTTACTAAATTGTAAGTCTTCTCAACTCTGTATTAATTTCTATCCCTCTTAGTCCAGACATTCAGTCTCTGAGAGTATTACTAATCAACTGGAGGGCTTATCCTCTAAGCCTTAGGGTTTTCTTCAAAACCTTCTTCAGTAACTAGTTTTCCATACATAGTTTTCTCCCCTTTTTGCAGTTCATCTCCTTCTTACATATTTTTTTAAGGCAGCTTTTCGGACAGAAATTGGGTATTACTACTCCAAATTATGTCTGTCGGTCCTCTCCAACCTAGGGGACCTAACTTTTATGCTGCCTTAATAACAGATAAGTCCAAAGGAGATCCAGAACTAATTTGGACTATTTATTGTTGCAGGCATCAGGTCTGTCTACTATTCTTAGCCACGTTCAGTTCTCTTGGCTCCAACAGAATAGATTAGGTTGCACACTGGCAATTCAACAGCCAGATCTAAGCAACCTTTAACATGCTCTCTGCAATTCTACAACAAAGCTCTGCAACTGTGGGCCTTTGCCAGAGAGCCTCAGAGCTACTCCTAATAGGTAGCTGGCCAGATAGTTAATAAGGGCTTCAGCTGGTAGACTCTACCAGTCATGTTCCTACATGACTGTTTGTTTTTTTCCCTACTTTTACCATATTCCTTTAAAATTTCTTTTTAAGAAAAGGTAACCAGGGTTTAGACCACGTGAAAGTGTAGAAAATTGCACAATTCCCTGGTTGTTCCACATCTCACTGGAACTTCCTCAACAGGGATGCATTTTTTTCACTGCAGTTGGTCCTTATTCACTACTCTCCTTCTAATTTCCTATACTTCATGGTAGCTTATTTTAAACAGGAGAACGCATGATACTCATATTGCCCTCATAAAGAGACAAACATGGTATCCCCTTATATTGCGTCTTTTTCTCCAGCTACTAATTGAAATTGTAGAAGGATCCAGACTTGCTGTCTTAAGACTAAGGATCTCCTCTGCACTCATTCACGTACATCTCGAGACCTGGTTATTCAGGGGCTAGATCTTTTCAAGAAGTCTAATCCTATCCCTGTAAGTGAAGAACATATTACCAGTTTCCATGAAACCTTTTCTATAGTTCTTCCATATTTAACCAGACAGAGATTCTCCATCAAGATTCTCAAGTAGGTCTTAATCCTTCTTGTTGCGTCAATCTCTATACATCATCTGACTTTGAAAGATTTGTCTACTGCCCATATTAATGCTGCCCCAGCATACCATAAGCTCAGTGGACAACCAATTTCTAGGGTATTTTACCAAATACCTTCTTTTACCGCTACCTTTTAGGTTACGTCACACCTGAAGCTCTACATGTAAAGTCTTCATCATAAGTGACATCACTTACAAAGACTTTTACTGATCTTCAAAAAATTGGAGGCTCAACGCCTAGTACAAATATCTTTCTCTTTCATTGGAATAAAGGGGGTCTTAAAGACCTATCCCCTTTTTTCTGCAAAGGGTATTTCTACCTTTTCATCCCAACCAGTCAGATTATCTCCACTCTTCGTAGGTCCTTATTCTGCTCCAAGGACAAGAAGTTCAATTTTTGAACTTTACAGAAGCTTTACCTATTCTCAAAAGTCCAACCTCATTGAACTCCCCTAGTACTTCTTCTAGGGTTAGTTCTGGCCATGAGGACTTCTCATCTCTTCCTGTATTGCAAAATTATTTTTTTCCCTCTACTTCACATTGGGGGAATTTCTTTGAGGATAATGATCTGGCTCTCAAACACAGACCCTTATTACCCTCAACAAATATTTTTGCAATATTTCTGAATGAGATCCATAGTAGAAAATTAAGACTCAACATTTTTCTAATATTTATGATTTACACAAGGACTCTCCTCTGGATACCTTGTTTAGTTGAGCTGTTCCACAGCCTCTCTTTTCCTTTCTAGTTCAACTCCTACCCTCCATCCCTGGGATGCCTGGGGTTTTGAGGGATAAGCATGGCCCATCTTTAGATTGCAACATGCTGGGGCCTCCTCCAGGCATCTTAGTTTGGGAGTCCCCATACGTGAAGACTCATTCCTGCTTGTTCCTGGAGATAGCACAGTTACTTACCTGTAACAGGTGATCTCTGGGAACAGCAGGAATAAGTCTTCACAACCCACCCACCTCCCCTAGGAGTTGTGTGCGCGCTCTCTCGCGCTCTCAGCTTTAAAACTCAACTGAGGAGAGACAGTTGGGAAAGGCGGGAAGGCAGCACGCAGGCGTGGTGGGATGCTCCCAAAAGCATTCTGATTGGACACTGGGGAGCGTTCCCGTGCAGGCTCCGTCAATACCGACGATACCCATATGTGAAGACTTATTCCTGCTGTTCCCAGAGATCACCTGTTACAGGTAAGTAACTGTGCTATTTGTGCCCTCCAGCTTCTCCCCCCTTGTCGGGAGAGAAAAAAAGAAAGCAGAGTCTTCCTCCCCAAAATAATCTGGAAGCCATCCAGTTATCTGATACAATGTACTGTCCGCTAAACTGGAAACCATCCGAGCACAGAGACAATCAGAGTGAAGAATGGACACCATAACCACCTAGTACTTCTTAGCAAGCAAAGGCATTGGGAGGGCCCTGGACTGGCCTGGAGAGACAATGAGCAGGTAAGGTCTAATTTCTCCTTCCTATTTGTCTCTCCAGGCCAGTCCAGGAAAGGTAGGGTTGTACCAGAGCAATACCTAAATACGGGAGGAACCCCTCAGCCCCGCCAGGATAGCTGAAACCCCAACCTTTGCGTCCTCCCTAGCCTGGACATCCAATCTATAATGTCTAGCAAAGGTGTGAAGAGATGACCAGGTCACAACTCTGCAAATTTCCATAGGAGGAACCAAGGCGAGCTCTGCCCAGGAAGTCGCTTGGCCCCGAGTAGAATGAGCTCTGAGCCCTCTTGGAGCCATCTTCCTTGCGCCTCATACGCTGTCCCGATTGCTTGTTTTACCCATCGGGCAATTGAGGCCTTGGAAGCCACCTCACCCTTGTGAGGGCCCGCAAACAGCACAAACAAGTGGTCAGACTTACGAAAAACCTCCATTCTCTTTAGGTAGCGACGGAGCACCCGTCCACGATCTAGAGTTCGCAGAGCTCGATCCTCCCCTCCCCTTCCCTTCCCTGCTTTGGAAAGGTTGGAAGTGAAATTGCCTGATTCAAATGAAAAACAGATACCATCTTCGGAAGAAAAGATGGTACTGTCCGTAACACCACCTTCTCTGCCTAAAATTGAATAAACGGTTCTCTACAAGAGAGCGCCTGAAGATCTGAAATCCTTCTTGCCAAGCACAACGCCACCAGAAAAAGCTGTCTTCCAAGACAAATTTTTTAATGACACCGCCGCTAAGGGCTCAAAAGGTGCTGCTGTCAGAGCACCACCAAGTTCAAATCCCAGGAAGGTACAACCTGACGAAGCGGTGGTCTAACATTCTTCACTGCACTGAAGAACTGCAGAACGTCCGGATGTGTTGACAACACCCTTCCCTGCACTCGGCCTCTAAAACAAGCTAGGGCTGCCAACTGCACTCTTAAGAGAGCTGAGTGCCAGACCTTTATCCAGCCCTCCTTGTAGAAAAAGTAAAATGTCCGACAGACCCGAGGCAAACGGCTTAACGCCCTTCTCACCGCACCAATTCTCAAAGATGCGCCAAATCCGAATGTAAGACAAGGACGTAGACCGCTTCTTGGATCTCAGCCATAGTAGCTATTACTGCCGCCAAGTACCCCCGGTGTCGCAAACGCTCCCTTTCAAGAGCCAGCCCGTAAGCGAGAATCGATCCACCTGCGGCATCAACACTGGTCCCTGACTCAACAGGTTGATCCAGTCGAGATCTGCATACCAAGGCCTCCTGGACCAGTCGGGTGCAATGAGAATCATCTGCCCCTCGTGAACTACTATTCTCTGTATGACCTGACCTATCATCAGCCATGGCGGAAAGACATACAGAAGTTCGTTCTTCGGCCACGGCTGCACTAGCACATCTAAGCCTTCCAATATGTGTGTTCTGTGCCTGCTGAAGAATCTTGGCGCCTTGGTATTGTCGAACGTGGCCATAAGATCCATGACCGGTTGTCCCCAACGCACTGTAAGGTCGTAAAAGACCGCCACATTTAGTTCCCACTGTCCTGGATCCAGTACATTCCGACTGAGATAATCTGCCTGTATGTTGTCCTTTCCTGCCACATGCGCCGCCGACAATGCTACCAAATGGATTTCTGCCCACCGTAGCAACAGCTGACTCTCTTCCAGCAAGGGAACGCTGCCCGTACCTCCCTGTCGGTTGATATAGGACACCGTCACCGCATTGTCGGAAAACACACAAACCACCTTGCCATCTACCAGGCTCTGGAAGTCCAACAAGGCGAGACGCACAGCCTGCATTTCCAACCGATTTATGGACCACCCCGCCTCTTCTGTGGTCCAGCAGCCCTGCGTCACCTGCTCTAGACAATGCGCCCCCCAGCCCGAGAGACTGGTATCCTTGGTAACGAATACCCATTCCGGCTGCTCTTAAGGGCATTCCCGCTTGAAGATGACTGGGCTTCAGCCACCAGTTCATACTTGCCCGTACTTCCTCCGGACACACCAGCTTTTGGGACAAGAGGTGCTCTTGTAGCGACCAATGAGACAGGAGCGCCCTCTGGAGCGGCCGCATATGGGCCCTGGCCCAAGGCACGAGGTCCAACACCACCGCTATGGATCCCAATAGCTTCATGTACCTCCATGCCGACGGAGACACCCACCCGGGTGTCTCCCACCATGTCTCCTGGTGGGTTCAAAGAGTGTGACCACTGCAGACACCCATGACTGCTGCTGGCGCTTCCTCCGTCTGGACCACAACAGTTCCACCTGCGATCTGTGCCAGGCAATGACTCCGAAAACCAACAAGAAAAGGTCTGAGTTGCAGGAGAGGATGTTCCGTGGTCTGACTTGGCCCCTGCTTCCCTGATGCTGAGCCCCAAACCGAGCACCTCCCGTGAAGCCTGGGTGTCTTCGGAGTCCTGCAGTGGCGGCTCCTCCATAAAGACCCTGGACCCCGGGAAGAAAAAGGAAAAACCCTCAAGACCAGTCGAGGTTCCACCAATGAAACTTGGTAAGGTCCCGCAGTGGGACTCTGGTGATTCCGAGCAGCGCCCTTTAAGGAGGAGTCCTCGGCCGGTGGCAGCCATGCAAGGCTCCGGTCCTTGTCGAGGGATGCACTCGTGAGAGTGCATACATCAGGCCTGAGGCCCTTGGTGCCCACGCTGACAGCTGCGGAGCCTTCTGGCATCAAATCTAGAATGGTGACCCTGGAGCAGAATATCTCTGCCATCCTGACCTTGCAGCAGGCAATGATGTCCGCATTATCTGTCTCCCCAGTTGGGCTCTCGACTGGGGGGAAGTCCCCAGGTGTCAAGCCAAGCCTTGAGTCCTTGGCACCGATTGAGGTCCCGGTCCAGATCCTCAGGTGTCCTGTCCTCTCTGGCCAGTTTCCGGGAGTCTGACCCGAGATCCACCGGGGGATTCCAGCTCTGACTGGGAGACCGATATCGAGGTCTCCCCTAAGACCTCTCGACACAGACATCCCTTTGGAGCCATCTCCCCTGGAGTCCAGGCGCCATTCCCCTCCCGAGACATAGCCTTCCATGACTTTGTCCGGGATATGGCCTGAGACCCTCTCGGAACCGACCGAATCAGAGGAGGATCTGTGCACCGAAGAACTGGTGATCCTCCAGTATGATTCCCCACCTAAGGAGGCTCTTACAGTGCCCATACAGCCCATCCTCGAGCAGCTGCTTCCGTAGATGTGGGAGACCCCAGTCTCAATACTGTTGATCAGCTGACGCCTTGATGCCATCTACCGCATCAAGAAGGGCCTGGGTTTCCAAAAGTCTCAACTCCTGCACAACTCCATGTTCGTTGAGTCATCTATGCAAAAGCTTAAAAGCCAGAAGAATTACTCTTCTATTTGCCCCGGGCAGAAAGGCCCGAGCCCTCAACGCCCTTGGATGCAAGTGCTTCTAGGGATCCATGTTGGGCTGTTGGATACAAGCCTATGAGTTGTACCTAGGCATGTATTTATTTATTTCGTTTTTTTTCTATACTGCGCTCTTTAGCATCAGCTCGGTTTACATTATAACAATTTTGTGCAGTGCAGACAGCGTCTGAACTGTACTTACAAGGAACAGGGTTTACAACTTGGCTAACTGGGGGAACTATATACATATATATATATGTATCTCAAGGGCCTCATCCAAGAACTGTCAGGCTTCTCCTCAGGCCTCGCCGAGGAACTCCTTCAGAGTTCCAAGCCCTGACAGCTGGGATCCGGAATTGTTCAAAGTTCCTATCCTGCGCTGCCTACGACGGCTTTGAATCAGCAGCCTGGGTAGCAGCAGCGGGCATTGGGGCCCGGCGCCAGGCCTGGTTGCAGACCTCAAGCAATTGGTGCACTGGGGAAAACTTGTTTGGCAAGCCGAAGGCCGACAAGGCGGCCGAGATAGAAGTCGAGGTCATGACCAGGCAGAGGCTCTCAAAGAAGACCTCGACCATTCCCTGGGAAAAAACCGTCAGGGGAAAAAAACACCTTTCCCAAGGAAAAGGGGTTCTTTTCACCAAGGCCATTACCAACCTTTCTTGTGGCAACAACAGGGCTCCCAGCCCAAGAACCAGGGCCATGGGCAGAGGAAGTCAAAGGCTCGGAAGCCTTGGCCACCAGCTCCCACCCAGCCTGGGGGAGCTTTTGACTCCCCAGGCAGGGTCTCCTCTCCCCTTGGAGACCCTCCCCAGCCCACAGGGGGCTGCCTGGCACTCTTTGCCCACAGGCGGGCTGGGGTCACCATGGACCAGTGGGCCCTACAAGTGGTAAAGGAGGGCTCTCTCCTCGGGTTCCAGCAAACACTCCGGTGTGGCCTCTCCTTTACCCTGCTCCTCTCAGAGCTCACAGACTTGTTTAAGTACAGGGCAGTAGAAACCTGTACCCAGGCATTTGTGGGGAAAGGGTTTCTACTGCAGGTATTTCCTTGCCCCAAAAGAACTGGGGGCCTTGGACCCATACTAGATCTGCGAAACATGAACAAGTTTCTGGTGAGGGAGACGTTGAAGATGCTCTCCCTTGGAACTTTGCTGCCCTACCTCCACCAGGGAGATTGACTGTGCTCCTTAGACCTAAAGGAAGCATATACCCACATCGTGATCCACCCCTCCCACAGACAGTATCTAAGGTTCATGTTGGGAGGAGAACACTACCAATACAGGATACTTCCATTCAGCCTGGCCACCTCGCCAAAAGTCTTTACAAAGTGCCTAGCAGTCGTGGCTGCCTACGTGCGCCTACAAGGGGCCTTCGTCTTCCCTTATCTGAACAACTGACTCATCAGAGGCAGCATGACCTCCAAGGTCAGCCAGGCCACGGGGCGAACAATCTGCCTCCTCCAGCACTTAGGGTTTGTCATCAACTACCCCAAATCCCACCTCTCTCCAGCCCAAAACCTGGAGTTCACAGGTGCCTAGCTCGACACGTTGCAGGTTAAAGCCTTCCTCCCAAAGGAAAGGGCTCTTTGCCTTGTATAGCTGGCAGGAGAGGTGCAGAGTCACCATTTGGTACCAGCTCACCGTCTCCTCCGCCTACTGGGCCATATGACTTCAATGGTCCACATCGCACCCTTAGTCTGCTTGTACATGCGAGGAGTGGCCATGGGAAGGTTGTGGGACAGGGTCAACTGGCGGACTCCCTCAACTTGTGGCAGTCCCTATGCCACCTCCAAACAGAGATGCCATTCCAGGCGCCTGTGCCACAGAGAGTCCTGACCACGGATGCCTCCCTCCTGGGTTGGGGGGCACACTGTGGAGACCTCGGCACTCAAGGAGCTGGTTGCAAGAAGAGTCGCTCTTACAGATCAACCCTCCTGGAACTCGGGGCCATCTTCCTGGCCTTGCGAGCATTCCGCCACTTCCTGTGCAACCGTCCTGTGCTGATCCAGACAACCAGGTTACCATGTTTTATGTAAACAAGTGGGGGGAAGGGGCACGGTTTCGTACTCCCTCTGCCAGGAGACGGTGGCGCTCTGCTCCTTCGCAGTGCGACACAGAATGCTCCTACGGCAGTATACCTTCCTGGCCAGGACAGTTGCTTAGTGGACAAACTCAGCAGTCCTACGCCCATATGTATGGCGTCTGTACCACCCTGGGGTTCAAAGACTCTTCCGCCTCTGTGGCAGGCCCGTGATGGACTTGTTTGCTTCCCCATACCACAGGCAGCTGCTCCGCTTCTGCTCATGCCAGCTGCACTCGGAGAGAGTGGCAGTGGATGCCTTCCTGATCTTGTGGTCCGAGGGCCTTCTGTATGCCTTCCCACTGACTCCTCTAGTGGCCAAGACCCTCTTCAAGGTCCAGAGTGAGCAGGCATCAGTGATTTTTATCCCCCAGATGGGCCCAGCAATCCTGGTTCTCTCTGCTGCTCTTTTTGTCGGTGGCACTCCCAGTCACACTGGGTCGGGATCCGGACCCCCTGCACCCCAACTTGGCTTCTTTCAATCTCCCGGGGGAAGTAGAGGAGATCCTGCTGGCCTTCCGAAAACCCTCCACCAGATGAGCATACGCCTTCAAATGGAGAAGATTCTCCATCTGGTATGCAGAATGGGAAGAGAACCCTTTCTCCTGCTGTGTGCAACTAGTGCTACAGTACTTACTGCACCTCTCACATGCCAGCCTGAAGTCGTATTCAGTGAAGGGTACACCTGAGTGCCATAGCCGCTCACCATCAGCCTATAGAGGGGAAATCTCTCAAACCAGCCCCTGATCTCCAGGTTCCTCCGGGGCCTCTTGCTATCTAAGCCCCCTCTCTGCCCTCCTGCAGCGGTATAGGACCTTAATGTGGTGCTTTCTCAACTCATCAGACTGCCATTAGAGCCCCTGGCCACCTGCCATTTGTGATACCTATCCTGGAAAGTGTTTTTTCTGGTGGCCATCACGCCCGCTTGGAGAGTGAGGTGAACTCCAGGCCTTGGCGGTGGATCTGCCATATTCAAAGTTCTGTAAGAACAGGGTAGTGCTCTGCACACACCCCAAATTCCTCCCCAAGGTGGTATCTCTCTTCCACCTCTACAAAGAGGTGGTCCTTCCCACCTTTTTCCTGCGGCCCCACGCCGGCAAGGAGGAACTCATATTGTATACGCTAGACTGTAAGCAGGCCCTGTCCTCTATCTGCCGCAGACCCAGGCCCATCGCAGATCTCCAGAGCTCTTTGTGTCATATGACCCCAGTAGACTGGGGCTCCTGGTAACGAAGCAAACTCTGTCCACTTAGGTGGCGGACTGTATTGCCCTCGCCTGTAAGCGAGCGGGCCTCTCCCTTGAGCACCGGATCACTGCACATTGCGTGCGGGTAATGGGCCATGTTGGTAGTCAATCTCTGCTCAGTGCCGGTGATGGAAATCTGTAGGGCCACCACATGATCTTCGATTCATATGTTTGTAGCTCATTACTGCCTGGAGAGTGAGTCCCGCAGGGACAGTGCTTTTGGGCAGGCAGTACTCTCTAATTTTTTTCGGAGTGTAGGCAACTCCTGCCCTCCAACCCTTCTGTGTTCAGGCTACCAGAGTGATGATGTCACTGAATGTGCGGGTCTTGAAGAGTCTCTGTCGGGACTCACCTTCTGCAATTTACAGCTATCCGATGGGTCGCCGGTAGTGCTGTCATGGTTTGGTCCTCGGCAGCCTGGAGCTAGGGAATCCCATATGTGAGGACTGACTTCCTGATTGTTCCTGGAGAAAGCATAGTTACTCACCTGTAAAAGGTGTTCTCCACGGACAGCAGGAATTAGTCCTCACAATCCCTCTTTATCAAGGGAGAAAGTGAAGTTGCTTATTTTAAGAGGTTCCCTGTGGACTGCAGGATAAATCTGCAACAGAAATCCACTCACCTCCTCTTTTGGTTGATGTAGCCTTTTGACCTATAAGCTCTGGAACATTCTGAGAGGGGAAGAGAAATGGTCTCACGGAGCACATCTCCTACATGTGCTCAAAGATTTTCTGAACTGCTCTGGGAGAGTAGTCCAACAAAGTGCCATCAGAGATTATATCACCGATTTATGTGTGGCTGATTTAGCCTGCTGTCCACAGAAAAGTCCTGTCACAGGTATTCAATTAACCCTCCATTGTCTTGGATACGAACTTAGATTGTAAGCCTTCCTGGGCAGGGAAATATTTACTATTCCTGAATGTAACTCTCCTTGAACTACTGAAAAGGTGTGAGCTAAATACTAATAAATTAAATAAAGGAAAAAAATAAATAAAACTTTCTCCACCTCATGAACAACCTCCTGCAACTGCCCAACCATCCTGCAAAGTGCCCCACTCCCATAATCTAAACCCTTGCAACTTCCTTGTGAAACTGCAACCTGCCACATCCTAATAAACAACCTCCCACACCTGCCTCCACCACCTTGCAAATGACCACCCCACAAAAATATCCTCACAACTGCACTACCACTCCACAAACTCCCCATCCCTAAAAATATCCCCATTACCCTTCCAATGCCCCCCCAAACTACAACAATGCAACTGCCCCACCATCCTGCACACTATCCCACCCCTAAAAAAACCCCACTCCCTTGCAAATGCCATACCACTCTTCAAATTTCTCCACCCCTAAGCAGTACCCCCACAGCTGCCCCTCCACCTCACCAAATGTCCCTGCATATGCCCCACCACCCTACAAAATGTCTCATCCCCCAAACTACCCCTGCAATTGTCCCACCAATTTATAAAATACTATATCTGAAAAAACTATCCTGCCCCCACCCCCCCAAAAAAACCTAGCCTGCCCAAAATGTCCCACATGCTCATACCACCCTGTTAGATACACCACCCTGAAAATTACTCCCTGCAACTGTCCCACTCCCTGCAACTGTCCCACTACCTGAGACACCAGAACAGCGCAGGGCGGACATGGCCACACCTCTTAAAAACAAAAACCTTTTATTTCATAAAGCCTTCAAAGGTACAGACCCAATTTGGCTAAGTTTCGGCTGTCAGCCTGCATCAGGGGTCAAAAAACAAAACACATGAATATTAAAAATACATTAAAAATACAATAATATTCTCTAAAGTGTACAGTAAAAAAACAAACAAAAATAAAATACAGAAGCAACATACAATACCAATTAATATGCAATTGCATATATATTCCAATGGCAGTCAGGACATTGTAACAAGAGCCTATAAATAAAACATACATATGTAACCTAAAAAGTGCATATGAGGCAGTACAATTGCTACAGACAATACCATAAAATTCTGCAGCTAACTTGCTTTGTGATCTTTACATAAACATAAAAAAACAAGAGAAGACTATTAATAGCTAATACATCTTGGACAAAACAAACAATCCACCTTTCTTCAGTATTGGTATAAACACAGATTTTTTTCCAGTCAGTTGGCCATGAATTTGTCGTCCAAATTTCCTGGCAGAGCCTTGTAAGTATGGTAACAGCTTCATCTGATTGCTGTAATAGCTCAATGGGAATGCCATCAATGCCTGGTGCTTTGTTCTTTGATAAAGCTTTCAGTGCTGCTTTGACTTCTTCTTTTATCACCATTGATTCCTGATCATCAGATATACGTTGAAATGGCTGTTGGTCCACTTGATCTGTATGATATAATGACTGTGTATTCTTTCCACCTTTTCTTGATCTTCTCAGCATCATTCAACATGGATCCTTGAGCTTCTTGTAGCATTCCATTTCGAGGATGGAATTTTTTCTTTAAATCTCGTAGCTTTAGAAAATCCAATCTTGTTCTCCCTTTTAATAACTTCTGATTCCACTTCCTTGCATGCGTCATCATAGTACTTCTCCTTGTCTTGTCTTGTGGTGCACATTGAAAATCTCTGAGTTCTGCGATTGCCTCTATTTCTCCTCTGGCTTTAGCTTCTCTGTGTTTCTGGACAATTTTCCGAGGTTCTTAAGTCATCCATTTTGGTCATTTTTTTGCTTTTTCACTTTATATAGAGACTTATCGGTTTCTTCCAATACAACCTTCTTGATGTCATCCCATAACTCTTCTAAAACTCTGTCATTTGTATCTAAAGCAGCAAATCGATTTCTCAGGCAGTCTTTAAATTCCAGTGGTATATTCTCAAGGTCATATTTTGCTATATTCATGAATAGCTTGAGTTTACATACTAGTAGTTGGTGATCTGTACCACAGTCAGCTCCAGGTTTTGTCTTTGATGTTATCGAGCTTTTCCATCATTGTCTTCCACAGATGTAGCCAATTTGATTGTACAGTCCATTGGGTGAAGTCCACGTGTACAGTAAGCGCTTGTGTTGCTGGAAGAAGGTGTTTGAGATGAATAGATCATTGGTCTTATATAATTCTATCAGTCTTTCTCCAGCTTCATTGCTGTTGCTAAGTCCATATTTTTCAACCAACTTTGTTGTCTTTGTTGCCAACTTTTGCATTCAAGTCACCCATGACTATCGGGATATCCTGTTTGCATGTTCTGTCAATTCAGCTTGTACTTGTTCATAGAACTCATCAACTCTTCCTCTTCTGCAGCTGTTGTTGGGGCATATACCTGAATTATAGTTGTGTTGATGAGCTTTCCTCGTAGACGAATAGAAATTAAGCGTTCACTGAGTGCATTGTATTTCATTACAGTTCTATCAAGTTTCTTCTTAACTATAAATGAAACACCATTTCTTCTTTGTCTTTCATTTCCAGCATAGTAGACCATATGATCATCAGATGGAAAGTGCCCAAAGCCTGTCCATTTCAGTTCACTGACACCCAACAGATCGAGTTGTGCACGTTCCATTTCATTCTTGACCACCTCCAATTTCCCTTGATTGATGCTTCGTACGTTCAATGTCCCAATATATATAATATCTTTGCAACCTTTGACACTCTCTTTATATGCACAACTACATCAGCAGATCCAACCACATCGTAAATGCTGGCTTTACTCTGAGAAGTCTTCGGTTCATCCCCAGTAGACATTTGAATGCCTTCCAACCTGGGGGTCTCATCTTCCAGCACTATAGTGCAATTTGTTTTGTGACTATCCATTGGGTTTTTGAGGCAAGATACAGAAGCAGATTTGCCAAGCCTTTCTTCTGCATAGTTAATTCCAGTGTTGTTGCATTTGTCACAGAAATATGATCCTTCACTTAAAATACCGTCTCATTCTACTGTTGCCCAGATTTAGCGTAAAGGCGGGATAATAGGGACGTTTAAATACCTCTGAGGTATAAATGCACAGGAGGAGAGTCTCTTTTGATTGAAAGCAAGCTCTGCTATGAGGAGATATGGGATGAGGATGAAAGGGAAAAAGACTCGAGTAATATGCGGAAATATTTCTTTACGGAAAGAGTGATAGATGTGTGGAAGTGTCTCCCAGTGGAGGTGGTAGACACGAGGACAGTATCTGAATTCAAAACAGCATTGGACAAACATAGAGGATCTCTAAAAGAAAAAAAGGGGGACTATTGTAGTTGATGTGGAAGGGCAGACTAGATAAGCCATATGGACTTTTTCTGCCATCATATTTCTATTTCTAAACTCTTGTAAGTAAATAAGTAAGTGCAATCTGGGACATCTAAGCCAAAATTTCACAACATGGACATACCCGATATGGACATCTGTGGGAGCATCTACATAAATGTCCCCAGTATAGTATTTCTGAACCTAGAATCTAGGAATAGCCCAATGGTTAGAGTAGTGAGTGTGAAAAAGGAAAGTCGGGGTTCAAATCCCACTGCTACTGTCACTGAAATTGTGCTGATTACTGTGGATAAGAACATTAAGAAATGCCATACTGGGTCACACAAAGGTTCTTCAAGCCCAGTATCCTGTTTCCAGCAGTGGCCAATCCAGGTCACAGGTACCTGCTGTTTCTCAAAAAGATACAGGTTCTACAATGCTTGTATTGGGGCAAGCAGTGGCTTTCCTGGGTCCTCTTTAATGGTTTATTGTCTCCTCCAAGAACTTGTCCAAACCTTTTTTAAACCCAGTTACACTAACAGCTTTTACTACATCCTCCGGTAACAAATTCCAGAGTTTGATTATGCCTTGAGTGAAAAAATATTTTCTCTAAATCTTAAATGGATTACACTGTAGCTTCATTCCATGTTCCCTAGTCTTTCTACTTTTTGATGCCATAAAAAATCGATCTACATTTACCCATTCCATTCATTAATTTATAGACCTCCTAGCATATCTCCCCTCAGCCATCTCTTTTCCAGGTTGAAGAGCCGTAACCTTTTAAGCCTCTCCTCATAGGGGTATACTTCCATTCCCTTCATGTTGCTGGCATTATAATGTCCTTGGTGGTGTTATCCATTCCTTTCCTTATGATTTCTAGCATTCTATTTGCATTTTTGGCTTTCGCTGCATACTGGGTGGAGGGTTTTTTTTTTTTTTTTTTTTAAATCTTTTATTTAATGCTTTTCTGAAATTACAAATCAGATCATAAATAAACAGTTATCAGCAAAAAAAAAACAAAATTCAAAAATTATCCAAATTGACACATAATGGGTCACATCAAGAGGAGAGAATCAACAACAAAAAAACCACATAATAATTATTAAGCAATAAGGAGTAATACTCCACACAAGGGAGCGAATACAACAAATTTAACCTCCTACCTACTTCTTAGCCATTTCAGAAGTCGACAAAATTTTCTGTAATTGTAACACATCATTATACACATAGTTATGCCCTTGATAAGTTATCAAGCAACGACATGGAAATTTCAGAAAAAAGGACGCCCCTAAAGCAATTACTCTAGATTTTAGATCTAAAAATTGTTTGCGTCGAAGTTGAGTAACACGCCCCACGTCTGGAAAAATTTGGAGCTTATAACCACAAAACAAAGCGTCCTTATGCTTAAAATAAGCTCTAAGGACAGAAAGTTTACTGGACTCAGTCAAACGTAGCAACAACCGTGCAACGCTTGGGTATGAGATCCAAGGTATCCTCCAAAAAGGCTGTGAGATCCTGGGCAACAGACTCAGCAGGAGGGGGAGGGGACTCACCATCCTGGTAGAGTACTGCTGACATAGGATTAAAAGAATAAGTATGGACAACCTCCACTGTACTCTGTAAATGTAATATCTCAGAAAAATATTTTTGCAGCAAAATCTCTGAGGACAGCAGGTGGGTAGAAGGAAAATTAAGAAAACAAAGGTTTCTTGCCCTCTGCTGATTCTCTAAGCTTTCCAGATGGAAAGAAACAACAGACATGTCTCGAATTAAAGCAACATTATTATCCCTTCTCGTCTGGAGCTGAGAATCAGCTAGAGTAGAAGCTCGAACCAAAGAACCTATCTGATTATCAACACTTACAAATTTATCTACTGCCTCCTCCATTTCCACAGCCATTATCTTCTACTCTTCTTGATGCTCCTTCAGAAACTCTGGTTATTCCTTTGAAGCCTGTCAGTCCAATTGGAGAAGAAGTTCCTCTGCCTATTCCGTCTGGTGAGGTAACTCTTATGGACATTTGGACTGTGATGCAACGAATTGATAAGCGTCTAACTCCAACTGTCTCTGCATTATGTGTTTTTTCTCAAAATGTAGTAGATAAATTTGTAAGTGTTGGGTGGAGGGTTTCAACATGACATCTAAATCTTTTTTTCTGGGTGTTGGTTCCTAATGTGGAACCTTGCATCATGTAACCATAATTTGAGTTGTTCTTTCCTAGGCACATAACTTTGCATTTGTCCACATTAAATTGCATCTGACATTTGAACGTCCGGTCTTCTAATTTATCAAGGCCCTCTTGCAATTTTTCACAATCCTCTTGAGTTTTAACAACTTTGAATAATTTTGTATCATCTGCAGATTTGATTACCTCACTCGTTCTCATTTCCAGGTCATTTATGAATATGTTTAAAAATCAGCGGACCCAGTATAGATCCCTGGGGTACTCCACTATTCATCTTTCACCATTTTGGAAATTGGGCATTTAGCCCTTCCCTCTGCTTTCTGTCTTTTAACCAGTTCCTGGTTCACAATAGTACACTGCCTCCTATCCCATGACTTTCTAATTTCGCCAAGATGAGTGATCTTGTCAAAGGCTTTCTGAAAATCCATATACACAATGTCGACGGCTCATTTTTGTCTATCTGTTTATTCACACCTTCAAAAAAAATATAGCAGGTTAGTAAGATAAGACCTTTCTTGGCTAAAGCCATATTTGCTTTCTCCCATTAAACCATCACTGACTACATGTTGATGGAATGCTTTTTCCTCTGTACCTTCTGGATGTTTTTCAGCCAAAACAAGCACTTTGCAGATGCCTGTTAATGCGTGGCCTTAAAGAAAAACTCTGATATACTGGTGAAAAACTATTTTCTTTTTGTTGGAGTTGTCTCGCCAAAAGAAGGAGGAATCAAATCCATCCTCTTGCAGGACTTTCCTCTTACCTGATGCAGGGTCGCAATGTTTAGACCTGAAACGTGTCACGTCATGAATGATGGATTCTGTGGTGTTTATGAGCTCAAAAGAAATTGCAGCTAAGTGATACAGCTTTATTAAGTGTTCTAATTTTGTTTACTTTTCAAATTATTGAGTATTCACGGCGAGAGGACGGATTTGATTCCTCCTCCTTTTGGTGAGACAACTCCGACAAAAAGAAAATAGTTTTTCACCAGTATATCAGAGTTTTTCTTTAAGATTTGTCATTTCACTCTGATTGGGGTTTCCCTCTTTTTTTGATCTGTTAATGCGTGGAGCAGGTCTAAACTTAGACGTCCCATATTAAAAAACAATACATTAAATATAAATGACCCATCATCTTATCGACCGATCGCTAGCATCCCCTTCCTAACCAAAATCATAGAAAAAACTGTACAATTACAGTTACAAGATCATATAGATACATTTGCCCCCCTTGACAAACACCAATACGGATTTCGCCCTTTCCATGGTGTTGAAACTCTGCTCATTGCACTACTTGACACTCTTAACAAAGGCTTGGACAATTCAAAACAAGCATTCATCTTAGTTTTTCTAGACATTTCAGCTGCTTTTGACAGCATTAATCATACCATACTTATATCAAGACTTAAACAAATAGGTTTAATGAATACTACTCTGAACTGGTTCAAATCATACATATCTGATCGTTCACAATACGTTCAGCATAACCAATCCTCGTCATCCCCATTCCCACAAGAAAAAGGTATACCCCAAGGCTCCGCACTATCTGCTCTATTATTTAACATATACCTCCAACCAATATGTACCATATTCAAAAAACACAAGATTAAATATCATATATATGCAGACGACATCATGCTATTCTCTGAATTTAACATAACCAACCCAAACCATAATAATCTAATAAACTGCCTAATGGAAGCTGAGGACTGGCTCCAATTAAATAACTTATCTATTAACATCAAAAAAACTGAAGTCATGATTGTGACAAAAAACACAAAATATACCCCCCAACCTGACATTAAAATCCTGAACACGACTCTCCCTATCAAAGAAGAAATCAAATATCTAGGAGTTATCATAGACAAAGCTCTCAGTTTCACTACACACATTAAAAAACTAACAAAAACAATATATTACAAATTACGCTCTATACAACAATTAAGACCACTACTACAAGATGAAGACTTTAGAACCGTTACTCAAGCCTTGGTTTTACCACATTTTGATTTCTGTAATAGCATACTTCATGGTATAACTAAGAAGAACATCAAAATATTACAAATGGCCCAAAACGTAACAGCAAGAGTTATATTCAAAGCCAAACTATCTGACCACATTACCCCCATTCTATACACACTACATTGGCTACCCATATTCAGTAGGATCCAATACAAAATACTATTAACCACTTTTAAATTAATTAATAGCATAGCCCCATCATACTTAACTACTCTTCTTCACAGTCCTCTAGAAACTAGGAAAAGAAGGAAAAAAAACCTCAACACACTAGCAGTTCCAGATCTAATAAGAAAATCAAAACAATCAACTAGTAATAGTGCCTTTTCGTTTGTCGCACCAATACTGTGGAACAATCTTCCAGAACAACTAAGAGAATCTAAAGACCTTCAAACATTTAGAAAAGACTTAAAAACATATCTATTTTGTCAACACTACAACAATGGAGAAACAATTATAGTTTCCCAACCTCCATAACTGAATCTTTCACATTACCCTAATGCATATCTATAATTAGACATCCACAACTGCAAACGATAATTATCATAAAATGATTCCTTACACATATATATATAATCAAAGTAATATTTAATACCTGTAATATAGTTTAAATGTATTATAGTTCAAACATTTGATTAATATTGTTGTTGTTCCTGTTATATTGTAACATATTATTGATGTACAGTTTTACTGTAACTTAATCAAATATTGTTCTTGTTTGATCTTTGTAATACCCTAATCACATTAATCAATATTGTTCTATTCAACTCATGTTATAATGTAATATTGTTCAAATTGTTCATAATGTTCAAATTGTTCATAATGTTCTATGTAACCGTTTAACCGTTAAACTGTTTAACTGTATAACTATGTTGTTGTAATGTAAACCGCTGTTGATCCTTGGAAATGGCGGTATATAAAAAAAAAAGAAAAAAGAAAGAAAAAGATGTCCAGGATGTTTCTGAGATCAGGTGGGGATTTCTAGGTTCCTGGGAATGCCTCAGCCATGCCTCCATCACATCCTCGTTCAGACTTTGATGTCCTTATGGTGGGGATGTCCATAGACCTGGCTTCTAAAATGTCTCTATGCTTTGGACATATCTATGCCCATTTTCAAATGTCGAAAGCACAAATAGGGCTTCCAAAATGACCCTCAATGTAAACAGCTGATTCATAGGAAAATGTTATCTGTCTGCCAAAATAACTCTATTTGGAAAATGGTGACACACATTTTCTCCTAGTTGTCTTATGCTTGAAATAAACATTAATAAATGCCTGGAAAAGTAAACTACCATAAAACTAAAAATGAAAGTTCTGACCCATCTTCAGAAATTTTGACTAGTGGCAGCATGATGCAAGGAGCAGAGTTGACCCTCTTTGTTTTTATTATGACTATATCAGCAGGTTGTTACATTTTTTTTTCTTGTTTTAAAGATTGGTTTTCATTTTTTTTTTTAGTGGTATCAAGTCAGTGTTGACTCATAGTGACCCAGCTACCTCTGAGTTTTCTTGGCAATGTATCACCGGAAGTAGATTGTCAGCCATTTCTTCCGAGGCAATGGAGGGTAAAGTGACTGACTTGCCCAAGGTCACAAGGAGTGCCAGTGGGAATTGAACCCTTGATCTTCTGGGTACTAGGCAGTTGCTCTAACCACTAGGCGGCTACTCCATTAATGCAGATTATTATTAATTTATTCTTACAATAACTGTTTTGTTTTTTCTTCTGTATAATTTTTCTTTTGTGGTTTCTTGTGTATCTGTGATTTCCTAAATATTGTATCTTGCCCTGGTGATTGCCACTCAACTTCAATTTTATTTACTTGCTGTAATCTATCACTTCTCACCTTGTCTTTAAATTCCTTTTCAGAAGCTATTAATCTTAGAGTGGTCTGATCTCTTGAAGCTCATTGCAGAATTTTGGTGTACAACAGTTAACAGTTGCCAAACTCAGGCTGTTGATTTAATCACCTTAACAGTTGGTACTTTTACTAAGTTGTCTTCTTGAAACCTCAGTGACCCAGCTGGGATATAAGATGCAAATATTCTGTTGGGCCAGACACATGACGTGCTTTGAAATGCAAACAGCCCATCAGAACTGTAGTGTGACTAGAATACTTAGCTAGTAGAATTTCTGCAGGAGTTTTAATGCTGTACAGTCTAAAAACCATGATATATAACCCTTGATTGTATTGTAAATTCTCTGAATGAAAGATAACATATTTGTGAATGTCTTGTGGACAAGTGTTTTTTTAAGGTATGTTTTATAAATCCTAAACTGAATGTACAAGGTGAAAATGTGCATTTCTAACTTATTTCATCTGCCTTTTTCCTGCCAGATATATGTATCATGTTTTGACGAAAAATACCACTGTGACTGATCATAATCGAAATCTGTTAGTGGAGACCATTCGCTCTATTACGGAGATTCTTATCTGGGGCGATCAGAACGATAGCTCAGTTTTTGAGTAAGTCATTTAGCTAATCCCTTTTTATCTTAATTTTAATATAGTGGTTACTTGTGTCCCTCCTCCCCCCACCGGTCTTATTCCTAGGCTAATGCCTTTTATTTATTTTGATTAAGTATATTTTCCTGATTTGTGTGTGTATGTTGATTTTTTTATTTTTATTTGATTTGTAATTACCTAACTAAAGATCAAACATCGTTTCAACTATCCACAAGGTTGCCATGAACCAACATCTAAACAACAATGACAGTGACTCGCCACATGCTAATTCACGTACTGACTGCATAGATGGAATGGGCATTGATTGTGTATTGTACTTTATTGCGTGATAATTGTCACTGGTGCATGTAGTGTGGATGCATTTACCACCTTTATAAATAGGGGCAATAAGTGCACCTGCACTGTTAATATACTTACTACATGGTAAAGTTGTTTTTCTTTGTGATAACTATTTGGGAACATTCTGGGAACACCCTCAACAGCGCACAGTCTTTACATTTATTTATTTAAACGTATTTCTATACCGCCTTATCCTGCAATCAAGGCGGTCTGAACAGCAAACAGTCAATAAGATACAGTGTATAGTGTGCACATGCAGTGAGTAGTGTATGCGTGTGAGTGTGTCTGGATGTTGATTCTTGTGCTATTTACAGCGTGCACTATTTACGATGCTATGGGTATCAGTTCCTTGCTTAATTACAATTATAGTGACATGTGGGGGGAATTGGGGTGTCTGTTGCATGGTTTAAGTAATGTTACCGTAGTGTTCTATGAAGAGGGTTGTCTTCAGTAGTTTCCTGAACTCCTTAAGGTCTGTTGTTGAACGCAGTTCGTCGGGGAGGGCGTTCCAGATTGTTGGTGCCGCCTTTGATAACGCTCATTTTTCGGTGTCCTTGCGTACCCTGTTATCTTTAGGTGTGTTGACACGGTTGGATGTGCCTCTTCTTCTCGGTCTTGTGCTGTTGTCTGGATGTATGAGTGGGTGTAGGCTGAAAGCTGATGATTGATGTTTGATTTTGAAAATGTTTATGATTGTCTTGTATATATTGCGGGCACTGATAGGCAGCCAGTGGAGCTCTCTTAGGGTGGGTGTGATGTGTTCTTGTCTTGTGGTGCCAGCAATTATGCGTGCTGCAGTGTCTTGTGCCAGTTCCTGTTCGGTAATCCAGTTTAGTCCTCCAACATCGGGTAGTGCCCCTCCTCCTGCAGCCGGGAGACTGGACCAATCAAATCTTCTGTAGTATATATGCAGCAGGAGCTCCCAGAAGTCCCCAGTGTGTCCAGTCTCCCTGCAGCTGGAGGACTTCTGTGCCCCTGCTGGGCACGCTAAGTGACAATTGAAGGAGCAACACTAGTTAGTTAGTTCTTTTGGGGTTTATTTCTGGTCCTTTATATTCTATTTCTTTTGCTAGGTAGCTGTATCTTTAAAAAAGAAAAAGACACAGGGGACTTTCTGGGGAAAGTCAGACCTACCTTGGGCTCCTGCCTTTCTGCCTGGGAATCTCTGAAGCCTGGGTTGAGCTCTCCCCAAGGCTGTTCGGGGAAGAGCCATACTGGCTGCAACATTGCCTGTCACTTGGAGAAGTGGGCTGAGTTCCTTGCTCTTCCCAGAGCTGGTAGGAATTTTCCTTGTTTTAAGCTCTCTGTTCTTTGCTTGGGCAGAGGCTCTGTCGGCTCCCCTGGCTTCCAAATTGCACTTTTTCCTGCTTTTTTTTCGCTTGCCCTGTATTAGAGGGTCGTTTTCTTTCTTTTCCATATTATTTGGGTACCTTTGTATTTTCGCGCCGTTTTTTACCGCAGGTGAAAAAGTGCGGCGGCCATTTTGGATTTCTAAAGTGTGCTTTTTAAGGGCACTTTTTAACACTTGCGCACGGGTTCCCCTGGTGTTTTTGGGGTTTCTTTTGCTGGCGATTTTGCTCAGGGCACCCCTAGGATTCTGGGGAGTATTTTGTTTACTGTAAAAAAAAAAAAAAAAAAAAAGTTTTAAATTTAATACTGTGCTGAATTGAATAAGGTTAGTCCCCTTGGTGTGGGCTTCCCTGTTCCTGTTGCCTTATTTTTCCCTGAGAGCAGGTGGCCTGGGCATGGCTGCCAAACCTCAGTGTGTAATTTGTGGCTCCCGCAGAGGTACAATGACTGACTCTGGAATCTGTAAGAGCTGTGCTGCAGTTTCTTCAGAACTGGAGCTGCCTATTGAAGTTAAGGAACAGCATGTGCCCGGGGACCCTTCCCTTTCGGGGGACAGTGTCCCTTCACCGAGCATCCTTCCTTCTGGTCTGGGCCCGGCGTCTAATACGTCGGTCCCTGAGCTCCAGCAGGCGGCTATGGTAGCGTCGCCTATAGACTTTTCCCCGGATTTTGTTCTTCTCATGCATCAGGCCTTCCGCTTAAGCCGGTCTGGTCATTTGCCGGAGGCTTGGCCCGCCTCTCTCCCCCCAGCATCCGCGGGGGGGGGTTCAGCGGTCTTCCCCAACCCGTGGTCAAGCGGCCCAGGTTGGGGGACCAGGATCAGGACGCCCTTTGCCTCCCGGATTCCGAGACTGAGGGGGATCCGGATATTGAGGCGGAGGAGTTAGAAGACGGAGAGCTTCCAGAACTGGAAGATCAGGCTCGCATCATTCGGGTGTTTCGAAGGGACGAGCTGGTACCTTTGGTCACGGAGTCTCTCCAAGCACTTAACCTCTCTGCGGTGTGGCCGCTGGAGGAGGAGGGTCTCGAGGATCCTCTCATTCAGGCGGTCAGGGATGCCCAGGTAGTTTTTCCTGTGCACCGAGTAGTTGAGCAGATGATCCATGCGGAATGGGAGCAACCGGAATCCGCTTTGAAAGGGATTCGGACCATGAATCGTCTTTACCCCCTTGCAGACAAGGACAGGGAATTGTTTAAGTCTCCACGGGTGGATGCTGCCGTTTCAGCAGTGACTAAGAAAACCACCATCCCGGTTGAAGGGGCCGCGGCCCTGAGGGATGTTCAGGACAAAAAGGTTGATAATTTGTTGAAGCAAGCCTTCGAGACCAATGCCTTATCGTTACAAGCTTCTATTTGTGGGGCGTGGGTAGCTCGAGTTTGTTTGCGATGGTCGCAGCACCTGCGCTCGGGGTCCGGTATGGACCAACAGGGGCTGTTGGACGTTACCCGCGTGGAGTCGGGATCGGCCTACTTGGCGGATCTGTGTTATGATTTAATACGCTCCCTAGCTAATAGCATGGCCTCCATGGTAGCGGCACGACGGTCCATCTGGTTTGCGCAATTGGGCGGCCGACGGTTTCTTCCAAGTCTCGCCTCAGTAAACTACCCTTTAAGGGCAGGTTGTTATTTGGTGAGGCTCTGGATAAGTTGGTGAAGGATCTCGGTGAGTCTAAGGGTGGTCGGCTTCCAGAGGATAAGCCTAAGCTTAATAGGTCGTCCACCTCAGCGCGCGGCCAGTTTCGGGATGCGCGCAGATTTCGTTCTTCCCGGCTGTGGACTTTGCAGCGCGGTCGTTTTGGAACCCGTCATCAAGGGTTTCGTGGTTTCAGAGGAGCGGGAAGGAGCTTCTCCGGAGCCGCCTCTTCCTCGGCCTCTTCCTTTAATCGCAAGCCACAATGAAACGAGGCGGGCTCTAGAGGAAGACCCGGTCATCGGGGGTCGTTTGCGCGACTTTCTTCCTTCTTGGGCCCAAATTACGTCAGATCGGTGGGTGCTGCCTGCAGATTATAGAAGAAGGTTATGCCCTAGAGTTTGCGCACCCACTTCCGGATTCGTTTGTTCTGTCTCCCAGCAAGGGAGCTCAAAAGGCGCGGGACATCCGCGTGACCCTGGATCGGCTTCTCTCTCTGGGGGCTGTGGTTCCGGTCCCGCCCTTGGAAAGAGGCGCAGGTCGCTACTCCATCTATTTTGTGGTTCCCAAAAAGGGCGGTTCCCTTCGTCTGATCTTGGATCTCAAAGGCGTGAATCGCGCTCTGAGTACCGCACTTTCGCATGGAGACCCTGCGGTCAGTCATCGTAGCGGTGCGTCAAGGGGAATTTTTGACATCCCTCGATCTTACAGAGGCCTATTTACACATTCCCATCCGGCCCTCCCATCAACGGTTTCTCCGCTTTGCGCTCCCGTGGGGCCATTTTCAATTCCGGGCCATGCCGTTCGGTCTCGCCACGGCTCCCCGCACCTTCACAAAGGTAATGGTTGTAGTTGCGGCGGCGTTGCGCAAGGAGGGCATCCTGGTCCATCCATATCTCGACGACTGGTTGATTCGAGCGAAGTCCAGTCGGGAGTGTGTGTAAGTCACGAGCAGGGTGGTGGATCTCCTTCGGTCCCTCGGATGGGTGGTGAACGAATGCAAGAGTTGTCTGTCTCCGTCACAGGATCTCGAGTATCTGGGAGTCCGCTTCGACACAGCAAGGGGCTTGGTGTGCCTTCCGGAGCGACGCGTGCTGGCGTTGCGGGCTCTGGTCCGTCTCTTCCGGGGGATGCCAGCTCCGTCGGCGTGGTGGTACCTGCGGCTCCTCGGCACGATGGCGGCGACCTTGGAGGTGGTGCCTTGGGCGCGCTTCCACATGCGTCCGCTGCAGAGTGCTCTTCTGCGACGTTGGTCCAACCAGTTCGACTCGCTGAACAAGAGATTGCCTTGCCCAAAGACGGTTCGCCGATCCCTCCGGTGGTGGCTCTCCGCCGAGAACCTGTCGCGAGGGATTCCCTTGGAGCCTCCTCTGTGGGTTCCGTTCACGACGGATGCGAGCTTAACCGGCTGGGGGGCTCACTGCGAGTCCCGCTTTGCTCAGGGGGAATGGTCTCCCCTGGAGGCCTCTTGGTCGATCAACCGTCTCGAATTGCGGGCAGTCCGGCTAGCCCTGGTGGACCTGGAGACCCTGGTTCTCAGACGGCCGGTGAGAGTCCTGTCGGACAATGCGTCCACTGTAGCTTACATCAATCGCCAAGGGGGTACCGGCAGCGTGGCCCTGGAGGCAGAAGCAGCGGCCTTGTTCAACTGGGTGCAAACTCGCCTTCCAGCAATCTCGGCGGCTCACATTGCGGGCGTAGACAATGTCCAGGCCGATTTTCTCAGCAGAGTGCGGGTGGACCCCGGAGAATGGGAGCTAAACCCACAGGTTTACGCACAAATCGTCCGGCGGTGGGGTCCACCCATCATGGATCTCATGGCGACCTTTCAATCAGCCAGACAGGGTGCTTCTTCAGCAGGCGAAGGGAGCGCATGTCCGAGGGGCTCGACGCTCTCATTCAGCCGTGGCCAACGTCCGGTCTTCTTTATGTCTTTCCTCCGTGGGCTCTGATCGGCCGGGTCGTACAACGTATCGAGAGCCACCGGGGTCGCGTGTTGCTGGTGGCCCCGGATTGGCCCCGGAGGCCCTGGTATGCCGATCTGGTCCGGTTGAGCGACGGCGTTCCTTGGCTCCTGCCCGCTCTACCGGATCTTCTTCTTCAGGGTCCCTTGCGGATGCCCCGAGTGGATCGATTCTCGCTTACGGTTTGGCCATTGAGAGGGCTCGGCTGAAAAGGAAGGGCTACTCCCCGCGGTGATTTCTACCCTTCTGCGGGCGAGGAAAACGTCCACTTCTCTTACTTACGTTCGGATTTGGAGGATTTTTGAAGACTGGTGCTCCCGGCGGGGAGTCCGGGCGGCGACGGTTTCAGTGCCCGTCGTTTTAAGTTTTCTTCAGGATGGTTTCGATAAGGGCCTTGCGGCTAGTTCCCTAAAAGTCCAGCTGGCGGCTATCTCGTGTTACCGCGGCAAGGTTTTGGGTCGTCTGCTCGGGGCTCATCCGGATGTACGCCGATTCCTTACGGCTGTTTTTCATTTGCGGCCCTCCCGCAGAGTTTTCGTTCCTCCTTGGGACTTGAATTTAGTTCTGAGGGCCCTGGTTCGTGAACCTTTTGAGCCCCTGCGCAGGGCGTCTCTGAAAGATCTCACGCTGAAGGCGGTTTTTCTTGTAGCCATCTGTTCGGCACGGCGCATTTCAGATCTGCATGCATTGTCCTGTCGAGCCTTTCTTGTCTTTTTCCGCGGATCGGATCGTTCTCCGTCCGGTTCCTTCCTTTCTGCCAAAGGTGGTGTCTCCCTTTCACATGAATCAGGCAGTGTTTCTTCCAGTGCTTTCTTCGCAATCTGTCGGGTCAACGGACAAAGGTCTTCTCCGGCTCGATGTGGGTCGTACGCTCCATCGTTATTTAAAGGTTACCGAGTCTTTTCGGAAATCTGACCGGCTTTTCGTGCTCTTCGGGGGTGCGCGTAAAGGGGAAGCGGCGGCTAAAGCCTCCATTGCTAGATGGCTCAAAGAGGCGATCGCGTCCGCGTATCTGTTGCAACAGCGGTCTGTTCCGGAGGGTCTGAGGGCTCATTCTACTAGGGCTCAGGCGACCTCTTGGGCGGAGTATAGCCTGGTTCCGCCGGCAGATATCTGTAGGGCGGCCACTTGGTCGTCTCTGCATGCTTTCAGTAGACACTATCGCTTAGATGTGTCAGCGGCTCGGGATTCCTGTTTTGGTTCGGCGGTTCTGCGCGCCGGATGGCAAGGTCCCGCCCGGTCTTAACTGCTCTGTTACATCCCGATGTTGGAGGACTAAACTGGATTACCGAACAGGAAATGGAAATTACACTAACCTGGTAATTGTAGTTCCTGGAGGGTCCAGTTTAGTCCTCCTTCCCTCCCGACTATCTGCTAATGTGGTGCGGCGCGCCTTTCCGAACGGTTGATATTAAGACGGTTCCTCTTGCCGTTCGGTCCCTCTGTGGCAGCCGCGTTTTTTGCAGAGGCTCTTCCCTGTCTCGGGGGTTCAGGCAGCTCCTGAACTTCTGGTGGGGAGCGGTGTTTTGATTCCTGAGGCGTCGGTGCCGGCGCAATGCAGTGTTCTGACTTCCTCGTTTGGGGAGGGGGTTGGATATTCCTTGGGGGGGAACAAATTGTTCTTTAATTGGGTCATTTTGTATATTAATCTAATGTGTTGCTTCGTTAAGTATGCTTTGTTACTAGTACACTGGGGACTTCTGGGAGCTCCTGCTGCATATATACTACAGAAGATTTGATTGGTCCAGTCTCCCGGCTGCAGGAGGAGGGGCACTACCCGATGTTGGAGGACTAAATTGGACCCTCCAGGAACTACAATTACCAGGTTAGTGTAATTTCCATTTGCAATGGTCTTAGTGTCTGTTTTGTTAGACCTAGATAGATTGGGTTGCAGAAGTCTAGGATTGGGGTTATTAGTGCTTGACAAACTGTGCGGACGTGTTCCTGAGTGAGGAGGGGCTTGAGGCGTCGTACTAGTCTCATCCTGTGGTATGCATTTTTTGGTGGTTCTGCTGATGTGGGACTGAAGGTTAAGTTCTTTGTCCATTGTCACTCCGAGGTATTTCACTTCTGATTGTATGGGTATGGTTGTGGTGCCTATCTTGATGTCGCGGGGGGGGATGAAGTCGGAGTTTTGTGTGATGATTAGCGCCTCGGTCTTGCTGTAGTTTATGGTCATGTTGTTGTCTTGAAACCAGGTGTTCATATGTATGAGACAGTCTGTTATCTTGGTGTGGTCTGGGTTGTCGAGGGTGATAGGTGTGTATATCATTATGTTGTCCACATAGATTGTGTATTTTATCCCGTGCTCTTTTATGATGTTGCATATTGGTTGGATGTAGATGTTGAATAAGAGAGCTGATGGTGCGGATCCTTGGGGTACGCCTTGCATGACTTTTATGGGTCGGGATGTGTTGGGCCCAATCTTGACCTGTATCTGTCTGTCCATTAGGTAAGAGTGGAACCATCTCAGTGTGGCTCCGTGTAGTACGATGTTCTGTAGTCTTGTTAGCAGTGTTCCATGGTCGACTGTGTCAAACGCTTTACATTCCTGATCGCCTCTACAGTCCAGTCCCTGCATCCTGGGTTGTGCCTCTCTACCTGCAGCTTGGAGACTGAACCAATCAATCTTCTGACGTCACAGGACCTATATAACCCACTGGCACACCCACCAGCTTCAGTATTCAGTCTCCAAGCAGCTGGAGAGAGCAGCAACCTAGTGAGCTAGGGTAGCTGGAGAGGTTTAGGTTTTTGGCTGTTAAGCTGTTGTTTCTTTGGCCCCGCGTACATTCACCAAGGCGTCCTGGTCCATCCTTATTTGGACGATTGGTTAATCAGAGCCAAGTCCGAGGAGGAAAGCTTGAGGGCGACGGCCAGAGTGGTGGCTTTTCTTCGGAGCTTGGGATGGGTGATCAACGAGGCAAAGAGCAAGTTGACACCCTCCCAGGATCTGGGGTACTTGGGGGCGAGATTCGACACCCGCGTGGGCGAGGTGTTTCTGCCGGCTCACAGGGTAGAGAGCCTTCGTCTGCTGGTGCGAGAGTTTCTAGCAAGGGAGTCGCCCTCAGCGTGGCACTATTTGCAGGTTCTGGGGACCATGGCGGCGACGTTGGATCTGGTTCCTTGGGCCAGGGCTCATATGCGGCCTCTGCAACGGGCACTGCTTCGGCGCTGGTCCCATCAGACGCAGTCCTTAACGACTGTGCTTCCGTGTACGGAGGAGGCCAGGGAGTCCTTGAGTTGGTGGCTCTCTCCGGGGAACCTGGAGAGGGGAATGCCTCTGGAGTCCCCTTGTTGGATTCAAGTGTCCACGGATGCGAGTCTGTCAGGCTGGAGGGCTCACTGCGAAGGCCATTTTGCCCAAGGGGTTTGGAGTGTTCAGGAGGCTCGGTGACCCATCAACAAGTTGGAGTTGAGGGCGGCGACGTTGGCCCTCAGAGTTCCGTTCCTTGGTTCTGGGGAAGGCAGTCAGGGTTCTCTCGGACAATGTGACGGCGGTGGCCTACATCAATCGGCAGGGCGGCACAGGCAGCAGGCTATTGGAAGAGGAGGCGGCCGATTTGTTCGCTTGGGCCGAGGAGCATCTGCTAGCCCTGTCGGCTCAGCATGTCGCCGGAGTAGAAAATGTGACGGCGGACTATCTCAGCAGGCACAGAGTGGACCATGGCGAGTGGGAGCTCTGTCAGGATGTCTTCGACCAGATAGTGCGCCGGTGGGGGCAGCCGGTGATGGATCTGATGGCGCGGTGGTCGTCGGCCAAGACGGGCAGATTTTTCAGCAGAAGAAAAGAAAGGATGTCGGAAGGGCTCGACGCTCTGGTTCAGAGGTGGCCCGCAGAGGGAATGTTATATGCGTTTCCTCCCTGGGCGCTCGTAGGTCGGGTTTTGCACAGGATAGAGGCGCATCGAGGGGTAGTCATCCTGGTAGCGCCGGACTGGCCCAGGCGGCCCTGGTATGCCGATCTGGTCCGGTTGCTGGCGGACCGTCCTTGGCGGCTCCCGTTTCGGGAGGATCTTCTCAGGCAGGGCCCGCTCCGGATGCCGCAGGTGGGTCAGTTCTCGCTTACGGCCTGGCTATTGAGAGGGCGCGGCTGAGCAAGAAAGGTTACTCGAGGGCCGTGATATCGACTATGTTGAAGGTCCGCAAGCGGTCAACCTGCTTAGCCTATGTGCGTGTTTGGCGTATTTTTGAGAACTGGTGTGAGGAGCGAGGTAAGCGTCCCCTGGCGGTTTCTGTGGCGGAGGTGTTAGATTTTTTTGCAAGCTGGGCTTGAGAAGGGGCTGGCGGCCAGTTCGTTGTGGGTCCAGCTGGCAGCCATTGCTTGTTACAGGGGTAAGGTTAAAGGTAAAGCCCTGGGGCAACACCCCGATGTGGTGCGGTTTCTTAAAGCAGTAAGAAGGTTACGGCCGCATCGGACATTGGTAGTGCCGCCTTGGGATCTAAATTTGGTGTTGGACGCTCTGACTGGTGCGCCCTTTGAGCCGCTTCTTTGAAGGATTTGACGCTTAAGGCGGTGTTTTTGGTGGCCATTTGCTCAGCTCGGCGAGTGTCGGAGTTACAGGCGCTGTCCTGTCGGCCGCCCTTTCTTGTCTTTTTTGAGGAGAAGGTAGTGTTGTGCACAGTTCCTTCCTTCTTGCCTAAGGTCGTCTCGCCTTTTCACGTTAATCAGTTGGTGTCTCTCCCCTCCTTTACTGCGGGGGGGGGGCAGGGGGAAGGGGATTCTCGTTTGCGGCTCCTGGATGTACGTAGAATCCTGAAGAGGTATTTGAAGCGGTCTAAGGCCTTCCGTAAGTTGGAGCGCCTCTTTGTGGTGTTCGGGGGACCGCGTAAGGGGGAGGCTGCGGCCAAGGCCACGATTTCTAGGTGGATCAGGCAGGCCATTGCGTCCGCTTATATTGTGAAGGGTAGACAGGTCCCTGTGGGCTTGCGGGCGCATTCCACAAGGGCTCAGGCGACGTCCTGGGCGGAGTTCAGTCTAGTTCCCCCTTTGGATATCTGCAAGGCAGCGACTTGGTCGTCGTTGCATTCTTTTGCCAAGCACTACCAGTTGGATGTGCAGGCAGCGGCGGATGCCAGTTTTGGTAGGGAGGTTCTTTGATCTGGCTTGGTGGGCCCTTCCCATATTTGAACTGCTCTGCTATATCCCAGGATGCAGGGACTGGACTGTAGAGGCGATCAGGAAGAAGTAATTAGGTCTTACCTGCTAATTAGTGTTCCTGGAAAATCTACAGTCCAGTCCCTGGCCCCACCCAGATTCTTGGTGCTGGATCGAAGCGCCTCGGGTGGTTCAGTGGTCTGGAGCTGGGCTTGCTCAGGTTGCCCTGCGGTTCTAATGTCAGGACGGTTGAGACTGTGGCGGAGCCCTGTTGGATGGTGAGCACGGTATTTGTCCTTAGGTAGTTTGGGGGGGGCGGGCTAGGGCCTGTAAGCCTTCTCCTTCCCCCGCACTCCTTCCTTCTGTCACGGGTAGGGGGATCCCGGCTTCTTCCCAGTCTGGGGCGGGAGGGGCGTGGGTGAGTTGGTTACGTACGTTAGTGGTAGTTGTTAGTTGTCTCTCCGGTTACTTTGCTTTGTCAACAGGATACTGAAGCTGGTGGGTGTGCTAGTGGGTTATATGGGTCCTGTGACGTCAGAAGATTGATTGGCTCAGTCTCCAAGCTGCAGGTAGAGAGGCACAACCCAGGATGCAGGGACTGGACTGTAGATTCTCCAGGAACACTAATTAGCAGGTAAGACCTAATTACTTCTATCTCCAGGAACAAGCAGGAATAAGTCATCACATATGGGTACGTCGGTACCGACGGAGCCCGCGCGGGAAAGCTCCCCAGCTTTTCAGATTAAAAGCTTTTGGGGCCTCCCACTGCACATGCGCGCTGCCTTCCCGCCTTCGTGACCAGCTCTCGTCAGTTTCTTTTTTTCCGCGGAGCCAGCAGGTCGTGTTCCTGTCACCGCTGAAGAAATTGTTAATTTTATTGTTTTCTTTAGACCGCGTACCTGCCTTCCCCATTCTGAAACCGGTACTGCCGGTCTCTCTTTCTTTCTTTTGAAAAAAAAAAAAAATTTTTCTTTTCTTCAGCACAGCTTGGTACTTTGTTAGGCCTTCAGGCCTACACAAATTCTCCTCATGGAGAAGCCAGTTCCTGGTTTTAAAAAGTGTACCAAGTGCAGTGCTGTCATTCCTCTTACAGACACCCATGAATGGTCTCTTAAATGTTTAGGACCTGACCATTCCATACCGGACTGCCCATCCTGCTCCCAGATGTCGAAACGTGGATTGCAGAACCAGGCCAACAAGTTCCATGTGCTGTTTCCTTCAGAAGCATCACAGTCATCCAGGTCTTCCTCTCCGGATGGATCTCAGGTAACCAAAACTCCAGTGGGCAAATCCTCTAAAAGCAAATCTCTTTCTAAAGATCGAGAGGCTCTCAATTCTGAGTTCGAGGATTCTGCCCAGGCCAAAAAACCCCAGCGGGAGGCTCCGGCCTCCAAAGCAATCATGGCGTCACAGGTTGACATTGATGGCGCGGCCTCGACAGATCACCTGTTGTACTGCTCTGGGGTACCGGCCCATACCGGTACCGACATCCAGGCAGCAGTGGCGTCTATGGGCAATACTGTCCAAGTCATGCAGCAGGCCATTCTGGCTTTTATTAATGCTGCTACGCCCTCGGTACCGCAGCTAGCGGTACCGGGTCCGGTTCCGGTAATGGCTTCCATACTGGAACCAAGGCCATCGTCTTCCAAACGCAGATCGGTTCCGCATGCCGGATCCGGGCTTTTGCCCGGTACCGATCCCATACCCGGTACGCCCGATGTCGATACCGAACGGTATGCGTATCGTGCGTTGGAAGCACATAGAGGATACTCTGCTTCTTCAGAGGATTTTAACTCCTCTGATGATTCTGATGAGTTCTCCCTTGATCTTCCTGAGGAGCCTTCTTCTCCTAAAAGGAGAATGTCTCCACCAGAGGATTTGTCCTTTCAGGACTACATCATAGAAATGACTAAAGGTCTTTCTATTGCTTCATCCTCTGAAAAGGAACCCAGATCAAAGAAACTGGATATTTTAGGATACTCTAAGTCTCCTAAAGAGGCAGTTATCCTGCCTATCCATGAAATCCTTCAAGAACACTTGATGGACTTATGGGAGGCTCCTCTAACATTGTCTCCTTCTTCTCGCAGGTTGGACACCATGTACCGTGTCCCCCCTTCTCCTGGTTTCCAAAAAACTCAGTTGCCTCACCATTCTATTGTGGTGAAGTCTGCAATGAAGAAGATAAAGAGTACCAAAAGGCACTCTTCTACTCCTCCAGGGCGAGAATGTAAGACTCTAGACTCTTTTGGCAGGAAAATTTTCCAGGCTACTATGCTTATAGCCAGGATTAATTCCTATAGTCTTTACATGGGCATGTTTCTCAGTGAAATCGCTCTAAAAGTTCGGCATTTTGCCCCCTTTATCCCTGAGGATAAGAGGGAGCAGTTCATTTCCTTAGTGAAACACCTTTTGGATATTTCAAAGTTCTCCAACAGGGCAGCTTTTGATTCCTTTGAGGGTGCTGGTAGGGCTTCGGGCATTGCTATAGCAGCCCGACGTCTTGCTTGGCTCCAGGCTTCTGATCTAGAACCTTGGGTCCTAGATGGCTTACGAAATCTGCCCTGTACAGGTGAGAACTTATTTGGTGAGGAGTGGCAAATTAAGGCCACTCAAATGGACGCAGAAAATGCCACCTTAGATAGACTTTCTAAGTCTACCTCCACTCCTGCCAAGAAGAAGTCTTTTAAGAGGCCTTATTACAAGAAGTCCAGATTTTCCACAAATACTGGCCAACAATCCTCTCAGCCTCGTTTTGCTGCTAAACGTCAGCAACCTAAACAGGCAAGGTCAAAGCCTGCGGCGTCTGCTACGCCTCAGCAGGCTCCACCCCCTCAGGGGTTTTGACTTGCCCCTAGAGAACTTAACTTTTCTGGCTCTAGAACAACCAGAGCCCCTCACCATACCCGGAAGGTTAGCTCACTTTGCTCCCAGATGGGAGCAAATTACATCAGAGCAATGGACCCTCTCTATCATCAGAGAGGGTTACAAACTCCATTTTTCCGACCTTCCTCCTTATACTATGGTGAGGCAGTTCAATTCTCCCCCATCTCTCCTGGCCCTCTTGGGTCAGGAAGTCTCCTCCCTCCTTGCCCAGGGGGCAATAGAGGAGGTCCCTCTAATTCAACAGGGGACGGGATTCTACTCCCCTTATTTTCTAATACCAAAGAAGACAGAGGGCTTCAGACCAATTCTGGATCTGAGAGAATTGAACAAATTTCTTTTCAAGGAGAAATTCAAAATGCTTTCTCTGGGCATTCTCCTTCCATACCTTCAGAGTCAGGATTGGCTTTGTTCTCTAGACCTAAAGGATGCGTATACACACATACTCATCCACCCATCCCACAGAAAATACCTTCGATTTCTGTTTCAGGGAAAACATTTCCAGTACAGAGTACTCCCCTTCGGTCTAGCCTCTGCTCCAAGAGTGTTCACCAAATGCATGGCAGTCGTAGCTGCCTTTCTAAGAGGCCTGGGAATTTTCATATTCCCATACCTGGACGACTGGCTCATCCGAGCTCCCTCTCAGTCCCAGGCCCAAATTTCCCTGGACCGCACAAGGCGTCTTCTGCAGTATCTAGGACTGGTAGTAAACCTTCCCAAGTCTCAACTAATCCCTACTCAGTCTCTCGAGTTCATAGGGGCCCAGTTAGACACCATCACTGCAAGGGCCTACCTGCCTCAGGTCAGGGCCCAACGCCTGTTGAGTTTGGCCTCCCAAGCTCAGTCCAGCAGTCATTTGACAGCCCGGGAAATGCTGCGACTTCTGGGCCACATGGCCTCCACGGTACATGTGGTGCCCTACGCTCGTCTGCGTATGAGAGCAGCTCAATGGACCTTGGCCACCCAGTGGACTCAAGCATCTGGAGCGCTCTCCGACCAAATACTCACCTCAAGCCGTCTATTTTGGTCCCTCCAATGGTGGACATCCACCAAGAATCTGTTGTTGGGGGCCCCCTTCCAACCTTTGTTGCCCCAAGCAACCCTCACAACAGATGCCTCCCAGACAGGGTGGGGAGCTCATCTTCAGAACCTCTCCACTCAGGGCACTTGGTCTCCACAGGAGGCCACCCTTCATATCAACCTCCTGGAACTGCGAGCAATTTACCTTGCCCTCAAGGTCTTCTAGACCCTCCTTGTCAACCTGACTGTCCTAGTTCAGACAGACAATCAGGTAGCCATGTTCTATATAAACAAACAAGGAGGGACAGGCTCTCTGTCGCTTTGCAACGAAGCTCTCAGATTATGGGCCTTCGCCAGAGAGCAACAAATTCACCTTCTTGCAGTGTATCTTCCAGGAGTTCAAAACTCTCGTGCAGACAGACTCAGTCGAGTTCTGCTTCCACACGAATGGTCCCTACATATGGACCAGATACGCAGAATCTTTCAGGAATGGGGGACCCCGGACATAGACCTCTTTGCAAGTCCGTGGAATGCCAAACTTCCCCGGTTCTGTTCCAGAACTCAGTGTCAGGGAGCTCAGGCCCACGATGCCTTCCTCCTGCATTGGGGTCAGGAATTCCTCTATGCCTTTCCACCCATTCCTCTAATATCCAAGACTCTGTTCAAGCTCCAGAGGGATCACGGGACTATGATCCTCATAGCTCCCCGCTGGCCACGCCAGGTGTGGTTCCCTCTACTTCTGCATCTCTCCCAGGGATCCTCCCTGGACCTGGGAGCTGCGCCAGACCTTCTGTCTCAGGAGGAGGGGACTTTGTGGCACCCAAACCCCAAATCCCTACATCTCAGAGCTTGGTTACTGAAGGCCTAAGTCTTCAAGACTTTAATCTTTCTCAACCTGTGACAGATATCCTTCATGCCTCTAGGAAACCTTCCACGAGGCGTTCTTATGCTTTCAAATGGAAACGTTTTTCCATTTGGTGTGCTCAGCAGGGTCTTGACCCTCTAGCACTTCCTTTGAATTCCCTCTTGGACTATCTCCTGCATCTTTCAAATGCAGGCCTTAAGACGAATTCAGTAAGGGTCCATTTGAGTGCTATTGCAGCATCCTTAAAACCTATAAATGGACAACCTGTCTCCTCTCATCCTCTTGTTGCACGTTTCATGAGAGGCCTGACTCTAACTAAACCTCCCATCCGACCTCCGGTAGCATGGGATTTGAACCTAGTTCTAGGTCAGCTTATGAAGCCACCTTTTGAGCCTTTGGACTCTACCTCCTTCAAATTTCTTTCCTGGAAGGTTGTTTTCCTTATTGCAGTCACTTCGGCTCGCCGCATCAGTGAACTGCAGGCTTTAGTGGCTCATCCACCTTATACTAGGTTTCATCATGATAAGGTGGTCCTTAGGACGAATCCCCACTTTATGCCCAAAGTGGTCTCGCCTTTTCATCTTAATCAAGAGGTATATCTACCTGTCTTTTTCCCGGCTCCTCATGCATCCAATGCAGAGAGGAACCTTCATACTCTGGATTGTAAAAGAGCTCTTGCCTTTTACCTCAACAGGACTCAACCACATCGAAAGTCTTCCCAACTTTTCATGGCTTTTGATCCTTCTCATTTGGGACTTCCAGTCACCAAGCGTACACTTTCCAATTGGATCGCTCAGTGTATTTCTTTTGCTTACCAGAGTAAGAACATTTCTCTGGAGGGCCATGTCACAGCTCACAATGTGAGAGCCATGGCCACTTCTATGGCTCATCTTCACTCTGTGTCCATAGATCAGATCTGTCGAGCAGCCACTTGGGCCTCGGTTCATACCTTCACAGCCCATTACTGCTTGGACAAGGACTCCCGCCGGGATGCCTTGTTTGGTCAGGCTGTCCTCAAACACCTGTTCCATACTTAAACAACTCCTGCCCACCTTCCCTGGATGGATGCCTGAGATCCATGCGAAGATGGTTTACCCTTGGAGGGGGATCTCCCAGGCATCTTAGCTAGGGAGTCCCCATATGTGATGACTTATTCCTGCTTGTTCCTGGAGATAGCACAGTTACTTACCTGTAACAGGTGATCTCTGGGAACAGCAGGAATTAGTCATCACAACCCACCCACCTCCCCTAGGAGTTGTATCTCTATCTATCTATCTTCCTGTCCTCTCTCTATTGTCTCAGCTTTAAACTCGAACTGACGAGAGCTGGTCAGGAAGGCGGGAAGGCAGCGCGCATGTGCAGTGGGAGGCCCCAAAAGCTTTTAATCTGAAAAGCTGGGGAGCTTTCCCGCGCGGGCTCCGTCGGTACCAACGTACCCATATGTGATGACTAATTCCTGCTGTTCCCAGAGATCACCTGTTACAGGTAAGTAACTGTGCTTTACTGTGTAGTAAGTACAAAACTTTACTGTATTTTAGCTAAAGGGCCCCATAAAACAGATAATGTAAATACATCAGAAACTCATTAGTTTTGATGGAAGATTAATTTAAGAGAAATGGCCAAGTCTTAATCTCTATTTTAAAATTAAGATAACACTCTGGAAATATTAAAACATGGGGCAGTGAATTCCAAAACCTTGAGGTACTATATGAAAATGCTCTAGAGGCTGTTTCTACATACTGAAGTCAAACTAGTCAGACCTTTTCCTCACTTTAATCTATTCTCATTCCTAATTGAAGAGACGTTCTGATGTGGGATTTTACTGGAGTATTACAACACTGATAACGTGATCTGTTTGTGAGGTCTGTCTTTTATATGCTTTTGTCTTTGTCTTTGTGTTTATTTTATTTTTTATTTTTGTGTGGGTTTTTTACATTTTTTGCAACTATTTGTTTTGATATTCTTGTTTATGTATGTTGGGTTGTGCACCTTTTAGTATTTTAGACAATGCAGGGTATGAATTTCATATGGACCTATCCCTGTCAGCTCAAAGATGGTTGCTGTAGTGACTGGGTTTGAAAGGAAGAGAATTATTTTTCCCTATGCTGGCTTTATATGATGAAGGCTTATGGTGATTTAGTCCTCTTTAAAAGTTAGCTGTTACCAAACTGGGGAGAGGTTTTATTTGACAGCTCTTCTTGCTCCTCTAACTGCCCTTTTTCAGGTTTGTATGACTTAGTGATACTAACAAAGGTATCCAACAAGCATCTTGATATATTGAGGCTTGTAGAGTTGGAAACAGGCCTGGATTTAGGTATAGGCAATGGAAGCAACTGCCTCTGTTGCCAAATTTTGATGGGCATCGGAGTATGGCTAAACTGTCATGCTGGGCTTGATGCTCCAACGAATCAGCAATCCGGTCCTGCAGCAGCAAATTTGTTAATGAAATTCAGCCCAGGGCCTGCCCAAGCCCTGTGATGTCCTGCCCTCTCTTCTTCTCCTTTTAGTATTTGTATGGTAACAGGAAGACCTGTGAGAAAAGAGAACGGGATGCTACAGGGTCTGGGCAACCACGGGCTCAATTTCATTAACAAACTTGCTGCTGCCACCGGGTCACTGACTAGAAAACGCTAAGATGAGAGGAGGATATCAGGCTAGAGCAAATAGGGAATGTGGGGCAACAGAGGCCCTTCCATTGTAGAAAATGAGTACCAACAATGCAAATCAAATCCTGGTCGGCAATTGTTAAGTGTATCATGAATTTTAAAGCATCACTTTAGCCCAGGGCTGGCACAGCAATTAGATAAACTAGGTGGCTGCCTAGGGTGTCAACTTCTTTTGGGAGGAGGCAGCATGGCAAAATGCAGGATATTCAAAGTTAAACAACTGGGGTGGGGGTGGGGGGGGGTGGTGGGGAGAGATGTAAAGCTTAAGGTTTGCCTGTGGTGCTAGCTCTTTGAACCAACTCTGGGGCCGGCCCTGCTTTTATCTGCTCCAGAGAATACAATTAAAAATTGGAAGGAAACATTAAGAATGTTTTGGTTCTGAAATTTTTGAAAACAATCCTTTAGGAGCAGATACAGAACTTATAGGACCAGTTCTAACTAACCTGAACCAAATGTGGAATGCCCTAGATTCAGTTTTTTTACAAGTGTTCTATCAAATGGCTGGTATCGCCTTTTTCTCTCGTGTGTTTTTCTCCCTGCCTATCCTTTCCTTTTCTTTAACTTTTTATTGTTACTTAAACAGTTGTTTCAACATATTTTTCATTAACAGTTGTGCAAATCATTTAATATCATGTAAGTTAACACAAAATACATAATTTTCTAGAAATGGAAATAATAAATGAACATAATCCTGAAAAGTGTAGGCATGATATTTATAATGTAGAAACAGTTTGGAAACCTTGAATGGCAGCCCCAGTTTTTAGGATAATAGATTCTTTGGCATTTTTACAACTTTTTGTTAGTTTTTTTTTTTTTTAGAGAAAAATTGTCTCCTTTTTGCTTGTTTATCTTTATTTTAAGGGCTTTGCAGCCGCTGCCGCCTTCTCTTCATCTCCATCTCCTCTGGCCTATCCTCTTTATTGTCTGTCTGATGCCAGAGGATTTTCTCCTGCCCACTTAGCAATTTATTTATTTTTTTATTTATTTAACAATGATTTATATACCGCATCTTCCATAGTTCAGTTGCGGTTCACAATAAACAACAGTTAACAAATCGGAGTTTGTTTTACATAAAACATCATATAACCAAGTAACAATAAGATAAACAACTAGTGTTAATACAGAACAGTATAGAACAGTGTAAACCAGCGATGGCGAACCTATGGCACGCGTGCCAGCTGTGGCACGCGAAGGCCTTGCAGCTGGCACGCGTGAAGGTCCGCAGAAAAAGAAAAAGCGGGCTCTGGCTGCTGCCGCGGACGCGGACGCGGCAGCATGCAGTGTCCCGCGGGGCCCCCTCCGCCCGCTAAGCCCCTCTGCAAGGGCTTTCAGATTCGCGAGGGAGACAGCGTCTCCCTCGCGTCTCTGTTAAGCCCGCAGGGGCTAATGGGAAATTTCCCATCAGCCCCTTTAGACGCGAGGGACTGATGGGAAATTTCCCATTAGCCCCTGCGGGCTTAACAGAGACGCGAGGGAGACGCTCTCCCTCGCGAATCTGAAAGCCCTTGCAGAGGGGCTTAGCGGGCGGAGGGGGCCCCACGGGACATTGCATTCTGCCGCTGCCGCGGCAGAAGCCAGAGCCAGCTGCTTTTTTTTTTTTTTTTTAATTTGCCATGGGGGGTGGGTTAGGACTGCTAATGGGCTAGGGGGGGGGGTTAGGACTTCTAATGGGCTAGGGGGGGGGTTAGTACTGCTAATGGGCTGGGGGGGTAGGACTGCTAATGGGCTGTGGGCTGATGGGGGCTGTCTGGAAATGGGGTGATGGGGGGTTAGGACTGGTAATGGGCTATGGGGGGGGGGTTAGGACTGCTAATGGGCTAGAGAGGGGGGGGTTAGGACTGCTAATGGGCTAGGGGGGGTTAGGACTGCTGATGGGGAGGGGTTAGGACTTGAGGTGGGCTGTTGGGGGGGGGTAGGACTGGAAAGGGGCTGATGGGGGGTTAACACTGGAGGTGGTCTGATGGGGTTAGGACTGGTAATGGGCTATGGGGGGGTTTAGGACTGATAATGGGCTATGGGGGGCTGGGACAAGAAATGGGCTGATGGGGAGGGGTTAGGACTTGAGGTGGGCTGATGGGGTTAGGACTGGTAATGGACTGTGGGCTGATGGGGGGGGTTAGGACTGGCAATGGGCTATGGGGGACTGACTGGAAGTGGGCTGATGGGGGGTTAGGACTGGAAGTGGGCTGATGGGGGTTTAGGACTGGTAATGGGTTATAGGGGGGGGCTTAAACTGAAAATGGGGTGATGGGGGGTTAGGACTGGAAGTGGGTTGATGAGGGGGGGATAGGACTGGTATTGGGTTGGGGGGTTGCTAGGACTGGAAATGGGTTGGGGGGCTGCTAGGACTGGAAATGGGCTGATGCAGGGACTAGAAGGGAATGGATGCTGGGTGAGGCTGGAACTAGAAGGGAGCTGGTGTTGGGGGAGGATTAGAATGGGATGGGGCTGGGAGAGTAAAATGGAGAGGGTAAAAATATTTTGTGTGGGAGGGATAAAAAATCTACAATTGGCCGGGTATTGGGAGAGTAAGTGGGGATTGAGGATGGAGGGGTAAATTTTGAGTAGATGAAATAGGAATGAGGAAAGAGCAAAAGGAGAAAGATTAGTATGTTAAAGCAGATGTAGAGAGAGAATGGAAAAAAAACCCAAGAAGACAGAAGAAAGGACAAATGGACAGCAGATGGAGAGTTAGCAGAAGACACGAAGAAACCAGAAGAAAGTGGCTGGAACAATTGCAACTGAAAAAAAATGCACAAAAGGTAGAAAAATATCTCTTTATTTTGAATTTATTAATTGGAATATGTCAGCTCTGGGAAATGTGCATCATTAATTTTTGCGCTTTGTTTAGTACAAGAGGAAATTAATATATAGTTTTATTTCTACAGTGTTGTTGTATATTCCAAGTTTGGCTTTTGGGGTTCCCAGTTTAATTATTGTCTTCCTGTTTCTAAATTGTGATTCCTTGTTTGGTAATGGTCTGTTCTGCATGTGTAACTGAGCTGAGGTATTCTGTTTATATAATTCCTATTTGACATTGCCACTTGTTCTTTCCCCAGTAGGTCATGTATTGTTGTTCTCTGAGATGTATTGGTTTTAATATTTGCAGTGTTGCCTTTTGATAGGTAGAGTATGGTGCTTTGTGAGTCCTGGTAGTGCTGTTAGGATACGGCGGGTTTGCTATGGGTTCTAAATGGGCAGCGTTTGTAGTAGTTCCTAATGTGCCTGGCGGTTGGTACTGGATTATAGTAATGTAGAAACCTTTTAGTCTTTCTTTATCCATATACTCATTAAGAGGCATGTTTACTAAAAGTTAGTGTATGGTAACATTATGCAAATATTTATGCAAATGAAGCACCTTATGCAAATGGAGCTTTAATTGACGTGCTGGCACTTTGAGGAAATTCTTTGGTTTTCTGCGGCAGTTTGGGCACTCGGGCTCAAAAAGGTTAGCCATCACTGGTGTAAACTATATACATTATGTACAAATACACATTATGTAGGGCTTAAGCGTTATTCAAAGTACAGTATCAGCTATGAAGAATTGTATGTGTAGGTCATTTGGGATTTGTTAGATAAAAACTGGTTAGCCGTTATCTAAGTCTATTGAGGGATGATCTGAGTTGTTGTAATGTTTAGAAAAGAGATAGGTTTTCACTTTTTTGCGGAATTCGATGATCTCAGTTAGCAATCTTAGATCATCTGGGAGGGAATTCCAGATTGTTGGAGCTGCATGAGAAAAAGCTCTATTGTTTGTGAGTTTATTTGCTTTTATGAAGTCTTTGGGAGTTTTTAGTTTATTTGTTTGTCCTTTGAGTAGATTTTGAGTGCTCTTTGCTGATTAGGTTACTTAGGGTGACTGGGGCCATGTCGTTTAGAGTTTTAAATGTGGTTATCAATGTTTTGTATACTATCCTACTTTGTATAGGCAGCCAGTGCAGGGATTCTAGTATTGGTGTTATATGTTGATGTGCGTGTACTTTCGTTATTATCCGAGCTGCTGCATTCTGGGCAAGTTGAATTCTTTTAATGTTTTGTTTTGTTATACCCAATAAAATTAGGTTAGCGAAGTCAAAGTGGGGGGTTATGATGGCTTGAATTATGCTGATGAAATCATGTATGTATACAAGGGGTCTTAGTTGTTTAAGGATTTTGAGTTTGAAATAGATTTTCTTTGTGGTGTTTCTAATGTGGGTGTCTAATGTAAGGTGTTTATCTAGAATAACACCTAGATATCTTACTTCATTTTTTATTTTAATTTCTTGGTTTTGAAGTGTTATGTGTGTAGGTGGAGTATAGGATTGGTTTTTGGTGACGATTAGCACTTCAGTTTTGGAGTGATTTATTTGGAGATTGTGGGTATTTAGCCAGGATGTGACTTCATTGAAGCAATCTGACAGAGTTTGCATCGGTAAGTTGGGAATCGTGAACGGAATGTACATCATGATATCATCTGCGTATAGATGATAGAGTACACCAAATTTTTTAAAGATATTGCAAACAGGTTTTATGTATATGTTAAATAGGAGTGCTGATAACGCTGATCCTTGAGGTAAACCGGTTTCCAGTTTGTATGAATCAGAGGTTTGATTACCTATTCGTACATTTTGTGTCCTATTATCTAGATAAGAGGAGAACCATTTATGAACTGTGGCATTTATTCCTATTTGATTCAGACTATTGAGCATTATGGTATGGTGGACGCTATCAAAAGCAGCTGAAATATCAATAAATAATAGAATGAATGCTTGTTTGTGATTGTCGATTCCTCTTAATAGCGTATCTGTTAGAGCTGTGAGGAGTGTTTCCACTCCATGCTTTGGGCGAAAACCATATTGCTGTTCGTCGAGTGGGTAAGATGAGTCTAGGTGCTCCTGCGTCTGTATTTGTACTGTTTTTTTTCTATTACTTTTGCTAAGAATGGTATACTTGAGATGGGTCTATATGATTTTGGTGAGGTTTTATCAAGGGTGCTGTTCTTGAGAATTGGTCTTATTTGTACGTGTTTAAGTGTGGGTGGGAGGTAACCTTGGAGTAGTGAGAGATTGACAATGGGGAGTATGAATGAAAGAAGGATTGGGAGAGTGCTTTTTATCCAGATTACTGGGCAAGGATCTAGGTAAGAGGTAGTGGTGTTTAGGTTGAGTATGATATTTTTTAATGATGTTTTGGTTATAGGGTGAAATTCTGACCATACGTCTATCGGGTGATGAGGTTTGTGGAAAGAGTCTGGAGTCGTGAATTGTAGTTTTGTTTTGTTATGGTAATAGTTAGCTAATGTTTGTGCTGAGATGTCAGTGATTTCCTTGCTGGAAGTTTGTGAGTTATTAGTTAGGTTACTAACAATGGAGAATAGTTCTCTTGGTCTATTATAAGAATTTGATAGGATGCTGGCATAGTAGTTTTTCTTTGTGTTGTCTAGGGTTTCCTTGTATAATGTGAAGTGGTTATAATATAATTCTTTGTGGATGGTGGATTTGGTTTTGCGCCATTTGGCTTCTAGTTTTCTTAGATCTCTTTTCATATGTTTTAAAGTACTGTTGAACCATGGGGTGATTTTGATTTTAGTATTGGTTGGCTTTTTATTATTTTGGTTAATTGTGGCTGCATTATTGATGGTGGTATGCCAGTTTTTGACTGCTTCATCTAAATCTGTTGGAGATGATGAAAGGTGGGGTATTGTTGAGTCTAGAAATTCAGTTTCAATGAATTTCTTGAATTTTATAGTTTGGTCATTTCTTGTGTGTCTTATGACACCGATAATGTTGGCGGTTGCTGTTCTTGCCCTGGATGCAAACGCTAGGTGCTGAGTTTTAGGAGATCTGATGTGCAGGATTTTTCCAGCCTTGTTATAAATATTTTACAATGGGGCATGTTTATTAAACATTACCACATGGTAAGTGCTGCCACAGTCATAGGAATAAAATGGGCTGTGGCAACAATTTAACATATGACATAGGTTTTCAACCTAGTCCTCGGGGAACCCTAGGCCAGTCAGGTTTTCAGGAATCCCACAATGAATATGCATAAGATAGATTTGCATACAATGAAGGCAGAACATGCACATCTCTCTCATGCATATTCGTTCTGGGAATCCTGAAAACCTGACTGGCTTGGGGTTCCCCGAGGACTGGACTGTAACGTCCATTATCACACAGTAACGTTTAACAAAATGAGTAAATAGGTTTAGGTCCTCAGGCGGCAAGCTACTGATGACAGACTCCTAGAAGGCACCCAGAATTTTTGCTTCAGAAGTGTACATGTGTAATAGATGCATGGCCTACGGTGGTAGCAGCAGCCTTGTCAGCTGTGCTTTGGATAAATCAGCCTGGCTGAATGTGTGGTAGAGCAGATTCAGTTGTCTGAGCCCTAACCCTCAGATAGAAAGGTGAGAAAATAGGGGGGGGTGTTAAATGATGACACAATACCTTATAAAACGTATGAAATACATCATTTCGGCAGGAAATCTTAGAATAAAGGAATGGGGCTTTTCAGATGTTAACTAGCAACAAACACCAACCAGAGTGAGGCCTGAAACCTAATGGGTTGTTGTTGTTCCTTTCCAGCTTCTTCTTGGAGAAGAACATGTTCGTCTTCTTCCTGAATATCTTGCGTCAGAAATCAGGCCGCTATGTCTGCGTCCAGCTCCTTCAGACCTTGAACATCCTCTTTGAGAACATTAGTCATGAAACTTCACTCTGTAAGCCCACTTTTTTCCTTTATGGTTTCCATGGAGAGCAGATTACCAGGGGAACTGACAGGTTGTATTTATTGCTATCAGCTGCTGACAGTTGTTCAAAAATAAGGTAGTCAAGCTAATTGGGTGGAAACATTTTATGATTGTGTTAAGAATTTGAAATGATAAAATTGCACCATGGCATTAGATATGTTAGTACCTTTCAGTGTCTGTGGGTGTGATAGTGATGTTAAATGAAAATGGACACTGGGCTTACGGATTTGTTTTGATTCTGCCTTTGTGCTTCTCTCCACATAAGGAAACTTGGGGCATTAGTTTTACAGTGAAAGGGCTGCAGGAAAGGAAAATCTCCAGGAACAAGCAGGAATGAGTCTTCACATATGGGTACGTCGGTACCGACGGAGCCTGCGCGGGAACACTCCCCAGCTTCCTAAAAAGGAAAGCTTTTGGGAGCATCCCACAGCGCCTGCGCACTGCCTTCCCGCCTTTCCTAACCGCCTCTCTCCAGTTCTTCTTTTCCGCAGAGCCAGCAGGTCGTGTTCCTGTCACCGCTGAAGAAGTTCTTTATTTTATTTTATTTCTTTAGTCACGCGTCTGCCTTCGATGTCGGACCGGTACCGCCGGTCTTTTCTTTCTTTTCTTTAAAAAAAAACCCAGAATACTCCGTTCCACTTCAGTGTATTTTTTCTTCTTTGGGCCTTGGGCCTAACAGAAAAATTCCTCATGGAAAAGCCCGCCTCCTGGTTTAAAAAATGCACTAAGTGCAGCGGTACCATCTCTGTTACCGACACCCATGACTGGTGTCTTAAGTGTTTGGGTCCTGACCATTCCATCACGGATTGTGCGTGCTGCTCCATGATGTCTAAAAGAGGTTTACAGAACCGAGCAGCCAAGCTCAGTACACTGTTTCCCTCTGATGCAGCTTCGGTGGCATCGACGTCGTCCAGGGCCTCTTCTTCCTCCTATGGATCTCAGGTAACCAAACATAAGTCCAGCCGGTCCTCGAAGGGTAGATCTCCCTCTAAGCATCGAGATGCCTCCGGGCTTGCCCTCGAGGATCCTGCACCGACAAAAGTACCCCGGCGGGAAGCTCCGGCTTCCAAAGCTCCTCCTATGGGGTCACAGGTTGACATCGATGGCACGGCCTCGACCGATCACCTGTTGCAATGTTCTGGGGTACTGGTAGAATCTGCCGGTACTGACCTCCAGACATTCATGGCGTCGATGGATCAGAATTTTCTGACCATGCAGCGTGCCATTACGGCTTTCATACAAGCTGCGACGCCGCTGGTACCGCAACAAGCTTTGTTGTCGGTACCGGCTCTGATAACGATTCCGGTGCCAGTACCGGTTGCATCGACATCGGCTTCGGTGTCGACTGCAGCGGTACCCTATCCGATGATGCCTATAGGTACCGATCCGGTACCGATAACTTCCGATGTCGATACCACAAGGTATGTGTATCGGGCTTTATAGGAGCATCCAGACAGCGATACTTCGATTCCTCCGAAGACTCTGATGCATCGGAGGCCTCTGTCGAAGCATCGGTAATCCTTCCTCAGGAGCCTTCTTCTCCAAAAAGAAGAATGTCCCCTCCAGAAGACTTGTCTTTTCAAGACTTCATAAGGGAAGTGGCCAAGAGGCTTTCTATCTCAGTAGCCCCTGAGACAGAGCCTAGAGCCAAAAAATTGGATATTTTGCAATATCCTAAGGCTCCTAAAGAGGCAGCCACTTTGCCAGTTCATGAGATCCTTTATGACCACATGATAGGCATATGGGAGACTCCTCTCACCATCTCTTCTCATTCTCGTAGGTTGGATACCATGTATCGTGTCCCTCCTTGTCCTGGATTTCATAAAACTCAGCTTCCTCACCATTCTATTGTGGTGGAGTCTGCTTTGAAAAAGTTAACGAGTGCAAAGAGGCACTCATCTGCTCCTCCAGGAAGAGAATGTAGAACCTTAGATGCTTTTGGCAGGAAAATCTTCCAGGCCAGTATGCTTGTTGCCAGAATCAACTCCTATAGTCTCTATATGGGGATGTTTCTGAAGGAAGTTACAGATCATCTGCAAACTTTCCTCCCTTTTCTTCCAGAAGATAAAAGGGAGGACTTTCTTACCTGGCTTAAGCATACCCAGGATGTTTCCAAGTTCTCTAACCGTGCAGCCTTTGACTCTTTTGAGGGGGCCAGCAGAGCCTCGGCCATTGCCATAGGTGCACGCAGAATTGCTTGGTTACAAGCTTCTGATTTGGAACCCTGGGTCCAAGATGGATTAGGAAATCTTCCTTGTTGAGGTGAAAACCTGTTTGGCAAAGATTGGCAAGCAAAGGCCACTCAGATGGATGCAGAAAATTCAAAGTCTATCTCTAATCCTGTCCAGAAGAGGTTGTTCAAAAAGACATATTTTCCCAAGAAAGGGAAGATGTTATCCTGCTTATGGTCAGCAGACATCTTCTGCAGGTCGTTTTGCTGCAAAGCGTCAACAACCTAAACAGGCCAACTCTAAGGCTGCAAGGCCTACTGTAGCCCAACAGCCTCAGCCTCCTCAGGGCCTTTGACTTGCAACCAGAGAACTTAGCCTTTCTGGCTCTAAAAGAACCAGAGCCTCTCACCATTCCAGGAAGGTTAGCTCACTTTGCTCCCAGATGGGAGCAAATTACAGCAGAGCAGTGGACCCTTTCCATCATAAGGGAAGGGTACAAACTTCATTTCTTAAACCTTCCTCCTCACACCATGGTGAGACAGTTCAATTCTCCAACATCTCTCCTCGACCTTTTGGGTCAAGAGATTTCTACCCTTCTTGCCCAAAGGGCAATAGAAGAAGTGCCTCTTCTTCAACAGGGTTCAGGGTTCTACTCCCCCTATTTTCTCATCCCAAAGAAAACAGGGGGTTACAGACCCATCTTAGATCTCAGAGAATTGAACAAATTCCTATGCAAGGAGAAATTCAAGATGATTTCTCTAGGTACTCTCCTTCCATTCCTTCAGAGTCAGGATTGGCTTTGTTCTCTAGATCTCAAGGATGCGTATACCCATATACTCATCCATCCAGCACACAGAAGGTTCCTTCGGTTCCTTTATCAGGGAAAACACTATCAATACAAGGTGCTTCCTTTTGGTCTGGCCTCTGCTCCAAGAGTGTTCACAAAATGCATGGCAGTAATAGCTGCATTTCTACGCACTCTAGGAATATTCGTATTCCCATATCTGGACGACTGGCTCATCCGAGCTCCATCCCATTCAGAGGCCCAGACTTCCCTAGCCTGCACAATGCGTGTCCTGCAGTATCTGGGATTGGTTATAAACATTCCAAAGTCCCAATTCACCCCTACTCAGTCTCTAGAGTTCATAGGGGCCTTACTGGATACCACAACTGCAAGGGCCTATCTTCCCCAGGCCCGTTGCCTACGCTTAGTGCAGTTAGGTGGGTTTTTAACTGAATCTGAGAGGCTAACTGCTCGAGAGATGTTACAACTGCTAGGCCACATGGCATCCACCGTGCATGTGGTCCCTTATGCTCGCCTTCACATGAGGGCAGCTCAATGGGCTTTGTCCACCCAGTGGACCCAGGCATCTGGAAGTCTGTCAGACAAAATAGCAACCTCCAGGCGCCTCTTTTGGTCTCTCCAGTGGTGGACGTCCACTCAAAATCTGTTGCTGGGGTCCCCCTTCCAACAGTTGTTACCCCAAGCAGTCCTTACAACAGATGCCTCTCCAAAGGGTTGGGGAGCTCATCTTCAAGACCTCTCCACCCAGGGCATTTGGTCCCCACAGGAGACCTCCCTACATATCAACCTCTTAGAGCTCAGAGCAATCTTCTTGGCTCTCAGAGTCTTCCATACCCTGCTCAGCTACAAGACAGTCCTCATTCACACGGACAACCAAGTAGCCATGTTCTATGTGAACAAGCAGGGAGGAACTGGCTCTCTGTCGCTTTGCAACGAAGCTCTGAGATTGTGGGCCTTCGCCAGAGAGCATCAAATTCATCTTCTGGCAGTATACCTTCCAGGAGTTCAAAACTCTTGGGCAGACAGACTCAGTCGAGTTCTGCTTCCACACGAATGGCCCCTTCATATGGACCAGATAGTCAGAATCTTTCGAATTTGGGGAACCCCGTACATAGACCTCTTCGCAAGTCCGTGGAATGCCAAACTTCCCCGATTCTATTCCAGAATTCCGTGTCAGGGAGTTCAGGCCAAGGATGCCTTCCTCCTTCATTGGGGGCAAGACTTCCTGTACGCCTTTCCACCCATTCCCCTAATTCCCAAGACCCTGTTCAAGCTTCAGAGAGATCGAGGGACTATGATCCTCATAGCTCCACGTTGGCCACGCCAAGTGTGGTACCCTCTACTTCTGCATCTTTCCCAAGCTCCCTCCCTTGACTTAGGGTCTGCTCCAGATCTCCTGTCCCAGGAGGGGGGAACATTGTGGCACCCAAACCCCCAATCTTTCCATCTCAGGGCTTGGTTGCTGAAGGCTTAGACCTTCAAGATTGGCATCTTTCTTAGCAAGTAAGGGATATCCTTCATGCTTCCAGAAAGCCTTCTACCAGACGTTCCTATGCTTTTAAATGGAAAAGGTTTACCATTTGGTGTGCTGAGAAGGGTATTAACCCTCTAGCAATACCTTTGAATTCCTTACTAGAGTATCTCCTGCATCTTTCCCATGCAGGCCTCAAGACGAATTCAGTAAGGGTCCATTTGAGTGCTATTGCAGCATCTCTCAAGCCTCTCAATGGACAACCTGTTTCCTCTCATCCTCTTATTGCAAGATTCATGAGAGGCCTTCTTTTAACTAAACCTCCCATTAGACCACCTCCAGTGGCATGGGACTTGAATCTGGTTCTTGGTCAGTCATGAAGCCACCCTTTGAACCATTAGCCACTACCTCCTTGAAATTTCTTTCCTGGAAGGTTATCTTTCTTATTGCAGTCACCTCAGCTCGCCGCATCAGTGAATTGCAAGCCTTAGTGGCTAATCCACCTTATACAAGGTTCCATCATGATAAGGTAGTCCTTAGGTCCAATCCACACTTTATGCCTAAAGTGGTCTTGCCCTTTCATCTTAACCAAGAGGTATATCTACCTGTCTTTTTTCCAGGTCCTCATGCATCAAGTGCAGAGAGGAATCTTCATACCCTGGATTGTAAGAGGGCTCTTGCTTTTTACTTGCAAAGGACATAGCAACATAGAAAGTCTTCTCAACTCTTTGTTGCCTTTGATCTCTCTCATTTGGGACTTCCAGTCTCTAAGAGGACACTGTCAAATTGGATTGCTCAGTGTATTTCTTTTGCCTACCAGAGTAAGAACCTTTCTCTGGAGGGCCATGTCACAGCTCACAATGTGAGGGCCATGGCAACCTCTATGGCTCATCTAAATTCAGTGTCCATCGACCAGATCTGTCGAGCGTCCACCTGGGCCTCGGTTCATACCTTCACAGCCCGTTACTGCTTGGACAAGAACTCCCGCCGGGATGCCTTGTTTGGTCAGGCTGTTCTCAAACACCTGTTCCATGCTTAATCAACTCCTACCCTCCATCCCTGGTTGGATGCCTGAGATCCATGGGAGGAGGTAGAGCCCTTCTCAGGGTCTCACAACCGTGGGGATCTCCCGGGTATCTCTAGCTGGGGAGTCCCCATATGTGAAGACTCATTTCTGCTTGTTCCTGGAGATAGCACAGTTACTTACCTGTAACAGGTGATCTCTGGGAACAGCAGGAATAAGTCTTCACAACCCACCCACCTCCCCTAGGAGTTGTATCTCTCTATATATCTTTCCTTTCCTCTCTTTCTCTTTGTCTCAGCTTTAAAACTCGAACTGGAGAGAGGCGGTTAGGAAAGGCAGGAAGGCAGCGCGCAGGCGCTGTGGGATGCTCCCAAAAGCTTTCCTTTTTGGGAAGCTGGGGAGCGTTCCCGCGCAGGCTCCGTCGGTACCGACGTACCCATATGTGAAGACTTATTCCTGCTGTTCCCAGAGATCACCTGTTACAGGTAAGTAACTGTGCTTTACAGAAGGTTTCTGCTCCTTCCTATTTAGGTGTTCACTTCTGCTTGCTTTCTGAAATAGAACCATATAGATGGTTCCTGGTTTTATTTTGAAGTACTCCTCAACAGAAACTGTTAGATTTATAGATGGATCATAAAGTGTCCTTTTAAATGGCAGCCTGTCCGCTACGGATGTGCATTTCTTAGTGTATATTCAGTGTGCCTTAAATCAATTCTGTGTGCGCTAATCGACTTAGCTTACCTTAAAGTGTCAATGTACTTTAAATCAATTTAGCACACATTAAAACTTCTCTGTTAAAACAAATGTGTGAAACTGACCAAAACATCCCTTGAAAAAGTGGAAACATTTTGGAAAAAGTACAACCTAATTTAATATTTCTTGCCTGTGTGCATCACTTCTGAATTCAGATAGGCAGTGAATTGGCATTGTAAACCCTCCTCAGGCAGTTCAGAATGAAGAAACGGTCATTTGATTGGGGATCCATGAAGATATAGTCCTATTACCAAAATGAATATGCATGAGAGAGATTTACGTATAGATGGCTCAGGGCAGATGGTGTTGGCCATATAGACTGGAGGAGTGGCCTAGTGGTTGGGGCAAGGTACCTCAGGCCAGAAGGTCGGGGGTTCAAATCCCACTAGAGGACAGCAACCCTGGGCCGGAAAGACTGGGGTTTCTAGTCCCACAGGTGCTCCTTGTGGTCTTGGGCAAGCCACTTAACCCTCCATTGCCCATGTTCCCTGTAAAATAGTTATCTCCAAATTATAATGCCCTGTTCAATGTAATTTCAGTTTGTTCAATGTAAACCGCCTTGATTTCTTGAAAGGTGGTATATAAGAAATGTTAAATAAATATACGAGGTATGATCAAAAAAGTATTGAAACTTATACAATAACGCAAGAAATTTAACACTGACAGTTATTACACTCAGTCTCCTTCAAAGTAATCCCCTTCTGATAAAACACACTTCATGATAACGCCCCAGCTCACGCATCACATCTTGTCCAGCAATTCTTGGCCAAATACCAAATTGAGCAAGTCCGTCAGCTTCTGTACTCACCTGACCTCATAATCTGTGACTTCTTTATCGTCCCTCCAGTCTAGTCCTGGAAACTCTGGGGTTGTCATGCTCTTCCAGCAGCTTGGAGACTGATACACGTCATTCTTTGACACTGGTATAAGGACACAGGCACCGCCTCCTCCCACTCCAGTTCTATCAGTCTCCAAGCAGCTGGAGGATGTGAGCCAGGGTGGCTGGCTCACTGGAGAGAAAATTAAGGACTGTAGTGGTAGTTAGTTTTTGGTTTTTGGGGTTAATTTCAATCTCACCTTATTAGATTTATTATTTTCAGTTCTTTTTCTATGTAGCTTATTGTGAGGGTATACAGCTTTAAATTTTGGCTGCTGAAGTCTTTGCTTCGCTGCTTCAGTTCTCTCACCGAGGAGTCAGAGACTAGGAAGCTTAACAGTTCTAGGGGAAGTTCGGGGATTTCCATTCTGTGTTTTAACCTGCCTTCCCCAGCGTGCCACAGAAGTTTTGCCTGTAAGCGCTTGTGGGAATCGGCAGGCAGGAACCCCGAGGGCACAGTTCCCTTCTGAGCGTTAACAGGAGCTTTTGGGCCACGGAGAGTTGCAGCACAGCCTTTGAGACACCCTTCGGTGAGGGGCTGATTAGCCGGTTCGCGGGGGGCAGGTAAGCTGCAGTTTTGGCGTTATTTCAACTGGCGGTTGAGTGAGAGGCCATGCTTCAGGCTGGGCCCGAGTAAGCAGCAGCCTTGCGCGCCGCGTTACGCTTTTGGCGGGAAACGCCGGTAGCGCGTTCTGGGAAACAATCTCCTGTGCTGAGGAGAGGAAGCTTCGTTTTCAGTTAGTTTTTTGCGATTGAGGTCGGGTGACCTCCTGCTTCCTTCGGGTAAACAAAACAAAACAAAAAAAGTCCAGAGAAAAGCGAGTTTAGTTCTCTGCTGAGGATCTGTGTCAGGGTTCTGTAAGTTTATTGCTTTCTATAATTCTTTCATTTGGGAAAGGTACCTGGAAGATAGCATGCCTGCAAAGACCTTATGTTTGCTCTGTGGAGTGAAGAGATCTGTAGTCTCAGAGGCAGGCATCTGTAAGAGCTGTAGCCAGGAGGCAGCAATAGAGCAGCAGCGCTTAGATTCGGTAGAGGAGCGTGAGGTACTGGATCAGAGGCCGCTGTCTCCTCTAGTTGAGCCTACGGAGCCGGTACCAGGTCCCTCTTCGGCTCCTGAGGGTCCGCGTCCTCAGGCACCCTTGGAGAGTGATTTGACATCCATTTTTTTACCGGACTTTGTGGCTCTTATTCAAAGGGCGTTTGGCGGTTCTTCTAAGGAGGCCTCTTCCTCGGCTTTGGGTCCCTTGAATGCACAGTTGGGGCATAAGAGGCCGGGCACTCCTCTATTGGTGACACATTCGTCTCTAGGACAGAAGAGACCTCGACTGGACACAGATAAGCGGTGTCTGTCAGAGTTTTCTGAGGAGTTCTGCACGGAAGATGAGAAGCGCGATCCAGATTTAGAGGAGGAGTTGGAAGGAGGAGAGATTCCGGAACAGGAGTATCAGGCTAGAGTAGTGTGTATTTTTCGGAAGGAGGAGCTATCCGCATTGATTTCAGAGACGTTAAAGACGCTTAATATGCCAGTGACTTCGCCGGTGGAAGAGGCAGCTTTAGAAGATCCGCCCTTACAAGCGTTTTGGAAGACACAAAAAGCGTTTCGAATGCATAGAGTTATTAAAGAGATGATCCAAAGTGAGTGGGACATGCCTGAGTCCTCTCTCAAGGGCTCTCGGGTAATGTCTCGCCTGTATCCACTTGTGGAGCAGGATAAGGACCTCTTTAAGTCGCCAAAGGTAGATGCGGCGGTTTCAGCCGTGACCAAGAAGACGACCATTCCGGTGGAAGGGAGTGCAGCTCTTAAGGATACTCGGGACAGAAAGCTTGACGCCTTGTTAAAACAGGTCTTCGAGGTGAATGCTCTCTCAATCCAAGCTTCTATTTGTGGGGCTTGGGTGGCGAGAGCCTGTCTCCGGTGGGCTCAAGCGGTCCAGGGGGAGCATTTTGAGGAATCGGTTGGTGAGGCGGCTCGTTTAGAGTCCGGAGCAGCGTATCTAGCCGATATTCATTATGACCTCATTAGGGGGTTATCGAGCAGCATGGCTTCGGCAGTGGCTGCCAGATGGTATCTGTGGCTGAGGAATTGGGCGGCAGATGCTTCTTCAAAGGCTAGGTTAAGTAAGCTTCCCTGTAAGGGGCGGCTTTTGTTTGGAGAGGATTTAGAGAAGATCGTTAAGGATCTCGGTGAATCCAAGGGCGGATGACTGCCGGAGGATAAGCAGAAACGGGAGATTTACTCCAGTGGCTAGATTTCCACAGAGGGATTTTCGTTGTTTTCGTTCCTCTAGGTTCCCGCAGACTCAGAGAGGGCGCTTCCCCTATAGAGGCCAGAGCTTTCGGGGATTCCGGGGGGCTAGCAGAGGTTTCGCTGCAGCCTCTTCCGGGACCAAAATGCCGCAATGAAGTCAGGGTGGCCCAGGTGGATGTAGCAGTGGGCGGTCGTCTACAGCAGTTTTATGCTGCCTGGGTCAGGATAATGTCTGATCAGTGGGTGTTAGAAGTTATTCGAGAAGGTTATGCGTTAGAATTTCAGAAACCTGTGACCGACGCTTTCATTCAGTCTCCTTGCAAGGCACCTCGCAAGCGAGAGGCGGTCAGACAGACCTTACAGAGGTTACTAGATCTCAGGGCAGTAGTGCCGGTGCCTCGAGATCAATGCGGGTTAGGTCGATACTCAATTTATTTGTGGTTCCAAAGAAAGAGGAAACTTATCGGCCAATTTTGGACCTGAAAAGGGTAAACAAGTGTGTCGGGGTTTCTCATTTTCGCATGGAAACTCTGAGATCGGTCATCATGGCTGTCAGAAAAGGGGAGTCTCTTACTTCTCTCAATTTGTCCGAGGCTTACCTGCACATTCCGATTCGCCCAGAGCATCAGAGGTTCCTCAGGTTTGCGGTTCTTATGGGGCATTTTCAATTTCGGGCGCTACCATTTGGACTAGCGACGGCACCAAGGACCTTTACCAAGGTCATGGTTGTCGTAGCGGCAGAACTGCGGAAGAATGGTGTTTTGGTCCATCCATATTTAGACGACTGGTTGATTCGAGCGAAGTCCAAAACCGAAAGTGAGGAGGCTACTACCCGGGTGGTCAGCTGTCTGCAGCAGCTAGGTTGGGTAGTCAATGTCGTCAAGAGCAGTCTCGTACCATCTCAGGATCTCGAGTATCTAGGAGTGCGTTTCAATACCCGAGTGGGCAAGGTCTTTCTGCCTCCGCATTGGGCGGTGACCTTACGCAGGTTAATTCGATGGTTTCTCGACCGGCCACGGCCAACAGTGTGGCACTACTTGCAGGTCTTGGGTACAATGGCAGCAACGATCGACCTTGTGCCCTGGGCCAGAGCGCATATGAGGCCATTGCAGAGAGCAATACTCAGAAGGTGGTCTCACCAAATCCATCCGCTATCCCAGACACTTCTCTGCCCGGAGGTGACTCGGGAGGCGTTGCAGTGGTGGTTGCTTCCAGAGTCCCTGGCAAGGGGCATGCCATTGGACACGCCGTGCTGGGTTCCACTAACTACGGATGCCAGTCTCCTAGGTTGGGGAGCACATTTTCAAGGCAGATTCGCGCAAGGCCTGTGGTCAGTTCAGGAGAAGTCTTGGTCAATCAACAGGTTGGAATTGAGAGCAGTGCGATTGGCGTTGCTGGAGTTTCAACGGTATCTGAAGGGAGCAGCGATCTGGGTGTTTTCGGACAACGCGGCAGCAGTAGCCTACATCAACAAACAAGGGGGCACCGGCAGTGCTCCCTTAGAGGCCGAGGCAGATCAGTTGTTCAGCTGGGTCGAGCAAAACCTTCAGGCTCTGTCGGCGGCTCATGTTGCTGGGGTAGACAACGTAGCGGCCGATTTTTTTTTGAGTCGAGTGAAAGTAGATCCGGGGGAGTGGACCCTTCACTCGGATGTTTACGACGCGATAGTTCGGCGCTGGGGAACGCCCGTTATGGATCTCACGGCAACATTCACTTCAGCAAAGGTAGATCGGTTTTTCAGCAGGCGCAGAGAAAGAATGTCGGAAGGTCTGGATACTCTCATCCAGGAGTGGCCCATAGATCAGCTTCTCTATGTGTTTCCGCCATGGGTGCTAATAGGCTGAGTAGTGCGACGCGTCGAACACCACAAGGGATTGGTGGTTCTGATAGCGCCAGGTTGGCCGAGAAGGCCTTGGTATGCGGACCTTCGGAGACTAGTAGTGGGGAAGCCCTGGAGGCTACCGATCCATCCGGATCTTTTGAAGCAAGGTCCGTTGGTTATGCCACAGGTAGCTCAGTTCTCGCTTATGGCTTGGCTCTTGAAAGGGCACGGTTAAGAGCTAGAGGCTATTCGGCGGCTGTGGTGGCGACCTTGTTAAAGGCACGCAGGCAATCTACTTCCTTAGCGTATGTTCGTGTGTGGTGTGTTTTTTGAGGCCTGGTGTGTGGATAGGAATTGTGAGGCCTTGCGAGCTTCGGTACTGCAGGTCCTAGCTTTCTTGCTAGATGGATTCCAGAGAGGATTGGCGGTCGCTTCCTTAAAAGTCCAATTGGCGGCACTTTCCTGTTATAGAGGGAAGGTCAAGGGGAAAGCGCTGGGCTCCCATCCTGATGTTAAATGATTTCTGAGAGCGGTAGGTCTGTTGAGACCACCATGCAGGCAGGTGGTTCCGGCTTGGGATTTGCAGTTAGTCTTGGCAGCATTAGGTTCACAGCCGTTTGAGCCTTTGGCGGAAGCAAATTTGAAGGATCTTACTCTGATGGTCGTGTTCTTAGTGGCCATTGCGTCAGCAAGGAGAATTTCGGAGTTGCAAGCGTTGTCTTGTAGGGAACCGTTCTTGGTTTTTTATGAGTCGAAGGTAGTATTACGGCCGGTGCCGTCCTTTCTTCCAAAGGTATTGTCTCCTTTTCATGTAAATCAAGTAGTGTTTTTGCCGGTTTTCCATTCATCGTCAGAGGGTTCGTTTAATCCACGGCTGTACCTTTTTAGATGTGCGGAGGGCCTTGAAGCGGTATCTCCGGCAGATGGCGGAGTTCAGGCAGTCCGATAGATTGTTTGTGGTGTTCGGAGGTCCTCGCAAAGGGGAAGCAGCGTCTAAAGCCTCGATTGCTAGATGGATAAAGGAAGCAATAGCGTCTGCGTATCTTCTGAAGGACAAGATGGTGCCGGAAGGTTTACGGGCGCATTCTACTAGAGCGCAGGCTACTTCCTGGGAGCAGTATAATTTTGTGCCGGCGGCGGAGATTTGTAAGGCGGCGACGTGGTCGTCCTTAAATTCCTTTGTTAAGCATTATCGTCTGGATGTTCAGGCGTGTAGCGATACCTGTTTTGGAACAGTGGTGCTTCAGGCTGGTCTAGCAGGTCCCGCCCATTGAGTGTTTTTACTGCTCTGTTACATCCCCAGAGTTTCTGGGACTAGACTGGAGGGACGATAAGGAAGTTTAAATTAGACTTACCTGCTAATTGTAGTTCCTGAAGGAACTCCAGTCTAGTCCCGGATCCCGTCCCAGTCCTTTAAGAGAATTGGTGCCTGAAGCGGATATTTCACAGGTAAGAGAACAGAAGAGAGCTGTGCCGCTTCGGGTTCAGGGGGCGGATTTATCATTCAGGGGTGTGAATGGTTAGGGGCAGTGAAGCAGAGGCCTTACCAGTTAAATTAAAGTTCATACGTTTAAGGGTAATGCTATGTTCGATTGGGTGATTCACCAGTTAGGGGGTGCTAGGTTATGTGTGTGTCCTAACTTAATTGTTTGCTCTGGTGAGTCTGCTTTGTCAATAGGTTACTGGAGTGGGAGGAGGCGGTGCCTGTGTCCTTATACCAGTGTCATCAAAGAATGACGTGTATCGGTCTCCAAGCTGCTGGAAGAGTATGACAACCCCAGAGTTTCCGGGACTAGACTGGAGTTCCTTCAGGAACTACAATTAGCAGGTAAGTCTAATTTTAAACTTTCTTCTTTCCAAAACTGAAATTTCCACTGAAAGGAAGGAGATTTGACAATTTGGAGACTATTAAACACAATTTGATACAGCAGCTTCACAGCATAATGAAAGAGGCATTTCAAAATTGTTTCCAGCAGTGGCAGAAACACTGGAGGAAGCAATTCTTTACCATTCTTGTGCAACTCTAGCCTCTTACGATGAACTGCATCTCTCAAATGAGTCAGAAATTGGACATAGTACTCCTTATTGATGGTTTCGCCTTTTGAAGCGTACTCATTGTGAACAATACCTTGGTAATCAAAGAAAACTGCGAGCGTGACCTTGACATTGCGTCTCACCTGACAGGCTTTCTTGGGTCTGGGAGAGTCTGGTCTTCCATTGTGAGGATTGAGCCTTAATTTCCGGGTCAAAAGGAGAAACAGAATGATTTAATATAAGCAAAGGTGTGTGACAAGGCTGCATACTTTTCCCCTACATGTTTAATTTATATGCAGAACAAATCATCAGAGAAGCAGGATTGTGTGAAGATTGATGGAAGACTCGTCAACAATCTTCGCTTTGCTAATGATACCACATTACTGGCTGAAAGTGAAGATCATATGAAACATTTGCTTCTCACGATCAAGGAACATAGTCTTAAAATGGGTCTGCACCTTAATGTGAAGAAGACAAAGATCATCACAACTGGCAAAATCAATAAGCTCATCGTTTGAAGGAGAAGAAATCGTGGACAACTTTAACCTACTTGGATCAACTATCAATAAAGAAGGAATAAGCAGTCAAGAAATCCAACAACGCATTGCTCTTGGCAGAATGGCTATGAAAGATCTAGACAAGATTCTCAAGAGCAGAGATGTCTCTCTCCATACAAAGATTCGACTCATTCAAGCCATGGTATTTTCAATAACATCATATGGATGCAAAAACTGGACCTTGAAAAAGATAGGAAGAAAATTGATGCCTTTGAATTATGGTGCTGGTTGTGAATACTGAATATACCATGGACTGCCCGAAGAACAAATCAGTCAGTACTAGAGGAGATCAAACCTAAGCTTTCTTTAGAAGCTCAGATGACGAGACTTCGACTTTCATATGTTGGACACATGCGAAGAGAGAGATCATTAGAGAAAGGCATCATGCTTGGCAAGATAGAAGGTCAACGCAAAAGAGGAAGGCCAGCAATCAGATGGATCGATATAATAACAGAAGCTACGGGTACCAGTCTGTCAACAATGAGCCGCCTGACTGAAGACCGAACACAATTTAGGACAGCTATCCAAAGGGTCGCCATGAGTCAACACCGACTCGACGGCACTTAGCAACAACAACCATAAACCAGTGATTCATCAGCAGTAATAATCTTTTTGATGAAATCTGAGTCACTTTCAACACTATCCAACAACACACTGGCTGCAGTCTATTTTCTTTTTGGTCAGGGGACAGGAGTTTTGACTCAAATTTTGCAGAGACATGTTTCATCCCGAAATCGACTGTACAAATGGACTATACCAACCCAAAACTGATGTTCATGCCCACAACAAGAATCGACGATTTGCGTGTATTGCGGCATGCACTGCTTCAACTTTGTCTTTATTCCTGCTCGTGGATGGCCTTCCAGAATGTTTGTCACTGTCAGCACTTTGGTGGCCATTTTGGAAATGTTTGTACTATTTTAAAACTTAAACACAACTCATGCGTTCATTGCCATACGCTTGCTGTAACTTGTCATAAGTCTCTTTGCACTAATCTCCATATTTCTGGCAGAATTTAATGCAAATTCCTTATTCAATCTTTTTACTCATTGTAAATCTGATGAACTGCTTTTACACGATACCAAACATCACATGATTAATAAAAGTACAGGTGTGTTGCAGCCACGCTACACTCTGCACATGCAGAGCACATAACTAGGTTTAAAGCATTGTGGTTTGATGTATTGTTATATAGCTACACAACAAGTCTCGATACTGTTTGTCACACCTTGTCCAAGAAATTTGTTATTTTATTTATTTAACTGGTCTATACCGCTTTCTCCTCCAGTCAAAGTGGTTTACATTGAAACATTCAACAGGAACAGAAAAGTTTACATTATAACTTTATGGCAAAAATATTTAACTGTTTGCATTAGAATATTGTAAAAATAGAACTATTTACATAGTATGGTGGCGTGACTTTGTTTTATGGGCTGAGATTCAGGTTAGGGCTAAAAAGTGCTTGTGGTATTGTGGAAAGTCTGAACTTAGTCTGTAGAAGGGTGGGAATTTATGGACGGCTAATTGTGGGTAATTCTGTACTACATAATGGATCCAAAATGTTCTTTGAACAGGTGAGTTTTTAGCTTTTGTCTGAATTTGTTAGTGTCCTTGGTGGCTCTAATATCTTTGGGAATGGCGTTCCAAAGGGTAGCTTCAGAAGAACACCCTCTTGCAGGTGGCTTGTTTCACTTTTGTGTGGGAGTAAGGTGTGAAGATCATGTTCTTGTTTGAGTCGATTTTCAGGGTGTCTTGTAATAAGTGTTTTGTAGGCTATCTGCTGACATGTGGTGAGTATTGCTTTGAATTTGGTGTATGAGAGTATTGGGAGTCTATGTAATTGATGTAGTATGGGTGAATGATGTTTAGGTTTCTTTCAAGTATGAACTTGATGGAATAGAAATCTGTTTTGTTGAATGAGTCTCCTGTTCCAGCTGTGATGTCCATAAAGCATGGGATATTTTAATGAAAACCTTTGTCTTTTCTACTCTAAGAAGAACAGAGTAACTGATTGCATTGTGATAACATAAGATGATGTAGGAACGTATGTATTTAATTCCATATTGTCCTGCTAGTGCAGTCCAAACAAGTGGGTTGTGTTCCCCTACCAATAGATTGGTGGAGACAAAGAATCAGTGAAAAGTCCAGGTTTCAATGACATCACTCCCATGCCTCTATTTGCCTCAGCCACCAGACGTCCCTTCACTATTTCTTTGTCTCCAGCAGAGGCTTGGATGGATTTTCTCCTCTCTGTAGAAAATCTGAGAATTGAGAGGAAAAGATCGATTAAGCGCTCATGAGCAACCACTTTAAGTACAGCAAAGTGACTCTCTCACAAGTGTGATGTGGGAGGCACCATTAGATAGCGGTCTTTTCGGTAGCCGTAGTAGGAAGAGTAATTGGTTCAGTTCCATGCTCTTATCATGGTAAGAGCCTGTTGAACAGCCACAAATTGGAAGGATTTGGAAGGATCTGGAAAAATGCAGAAGCCTCACACAACTTTAGCGTCTGTCCCTTCTCTCTTCCCTCTGCTCTTTCCCAAAGATCTCAGAAGGATCTCAGAGGGATCTGCCTGCCAACAACTTTAAATGTAGTGCTGCAAAGCCAGCTAGTGAAACAGTTTAAGGGCAGTACAGCTGAGCACGGCATGGATTCTCTACCTGGGGCTTTCAGGGGGTGAGTACCAAAGCTTGACCACCTCATTGCCCTTGTTGGGGGCTCCCAATTCTGTCTTGGGACGCAATTTGGGTGGACCACTGGTGACCATTGGCGTGCTGTGGGAGTTTCCTGCCCTTTTCTGCACCGTACCCTTCCCTTTGTTTTAACCTATTGTGCATCTGATGGTCATGTGGTCCTAATGTGCAATCTCACCCAAATTGCTCCAATATGCGTTTCTTCCCTAGCGCCTGTAATGCATGTAATGTAAAAGCACAGTTTAACACACGCTTGCAGCTAATGCAGCCTTAATGTGTGCTGTTGTGATACTTGACCTAACTTTCTGTCTTCTTCCAGAAAACATTGTTTGACCTGTGGCAAGCAAGTTGCCTCATCCACAGATTCTGTACTCTGCTTTTACTGTATGGCAGTTTCTGAGACATCCCTGGAGGGCCTGCTCTCTTGCTGTCGTCCGGGGGATGCAGTTAGTTCGATCTTGCCTGCCTCAGGGCAGAAGGTGATGGATAGCACTATTGGTAAGGATATTCAGCTGTCTGGAGGATCTGGCGACCATGCTGTGAACCGCTCACCGTTCTCTAGAAGGTCCGTGGTGGCTGTGCCCCCTGGTGTTGGGGAGTCACATCCGAGAGGAGAGCTTCTGGACTCCAGAATTTTCTCCCGTCAGCGAGCATCCTATGCTTCTGGATGGAAAACCATGCACTCTGTGATTCAAGCAGTTCTTGACTTCTCTGGATCTGGCCGAGGCGTATTTTCATATCCTGATTCAGGCAGATCAGCAGAAATATCTGTGTTTTGCTGTGCTTGGCTCTCACTGTCAGTTTGCTGCTTTCCCTTTCGGGCTATGCACTGCCCCAAGGACATTCCCCAAGGTCATGGTAGTAGCAGCTGTGGCATCAAGAGATTTATGTCCATCTCTATTTGGAAAACTGGCTCATCTGACCCGTTCTGTATGTCAGGCGTCCTCTCTTCCCCTCTTCAAATCCATGCCAAAGGCTCACCTCTTCTTTGGATCCTGAACCCTTCCTTTCCTTGTGTCTCCGTACCCTTCCCTTTGCACCCTTATGCTTCTCTTATTCTTTTCTTTTATCTTGTCTGTCTTATTTAGATTGGAAGCTCTAGAGAAGCACCAACTTCAGGAACATATTGACAGACACAACCACCTGCACCTACAACAACATGTATCGTGCTTTCTGACCACAACACGGAGTAGAAACACTTTTGACCACCCTGGTAAATACTTTAATCCAAGGACTACAACACATCAACCAAGGCTTCCTGCTATTCTCCAGGAACAAGCAAGAAGTCAGTCCTCACATATGGGTGACAGCACCAATGGAGCCCTCGCGGAAGCATCCCCCAGCTTTCAAAGAAAGCCTTTGGGAGATGCCACCATGCATGCGTGGTCCCCTTCCCGCCCAAGGGTGCCATCTTGCTCAGTCTCCTTTTTTCCACGGAGCCCTTCAGGCGTTTGTCTGGCTTGTCGCCAGAAAAATTTGATTTTTCTTTTCGAGTTTTCATACTCTCCTCTGGTATCGCACCGGTACTCTTTCCGCCTACCAAGCTCGTTGCCTCGGCATCGAGTTCGGTCTGTTTTTGTAGTTTTCATTCTTTTCTTTTCCTGGAATCTTCATGCGTTTTTCTTCCACTGGCAGCCCAGAGAGTCTTTGACTTCGCAGGGGTACTTTTTTTCCCCCATGGCTACCAGTGGCTTTAAGAAATGTGATCGGTGCTCCAAAATTATGTCCTTGACTGACACACATGACTGCTGTCTCCGTTGCCTTGGGCCAGACCATGACCCAGCAGTCTCTACAAGAGGATGTCCAGTAAGGCCCTCAAGAGCCACCAGCAGCAGCACGATAAGTTTTTCCCTGAGCCCCTGGTGCCTCCGAAGGCTAGGGCCTTGTCTGAGGCCCCGACATCTTGGGCTGAGCCTTCCGAACCCAAGCCTTGTCGTGGGCCCTTAGTAACGGGGTCTCCCTCGAGGGAACCCAGGAAGAAGAAGAAACCCTCGAAGGCGGCGTCCTTGGATGGTTCCCACTGGCCGGGTGCTTCCTGGGCCTGGTCCCGCAGTCCGAGATGTTTGTCTGAGGTGTCGGAGGAGAAGCGGCCTGCGAAGGTCCCCCAGAAGGATCCGACCACAGACTGGCCTCTGCCTCCAGACAGTATCCTAATCGAGGATTCCCCTTCGGGGGAGTCAGCATCGGGCCCCTCTGTGCCCATGCCGAAGGCTGCGGAGCCTTCTGGCCTGGAGTCCAGAATGGTGGCCTTGGAGCGCAGTTTGTCTGTCTTCATGGACCAGCAGTGGGTGCTGTTGTCCAGCACGACCGGTTCATCAGCCCCGACCACTGGGCCTTCGACGTCCAAGATGTCCCCCGGAGGCTGAGCTGATCCTCGAGTCGATCCTCAGCCGAAGTCACGATCCGAATCTCTCTCGATGGGACTGTGCTCATCCCTGACAAGTTTACCGGGCACTGGTCGCAAGGCATTGGAGGCCCCGAGGCCTGCAGAGCATTCCTCGATGGACTATTCAGAGTGGGAGACAGAGGACGAGGAATCCCCCGATACCCATCGCCATTGTGACGTCCCATCCGACTCTCCCATCTTGGAGCCTCGACAGTGGTCCCCACCTGAGGATATGTGTTTCCTTGATTTTGTCAAGGACATGTCTAAAGCCCTGGCATTCCTGATCGAGTTGGAGGAGGACCCTTGGGCGGATGAGTTGGAAATCCTCCTACGAAACCACTCCGCGGGAATCGCTCACAGTGCCCATCCCTCCCATCCTGGAATGACTGATGCTCCAAATGTGGGAGACACCGGCTTCGGTGCCGGTGGTGAGCAAGCGGCTCGACTCGATGTATCGAGTCCACCGGAGCCCGGGCTTTCAAAAGTCACAGCTGCTGCATAACTCCATGGTGGTGGAGTCGGCCATGCATTGGCTGAAAAGCCAGAAGACGTACTCCTTAGTGCCCCCCCTGGCAGGGAGGCCCGCACCCTGGACGCCCTCGGCAGAAAGTGCTACCAGGGCTCAATGCTCATCGGCCGCATCCAGGCCTACCAGCTGTACATGGGCATGTACCTGAGAGACCTGGCAAAGGAACTTGCTGAGTTCTTGGCTGGTCTCTCCGAGGAACCTTTGCAGAGGTTCAAGAACCTGGCCAAAGCAGTCTGTGAATGCACCAAATTCATGTCTTGGACGGCCTATGATGAATTTGAGTCGGTGGCTCGAGTAGCGGCAGCTGACTTCGGTGCACTCAGCCAAGCTAGGCTACAGTTGTCTGACCTTGAGCAGTGGGTTTAAGACAAATTGGTCGATGTCCTCTGCCAAGGAGAGAATCTCTTCGGCAAACCCATGATCAACAAGGCTGCTGAGCTGGAGACAGAGTTCATGATGAGGACCAGACTCTCTAAAAAGACTGCTGCCCCTCCCTGATGGAAGGGCTCCAGTAAAAAGCCCTTTTACCCAAGGAAGGGAGCTGCTTACAGAAACTACCCACCTTTATCAGGCCTCCCCTGCTCCCCAACAGGGTCAACAGGCCAAGGGGTAGCGCTTGACTCCTTGAGCATAGCCTCTCTACCCCAAGGGGCCCACAGGGGGACGTCTGGCCCTCTATACCCAGAGTGGGTAACTATCACCACTGATTCCTGGGCACTAAGGATAGTCAGGGAGAGTTACCTCCTTCACCTGACTCAAACTCCTCCCCCCTTATTTCCCGGGAGAGCCCCTCGGGTCTCTCCTCCACCGGGATCTTCTTCTGAAGGAGTTGACATAGCAGTGGAACCGGTGCCCCACCACCTCGAGGGCAAGGGGTTCTACTCCAGGTACTTCCTTGGGCCAAAGAGAACAGGGGACCTATGGTCCATCCTCAACCTGCGCAACCTCAACAAATTCCTGTTGAGGGAGAAGTTCATAATGCTGTCCCTTGGAACATTGCTGCCATACCTCCAGCAGAGAGACTGGCTTTGCTCCTAACATAAGAACATAAGATATGCCATACTGGGTCATACCAAGGTCAATCAAGCCCAGTATCCTGTTTCCAACAGTGGCCAATTACCCTGTAGCTTCATTGCATGTCCCCTAGTATTTCTATATTCTGATAACGTAAACAATCAATCTACTTTTACCCATTCCACTCCGTTCATTAATTTATAGACGTCTATCATATCTCCCCTCAGCCGCCTCTTTTCCAGGTTAAAGAGCCCTAACCTTTTTAGCTTTTCTTCATAGGGGTATCCTTCCATCCCCTTTACCATTTTGCTGGCTCTTCTCTGAACCTTTTCTGATAACGCTATATCCTTTTTAAGATACGGCGAACAGAATTTCACACGATATTCAAGGTGTGGTCTCACCATGGAACGATATAGAGGCATTATAATATCTTTGTTTTATTTTCCATTCCTTTCCTTATGATACCTAGCATTCTATTTGCTCTCTTGGCCGCCACTGCACACTGGGCCAAGGGTTTTAACATGTTATCCACAATGACACCTAAATCTTTTTCCTGGATGGTGGTTCCTAATGTGGAACCTTGCATCGTGTAACCATAGTTTGGGTTGTTCTTCCCTAGGTGCATAACTTTGCACTTGTCCACATTAAATTTCATCTGCCATTTTGATGCCCAGTCTTCCAATTTAATCAAGATCCTCTTTCAATTTTCCACAATCCTCTTGGGTTTTAACAACTTTAAATAGTTTTGTGTCATCTGCAAATTTGATAACCTCACTCGTTATTCCCTTTTCCAGGTCATTTATGAATATGTCAAAAAGCAGCGGACCCAGCACAGATCCCTGGGGTACACCACTATTCACCTTTCTCCATTGGGAAAATTAGCCATTTAGCCCTACCCTCTGCTTTCTATCTTTTAACCAGTTTCTGATCCACAATAGTAAACTGCCTCCTATCCCATGACTCTTTATTTTTGCCAAAAGTCTCTGATGAGGGACCTTGTCAAAGGCTTTGTGAAAGTCCAAATACACTATACCAACCGACTCACCTTTGTCTACCTGTTTATTTACACCTTCAAAAAAATATAACGGATTAGTAAGAGGAGATCTTCCTTGTCTAAAGCCATGTTGGCTGTCTCCCATTAAGCCATGACTATCTACATGTTCAGCAATTTTGTTCTTTATGATGGTTTCTACCATTTTTCCCGGTACTGACGTCAGGCTCACCGGTCTGTAGTTTCCCGGATCACCCCGGGACCCTTTTTAAAAATTGGTGTTACGTTTTTAATGGTAGTTCACAGATTACTAATAGCAGGTCTGCAGTCTCACGTTTGAGTTCTTTCAACACCCTTGGATGTATATCATCCAGCCCAGGTTATTTGCTACTCTTCAGTTTATCTAATAGTTGTAATACATCTTCCCGATGTATCGATATTTCCTTCAATTCTTCCGCACCTTTAAATGCCACTTCAGTCATGAGTAACATCCCTACATCTTCCTCAGTAAAGACCGAAGCAAAGAATTCATTCAGTCTCTCTGCTATCGCCTTGTCGCCTCTTAGTGCCCCTTTAACCCTTCTATCATCTAATGGACCAACTGACTCTCTCACAGGTTTTTTGCCATGAATGTACTTAGACCTCAAGGATGCTTATACCCACATCCTCATCCACCCCAACCACAGGCAGTACGTGCGGTTTGTGGTTGGGGGCAGGCACTTTCAATTCAGGGTGCTTCCTTCTGGCCTAGCCTTTACCCCAAGAGTTTTTTTCACAATATGCCTGGCAGTCGTGGCTGTCTTCCTCCAGCTCCAGGGGGTCTTTGTCTTTCCCTACCTGGATGACTGGCTCATAAAGGGAGGCATGGCCTCAGAGGTGCATCAGGCCACCGCACGCATCATCCAGGTTCTGCAACACTTGAGCTTTGTCATAAACTACCCCAAGTCTCACCTCCTCCCAACATAGTGTCTAGAGTTCATTGGGGCAAAGATCAACACACTCCAATCGAAGGCATTCTTGCCTAGGGACTGAGACAATCGTCTCAGGTCTCTAGCTCAGGACGTACAATATCGTCCTTTGGTGCCTGCCTGGCTTCTCCTGTGCCTCCTCGGGCACATGGCCTCCACGGTCCATGTCACCCAGGTGCTCGCCTCCACATGAGGGCGGCGCAGTGGTCTCAGGCCATGGGCCGCCTCCAAGACAAAGATTCTGTCACCTGCCAATTGGTGGACTCCCTGATTTGGTGGTAGTCACGCCAACATCTCGAGGTGGGCATGCCTTTTAGGCCCCAAGCTCCTTGAGGGTCCTCACCATGGACATCTTGCTGCTCGGCTGGGGAGCCCACTGCGGAGATTTCCGCACTCGGGGCAACTGGTCACCAGACGAAAGCACCCAGCAGATCAACCTCCTGGAGCTCCGAGCCATACATCTAGCCGTGAGGGTCTTCTGTTACCACCTGCGTCACCAGCTGGTGCTGGTCCAGACAGACAATCAGGTGGCAATTTTCTACATGGACAAACGGGGGAACGGGGTCTCGTACCCTTTGTCAGGAGGAAGTGGTCCTCTGCTCGTACGCAATCCAACAGGGTATTCTCCTGCGTGCAGTGTACCTGCCAGGCCAGGACAACCTGCTGGCCGACAGCAGAGTTCTCCAGCCGCACGAGTGGCAGCTGGATCCCAGGATAGCTGGTCGGCTTTTCCTGCTCTGGGGGGAACCCGTGATGTACCTGTTCATCAGCCCATACAACTTTTCAGTTGCCCCGCTTCTGCTCTAGGGTGGCATCGGATGTGTTCCTGGTCGGGAGGCCTCATGTACGCCTTCCCTCTGATGTCGCTGATCACCAAGACCACCTTCAAGCCCCTCCGCGACAGGGCCTCACTCATCTTGATAGCTCCTCGGTGGCCCAGGCAACCGTGGTTCCTGCTGCTTCTACAGTTGATGGTGGAGGCCCCCATCCCCTTGGGGACTGCCCCAGGACTCCTATCTCAGGAGGGGGGCACTCTCCTGCACCCCACCCTGGGGTCCCTGTCGCTGACAGCATGGCTGCTGAGAGGGTGACTCTGGCCCTTGCCCCTTTCAACCTTCCAGCTGAGGTGGAAGACATTCTGCTGGCCTCTTGCATGGCCTCTACTAGGAAGCCTTATGCCCTTAAATGATGCAGGTTCTCTGTTTGATGCGCCAAACAAGGGGCTGATCCTTTCTCCCGCCCAGTGGCTCTGGTGTTACAGTACCTTCTCCACCTCTCTGTCTGGACTCAAGTCTAACTCCGTCCGAGTGCACCTGGCGGTGCACTACCAATTGTTGGTGATCCGTTTCCTTTGGGTCCTGATCTTATCAAAGCCCTCGGTTCGCCCTCTGGCAACCGAATGGGATCTCAACATAATGTTGGGGCAGCTCACTTGCCCACCCTTCAAGCCTCTGGCTACCTGCCACCTTCGCCACCTCTCTTTCAAGGTGGCTTTCCTGGTTGCGCTCACCTCTGCTCGCAGAATTAGCGAGCTTCAGGCCCTTTTGGCAGAGGCCTCTTATACCAGGTTCTACAAGAACAGAGTGGTGCTTCGCATGCACCCCAAATTCCTGCCGAAGGTAGTGTTGCCCTTCCATCTCAACCAGGAAGTGGTACTCCCTATCTTCTTTCCAAGACCTCACTCCATTTGGGCAGAGATGGTCCTTCACACCTTGGACTGTAAGAGGGCCTTGTCCTTCTCTATCCAGCGCACTCAGGACCACTACAAAGCTTCTCAGCTTTTCATCTCCTACGACCCCAGTAAGCTGGGGGAGGTGGTAACCAAATGTATATTGTCCACCTGGGTGGCAGACTGTATTGCCCTCGCTTATGAGCAGGCGAGGCTCCCGCTGGAAGGCCGTGTCATGGCGTACCGAGTCAGGGCCGTGCCGGCTTCGGTGGCAAACCTGCACTCTGTCCTGATGGTGGACATCTGCTAGGCTGCCACATGGTCTTCAGTCCATACCTTCGCAACTCATTACTGCCTGGAAAGAGAGCCTTGATGGGACAGTGCCTTCAGCCAGGCTGTGCTCTAACCTTTTAGGCAATTCCTACCCGCTGACCCTTCTGTGTTTAGGCTACTGGAGTGCTGGTTTCATCGGACACAGGGATCCTACTGTGGTCTGTGGACACGGACTCATTTGCTCCTGCTTGCAGCTCCCCATGAGGGGGCCCCTATTTTCATTATGGGCTTTTGGTAGCCTGTAGCTGGGGAGTCCCATATGTGAGGACTGACTGCTTGCTTGTTCCTGGAGAAAGCGTAGTTACTCACCTGTAAAAAGTGTTCTCCAGGGACAGCAGGAATCGGTCTTTACAACCCTCCCTCCTCCCCTTGGAGTTGCTCCTTTACCATTTTTTATTTTGTCGTCTTTTAGCTATGTCATCTGACTGAGTAAGATGGCACCCTTGGGCGGGAAGGATCTCCCAAAGGCTTTCTTTGAAAGCTGGGGGGATGCTTCCGCGAGGGCTCCGTCCATGCTGACGTCACCCATATGTGAGGACTGATTCCTGTTGTCCCCAGAGAACACCTGTTACAGGTGAGTAACTACGCTATCTTGGACATATCATCAGCCTTTGACACTGTAAACCACCACATCCTCCTGCAACGTCTCCGCACCAAGGGAATTAGAGGCACAGTGCTCATATGGTTCGCCTCTTACCTCACAGATAGATAACAACAAATAAAGATTGGACATAACACCTCCACTCCATACAAACAGGCTCAAGGAGTCCCCTCTGCACTCCTTTTCAACCTCTACATTCAATCGCTCTGCACAATAATAAGATTACACAACCTCAACATGCACATCTACGGCCCAATTGACATAAACAAACTCTCACTATCCACCCACCAAGAATCTTTCACCAAGATAGCCAACTGGCTAAAGGATGATAACCTTCTCATCAACTACAACAAAACAGAGGCACTCTATATAACGAAAAACACCAACTTCACCCCCCCCCTCCCACAATAACACTGAACAACATGGAAATTTTAAAGTCAAGACCGAAGTCGGCTTCTTGGGAATTGCCCTTGATCAGCACCTCGCTTTTAAAGCCCACATCAACAAAACTACCTGGACTATATATTACAAAAGAGAGACATTTTAATGTCTCCTCTCACTCCTAGAGCCAACGGACCTTCGCACTGTGCTACAAGCCACTGTCATACCCCACTTAAATTACTGCAATGCTGTCTATCAAGGCCTACCCAGATCCACCCTCCTACCCCTTCAAACAGCTCTTCACTCAACAACAAGGACTCTACTAGCAGCAGCAAAACACGACCATATCACCATATCACACCAATACTAAAGCAGCTCCAATGGCTCCCACTACAGAGCCGAATAAAACACAAAACTTTTCATGCTAACCCACAAAGCAATCCATTCTGACCTCCCCCCCCCCCCCCTCCACATATCTCTGCTCACTACTGCAGACCTCCCTACCAGCTACACAGGTCTAGACGGATCTCAACGATGAACACCCTCACCATCCTACACACCAGAACCAAATCCAACCAGCAAGCATATAAATGAGCCTTCCAATTGTATGCACCCTCGACATGGAATACCCTACCAGATCAGATAAGGAACTTCACAGACCCCAAATCCTTCAGAAAGCACCTAAAAACATACCTATTCACGGAACATTTTAACCCTATCGCATAACCCCTCCACAGTTGGGTCAGAACTAGATGTCTGTCGCCACCGCTGTACATAGTTATAATTGTATATAGTTAGGTTAGGTTTTGTTTTGTTTTCATAACGTTGGCATGATGTACGTAGTTTGTGATATTGTTATAATGTAATATCAAGTTTGTTCCCTGTAAACCACCTTGACCCGGTGAAAGGCGGTATATAAATATAGCTAAATAAATAAATAGAGCAGGGATCATCTTTATCTGTGTTCAGCACTACGTGTGCCTTGTAGCACTTTATAAATGATTAGTAGTACCATATTTCCCGGATTATAAGTTGCTTCTGAGTATAAGAGATGAGAGGCCAAAATGAGGCATTTTGCTCGTAAAATCATAGTGTAAGTCGTCCCGCTATATAAGTCATAGGTTCTAAGAATAAAGCGCAAGACAGCACTGCTGTGTTCGTTTTTTTTTAAAACCCCAATTTGTTTCACTTTCACTTTCCAGTAACACTCTTGAATAAAGTGCATAACAATATAGCAGCTCATTCCACATCCAATTTATTCTGAATCACTTTTGGGAAAGCCGTTGAAGTCCTCATCTCCGGTATCACTGTGAAATAGTTCTGCAATTTCAGGAGCCAGTTTATTTTCATTATTGTTTTCTTCATCTTCATCTTCACGATTATTTCTGCCTTCACAGAACCAGATTTTATGATTTTATCCCTCCCCTTCCCCCCCCCACCAAGCTATCGCCACGAACGCGGAGTCTTCTGCAAAAGTGGCATGGCACATACGGCTGGTAGCCATGAAACTATATTCTCCATGGCACATCCAGTTTTCCCATAGGTGACGTAACGCAGCTTTGAATCTTCTGTTGATGGTAATGTCAAGCAATTGAAGCATTTTTGTCATACCACCAGGTATAACTGGGGCAGTGTTCAGAGATTTTATTTTCTTCTTTATTCTTTCAGTAAAATGGGCTCTCATGCTATCCATGACAAGTGGAGTTAGTTATTTATTTTATTTTATTTATTTATTTAACATTTCTTATATACCGCCTTTCATGCTATCAAGGCGGTTTACATTTAACAAACTTGAAATTATATTGAACAAGGCATTATATCATGGAGATAACTATTTTACAGGGAACATGTTATGCACTTTATACAAGCACCTCACTACTAGATCCTTGTCCAGTCAGCTATATCAAAATAACCAGAACAGAGTTAACGCCCTACATCCAAAAAATTGTCAGCCTTTCACTATCACAGGGGCAGATACCAAAGGATTTAAAAAGAACTTTCATCTGCCCAATCTTAAAACACAACACATTAAACAAGTCCTGCCCCCCAGCTCCTACAAACTGATAGCAAGCCTCCCTTTCCTATCCAAAGTCCTTGAAAAATCAGTACAGATGCAACTTCAAGACTTCATTGACTCAAATGCCCCACTTGACCCACATCAGTATGGATTCAGAGCATATCATGGAGTGGAAACCCTACTAACATCCCTCCTCGACTAATTATACAAGGAGTTGACAACATGAAACAGGCCTTCAGCCTCATATTTCTTGATATAACGTCAGCATTCAATACCATAAATCATAACATACTAATTGACTGTCTAAAACACCTCTGAATAGGAGGCATCATACTAAGATGGTTTAAGGACTACCTATCCAACAGGTGCGCTTCAACAACACCCTCTCTAACCAATTCAACCAGTCTCAAGGTGTCACACAGGGATCTGCTTTATTTGCCTTACTTTTCAATATCTACCTTCAGCCCATCTGCAGCATCATAAGATTACACAACTTGGATTACAGAATATATATGGATGACCTCATGTTATTCACAACATTTGATACAACAAGCCCCAACTACAAGAAAATCAACTGCTTCAATGATGTCTAACACTGGCTCAACTCAGTTAACCTCTCAATCAACCTAAAAAACCCCCAAATTGCTTATCACCAGGAACAAAACATTTGACCCACCTCAATAACTACAAGTAAACAATTCCTCACTCAAAGTAAAAAAGGAAATAAAATACCTAGGGATCTACTTAGACTAAAACCTCAATATAATCTAACGCATTTATATGACAACTTGTACAATAGTACAACAAAACCAGAATGATACAACACTTGAGACCCCTCCTCTTGCCTGATGACTTTCGCACTATAGCACAAGTGCTGATATGTCCACACTTTGATTATAGTAACCTCATACTCCAAGGTCTGCCCAAGCAAACACTAAAGCCCTTACAGCTAGCACAAAACACAGTAGCACGCACAATAACGAAAGCTGCCAGATCTGAACATATAACACCTATTCTGTACCACCTCCATTGGCTTCCTGTAATGCAAGGATCAAATTCAAGGCACTAATGACCACTTTCAAAACAGTAAACAATATAGCACCAATATACCTCAACACACTGATAAAGATGCAACAGAACACAAGAATAAGAGAGAGCCTGAAGAACATTCTAATCACACCGAAGAGAGTCAGAAAAGCAAAGCAAACCAAACCACAACTAACAGGGTATTCTCATTCTTTACCCCAGCCCTATGGAATAATTTGCCCAGCTTCCTAAGGGAAATTAAGGACTTAACACTGTTCAGAAAGCACCTCGAGACATTCCTATTTACAGACTACTACCAACTTGAGCAACCCTCCACTGACCACATAAACATTCAAGATCAAACATCCCACTAAACACCAACTCATGACCTACCACTGTCCTAATACTATTCTATGCTGTATATAGGTCTAGTTAAAATGTTTCTTACACATAGTTCCAACAATCCTGTTACTTATAAACGGTTCCCTGTAAACTGCCCTGAGCAGTATTTGAAATTGTTCCATGTAAACTGCCTTGATTACCTAGATAAAGTGGTATATAAAATAAATAAATAACATAGTAACATAGTATATGACGGCAGATAAAGACCAGCATGATCCATCTAGTCTGCCCAGCAAGGTTGCAAGAATAGGTGCATTTGCCGCTCCGTGCAGGTCACCTCTTCCCATGCCTTTGTTTAGTGGTGTACCCACCGCTCCGTGTAGGTCACTCCTATTTATTCAGATATAAGAGATAGTTATGCTTATTTTGATTTTATCCTGTTGCTATAAAGGGATCCACTATGTCTGTCCCATGCCATTTTGAATTCTGTCACCTTGTTTGCCCCCACCACTTTCATTGGGAGAAATATATTGGCAAGCCTTACTTCAGAGGGTAATGGAGGGTGAAGTGACTTTCCCAAGACCACAAGTGGGATTTGAACCCTGGTCAGTCCTTCACTGTACCAGTGCTCTAACCATTCAGCTACAGCTCCACAATATATAACGTTCCATAAATAATGTTTTTTGTCTCTTGAAAAATCCATCTGGCCGCTTACTAAAGCAGCCCTGCAGCCATTTCACCATCATGTTCTCATCATCCATCCTTTCTCATTCACATCAACAACAGCGTTGGGCGGTAGAGTTTCATATGGCAATCATGGCATTGTCTTCCTTTTGAATATAATCATAGGTAGCAGCTTCTTTGCACTTGCGCAGCAGGCCAGCACCCCACTGTAAAGTATGTCTATTCATATCCAGTGGTTCTGCTATTTATTGTTCTTAACCCCCTTTTGATTGACTGTTCTCCCTAATGGGATGTTGAAGGTTAAGGGAACCTCGTCCATGTTGATTATGAAGTTTGGTGTCGCTGTGTATGTGTTGATTTCTTTGTTTATGAATTCTCTGATATTCTGTACTTTATCCAAGAAATCAGCAGGGAGCTGCTGACACATGGTTGTTCTTTGTCTAATACTTAATTTCTGAGCGGTCCTCCAGTTTAGTCCTCCACATCCGGGTAGTGCACCTCCTCCTGGAGACTGGACCAATCAAAATCTTCCTCTGCTAGGATGTATTCTGTCGGAGCTCCCATCAGCTCCCAGTGTGTCCAGTCTCCTTGCAGCTGGAGGACGTGTGTGCCTGGTTTGGCTCACTTAGGGACGATTGGAAGCAACACTAGAGAGTCTGTTTTTTAGGATTTTTCTTTCTCCCTCCTATATTTCTTTGCTTTATTTTTCTAGGTAGCTATCTCTTTAAAAAAAAAAAATAAAAAAGTTCACAGCAGGAAGAGCAGCGATCGAGGAACCGGACTGTACTGACCTTCTACCTGTAATGCAGGGGTTAGTTGCAGTCAGGGATGTTTGATCTCTCCTCCTGGACTGCACGGAGGAGAGATCTGCCTTTGCCAGCACTCTGCTTTCGTCCGGGAAGTCTGTGTTCAATCAGCTGGCTTCCCCCTTTGCGATCCGCGGTGCCTTGGCTGGTGATTGACAGCCCAGGTCGGCAGCGTGCTCCCGCTCTAGATTCGAGCGGCGGGTCATCTGCCGGCGATCCTCGGCCTGTGCGGTGAGTGATTTCTTCGGGGGCTATTTCTTTCTTCCTCAAACGCCTTCCTTTATTTATTTTATTTATTTTCTTCATCTGTTTGTTTTTCGCGCCGTTGTTTTCGCCGGCGAAAATGTGCCGGCGGCCATTTTCTGACTCCGTTTTTTCCCGCTCGATCTGAGGAGCTCGGCACGGGTTTCCCCTGCATTTTTACATGTTTTTGGGATGGCGTTTTTGATTGGGGGCATCTCACCATCCCCTCTTATATCACTGAACCTTTAAAAAAAAAAAAAAAAAACTTAATTTATTTTTCCTTTTGTGTACTCAGTTGTGCCTGATCCCTGGAGTGGCTCCTCGGACTGCATGGCTTCGCGACCGCAGTGTGTGATCTGTGGCTCGCGTAGGGGAGCTGTGGCGGAGTCTGGCATTTGTAGAGGCTGCGCTTCAGTTTCCTCGGATTTAGAGCACCGAATGGAGCATAAGGAGCTGTCTGACCTGGAAAGTCCAGCTGTCCAGGCGGAGCGGGTCCCTTCTCCTGGGCCTCTCCCTTCCCTTTCTGCGGTCTCTCCTAAGGGGCAGGTCGACCCGCTGCCGCTTGATGCTACAGAGTCTACCTTCACAGATTTTTCCCCGGACTTTGTCCTGCTTATGCACCAGGCCTTTCGCTTAGGACGCTCCGGCAAGTTGCCTGAGGCCTGGCCGTCGCCCCTTCCCTCTTTAAAAGGAGAGGAGCCCCGGCGACAGCTCCAGCCCTCCGCCAAGCGCTTTAGGTCTTTGGACTTGGAGCGCGATGACTTGAGTTGGCATGATCAGGATACAGAGGTGGATCCTGATGCTGGGGTGGAAGTGCTGGAGGACGGTGAAATCCCCGAGCCGGAGGATCAAGCCTGAATTATTCGGGTGTTTCGTAAAGAAGAGCTCGTGCCTTTGATTACGGAATCTCTTCAGACTCTTAATCTGTCAGCTAATCGTCCGGTGGAAGAGGACGGGTTGGAGGATCCTCTCATTCAGGCGGTGCGTGAGTCTCAGGTGGTGTTTCCGCTTCGCCGAGTAGTGGAGCAAATGATTCAATCTGAGTGGGATCAGCCTGAATCTGGTCTGAAGGGGATTCGGACTATGAACCGCCTGTATCCCCTAGCGGACAAGGACAAGGAGAAGTTTTAAGTCCCCGCGGGTTGATGCCGCTGTTTCGGTGGTAACCAAGAAAAGCACTATTCCTGTCGAAGGCAGTGTGGCTTTAAAGGACGCGCAAGACAAGAAGGTGGATAGTTTGAAGCAGGCTTTCAAGACCAATGCCTTATCCTTACAGGCCTCTATTTGTGGCGCTTGGGTGGCTAGGGCCTGCTTGCGTTGGGCGCAGCACCTACAGCAACTTTCCGGCTTGGATCAGCAGGGGTTGCTGGAGGTTACCCGATTGGAGTCAGGGTCGGCATATTTGGCAGATGTGCATTATGATTTAATCCGGACCCTCGCGAATAGTATGGCTTCCTTGGTGGCGGCGCGCAGATCTATTTGGTTACGGAATTGGGCGGCCGACGGTTCTTCTAAATCTCGTCTCAGTAAGCTCCCTTTTAAGGGCAAACTATTGTTCGGAGACGATCTGGATAAGTTGGTTAAAGATCTCGGCGAGTCTAAGGGCGGTAGGCTGCCGGAGGTTAAGCCTAAGGTGTCTAGAAACTTGCCGACCGTGCGGGGTCAGTTTCGTGACTTTCGAAGGTTTCGTTCCTCCCGCCTTTGGAGTTCTCAGCGCGGCTGATTTGGCTCACGATCCCAAGGTTTCCGATGTTTTCGAGGTGCGGGACGAGGCTTTTCGGCAGCCTCCTCCTCTTCCTCCTCTTCCTTTAATCGAAAGCAGCAATGAAGCGAGGCGGGCTCCGGAGGGAAGTCTAGTCATCGGGGGTCGTCTGCGCGGTTTTCTTCCTTCCTGGGCCCAAATAACCTCAGATCAGTGGGTGCTGGAAATAATCCGAGACGGTTATGCTCTGGAGTTTGCTTGTCCGATTCCGGATTCCTTTGTCCTTTCTCCCAGCAAAGGCGAGCAGAAATCGCGAGCCATTCGGTGGACGCTGCACCGACTCTTGGCCCTGGGAGCGGTGATTCCCGTTCCCCCTTCCGAGCACGGCGTCGGTAGCTACTCCATTTATTTTGTGGTGCCCAAAAAAGACGGGTCGCTCCGTCCGATTCTAGATCTCAAGGGCGTCAATCGTTTTCTTCGGGTACCACACTTCCGGATGGAAACCTTACGCTCCGTCATTGTGGCAGTGCGTCGCGGGGAATTTCTCACGTCTCTTGACCTCTCCGAGGCCTATTTGCACATTCCCATTCGGGAGGCTCATCAAAAGTTCTTGCGGTTCGCCTTCCCCTGGGATCACTTCCAGTTTCGGGCCCTGCCATTCGGCCTGGCTACAGCTCCCCGCACCTTCACGAAAGTCATGGTGGTGGTTGCGGCCGCCTTGCGAAAAGAAGGTATCTTAGTCCACCCTTATCTCGACGATTGGTTGATTCGGGCGAAATCCCTCGAAGAGAGTGTACGAGTTACGGACAGAGTGGTAGCATTACTGCAGACCCTCGGCTGGGTGGTCAACGAGAAGAAGAGTCGTCTGGTACCCACTCAATCCCTCGAATACCTCGGCGTTCATTTCCACACGGCGAGAGGTGTAGTGTGCTTGCCGGAGCGCCGTGTTCAAGCCTTGCGGGGCCTCGTGCGCACTTCCCTAGGGATCCCCTCGCCGTCCGCCTAGTGGTATCTGCGGCTGTTAGGCACTATGGCGGCGACGCTGGAGGTGGTTCCTTGGGCGAGGTTTCATATGCGACCGCTTCAGAGCGCCCTGTTACGTCGTTGGTCGAATCAGTTCCACTCGTTGAACAAGAGGTTACCTTGCCCGTTGTCCGTTCGGCGGTCTCTCCGGTGGTGGCTGTGCTCGAAGAACCTGAGGTTGGGGATGCCATTGGAGCAGCCCCTTTGGGTCCCGTTCATAACGGACGCCAGCCTGATGGGCTGGGGAGCCCATTGCGAGGGCCGCTTCGCGCAAGGGACGTGGTCTCCCCTCGAAGCTTCTTGGTCGATCAACCGTCTCGAGCTTTGAGCGGTGAGGCTGGCGCTGTTAGCCCTCGAGACGCTGGTGAGGGGGCGTGCGGTGCGAGTTCTTTCAGACAACTCGGCAACAGTGGCCTACATCAACCGCCAGGGCGGCACCGGCAGTGTGGCAATGGAAACAGAGGCGGCGGCTCTGTTCGCTTGGGTACAGACTCGTCTGCCGGCGCTGTCGGCGGCGCATATCGCAGGAAAAGGCAATGTGATGGCGGATTATCTCAGCAGAGTGCAGGTGGACCCCGGAGAGTGGGAACTGCACCCCCAGATCTACGCGCAAATAGTGCGCAGATGGGGGCCTCCGATCATGGACCTCATGGCGACCTTTCAGACGGCCAAGACGGGTCGTTTTTTCAGCCGGCGGAGGGAGCGCATGTCCGAAGGCATCGACGCGCTCATTCAGCCGTGGCTTCTTTATGTCTTTCCCCCGTGGGCGTTGATCGGTCGTGTCGTTCAGCGCATCGAGGCGCACCGAGGGCGGGTCCTGCTAGTGGCTCCGGATTGGCCCAGGAGACCGTGGTATGCAGATCTGGTGAGGTTACGCGATGGGCTGTCTTGGAAACTGCCTCCGTTACCGGATCTGCTGCTTCAGGGCCCGCTTCGGATGCCTCAGGTGGATCGGTTCTCGCTTACGGTTTGGCCATTGAAAGGTCTCGGTTGAGTAAGAAGGGTTACTCCCCAGCGGTGGTTGCCACTCTCCTTCGGGCGCGGAAATCCTCCACCTCGCTCGCGTATGTGCGGGTGTGGAGAATTTTTGAAGACTGGTGTTCCAGGCGTGGTGTTCGAGCTGCGACCGCTTCGGTGCCGGTAGTTCTCAGCTTTCTGCAGGATGGTTTTGACAAAGGTTTAGCAGCCAGTTCTCTGAAGGTTCAGTTAGCGGCGCTTGCTTGCTACAGGGGCAAGGTTTTGGGACTTTCCCTGGGGTCGCATCCCAACGTGCAGCGTTATCTTAAGGCGGTATTCAGATTGAGACCTTCGCGCAGAGTGTACATGCCGCCATGGGACTTGAACCTGGTGCTACAGGCCTTAGTGCGTGAACCTTTTGAGCCCCTTCGGCGGGCGTCTCTTAAGGATCTGACCTTGAAGACGGTTTTTCTGGTGGCAATCTGTTCGGCGAGGCGCATTTCTGAGTTGCAGGCGCTTTCTTGTAGAGAACCATTCTTGTCTATTTCTCGGGATCGCGTGGTTCTTCGGCCGGTTCCCTCCTTTTTGCCTATAGTAGTTTCGCCTTTTCATCTGAATCAGGCCGTTTTCCTCCCGGTCCTTCCCTCGGGGGCGGCAGGTGCTTCGGACGCTGGCCTACATTACCTGGACGTCCGGCGAGTCCTTCGTCGCTACTTAAAGGTGTCGAAATCGTTTCGTAAGACCGACCGGTTGTTCGTGCTTTTTGTTGGAGCACGACGGGGTGAGGCGGCGGCGAAGGCTTCCATTGCTCGCTGGATTAAGGAGGCGATTGCTTCGGCTTATATCTTACAGCGTCGGCCGGTTCCGGTGGGTCTGCGGCCTCACTCTACCAGGGCTCAAGTGACGTCCTGGGCGAAGCATGGCCTTGTTCCGCCCGTCGAGATTTGTAGGGCGGCTACCTGGTCGTCTCTTCATGCCTTCAGTAAGCATTATCGGTTGGATGTGCTGGCCGCTCGGGATTCTTGTTTTGGTTCGGCAGTGCTGCGTGCCGGTTGGCAAGGTCCCGCCCGGTGTTGACTGCTCTGTTACATCCCGGATGTGGAGGACTAAACTGGAGGACCGCTCAGGAAATAGAAATTACACTTACCTGGTAATTGTAGTTCCTGGAGGTGTCAGATTGTTTTTTGGTACGGCGCGCGTGCTGCGAACGGAACGAAACTGCATCAGTATTTTTCTTCGGGTTCCGTCTCTCGGACCCGTTTCTGCATTCTTTTCTTCCAGCTCTTGAATTCTTGTCTTCTTGAGACTGGGATTCGAGCTGCTTCTGCTTCGAGTTACGGGCAGAGGCGATGGGCAGAGTTCTGGCTTCCTCGTTTGGGGAGAGGGTCACTTATTTCATAAGGGGTCTAACTTCTGTTTCTGTTACATATTTATGATGATCTCATGTGTTGCTTCTCTGAGTCTGCTTTGTTACTAGTTCACTGGGGGCTGATGGGAGCTCCGACAGAATACATCCTAGCAGAGGAAGATTTTGATTGGTCCAGTCTCCAGGCTGCAGGAGGAGGTGCACTACCCGGATGTGGAGGACTAAACTGGACCCTCCAGGAACTACAATTACCAGGTAAGTGTAATTTCTATTTTATTTCTTATCATAAATCGGTAGCACCACAAATGACCAGCCTTGAATCCCTTGATATTCATTTCCTTGGTGATATGAACTGCTTTGAATCTCACCTGCATAGTGGACAGTCCACGGCCCTGGACCCTCCGCTCTGCGTTGAACTGAAGCAGCTGTGCTTCTAATTCAGGCCACCATGCTTTGCGGCTGCAATTTGACTTCATGCTGCGTTTCATCAAGGTTAGTTTTCCCTGCGCCTTCCTCCAGTCTCTAATTAATTTCTCAGTTATTCCAAAATTTTGTTCGGTGGCTCTGTTATTATGTTCTGCATAATGAATAACTTTCAATTTGAATTCTGCTGTATATAAGTTTTGCGCCTTCGGTGGTGTCATTTTTACAATTTCTGTGGGGTTAAAAAGAAGATTAGTGTTGATATTGAAATTTGTCTGAATGCTTACATTAGTATGTACTTGAACTATATCCACAAATAGCATTCCAATCTGCTGATCAAAGAGTCTGCTTACAAGCGCTGGGCATAGAGCAGAGGGTCCAGGGAGAAAGACCGTCCATTGTGCAGGTGTGAGTATTCATATGCGGACCGAGAGGCGTGGTCCAATTTATTAGATAAGTTGCTCCATTGTATAGGTTGCACCATCCTTTCTAGATGTAAAAAAAATACAAAAAATGTGTCTTATAATTCCTTTCAGAAGCATCTCGGGTGGTGTCCCTAGTGGTGTCCTTTTTAGAAAGCCTCGGCTGGGTGAAAGATCGGGAAAAGAGCCAGCTGTTGCCTTCCCAGTCCCTCGAGTTTCTGGGAGCACGTTTCAACACTCAAGTGGGCAGAGTTTTCCTGCAAGAGGTGAAAGTCAAAAGACTGTTGGATTGCCTGGCGCTGTTCTTTGCGCAGTAGGCTCCCAGAATCTGGGAATATTGTCAGCTCCTCGGATTAATGGCAGTGACTATAGAGATGGTGCCGTGGGCACGTGCTCACATGAGACCATTTCAGCAGTCCTTGTTGGCTCAGTGATCCCTGAATTCTCAGGCGTTCGAGCGCAGGCTTCCATTCTCATTGATAGTGAAGGCCACCCTGTCTTCTGTAGAAGGGCGTACCACTGGATAATAACTCTTGGATCTCCCTGATAATGAATGCCAGTCTGTTGGGCTAGGGAGCCCATTGCCGAGACCATACGGTCCTTGGCCATTGGAACCACAGGGGAAGTGGTGAGGGCCATCAGGTTGGCTCGTCTGCATTTCAGGCCTCTAATTGAGGGCTTGGAGGTTCGAATGTTTTCAGATAACGCCATGGCAGTGGTTTATGCCAATCAGTAAGGCAGCACAATGAGTGCTGGGGTAGCTCTGGAGATGGTTCTCCTGTTTGCCTGGGCAGAGAAGAACCTCCTAGCCTTGTCAGCTCAGCACATTGCCAGGGTGGACAGTGTGAAAACAGACTTCCTCAGCTGGTGAACACACTCAGGATTCTGGAGAGTGGAAGTTGAGTTAGGAGGTGTTTCAGTTGATTCTGCACCACTGGGGATGCCCTGAAGTGGATCTGATAATGATCCATTCCAGTGCTGAAGTTTGCCACTTCAGTTGCCACATGGAGATGGAGCCAGAGGGTGTTGATGCCCTGACTCAGCCTTGGCCAAGTCGGCACTGGCTGTACATGTTTCCTTTGTGGTCTCTTGTGGCATATAGAATGCCACCCGGTTGGGATTGTTCTGGTGGCGCCGGATTGGCTGAGGAGAGCATGGTTCGGAGACTTGATGTGGCTCCTACAGGCACCTCCTCTTTGGTTATCTCCATCTCGGGGTCTGTTGCGACAGAGACCAATCATCCTTGGGTGCCTGGTTCCCTTCTCACTTACGGCTTGGCTCTTGAAAGGCGACAGCTTATTCGTAAGGGTTACTCTCCAGTGGTGGTGTCCACTCTGCTTGAAGCCCAAAGTGGTCTGCCAAACTAGCATATGTGCAGATCTGGTGCTTCTTTTGAGCGAAGGTGCGGCACTCGGCAGTTGGCTCCTGAGGCGGCCAAGCTGTCATCTCTGTTTGGCTTTCTACAAGATAGCCTAGAGAAATGCCTTTACCTTAGCTCCCTAAATGTTGAGGTAGCAGCTTTGGCCTGTTTCCAATGTCTGATGGCTGGTACATCTCTAACCTTTCTCCCAGGCAACTTGCACCTTCACCAGGGGTTTCGGTGCCTGCGTCCTCCCCTCCGATCTGTGATTCCTTCCTGGGATCTGTGTTTGGTGCTCAGAGCCCTGATGGTGGTACCCTTTGTGCCATAGAAGCACAGTACTTTAAAGAGTTTGGCACTCAAGACACCATTTTTGGTTGCGATTGGTTCTGCAAGGCGGATTTCTGAGCTGCAGGTTGTGTCTCACTGAGATCCTTATCTGTCTTTTTCAAGGAAGCCGTTTCCATTCAGCCTGTGCCTGCCTTCTTGCCTAAAGTGCTTTCTCCCTTTCACATGAGCCAGGTGGTACGCCTGCCGCCCTCCTCTGTCTGGGGAAGGATAAGGATCTTTGCCTTGTGGATGTCCAGAGGGTTCTTCTCTGGTACTTGGAGGTTACAAATTCCATTTGTAAGTTCAACCATCTTTTTGCACTGTTTCTTGGCCTGCATAAGGGTGACGCAGCGGCTGAGTCAACTTTGGGGTGTTGGGTTAAGGAAGTCTTTGCTTCGGTGTATCTGTTACTGAACTGGCTGGTTCCGGAGGGTTTGCATGCCTATTCTACCCAAGCACAGGCGACTTCATGAATGGAGTGGAGCTCGGTGGCCCCTACAAACATTTGTCAGGCAGCAATGTTGGTATTGTGTTCCCTTTTGTTAAATATTACTGCTTGAATGTCCACGTGAGGGCGGACACAGTCCTTTGCTCAAGGGTTGTGCAAGCTGCTGTGTCTTCTTCCTGCCCAGTGGAGTTGTGGGTTAGGTACATCCCACTTGTCTGGACTGGTCTAGCAGGACCATATGGAAGATGACATTTTACTTACTAGTTCATGTCTTTTCCTTGAGTCCTACTAGACCAGTCCAGGGTCTGCCCCTGAAACTGTATTTGCTCTTATCTTCTGCTGTGATAATCTTGGGTCTGCTCTCATTTTTATTCTTGGCTCTGCAGGCTAATCATCTACTGTCAGCCTTATATGTTATGCTTTCCTGTACATAGTTCTCTACTGTTGATCACTCACTGTTGCCCATGTTTTGAGGTTGTGTGAGTCTTTCTGTGTTTCTCTCATATGCTTTGGGACGACTACTGAAGGGACCTCTGGTGGCTGAGGCGAATAGAGGCATGGGAGTGATGTCATTGAGACCTGGACTTCTCATTGGTTCTTAGTCTCCACGAATCTGCTGGTAGGGGAACATAACTCACTTGTATGGACTGGTCTTGCAGGACTCAAGGAAACGACATGAACTAATAAGTAAAATGTCACCCTGTACATGTTTGTCTGCTTTTATGTTTGTTTAATCTACATGTCTAATAATGTGTATTTTTTGTTTGTTTCAGATTACTTGCTCTCTAACAATCACGTAAATTCTATTATTGTCCACAAATTTGACTTTTCGGATGAAGAGATTATGGCTTATTATATATCATTCCTGAAAACTCTTTCCTTGAAACTTAACAGCCACACGGTGCATTTCTTTTACAATGAGGTAAGTGTTGCAGCTAGTGCTCCCATATATAAACTAAAAATTGTTCTTTAGTTTGTGTCTATAGCTATGAAATAAAAGAATTTACAGCTACAATTTGATCCATTATTAAGATAACATACTACATGCCAGGCATGCTTAGCATTTTTCTCATAGTTACCAATAGGAAAACCCCTTTTTGTGCATTTTCTCTAGAATATTTGAGTAGTAGACTCTTTCCATTTTAGCCATAAATGCATTTCTTATCTTAGTTTTTTCATTATGGGTTCGATTTTCCAAGTTTTATGGTCATGAAGAAAGTAGATAATTAGCATATTTTCAGTGAGCCTTTCTGCTCAGGTAAGATTGCTGAAAATGAACATACAAGTTTAAATTGTGAACTTATTTGTTTAAATTTATACCTGCTCTTTGTGGTCCAACTTGGCGAATTAACTGTTAATCAGGTGAGTGCCAGTTACGTACTGAAACTAAATAAACAAAACCACCCCACTGAGCTGCCAGTCCATGAGACATGTGCATATTTCCCATACCCTCCTGTCCCTTGCTGCTGCTGGGCTCAGATATTTATTTCATTTTCTTTGTTGTAAATTCTGCTGCGAAATCTAGTGACTGAACCATATAGCTTTCTTAATGGTTGTTTATGTATAGTGATGCTTAGTGACTGAACTGTGTAGTTTGCTTCTGGTTGCTTTGTTTAGTTTCATTTCTTTAAAACTGCGTTTTATATTGTCTTTTTGTAGTTCAGAGCAAAGCAGTTCACAACGCTAAAAAGATAGTGAAGGCAGCAAAACAAAGGGAAATGGGTGGCAAGATGATGCCAAATGCATTCTGAGGCTTTTGGATTCTAATTATCTTGAACTCAGATTATGGGGAAGAGGAAGGCAAAGAGCAATGGTCTGCTTCTTCCGAAAACTATGCTATAATGTGATTAAATGGATGCTGATCTTCAGGTGATAACATCTTGTCTAGATGCTGGGCCTGCTGAGGGTGGGGGAATATGTCTCCAGTTGAGGAGCTCAGCTCTACATTGAGCCTAGGTAGCGAACCACCCCTACTTCTTCAACATTGTGGAGAAGTTTCCATGTCAAGTTTCCACTGGTAGCCAACAAGGCCCTTCCTTTTCCTTATCGTTCCTCCAGTTCAGTCCTCTACCTCTGGGTTGTCAATCTCCTCCTGCAGCTAGGAGACTGGTATGTCAGAATGATGACATCACTGGATATAGCCTGCTGCACTCCCACTTGCATCCCAGTGTAACCAGTCTCCTTGCAGCAGGAGGTCTTGACGAGCCTTAGGGAGAGGCTCTCTGGAGGAATGGATAAGGAGCCAGGAGGTTTTTAGGATAATTCAGTGGGTTGGAATTAATTCTGAGCAGTGCCCTTTAAAAAAAAAAAAAAAAAAAACCCAACCCCCCCCCCCCAAAAAAAACACAGAGACAAAAAAGATCAAACAGGAAGAAAGGCTTTCTTCATCCCTGCCTTGCCGGTACTGGGGTTTTTCTTCCTGGGGGGGTTCTGACTCAAGCCTTCGAGTTCTACCCCCCCCCCCCCCCTGCTTGGCCCAGAAGTCTCACCTCCCTGACTTTACAGGGGTGAGCCCTTCTTTAACGCTGTGCATAGCGGAGCTGCAGTCCTTCTGTTCTGTGGCTGCTCCGGTAGCTGTTCTTCACAAAGCACGGTGGTTTAAGGGCCCGGGGTTCCAGGCGTTGGCAGCGGTGCTTTGGGGAGTGGCAGACCGCACCGGTAAGTGTTTCCCCGGTGTCCGGCTGCTCATTTTGTTCAGGCTGCCCTGATTCAGGTACACAGGGCCGCCGCGGTGCTTTTGGCGCCCTTTTTTTCCCGTTGCGGTTTGCATTCCTGGCGGCCATTTTTGAGCCGCGATGCAGCCGCGTGGCAGCTGATCATCTCCCGTTTTTCGGGTCGGGGCACTGCTGCGAGTTATTTCTTTGATTTTTTTGATTTCTTTTGTTTGCCTTTGTTTTCCTTTGGTTTGATTTCTTTCTGGTGGGCCTTATTTTCCGTTCTGCGTGGCTTCCGTCTGTTCAGTCAGCCCTTCGTCTTCAGGGGGGGGGCCTTCATTTTTCTTGTGTGTGGGAGCTAATTCGTTCAAAAAAACAAAAAAAAAACAAAAACAAAAAGACATATAGCCTTATAGATAGTACAGATCTGGTAGCCTACGGCCCAGCCAGAGCCAACAGTTTCTGGGGAAGTTTGGTTCTCTCTTAATGGCTGCCCGGCCTCAGTGCCTCGTGTGTGGCACTAGGAGGGGCACGGTCGCTGACACCGGAGTGTGCAGGGGCTGTGCTGCCCTGTCTTCAGCGGTGGAGCTTCAAATGGAAGCCCATGACTCCCCGGAGGCGCAGGGAGCGCCTGCTGGGGTGAGCGCTGCTTCCCCACGGGCCTCGGCACAAGAACACGACTTGGAGGTACTGCCGGGGCCCTCCGGTGAACCCTTGCCGCCTCAGGCATCCGGTCTCAGCGGCTTCAGTCCTGAGTTTGTTCTTCTTATGCATCAGGCTTTTTGCCTGCGGCAGCAGGGGAAAAGACCGTGCTCCGCCTCTCCGGCGTCCTGGCCTCCGCGGGTAGTGGCGGAAGGAGGGGTGAGTGCGGATTTGTCCACACCGAAGCAAGCGCGGCTTTCTGACCCGGTGGAGGTCTCATGGCTAGAGGCCTCGGATCCGGATTGGGATCCTGAGGAGGGATCGCAGGACCTGGAGGAAGGTGAGATCATTCGGGTATTCCGCAGAGAAGAGTTGGCTGCTTTGATTTCAGAGACCTTGCAGATGTTGAACCTTGCCCCGCCAGCGGCGGTGGAGGACGATGTGGAGGATCCTGTCATCCAGGCGGTTCGACAGACGCAGGTGGTGTTTCCTGTGCACCGGGTGGTTGAGAAGATGATTCAGGACGAATGGGATAAGCCGGAAGCAGGACTCCGGGGCATTCGTACTTTGAATCGGTTATATCCTTTGGCGGATTCCGCTAAAGACAGATTCCGGGCTCCGCAGATAGATGTGGTGGTGTCCGCTGTTACGAAGAAGACCACCATTCCCGTTGAGGGCAGTGCGGCCTTGAAGGATGCCCAGGACCGTAAGGTTGACGGTCTACTTAAGCAGGCCTTTGAAGCGGATTCTCTTTCACTTCAGGCTTCCATCTGCGGGGCCTGGGTAGCCAGGGCGTGTTTGCGCTGGGCCCAATGGTTGCGCCAATCCTCGCACGTTGACCTAGAGGAGGTGAAAGAGCTGGACCGCTTGGAGTCCGGCGCAGCCTACCTTGCAGATGTGCATTACGATTTAATTAGGGCGCTGGCCAACAGCACGGGGTCGCTGGTGGCTCCCCGTCGCTCCTTATGGCTGCGCAATTGGGCCGTGGACGGCCCTTCTAAGTCCCGTCTCAGCAAGCTTCCATTTAAGGGCGGTTTGCTGTTTGGGGAAGATTTGGATAAGTTGGTGAAGGACCTGGGTGAGTCTAAGGCGGGTTGTCTGTCCGAGGACAAACCGAAACGGATCAAGGCTGGCCAAGGTGTTCGGGGTCAGTTTCGGGATTTCAGAAGATTCCGTTCGACGCGGCCCGGTGCCTTCCAGAGAGGGCGGTTTCCCTCTAGAGGCCAGGGTTTTCGGGGAGCGAATAGAGGCTTCTCTTCCGTCCCGGCATCCACTTCCCGTAAGTCCCAATGAGGCGAGGCGGGTCCCGGCGGGGGAGTCTCCCATTGGCGGTCGGCTTCGAGGGTTTCTTTCCGCCTGGACCCACATCACCTCAGACCGGTAGGTGTTGGATATTATTCAACACTGCTACGCGCTGGAGCTGGCCCGGCCCGTACGGGACTCCTTTGTCATGTCTCCTTGCCGGGGTCCCGCGAAGACAGCGGCGGTTTGCGAAACCTTGCAATGGCTCCTTCGCTTGGGAGCCGTGGTGGAAGTCCCAAAGGTCGATTACGGCATGGGTCGCTACTCCATTTATTTCGTGGTGCCCAAAAAAGGGGGGCAATTGCGACCCATACTCGACCTGAAAGGGGTGAACCCGGTGCTTGCGGGTGCCGCACTTTCGAATGGAAACGTTGCGGTCGGTCATAGTAGCGGTGCGACGCGGAGAATTCTTGACGTATCTAGACCTGTCAAAGGCGTACTTGCACATTCCCATTCGGGAAGCTCACCAGCGTTTCCTGCGGTTCGCCCTCCCCTGGGGCCACTACCAATTTCGGGCATTGCCGTTCGGCCTGGTGACGGCGCCGCGGACCTTCACCAAAATTATGGTGGTGGTGGCGGCGGCGTTGCGCAAAGAAGGTATTCTGGTCCACCCTTACCTAGACGATTGGTTGATTTGAGCCAAGTCCGCGGAGGAGAGTCTCCGGGTGACGGGCAGGGTGGTGCAGTTCTTACAGGAGCTGGGTTGGGTGGTCAACCCGACCAAGAGCCGTTTGCAGCCCACCCAGGAACTCGAATACCTGGGTGTCCGGTTCGATACATGCAGGGGGCAAGTGTTTCTGCCGCGCAAACGGGGCCGAGGGGTTGCGGACTCTGGTGCGGCAGTTTCGGTCGGTGCCAGCGCCATCGGCGTGGGATTATCTCCGGGTGCTGGGCACCATGGCGGCAACGTTGGAGGCAGTGCCTTGGGCCAGGTTTCATATGAGGCCTCTCCAGAGAGCACTGCTCCGTCGTTGGTTGCATCAGACCGATTCGTTGAGCATGCGTCTCCCGTGCCCGGGCAAAGTTCGGCAGTCCTTTCGTTGGTGGCTTCGCCCTTCGTCGCTGGCGGGCGGCTTGCCGCTGGAGCAGCCGGAATGGCTGCCGTTGTTGACGGATGCCAGTCTGGGGGGTTGGGGAGCCCACTGCGGGAGTCAGTTTGCACAGGGGCTTTGGTCTCCCCTAGAGGCCTCGTGGGCGATCAATCGCCTGGAGCTTCGCGCAGTGTTCGGGCCCTTCAGGCATTTGAGGACTTGGTGCGCGGTCAGCCCGTGCGAGTTCTCTCCGACAACTCAGCGACGGTGGCGTACATCAACCGACAGGGCGGCACCGGGAGTGCCGCGATGGAGGCCGAGGCGATGAGTTATTCGCGTGGGTAGAGCTTCACTTATCCGCGATATCGGCAGCGCACATTGCCGGCAAAGACAATGTCACCACGGACTTCCTCAGCAGAGTGCACGTGGATGCGGGGGAGTGGGAACTGCATCCCGCGGTTTTTCGTCAGATAGTTTGGCGCTGGGGGACTCCGGTCATGGATCTCATGGCGACCTTTCAGTCGGCCAAAGTCGGCCATTTCTTCAGCAGACTATGGGAGTGGATGTCGGAGGGCATCGACGCCTTGCTTCATCAGTGGCCGTCGGACGGCCTCCTCTATGTCTTTCCACCCTGGGCGTTGATAGGGTGATTCAGAGGATCGGGGCGCATGCAGGCCGAGTGCTGTTGGTGGCACCCGATTGGCTGAGGCGTCCCTGGTATGCGGACCTGATACGTCTCTTGGATAGAGAGCCTTGGCGGCTGCCGGCGAGGTCGGATCTGTTGCTCCAGGGGCCCTTCCTCATGCCTCAAGTGGATCGGTTCTCGCTTACGGTATGGCCCTTGAGAGGGCTAAACTCATGAAGAAAGGCTACTCGTCGGCGGTTGTGGCTACTTTACTTCGGGTGCGTAAGCAGTCGACCTCTTTGGCGTATGTGCGGGTCTGGCGTGTTTTTGAGGATTGGTGTTCGCAGCGTCAGGTTAGGCCAGGCTCGGCTCCCATCCCGTTGGTCTTGGATTTTCTGCAGGACGGCTTTGACAAAGGTCTTGCTGCCAGTTCCTTGCGCGTTCAGTTGGCGGCCCTTTCCTGCTATCGGGGCAAGATCCAGGGCGTGCCGTTGGGGGCTCATCCTGACGTCAGTCGTTTTCTGAAGGCGGTCACTCGGGTACGCCCGGCACGCCGGGTGTGCGTTCCCCCGTGGGATCTGAATCTCGTTCTCACGGCTCTGGCCGAACCCCCCTTTGAGCCCTTGTGTCGTGCGTCGCTGAAAGATATGACGCTCAAGACGGTGTTCCTGGTAGCGATTTGTTCCGCGCGGCGAGTTTCGGAACTACAGGCGTTGTCGTGCCGGGAGTCCTTTCTGTCTTTTTCTAGAGAAAAGGTGGTCTTGTGTCCGGTCCCGTCCTTTCTGCCTAAGGTGGTATCTCCCTTTCATGTGAACCAGGCAGTGTGTTTACCCGTTCTGGGGTCCTTGGGGGCGGCGACTCGTATCGCGGTCTTCGGCGTCTCGACGTGAAGAGAGCCTTGCGTCAGTATTTGCGGGCCACGGAGTCCTTCCGCCGGTCTGAGCGATTGTGCTGTACGGCGGAGCTCGCAAGGGCGAGGCGGCGGCTAAGGTGTCCATCGCCCGCTGGCTTAAAGAAGCAATTGCATCCGCGTATTTGCTTCAGGGTCGTGTTGTGCCTCTGGGGCTGAGCGCGCATTCCACCAGGGCGCAGGCGTCGTCTTGGGCGGAGCATAGCTTGGTTCCCCCGGGAGACATTTGTAGGGCGGCGACTTGGTCGTCTGCATACATTCAGCAAACATTACCGACTGGATGTTGCTGCGGCTTCGGATGCTCGTTTTGGCTCGGCTGTTTTAGTTGATTACTGCTCTGGTACATCCCAGAGGTAGAGGACTGAACTGGAGGAACGATAAGGAAATGATAATTACACTTACCTGGTAATTGTAGTTCCTTGAGTGACGACAGTTCAGTCCTCCTTCCCGCCCGGATGTTTCTAAGAGGTTTCAGGTTTGGTGGCGTGCCGAAGAGTGTTACAGGTGAGTCTGGATTCCTTCATTTCCTTTGTTTGTCCCTTCCTCAAGGGCAGGGCAGGGCAGGTGGTAAGAGAGCCTGGTCGGAAGGGGTGGATTGTTTGTAGTGAGGATGTTATTCTGTTTAGCTACTTATTTGTTGCTCCTTTGAGTCTGCTTTGTTATAGTTCACACTGGGATGCAAGTGGGAGTGCAGCAGGCTATATCTAGTGATGTCGTCATTCTGACATACCAGTCTCCTAGCTGCAGGAGGAGATTGACAACCCAGAGGTAGAGGACTGAACTGTCGTCACTCAAGGAACTACAATTACCAGGTAAGTGTAATTATCATTTGGAGTGATTGCAACTGAAGGATGAGGCTTCTGCTGGTGTGTACACAGACAGAATCGCCTAGATGTGCAGGGTTTGCATACCCTGCCTGAGCGATTGGAGAGTTTGGGTGAATTTGCATGCCGTATCTGTTACAAGAGTCTTCTCCATCTATTCATAGAGCTTCTGTGCTGACTGCAGTAGTCTATACGCTGCTAACTAGGTATCTTCTATATTACTTTAGATGACATTTGGTTTGTTAATCATCTGGAAAAAATATTGTTTGATTCAATTGTTCAGATTGCGGAATTTTCTTGGGCTCTGTTAGTTAGCTGAAAGAGCATGAAGAGAATTATAAGTGGTCCAGGCAGTGAATCAGGTGGCTTCTCTACAAGCAGTGGGATCTAACTATTTTAAGGAAAGCCTGCATAGTCACAAGTTGGAGAAGTTGGAAAAAGTTAATAGAAGTATGAATTTACAACTATTGGATTTCCCTAAGACTAGATTGCTGCTACCTAATAAATTTATAGAAAATATTTTTGAAGTTTGTGTTGCAGATTTCAAATAAGAAGTCTGTTGGGATATCTAGGACTTATTCTGCATCACAAAATAGGTGTGAACAAGAAGATGAAGGGAGAAGCTGTTTACTGGTGTAAGAGGGCATAGCAACTACAGACACGGTGGTGACCCTTTGCTCCAAATTAGATAAAGAGCCATATATTCAGAAGTTCCTTTAAAAACCCTTCTTCCTCACTCCATTCCCAAGCTTCCTTTTACCTTTACTATGTAAGTAGGCCCCCCTTGGGCATATTGCAGCACTCTTCTCATCCTGTGCTGTGGTGTTTAAGCTTCCCATGGCACATTGCAGCACTTTTCGGTGTGACAGTGGCAGTGGAGTTTGGGTTTCTCACGTGGTAATGTTGCACTCCATTATGCATAGCTTTGTTTGCACATGTAGTTTACTCAAGATATATCTTGTCACTTATCTGATTTTTTTTTTTTTTTTTTGGGTAACCATAAAATTGGATAGAGGGAGAACACTAGATGAGATACTTTAATCTTAGCAAGGCTTTTGACACCGTTCCGCATTGTTGACTTATAAACTTTATATGTGCTCTTGGAATGGAGTTTTAAAGTGACTGAGTAAGAAAGCAGTTGAGTGGGAGACACCAGAGGATGGTAGTAAATAGAGTTCAATCTGATGATAGGGGTGTTGCTAATGACGTACCTCAGGGATTGGTCCTTGGTCCTGTTCTTTTTATTGCAGAAGGTCTGTTGGGAAAAGATGTTTCTTTGCAGATTATTTTATTTTTATTTTATTTTATTTATTTACATTCTCTTATATACCGCGCTATTCTGCATCAGTGCGGTTTACATTGAACAAATTGAAATTACATTGAACAGGGCATTATAACTTGGAGATAACTATTTTACAGGGAACATGGGCTATGGAGGGTTAAGTGGCTTGCCCAAGACCACAAGGAGCACCTGTGGGACTAGAAACCCCAGTCCTTCCGGCCCAAGGTTGCTGTCCTCTAGTGGGATTTGAACCCCCGACCTTCTGGCCTGAAGTACCTTGCCCCAACCACTAGGCCACTCCTCCACTCCAAAATGATACCAAAATCTACAACAGGGTAGACACACTGGAAGGTGTGGATAGCATGAGGAGGGATCTAGCAGAGTTTGAAGAATGAGCAAGAATTTGGCAGTTAAAATTTAATGCTTAAAAAAAATAAAGTAAGGTTATGCATTTGGACTGCAAAACCCAATAGAGTGGTACAATATAGGGGGTGAAGTACTTCACTTGGAGATTTTGATCTCTTGCAGAATTTTCTGGTGCCTCAATTTTCTGATGTAAAATTTGAATGTTTTAACATGGCATCCTCCCTCCCCAAGATAAGTTAAGCTTCAGTTCCACATCAGGTTCACTGTTTAATGGACTGTGGTCTTAAATTCATTAATTTTAGAGAGGGAGCCCTGCAATTTTCTCACAGAATTCTGCAGCTGGCCTGAAAGAGAGTGTTCCAAAAGCACCAGTCTATCCCATAAAACCTGAAAATTTAAAACTCTCCAGCCTTGCCAAAGGAGCCCTAGCTCGAGCCTCCTAAGACTTGATCACAGCACCAGATTCCTCTGATTGCTTCATATATTGAGCTGTTGGTGGCATCCTCTCTGTGGATTTTGAAATAAACGATTACATTACACAATGCCTGCTTGAACACTGTTTTTATTATTTTGTTGGTAGGAGAGGAAACTGTGTACTAACTGAATGCTTTCTCTGAATTCCATTGCAGCAGTTCTGATTTTTATATAGGAGATGTATCAAAGCTTACAGATTTACACAAATGCTTTCTAACCTTGAAGTATAACCTCTTATCTTATTCGCATGTAAGTTCCTGCAGATAGTCATGCTACATGCTTGACTAGGTTCATTAATTAGTCTGAAGCCCTTGAAAGCTAACAAGTCAGCAGTTTATTTCTTAGATTTTTTTTTAGCTTTTCAGTTTCTGGCTAACCTTTCCACAGTCGTCCTCCCTATCTCCCCTTTTCTTGGTCATTAGATTCACTCGGGATCTCATACTGTCATCTCCATCAGTCTCTGCATTTCACCTTTTAGTCCATCATAACCAGATACTTCATAGAAGCATGATGACAGAAAAAAGATCACATGGCCTATTTAGTCTGTCCTTCCATATCAATCACTGCAATGATCCCCTTTTTTCCTTTAGAGATCCTCTTTGTTTCTCCCATGTTTCTTTGAATTCAGATACTGTCCTCATCTCTACCACCTCCACTGGGAGACTACTCCATGGATCTACCACTCTTTCTGTAAAGAAATATTTTGCATATCACTCTTGAATCTATCCCCTTTCACCCTCATCCCATATCCCCTCGTAGCAGAGCTTGCTTTCAATTGAATGATGCTCTCTCCTGTGCATTTATGCCATGGGAGGTATTTAAACATCTCATTCATATCACCTCTATCCCGCCTTTCCTCTAAGGTGTACATATTAAGATCCTTAAGTCTGTCCTCATATGCTTTATAATGAAGACCACTAACCATTTTAGTAGCCACCCTCTGTACCGACTCGATCCTGTTTATATCCTTTTGAAGATGTGGTTTCCAGAATTGCACACAATACTCCAAATGAGATCGCACCAAAGACTTATACAGAGGCACTATCGACTCCTTTCTTCTGCTGGCCATTCCTCTCCCTGTGCACCCAAGCATCCTTCTAACTTTTGCTGTCACCTTTTCTACCTGTTTAGCTACTTTAAGATCATCAGACACAATCACGCCTAGGTCCTGTTCTTCTTTAGTAGACAAAAGTACTTCACCCCCTTTACTATACTGCTCCCTTGGATTGCTGCAACCCAAATGCATGATCTTGTATTTTTTAAAATTAAATATCAGCTGCCAAATTCTAGACTGTTCTTCAAACTTAGCTAGATCCCTTTTCATGTTATCTACACCTTCCTGAGTGTCTACTCTATTGCAGATTTTGATATCATCCGCTAAGAGGCAAACTTACCCGATAGCCCTTCCGTTATATCACTAACAAAGATGTTAAAAAGAATCTGACCAAGGACAGATCCCTGGGGCACACCACTGGTAACCTCCTTCTCCTCAGAGTGAGCTGCATTTACCTGTACCCTTTGTCGCCTCCCACTCAAGCAATTTCTAACCCATGCACTAACTTTAGGGTCCATCCCTAGGGTGGTCAGTTTAAAGGTCGCCTGTGCAGAATGGTGACAAAGGCTTTACTGAAATCTAAATACACCACATTTAGGGCTTTCCCTCGGTCCAACGCCTTGGTCACCCAGTCAAAGAAATCAATCATATTTGTCTGACAAGACCCCTACCTCTAGTGCTTTCATGCTGCCTCAGATCCAGTAATCCGTTGGACTCCAGAAAACTCACTATTTTCTTTTCCAACAGCCCTTCCAATAATTTATTCACCACCAAGGTTAAACTAACCGGCCTGTAGTTTTCAACCACATCCTTACTTCACCTTTTGTGTAAAGGGACCACATTGTGCCCCTCTCCAGGTCTCTGGCACCACTCCTAATTCCAACAAAGCATTGAAATGGTCAGTCAGTGGAGCTACTAGAACATCCCCAAGTTCCCACAGTATTCTTGGGTGTATCCCATCTGGTCCATTGGCTTTGTCTACTTTAAGTTTAGGGCTAGGGCTCTTCCTTGGTCCAACTCCCTGATCACCCAGTCAAAGAAATCAATCAGATTTGTTTGACAAGACCTGCCTCTGGTGAATCAATGCTGCCTCATCCGCTGAACTCCAGAAACCTCACTATTTTCACTTTCAGCAGCGCTTCTAATAATTTACTCACCACCGACGTTAAGCTAACTGGCCTGTAATTTTCAACCACATCCTTGCTTCCGCTTTTGTATAAAGGGACCACATGTGCCTCTCTCCAGTCCTTTGGCACCACTCTTGACTCGGAGGCATTGAAAAGGTCAGTCAGTGGAGCTGCTAGAACATCCCCAAGTTCCCTCAGTATTCTAGTGTGTATCCCATCCAGTCCCATCGCATTGTCTACTTTAAGTTTAGCTAGTTTCTCACGAACACAGTCTTCTGAAAATTGTTCAAGATGCCCCTCACTTCTGTTCCTGTTTGTGGGTGTTTTCTGAGGTCCTGCTTCCTGGTTCTTCATCTCTGAACACAGAACAGAAATATTTGTTAAGCAATTCCGCTTTATCCTCATCAGCTTCTACACAGTCCTTCCTTTCACCCCTGAGTCTGACAATACCACTTTTGCCCTTCCCCTTCACACTAACTTATCTGTAAAATGTCTTATCCTCCCATTTTATTGCATTGACCATTTCCTCCTCTTTTTGAATCTTTGTTTTCCTGACTACTTTACTGTGATCTCTTGTATTTCATGAAGGCCTCCCTCTTTTTCTTCATCTTTTAAGCTACTTCTTTCGAAAACCATAGCGATCTCCTTTTCCCTTTATTTTACCTTTTTCTTTTTTAATTTTAAAATTTTTATTGATTATCTTCAATAGGTAAAGTACATCACTTTCCATTCTATAGTTCATCTCCATAAAACAACATCACTTAACATCTATAAAACAGCTTGTAACCTTGCACCTAAACAGGTTCCATACAATCTCTCTTTCCATCCCTTACCTCTAAACTGCCATCCTTACTATGTTCTTTACCCTCCCCCCTATCTTCCTTCCCCTGACCCCCCCCTTCTGCCCCCACCCAAACCCTACCTCATTTATCCTCCCCCGCTACCCCCTTCTTCCCCGTCCTCCATCTTAACCATCTCCAGACCCCCCCCTCATTTCTCCATTTACTCCCCCCTGCCTCATTTATCCCCCGTTATTTTATACATGAGATAAATATTTGACAATCTCTTTGCATAACTGTCCATAGATGGGCATCATTCTATTCCAGTACCACACTATTTCACATCTTGCTGCCGTAACACAATACCAGATAATGTTCCACTCCCCTTCCCACTGCCCATCCTTCTTTTGCAGGAGACACATCTCCAGGAACAAGCAGGAATGAGTCTTCACGTATGGGCACGTCGGTACCGACGGAGTCTGCGCGGGAACGCTTCCCAGCGTCCAATCAAAGAGCTTTTGGAAGCATCCCACCACGCCTGCGTGCTGCCTTCCCACCTTTCCCAACAGCCTCTCCTCAGTTTTCGTTTTTCCGCGGAGTCGGCAGGACGTCCTCCTGTCACCGCAGAAAATTCTTATTTTTTATTTTTATTTTTCTTGTGGTCACGGCTGTCTTCTCGACGCCACCGGTACCGCCGGTGTTTTCTTTTCCTTTCTTGTAAAATTGTCCTTTTCAACGGGATATTTTTTCTTCATAGTGTCCCACGGGGTCTTAGGCCTTTCAGGCCTCCCCTATTTTTCCTTCATGGAACCGCCAGACACTTTCTCCAAGAAATGTTCAGACTGTGGCGGTACAACTTTATTTTTAGACCCTCGAAGTCGGTGTCTAACCTGCTTGGGTCCTGACAACAGTTTGGTGAGAAGACATCTTCAACATCGAGAATCCCTCGATACACGGTTGCCCTCCAACTTCGGGGCACCGTCCCCTTCTTCTTCCACTTTGAATCAGGTAACCCACAAACAGTCTGTTAAGACTAGCCAGTTCTCGAGTGGTACATCTCATGCACAGCATGTAGACAGCTCCGGCTTTGCCCTCGATGGCCTCCTGGCTTCAAAACCCTGGCGGCAGTCTTCGGTCTCCAAAGCATATAAGGGGTTTCAGGTTGTTCCTGGGGTTCACCCCCCACAGAACATACCTGAGCCATGCACGGTGGTGGCATACGCTTCGAGCGGTACCAATACCCCTGCATCGGCACTGGTGTTGGATGAAACACTCCTCACCAGGGATCATCATCTGGCCTCCTCGGTGCCTTCGGGACCGATGGATACGTCCCAGATTGATTTTCCATTATCGGTTCCAACACCGATACTGCCACTGACATCGGTACCCTCCAGATGTGCATCGACAGCCTCACTTCCTTCGATGCCAAGTCTGGAATCGATCTCCAGTTTGGAGGACTGGGTACCGACTCGCCTTGGTACAGGCTCGGTTCCCCTGAGGCCGCTTGAGTTGCCACTGGTAGACCTTCATTCACCGGTATCGGACACGGTACCGAAGTCTTCATTACCCTTCCATGCTTCGCTTCTCAGGCTCCTTGCCCTCGATGCCGAGTTTGGAATCCATTTCTAGTCTGGAAGACTGGATACCAATAGGTTTTGGTACCGACACCGATCGATACCGGTGGCTCGGTACCGAGGATAGCAGCCGGAGGTTTTTGGTTCCCTCGGTACCGATTGAAGTGTCACCGATGACTACTCCGATGTCTTTGTCGAGCCCGACTCAGACATCGGTACCGGTATTGACTTCAATAGCATCGTGGCAAACTCCTACCATGCTTTTTTCAACAGCATCGCTCCATTCTATACCAAGCTTGGAGTCGATACCTGGCATGGACAATGTGGTAAGGACAGTTGCTGCTCCTGACAACCAGTCCAAGCAATCATCCCTTAAGCATTCCACACTGCACCCTGCAGGATCTTCTATTCCTATATATTTGGATAACTCTGTGGGTGCTCAGGCTAGTTCTTTAGATCTAACCTGTCCAAGGGAGATTCCTGTTTGGGATCCCTCTTTTCAGAGTTTCCTCCTGGATATAGCAAGATCCCTTGCCATTCCTATTCCAGGACATGATCCTGCACCAGGCTCTGTTTCTACCAAAGCAAAGGACAACATAATGCTTCCTTTGCATCATTCCTTGCAGGATCTCCTTCTAGGAATGTGGGAAACACCTTTAAGGGTACCCCCACCTCCCAGGGCAACTGATCTTTTATATCAGGTGCCCCCCTCTCCAGGGTTTCAAAAGACTCAACTTCCTCATCATTCCATAATAGTGGAATCAGCAATGAGGCGGATAAAGAGTAAGAAAAAGCACTCTTCTTATCCGCCAGGTCGTGAGTTTAAGACACTAGATGCCTTTGGACGTCAAACCTTCCAGACATCTATGCTTTCTGCAAGAATTCTCTCATATATTTTTTATATGAGTCTTTCTCTTGAGGAGGTCACAAAGCAATTACATCTTTTGACTCCTTTCCTTCCAGTTTCCAGGAGTACAGACTATTCCTCGCTGCTTAAGCATATCCAGAATATCTCTTGGTTTCTTTCTCGTGCTTCCCTAGACTCTTTTGAGTCTGTTAGCAGGACTTCTGCTATAGCTATAGGGGCACGACGTAGAGCCTGGCTCCAAGCTTCAGATTTGGCCAAGTGGGCACAACAACGGCTGGGACATACTCCTTGCACTGGAGAAAATCTTTTCAACAAGGAGTCTTTACGTCAGGTTACTCAGTTGTCCACTGATTTACCTGTTCCTAAGGGTTCTTCTACACCTTCTTCTGTCCCAGTAGGTAGGAAATGTCCTACCAAACTTTCTTCCCACAGGAGAAGAAGGTTTTATTCCTCACTTGCCCATCATACAGGGGAGGCATCGTCCTGGTCTGAAGAATCCAATCTCTCACCAGGCTCAGCAAACCCGTCCTCTGCAGGGTTTCTGATCAGTCATCATCAGATGATTGTGACCCTTGGGGTTAGAATCTACAATTGCTTCTTCTCAACAGAGGCGATCCATTACTCATTCTAACCCCTACACATGGATCTCTTTCCAAAAGACATCCATTTTTTCTATGAGCTGTCAGAATGTTCATGCCTATAAGTCACAGGTTTCTCCTCTTCTCCTGCCAGAGAAAGAGGTCTGACCACTATCAAATGATAGTTCCTGTGCCAGCATGTATTTTTCCTTTCTATAGACTTACTACTTGGTAAGTCTTCTTCAGCTCTATTCTCTTCTTCAGCTCTATTCTCTTCACCCTCTTACCACTGTAAGAGCGGAATTACTTACTGGAGGGTTTTTCTTCAGCCTCTCTAGGTTTGTCACTTTCCAGTGCGGAGTTTTCCTCCCTGAGTTTCCTCCCCTGTCTCAAATTTACTTTAAGGCAGCTTATCAGACATGTCCAGAGTTTTCTACTTCTGTTCTGTCTGTTCTTTCTGGTTTTAAACAGTAATATTCTTTCTGCTGTCTTGCTAGCAGCTGCCTATGCAGGAGCCTTAATGTTTGGTCCACTGGTTCTTGCCCACAAACAACCAGATTTGTCCTCTAACATTCTATCTGGTCTTAGTAGTGGCTCCAAGTCAGTGTTTTTCATCTATCTTGGAGATTATCCCACTACAAGTTTTCTGGGTTGGTCTTCTATTTCTGCCATCTCCATTCCCCTGGATTTGGCAGCATAGTGGGCTGAGATACTGGCTCTAGCAGCCAGTCCTATCTCCTCATTCTCCTGCATCATGCTCTCTGCAATTCTACAGAGAAGCTTTCCACTATGGGCCCTTGCTAGAGAGCATGGGTTTTTTTTCTCCAACAGCTATCTTAGATGGTTGGAAAAGGCTTCAGTCATGTCTCCCATGACTAGAAGGTTCTCCCTTCTTTTACTATCTCCTTTTGCCATAAAGGACATAGGCCTTCTCTTACCTAAGGGCTTAAGAAGTTGCCAATTCCCTGCTTGGGAATGCTATGGACCAAATCAGGGATATGCTCTTTCTCCTTGCAGCTTGTCCTCATGGTAAGAACGCATGATACTTTTTGCCCTTAAGCAGGTCAACATGGTACCTCATCCTTATCTGTCTTCTGTCTACTTACCATGCTAGAGTCTTGGATGACTCGGGACTTGCTGGCTACAGATTGATATTATCCTCTGTTTTTCATATAACCATCCTCGTTATTTCACTAGCTAGCATCCTTGCGGATCATAACCAGAGGGAATAGATTCTCTATATATCTTCTCAAGTAGGTTGCACCTCGTTATTAGATGAATCTTTCCTCTCCACATGTCCTATGTGAATACCATGCTGTAGGCATATATCTGTCTGTTTAATTACAGACACCCATATTTAGGCCTACATATTCATATTTATCTTTTGTGTGTATTTTATGCCCTTCCATATCTCACTATAGATATATTCTTATGTCTATTCACATATCTATATCTATCTATCTATGTATGTATATATATATGTATATGTATCTGTCGAGTTATTTCATTATAGATAGATATGTCTCCACATACTTATCTATCTCACTGTCTATGCTCATATAGCTATCTGTTTCTGACAGAGGGGTTTTACCCATACCTCTCCTATTCAGCAGGTTTGGGATTCTACACACACAACCACTCCTGTGGTAGTCAACAACTTTTATACCATAACCTAAGGGTTTAGGTACCTCTGAAGCTCTCCGTACCTAATATCTCTCCTAGCTTACCCCAGTTAGGAGAGATATTGTGGATCTTCAGTTAATCACAGGCTTTAACGCCTCAGGCATTTGTCCTCTCTCTGGGATACAAGGGGTTCCCATACCCTTTCTCCCCACAAGGACTGTGCCTGTTTGTCCAAATCGGTTAGCCTTTCTCTTTTTGCTCCCAAGAGTGAGTTACTCTGCCGCCAAAAGAGTTTGGCTTTTACCATACAGCTTTTCGCTGAAGGCCCACCGTTTTTGTACTACCCCAGTTTTTCCTACCAGAGGTGCCTGTTACCTTTCAGGATTCTGACCTCCTCTGTTTTCCTACAGGTTTATTACCTCCACTTTTCAGTGAGGTCCTTTTCACGGTTCCTCTACTGGGGTCCCAGTAGATCCATGAACCTCCATACTTCTATGAAATCCTGTTAGCGGAGGTCCATATTGCAATATTCTTTGCAATATCATTGATGACAATCATTATCCACACATGGACTCCTTTTCTGCAGTCCTGTGCTAGGTTAGCTGTTCCTCAGCATCTTCTTTCTTCAACTCCTACCCTCCATCCTCAGGATGCCTGGTGTTGTGGGGGATAGCATGTTCCAACCTATGACATGCTGGGACTCCAGGCATCTCAGCTTGGGAGTCCCCATATATGAAGACTCATTCCTGCTTGTTCCTGGAGATAGCACAGTTACTTACCCGTAACAGGTGATCTCTGGGAACAGCAGGAATAAGTCTTCACAACCCACCCACCTCCCCAGGAGTTGTATCTCTATCTATCTTTCCTTTCCTCTCTCTCTCTCTTTGTCTCAGCTTTAAAACTTAACTGAGGAGAGGCAGTTGGGAAAGGCGGGAAGGCAGCACTCAGGCGTGGTGGGATGCTTCCAAAAGCTCTTTGATTGGACGCTGGGAAGCGTTCCCGCGCAGACTCCGTCAGTACCGACGTACCCATATGTGAAGACTTATTCCTGCTGTTCCCAGAGATCACCTGTTACAGGTAAGTAACTGTGCTTTCCGGGGTCAGCTCGATATTTACACCCACAATTTTACTAATTTTATCCCCAATTTTCCCCCAATAGCTCTGGACCACTGGGCACGACCACCACATATGCATCCATGTGCCCTCTTTGCCACACCGCCTCCAACACTCATTCGTTTTCACTACCCCCGCTTTATACAGCCGCTCCAGTGTGAGATACCATCTACTCAGCACCTTGAACCCATTTTCCCGTAGCGCCGTGGCTATACTGAATTTGGCCACTCTCTCCCACTTCACCCCCAAATCTCTTTCCCACGCTTCCATATAACTCAATGTCCTGTCCCCTCGTGCTATTAACCCTTTATAGATTCGAGATAGTATGCACTTCTGACCCATAGAGCCCAGACATGCCCCCTCGAACCATTCCACTCCCTCCCCCTCACCCTGCCCCCTCTTCATCTCGCTAATCAATGACCCCATTTGCGCATACGCATACCGATCTGTTTCCTGCAACTGATATATATCCCGAATACCATCAAATCCCCGTACCTCCTTCCCCACTAGTATCTGCGACACCTGGCTTAGCCCCTGCCCCTCCCACCTGCTCAATACTGCTCTATTTGGCCCCACCCCCTTTTCACATCACTCCTGCAATGACATAGTATGCGACCACTTCTTACTCCCCACCAACCTCTGTCTACATTGCTGCCAAACAGTTAAGGTATGCACCACAAAGGGATTAACCCCCCTCTCCCCCTTTTCCCCCCAAAGTAACCTTTCTAGCTCTCCGGGGCCAAACTCTGCTGCCTCCATCATCACCCATTGCTTTAATGGCTCTCTTAACCATGCATATATTCCCGTAGCTGTGCCGCTTTCTAGTATAATGCAAAGTTAGGGACCCCCATCCCTCCCTCCATTCCCTGAATTTGCAGTGTCCGTGCCGCCACCCTTGGCTTTTTGCCTCCCCAATAAACCCCTCCACCTGTCTTTGAATCTTTTTTAATACTCCGCTCGATATCACTATTGGTAAAACCTGGAAATAGAACAAGAACTGGGGGAGCAGAATCATCTTAATAATCGCCATCCGCCCTAGCCAAGAATAGTGCCCCCTGCCCCATCTCCCCAACTGTACCTCCAGGCCCCCTAAAAGTTTTTTTATAATTTAGGTCAAAAAGTTCCTCCAGGGTCTTCCCCACCTGCACCCCCAAGTATCTGATTGACCTACTTGCCCACCTAAATGGAAATCGCTGTTGGATCTCCCTCTGTTGTTCCTCCTCCCCTACTACATTCAAGATTTCTGATTTCCCCCAATTGATTCGGAACCCCGCCACCTTCCCATAGTCCTGGACTTCACCCATTATTTCTGACAATGTTTCCCCGGGATTGGTTAGAGTCAACAGAATATCGTCTGCGAAGAGCGACATTCTATACTCTCTTTGCCCCACCCACACCCCCTTTATCTCTTGGCTCGCCTGTATCCTCGCCGCTAGCGGCTCCAACGAGAGCGCAAAGAGCAGTGGCGACAGTGGGCAGCCCTGCCTCGTTCCCCTCCTCAATGGGAAGAACCTTGAGTACCCCCCCCCCCCCCGTTTACCTGCACACATGCTTTAGGACTTGCATACAAAGCTTTTATCCAAGTCCCAAACTCTGTCCCAAACCCCATGACTTCTAACACTGAGAATAGGAATTTCCATGATACCTGATCGAATGCTTTTTCAGCATCCAATGAGACCAGCAGCGCAGGTTCTCCCGCACGCCTTGCTGCTCATATTACATTAAGCACCTTTCTAATATTGTCCATCACTTGCCTTCCCGGGATAAAGCCTGCTTGATCCTCATGCACTAGCTTCCCTAAGATTGTATTTAATCGCGTTGCTAGTATCTTTGCCAATAGCTTCGCATCGTGGTTTAATAGCGAATGGCCTGTAGGACGCACATTCCTGCGGATCTTTCCCTGCCTTATGTATAAGGGTGATACCAGCCCAGCCCATCGTCTCCGCTAGTTTCTCCCCCCGTCGCGTTGCATTAAATACTGTTAACAATGGGTGGAGTAACAGACCCCCAAATTTTTTATAAAAACTCGCCGTCAACCCATCTAGGCCTGGGGCTTTCCCTAGCTTCATCTCCTTAATCGCCCATTGCACTTCCTTTGCCTCGATCTCCCTATCCAGGTTCTGCCGCTCCCCATCCTCCAGCCTTGGCAGCCCCACCTCCCCCATGTACCTGTTGATCGCGTCCTTTGCTCCCTCTGCCTGAGCTGCATATAATTTCTGATATAACGCCACAAATTCTTCTCTGATCTGATGGTCCTCCCTCACTATCCCCCCCACCCGTCCTTTAATCTGGATAATACGATTCCATTCCTTTCTCTTTAACTGCCTAGCTAAATATTTCCCCACCTTCAAAATAACCCTGCTTCAGCAGCTGCATATTATATCTTATCCTCCCCGCCTCCAACGCATTTAATTTGGCCCTCGTTTCCAACACTGCTCCTCTAAATATCCCCCCTCCCCTCTGGGCATCTTTCTCTTCCAGTTCCATGAGTTTACATCTAAGCTGCAATTCCTGCTCCTCCCTCTCCCTTTTTTTTCTCGCCCCCCACTTTATCAATACCCCCCTCACCACTGCCTTAAACGCATCCCAGACCACTCCCTCCTTCACCTCCCCCTCTCCATTCTGCTCAAAGTATTCCGGTATTAACTGTTCCACCTCCCTCACTATCCTAGCATCCTCTAACAGGCCTTCATTGAGCTTCCAGTATTGTCTCCCCTTGCTCTCCCTCCTCACTCTCACCTGAACAACTACTAGTGCGTAGTCCGACCTTGTAATGGGCTCGATTTCCCCTCCCTTGATCCTTCCCGCCAATTCCTTTCCCACCCAAATATAATCTAATCTTGAGTATGTTCCATGTACTGCCGAGAAGAAAGAAAATTGCTGCCTGCCCAGATTCATTAATCTCCAAGCATCTATTAGATCATTCTCCCTTGTAAACCGATAGTATCTCTCTCTATCTGCCCTTCGTCCTTCCCTCTTTCCCGTCATGTCTCTCCCCACCTCCCAAGGCGTGTTAAAGTCCCCTCCACAAATCATTGCCCCATCCCCCATTGTCGCTACCTGCGCCCCTAACTCCTCCGAAAATTCTTTCTGGGATCCTGTGGGTGCATACACATTTACAACACAGAACCACTCCTCCCCTACTTTTACCCTCAATAACAAAAATCTCCCCCCCCTTATCCCTCATCACCATCTGAACTTCCGTTTTGTGCTCTCCATTGATTAATACTGCCACCCCTCCTTTCTTCCTTTCTCGCATATTTGATGCAAAAATGCACTCTCTGTACCCCTTTGGTTGAACTAGTGATTCATGTTTTTTCTGCAAATGTGTCTCCTACAACATTACAATTGATGCATTATGTCTTGACAACTCGTTGTACAATTTCTGCCTCTTCCAGGGTGAATTCAACCCCTTCACATTCAACGTTTCAATTTTCAAAACTTCCTTCATCTGTGCTTCTCTGCCCCTCCCCTTTTTGCCTGTCCCCCTCCCCCCTCACCATCCCCTCCCCTCTGCCCCCCTACCATCCTTCTTGTCCTCCCCTCACCTGTCTTCCCCCTCCCCCCTCACCTACCTTCCCTTCCTCCCCCCCACTCCTCTTCTCCGATCCGGAGACCTGGCTTCCATAACGGTTGTCCTGGATTAGAACACCACCTGCCCCCGCCCTTCCTCCCTCCCCATCCACCTTCCATATATCCTATCCCTACTAACCTTCCCCCCCTTCCCTTCCCACCAATCAACACTTAACCTAGTCTCCCAAGAACCTTTTCCATCATGCAAGTCCTCAACTTCAAGTCTATATGTTATCTGCTGCTTCAGCCGGTTTCCTCTTCACTCTCTTTCTCTCACTGCCGCTCCTTGACCAGTCTCGCCAGCCTCCTACTGCCTTCTGCAGCTCTGCCATCTCGAACTCTCCACCTTACTGTCGTTCGTGTTTCTGTCCATTGGTTTAGCCGGCCTGCGGGCCGCCTCCGGTAGGTTACTGGCTCCTAAGTCCCTCAGCGCTCTCCAGGCTTCTTCACTTGTCTTTACTTTCTTTGATCTCCCTTGAACTGTAAGTAATAAACCAAACGGATACATCCATTTGTATCTCAGGTCATTCCGCCTCAAATAGGCTGTGACCTCTTTCATCTCCTGCGCTGTAGCATCCCCTGGGACAGATCATGAAACAGTTCCAATTTATCTCCTTCCCATTGGAAGTTTCTAAGCTTTTGCACAACTCCCAATAGTCGCCCTTTCAGCTTGTAAGACGCTAGGCAAACTATGATCTCCAGGAACAAGCAGGAATCTAGTCATCACATATGGGTATCGTCGGTACCGACGGAGCCTGCGCGGGAACGCTCCCCAGCATCCAATTAGAACGCTTTTGGGAGCATCCCACAGCGCCTGCGTGCTGCCTTTCCCAACTGCCTCTCTCCAGTTCTTCTTTTTCCGCGGAGCCAGCAGGTCGTGTTCCTGTCACCGCAGAAGAATTTCTTTATTTCTTTATTTCTTTTTGTGGTCGCGTCTGCCTCCTTCGATGCTCTACCGGTACCGCCGGTCGGTCTTTTCCTATTTCTAAAAAAAAAAAAATATATATATATATTTCTTTTTCTATTTTCCTTTCTTCAGGTGCACCCGCCTTTTTGGGCCTTAGGCCCAAAAACTTCCTTAACATGGAAAAACCTGCCTCCAGGTTTTAAAAAGTGCACCAAGTGTGGCGGTACCATTTCCGTCACCGACACCCATGAATGGTGTTTAAAATGTTTAGGTCCTGACCACTCCATCACGGATTGTGTGTCCTGTGCCATGATGTCTAAAAGAGGTCGGCAGAACCGAGCGGCAAAGCTCAGTACCCTGTTTCCCTCTGATGCAGCTTCGGTGGCATCGACGTCTTCCAGGGCTGCTGCTTCCTCCCGTGGATCTCAGGTAACTAAACATAAATCCAGCTGGTCCTCGAAGGGTAGATCTCCTTCTAAGCATCGAGATGCCTCTGGTGTTGCCCTTGAGGATTCTGCACCGGCAAAATTACCCCGGCGGGAGGCTTCGGCTTCTAAAGCATTATCGGGGTTCCAGGATGTTCTAGATGGCTCGGCCTCGACAGATCTCCTGGTGCCATGCTCTGGGGTACCGGTGGCTTCCACTGGTACCGACTTCCAGGCATTGGCGGCATCCATGGACCAGAGAATTCTGAGCATGGAACGCAGTCTGGCGGCTTTCCTTGCGGCATCGATGCCCTTGGTACCGCGACAGAGAACTCTACCGGTACCGGTAGCATTGGCATCAGTGTCTGCGATGCCGGTACTCTGTCCTACGATGCCTTCCGGTACCGATTCTCCGGTACCGGTTATTCCTGGTACTGACCTTGGTTGGTACGGGTATCGGGCTGTGCAGGAGCATCCGGACAGATGATACTTCGAGTCCTCAGAAGAATCTGAGGATTCTGAAAGTTCTGTAGATGCAGAGATACTTCTTCCAGAGGAGTCCTCATCCCCTAAACGCAGGATGTCTCCTCCAGAGGACATGTCTTTCCAAGACTTTATCAGGGAGGTGGCTTGGGGCCTCTCCATCACTGTGGCCCCTGAAACAGAGCCAAGGGCCAAGGAGTTGGAAATTTTACAATATCCCAAAACTCCTAAGGAGGCAGCTACCTTACCCATTCATGAGATTCTATATGATCTCATGTTGAGGATGTGGGAAACACCTCTTACCACCTCTCCTCATTCTCGTAGGTTAGATACTATGTATCGTGTCCCTCCTTGTCCCGGGTTCCATAAAACTCAGCTTCCTCACCACTCTATCGTGGTGGAGTCTGCTTTGAGAAGGATTAGAAGTGAAAAAAGACATGCCTCTAATCCTCCAGGATGTGAATGCAGAACCCTGGATGCTTTTGGACGTAGAGTCTTTCAAGCTTCCATGCTTGCTGCAAGAATCAGTTCCTATAGTCTCTACATGGGAATGTTCCTAAAGGAGGTCACAGATAATTTACAGACTTTAAGTCCTTTCATTTCTGAGGAGAACAGACAGGATTTTCTCACTTGGGTCAAACATGCCCAAGATGTCTCTAAATTTTCCAATCGTGCAGTCTTTGACTGCTTTGAGTGTATAAGCAGAACCTCGGCTATTGCCATAGGTGCACGTAGAATTGCTTGGCTCCAAGCATCTGATTTAGAGCTCTGGGTACAAGATAAATTGGGAAATATCCCTTGTACTGGTGAGAACCTGTTTGGGAAAGATTGGCAGGAAAAAGCCAATGAAATGGATGCTGAAAATTCCACCTTGGATAGACTATCCAAGTCCACTGCTGATCCTGTTAGAAAGAAGTTGTTCAAGAAAACACCTTTTTCTAAAAAGAAAAGATTTTATCCTGCTTATACTCAGCAGGCTTCTTCTACAGGTCAGTTTTCAACTAAACGTCAGCAACCACCCAAACAGAAGAAAGCAAAGGCTGCTAGGCCTCCACCGGCTCAGCAGCCTCAGCCTCCTCAGGGCCTTTGACTTTCAGATAGAGAACTTAGCCTTTCTGGTTCTGGAAAGACCTGAACCGTCCACCATTCCAGGAAGGTTATGTCATTTTGCCCCCAGATGGGGGCAAATAACAGCAGAGCATTGGACACTCTCCATCATAAAGGAGGGGTACAAACTTCATTTTTCAAGCATGCCCCCTCACACAATAGTGAAGCAGTTCAATTTTCCGACACCTCTCATCAACCTCTTAGGTCAGGAGGTTGCCATTCTTCTTAAACAGGGGGATACAGACCTATATTAGATCTCAGAGAATTGAACAAATTCCTTGTCAAGGAGAAATTCAAGATGATTTCTCTCGGTGCTCTGCTTCCATATCTTCAGAGTCAGAATTGGCTTTGTTCTCTAGATCTCAAGGATACGTACACCCATGTACTCATCCATCCAACCCACAGAAAGTTCCTTCGGTTCCTTTTTCAAGGAAAGCACTACCAATACAGGGTGCTTTCTTTTGGTCTGGCCTCTGCTCCAAGGGTGTTCACGAAATGCATGGCTGTGGTAGCAGCATTTCTCCGTACTCTGGGAATATTCGTCTTCCCTTACTTGGACGACTGGCTCTTTCGAGCTCCAACACAGTCAGAGGCCAAGACTTCTCTATCCTGCACAATTCGTATCCTTCAGTATTTAGGGCTGGTAATAAACAAACATCCCAAAATCCAGTCTGACTCCCACTCAATCTTTAGAGTTCATAGGAGCTCTGCTGGATACCACAAGAGCAAGGGCCTATCTCCCCCAGGCCCGTTGCCTTCGCTTAGTGCAGTTAGCTTCTCAAGCAGCGCTAAAGCCTCACCTAACTGCCCGAGAAATGTTGCAATTGCTGGGCCACATGGCATCCACCGTGCATGTGGTTCCATATGCTCGCCTCCACATGAGGGCAGCTCAGTGGACTTTATCCACCCAATGGACCCAGGCATCAGGGTGCCTGTCAGACAAAATAGCAAACACAATTTGCCTCATTTTGTCCCTCCAATAGTGGAGGTCCACTCAAAATCTGTTGCTGGGGTGCCCCTTCCAACAACCCTTACCCCAAGCAACTCTCACAACAGATGCTTCTCCAAAGGGTTGGGGAGCTCATCTGCAAGACTTCTCCACCCATGGCACCTAGTCTCCACAAGAGAGTTGTCTACATATCAATCTCTTGGAACTCAGGGCAATTTTCCTGGCCCTGCACGTGTTCTACTCCCTGCTCAGCTACAAGACAGTCCTCATTCACACTGACAATCAGGTAGCCATGTTCTATATGAACAAGCAGGGGGGAACAGGCTCTTTGTTGCTTTGCAACGAAGTTTTGCGACTATGGGCCCTCGCCAAAGAGCATCAGATTCATCTGCTGGCAGTATATCTTCCAGGCATTCAAAACTCTTGGGCTGACAGACTCAGTCGAGTTCTCCTTCCACACGAGTGGTCTCTGCATGCAGACCAGGTGATCAGGATATTTCAACTTTGGGGAACCCCGGACATAGACCTCTTTGCAAGTCTGTGGAATGCCAAACTTCCCCGGTTCTGTTCCAGAATTCCGGCTCAGGGGGCTCAGGCCAAGGATGCTTTCCTCCTTTACTGGGGTCAAGACTTCTGTATGCCTTTCCACCCATTCCCCTAATTCCCAAAACCCTATTCAAGCTTCAGAGAGACAGAGGCCACATGATCCTCATAGCACCACATTGGCCACGGCAAGTGTGGTACCCTCTGCTTCTACATCTCTCTCAAGCTCCCTCCCTGGAGTTAGGGGCTGCTCCAGATCTCCTATCTCAGGAGAACGGAATATTATGGCATCCCAATCCCCAGTCCCTGCATCTCAGGGCTTGGTTGCTGAAGGCCTAGATCTCCAAGATCTTCATCTTTCTCAGCAAGTGAAAGATGTTCTTTGTGCTTCCAGAAAACCTTCCACTAGACGTTCTTATGCTTTCAAGTGGAAAAGGTTTACTATTTGGTGTTCAGAAAAGGGTCTTAACCCCCTTGCTATACCTCTGGAATCTTTACTGGAGTATCTCCTTCATTTGTCTAATGCAGACCTTAAGACAAATTCAGTAAGAGTCCATTTGAGTGCTATTGCAGCTTCTCTTAAATCTCTAAATGGACAACCTATTTCCTCTCATCCTCTTATAGCAAGATTCATGAGAGGCCGCCTCCTAACTAAGCCTCCCATCAGACCACCTCCGGTGGCATGGGACTTGAACCTGGTTCTTGGGCAGCTCATGAAGCCACCTTTCGAACCCTTAGCTACCACCTACTTGAAATTCCTTTCTTGGAAGGTTATCTTTCTCATTGCAATCACATCACGCCGCATTAGTGAATTGCAAGCACTAGTAGCTAATCCACCTTATACAAGGTTCCATCATGACAAGGTAGTCCTTAGGACTCATCCACACTTTATGCCTAAGGTGGTCTCGCCTTTTCATCTCAACCAAGAGGTCTACCTACCTGTCTTTTTTCCAGGACCTCATGCATCAAATGCAGAGAGGAATCTTCATACCTTGGACTGTAAAAGAGCTCTAGCTTTTTATTTACAAAGGACACAGCAACATAGAATGTTGCTTTTGACCCTTCTCCTTTGGGACTTCCAGTCTCCAAGAGAACACTATCTAACTGGATTGCTCAGTGTATTTCTTTCGTCTATCAGAGTAAGAACCTTTCTCTGGAGGGCCATGTCACAGCTCACAATGTGAGAGCCATGGCAGCCTCAATGGTTCATCTGAACTCTGTGTCTATTGACGACATCTGTCGAGCAGCCACTTGGGCCTCAGTTCATACCTTCACAGCCCATTACTGCTTGGACAAGGACTCCCGCCGGGATGCCTTGTATGGTCAGGCTGTTCTCAAACACCTGTTCCATACCTAATCAATTCCTACCCACCATCCCTGGTAGGATGCCAGAGATCCATGGGGGAAGTGGGAGCCCTTCTCAGGGACACACAACTTCTGGGGTCTCTCCCTGGCACCTAAAGCTAGGGAGTCCCCATATATGATGACTAGATTCCTGCTTGTTCCTGGAGATAGCATAGTTACTCACCTGTAATAGGTGATCTCCGGGAACAGCAGGAGTTTAGTCCTCACAACCCACCCACCTCCCCTAGGAGTTGTATCTCTCTATCTCTCTCTTTTCCTTTCCCTCGCTCTCTCTCTTTGTCTCAGCTCTAAAACTCAACTGGAGAGAGGCAGTTGTTGGGAAAGGTCGGAAGGCAGCACGCAGGCGCTGTGGGATGCTCCCAAAAGCGTTCTAATTGGACGCTGGGGAGCGTTTCCGCGCAGGCTCCGTCAGTACCGACGATACCCATATGTGAGGACTAAATTCCTGCTGTTCCCGGAGATCACCTGTTACAGGTGAGTAACTATGCTATATCTCTCGGATGATTGTCTGTTATGGGCCCCAGCCCTCTGTGGGCCCTCTCTATAATCATCTGCTCCCCATCCTCCTCTTCTGCGCACTCCCCTTCCTTTAAAAGTTCCACAAATATTTTTCGTACCACCACTTCACTGTTCCTATATTTAGGTTCCTCCGGTACTCCTCTCACTGTGATGTTACTTCTTTGCGATCGGTCCTCCAAATCTTCTGTTTTCGCCTTCAGCTCCTCTTGAGCCTCCCTCATCTCCTCCCATCCTTTCTGGAGTTGCTCTACCGCTACTCCATGCTGTTCCAATTGATTCTCGACCTCCTCCCCACGCTCTCCCAGTTCTGTGATGTCTTGCTTGATGGTTTGTATAGCCTCTTTTAACTCATTTTTTACACCTCCCATTTCTTCCTTTAAGTCCTCCTTTAGCTCCATGAGCCACTGCCTTATTTTCTTTGCCACTCCCAGGCACTCTTCTCCTTCTGTCTCTTCCTCGCGGCCTCCCGCCATCTTGCTCACCTTCTTCTCACACTCCCTTCCTCCTTTTGATGGTACATACGATGACCGGAATTCAGCCAGTTTTTTTTCACTGCCCCTTCTCTTTTTGCTTTCTCCATGTATTTTATTTGATGGGGGAGCTCCCCTTTCAGTCGGCGTTTTCTTTGTCAGTAGCTGTTGATCTTCTCCTCCCGGTGCGGTGTGGCCAACACTGTTGGTCGTTCCTCGGTCTTTTCCCTCTATCTGCGTCTCTGCTGTTCCTCCCGTCTGGATTTTACTTCTTCCTTTCCCAATCTGCCTCACCAGGCCGGTATACTTTCTTGATGGCCCCCCCTCGATGGACCTCAGCTCTTGTCCTTCTTAGTTGCCCCTGTTTGCTACTGTTCCTTTACTTCTTCAGCTCTGGATAGCTCTAGGTTGTCGGGGCAATCTCTTTCCCCTCTCTATGGTGTTGGCAGCGTTGCTACCCTCAGCATCCAGCCTCTCCTTCTCTCTCGGCCCCCCCTGGCTCTCAGTCTCACCCCGCTCTGGGCTGCTCTCCCCGATCTCAGCTCCTCACCCCGATCTCAGCTCCTCACCTTTGGGGTTGTTTACCTCCTTCTCCGATGCTGCTTTGCCTTCGGGTGTACAGCCTTCTAACCTCCTTGGCGGTTCTCTCCCTCCTGTTCTGCTTGCCTCACTGCACACTCCACTTTTTAATGGCCACGGAGAGCTGCGGCGGTTTCCGGCCACTTTAATTTCTAGCGCGGGAGCTTCTGTTCCTCGTCCCTGCACTTTTTGCCGTTGGCTCTTCCCTGCCCTGCCGCTGCCGTTCTTCTTCCCGGGCTGCTTCTTCCACTGCCCGCCGCGGCCACATGGTTCCCCGCTCAGCCGTTTCTCTCTGCCGCGATTTCTTAACGCTGCAATTTGCCCGGCTCGTTTTAGCTTCCACTGCACTTGGAGACTGGCTTCACTCTTCGCCCCTACATTTCCTTCAACTTCCTTGCTATTAAAAGCGTTGTTTTGCTCTTATAGCAGGCATCGGCGGAGGAGCTCCCCTAGCTCGCCGCCATCTAACCCGCTGACCTTTATTTACCATTTTAACAAAAAGGTTGGTTGCCCTTTAAATATCTCCTTTCAGTTTTGCCCACTATTTTTCTACATCCCCCCCCAACTGTTCCCATCCCGCTAACAACTCCCTGAGGTATTGGCCCGTCTTGGCAAAGTTAGTTTTCCTAAAGTCTAAGACTTTCGCTTTTGAATAGATTTTAACAGCCCTAGTCCTAATACTGAACTACACTATCTGGTGATCACCAGATGCAAAATGATCTCCCACTATAACATCAGCAACACTTTCAACATTGGTAAACACCAAGTCTAGTATGGTCCTTCATGTGTGGGTTTTGTTACCAGTTTCCTGAATAGTTCTCCCTGTAGAGAATCCAGGATCTCCTTGCTTCTAGATGATACTGCAGCAGGAATGTTCCAATCCACATCTGGCATATTGAAATCCCCTATCAGTAGCACTTCCCCTTTCCTAGCAATGCTGCCTATGTCTTCAATTAACTCTGTCCACCTCTTCCTCTTGTGGGGGAGGTCTGTATATCACGCCAGTGCAAATCGATTTCTCTTTCCCTCTTTCTAGTTTAACCCACAATGCCTCCTCTCTCCCTTTTAAGCTCTGTAATTCCAAAGCTTTAATAGTATTTTTTACATATAGTGCCACTCCTCCTCCCCTTCTTCCTACCCTATCCTTTCTGAATAAAGTATAGCCTGGTATAGTTGCATCCCAGTCATGGTTTTCTGTGAACCATGTTTCTGTAACTGCCACTAAATCCAAGTCAGCCACTTCCACCAAAGCTTCAACATCAGGGATCTTATTTTCCATGCTATGGGCATTTATACACATTGCTTTCCATATGTTACCCCTGCTACCCATTTCCATAAAGGTATTTAATGTATCACTTACCTGGGGGCTTTCACTTACTTGGGAGCTTTCTTCACCTATTCCCAATGAATCTAGTTTAAAGCCCTCTTCAGTAGATTAGCCAGTCTACTACTGAAGATGCGTCAACCTTTCTTGGACAGATGGATGCCATCTCTGCTCTGCAACCCTTGGAACAGCATCTCATGGTCCAGGAAATCAAAACACTCTCGATGACACCATCCACGCAGCCATGCATTCATCTCCAGGATGCGAGCTTCTCTGCCTTGGCTTTTACCCTCAACAGGGAGGATTGAAGAGTACACCACCTGCGCCCCTATCTGCTTCACCCTCTGTCCCAGAGCCATGAAGTCACTTTTGATACGCTCAGAGTGATACCTGGCAGTATCATTTGTTCTGACATGGATTAGCAATATTGGGTAATAGTCAGTGGGCTTGATGAATCTTAGCAAACTCTCTGTAACATCTTGGATTTTGGCACCTGGCAGACAGCATACCTGGTCGGCAGATGAATGCCTCAGTACCCCTCAGAAGAGAGTCACCAAAAACCACTACCCTTTGCTTCCTTGTGGTCACTAATTCTGCAACTTTGGGGTGCTCGAGCTCTGGTACTTCCCTTTCCAGGGATGCTTTCACCTCCTCCACTTCCAGGGCTGCATAATGGTTCTTCAGTTCAAGGACTGGAGAAGTTGGATTGGTGATTCTGCAGGCCCTGGTGACTTGTGTCCAACCTTCGTCATTCTGTAGGCTCCCATCTTCTGTGCTGGAGAGCTTGGATGTTGCAAGAAGCATCTCATCAATGTACTTCTCACTTCATCAAGTTTACTCTTAAAAATATATTTCCTTGTCCATCCAGTCTAGTCCGGACTCATGGGTTGTGTTCCATTGCCAGTGAGTGGGGTCTGAGTGTGCCAGGCTTCTGTGGTATTGTGGTGTGGGGGGTCTGGGCTCCACCTCACCAGTCAGTAATCTCACTCTCCAGCAGATGGTGATGATTTTCTATGTAGTCTAGACTCTACTGTTAGGATTTTAACAATAACAAAAAACAGATAATTGTAGCTCGGTTGTTTATGCCATCAAAAAGTAGAAAGACTAGGGGTCATGCAGTGAAGCTACAGTGTAACCCATTTAAGACTAATAAGAGAAATATTTTTTCACTCAACTTGTAATCAAACTCTGGAATTCATTACCGGAAGATGTAGTGAAGGCTGTTAGTGTAGCTGGGTTTAAAAAAGGTTTGGACAAGTTCCTGGAGGAAAGGTCCATATACCATTATTAAAGAGGACCTGGGAAATCCGCCCCTGGACAAGCATTGTGGAACCTGTGTGCTGTTTTGGGAACCTGCTAGGTACTTGTGACCTGGATCGGCCACTGTTGGAAACAGGATACTGAGTTTGATGGTCTGACCCAATATGGCATTTCTTATGTTCTTATGTAGATGGAAAATGTTAGGAGGATGCTTGGGTGCATAGGGAAAGAAATGGCCAGCAGGAAAAAGGAGGAAATCATGCCTTTATACAAGTCTCTAGTGAGTTCTCATTTTGAGTAGTGTATATAATTCTGGTGACCTCACCTAAGAATATAAAGAAGATTGTCAGTTCAGAGGGCAGCTACTAAAATGATCAGTAGCCTTCATCATTAGGCATATGTGACAGACTTAAAGATCTCAGTAGGCATACTTTGGAGGAAAGGGCAGGAAGGGGTGGGGGGGGGGGGTGATAGAGAGAGATTTAAATATCTCTGTGCAATAGATGGAAAGAAAGTGGCCCTCTTCTAGTTGAAAGGAAGCTCTGAAGCAAGAACTTATAAGATAACAGATAACAGATATAAGATAACAAGAACTTATAAGATAACAGCAGTAATCTGAGAAAATATTTCCTTATGGAAAATGGTTCTGGATGCATGGAACAGCCTTCCAGTAGAGGTGGTGGAAATGAGAACTGTATCTGAATTCAAAAAAGCATGGGGCAAATACAGAGAATCTCTGAGGAAGAGGAAGGGATTGCAGAATTTAATAGTTCTAATGGATAGGCAGACTAGATAGGCCGGATGGTCTTTATCTGCTGTTATTTTCTGTGTTTGTGTTTCTATTTGGATGGACTGAAAAACGGACACCTGTTCTGGTCACCACATCTAAAAAGGATATAGTGGCATTGAAAAAGAGAAGTGACCAAAATGAAAAAGGGAGGTGGAAGGATACTCCTGTGAGGAAAGGCTTAAAAGGTTAGCTCTATAAAATGATGAGTGGAGTAGAACAAGTAAATGTGACTCTGTTATTTCTTCAAAAAGAACAAAGGCTAGGGTCACGCAAGAAAGCTACAAAGTACTACATTTAAGATTGATTTGAGACAATATTTTTTTCACTCAACACGTAAGTGATCTCTGGAATGTGTTATTGGAAAGTGTGGTAAAAGCTGTTATCCACTGGATAAGCAGCATGGAAGCTGTCTGGGATCCTGCCAGGTACTTGTGACCTGGATTGGCCACTATTCGAAACAGGATACTTGGCTTTATGGACCATTGGTCTAACCTAGTATGGCAGATCTTATGTTCTTATGTGCTCTGCATTGGGCACTCTTGCTGCAGCCAAATGCACTTAAACATTTATATACCACCTCCATAGTCCAAAAATAGCATACAAGGTGATGGACGTATCTAGGCAGTTTATGGGTCTCAAGAACCAGAACTTCTACCACTGAACCAGCGTAGTGAAACTATTACAACTAATCTGTGGCCCAGTATGATATAACTCATGAGATTGTGATATTTGAGTTTGTGAAGAGATCAGCTAAGATTTTTTTTTTGTGTTAATGTTTTTTTAGTTTTAATTAATAAGATAATAGGACATAGCCTTCAGGAAGCATGCTGTATATTAAAAGTAATTAAAAAACTTAAATAATATTGCTAAGTCAGGCCCAGAGTGTATTTATTTGAAAGCTGTTTAAAAGCGGAATCGTTCTTTACCCGGCATGGCTCATTGTACTTCGTTTCAGCTCTTACCTTCTTTAGGGTTTATAGCCGTTACAGAAATGGTGTTTCTTGATGATTTTTATGATATACTTTCATTATCTATGGGCGCCATCTCATGGCACACTTTTGAATCACAGTTTACAACATAAGAACATAAGTGCCATATTGAGCACAGCAGCCTATTGCCCACTGTGGCCAATCTGGGTAACTTGGAAGATCCCTTTCCACCTGCTCATTCTCAGATATACAAAGTGGTGATCCCTGTGCCTTGCTAATAAATTTTAAGGGACCTGCCCTCAGAAACTCATCCAAACCTTTTTTAAGCGCAGCTATGGTACCAACGTTGAACACATCCTTTGGTGATAAATTCCACAATTAACTGTGTCCTTGCTGAAACAATATTTTCTCCAGGAACAAGCAGGAAGTCACTCCTCACTTATGGGTGACGTCGGCACCGACGGAGCCCGCGTGGAGCAATTCCCCAGCTTTCAAAGAAAGCTTTTGGGATGATTGCCACACATGCGTGGTCCTCTTCCCACCCAAGGATGCCATCTTGCTCAGTCTCCCTTCTACTGCGGAGCCCTTCGGACGCACGTCCTCGTCCCTTGGAAAAAGTGTTGTTTTCCTCGCCTTAACAGGCTCTCTTCCTTTTTTTCCGGTTGCACAGGTCTTCTACCCGTCCTCCCCTTGCTCTCCTTTTTTGGAACTTACGGGGATAACTTCAAAATTTTTTCTTACGGGCTTCGTGCCCTTTTTTTCCTTCTAACTGCTGGCCGCGTGGGTCTTCGACCTCGCAGGGGCCATTTTTGTCCCCATGGCCACCGGGTTTTAAAAAATGCGATAGATGCTGTAGTAACATGTTGCTTATAGACACTCATGACTGTTGTCTAAGGTGTCTGGGAGCCGACCATGACCCAGAGCCCTGTTTGCTCTGTAAGAAAATGTCTTCTAACACCCTGCTCAGCCGTATGCAGAAGTCTGAAGACATTTTCCGAAAGGCCGCCTCAGTCTCCTGTGGCACCCTTGGTTGTCTCCCCTCTGGTGGGTTCTCCCCCTTTGGCACCGCGTTCAAGGCGGCACTCTGACCAGGGGTCCCCCAAGGTGGAATGAGGCAAAAAGAAGAAGGCTTCGAAGTCTCTGTCTGGGGCCCCCGACAAGCGCAAGTGCTCCCGCGCCCGGTTGCTTAGCCCCTTTCGGCATTCCTGAGAGTTGGACCAGGAGCGGCCCTGCAAGGTACCTTGCAGAAAAGTGGAGGCCTCCGGCGAAGGCACCCAGTCTCCTGAGGGTCGTCCCTGTGAGGACCTCCTCGACGCTTGATCCGTTGACCCCGGTATCGGCATCCCAGGGCCCCACGCCTGCGTGGGTGTCCCGTATGCTGGCGCTCGAACACAGCGTTTCTGCGTTTATTGCTTCCCAGCAGGCGCTCCTGGCCAGCTTTGCTGACCTGCGCCCAGAGACCGTGGGTCCCTCGCGTGGGACACCCAAATCTGTCTAGGAAACCACTGAGAGCCACGGACCTCGTGAGGGTCCTCAACGTCAGACTCACTCGCTCTCCCATTCCTCGGGGGCGAGATTGTCCAGGGCCTCCAGCTCCAGGCCACCGGCTATTGGACAGGGCGAACCTCCCGGCTCAGATCCCTCGACCGACTTCTCAGACTGGTAATCCTATAGGGACACCTCCCCAGAGACTCACACCCACCAGGATCTCCCGTCGGACCTCTCGCCGCCTGGTCTCCAGTGGCGTTCACCGCTGGAGGACACCTCCCTTCTGTTTGTTCTGGACATGGCTCGGGCCCTCAACTTCGTCACCCAGGCCGAGGAGGACCCTCGCACTGAGGAACTCTATATTCTTCAGTATGAGGCCCTGCCTAGGTAATCTCTCACTGTGCTGGTGCCGCTGATTCTGTCTTGGCTATTTGCTGATCTAGCAGTATTCCAGGAAAGGAAATTAATGGTAAGTGAAATTTCTCCTTTCCGGCTCTGTAATGCCCCTTTTTTTAGATGGGATAACTGGAACCTCACACAGTATGTAAGGTGTGGTCTCACCACAGAAGCATTCGTAATATTTTACAGACCTCTTTTTGTTTTTGTAGTTCAATTGTAATCCAGCTGCTATCGAATGTATTAGCTAGTACATGACAATTTATCCTGCCTGAAAAGTTTCCTCAGAATAGTGTGTATGCATGGGGCAGACAACACATTTACTTCTAGCCCTAGGGTAAGTATAAGTCACAGGAGGAAAGTGTATATACAGAATGGAATTCCAAACTTTTTTTGTGCTTTCTCTGCCTCCCTGATCCTCCCCCTCCCTTCCATCACAATTTCCTCTGTCCATGGATACTTTTTGTCACAAGGTACCCACATAATGAAATTTACAAAAGAGAAACTCCTCATGTAGAGTTCTTTTAATTGCTTACTAGTTCTACAGATGCACAGCTACCTGCGGACTTTGCACCTGAGCAGGCTACTGAAAATTGTTCCCTGTTACTAAAGAGCAAAGCCTGGTTTGAAGGACTGCAACACATTCCTCTGCTATTCTGTGAAGCTCAAGGTCGACAAATGAGTTGATTCATCTATCATGCAATGTGTTGAAATTGTTTTTGACACGTACCCTAGAAGATGAGGTGGCATGCCTGTCCTGGTACCGATGGAGCTTTGTTATCTTTACTGTTCAAAAGTTCAAACCTGCACATAAATAGTATTACTTGGTTTGCCTTAGTTTCTGAATACTTCAAGCTGCTAGACTGCCAAAATGATTTCATTGTTTCATTGGAATTCTAGATTACTTTTCCAAGTCAAAGCTTTAGGCAAGTTAAGCTCAGTGGGTATTTTACAACCCCCCCCTTCACTGCCCTTTTTGAAGTAACTTGTTCAATGTCACAATGAGCTTCAGTGGAAGTAGCAGGATTTGACCTTGGCTTCTCTGGCTCTCAACTCACTGCTTTAACTACTAAGCTACCCATCCACTCCACTCGTTTGTGTGCTGTAATGTACGATACAGTAATCAATAGAACCAGTTGCAGCACCATCTTATGCCAGCAGGTTCGACTGTGAGGAAAATAGCTTCAAATTGAATATTTTGAATGTTGCCAGTCTCTGACAGTTTATAAACTTGATAGCAAAAATAGAGATCCATAGTGTGGAAAAGGGAATGGAGGAAAAGAGAATTGGATTTAGCTCATGCCTTTCTCGGAAATTCAAGGCAAGTTACAGTCAGGTGCATTTTTAGAGCATACAAAACAACCCTTTAAGATGTTCCAAGTAATAGGGCCATGGTTACCTGGAAAACCAAAGTGTTTTTCTGGCCTTTGAGGATCAGACCTATACTACTATCTCAATGCTGCTTCTGTTGTAACATTGTAGGGCCCTTATTTGGTAAGCTTTTTCCCCCATGGGTAGAGCACAGGAAGACAGACAGCCTTAGCAAACAGGTAATGTAAATCTGGTTCTTAGACCAAATATATGTGGATGTATCTGATGGATTTTTAGTGTTGTGGTTCTGAAAACCAAAGTCGCTTGTGGATCTTGAGGATTGGAGCAGTGGTGTTCTGCTCAGAGTTGGCACTATCATTAAATCTAAGTTTATTTTGCTTCTATCATACAATTTTTTATTTTTAGAGGAGCAATTCTCAAAGCAGAGTCTGGATGTCTGAAAACTGCTCTCCTTCTGTGTGATAAGTCAGTACTTTATTCCACAGCAAGCAACGTTTAGGCATATTGAGAAACAGGGTTTTTGGCAGGGGAGGGAAAATCTTTGTGTGCATTTTTTTCCAGCAAAAATCTACCCACACAAAAATCAGACAAAAGTGACTTTGCATGCATTGTACCTGAGGTAAGTCTGAAAATAAAAGTACACATATCCTTTCCCTTTGAAAACTGGTTTAAAGCCTGTGAAGAACATGTATGTGCAGTCTTTGTCCCAGACCTAGATTTAGGCATAGACAACATAGGCAACTGACTGGGACACTGCATTTGGAAGGTGCCAAATACCCAGGTCAAAGAAGTGCCAGCTTAGACTGTAAGTCCTCTGGGATCAGGGAAATACCTACTGTACTGCTGCTATTGCTACTACTACTATTACTAATCATTTGCACAGTGCTACAAGATGTATGCAGCACTGTACAGACACATATAAGAAACCGTCTCTGCTCATCAGAGTTTACAACCTAGTCAGAGTCAACACAACTACTAGGGACTAGGGTATGTTTAGATGAATGGTTAGGAATCATATAGTTGGAGAGCAGAAGACTAAGCGGATCAGGATCCAAAAGCAGCCTTGAAGAGGCGAGTTTTTAGCCTGGATTTGAAAAGGGACAGAGATGGAGCCTGATGTACCGACTCAGGTAGTTTGTTCAGGCATAAGGAGCAGCGAGGTGGAAAGATCGAAGCTTGGAGTTAGCAGTGGAAGAGACGGGCACAGATAGAAGCAATCTGCCAGAAGAGTGAAGTTCCCAAGGAGGGATGTAGGGAGAGATAAAAGAGGAAAAGTAATGAGGAATAGCTGAATGACTGGACTTATAGGTCAATAGGAGAAGTTTGAACTGGATATGGAAATAGATAGGGAGCTAATGAAGTGACTTGAGGGGTTACTTGAGTATACATGAGTAAATACTGTACCTGATTGTAACTTGCCTTGAACTACTGCTGGAAAAGCCCGAGCTAAATACTACTAAATAACCATGCTTCTAAGCATATTTATTTGATGTGCTGCTTCAAAGAGGCACCACTGTAGCACTATGGCCTTCCACTGCTTTTCTTCTGTCTCGTACATCTTCCACCCTTCTCTGCCTCCTCCCCCCCCCCTCTCTTGGAACTGCTCTCTGGTCTTGCCTATGGGTGCCAAAATCCTAAATGCAGCTCTGCTTTGTCGCAGTGCTTTGAAAATTGCTCTCCTATTCATTTAGCACCTTCAAGCTAATGCCCCAAAATTCTACAGTGTTGTCAAATGTTTTTCTTTGCTTACAAATTACATTTTCTGGGTTTCTTTCTTTTGCTTTTTCCGGTTATGAAATTTCCTTTTGTGTTAATTCTGAGAAGCATGGGAATTGAAACTCTGACTGTATTACTTATTTGGAGGATGAGGAGGAGAATTTTCAGAGGTTTCCCGTTTCCCTTTGATAGCTGATACAGATGTACGTACAGGCTATTGAAAACTGCACTGTAAGGTGACCTAGATATGAATGAAATAGAGCTGGTGTGGTGCCGTATAGTCTTCTCTCTGGCCTGTGTGGAACCTACAATCTGGTATTTGATTTTATAATGGGCACTCCTGATAAATCACGGTATTATCTGATTTATCAGAAAGTTTGCACAGAATAATATAGGGACTAAATGGAGGCCTAAATGTTTTACCCCTGAAAAAAGAAAATAGGTCCCTATTCAAAACGATTTACACAGTTAACTTCAGCGTTACAATACTCATGGCTGCTTACCTCATTTAGGACTACAGTGCTACATTAGGGAGTACATTATAAGCAAGACTGTTCTGGAACAGACACTGTTTCCAAAATCATACCCACCTATGCCAAGTGATTTCAGAGATGAAAGAGAATAATGTTCTTATGATTTAGCTTGTAGCTATTCTTTTGAAATGGCAAAAGATCTGCTTTCACTTAATGTCAGACGCACTCTTTATTGTAAAGAAAATGGGGTGCCAGGCCAGCCAGAGAGTAATGAATTGAATAGATTCACGCAGTGTGAAATTTTCTTACCCTATGACAGCTAATTTTTCAATTGGCATTTTGCAGATGACTTTCCTCAAGCATACATGATTTGTTTCCAGAAGAGGGCACCCAAGTTCTTTACTTAGTATTATGCTCAATCTTTTGTTTAAATTGAATTGCATAGGTTGGTAAGAGTTATACCTTTAACTAGCAGAAATATGCAAATTCAAAAAAAGTCATTTGCCACCAATTCTACATATTACATGTCAAATTAGTTTCATAGAATATTTTTTATACCTCATCAAGAAACTGCTTCAGGTGATTTACATAACGTATGCCTCAAATTAAAACTGAAATCCCCATGTTTGACGAACTTTTAGATATTTTAAAAGTCAGACTTTAATTCTTTGAATTGATGGGTTTGTTGTTTAGATTTTTGCTTCATACATTTTCAGTAACACAAAAACTCGGTGCTTGTAAAGACCAACAGAAACCATATAAAAACAAAATAAATTCAATAAAAATTCTAAATGTATTTTTATCTTGCATAAAACTCCAGTGTATGCAAACATAGAAGTTCTTACAACCCACCCAACTTGTTTCAGCTTCTCTACATTGGGGGGTATCTGTGTTCTCCCAAGGACCTTTTGAATGGGTGTGTCTCCCGGCTGATTTTGCTGACCACCCAGCTAATGTAATCTGATGAATTCACATGGCAAAATAATGATCAAGAATGGAAAAATAATTTTGTAATTAATACTTAAACATGTAACAGTATATGTCAATACAATGGGGGTCATTTTAAAAGTCTTAGTTGTGATTTAGGATGTCCAGAGACAGGCATGTGGACGTCAAAATCATGAAGACGTCTTCAGAGCCATTTTACAAATGACGTTTAGAGACATCTGTGGTGTGGAGATGTCCAGTTAGGCAGGGGTGTGGTGGAGGCGTGTCTGGGGAGGTGCAGTGAGCTTAGATGTCTCCATTCGATTTCAGAAACATCCACGTTTAGACCTGCTCCAGGCATGAATAGGCATCAGGAACCTGCTGCTTGTGGCCTTAAAACATCTAAAGGGTGTAGAGAAGAGAGAGAATTAAGTGACTAGCCTAAGATCACAAAGGCCACCCTGCTCCTAACCGACTACTTCAACCATTATGCTAATTAGATGTCCATGTTCTGAGAAGCTATTCTGGGGATGTCTATAATGGCCACGTCCACGTTTCTGAAAACACGTCTGAACTTGCACATGCCTGCTTTTTTTAATTTTTTTATTTTCCAGATGTTCTGGCTTTGATGTCCCAGATTACATAGAAACAGAAAAATGACGACAGAAAAAGACCACATTGCCTATCTTGTCTGTCCTTACATATCAATAATAACAGGATCTGTGTCCTTATTTATTTATTTATTTATTTATTTATGCTTTTCTTCTATACCGCTTTTTCCCAAGATCAAAGGCGGTTTACAATTAACAAATAATGAACGTGGTTTTACATGGAACATCGTATTTTTCAAACTATGTACAATTAACTTTCATGAACAATAACATGGAACATATAGTTATAGAAATTCTGTAACTATTTACATTAGTCAATTATTTACATTCGTCAATTATTAATCATAGTTTTTAAGAGTTGCTTTTCCTAAGTGTGTTGAGGTTTGTGGCTTTTTGATCTGTGGTTAGGGAGGATTTTTATGGAGGTGTGGTGAGGTGGATGGGGGGGGGGGTTCCTTACATATCAACAACTACAACAGTCCCTTTTTTCTTTTAGAGATGCTTTGTGTTTGTCCCATGCTTTTTTGAATTCAGATACTGTCCTCATCTCTACCACCTCCACTGTGAGACTATTCCACGGATCCACCACTATTTCCGTAAAGAAATATTTCTGCATATCACTCCTGAATCTATCCCCTTTCACCCTCATCCCATGTCCCCTCGTAGCAGAACTTGCTTTCAATCGAAACAGGCTCTCCTCCTCTGCATTTATGCTTCAGAGGTATTTAAACATCTCAATCATATCACTTCTATCCCGCCTTTCCTCTAAGGTGTACATATTAAGATCCTTAAGTCTGTCCTCATATGCTTTATAATGAAGACCACTAATCATTTTAGTAGCCACCCTTTCTACTGACTCCATCCTGTTTATATCCTTTTGAAGGTGCGGTCTCCAGAATTGCACACAATACTCCAAATGAGGTCGTACCAAAGACTTATACAGAGGCACTATCACCTCCTTTTTTCTGCTAGCCATTCCTCTCCGTATGCACCCAAGCATCCTTCTAGCTTTTGCTGTCGCCTTTTCTACCTGTTTAGCTACTTTAAGTTCATCAGACACAACCAAGCCTCGGTCCTGCTCTTATTTAGTGGACAAAATTACTTCACCCCCTTTACTATGTTGCCCCCTTGGATTGCTGCAGTCCAAATGCATGACCTTGCATTTTTTAACATTAAATCCCAGCTGCCAAATTCTAGACCATTCTTCAAGCTTAGCTATATCCCTCCTCATGTTATCTACACTTTCCTGGGTGTCTACTCTGTGGCAGATTTTGGTATCTTCCGCAAAGAGGCAAACCTTACCCGACAGCCCTTCTGCTATATCACTAACAAAAATGTTAAAAAGAATCGGACCAAGGACAGATCCCTGGGGCACACCGCTGGTAACTTCCTTCTCCTCAGAGTGAGCTCCATTTACCTGTGCTCTTTGTCGCCTCCTACTCAACCAATTTCTAACCCAGGCAGTAACTTTAGGGTCCATCCCTAGGGTGCTCAGTTTGTTTATAAGTCGCCTGTGAGGAACGGTGTCAAAGGCTTTACTGAAATCGAAATACATCACATCTAGGGCTCTCCCTCGGTCCAACTCCCAGGTCAGCCAGTCAAAGAAATCAATCAGACTTGTCTGACAAGACCTGCCTCTGGTGAATCCATGCTGCCTCGGATCCTGTAATCCGTTGGACTCCAGAAACCTCACTATTTTCTCTTTCAGCAGCGTTTCCAATAATTTACTCACCACTGAAGTTAAACTAACCGGCCTGTAGTTTTCAACCACATCCTTACTTCCGCTTTTGTGTTCCTATCCCGCTAATGACTCCCTGAGGTATTGGCCCATCTTGGCAAAATTAGTTTTCCTAAAGTCTAAGACCCTCGCTTTTGAATGGATTCTAGCAGCCCTAGTCGTAATACTGAACGACGCCATCTGGTGATCACTGGATGCAAAATGATCTCCCACTATAACATCAGAAACACTTTCACCATTGGTAAGCACCAAGTCCAGTATGGCCCCTTCACATGTGGGGTTTGTTACCAATTGCCTGAATAGTTCTCCCAGTTGAGAATCCAGGATCTCCTTACTTCTAGATGATACTGCAGCAGGAATGTGCCAATCAACATCTGGCTTATTGAAATCCCCTATCAGTAGCACTTCCCCATTCCTAGCAATGCTGCGTATGTCTTCAATTAACTCTGTCCACCTCTTCCTCTTGTGAGGGAAGTCTGTATATCACGCCAATGCAAATAGATTTCTCTTTCCCTCTTTCTAGTTTAACCCACAATGCCTCATCTCTCCCTTTTAAGCCCTGTAATTCTAAAGCTTTAATATTATTTTTACGTATAGTGCCACTCCTCCTCCCCTTCTTCTTACCCTGTCCTTTCTGAATAAAGTATAGCCTGGTATAGTTGCATCCCAGTCATGGTTTTCTGTGAACCATGTTTCTGTAACTGCCACTAAATCCAAGTCAGCCACTCCCACCAAAGCTCCAACATCAGGGATCTTATTTCCCATGCTACGGGCATTTATACACACTGCTTTCCATATATTACTCCTTTTACCCATATCCATAAAGGTATTTATTGTTTCAGTTTTCTGGGGACTTCCTTCACCCTTGGATTGCCCTTGGATGCCCCATTGTAAAATATACCTTAATATGAGTGAAATAGACACGTAAATGAATTTGAAACAATGACAAATAAATGCATCGTATATGGAACTTTCTGAAAGATGACTTATGTTGTCTGCTGCCATCCAGCTTATAGTGCAGTCCATTCAATATACTCCTTTAAGTCCTCCCGACTGACGAACATTTTGGGGGACAACCCTGAGTATCTTTACATAAATTTTCTGTATAAAAGCACACTACAGGTCAACAAGGGTACTTTTTTAAATGTATTTATTGGGCTTGTTTTGCACATGTATAATTTACGCTGTCTGTAATTTCAATCTGGGGGGAACGCTGGTTTAAAGAGCAGCTCACAGCCTCTGTTGCACAGTGCGATAGATATTATAGCATGTCTTTGTAAGCAGCGGGATGTGTGATTGGGTAAGTTTCCATGAAGGTCATTTCTTCACAGCTTTAAGGATAATTTTGGGGTCAGGATGTTCTGCATTCTTTGGATTTAAATGTGACAATGGGGTGTTCTAAAAGCACTTTGGTTTAGTACAGGTGTTTTTGTAAAGCAAAATCCTTGCAGGTTGTGCATATAACTCTTATGTGAGCTATATGGGTTAGCCCCGTTGTTAATTTTTCCTTCGGCTGAACATACAAACTATATGGCATGGGCACTTTGTCTGCCATCTTTCTATTTATGATTCTATGGATGGTGCTGTTTTCATGCAGTACTATTGTGGCCAGTGCAGCAAATAGTGTCCTGGTTTAGTGAAGTGTGACCCAGTTCTGGAAGGACTGATACACACTATTGTATGGGTGCTGTTATCCCTTGTTTGTAAGTTTTAGTTTGATTCTTTTAAGAACATAAGATATGCCATACTGGGTCGGACCAAGGTCCATCAAGCCCAGTATCCTATTTCCAACAGTGGCCAATCTAGGTCATACGTACCTAGCAGTATCCCCAAAAGACACAGGTTCCACAATGCTTGTATTGGGTCAAGCATTGATATCCTGGGTTCCTTTTTAATAATGGTTTATGGACCTTTCCTCCAGGAAGTTGTCCAAACCTTTTTTAAACCCAGCTACACTAACAGCTCTTACTACATCCTCCGGTAACAAATTCCAGAGTTTGATTACACGTTGAGTGAAAAAATATTTTCTCTTATTTGTCTTAAATAGTTTACCCTGTAGCTTCATTACATGTCCCCTAGTCTTTCTATATTCTGATAGCGTAAACAATTGATCTACGTTTACCCGTTCCATTCCATTCATTAATTTATAGACCTCTATCATATCTCCCCTCAGCCGTCTCTTTTCCAGGTTGAAGAGCCCTAACCTTTGTAGCCTCTCTTCCTAGGAGTAGCCTTCCATCCCCTTTACCATTTTGGTGGCTCTTCTCTGCACCTTTTCTAATAACGCTTTTTTTTTTAGTGCCATTAAGTCAGTGTTGACTCATAGCGACCCAGCTACCTCTGGGTTTTCTTGGCAATGTATCACCGGAAGTAGATTGCCAGCCTTTTTTTCCGAGGCAATGGAGGGTAAAGTGACTTGCCCAAAGTCACAAGGAGTGCCAGTGGGAATCGAACCCTTGATCTTCTGGGTACGAGGCAGTTGCTCTAACCACTAGGCTACTCCTCCACTCTATAACGCTATATCCTTTTTAAGATACGGCGACCAGAATTGCACTCAATATTCAAGGTGCGGTCGTACCATGGAACGAATCAGAGGCATTAAAATATCCTTTGTTTTATTTTCCATTCCTTTCCTTATGATATCTAGCATTCTAATTATTTATTTGACATGTTTTGTATACCTCCTTTTCCTTCAATCAAAGCGGTTCAAAACATACTACAAAGGTCATACAAAGGCAGGGAGGACATGCACCACCTAATCATTACATCATAGTGGTTGGAAGTGAGACTACATAGCACAGGGAATGACAATACATACATTACAATACAATTAACTAACATAGTCGTACCTTCAAACAGAGTTACCAACTATATAGCAAGGAGCAGATGTTTCTTTTGCCTCGCACGGTCCAACGCCTAAGGGCTTTCTTGGCCGCCGCTGCACACTCGGCGGAGGGTTTTTAACATGTTATCCACGATGACTCCTAAATCTTTTTCCTGGGTGGTGGTTCCCAATGTGGAACCTTGCATCGTGTAACCATAGTGTGGTTTGTTCTTTCTTAGGTGCATAACTTTGCACTTGTCCACATTAAATTTCATCTGCCATTTGGATGCCCAGTCTTCCAATTTATCCAGATCCTCCTGCAGTTTTCCACAGTCCTCTTGGATTTTAACAACTTTAAACAGTTTTGTGTTGTCTGCAAATTTGATAACTTCACTAGTTATTCCCTTTTCCAGGTCATTTATGAATATGTCAAAAAGTAGCGGACCCAGTACAGATCCCTGGGGTACTCCACTATTCACCTTTTTCCATTAGGAAAATTGGCCATTTAGCCCTACCCTCTGCTTTCTATCTTTTAACCAGTTCCCGATCCACAATAGTACACTGCCTCCTATCCCATGACTTTTTAGGTTTGCCAAAAGTCTCTGATGAGGGACCTTGTCAAAGGCTTTGTGAAAGTCTAGATACACTATATCAACCGACTCACCTTTATCTACCTGTTTATTCACACCTTCAAAAAAACATATCAGATTAGTAAGACAAGATCTTCCTTGTCTAAAGCCATGTTGGCTGTCTCCCATTAGGCCATGACTATCTACATGCTGTGTAATTTTGTTCTTTATGATGGTTTCTACCATTTTCCCCGGTACAGATGTCAGGCTCACCGGTCTGTAATTTCCCGGATCACCCCTGGAACCCTTTGTAGTTATTTATGAAGCTTCTTTTTATAGAGAAGGTTTTATGTTCTTCTATTGTTTCTTTTTATATATAAAGAAGTATGGACAAGTTCCTTGAGGAAGAATCCATAAACCATTATTAAAGAGGGCCAGAGAAATCCACTGCTTACCACTAGGATAAGGAGCATGGAATCTGTATCTTTTTGGGAACTTGACAGGTACATGTGACTTGGATAGGCTGCTGTTGGAAACAGGATACTGGGCTTGATGGACCGTTGCTCTGACCCAGTATAGTATATCTTATGTTCAGGTAAATACCCTATCTCAAGGAACAAGCAGGAATGTAGTCTTCACATATGGGTGACGTTTGTATCGATGGAGCCTATGCGGGAATGCTCCCCAGCGTCCAATCGGAAATCTTTTGGGAGTACACTGCCTGCACGACTGCTTTCCCGCCTTTCCAAACTCCCCTCTTCAGTTCTTCATTTTCTGCGGAGCCAGCATGAAGCAAATCCTGTCACTGCAGAAAAATCTTCTTTCTGTGGATAGTTTCTGCTTTTCCGTCAATGCCGGCACCGTCAAAGACATCACTGGTTCTCTTATTCTATTCTTTCCTTCTTTTAGGTTATTTAAAAAAAATAAAAAAATCAGACGTGTTGATGCCTTTTCAGGCCTTAAGTCTACCATTGTCTTCCCATCCGTTGAAGGCATGGAGAAACCAGCTAGTGGTTTCAAAAACTGTTCCAAGTGTGCTAGCACCATCTCAGCAACTGACACACATGACTCGTGTCTAAAATGCCTCGGCCCAGAACACCAGCTAACACACTGTCTCCTCTGTCAAAAGATGATTAAAAGAGGCCTACAGAACCTGGCCTCTAAATTTGGGACACACTTCGCCTTGGATGCGGTGTCGTTGGCGTCTTCTTCATTGAGGGCCTCATCCTCCCATGGATCCCAAGTATCCATAAAGTCCAAGCACAAGTCTGCATCAAAATCAGACAAAACCTCCTGATGTAGATCTTGCTCAAAGCATCGAGATCCCTCGAGCGTTACCTCGGAGGTGGATCGACCTGCCAAACAGCCACGGCGGGAAGCTGTGACCTCCAAAGCCATTGAGGGGGCCCCAGGATGCTCCTGAGGCCGCTACCTCCGGAGAGAAACTGGTGCCATGCTCTGGAATGGTAGCACAAACGCCCATGACAGATAAATAGGAATAGTAAACCTTAATGGACCAGTGCATACTGGCCATCGAGTGGAGCTTAGCAGCTCTCCTGGCAGCCTCTGTACCTATCAATCCATTGGCTCCAATCATCACCCTGATGATACCGGTTACAGTACTGACATCAGGGCTGCTCCAGATGACATCAATATCGCTTCCACCCATCCCCTCCCTTGAAACTATCACCGATGCTGGTACCAAACCCAAGTGGCTCACCAAGGCTGATACCTCAGAGCATTGGTACCGGCATTTAGCTTTAGGCAAACGCCTTGCCCATCGATACTTCGAGTTCTCAGATTTCGATTCCTCCATTTTGGATGTGGAGTCACTCGATTCGTGAGGGCTCTGGTACTTTCCTTCGGACCTTTCCCCGCCTCAGCAGTGAAATATGTCACCTCTGGAAGACATATCCTTACAGGAATTCATTTGAGATCTAACTAAGGGTGTCTCTATCACGGTAATATCAGAGAAGGGACCGAAGCCGGAGGAATCAGAAATCCTCCAATACCCAACAGCACCCAAAGAGGCAGCCACTCAGCCGGTGCACCACATCCTTCATGACCTTATGCTGTGTATGTGGGAGACTCCCCTCACGGTCTTGCCTAAGTTAACATCTCGATACCATGTATAGGGTATCGGAGCGTCCCGGCTTCCAAAAGCCACAACTTCCCCACCACTCCATGATGGTTGAATCGGCGGTGTGCTGAATCTAGGTCGAGAATTAAAAACTCTCGACTCCTTTGGGCATCAATGCTTCCAAGCATCTATGCTCTCAGTTAGGATCAACTCCTATATCATCTACATGGGAATTTTCCTCAAAGAGGTGTCCAGGGATCTTGAGGCCTTTGCTCTTCTCCTCCCAGATGACAAGCAGATTATCTTGCTCTAGTCAAGCATAGTCAAAATGTTTCGAAGTTTGTCAATAGGGCTGTCTTTGATGTTTTTGAATGCACAAGCTGGCCTCAGCAAAATGCATCGGTGTACGTAGAATTGCATGGCTTCAAGCCTCAGATCTTGAACAGTGGGTTCAAGATAAGTTGGGCAACATACCTTGCACAGGGGAAAACCTCTTTGGCAAAGACTGGCAAGATAAGGCCTCTCAGAGTCAGAAAACACTACTCTAAAGAGACTGTGCAGAACAGCTGACCCTGCTAGGAAAAAGACACCTGTAAAAAGTCTTTCTACAATAAGAAGAGATTCTATTCTTCCTATCGTCTACTTTTCAGTACCAGGGTCAGGCCCCTTAAAAGAGACAGCAGCCTCCTAAGCAATAGAAGAAGCCAAAGGTGGCTAAATCTCAGCCAGCTGTGCAGCCGCAATCTGTGCCTGGTTTTTGACCCTTTCCTAGAGAACATTGCCACCCTGCCTCTGGAGGACCCCCATCCCCTCCACATAGCAGGCAGACTGTGTCCATTACTCCCACAGATGGCACCTCATCACCTCAGAGCAGTGGACACTCACCATAGTCCAGGAAGGGTACAGACTTCATCTGCAAACTCTGCCCCCCTCCACTTTCATGGGAGAATATCGAACACAACCCCCACTCACTGCTTTCCTACAGGACGAGGTGTCTTCTCTTCTGTCCCAGGGTGCCATAGAAGATGTTCCAACATCCCAACAGGGAATAGGCTTCTATTCTCTGTATTTCCTCATTCCAAAAAAAAAAAATGGAGGATACAGGCCCATTCTGGACCAAGAAACCTCAATAGGTTTCTAGTCCACGAAAAGTTCAAAATGATCTCTTGGGGCTTTTCTTCCCTGCCTCCAGAGTCAGGACTGGCTCTGTTTTCTAGATCTGAAAGAAGCGTACACACACATCCTCATCCATCCAGGACACAGGAAATAGCTTTGCTTCACCTTTCAAGGAAAACACTATCAATACAGAGTCCTTCCCTTCAGCCTCATCTCTGCCCCAAGAGTCTTCACAAAGTACATGGCAGTCATGGCTGCATACCTAAGGTTTCTGGGGATATTCATCTTCCCTGACTTAGACGACTGGCTGATAAAAGCATGCACCTTCCAGGAGGTACTGCTTTCCTTGCATCGTACCATCACAGTACTACAACACTTAGGATTTGTGATAAACCTCCCAAACTCCCAGCTTACTCCAAAAAGCTAGAGTTCATCAGAGCCCTACTAGACATCCAGGGTGTTTCTGCCACAGCTCTATTGTGCCCGTCTAGTCAAACTAGCGTCCCAGACGTTCCTATGAGGCCATCTGACCGCCCGAAAGGTGCTGCAGCTCCTTGGGCACATGGCTTCTACAGTACATGTCGTTCGTTATGCCTGACTAAATATGTGCACAGCCCAGTGGACACTTGCCTCCCAATGGACGCAGGCCTCGGGCCATCTCCGGGACAAGATCCAAGTCATTGCCCCTCTAACCACATCCCTTCAGTGGTGGTGTTCTCCAGAAAATCTGCTCATAGGGTCACCTTTTCAGATGCCTCCACTTCAATGCATCCTGACGATGGATGGCTCCAAACTGGGTTGGGGAGCACTCCTGGGCAACCTGTCCACAAAGGGGCTATGGACCACGCAAGAGTCACAACTCCAATCTCTGGAACTTCGTGCTATCTCAAATGCCCTCTGGGTGTTTCAACATCACCTCAGGGCACAACAGGTCTTAGTCAGGACAGACAATCAGGTTTCAGTGTTCTATGTGAACAAGCAGGGAGAAACAGGCTCATGGGCCCTCTGCGAGGAGGCTCTCCACCTGTGGTCCTTTGCCATGTCTCATCAGATACACCTCCAAGTGGTGTACCTCCCGGGGGAGTTCAATGTCTTGACAGACAAGCTGAGTCATCCTCCTTCCCCATGAATGGTCTCTCCATCCAAACACAACATCCTATATCTTCCAGTCCTGGGAAACTCCAGACATAGACCTGTTTGTGTTTCTGCAAAATGCCAAGCTCCATCGCTTCTGCACAAGAACTCCGACATCCAGTAATTAACAGGTGGATGCTTTCCACCTACACTGGAGTCAGGGTCTGCTTTATGCTTTCCCTCCTATACCCCTCTTTCCCAAGCTGCTTTTAAAGCTTCAGTCTGACAAGGGCTCCATGATTCTCATAACCCCCACTGGCTGTGGCAACCGTGGTTTCCACTGCTAATGCATCTGACTCAGACTCATCCTCTGCAATTAGGATCTGCACCTGATCTCCTCGCCCAGGACAACGGCTCACTACTCCATCCCAATCCACAGTCTCTCCATCTCACAGCTTGGCTGCCGAGAGCATAGCATTACAAGGCTTCGATCTTATACAAGAGGTTAAGGAGATCCTTTTGGCTTCCAGAAAGCCCTCCACCAGACGTTCATATGCTTTTAAGTGGTGTAGATTCTCTGTCTGGTGTTCCTAGGAAGATTTCAATCCCTTTTCTGCCCCAGTGGAGTCACTCCTCCAGTATCTTCTCCACCTGTCCTCGACAGGTCTGAAAACCAACTCTGTGAGAGTCCACCTCAGTGCCATTGCGGCTTCTTACCACCTGCTGGGTGGACAGCCCATCTCCTCACAATCGCTAGTAGCACGTTTCATGCAAGCTCTCCTGTCCAAACCACCCATTAAGCCACCTCTGGTGGCTTGGGACCTCCAATGTCATTCTAGCACAGCTTTTCAAGCTGCCCTTTAAACCATTAGCCATGACCTCGCTAAAGTTCCTGTTTTGGAAGTGCTCTTCTAATTGCCCTCACCTCAGCTAGACATATTAGTGAGCTTCAGGCTTTGGTGGCAGAACCACACTATACCCGGTTCCACCATGACGAAGTCGTCCTTCGGACTCACCCACACTTTATGCCATAGGTGGTGTCTCCTTTCCATTTAAACCAGTCAATTTACCTTCCAGTCTTCTTTTCTAAACCACATGCGTCTCGAGCAGAAGCAACCCTGCACACTCTTGACTGCAAACATACGTTGACTTACTAGCTCCAAAGGATATGAGATCATCATGAAGCCTCACAGTTGTTCATCTCATTTGACCCTAGTCACCTGGGTCTACCTGTATCTAAACGTACGCGCTCTAGATGGATAGCAGACTACATTTCATTTGCTTATGACAAAGCGGGACTTTCCCTAAAAGGGCATGTCACCGCTCACAACGTTTGCGCCATGGCGACCTCAATGGCAAGCCTATGCTCGGTAGCCATTGATGAAATTTGCAAGGCAGCAACTTGGTCTTCCATCCATACCTTTGCTGCCCATTACTGTCTGGACAGGGACTCCTTCCAGGATGCCATGTTTGGTCAAGCTGTACTCCAGCATCTCTTTCAGACTTGGAAGCAACTCCTACCCTCCGTCCCGGACTTTGATGATACCAGTAATCCATAAGGGATCCATGACCTCTTCGAGCCTACTCTAAAGTGAACCTCCACTGGTTCTGGGTTCCCTTCTTCTGGCATCTGGGAGATAGGGAGTCCCATATGTGGAGACTACATTCCTGCTTGTTCCTGGAGATAGTGTAGTACTCACCTGTAACAGGTGATCCCCAGGAACAGCAGAAATTTAGCCTTCACAACCCACCCTCCTCCCCTAGGAGTTATAGAGTTTCATTTACTCTTTTTTTTTTCTCAGCTGCAAACTCAACTGAAGAGAGGGAGTTGGGAAGGCAGTCACAGTGGAGTGTTCCCAAAAGTTTTCCAATTGAATGCTGGCAAGCGTTCCTGCGCGGGCTCTGTCTGTACCAATGTCACCCATATGTGAAGACTAAATTCTTGCTGTTCCCGGAGGACACCTGTTACAGGTGAGTAACTGCACTTTAGGGCTGGGGTCTCCAGGAAATAAGTGAAGGTCTCTTTATATTGGGGTAGGCCTCTCATTTTTGTGTGTGTTTTATTTTGGTTTTTGATTTTGCTGTACAAATTACACAGGTACACTAAAAAAATTTTTTTTTTAAACTGCCTCTAATGTTTCGATTGATTTTTACGTTTTTTGGTGCGCTGAATCCAAATCTGGTAACCAATTTGCTCCATCACGTACAGATTTTTTGCTACATTGGGTTAGCAGTTTGAGGTGAACGTTTCAGATTGAGTGCGATCGAGATAAAAGTTTCTTGGATGAATTCTTTATACTAATTGTTTAGTAGTTATTCAAATAAGAATAAAGAAAATTGTAACAAGGCAGCACATAAGAATAGAGTAATGTCAACAAAACACACTGTGATGGTAGCAAAATTGTCTGCACTTAAAACAGCCACATACATGTGCACAAACATTGAGCATATAAGAGCGAGGTTAGACACAAAGCAAAGCAAAGAAATGTGCAAAAAATGTTGTACAGGTATGTATGTAAGAATAGAAAACGCAAACCGCACCATTGCAATACATGAAGACAAACACCCGATGGTGTGAAAATAAAATTCTAATAAATGAGATCCAACACTGTTGTAATAACTAGCAAATTTTTATTTCAAAGTTTAGTAAAAACACGATATTTGTCAACACAGTTTAGATTTTAAAGTCATTCTTGGGTCAATCAATCTCCTGGTGGGCCCGTTTCTTCTTCCCCCGAATGCTTCTCTTGGTGCGCTGCTTGGCGTATTTTTCATCTGGGGTTTCCCGCAGCAGCAACCAGCAGAAATCAGCCATCATAGTGGTGTTCCATCTTCCTTGGTACCTTCTCTCTGCGTCCTTGATGTCCTGGTGAAACCTTTCACCTTGTTCTTCACTGTACGCCCCCAAGTTTTCGGGAAAGTAGTTCACATGGGAGTGCAAGAAATGGACTTTCAGGCTCATGTTACAGCCTTGTTCTTTGAAGGCATTGAGCATCCTGGCAACAATATCCTTATAGTTCTCATCCCGCCTGTTCCCCAAGAATTTGAGAACAACATCCTTGAAGGAATCCCAGGCTTCTTTTTCCTTCTCAGACATCGTTTCAACGAATGCTCCATCTGAAATGAGTTTCCTTATATCAGGGCCAACAAACACTCCTTCCTTTAGCTTTGCTTCAGAAAGTCGGGGGAACTTTGAGCAAAGGTACCGAAAGCACTCACCATCTTTTGGAAGGGACTTGATGAATTGCTTAATGAGACCCAACTTAATGTGGAGAGGTGGTAATAGAATTTTATCACGAGGTACCAAGCTCTCATGAAGAACATTTTTCTCACCGGGTCTCAAATACTCCCGAATTGGCCAGTCTTTTTTCCCCCAGTGTAGGTCGCGGGCCCGGCTATCCCACAAGCAAAGGAAGCAGGGATATTTGGTGAAAGCGGATTGCTGCCCTAATAGCATGGATAGAATTTTAAAGTCTCCACAAATCATCCACTTATGCTCATCATAACGAATCTTCTGAAGAATCAGGGCCAAATTCTCGTATTTTTCTTGGAGAATAACAGAGTGAGCAATAGGAACTGAAGCGAATGTGTTGCCATTATGAAGAAGAACACCTTTTATGCTGTCTTTTGACGAATCAATGAACAGCCGCCATTCAGCAGGATCATACTTGAGTTTAAACTTTTCCATCACTCCGTATATATCGTTGCAAAATACCAAATCTTCCTCTTTGCTGAAATACTTCAAAAATTGTGTTTCACGGTTGCGGTACCAATAAAAAGTTGTTCCTGGTAACAATAGATTTTTCTGTTTAAGCCGAGAACCTAGCAGTTGGGCAGCATCTTTTGGGAGTCCTAAATCCCGGACTAAATCATTCAATTCAGCTTGAGAGAAAAGTTCAGGTTTCGGATCTGGTTCAGTTTCAAACTCGGAAGTACTGGACTCATCGGGAAAAGCCATCTGATGAGTCTCATCATGATCAGAACCGTCCACACAAATATGATCCAAAGATTTTGGTTGTTCAGGCACAGGTACTTCGTTGCTATGAGGCATAGGCCTAATTGCTGAGGGAAGGTTGGGTAACTTATTACGTTCTTATTTTTTAAGTTGTATCCCTTCACAATGCAAGAGCAAAAATAGCAGTCACTGCTGTGGTCTCTTTGTTCACGCCACATCATAGGTATTCCGAAACGAAATGCTTGTTTTTTACCTTTCATCCATAAGCGTAGATCTTCCTCACATGTCTTGCACACTTTGTGAGGAGCCCACGGTTTGTCTTGATCGCCTAACTTCAAACCGAAATAGGCGAAATATACTTTTTTAATAAATGCAGAAATGTTCCTCTGCCGCTTTTTCACGGTATATTCCCCACAAATAAAACAAAAACTGTCCGGAGAGTTGACGCAAACTCTGGCTCTGTGAGCCATCACAAATACACAGCACTGCAAACTACAACTGTAGTGAACCACTTCGGAATAAAGCTGGATTACGACTGAGCAAACAAAAGGTAATAATGAACTTGCAAGAAACTGAAATTTGACAGGAACGTTCATGTCGCAACCACCGTGTTTGAGCGAGCGAACGAGGCGAGGCGAACAAGAAAGAACATGCGCCAGCGCGAGTACTGGATTTAGCCCCCCGCCTCCCAATTGTCCTGTTAATGTATAAAATGAATACAAAACACTCTAAAATATCATGAGGGAGTGTTTCTAGTTAGTTAACCATTACAACCTCTATTTTGGGCCAAGAAAATAAACTGCAGTCGGCTAAAAAGAAATTATGTGAACATTCCTTATATGGGTAAGAAATCTAATTTTGCAAGAAAACGTGACGTGATGGAACATTTTGCCTATTTCTAGGAATCAGTTGCAAAACTGGAGGCAGTTTTTTGGTAGTGTACCTGTGTTATACTTGGATTTTATTTTGATCTGACTGCTTATTTGTACATATTTATGTAGACTTAAATTTAGTTTTTGGTTATGGTTAAGTTTTATATATAGTTGATAGCAAAAGGTGACATACATAGATTCACAAGGTACATGATCTGATATACTCCCACAGAGTGTGTGTGTGTGTGTGTGTGTGTATGTATATATACACACACACACACTGTGGGAGTATATCAGATCATGTACCTTGTGAATCTATGTATGTCACCTTTTGCTATCAACTATATCAGTTGCACGTATGATTGTTGATCTTTATTGAGTTTTTCTGCAGAAATTTTATGTAAGGATACCCCTGATGTAAGCTGAAACATGTTGGATGGGAAGTATGTATGTTCTGGTTCTGTTTGTATATACTGAGTTTTATGTAAGATAATAAAACTCCATTTAACCTTTTTTATTGAATTTATTTTGTTTTTATATCATTTGTTTGGTCTTTAGGACCAAGGATTATTTTGCATCATGGTTTGCTCCCTGGGTTAGGTTGCTTCTTTTTGACTTGTGTTTAGTATATTTTCAGATTTACTTTGGTTTCTCTAGATTTGTTGGGAAGATCTAATGGATTTCTCCCAGCGAATCTGGAGAAACTCTGAAATTTCCTTTAGTCCTGATCTGACTTGAAATCTTCCTAGTTTCATTTTGGCCTTGTCTTGTTCACATCTCCTATATTGACTAGCCACACTGTGACTCAAATGCATGAATTGACCAGCAGCCCTGTACTTTCTGTTCTGGGTAATGAATTTAAACTGTTTGAGGAAATGGGAGGAGTTGCTGTCAAAAGTAATCTCTTGAAAACAATTTTAAGTTTACAACAGATATCACAACATCTTTAACAATTAAAGTTTCCAGCCTCCTTTGGACTGTAGCATTATGCTTTTATCCTACTTTCCTCTCCTCTGCATTTTAGTTTTGGCCCCTATGTTCTGTAGTGCTGTGTTGTCTCTTTGTTCGGGTGGTAGAATTGAAGTATACTTGAGCAGCCAGAGAGGACAGCAGTACAGCAGTAAGGGAAGCTGATGCAAATGAATGGTCCAGTAGGGTCCAGTAAGGGAAGCAAATGAATGGTCCAGTAGGGTCCAGTAAGGGAAGCTGATGCAAATGAATGGTCCAGTAGGGTCTGCTGTGTTACTACAGGGCAGGATGGGTTTGCTAAGTGAGTCTTCCTTCACTGAAGATCAGTGTGTTATCTTCAAGAATAAGATCATGGTACTGTGATGAGATATTTTCATACTATGATTGCTGTTCTTAGAGGGTAATACAGTAGTTTATTTGCCTGTCAGTTTTATAATCTTCCCTTATCTGACTGAAAAAATTCTATTTAAATCCCATCACTTTATATGTGGCTTGCAAGAGTGTTATTAAATAGGCAATTGAGAAGTTTTTGCACTAATATATCTATGCTGTTTGGAGTACTGGTTTTTCTCCAGGAACAAGTAGGCAGTCAGTCCTCGCATATAGGTGATGTCTGTGCTGATGAAGCCCGCACGGAAGCTTCTCCTCAGCTTTCAAAGAAAGCCTTTGGGAGATGTACCACTCATGCGTGGTCCCCTTCCTGCCCAAGGTGCCATCTTGCCTCAGTCTCCTTTTTTCCGCAGAGCCCATCGGACGTCTGTCTGTTTTCCCCCGGAAGAAGTGCTAATTTTTTCTTCCAAATTTTCTCTTAATTTTCTTTCTCCGGTTGCATACCGGTTCCCCTTCCTGCCCATGAGCTGCCTTCCTCGGTGTCGCACCTCGGGTTCTTTCATTTTTCTTTTTATTTCGAGTTTGACTGGTGCGTCTTCATGCCCCTTTTCTCTCTGGCTAGGTCTAAGGTCTTTGACCTTGCTGGGGCTCTTTTCCCCATGGCCTCCGCCAGTGACTTTAAGCGGTGTGATTGGTGCATCCGTACCATATCCCTCACCGATCTGCATGACTGCTGCCTCAATTGCCTTGGGCCGGACTACAACCCCTTGGATTGTGGTCTCTGTAAAAAGATGTCTTCCGAGGCCATCAAGAGTCGTCAGCAGCAGGAAAAGATTTTCCACAGGTCCCACTCTGCCCCAAAGTCACCAGTGACACCGTGCTCCAAGGCCCCCCTCCGGAACCCCGGGTGACCTCAACGCCTCCAAACGGAGCACCCCGGAGATGGAACACAAGAAGAAACCCTCGAGGAATGCATTGAGGAAGCTGGGTAAGTCCCACTCCTGGCCCCGCAGCCCACACTGTGAGTCTGAGGGGATGGAGCAGGAGCTGCCAACCAAAGTGGCCCATAAGGAATCGTTGACCTCTGGTGATTGGCTTTGGACCCCCAAGGCCATCCTCGTTGAGGATTCTCTTTCGTTGGAACTGACACTGGGCCCGACATCCTTGGTGCCCGCGCCAAAGGCTGCAGAGCTATCTGAACTGGAGACCAGAATTGGTGGCCTTGGAGCGCAGCTTGTCTGCCATCATGACCTAGCAGCGGGCTCTGATGTCCAGTTCCTCTGGCTCATTGGCCCCAGCCACTGGGCCCTTGACCTTGAGGATTTCCCTGGTGGTTGAGCCGGTCCTCGAGCGCTACCAGCCTTGAGATGCCACTCTGCTTCGGTCCTGATCCTTGGGGCCGAGATCTTCCTCAATGAGTGCCCATGGCTCCAACTGCAGGGCTTCAAAGGGACCATGGGCCCTGGACCATCCTAGACACTTCCACCGACTACGTCTCAGACTGGGAGACTGAGGATGAGGACCTTCGTTTCCGTTTCCCACCGAGACCCAGCACCGGTCCCTACCCAAGGATATGGCCATCCTTGACTTTGTGCGGGACATGGCAAAGGCACTGGCATGCAGCAGAGTCTGAGGATGATTCTCGCATGGAAGAACCCGAGATCCTCCAGTACGAGGCCTTCCCTGAAGGAGGCACTTATGGTGCCTATCCTTCAAATCCTGGAATGGCGGCTGCTCCGCATGTGTGAGGCATCCGCATCGGTACCCATTGTAAGTTGACAGCTGGACTCGATGTACTGAGTTCGCCAGAGCCCTGGGTTCCAGAAGGCACAACTGCCACATAACTCCTTGGTGGTGGAATCTGTCATGCACCAGCTCAGGAGCCAGAAGACACACTCCTCTGTGCCTCCGGATGCCATGTGCAGAAAGTGCTACCAGAGCTCGATGCTCATTGGCCAGATCCAGGCATACCAGCTGTACATGGGCATGTACCTGAGAAATTTGGCGAAGGAGCTCGCCAGGTTCTCAGCTGGTCTCTCCCTGAAACCCCTCCAGCAGTTCTGGACCTTGGCCTCGGGTGTCAGAGAGTACCCCAAATTTATGAATCTTCCAGCCTATGATAGCTTCGAGTCAGCGGCTAGAGTAGCTGCGGCAGGCATCAGTGCCCACTGCCAGGCCTGGCTACAGTCTTCTGACCTGGAGCAATATGGTCAGGACAAATTGGTCGATGCCCCTTGCCAGGGAGAGAATCTCTTTGGCAAACTCATGACCGATTAAGGCTGCAGAGTTGGAGACTGAGTTCCTGATGAGAAGACCAGGCTCTCCAAAAAGACCACTACCCTTTCCTGACAGAAGCTCTCAGGTAAAAAGCCCCCTTATTTGAGGAAGGGCAATGCTTACAGAAACTATCCTCAGTCTAAGGCCTTCCCAGCTCCCCAACAGGGGCAGCAGGGCCAAGGGACAAGGGCATGGCCCTCGTAAGCCCAAGGCTTCCAAAATCCACTCACCAACTCTGGCCCAGCCTGGTTGGAGCTCTTGACTCCTTGGGCATAGGCCCCCCCCCCCCGAGGCCCAGCCCAGCAGCTCACAGGGGGACATCTAGTCTTGTTTGCCCACATGTGGACATCCATCACCACAGACGCCTGGGCACTGAAGGTGGTCAGGGAGGGTTACCTCCTCCACTTGCTGCAGACACCCACTCCATTCTTCTTGGGAGAGCCCCCCAGGGCTCCCCTCCACCAGACCCTGCTACTGCAGGAACTCTCAGGTCTTTTAGAGGACAGGGCAATGGGAACCAGTGCCTCCACATCTTTGGGGCAAAGGGTTCTACTGCTAGCCTCATCTGGGACCTAAACAGGTTCCTGTTGAGCAAGAAGCCCAAGATGATCTCCCTTGGAACACTGCTGCCATTCCTCCAGCAGGGAGATTGGCTATGATCCTTGGAGCTAAAGGATGCGTACACTCACATCCTCATCCATCCCAGCCACAGATTCAAGGTAGGAGTCGGCCACTACCAGTACAGGATAATACCTTTCGATCTAACCTCCATCCCCAGAGTCTTCACTAAGTGCCTAGCGATGGTCGTGGCCCACCTTTGCCTCCAAGGGTCCTTTGTCTTCCCCTACCTGGATGACTGGCTCATAAGATGGGACTTGGCCATCAAGGTGCAGCAGGCCATGGCCCACACCATCCATGTCCTCCAGTATCTGGGGTTCATCATAAACCACCCCAAAGCCCATCTCCTTTCGGCACAGTATTTGGAGTTCATAGGGATATGGCTGGACACCGTTCAGGCTGGAGCCTTCCTTCCCCTGAACAGAGCCATCCGCCTCAGGGTGTTGGCCGCTGCATGTAGCACCAGCACTCGGTGTCTGCTCGCCTTCTGCTCCAACTGCTGGGCCACATGGCATCCATGGTCCATGTCACCCTGGACACACGCCTTCACATGAGGGCAGCCCAGTGGTGCCTCTGCTCCCAGTGGACCCAGGCCATGGGCTAGCTATGAGACAGGGTGATGGTGACCTGTCGACTGGCGGACTCTCTTGGCTGGTGGCAAGTGCCTCAGCATCTTCAGGCCGGGATGTATTTTCAGGCCCCACCCCCCAGAGTGTCCTCCTCGTGGACGCCTCCCTTCTGGGCTGGTGGGGTGCTCATTGCGAGTACCTCTGTACTCAGAACATTTGATCACAGGCGGAAAGCCAACTGCAGATCAACCCCTTAGAGCTTCGGGCCATACCCCTGGCTCTCTAAACCTTTTGCCACCATTTGCAGTACCAATCAGTGCTGATCCAAACGGACAACCAGGTCGCAATGTTTTGCATCAACAAAAGGGGGGGCATAGGGTCATACACCATCTGCTGGGAGGCAGTAGCCCTCTGCTTGTATGCGAACCGCAATGGGATGATTCTTTGGGCGGTATATCTTCCGGGGAAGGACAGTGCCTTGGCAGATAGGCTGAACAGGGTCTTCCAGCTGCAGGAGTGGCAGCTGGACTTCAGAGTGGCCTCTCAGCTCTTCCAGCTCTGAGGAACTCCACGGCTGGACCTCTTCATCCCAGCAAACTTTGTTCTCTGCTTTTGCTCTCATCAGCAACACCCGTCCTGGATGGTAACGGATGCCTTCCTCATCCCGTGGATAGAGGGCTGCTTTTATGCCTTCTCGTCCATGCCGCTGATAGCCATGACTCTTTAAGGCTCAGCAGGATGGGGTGTCGCTGATATTGATGGGCCCTCGGTGGCCTAGGAAACTGTGGTTCATAGTGCTCCTTCGCATGTCCATAGTGCCCCAGTCCCCCTGGGGAGCGACCCGGGACTACTGTTGCAGGAGGAAAGGCCCCCTCTTTTCCCCCCCCCCAATCTGGGGTCTTTCAGCAGCCAAGCCATTAATGCCAAAGGGTAGCCTTGGCACCTTTTAACCTTTCAGGGGAGGTCGAGGAAGTCCTCCTGGCTTCCCACAAGACCTCCATGAGACAGGCTTATGCCTTCAAATGGCGCAGATTCTCTATGTGGTATGCGGAGCGATGGGTTAACCTGTTCTCTTGCTCTGTGCAGCTCATGCTGCAGTATTTGTTTCACCTGTCTCAGGAAGGACTGAAGTCCAACTCAATTGGGGTCCACCTGAGTGTGCTCACGGTGCACCACCACTTCATCAAGGGCAAGCCTCTGTCCAGTCCCTTGTAACCCACTTTCTGCAGGGCCTCCTGTTATCCCAACTCCCTGTCCGCCCACCAGCAGGGGAGTGGACCTCATTGTGATGCTACCAAGGTTCATTGGCCCACCGTTTGAGCCCCTGGCTACCTGCCACTTGCATTACCTCTAATGGAAGCTTGCTCACGTCCGCTCGCATGGTCAGCGAGCTCCAGGCTTTGGTAGCGCATCTGCCTTACACGAGGTTCTATGACAACAGGGTCGTGCTCCGTATGCACCTTAAGTTCCTTCCCAAGGCGGTGCCCCCATTTGACCTCAATCAGGAGGTGGTGCTCCCCACCTTCTTTCCGTGGCCTCATGCCAGCAGGGTGGAGACCGCCCTTCATACTCTAACATAGTATATGATGGTCCATCTGGTCTGCCCAACAGAGTGGCAAGAGTAGGTGCTCCTGCCACTCCTTGCAGGTTGTCCCTCCCCATGTGTATGCTTAGGGGTGTACCCATTGCTCCGTGCAGGTCACCCCTATTTGTTGAGATATAAGAGATAGATAGTTACGTTTATTTTGATTTTATCCTGTTGCTATAAATGGATCCACTGTGTCTGTCCCATGCCATTTTGAATTCTGTCACTGTATTTGATTGATCTCACCACTTCCATCGGCAGGGCATTTCAAGCATCCACCTCTCTGGACTATAAGAGGGCCCTGTCCTGTCTTCAGCTTTTTGTCTTCTGACCTCAGCCAGCTGGGGGAGGCAGTGACCAAGCATACTTTGTCCACTTGGGTAGCAGATTGCATTGCCCTCGCCTACGAGCAGGCTGAGCTCTTGCTGGAGAACTGGATCATGGCGCACAGTATCAGTGCCATGGCGGCCTCTGTGGCAAACCTGCGTTCTGCCCCATGACAGAAATCTGCCGGGCCACCCCCTATCTTTGGTCCATACCTTCAGAGCTCATTACTGCCTGGCCATACTCGGTCATATGCTCGGGGTGAAGGCAACTCCTGCTTTCTGACACTTCTATGTTCAGGCTACCAGAGTGCTGGTTCTCACTGGACACTTGGGTTCCTCGTGAGTCTGTTACTTAGGACTCCGTTGCTGCTGCTCACAGCTCACCCTTTTCTGGTCACCCATGGCTTTTTACAGGTTTTTGGTAGCCTCTAGCTAGGGAGTCCCATATGTGAGGACTGACTTCCTGCTTGTTCCCGGAGAAAGCTTGGTTACTCATCTGTATTAGGTGTTCTCCAGGGACAGCAGGAATCGATCCTCACAATCTTCCCCCCTCCCCATGGAGTTGCTGCTTTGTTGTTGTTGTTGTTGTTGGGTTTTTTTTTTTTTTTTTGCTGTCTTTAGCGATGTCATTTGATTGAGGCAAGATGGCACCCTTGGGCAGGAAGATGGTGCATCTCCCAAAGGCTTTTTTTGAAAGCTGGGGAGAAGCTTCTGCATGGGCTCTGTGGTGCTGACATCACCCATGTGAGGATTGATTCCTGCTGTCCCCTGAGAACACCTGTTATACGTGAGTAACTACACTTAGCATGAAGCATTCTAGCGGCTATCTTGTGATGCTTATTCTCTTTTGTAATTCCAGCATACCAATGACTTTGCCCTTTATACAGAGGCAATAAAATTTTTTAACCATCCAGAAAGCATGGTCAGAATTGCAGTCCGAACTATAACTTTAAATGTCTACAAAGGTAAGTGTGACCTCTAGAATGCTTAGACTTCTCCCCTTTGTTTCTAAGCAGTATCAGGTGGAGTAAATTTTGTTAAAATCAGAGCAAGCTGTTGTGTGAATAGCATCCTTATGAATTGCTGATGGCCTTTTGCTTGATTGAGTTTGTTTCCCAGTCTGCTGCAGAACAAACTTGAGGGATATGAAACAGTTTCTTTCTAATGCATCTCTAAAACTGACCAAAATAAATGTTAGAAATTGTTTTGATGAAGGACCATAGCTTTGAGGACAGAAATAGCAGAGATGAGAATGATAACTAGCGTGACTTGGAAGATACTGAAGGAACATTTTCATTTAATTATTTTTCTCCCTTCTATCACCAACATTGCTAGATGGGTTATCGTAAAACCTGCATAATAAAACCATACTTGGACTCTACAATAGTCTTGGCTTGTAAGAAGCATTTTCCGTTGTTCTCTTAAAAAATGAATGGCCTGGCTCCACAGGAATTCTACAACAGCTGATATAAGAGACAAATTTTGTCATGAAGATCTTCTATAGCGTTCGTCCAGTCCAGTCCATACTAATGGGTTTTCACCCCCTTCCAGCAGATTGGAAACTGAGAATTCCAAGCTTTTATGCATGCCTATCACCTAGCCACTATTTTCAGTCTCCAAGCAGAAAGGGGGTGAGCCTGGCCTGGCCTAGTCTAGGCTGCTCATGTGAGAATTCCTTGTAATTAAAAAAAACAAAAAAAACCCCCCAAAAAACTTTAATCACTATAGCAGGTCTTTACTTGCAGCCGTATCTTGCTGTCAACTGCAATTCAGGAGGCTGACCCAATCCTGTAGAGTTGGGGGCGGGCTTCACCGGTGAGCATACCCGGTTGTTTGGTTTATTGTGATCTGGTAGATTGTAATAGGCTAGCAACACTGCCTTTAGTGGCCGTCGCTTGTCAGGCCTTACCGTTGGAAGTGTTGATCTCCTCTTCATTCGTTCGCGAGGAAGCTGCTGTGGGGGTAGTAATTCCCTTCGGTTTACTTTCACTTTTGATTTTAAGTTGGGAGTTACTTTTTTATTTTTGACGTAGGGTGTTTAACTGGCAGCGGCGGTAAGCAGGAGCGATTTTTAATGGTTATGCCTTCAAAGTTAGTTTGTGTTGCATGTGGACTTCGTTGGGGCTGTTTATCTGTATTAGGGCTTTGCCATCCATGTGAGCAAGCGGATTTAGAGGAAGAAGACAGCTTTCTCTAAACGGCAAATGGGAGAGTAACTTTGTCTCTCATTTCACTACGGCAGATGAGTTGGAAGCCTTAATGGATGCTGCTAATGTACCAGGTGCACAGGACATGTGTTCTAAAGAAGCTCCTTCTGTACAGGAACCGTTTGGGTTATTAGATAAAGAAGGAGCACAGGAAATTGCTAAAGTGGATACAGATGACCTTTCTCCAGACTTTGTACTTTTGATGCACAAAGCTTATTTGATGAAGAAAGGGCTCAAATAGCAGCTTTGTGTTTGTGTCCTTTTAAGTCAAATCATGGCTCTCATTTGCCCTCAGAACAGGTGGCTCCTCCAGTGTTAATCTTAGAAGGAGCTTCAGATATTTCAGCTGATTCAGAGGATCCCCTTGAAGGGACTTCAGGGAGTAATATAAAGATATTGCAGACCTGACTGGAGGACATTGAGGGTCTGGTAGGAGAAGACCCATGTATTATTACGGTCTTTTGGAGGGAAGAGCTTGGGGGGCTCATTGCTCATTCCTTAGAGGCTCTTCCTATTCCCTTTGTGTCGCAAGTACAGGATCCTATGCTAGAAGCAGGGAAGCCATACTACAGAAACAGTCTTTCCTATTCATAGAGCAATTATGCAAATGACTGAAGCTGAATGGGAATTGCCAGAAGATGGCTTACGTGAGGGTCGAACAATGGCTTACCTCTATCCTATAACTTCAGCATTTATGTCTTCCTAGAGTAGATGCTTTAGTCTCCACTATCGGTGGAGGGTGGAGCTGCTTTGAAAGATCCACAGGATAAGAGGCTTGAGACTTGACTACAGCAGATGTTTGAGGTGAATGCCTTGGCATTGCAGGCTTTGTTATGTGGAGAGTATGTTGCTAGGATATGTCTTCATTGGTTGCAAGCTTTATCAGAGTCTGTTGCAAATGCCTGAAGTGATCAGAATGAAAATAGGGGCAGCATATCTAGCTGATGCCCACTATGATCTAGCTGATGCCAGGGATCTGTGCTGGGTCTGCTGCTTTTTAACATATTTGTAAATGACCTGAAAATGGGAATGATGAGTGAGGTAATCAAATTTTCAGATGGCACAAAATTATTCAAAGTTGTTAAAACCGAAGAGGATTGTGAAAAATTGCAAGAGAACCTTGATAAATTGAAAAACTGTGTATCCAAATGGCAGATGAAATTTAATGTGGACAAATGCAAAGTTATGCACCCAGGAAAGAACAACCCAAACTATGGTTACATGATGCAAAGTTCCACATTAGGAACCACCACCCAGGAAAAAGATTTAGGCATCATTTTGGATAACATGTTGAAACCCTCCGTCCAATGTGCAGCGGCGGCCAAGAAAGCAAATAGAATGCTAGGAATCATAAGGAAAGGAATGGAGAATAAAACAAAGGATATTATAATGCCTCTGTCGTTCCATAGTGCTTCCGTTTCTTGAATATTGTGTGCAGTTCTGGTCACTGTATCTTAAAAAGGATATAGCGTTATTAGAAAAGGTACACAGAAGAACCACCAAAATGGTAACGGGGATGGAAGGATATCTCTATGAAGAGAGGCTAAAAATATTAGGGCCCTTCAACCTGGAAAAGAGCGGCTGAGGGGAGATATGATAGAGGTCTATAAATTAACGAAAGGGGAGTGGAAGGGATAAATGTAGATTGATTATGCCATCAAAATATAGAAAGACTAGAGGACACGTAATGAAAGTACAGTGTAACCTATTTAAGACTAATAAGAGAATATTTTTTTCACTCAATGTTTAATCAAACTCTGGAATTTGTTACCGGAGGAAGTAGTAGAAGCTTTTCGTGTAGCTGGGTTTAAAAAAATGTTTGGATAAGCTCCTGGAGGAAAGGTCCATAAACTGTTAAAGGGGACCCGGGAAATCCACTGCTTGCCCCAATACAAGCATTGTGGAACCTGTGTCTTTTGGGGAAACTGCTAGGTACTTGTGACCTAGATTGGCCACTGTTGGAAACAGGATACTGGGCTTGATGGACCTTGGTCTGACCCAGTATGGCATATCTTATGTTGTTATGCCCTGTGCCTTGGCTGCAGTGACATAGGCCACTAACAGATTGTGGTCCAGCGGTCCTTGCTGCCATCCCTGGCTGGACAGGAAGGAGGCAATGCTTGCATCTTCGTGGAGGTAGGTGGCCCATGTGCAAGGGGATTAAGGGGTCATCACCTGTTGACCAGCTGCCAGTTGATGCCTACGTGAAGTCCCACAGCACTTGTGGCAGCCTCAGTGGTTGGTTGTCAGCTATCAGAGCCATTGTCAGAAGGTATCTTAGCCATATTCTCACTTAAACCTGGGACTTAACCATGCTTGCACCATGATGTTGAGTGGCCAGAAGCTTGACCCAAACTTCCTCAGCAGCTCTGCCCTGCCACGCATCGCACCGAGCGGTTGTTGGCCACAGCGACAAACTCCTGGTTGTCACACCAGCGAATGACCTTGCAATTATACAGGGAGTCACCCCACACATGCATTGCAACATACAAGGGGACCAGCCCAAGCAGCCTGATGTCTCTTTTGAGGCCTGCATTCACCCAGTGCTCAGGCCAGGGAGCAACTGAACCAGGCATCTTGGAAGTATGCACCAAACCCGGAGGCACCTGCTGCATCCTTAGCCCTAGCCTGGACCTCTAGCAAGCAGGATCTGCTGTCAGATACTCATTCTGTTGGGAGCATCAAGAAACTGCAACCATAGGTCCAGAAGCCATTATTAAAAAGGATCTGGGAAATCCACTGCTTGCCCCAGTACAAGCATAGTGGAACCTGTGTCTTTTTGGGAACCTGCTAGGTACTTGTGACCTAGATTGGCCACTGTTGGAAACAGGATACTGGGCTTGATGGACCTTGGTCTGATCCAGTATGGCATATCTTATGTTCTGATTAGAGCCTTAGCTAATGGTATGGCTTCGGTGGTGGTGGCAGCTCAACGTTTAATCTGGCTGCGGATGTCTCTTCAAAGGCTGGGCTTAGCAGACTTCTTTTTTGGGAGAAGCTTCTGTTTGAGGACGCTTTGGAAAAGTTGGCTAAAGACTTAAGGGGAGTCAAAACCAGATAGACTTCCAGAGGATAAGCTCAAGGTGTCGAAACCGTCAAGTACTTCAAAGTCTCCTTTTAGAGATTTTCACCGCTACAGAGCTACTAGGTTTGCACCCTGTCAGAGATCAAGAAATTACCCAAGAAGTCGCCCCTTTTGCGGTGGAAGAGGAGGTGGTCGTGGAGGGCTTTCCGGCTCTGGATCCAGCCCAAAAAAAGCACAATGAGATCCGGCAGGCCTAGGTGGAAGAAGTTCCAATAGGTGGTCGTCTTCGACAGTTCTACTCTGCCTGGGTCCAAATTATTTCAGATCAGTGGGTCCTTAAAATAATTCACGAGTGCTACACTTTGGAGTTTGCGGAGCCTCTCTGGGAAGCCTTTGTCCTTTCTCCATGCAAGGCTTCAGTAAAAAGAGTGTCAGTTGAGGAGACTGTCATTTTCTACAGCTCCAAGCTCTAGTTCCGGTACCTTTGGAGCAGCTAGGCTCAGGGTGATACTTCATTTACTTTGTGGTGCCTAAGAAGGAAGGCACCCAGTGTCCTGTTTTAGATCTCAAGTATGTAAATCACTCTTTGAGGATTCCTCTTTTTCATATGGAGACGTTCTGCTCGGTAATTGCAGTGGTACAAACAAGGGAGTTTCTAATGGCCTTAGACCTTACGGAGGCTTTCCTCCACATTCCTGTACATTCAGGATATCAGCGTTATTTTTGCTTTGCAGTGCCAATGGACCATTATCAGTTTCAAGCTCTGCTGTTTGACCTGGTAACAGTTCCTTGAACTTTCACGAAAGTTATGGTAGTTGTAGCGGCTGCCCTGAGTCAGGAAGGGGTGTTGGGCACCTTTATCTGGATGATTGGCTAATCAGAGCGAAAAGTCTGGAAGAGTGCAGGTTGGCAACCAACAGAGTCATGGAGCTGTTGCACAACTTTGGTTGGGTCATCAACAAAGCCAAAAGTCATCTTACTCCTTCTCAATCGGTCCATCTGGGAGCAAGGTTTCAACACCCATCAAGGAATGGTATTTTTACCGCATGAGTGAGTGAACAAGATGCAAGAACAGAAAAGTCTATTTTTACGCAGCAAAGCTCCCTCGGTGTGGTCATATCTACAGATACTGGGTTTCATGGCACCGACCTTGGACCTAATACCATGGACACGAGCACACATGTGTCCACTTCAAAGGGTGGCGTTGTTGCTTTGGAATCTACAGTGTTATCTGCTGTCTCAAAGACTTGTTTGTCCAGCAGAGGTGCAAATGAGCCTCAAATGGTGGCTCCGCTCAGAGAAATTAATGACAGGCATGCCATTGGATCCACCACTATGGACAATGGTGACGATGGATGCCAGTATCACAGGCTGGGGAGCTCCCTGTCAGGGTCATATAGCCCAAGGGAAATGGAACAAGGAGCAGAAATCTTGGTCAATCAACCAATTAGAGATCAGAGCAGTTTTTCTGACTTTGCAAAACTTTCAGTAACTTCTCGAAGGAAAGCAGTAAGTCTTTTCGACAACGCAACCACAGTGACGTACATCAATCGCCAAGAAGGCACAGGAAGTCCAATCTTATCCAAATAAATAGACCCATTGCTACTTTGGGCTGAGTGTCCTCTTCTAGCCATATTACAGCACATGTAGCAGGAGTAGAGCATGTAGAAGCTGATTTTCTCGGTCATCATCTAGATCCAGGAGAATGGTTCCTAGAAGAGTAAGTGTTTGTTTCAAATGATAGCAAACAAGTGGGGGCCATCCAGTGATGGACTTGATGGCTTCAGCCAAAAACATCAAATAATGTTTTTTCAGTCGAAGGAGAGAGTGGATGTCGGAAAGGATAGATACTTCTGCTGTGGAAAGGATAGATGGGCTGTCACTACCATGGCCAGATAATGTTCTCCTGTACTTGTTTCTTCCATGGCATCTAATTGGTCGAGTGCTGCATGGGGTAGAAAAACACAAGGATCCTGCAGTTTTAGTAGCACCAGATTTGCCTCGCAGACCTTGGTATGCAGATCTCATCAAGTTGACAATGGTATTACCCTGGAGACGTCCAATCAGGGAAAGTCTTCTGTCACAAGGACCAGTAGGCATGAATCAGGTTGATCGATTCTTGCTTACAGCTTGGCTCTTTAAAGGACTCACTTAATAAAGTGTGGCTATTCGGCAGCTGTTATTTCTATACTCTCTTGCAGGCACCTAAGCATTCAACCTCCTTAACTTATATTAGAGTTTGGCATATCTTTGAATAATGGGGCGCAGATCATAGGATCAAGCCCTTGCCAAGCTTCCATTCCGGAGGTTTTGGCATTTTTGCAGAAAGGTGTAGATAAAGGCCTCTCACTAAATTCTCTGAGAGTGCAAGTGTCAGCTTTATTTTGCTGTCGTGGTTGAGTTAAGGGTCATACTCTAGTTTTGCATCCTGGGGATGGTATGGCAAATTCAGCCTCCAGTATGCTCTATGGTACCTTCTTGGGATCTAAATTTAGTACTCTCAGTACTGACAGGACCACCATTTGAGCTGTGGGTAACTGCTACTTTAAAGGATCTAACGTTTAGTGGTTTTGGTTGCAATATGTTCAGTGCAGTGCATTTCAGAGTTCCAAGCATTATCATGTTGGGAACCTTTTCTAATTCTATTGAAGGAGAAGGTTGTTTTACAGCCAGGACTGTCCTTTTCGCCTAAGGTCGTATATGCATTTTATCTCAATTAGTAGTGCTGCCAAGCTTTCCAGACACAGTAAGCCAGCTACTGTGTATTTTAGATATGCATTTGGTTCTTCATCGCTATTTAAAATGTACAAAGGTATTTAGATGATCAGAACATCTATTAGTGCTTTATGGAGGTCCGCGTAAGGAAGACGTGGCTTCTAAAGAAACTTGCACGTTGGATAAAAGCTCTAACGTCTGCTTATTTGTTGCGCCAGAAGACTCTACCAGAGGGTTTAAGAGCGCATTCTACTAGGACTCATGCAACTTTATGGGCAGAATCTAGCCTGGTTTCACCAGCAGACATTTGTAAGGTAGCAACATGGTCGACATTACACATATTTACAAAACATTATCGTTTGAATATACAGGCAAAAGCAGATGCTCAATTTGGAGCTTGTGTTTTGGAGACTGGGCTTGGAGGTCCTGCCCATAAGTAAGTACTGCTCTGGTACATCCCAGTAGTCTGGACTGTACTGGAGGGACGCTGTGAAAGGTGAAATTAGACCTTACTTGCTAATTTGCTTTCCTTTAACCCCTCTAGTAAAGTTCAGAACTCGTCCACATCCGAAAAATATTGTTCTGCAAGCCTATTTAGTGTACAGTATTAAGAAACGCATTTGTTAGTAAATTTAATATTTTATGATTAATTTACAGTTTTCAAGAGTATTGTGTTTCGTTTCTTCTACATTGGGTAATACGTTGCTATTTAGGTAAAATGTTACCTATTACTGCTTTGACAGTGGGATACTGGCTAGGTGATAGGTCTATTCATTCTCTGTTTTATTTATTTAGCTATATTTATAATACTGCCTTTCACTGGGTCAAGGCAGTTTCAAGGGAACAAACTTGATAGTAAATTATAACAGTGTCTCAAACTATATACATCTTTCAAATGCTAGGTTTTTATGGGATGACATCACTAAAGCTTGGAATTCTCAGTCTCCAATCTACTGGAAGGGGGTGAAAACCCATTAGTCTGGACTTGACTGGAGGGATTACAGGAAAGCAAATTAGCAGGTAGAGTCTAATTTCACAATTTTTGGGTAGATAGATTTGTTGACTTCTAGCGCTTTTGTTATAAATTCTACACAATTGTGTGCTTTTTTTGCTGATAGTTACACATTTTGCTTGAGTAGATTTGCCTTTTGTGTTCAGGGTTTAACTAAGAAAGAGACTGCAGTATGTTCTGTCATATAATTTATAGGGCTGGCTTATCATAAATCTTGAATGCACGTTGACATTTTGATTATGTTAGTACTCAGCTGGCATTCAAAATGTCTTTGGGATGATATGTAGATGTCACAGTAGGCTATTAAAAATGTTACCCTGATGCTTCAGAGATTTGGACTGTCCCATTGTTTAGAATATGACTTATCAGGCACATTGTCCCTACCTTATGTTGTGATCATGTTGATGAAATGCTTTTTACTAGGACAAACCAACATTGTGAGAGCACCTCTCTTACAGGGTGAGAAGGGCATTTGCAAAACAGGTACTGTACATAGATACTTTTGGCGTACCAATTAAAAATTTTCACCTTTTACATATACAGATTGTAATTTTCCATTTTCTGTTTTTGAGTTGGGAAGCAGCTTGATTCATGGATACACAGCACTTTGTAAAAGTCTTAACGCCTTTGCATCCTTCACATTCTGCTGTCTTAAAAAATGAAATTCAAAATACATTAAAGAAGGAGTTTGTTTCACTGAGCTAGACAAAATATGGTACACTTTCAATATGAAAGAACAATTGGAGAAATATTTGAAAAGTGTGATGGTTTTTGTCAGTAGGAAAAGCCTGAGAATGGTAAGTGGGTGAGAATCCATGGACAAGTTCTCTACAAGATGGGCTATCCTGGGTCTAGGGTCTTCTGCCTGTAACAGCCACTTCTTTTTGTGTTGAGCCCTTTGATGTTGGTGGCTGCCAGGGCCTGAGGTGAGAGCCAGGAACCAGAAGAACTCCAGGGAACCTGGAAATATGAGCAAAGGCATTCATCAAGATGGAGCAAGACAGGAAAAAAGCCAGTGCAGAACTAGAGCAGGATCTAGGCACATCCAACAGGGCGATCTGGATTTGAAGTGGCACAGGCAGCCAAGCACAAGGTAACACCAAGGTTGCAGACCAAGCTCTGGCAAAGAGGTCTAGCTGGATTTGGGCTTATATAGAGAGCCTAGACAGGAACAAGATGGCTTCTGAAAGGAAGTAGCAAGATAGAGCATGCTATGGTGGCCAGTAAGCGAAATAGAACCTCCTGATACCAGCTAGCTGGCATCCAAAGGTTCACCTGGTTCAGCAGTGTGCATTAATGACCGTAGTATGGGAAATAAGATCCCAGATGTTGAGGCTTTAATGGAAAAGGTTGACTTTGATTTAGTGGCAGTTACAAAGACATTTATTTATTTATTTACAATTCTTATATACCGCACTATTTATGATCAGCGCGGTTTACAAAGAACAACAACATCTGACAGTATACAAATGTCTGGTCATTACATTGAACAGGGAATGAAACTTGGAGAGAGGGGGCAACTATATACATAGGGAGTTAAATGGGGGAGGAACCTGTTTGGTGTTTTACATATTTGAGGGCGAGCTATACGAGTGTGACTGGGGTTCAGAGCCGTCAGTGAGATATTTGACAAAAAGGAAATGTTTCAGGGCTTTCCTGAACTGGTTCAGGTTAGGGATTGCTCTGATGTGTGGTGGTAGGGTGTTCCATAGTGCTGGGGCGCAGAGACTGAAGGCTCGGTTGGATGTTGTTTTGGTGCAGTTTGTCGTTTCCTTTGGTATTGCTAACATATTGGTCTCGGCGGTTCTTCTTTGTCTGGTGGTGGCAAGTGGTTGTATGAATTCAGATAGAGAGGAGGAGGCGAGCCTCTTGACGGCCTTGAACGTCAACAACAAGGTCTTAAAACTGATCCGGGCTTGAATGGGGAGCCAGTGCAGCTGTTTCAGGAGGGGTGTGATATGTTCCCTTCTGGGGGCTCCGAACAGTATCCACGCTGCGCTGTTCATAGCCAGTTGCAGGGGGTTTAAGGTTGATCGGGGGAGTCCTTGTAGGATGGCGTTAGAGTAATCAAAATGAGGTATGATGAGGGCTTGGTAAATGGTACGGAAATCATCTGGTTCTAGTAACGGGCGTAGGTGCCTGAGGGATCTGATTTTGAAGTATATCGCTCTAACAGTGTTAGCAATGTGTTGCTTCATATCGAGATGTTGGTCCAGTGTCACCCCAAGGTAACGTATAGCTGGTTTCACTTGTAGCTCGGCATTATTTACCTTCAAAACGCTGGGTGGTGTGAAATTAGGGTTTCTCGAGATGAAAAGCACCTCTGTTTTCTTGTGTTGAATTCGTAAGTTCTGTGATAGTAGCCATTCGGATATGGTGTTGAAGCATGTAGTCATAGGGGTAAGGTCTGGGCTGTCAAGTGATATTGGCATGTATAACAGCACGTCGTCAGCATATAGCATACAACTCACATTGAACGACCTGATGATGTTGCAGATTGGTTGGAGGTATATGTTAAACATCAAGGATGATAGGGAGGATCCTTGAGGCACTCCTTGATTTTGTGGGAATGGTTTGGATGTAGCCCCGTCTGCTCGAACATGTTGCCATCTTCCAGATAAGTAAGATCTGCACCATTCTAATGCTGTTCCGCTGACGCCTTTTTCTCTTAGCTGGTATAAGAGGATCTCGTGGCAAACAGAGTCGAAGGCCGCCGCTATATCTAAGAAGATGAGTACAAAGCCATGTCGTATGTTGTCCACGCCTGAAATTACCATGTTGAAGAGAGTTGTGAGGAGTGTTTCAACTCCATGTGATTCTCTGAATCCATGTTGGGATGGATCCAGTGGGGCGTTGGTGTCGATATGATCTTGTAGTTGCTTGTACACTATCTTTTCAATGATTTTCGCAAGCATCAGGATGCTGGATATTGGCCTGTACGACTCCACCTTTTGGGGGTCTAGCTTGGCATCCTTTAATAGGGGTCTAACAGAGGTCTGCTTGAGGGTGGAGGGGAAAGACCCAGTGCTAAAGGATAGTTTTATCATATTGGTTATAATTGGGGAAAGGTCAGTGCGCAACTCTTTTATCCAGAAAGCTGGACATGGATCTGTATGTGCAGTGGTGGTGTTTAGGGCTGAGATGGTGTCTTCGATAATTTTCTTTGAAGGTGTGGAAAAGGAAGTTAGTGATGCTGGGTACTCTTGTTCGCAGAGTGGTCCAGGTATCACTATTTTATCGGTCTTGCACATTTTAGATTGCATAAAGACAGCGTAGTCTTGCGGGTGAATGCCGCAGAGTTGCTCGGGGGTGGGTTCTTTGGTAAGAGATTTGACTAAATTGAGCAGGTCATGTGGCTTATTCAATGACCGTTTCAGGGTGTTTGTATGGTGTTGCTTCATCTTGTCTGAGATGGCTTTGCGATGTGTATGTAGGTGTTGGAGGTATGCTGCATGGTCGCTACTGGTGCGTGACTTCCTCCAGCGCTTCTCCAGCCTCCGTAGAAGGGTTAGGGAAGCCTTCAGGTCGGCTGTAAACCATGGGGTAGATGCTCTTTTCTTTGGGGCCTTGTCTGTTGGAGAACGGACTGCGATTGTACCGAGTTTGCTGTTCCAGGTGGTGATTAGCTCCTCTAGGTCTAAGGAAGTCTTGTCCAAGAGCTCGTCTGTTTCAGCGAGGATGCGTTCTCTGTTAAATGGGTGGAAACTTCTGGTCGTAGGATTAGAGATCTTGCTTGCATTCTGTTGGGGTTTCAATGGCAGTAGGGTAGGCATCTGAAAAGTGATGAGCTTATGATCTGACCATGGTACTGATGTCAATGATAACGTGATATTTTGTGATTGTTCCAGAACTGCTTGCGGGGCGTAAATGAGGTCCAGAATGTTGCCTTTTGCGTGAGTAGGTTTATGCACCAGTTGAGTGTATCCCAGGATATCTAGTGCTTCTATAAATGCGGATGCTTGGTTGTCCTGTAAGGATGGGAGATTAAAGTCACCTAAGATCCAGTTAGGCTTATTTGGACCTTGCGTATTGGATGCTATGTTTATGATGGTGGACAGGTTATCTGGGTCTGTAGTTGGAGCTCTGTAGAGTAGGTTTATAGAACACGTGTTATTGGATATTGATACAGTTTCCAAGTTGTTAATGCTGTTGGATTCAATCATTTTAAACTGGAGATCAGTTCTGGTGATTATAACAACTCCTCCCCCTCTCTTCTTCTGCTTGTGGCTGGTGAAGGCAACAAAATTGGATGGAAGTAATTGATTGAGAATGGCGTGACATGATGGTGTGACATGATTCACAGACAGCTGTGGCTGGGATGTAGTTATACCGGGCTGTTCTTTATTTAGGAAGGACAGGGTACGAAGAAGGGGAGGAGAAGTGGCACTATATTCAAAAAAAAAATAAATCATATTAAAACTACAGAATTGAAGGACTTACAAGGGAAGGAGGAGGCACTGTGGGTTAAACTAGAAAGAGGGAACAGGAAATCTATTTGCATTGGTGTGATATACAGATCTCCTTCACAGGCAGAAGTGCACAGAGATTTAATTGAAGACATTTGTGGTATTGCCATGGAGGAAGAAGTGCTACTGATGTGATTTCATTATGTCAGATGCTGATTGGCACATCCCTGCACTGGTGTCATTTAGAAGTAAGGAGATCCTGGATTCTCTACTGGGAGAATAATTACAGCAACTGGTAACATAACCCACACGTGAAGGGGCCATACTGGACCTGGTATTTATCAATGTGGAATGTGTTTCTGATGTTATAGTCGGGGTTCATCTTGCATCCAGTGATCACCAGATGGTGTGGGTCAATATTAGGACTAGGGCTGATAAAGTCTATTCAAAAGTGAGGGTCCTAGAGTAGATAACATGAGGAGGGATCTAGCTAAACTTGAAGAATGCTAAAAACAAAAATTCGCTCAACGGAACTCATTAATTTGGTTTCACTTTTTTGTTATATGTATTCTCTCATCACAAAGTCTCAGACAACCTTTGGCACTATTGTATGGACATAATATACATCCTAATAATGTGCTTGTTGACATCAATGACCTCTGTGATGAGTAAAGGTTAATTTTCATACAAAAAATATTCTTCCATATATCTTTTATTCACCGGAACTTCAAAGGGAATACTTAACCTCTTCCAACTGTTCCCTTCACAAATTCCCACAAAAAATATTTTGCCAAAAGACTTTCTACTGCGGAACTTCAAAGGGAGTACTTCTCTCAAATCACTACTCCTCTTCAACTGTTCCTTTCGCAAATTTCGCAAATAGTGATTTGAGAGAAGTTCAGTACTCCATTTGAAGTTCCGCAGTAGAGTCCGGTGAATAAATGTCCATACAATAGTACCAAAGGTTGTCTGAGACTTTGTGATGAGAGAATACATATAACAAAAAAGTGAAACCAAATTAATGAGTTCTGTTGAGCGAATTTTTGTTTTTAGTATTACTGTGAAGTAATCGCTCAAAAAGAGAGACCACGTGAGTTGTTTGTGATACAAAACTTGAAGAATGGTCAAGAATTTTACAGCTGAGATTTAACACTTAAAAAATGCAGGGCTATGCATTTGGGATGCAAAAATCCAAGGGAGTAGTACCGTATAGGGGGAGAAGTACTTCTGTCCACGAAATAAGAGCAGAACATGGGGGGTGATTGTTTTTGATGATCTTAAGGTGACTTCGCAGGTAGAAAAGGCGACGGCGAAAGCCAGAAGAATGCTTGGGTGCATAGTTAGAGGAATGACCAGCAGGAAGAAGGAGGTGATAGTGCCTCTGTATAAGTCTTTGATGAGACCTCATTTGGAGTATTGTGTGCAAATCTGGAGACCACATCTTCAAGAGGATATAAACAGGATGGAGTCTCTTCAGAGGGTGACTACCAAAATGGTCAGTGGACTTTGTTATAAGGCATATGGGTATAGACTTAAAGATCTCAATATATGTATACTTTGGAGGAAAGATGGGAGAGAGGAGTTATGATAGTAACATTTCAATACCTCCATGGCATAAATGCAAAGAAGGAGAGCTGCTTTCAATTGAAAGAAAGCTCATCAATGAGGGGCATAGGATGAAGGTGAAAGAGGATAGACTCGGAAGTAATATGCATAAATATATCTCCAGGAACAAGCAGAAATTCAGCCTTCACATATGGGCGACATCGGTACTGACAGAGCCCCTGCGGGAACGCTCTCCAGCATCCAATAGGAAAGCCTTTGGGAGCACTCCACTGCCTTCCCGCCTTCCCAACTCCTCTCAGTTTATTTTCCGTGGAGCCAACAGGTTGTGAAATCCTGTCGCTGCCGGAAAAACTTTTCTTTTTTGGTATTAGCCTGTGCGCTGCCTTTCCATCGACACCGGTCCCGATAACATTTTCTTTTTTAGTTTTACATTTTTCTAATTCTTTCTGTTCTTTTCTTCTGTTGGATTCCCACTCACTAGACCCTCAGGCTTTCATATCCCTGTCAGGGATATTTTTCTTTTCCCTTCTCTATGATGGAAAAACCCTTTAGCTGTTTCAAAAAATGTACCAAATGTGCCAGTACAAAATCAGTCAAGGAAAAACATGTTTGGCCCTAACCATTTACAAAAATCTTGTCCTTTGTGCCAACAAATGACAGAGAGGCCTACAGAACTGAGCCAGACAATATGGGTCCCTGTTTGCCCCGTAATCGATTTCAGTGGCTTCCACATCATCAGGAAGATCGACCTCCTCTCACGGTTCTCAAGTCTCTTCCAAGTCCAAACATAAAAGTAAGTCTACCAAGGCTTTGGCATCGAAGTCTGATCCTGAAACTAGACGAAAGTCCTGGCATCGACACCGGGACTCACCGAAAGGTGCTTCAGATGCAGACCATGACAGCCAAGCAGCTCCAGCAGGCGGACCTGCCCTTCAAAGCACAAGAGGGGCTCTGGGACGCTTCCGAGTAATCATCCTCTGGAGAGCTACTGGTTTCATGTTGTGGGGCAGTGGCTCAAAGCCTTGTAGGAAAATCCACCCAGACATCAACCAACTCCCTGGACCAGCGCATACTGGCTATCGAGAGGAGTTTGGCAGTGCTTCTGGCAGCTTTGGAACTGACCGGTTTGACAACTCCAGTGATCAAGCTTCGGCACCCTGCCTACAGAAGACTGTATTGGTTCTAGTGCTGGTCCTCAAACCCATATCAGGGGACCTTTCGAGACCGATGCCTCTGTTGGAACTGATAGATATCATTGGTACCCAACAGGCTACTACTACCAACCCTCCTAATGCCGATGTCTCTGAGCATCGGTACTGACATCGACCCTCTATGTCAACGAAGTATCGAGGTCAACCAAAATGCCATTGATACCTCAATTTCTTGTCAGAATCCATTTTCACTTCTTCTGATTCTGACAACAGTTCTCTCGAGTCCCAGGAACCTCAAGACATTCCTTCAGACCCGTCCCCTCCTCAGGAGCAGCGCAGGTCTCCTCCAGAAGACATGTCTTTCCAAGACTTCATCCAGGACATGGCAACGGCACTGTACATCACAGTCACCCTGGAGAAGGAACTGAGAGCAGCGGAATTGGAGCTATTCCAATACCCTTCAACACCCAAAGAAGTGGTTACTTTACCAGTGCATTGAATCTTACAAGATTTCATGTTCTGCATGTGGGAGGCTCCTCTCACAGTTCCGCCTATCAGCAAAAGACTCAATACCATTTTACCGAGTACCAGAGTACCCAAGCTTTCAGAAGCCCCAACTCCCACACCACTCGATAGTGGTGGAATCAGCGATGCACCGAATAAAGAGTTCGAAGAATCACTCGTCCTTGCCTCAGAGCAGAGAATCGAGGACACTTGATGCCTTTGGGTGTCGATGTTTTCAGGCATCCATGCTTACCTCTAGATTACTTCCTACATGCTATACATGGGCATGTTCCTCAAAGATGTCAACAGGGACCTAAAGACATTTGCCCCCCTGCTTCCTGAGGATAAATTGATTTATTTATTTAACCAGTTTTCTATACCGCCTTATCCTTCAATCAAAGCGGTTTACATTATGTATTCACTACAAACAGGTACTGTATACATTCCCTTGTCCCCAAAGGGCTCACAATCTATGTGTACCTGAGGCAACAGAGGGTTAAGTGACTTTCCAAAGGCCACAAGGAGTGCGTATAGGGCTAGAAGCCTCAGTCCCTCCGGCCTGAGATTGCTGTCCCCAGGTGGGAACTGAACCCCTGGCCCTCCGGCCTGAGGTACTGTGTCCTAACCACTAGGCCACTCCTCCCTGGAATGGAGTGCATTCCAAGCACTCATCGAACAGGGTCAGAATACCTCCAAACTTTTCACCAGGGCATCTTCTGATGCTTTTGAGTCAACCAGCAGAACTTCAGCAATCTGCATAAGAGCTTGTAGAATAGCCTGATTACAGGCATGAGATCTCGAACAGTGAGTCCAGGATAAGTTGGCTAATATCCCATGTACAGGAGAGAACCTTTTTGGAAAGGTTGGAGAGAAAAGGCTGGTGAGATTGAGACAGATGATCTCCACCCTCAAATGCCTTTCAAGGAAAACTGCGGACCCTTCCAAAAAGAAAGGTCTGCCAAAGAAACCTTTCTATGCTAAGAAGATTGTTACTGCAACTACATATAAGCTTGTACTGCTCTATGTAAATAAGTTCAGACAGTTCTTTGTAAATAAGTTCATACTGTTCTATGTATCAATGCACCATCTTTGTTTAATGTACACCGCTTTGACCTGGAGAAAAGCAGTATAGAAAAACAGTTAAATAAATTGTCTTCTTCCTACCCACCTACAACTGCTTACCAGCCACAGCAGTAGCAACCAGGACCCTTGCCAACCCAAGAAGCCCAAGGCTCCTAAGCTTCAAACACCAGCTCAGGCACAACCTGTGCCTAGTTTTTGATTTCTTTCTAGAGAACATTGCCAGTCTGCCTCTGGAGGGTCCCCAACCCCTCCACATAGCTAGCAGACTGTCACTATGCCCACAGATGACACCTCATATTTATTTATTTATTTATTTAACAAGCTTTTTTATACCGCAACCTTCCGATGATCAGGTGCGGTTTACATAAAACAGATAAGGAGACAGAAGTATATTTCTGTTTTTACATTAAACAATATCATGAACTGTGCACATTAACAGTTGAACTTTTAACTATTAAACTTTGTAGAACTATGTACAATTAACTATGTACAGTTAGTAAAAGAGAGTTCAACAGTATAAACATCGTAGACAGTGTCAAGGTCAAGTTATCTTGAGGCATTGCGGTATTGGTCTCCGTGTGTTAAATAGATTATCCTTTTTCGTTTGAGGTTGAGAATTTGCCATTGGTCCGTAGTGGGAGATAAAAAGGTGAGTTTTTAAGTTTTTGCGTAGGTCTTTAAGGTCTGTTAAGGCTCTGATTTCATCAGGTAGAGAGTTCCAGAGTATAGGGGCTGCATGGGAGAATGCTTTTTTATTTGTTGTTTTTTTGGTCTTTGTGAATTCTTTTGGGATCCTTATTTTATTGGCGTTGCCTCTTCTATATGCACATTGGGGTGTGTCTTTAGTGATTAGTTTATTTAGGGTAGCTGGGGCGGTGTTGTTTAATGCTTTAAAAGTGGTTATTATTAATTTATAGTTTATTCTACATTGAATGGGGAGCCAGTGTAGTTTTGCTAGATAGGGTTTATTGTTTATTGTTTATAGGGCATTTGATATACCGCCCCCCGTTACATCGGGGCGGTTTACAATATAAATAAAAACAGAAAAATCAGAAACAGAAAGAGAGAGAGTTACAATTACTTGAAGAAAAAGAGAGGAGAGAGAAGACAGAGAGCAAGACAGGATAGAGAGAGAGAGTCAGGGAAGTCAGTTAGATCCAGGAAAGGCACAGGAAAACAGATGGGTTTTAAGAAGGGAGCGAAATTTAGAGTATGATTCTTCAAGACGGAGGGCAGTGGGTAGTGAGTTCCAGAGGGAAGGACCGAGAAAGAAAAATGCTGATTTGCGGGTGGATTGGAGGTGTGCACGGGAAGGGGCTGGAAGGTGAAGGCGGTTAATATGGATGGACCGGAGACTTCGAGAGGGGACATGGTAAGTGAGCAAGTCAGAAAGGTATTGAGGCCTGTGGAGATAGATGGCTCGATGGACCAGAGTGAGAACCTTGAAAGGAATCCGGAATTGTAATGGCAGCCAGTGAAGGTGTTGGAGGAGGGGAGTGATGTGATCACGCGGAGAGGCATGTAGAAGCATCCGGGCAGCTGTGTTTTGAATCAACTGTAATCGATGTAACTGATACTGAGGGATACCGGCATAAATGAAATTACAGAAATCTAAACGAGTTATGACTAATGAAAGAAGAAGGGTGGTAAGTGCTTGGGGAGATAGGAAAGGTCGAATGGCCCGAATCTGTCGAAGGCAGTAAAAGGAGCGTTGAGAGATAGAAGAAATGTGGTCATGGAACGTAAGTGCACTGTCAAGAGTAACACCAAGATACCGAAGTTTGGGCACTGTGAGAATAGGAACACCAGAAAGAATAGGAGTAAGAGACGGAGTAGGGGAACCGTGAGTGAACCAGATAGCAGCCGTCTTAGAAATGTTCAGAGCCAAACAATTTGTGGATAGCCAGGAGGAAACCAAGGATAAACAGTCCTCCAGTGGAGTAATATCAGGATGGGATGAGGAGGTGTGGTGCAACAGGAGGATATCGTCAGCATAGTAATAGCCCGAAATACCCGATTGCTGGACAAGGAGAGAGAGGGGGGCCAGGAAAAGATTGAACAACAACGGAGCCAGAATAGAGCCCTGAGGGACACCGCAAGTGAGGGGGAAGTGATCTGAGGTGGTCAAAAGGGTGTGCCTTCGTTATGGTTCTGGCTGCAGCATTTTGAGCCAATTGGAGCCTTTTGATGTTTTGGTTAGTTGTGCCTAATATCATCAGAGCAGTGGACTCTCAACATCGTCCAAAGAGGGGGTATCTGTTTCACTTCAAAACCTTATCCCCCACCAGCTTCACAGGGGAATATTCCACCCCATTCCCTTCAAAACGCTCTTTTAAGAGAAGAGGTGACCACCCTATTGTCCAAGGGTGCCATAGAGTTCCAGCCTGTCAAGAAGGGATGGGCTTCTACTCTCCATATTTTCTCATTCCAAAGAAAACAAAAGGGTTCAGGCCCATCTTGGATCTCAGAAACCTAATCAAGTTCCTGGTCCAAGAAAAATTCAAGATGATTTCCCTGGGAACTCTTCTGCCATATCTCCAGAGACATGATTGGCTATGTTCTTTAGACCTACACGCACATATTGATCCACCCTCAGCACAGACAGTATCTGCACTTCATGTTTCAAGAGACCCATTACCAGTACTGGACGCTGCCCTTCAGCTTGGCCTGTGCACGCAGAGTATTCACAAAATGCATGGCAGTAGTTGCGCCTTATCTTCGCACTTTGGGAGCCTTTGTCTTCCCTTACTTAGATTGGCTAATCATGGGAGGCTTCCCTCAGGAGGTAAGACTCTCTCCCTTCATCGCACCATCACCGTGCTCCAACATTTGGGATTTGTCCTAAACTTTCCAATGTCTCATCTCGCTCCAACCTAAGGGCTGGAGTTCATTGGCACATATTTAGGTACTCAACAGCTTTTCTTCACCAGGATTGCTGTGCCTGCCTCATCGAGTTGGCAAGACAAATGCTGCAGCATAGCCAGGTAATGGCTCGAGAAATGCTCTGTCTGTTCAGACACATGGCCTCCATGGTCCATGTCATTCCCTATGCTCGACTACATATGCGTCAAGCCCAATGGACTCTGTCTTCTCAGTGGATGCAAGGAGGGTCTAAGAGACAAGATCCACATCACCCCTCAACTGAGCCGGTCTCTTTAGTGGTGGTGTTTTCCACAAAACCTACACAGCGGGTCGCCTTTTCAGATGCCTCCACCTCAATGCACCCTGACGATGGATGCCTCCAAGCTAGGTTGGGGAGCGCATCTGAACAACCTAACCACACAGGGCCTATGGATACAGCAGGGATCTGCTCTGCATATCAAGCTCCTAGAACTACGGGCACAAACCAATGCCATTTGGGTTTTTCAACCTCAACTGTCAGGGCAACAGATTTTTAGTCAGGACAGACAACCAAGTTGCCATATCCTGTGTGAACAAACAGGGGGGACAGGATCATATCCCCTCTGCAGTGAAGTGCTTTGGCTGTGCTTTTTTGCCATCTCCCACAGTATCCACCTCCAGAGCGGTGTACCTCTCAGATGAACTCAGTGTACTCGCGGACAAACTCAGCTGAGTTCTTAGTTCACAAAAGTGGATGCTACATCAGGAGATAGCTGCTTTGATCTTCCAAACGTGGGGAACCCCCTCACTCAAATCTTTTTGTCACTCCGCAGAACACTCGGCTTCCATTCTTCTGCTCCGGGTGGCGCCCTCTGCACCAACAGGCTTTGGATGCATCCTTCTCCACTGGGGATAGGGACTGCTCTATGCATTCACTCCCATCCCCTTGATACCCAAAACACACTTTAAGCTACAGGCTGATTCTCATAGCCCCTTTCTTATCCCGTCAACCATGGTTTCCTCTGCTACTTCGCCTAATGCAGACTCGACCGCTCACTCTGATGCGCACCTGAACTCCTTGGACAAAGGGATGCTTCTCCATCCCAGTTCAAGTCCTTTGCCTCATGGCATGGCTGCTAAAGGGATAGTATTTGCTGACCTAGACCTACCACAGGAGGTCAAAGACATCCTGCTTGCATCATGCAAACAGTCCACCAGACGCTCTTATTGCCTTCAAATGGCGAAGGTTTGCCCTATGGTGTTCCCCGAAGAACATTAACCCCTTTACCTTTCCGGTGGAATCCCTTCTATAAAATCTCCTTCACTTGTCCTGGGCAGGTCTCAAGACTAACTCAGTCAGAGTTCATCTTAGCACCATTGTGGCCTATCTCTTCACACCCCCTGGTCGCAGGCTTCATGCGTTGCCTTCCGCTGTCAAAGCCACCCATTAAGCTACCTCTGGCCTGGGACCTCAACGTGTTTCTTGCTCAACTTCTAATGCCTCTCTTTGAGCCTTTAGCCATCATTTCACTGAATTTCTTGTCTTGGAAGGTCCTATTCCTCATCGCCATCACGTCAGCTCGCTGCATCAGTGAACTGCAGGCTGTGGTGGCGGGTCCGCCTTATACCCTGTTCCACCATGACAAAGTGGTCCTCCGCACTCACCCGAAGGTGGTCTCCTCCTTTCACCTAAATCAGTCGGTCATCCTACCCATTTTCTTCCCGAGACCGCAAGCATTGCAGGCTGAAGCAGTGCTTACATACCTTAGACTGCAAGCGAGAGCTGGCTTATTACTTGGATAGGACAAAGGATCATAGAAAATCCTCACAATTATTCATCTCCTTTGATCCCAGTCACTTTGGCTTACCGGTGACAAAACAAACTCTATCCAGATGGATAGCAGACTGCATTTCTCGTGCCTATGAATAGATAGGACTTTCTTTGGAGGGTCATGTCGCTGCTCATAATGTGCGGACTAGGGCAACCTCCATAGTCAATCTCCGCTCGATATCCATTGAGGAGATTTGTTGGGCAGCTACCTGGTCCTCCATTCATACTTTTGCTGCCCACTATTGTCTAGACAGGGACTCCCGTCGGGACACTGTCTTTGGCCGAGCTGTATTCCAGCACCTCTTTGGGACTTAGACTCAACTCCTACCCATACGTAAGAGACCAGACTCTCATTAGGGTTGGTATAGCCTCCTGAAATTGAGCCCAATGGGCCACATTATTTCCACACTCTTCAGCTCCACCATTAACCTCGGGGATCGCACTGCTCTTCTCCCCCCCACCCCCACCCCCGCCAATGCCAGTCTGGTACCTGGGAGCTAGTCAGTCCCATATGTGAAGACTGCATTCCTGCCTATTCCTGGAGATAGCATAGTTACTCACCTGTAACAGGTGATCTCCGGGAACAGCAGAAATCAGTCTTCACAACCTGCCTTCCTCCCCTAGGAGTTGTAGGGTAGTTTTTTTTTATATTTTTTCCTTTATCTCTCAGCTACAAAGTCAACTGAGGAGAGGAGTTGGGAAGGCAGGCGCTCAGACGCATTGGAATGTTACCAAAGGATTTCCTATTGGACACTGGGGAGCATTCCTGCACAAGCTCTGTTGGTGCTGATGTCACCCATATATGAAGACTGATTCCTGCTGTTCCCAGAGATCACCTGTTACACGTGAGTAACTTAGCTTTCTTTTTTTTTATTTTTATATCCTTTATTTAAAATCCACCAACAGACATTAAGAAACATCAAACAAGATCTTCCCGGGGGGTGAACTCTTATCCCCACCGGGAACCGACATAGAGAAATACAACAGGTGGGTTATAACATATTATCCCAACCCCCTCCCTCCCTCCCACCCTTCCCCTCCCCCCCCCACCCTCTTCACACTCCTCCATTAATGTTATAAAATCATATATTCATAAATTGGCAGCAGCTACTATTCAACCCCACCTCCCCTATTGGCACAACGCAGCCACTTCAACTCCCCATTTGGAGAATCTCATTGTGACTACGAACCCCTAATTGTTGGATATAAGATTCCCATATTGACATAAACACTGTCCAACGCTTGACACTGCCCCTTGCTAACCATCGCTCCGTTAACATCAGATGATGAAAACTATTCCGCCATTCGCCAAAGGTAGGCGACTGGTGTTCTCTCCATAAGCGGAGAATCGGCCCTTTCCCCACCATACAGGCCTTCCGCAGTAGCAAACGTTCCCCTGTCTTCGCTGGGCAGGGAGGCCCCATCTGATCCAGCACCACAAAGGAGCCAGTCCATCTCAATCTCTGCTGCAATAACCCACTAAGAAAGGTGCATATCCTAGCCCAGTAGGAACGCAATCTCCGACATCCCCACCACATATGTAATAAAGTCGCCAAAGACTCTGAGCAACGTGGACAACAGCCATCAGTCATTAATCGACTACGAAATGCCCTCCGCGGCGAGAAATGAGCTCTGGTCACGCATTTAAACTGAACCTCCCTCCAGCGAGACCCTTGCGCCACACGAACTATCCGTTTCAAAGCCATACTGACCAACCCTGGAGCTACTTCCCCACCTAATTCAGCTTCCCAGGCCATCTTGACTCCCCGATAATTGGGGACTGCCCTGAAACGGTCCAGTCTAAGCTTCAAATTGGAGATCGATGGTGGACGGTCCTCCCCTAGACTAAAATATTCCAATACCTGAGCTGAACGTTCAATTTTCAACGCTCCTCGTGGCAAAGAGGACACATAGTGAAAGACCTGCATATATGCAAAACAATGTCTTGTAGGCAAATCATACTCCCGACTCCATGTCAGAAAAGACTTGCATCTGCCTGATGGGTCTACTAAATGCCCCACATTCCGTATACCTCGTAGCCGCCAGTCACGAAATGTCGCCGTCTCAGACCCGGGGAGAAAATTAACATTCCCTTGTAAAGGCAACCAACTAGAGGCCCTCCACGATTCGTTCCAGTACTTATTGAGCTGTTGCCAGGTTCGCTTAACAGAATCCACCAGTGCACTCCGCAAGATACCACCCGGTAGTTCACTCTTCGGCCCATGGAGAACCCTCATCAAAGTGAACGGGGCCACTAGGCACTCCTCCAATGCCCTAGGCGTATATACGTCTGTTCCTCCCAACCAATCCCCCAAATGTCGAGCCTGACAGGCCAGGGCATACATCTTCAAGTCCGGCAGTCCCATACCCCCTTCACGCCACTTCCCTAACAACCAAACCCATGGTTTCTCCAGGACCAAGCAGGAAGTCAGTCCTCACTTATGGGTGACGTCGGCGCCGACGGAGCCCTCGCGGAGCAATTTTCCCCAGCTTTCAAAGAAAGCCTTTGGGAATTGCAGCGCGCATGCGCGGTCCTCTTCCCGCCCAAGGGTGCCATCTTAGCCAGTCGTCTTTTTTTTTTCCGCGGAGCCCTACAGACGTCCCCGTCTTGTCCCCGCGAAAAAGTCGATATTTCTTCATGATTTTATTCTTTTTCCTTCGGTTCGACGCCGGTCTTTTTCCCGCCCGGACTCGCGACGCCGGTCACGAGTCCTCTTCCTTTTTTTTCGGTTTTTCTGACTTAGTCAGCTTTCGTTTTCGTTCGTTTTTTCCCTGGCAGCCCGGTCCTTTGACCTCGCAGGGGCCCTTTTTCCCCCGATGGCTGCCAGTGGTTTTAAGCGGTGTGGTCAGTGTGACCGAAATATGTCACTAACTGACACACACGACTTTTGCCTCCGCTGCCTGGGCCCAGATCATGAGGAACTGATCTGTGGGCCCTGCGGCAAAATGTCCTCCAAAGCGTTGAGAAGTCGGCGGCACCAGCGTGATAGGATCTTCGCTGACCCCAGCCGTACCCGGACCTCGTCGGAGGCCTCCGCGTCCAAAGGTTCCAGCTCGGACCGTCGCCGGAGTTCCTCCGACAGGGGTTCTCCCTCCGGGGACCATCGTCGGCAGGTGAAACCCGCGAGGGCGGCGTCGGTGGACGCTCCTGGTTCCGCGAGGGCCAGGTCGCATAGCCCCGACAGCCGCCCCGGGTCCTTGGAGAAGGAGCACCTCACGAAGCGACCTCGCCTGGAGTCGGAGATGCCTGCTCGGGTAAGTCCTGTGGTCCTTCTGGACTCGCCTCGCGACAGCCGACGTCGGGCCCGACGCCGTCGGGGCCCGAGTCGGGGGCTGCTGGGTCACCTGAGCTCGGACTCAGGTTGACGGCCTTGGAGAGCAGACTGTCTGCCTTCATGGACCAGCAGCGGGCACTGCTCGCTGGCCTCGCTGGCGCCGCTGCCCCGACCGCCGGGACGTCGACGTCCAAGTCGACCCCGGAGACCGAGCCGATCCTCGAGTCGATGCGAACTCGAGTCGATCCTCGGTCGAGGTCACCCTCGGCCTCCCGTTCGGGACCGAGGTCGCCGACGCCGACTCCCTCGGCGTCGGGGCGGCAGGCGCCGCGCCCTGCCCGGGCCGACCCCACCGAGTCCTCGTCGGAGTCGGTCTGGGAGTCTGAAGAGGAAGAGTCGCCTGATTCTTTCCGGACTCGGTGTGTCCACTCGGACTCACCGGAGTCCGAGCCTCGGAAGCAGTCCCCCCCGGAGGATGCCCGGTTCTCGGACTTCGTCAGGGATATGGCCAAGGCTTTGGCCTTCCCTGCGGACCCCGAGGAGGAGCCTCGAGCCGAAGAGCTCGACGCCCTCCAGTATGACTCTCCCGCAAGGGAACACTTTACTGTACCGGTTCCTCCTATGCTGGAACGACTACTCTTCCGCATGTGGGAGAGTCCGGCCTCCTCGCCGGTCCTGAGCAAGCGGGTCAATTCTATCTATCGGGGTCCGCCAAGAGCCCTGGCTTTCAAAAGGCACAGCTACCACACCATTCCATGGTAGTGGAATCGGCCATGCATCGTCTTAAGAGCCAGAAGATGCACTCCTCGGTGCCTCCTGGCAGGGAGGCCCGTAACCTGGATGGCCTTGGTAAGAAGTGTTTCCAGGGCTCTATGCTCGCATGTCGTGTCCAGACTTACCAGCTATACATGGGCATGTATCTCCGAGATCTGGCTAAAGAGCTAGCCGGATTCTCCGCTGGTTTGTCCGAGGAACCCTTGCGGAGGTTCCTGGCCTTGTCCACTGGCATTCGGGAATGCTCAAAGTTCATGTCCCGAGCAGCCTATGATGGCTTTGAAGCATCGGCTCGAGTGGCCGCAGCCGGCATCGGTGCCCGCCGACAGGCTTGGCTTCAGTCGTCAGACCTTGAGCCCTGGGTGCAGGACAAGTTGGTCGATGTCCCCTGCCGAGGCGAAAACCTCTTTGGCAAGCCCATGGCTGAAAAGGCTGCACAAATTGAGACTGAGACTCTCACCAGGACCAGGCTTTCTAGGAAGACCTCTGCCCCTTCCCAGAAAAAGAAGGGCTCGGGGAAAAAAGTCCTTTTACCCGAGGAAGGCGGCTGCCTACAAACAATACCCCCATTATCAGGCCCCTGCAGCTCCCCAACAGGGCCAGCAGGCCAAGGGACGGGGTAACGGGTCCCGTAGGCAGCAAGCCCCCAAGCCTGCACCACCAGCCCCTGCTCAGCAGGGTGGGGGTTTTTGACTCACTAAGCATAGCCTCTCCCCCCCCGCTGGTTCCTCCCAGCACCGGAGGCCGGCTGGTTCACTTCGCCCACAGGTGGTCCAGCATCACCGCAGATGCCTGGGTGCTTCAAGTCGTGCGAGAAGGCTATCTTCTCCACTTCCACCAGGTCCCTCCCTCCTATTTTCCGGGAGAACCTCCACGACCCCTCTGCACAGGGAATTACTCCTTCAGGAGTTAGCAGGTCTTCTGCAGGAACAGGCGGTGGAACCGGTGCCACACCACCTGAGAGGTCAAGGCTTTTATTCCAGGTATTTTCTAATACCAAAGAGAACAGGGGGCCTCAGACCCATCCTGGACTTGCGCAACCTCAACAAGTTCCTTGTGCGGGAGAAGTTCAAAATGCTTACCCTTGGAATCCTTCTGCCCTACCTCCAGCAGGGAGATTGGCTATGCTCCTTGGATCTAAAGGATGCCTACACGCACATCCTCATCCACCCAAGCCACCGCCAATACCTAAGGTTGTGGTGGCAGGAAATCATTACCAGTACAGAGTACTGCCCTTTGGCCTGTCCTCCGCACCGCGAGTCTTCACAAAATGTCTCGCGGTGGTGGCGGCCCATCTCCGGCTTCACGGCCTATATGTCTTTCCGTACCTCGACGACTGGCTCATCAGAGCGGCGTCCGCTCCGGAGGTCACCAGCGCCACACGCCGCACGGTGACTCTTCTGCAGTACTTGGGCTTTGTTATAAATTTCGCAAAGTCCACTTTGCTCCCTCACAGGATCTCGAGTTCATCGGCGCAAGGCTCCACACTCCTCAGGCACGAGCGTACCTACCGCTCGACAGGGCTCAACGGCTCATGGACCTAGCCGACCGTTTTCGCAGCCAGCCCCTGGTCTCCGCCAGGCGCTTCCTGAGACTGCTCGGCCATATGGCTTCCACCGTCCATGTGACCCCCAATGCCCGCCTGAATATGCGGCCTGCTCAATGGTGTCTCCGCCAGCAGCAGTGGCGACAAGCCACAGGCGGCCTAGCAGACCTAGTGCGCGTCTCCGAGCCGCTGATCTCGTCTCTCCGGTGGTGGCTTCGGCAGCCGAACCTGATATTCGGAATGCCTTTCCAGTCACCTCAGCCGACCCGGGTGCTGACCACGGATGCATCCCTCCTGGGCTGGGGAGCACATTGCCAAGGGGCACGTACTCAGGGCCTCTGGACCACGTGGGAGTCTGCTCAGCAGATCAACTTCCTGGAGCTCAGGGCGATCCGCCTGGCTCTCAAGGCTTTCTCCCACCTGACTTCCCACCAGTCCGTCCTTGTCCAGACGGACAATCAAGTTGCCATGTTCTACGTGAACAAGCAGGGGGGCACGGGCTCCTTCCTCCTCTGCCGGGAGGCACAGAAGCTCTGCTCTTGGGCCGTCAGCCACGGCATTCTCCTCAAGGCAGTTTATCTCCCGGGCCAAGAGAATTGCCTGGCGGACAAACTCAGCAGGATCCTCCAGCCGCACGAGTGGCGTCTGGATCCCTTGGTAGTTCAGAAGCTCTTCCTAAAGTGGGGCCTCCCCACGGTGGATCTCTTTGCCAGTCCTCACAACCGGCAGCTTCCTCGCTTCTGCTCTCGTCAGCCACACCCCCTTCGGGTTGCGGCGGACGCTTTTCTAATTTCATGGTCGGGGAGCCTTCTGTACGCTTTCCCTCCCATCCCGCTAGTCTCTCGGACTCTTTTCAAGGTTCTCCGAGACAAAGCCTTCATGATCCTGGTGGCCCCTCGCTGGCCCAGACAGCCGTGGTTTCCGCTCCTACTGCACTTAGCGGTGGAGGATCCATTCCCTCTGGGGGTACAACCGGATCTCCTCACTCAGGATCAGGGGTCTCTACTACACCCCAACCTCAGGTCTCTCAACCTCATGGCCTGGCTGCTGAGAGGGTAGTCCTTGCTCCCCTTCTCCTGCCGGCAGAGGTGGAGGAGGTCGTCTTGGCTTCGCGACGGCCTTCTACCCGCAAATGCTACGCCCTTAAATGGCGTCGCTTTGCCGTCTGGTGTAACCCAACAGTCTCAGGATCCCTTCTCCTGCCCGGTGTCGGTGATCTTGCAGTACTTGCTACACCTCTCTAATCTGGGACTTAAGTCCAACTCCGTCAAAGTTCACCTCAGTGCTCTTTCGGCACATCATGTGCCGGTGGACGGTAGACCTCTCTCCAGCGACCCTCTCGTAGTGAGGTTTCTCCGAGGTCTCCTTCTACTTAAACCACCTCTGCGCCGCCCGCCAGCGCCTGACTGGGACCTGAATGTGGTTTTGCAGCGGATCACCTGTCCGCCTTTTGAACCTATGGCTACCTGTTCTCTCCGTTTTCTGTCTTGGAAAAACACTGTTCTTGATAGCCCTCACTTCCGCTAGACGCGTAAGTGAATTGCAGGCCCTCGTGTCTGATCCCCCTTACACTCGGTTCTACAAAAATAGGGTAGTCCTACGGACTCACCCAAAATTTCTTCCAAAAGTGGTCTCCCCTTTTCACATCAATCAGGAGGTGGTACTTCCAACCTTCTTTCCCAGACCACACTCCAGCCGAGCTGAAACGGTCCTCCATACCCTGGACTGTAGAAGGGCATTGAACTTCTACCTTGACCGTACGCGGGAGCACCGTAAAGCTGCTCAGCTTTTTGTGTCTTTTGACCCCAATAAATTGGGGCTCCCGGTCTCCAAGCGTACTCTGTCCATCTGGGTTGCGGACTGTATCTCTTGGGCTTATGGGGCAGCCGGACTCTCCTTAGAAAGTCGAGTCACGGCTCATTGTGTTCGGGCAAAGGCTACGTCAGTGGCTTACCTCCGCTCTGTTCCGCTGGCAGACATCTGCCGGGCCGCTACTTGGTCTTCGAGCCAGACTTTTGCGGTCCATTACTGTCTCGAGAGGGAGTCCCGCAGGGACAGTGCTTTCGGACAGGCAGTCCTCCGTAATCTCTTTGAGGTCTGAGCAACTCCTACCCTCCATCCCTGATGTGGGCTACCGGTGGGTGATAATTCAGCGAAGATTCTTTCCTTCTGTGCTGCTGAGCTAGAGGGAGCTCATTTTTGTGCTTAGGGTCTCCGGTAGCCTTGAGCTTGGGAGTCCCATAAGTGAGGACTGACTTCCTGCTTGGTCCTGGAGAAAGCGTAGTTACTCACCTGTAACAGGTGTTCTCCAGAAGCAGCAGGAATCAGTCCTCACTACCCTCCCTCCTCCCCTTGGAGTTGCAATCGTCTGCTTATGTTCTTTTTGCAAATTTTTTTATGCTGTCTTTTTTAGCTATGTCATCTGACTGGCTAAGATGGCACCCTTGGGCGGGAAGAGGACCGCGCATGCGCGCTGCAATTCCCAAAGGCTTTCTTTGAAAGCTGGGGAAAATTGCTCCGCGAGGGCTCCGTCGGCGCCGACGTCACCCATAAGTGAGGACTGATTCCTGCTGCTCCTGGAGAACACCTGTTACAGGTGAGTAACTACGCTATACGCGCCCTTTTCCCTTTCCAAAAAAAACGTTTTAAGGGAGGCCTCCAACCAACGCAAATCCCGACCTAACAGCCAAACTGGTAAGGTCTGTAACCAATACAAAAGCCGTGGTAAAATAACCATTTGTACGGCCGCTATTCTCCCGGACAGGGACAGCGGGAGAGACTCCCAAGCCTTTAACTGTGTAGCTAGACGACGCAAGGTGCGATCCAGATTACGGCCATATAACGCTTGAGGTCGTCTGGTCAATACTATACCAAGATAAACAAAATCCTCGTCCGCCCACCTAAGAGGGAACCCCCCCCATGAACTACGTAAATGCCCCAAAATATCCAATGCTTCAGATTTGTCCTTATTAATGCAAATGCCCCAAATCGCGTAAATTCCTCCAGCAGAGACTGCAAGGAACCAACCGGGTAGGTCAGGTGAACTAACAAATCATCCGCAAAAGCGGAAATTGTAAACTCCTGCTGTCCCATCCGCACTCCCCGTATCTCTCCCGAGGACTCAATGGTACGTATCAGGGGGTCAAGCGAAAGGACAAACAACAAAGGAGAGAGAGGACAACCCTGTCGCGTACCCCGTTCCAACTCAAAGGCCTCCGAAAGCACCCCGTTACACAAAATACCCGCCGTCGGTGAAACATAGAGACTCTGCACCATTTGACAAAATGCTATGCCTAAACCATAGTGCGGCAAAAGTCCCCAAAGATATTGCCAATTAACCCTATCGAAGGCCTTTTCCGCATCAAAACTGACAAGGAGCGAGGGCAGCTGTCGGGTGTGCACCCATTCCAAAGATGCCAAAATTTTTCGAAGATTCCGGACCGCGTAGTGTCCCTTGACAAAACCCACTTGTGCCTCATGGACTAAGTTCCCCAACACTCCAGCCAGCCTAACGGCCAGAACTTTCGCGAGCAACTTTAAATCAAAGTTAAGGAGGGAAATGGGACGATACGAAGCTGCTAACATCTGGTCTTTACCCGGTTTCGGGATCAATGTAATATGGGCATGATTTCGCCCCCAGCGAAAGGCCCCATGCTCTGCTCGTTCCCTAAAGACCTCCTGCAGTAGTGGGCTCACACATTCACTAAGGATTTTATAAAATTCTGCACCGAGCCCGTCCGGCCCCGGCGTTTTACAACAACTAGCCGCAGAGATGGCTGATTGTATCTCCTGTGGGGTGATAGGCTGGTCCAACGCCACCCTCTGTTCCTCAGTGAGCTGGGGCAATTCCAAGCCACTCAAATATTCATGCATTGTCTCAGTAGATCCAAGCTCTGCCCTATACAAGGATTGAAAAAAACTGCGAAAGACCTTAGCAATTTCCTCACTCCCCTTATGCACACTACCCTTATCCCGGAGTGCCACCACGAGAGATGAACCCCGCCGACCCCGCAAACAACGAGCTAACAGCTTCCCAGGCTTCTCTCCATAGCAATGCAACCGATACCGGTAATAAAGAACCGATTTCTTGGCCCTCTGATGTGATAACTCATTAAGGTCCACCTGAGCTTCCCATAACTGTTTCTTAATCGCGGGCGACGGCAGATGAGCGCAACTGCGACGGAGTTTAGTCACCCGTCGTTCGAGCGCAATTATGCGCTCAGCCAGTAACCGACGCTTCCGGGCAGCAAATCCTATGATATCCCCCCTAAGAACCACCTTCGCTGTCTCCCACAGCAACTCGGGGTCGTCCATATGAGCTTGATGATCACTTGCAAACTCTTTCCACCTCTGACGGATAAAATGATGAAACTGCACATCATGATATAATCCCAAAGGGAAACGCCAAAGACGTGCCTGCGGGGCATCTCCGCCCCACTGCAATTCTACCCAGACCAGTGCATGATCCGAGATTTCCAAAGGACCAATCTGGGCATCCCCCCGTATAAGCAAATAAAGCACCCGACAGTAAAAGATAGTCTATGCGCGCACTAGTGCCATGTGCCCTAGATTGATGGGTATAGTCCTTTTCTAGGGGGTGCATCAGTCGCCAAGGATCAATCAGACCCAGTCTCTTACAAAAACGTTGCAGCATCCGAGACGGCAAAACCCTCTCCCGCACCTCCCCCCTCCTAGACGTATCGAGGTCTACATCAAGGACCCCATTGAAGTCCCGTCCCCCCCCCAAGAATCAAGGGGCAATCCGGTAGTTGCTCTATTTTTGAGGCCAAACCACTATAAAAGCCAAAATCGAACACGTTAGGTCCATAAAGGTTCCCAAGAATCACCGGCTTCCCCTCTAAATGGCCCGAGATCAGAAGGGACCTCCCAACTTCATCCGCCAAGACAGTCTCCGCCACAAATCGAATGCGCTTGTGGACCAAAATAGCTACTCCCCCTTTAGCCCCTTTAGCCGGGGAACCCCACACCCAGTTCCTACAAAGTTTACTATGCTCTTCAGCCGTCTGGTGGGTTTCTTGTAGCATTGCAATATCACACTGCTGTCGGGCCAAGGCTTGCAATATTTTATATCTCTTAAGAGGGTTCCCCAATCCACAAACATTCCAAGTAATGACCTTCAGAGCGGTGGGACAGTGTCAAGGTTCCAGCAAGTATATATTCCCAGTCGCACAAGGAGGACTCCCCCAGCCTGAAGCCCCCCTGTATCATTCTTCCGCCTAGAACCATGCTGCCAAGTGCTAAATCCCAGAGTGTGAACTATCTCCCCCCCCACCTTCCCCCCTCCCCACCTCCCCCCCCTTCGCTCCCCTCCCCCTCCGCTCCCCTCCCCCTCCCTCTGCTAGTCCGTCCAGTTGGTCGGACAACCTTCCATTGACAATCGGGGCTACCCCGTATCCCGATCTCCATAGTCTAGTGTTTGTCTTAGTGGTGTGCAAGTTTCAGCCTTCTCAGCTGTACTTACCTTGCCTCTCTCAACTGGGCTTTGTGTGGTAGCCATTTTGAATTAATCTCTCTCCCCAGAGCCTGTTGTTTGTTAAGCTTTTCCTGTCCTTGCCTGCCTGAGTGACTCCTCCCCCCTGTGTGTGTGGTAGCCATTTTGAATTAATCTCTCTCCCCAGAGCCTGCTGTTAAGCTTTTTTCTGTCCTTGCCTGCCTGAGTGACTCCTCCCCCTGACCCCCTCCCCCTGAGGTATCCTGTAACCTTGTTCCTGTTTTCTCCACGTGTGCATAGGCTGTTTTAGTTTGCTTTTCTCTGATCAGAGAAAGGCTGAACTTTTACAGAGCTCTGCTAGTGAGTGGATTTTTGCCTCCTGGGACATCTTACTGTGAGTTCTAGATGTTTATTTAATTATTTACTGTTTGTCTAACTGTTGTTTGTTTAATTATTTAGTGTTTGTCTTAGTGGTGTGCAAGTTTCAGCCTTCTCAGCTGTACTTACCTTGCCTCTCTCAACTGGGCTTTGTGTGGTACCCCCATCCCCCTGCTGAGGGTTCAGGACAGGGTACCTTGTAACTGCCCTCTTTAATAGGACTTATCTCCCCCCCTCCCTCCCCAGCACCCACCCACCCCTGGGGAAATTGTAGTTTTATAGGTACTTGGACATCTTAGAGGAAAGGGGCTGCTCTCAGGTGCAGCTCTTAATCCAAATCAGTCATACACAGAGGACCTGTGATTAATTAGCTTCAGGTACACAGGGTGTATTAGGGGTATTAGATACACTTTTATTAGTATAAGCATCTACACCAATCCTTATTATATACCGAGTTAAAAGACCTAAACACAAGCTTTAGACTAAGATGCAGTCAGAGGTCCAGCAACGAGATGGGGGTTCTCCAGTCTTTTGCATCGAGTGTCACATGTATGATTATCTCCCAGTTGGTGAGAGGTCCTACATATGCACTAAGTGCAGGGAGCTCTTTGCTCTCAGGGAACGAGTCCGTTCTCTAGAGGCTAGAGTAGCAGACCTGGAAGACATAAGAAAGACAGAGAAGTACATGGACGAGACCTACAGGGATATAGTCCTGAAGTCCCACCTCCAGTCTGGCAGCATCCCTGTTGCCATGGAGGAGAGAGGTCACGTGACAGGAGAGCATCACCCTGGTGTGGCAGGAAGTGATCCTGTAACTAGGACCTGTCCTCCAGGTGATGTAAAACCCTCTCGCACCGAGGACGTTTCTCCAGGGCCATGTCCCCATGAGGGGAGGGTCAGGACAGCTGTTATAGTTGGTGATTCAATCATTAGGAATGTAGATAGCTGGGTGGCTGGTGGACGTGAGGATCGCCTGGTAACATGCCTGCCTGGTGCGAAGGTAGCAGATCTCACGCACCGCCTAGATAGGATCATAGATAGTGCTGGGGGGGAGTCTGCTGTCTTGGTACATGTTGGTACCAATGACATAGGAAAATGTGGTAGGGAAGTTCTGGAGGCTAAATTTAAGCTTTTAGGTAGGAAGTTGAAATCCAGAACTTCCAGGATAGCGTTCTCCGAAATGCTTCCTGTTCCACGTGCAGGACCCAAAAGACAGGCAGAGCTCCGGAGTCTCAATGCGTGGATGAGACAATGGTGCAAGGATGAGGGTTTTGGATTTGCTAGGAACTGGGGAACATTCTGGGGAAAGGGGGGGCTCTTCCGAAGGGATGGGCTTCACCTTAATCAGGATGGGACCAGACTGCTGGCATTAACCTTTAAAAAAGAGATAGAGAAGCTTTTAAACTAGAAATAGGGGAAAGCCGACAGTCACCCAGGAGCGCACGGTTCGGACAAAGGTATCCTTGAAGGATACTACCAAAAGCAGTGAGGTTCCAAAAGGGAGTATAGTAGCCCAAATGCCCTTGAGTAAGGAGCAGACAGAGCATAAAGATTCCCCATTACCCATGCCTACCAATAGCCAGATTAATATTAATAAAATACAGTCTCTAAAATGCTTGTATGCCAATGCTAGAAGTCTAAACAATAAGATGGGAGAATTAGAATATATAGCATTAAATGAGAGGTTAGATATGATTGCACTCTCAGAGACATGGTGGAAGGAGGATAACCAGTGGGACACTGTGATACCTGGATACAAACTATATCGTAATGATAGAGCTGAACAAATTGGTGGAGGGGTTGCGCTCTATGTTAGAGAGGGCATTGAGTCAGAAAGGATTAAAGTTTTGCAGGGAACAAAATATGCTGTAGAATCTCTATGGATTGAAATTCCATTTATGAAGGGGAAGGTGATGGCAGTGGGAGGTATACTATCGACCACCTGGCCAGAATGAACAAATGGATGATGAAATGCTCAAAGAAATCAAGGAAGCTAACAAAAGCCACAACAGAGTAGTAATAATGGGTGATTTCAATTACCCCGGTATCGACTGGGACAGTGTCACAGCAGGACAAGCTAAAGAGATAAAGTTTCTAGATGAAATGAATGACTGCTTCTTGGAGCAGCTGGTTCATGAACCGACCAGAGGGGAAGCCATACTGGACCTAGTCCTTAGTGGAACGCCAGATCTGGTGCAAGAAATAAGGGTGTTGGGACCACTTGGCAATAGTGATCATAGTATGATCATGTTTGATTTAATCAGTGGAGGACAGATAGTAAAGGAATCCACAGTACTACCTTTTAACTTTCAAAAGGGTGACTATGATAGAATGAGGAATATAGTTCGGAAAAAACTAAAAGGAGCGGTTCCAAAGGTTAAAGACTTACAGCAAGCTTGGGTGTTATTTAAAAATACTATCCTCGAAGCCCAGACCAGCTGTATTCCACGCATTAAGAAAAGTGGAAGAAAGTCCAAAAAACTGCCAGCATGGTTTAAAGGTGAGGTCAGAGAGGCTGTTGCTGCCAAAAGAGCAACCTTCAGAAAATGGAAAAAAGAGCCAAATGATGAAAACTGGAAACAGCACAAGCACTGGCAAGTTAAATGCAAAGCATTGATAAGGCAGGCAAAGCGGGAATTTGAGAAGAAACTTGCTACGGAAGCAAAAACACGAAATAAAGACTTTTTCAAGTACATTCGTAGCAAAAGGCCTGTGAGAGAGTCAATTGGACCATTAGATGATAGAGGGGTAAAAGGTGCAATAAGAGGAGACAAGGCTATAGCAGAGAGACTGAATGAATTCTTTGCTTCGGTCTTTACTGAGGAAGATGTAGGGGTGTTACCCAAGACTGAAGTGGTATTTAAAGGTGATACTGCAGAGGAATTGAGAGAAATATCGCTACACCGGGAAGATATATTACAACTATTTGATAAACTGAATAGTAGCAAATCACCTGGACCGGATGGTATACATCCCAGAGTGTTGAAAGAACTGAAATATGAGATTGCAGACCTGTTATTGGTAATCTGTGAACTTTCATTAAAATCATCTGTAATACCTGAAGATTGGAGGGTCGCCAACGTAACACCAATTTTTAAAAAGGGTTCCAGGGGTGACCCGGGAAATTACAGACCGGTGAGCCTGACGTCAGTACCAGGGAAAATGGTAGAAGCCATCATAAAGAACAAAATTACACAGCATGTAGATAGTCATGGCCTAATGGGAGACAGCCAACATGGCTTTAGACAAGGAAGATCTTGTCTTACTAATCTGATCTGTTTTTTTGAAGGTGTGCATAAACAGGTAGACAAAGGTGAGTCGGTTGATATAGTGTATCTGGACTTTCAGAAAGCTTTTGACAAGGTCCCCCATCAGAGACTTTTGGCGAAGCTAAAAAGTCATGGGATAGGAGGCAGTGTACTATTGTGGATCGGGAACTGGTTAAAAGATAGAAAGCAGAGGGTAGGGCTAAATGGCCAATATTCCCAATGGAAAAAGGTGAATAGTGGAGTACCCCAGGGATCTGTACTGGGTCCGCTACTTTTTGACATATTCATAAATGACCTGGAAAAGGGAATAACTAGTGAGGTAATCAAATTTGCAGATGACACAAAACTGTTTAAAGTTGTTAAAACCCAAGAGGATTGTGGAAAACTGCAGGAGGATCTGGATAAATTGGAAGACTGGGCATCCAAATGGCAGATGAAATTTAATGTGGACAAGTGCAAAGTTATGCACCTAGGAAAGAACAACCCACACTATAGTTACAAGATGCAAGGCTCCACATTAGAAACCACCACCCAGGAAAAAGATTTAGGAGTCATCGTGGATAACATGTTAAAACCCTCCGCCCAGTGTGCAGCGGCGGCCAAGAAAGCAAATAGAATGCTAGGTATCATAAGGAAAGGGATGGAGAATAAAACAAAGGATATTATAATGCCTCTGTATCGCTCCATGGTACGACCGCACCTTGAATATTGTGTGCAATTCTGGTCACCGTATCTTAAAAAGGACATAGAGTTATTAGAAAAAGTACAGAGAAGAGCCACCAAATTGGTGAAGGGGATGGAGGGCTACTCCTATGAAGAGAGGCTAAAAAGGTTAGGGCTCTTTAACCTAGAAAAGAGGCGGCTGAGGGAGATATGATAGAGGTGTATAAATTAATGAATGGAGTGGAACGGATAAACGTGGATAAATTGTTTACGCTATCAGAATATAGAAGGACTAGGGGGCATGTAATGAAGCTACAGGGTAAACTATTTAAGACAAATAGGAGAAAATATTTCTTCTCTCAACGTGTAATCAAACTCTGGAATCTGTTACCGGAGGATGTAGTAAGGGCTGTTAGTATAGCTGGGTTTAAAAAAGGTTTGGACAAGTTCCTGGAGGAAAGGTCCATAAACCACTATTAAAAAGGGACCCAGGATATCAATGCTTGGCCTAGTACAAGCACTGCAGAACCTGTGTCTTTTGGGGAAACTGCTAGGTACATATGACCTAGATTGGCCACTGTTGGAAACAGGATACTGGGCTTGATGGACCTCGGTCTGACCCAGTATGGCATTTCTTATGTTCTTATGTTCTTATGTTCTTATGTCTCCTCAGTAATATTCAGGTCTCAAGTGCCCAACCCTCCCCCCCCCAGCAACCTACACAGGCCCCTAAGGACTCCACCCTTCCCCAGGTACCCTAATCCACCCCACTCCCCATCTTACCTATTCCCAGAAACTACTGAAATAAACACTAGGCCCCCAAGATAAGCCCATCTTGGCCTCTGTATACAACACAATATTAAGGCCATATTCCACAGATTAACCGAACCCCCTAATCTACGGCCTAATGGTCGAAAAACTCCATTCTTCGTACCCATCCCTATACGGGCCGCCCAACCCCAGGGGGGAAGCCCTTTAAAGGGGGGACGTAACAATTCTAAACAGTTCCTAGTCAACTATATCCATCAGCATAGTCTGATCTAACCTCTATCCCCACGTATCCAAGGCCCATCTCCACCCATCTCCCATTCCCATAACAATCACCCTCCACAGATTCCACCTCAGCCCTTTTAATATACGCAAAGCAGGAGACTGTTGATGATTTAAAGTCTTCAGATTCCCTCCCCCCAGAACACAGCATGTTACGCGCCCTGACTGCCACTATAGGCTGCCGGACCGGGACCAAGCAAACCCACAGGGGAGCAGAACCCAACCAATCTCCCCTAATGCGCACCTAAAGTGCGCTTCCTCCCGGGACCACAGGGGCTGAAGCGTAGCTCAAGCCAAAATACCCCCCCTTCCCCCTCTCTAAGCAATTAAATGTAACCACCATTCAGCCTAGAGTACAAAATAAAACTGTAACCAGAACATTATAGCTACATTATTGCTATGGGGTAAGACAGTTGCAATATATTTCGATTTGTAGCTAGTACAGATTAATCTCTCAAACCCAAAACACACAACAGCACCTACACAGCTTCCCAACCCCACGAATAGAGTAACCCGTAACAATTCAAAACAAAAAAGAGAACAGAGAAAGACAGGGGAAACCACTCCAACAGCAGATTGCAGTGCAGACGCAGTTCCAGAGGAGCAAGAACTAGCCTCGGTCCTTCGAGATTGTCACTCGACCGCCGAATGTTCCCCCTTCAATTCAAACACCAAGACGCCATCATTGCCTCCATCGTCAATGTCAGGGGTTGGAACCTGCAGAAGTGTTCAGGGTCTCCAAAAAAGAAGCAGCCGCCTCAGGTGATAGCAGGTAACGTGTCTGGTCCTGGAAGTCCACCCGCAAACGAGCCGGGTATAGTAATGAAAAACGCACCCCTTTTTGTATGAGCTGTGCGCAAACAGTGGAGTAGGCCCGCCGTTGTTGGCTAACTAATACAGAATAGTCTTGAAAGACCAGTATTCATTCCGCATCTGACTTTTGCCACTTACGGCTCCGGGCGGCCTTAAGCACTTCCTCCTTCTGGCGGTAATCCAGGAAACGTGCTATAACCGCACACGGGTGCCGGGCTTGTTCCCGCTTAGGGCCCAATTGATGCACACGTTCCAGCTTCGTGGGGTTGTCTTCCTTACCGCCCATATGTTTTGCGATCCAGGCCAGCAAAAAATCATATAGGGCGCTATCTGCCACATTCTCTGGAATCCCGACAAACCTCAGATTTTTGCGCCGTCCCCGGTTTTCCAAATCATCGATCTTTTCTCCATATTGTTTGACTAGTGTCTCCAGGGCTTCCACTTTAGTTTGTAATGAGTGCTGGGTGTCCTCCATATCAGACACACGTGTCTCTACTTGCTCAACCCGTCCTGCGAAATCAGTGACACGCTGGCCGACATTGTGTATTTGTTCCACCAGTTCTTGAAACCGGTTATCAAGGGCCTGCACCACCGCTGCCGATACCTCTGCCACCAGCCCATGAGTACCACCGGAGCCTGGACTACTAGGTGCGTTCTCCGCCATCTTGGCCTCCGGGACTCGTGGCTTCTCCCTCCTCGGGGTCTTCGTTGCCATCGGGTTACTGGCCTCGTTGCTGGTATGCCGTTACAGACCCGCTAACTTCTTTAGCACATATATTGAATAGTTAATGGAGATTTCCACATTAAGTGGGATTGTATTGCTGTTTTGCAGGGTAGACTACCCGGAGCTGATCACTACCCGACTGATCAGCTCATTTGCCAAACCGGAAGTCTCAACTACGCTTTCTTTACGGAAAGAGTGGTAGATGTGTGGAACATTCTTCCAGTGGAGATAGTAGAATCCAGGACAGTATCTGAATTCAACAAAGCATGGGAACAATACAGGAGATCTCTAAAGGGGGAAAAAAGGGGCTATAGTAGTTGGTATGGAAGGGCAGACTGGAGAGGACCATGTGGTCTTTTTCTGCTGTCATGTTTCTGTGTACCTAAGGTTCTGGGAATTGAGCCATCTGCATGCTAGTGGTGGAACCTTACATTACCTTTCCCTCTTGGGCAGCCTCTGGACAGGGCTGGTGCAAGGAGATGAGGTGCCCTAAGTAAACCTCATCTCTCACACCCCCTCTCCCTCTCTGGGACCTGCAACAATGGCTGTAAACAGCCCCATGGCACTTACCTCAAATATCACAGGTACACTACCAAAAAACTGCCTCCAGTTTTGCAACTGATTCCTATAGATTTTGGGGTGCTGAATCCAGGAAAAATAGCCAAAATGTTCCATCACGTCACGTTTTCTTGCAAAATTAGATTTCTTACCCATATAAGGAATGTTCACATAATTTCTTTTTAGCCGACTGCAGTTTATTTTCTTGGTCCAAAATAGAGGTTGTAATGGTTAACTAACTAGAAACACTCCCTCATGATATTTTAGAGTGTTTTGTATTCATTTTATACATTAACAGGACAATTGGGAGGCGGGGGGCTAAATCCAGTACTCGCGCTGGCGCATGTTCTTTCCTGTTCGCCTCGCCTCGTTCGCTCGCTCAAACACGGTGGTTGCGACATGAACGTTCCTGTCAAATTTCAGTTTCTTGCAAGTTCATTATTACCTTTTGTTTGCTCAGTCGTAATCCAGCTTTATTCCGAAGTGGTTCACTACAGTTGTAGTTTGCAGTGCTGTGTATTTATGATGGCTCACAGAGCCAGAGGTTGCATCAACTCTCCGGACAGTTTTTGTTTTATTTGTGGGGAATATACCGTGAAAAAGCGGCAGAGGAACATTTCTGCATTTATTAAAAAAGTATATTTCGCCTATTTCGGTTTGAAGTTAGGCGATCAAGACAAACCGTGGGCTCCTCACAAAGTGTGCAAGACATGTGAGGAAGATCTACGCTTATGGATGAAAGGTAAAAAAACAAGCATTTAGTTTCGGAATACCTATGATGTGGCGTGAACAAAGAGACCACAGCAGTGACTGCTATTTTTTGCTCTTGCATTGTGAAGGGATACAACTTAAAAAAATAAGAACGTAATAAGTTACCCCAACCTTCCCTCAGCAATTAGGCCTATGCCTCATAGCAACGAAGTACCTGTGCCTGAACCACCAAAATCTTTGGATCATATTTGTGTGGACGGTTCTGATCATGATGAGACTCATCAGATGGCTTTTCCCGATGAGTCCAGTACTTCCGAGTTTGAAACTGAACCAGATCCGAAACCTGAACTTTTCTCTCAAGCTGAATTGAATGATTTAGTCCGGGATTTAGGACTCCCAAAAGATGCTGCCCAACTGCTAGGTTCTCGGCTTAAACAGAAAAATCTATTGTCACCAGGAACAACTTTTTATTGGTACCGCAACCGCGAGACACAATTTTTGAAGTATTTCAGCAAAGAGGAAGATTTGGTATTTTGCAACGATATATACGGAGTGATGGAAAAGTTTAAACTCAAGTATGATCCTGCTGAATGGTGGCTGTTCATTGATTCGTCAAAAGACAGCATAAAAGGTGTTCTTCTTCATAATGGCAAACACATTCGCTTCAGTTCCTATTGCTCACTCTGTTATTCTCCAAGAAAAATACGAGAATTTGGCCCTGATTCTTCAGAAGATTCGTTATGATGAGCATAAGTGGATGATTTGTGGAGACTTTAAAATTCTATCCATGCTATTAGGGCAGCAATCCGGTTTCACCAAATATCCCTGCTTCCTTTGCTTGTGGGATAGCCGGGCCCGCGACCTACACTGGGGGAAAAAAGACTGGCCAATTCGGGAGTATTTGAGACCCGGTGAGAAAAATGTTCTTCATGAGAGCTTGGTACCTCGTGATAAAATTCTATTACCACCTCTCCACATTAAGTTGGGTCTCATTATGCAATTCATCAAGTCCCTTCCAAAAGATGGTGAGTGCTTCGGTACCTTTGCTCAAAGTTCCCCCGACTTTCTGAAGCAAAGCTAAAGGAAGGAGTGTTTGTTGGCCCTGATATAAGGAAACTCATTTCAGATGGAGCATTCGTTGAAACGATGTCCTGAGAAGGAAAAGAAGCCTGGGATTCCTTCAAGGATGTTGTTCTCAAATTCTTGGGGAACAGGCGGGATGAGAACTATAAGGATATTGTTGCCAGGATGCTCAATGCCTTCAAAGAACAAGGCTGTAACATGAGCCTGAAAGTCCATTTCTTGCACTCCCATGTGAACTACTTTCCCGAAAACTTGGAGGCGTACAGTGAAGAACAAGGTGAAAGGTTTCACCAGGACATCAAGGACGCAGAGAGAAGGTACCAAGGAAGATGGAACACCACTATGATGGCTGATTTCTGCTGGTTGCTGCTGCGGGAAACCCCAGATGAAAAATACGCCAAGCAGCGCACCAAGAGAAGCATTCGGGGGAAGAAGAAACGGGCCCACCAGGAGATTGATTGACCCAAGAATGACTTTAAAATCTAAACTGTGTTGACAAATATCGTGTTTTTACTAAACTTTGAAATAAAAATTTGCTAGTTATTACCACAGTGTCGGATCTCATTTATTAGAATTTTATTTTCACACCATCGGGTGTTTGTCTTCATGTATTGCAATGGTGCGGTTTGCGTTTTCTATTCTTACATACATACCTGTACAACATTTTTTGCACATTTCTTGCTTTGCTTTGTGTCTAACCTCGCTCTTATATGCTCAATGTTTGTGCACATGTAGTGGCTGTTTTAAGTGCAGACAATTTTGCTACCATCACAGTGTGTTTTGTTGACATTACTCTATTCTTATGTGCTGCCTTGTTACAATTTTCTTTATTCTTATTTGAATAACTACTAAACAATTAGTATAAAGAATTCATCCAAGAAACTTTTATCTCGATCGCACTCAATCTGAAACGTTCACCTCAAACTGCTAACCCAATGTAGCAAAAAATCTGTACGTGATGGAGCAAATTGGTTACCAGATTTGGATTCAGCGCACCAAAAAACGTAAAAATCAATCGAAACATTAGAGGCAGTTTAAAAAAAATTTTTTTTAGTGTACCTGTGTATTTGACAATGTGGAGCTGTTTGGTTCCACCCCTTCTGATGCCTGATGCTGATCTCCTGTCCAGGCACAGTAGCCAAGTTGATTTGAATGCTCTTGGTTGAAGAATCAAGTTTTCTGATGTATGAAATGAATTTGAAGCAAGGTCTAAACGTGCTGAAGAAGGAGCTGCTAGAAGAACTTGGATAAAGTTATTCAAAAGTGTAGATCGAGGGAAGGCTGTAAGGAAAACTTCAGTATGTTTTGAATATTCCTTGGGAACTGCCCATATTCATTGTTAGGTGGAAATGGTTTGATACCACCAAGACACTGTCTCGATCAGGCCACCCCTCCAGAATCCATAGCTGTGGGTTACAGATATTGCAGAGGACGGTCACTATGAGCCCAAGATCACTTTGAGAACTACAGAGCTTTCTGGCTGAGACTGGGGAAAATATTGATTGTTCAACAATTTAATGATTACTTCACAAACATAGGCTGCATTGGAGGCTGGCAAGAAGGAAGCCACTACTGAAGAAAAGCTATATGTTTTGCCATATAGAAACACCTAGGGGACACTGCACACATATGATAGAAGATTTTGTGGTCCGATGAGACCAAAAGTGGAACTTTGGTCTTGGCACTAAGCAGTATGTGTGACACAAAACAAAGCACATTGCCCTGCTAATACCTTTTCTTTGGTAAAGTATGTGGCAGCATTATGTTTTAGGGATGCTTTGCAGAAGTGGGGTTAGGGAGGTTTGTAAAGACGGAAGCAAAAGCAGCAGTGGTGTGTCCCAGCAAGAAGAAAGTGAATGAGCAGCGCGTTCAAAGCCCAGTCCTGAATCCATTAGAAATTCTGTGGGAAGATTGAAGTCTGCACTCTTTAGATGATCCTCAACCCATTAAAAGGAACTTGAGTTATTTGTCCAAGAAAAGTGGGCAGAAACTGCACCATCCCTGCTGTGCAAGTTGATAGAGGCTTATCCCGAGTGACTTATGGCTGCATTGCTGCAAAAGGGGCTTTCACAAAGTATTGGCTCAAGGGGTAATGAAGGTTTATGCAATCAATACTTTTTGGTGTCTTATACTTTTTAAATATTTCTATAATTGTTCTTCCATGTTTAAAGCATAGGGTTTATTGGGTATGGTTTATGGTTTATATACTGCCTTTCTGTCAACAATCAAGAAGGTTTACATCAGTGGTGCATACTTCTACTTGATTGCATTTTGAATTGGATTTTTTAAATATTTGTCTTTGTATATTTTTCACATTCAGCTTTTTTTTTTAAACAAGGCACTGCACACATACTTCCTTATTCTGTGCAGAAGGTACCAATAAATCTAATTCTTGAATCACTGTGCTATATTTTAAGCCTATGTGAAATCGGTACTGTTTAATATGAAATGTCTGTATGTAGGCCATTTTGTAGTGTAGATTACTGTAAATGACTCTTTAGGGATATTCCTTTGTAGCTTTTCCTTTCATTTGCTTTGGTCTTCGATGTCTATTCAGTGAGTTAGAAAATAGAATTGGAATTAGCCTCTCTGCCGAGGTTGACATCATAACAGTGCAGCAGTAAAGGGATAAAAATTAAAGCAGCAGGATGGGCAGATCCTCCTCACTTTGATTTAAATGCTTTTGGTGTTGCAAATATCAGCGATTTAAAATGTTCATTCCACAAACTCTGGCAGTGTTCCTTTCAACAAAAAATGGGGTATGTTGTTCCTCTCTATTCCGAGTTAGTTAATTATACACATATGTTGCCTTTATAAAATAGGTTCATATGTTGTGCCTATGTGCCTTTTCTACCTAGGTGCCCTGTTGTAAATTGACTCTGCGTTAATTACAGAACATTTATTTTATTTCAAAGAATTTGTAGCCTACCAATCTAAAATCTCTTGATGGCGCGCATTAAACATATGCATGTTCCCCACATTTAGCATCATGTGCTTCATGTTACTATAAATGCATTATAGAAAGATTGAGCCCTGTAATAAGCTGCATTAACTTTTTTTTCTTATGCAAAAGCCCACTGAATTTTAAATTGATTATGTTTGTTATTACATTTGATATACCAATTAATCTTTTTGTTGGACTTTAAGCACTCTGCCCCATAGCGACTCCATTCTTACCTATGTGAACAGTTGCGAGTCCCTTTTTATGCTCAATCATACATTCCAAATGCATATAAAAAATTATTGCTCGCTGTTTTATTAAAAAATCCCCCCTTTTTTCAGTGTTCTATACTCATCTGCTTGCAAGTGTCCCAAGTCCTTTCTTAAGGAGATTCCTCTTTTCCTCAGCATGCTGAATTTGGAGAGTGAGAGGCATGCTGTGGAAAAGCAGCATCTCCATAAGAAATGACTTGGAATGCTTGCGAACAGATGAGTATTTGAAACTTTAGTCTCCTTGATGCAGGATGATTGGAAATAGATGTGTCATCCGAAACAGCAGTGTTGGAGTTACTGATTGAGCAGGGAGCCATTGTAGAATGTTTGAGAGACAGCAAGATAAAAAAAAAGAAAAGAATGATGGTAGACAAGGGCCACAAAAAGAAGTGTCAAATCCCTATCTTTCTTGGGAACCCGACTCAGCTGAGTTTCAGCAAACTCATCTGCATCAGGGCTCAGGATGAATAATCAGCAAAAAGCTTACCGAATATGTGTAAAGGCTGTTCAAGAGAAAAATTTTGAGTCAAACCTTCTTATTGCAAATGGACATTGGTCTGACCCAGTATGGCATATCTTATGTTCTTATGTTCTTATGTAAAATACACATACTTTGTGTTACAGGTAATGTCGATTCACTTAATGCCACTTATTGAGGTGGTGATGACTGCTGTGCATTATCTACTGTGCTAATAGTTAAGGCACAGTACCATACTGCACATTAAGTTCCTGATCCAGTTTGTGTTTGTCAGTTAACATGGAACTTAGCATGCATAATTAAGCCACTGCGTTAGCTGTTAGGGTAGGCATGCATTAACAGCGTGTGTTAATTCCTATGTTTTCACATAGAGGGTCCCTTTTATTAAATGCTAATATTGTGAAGAATAATTGTAGTCAAAGTGAAAGATTGTAATAAATAAAATAACTGTGAAAAGATTTTTATCTCCAGGAACAAGCAGGAATGAGTCCTCACTTATGGGTATGTCGGAACCGACGGAGCCTGCGCGGGAAAGCTCCCCAGCTTCCCAGAAAGGAAGCTTTTGGGGCCTCCCACAGCGCATGCGCGCTGCCTTCCCGCCTTCCTGACCAACTCTCTTCAGTTCTTCTTTTTCCGCGGAGCCAGCAGGTCGTGTTCCTGTCACCGCTGAAGAAATTATTTTAATTTGTTTCTTTGACCGCGTGTCTGCCTTCCCCGATTCCGGACCGGTACCGACGGTCCTTTTTTTCATTTATTTAAAAAAAAAAAAAAATATATATATTACCTTCCCTACACTTGGTGTATTTTTTCTGTGAGGCCCCTAGGCCTTCTCAGGTCTCCCTCATGGACAAACCAGCTTCTGGTTTTAAAAAATGCACTAAGTGTACCGGTACTATTTCAATTACAGACACCCATGACTGGTGTCTTAAATGTTTGGGGCCTGACCATTCCATTCCGGATTGTCCATCCTGCTCTCTGATGTCCAAAAGGGGCTTACAGAACAGAGCAAATAAATTTCATATGCTGTTTTCTACCGATACTCCAGCATCAACATCCTCCAGGTCGTCTTCTCCTGATGGATCTCAGGTAACCAAACATTCTTCAGGCAAGTCCTCAAAAGGCAAATCTCCCTCTAAACAGCGAGAGGCCCTTGTAGTTGACCCTGAGGACCCTGCCCCAGCCAAAAAACCCCGGCGGGAAGCTCCGGCTTCCAAAGCTCCTCCTATGGGGTTACAGGTAGACATCGATGGCACGGCCTCGACCGATCTCCTGTTAGACTGCTCTGGGGTACCGGCTAACACCGGTACCGACTTCCAGACAGTTGTGGCGACTATGAGTACTACGGTACAGTCCATGCAGCAAGCCTTACTAACTTTCCTTAATGCTGCACCGCCATCGGTACCGCGACAATCGGTTCCGATTCCGGTACCGCAACCGATTCCGGTACCCAGAGCATCTACTTCCAGTAGCATGCCGGTTCCGGTCCCCGGTTCCGGGGCTTTCTTCGATACCGCTCCGGTACCCGGTACCCGGTACGCCCGCTATCGGTACCGATCGGTATGCGTATCGATCTCTGGAAGCGAATAGACGATACTTTGAATCCTCTGAAGAGTCTGATGCCTCAGATGATTCTGCTGACGTCTCTTTCACTCTTCCTGAGGAGCCCTCTTCTCCAAAAAGGAGAATGTCTCCTCCAGAGGATTTGTCCTTTCAAGACTTCATTATTGAAGTAGCTAAAGAGCTAAAGGACTCTCTATCTCTGTATCCTCAGAAAAGGAACCTAGAGCAAAGAAATTAGATATTTTAGGATACTCTAAGGTTCCTAAAGAGGCAGCCACCTTACCCATACATGAAATTCTTCAAGAACACATGATGGATTTATGGGAGGCTCCTCTTACCCTATCTCCACATTCTCGACGTTTGGACACCATGTATCGGGTTCCTCCTTCTCCTGGTTTTCAAAAAACTCAGCTTCCTCACCACTCTATTGTGGTGAAGTCTGCTATGAAAAAGATAGAGTACCAAAAGACACTCTTCTACCCCTCCAGGAAGAGAATGTAGGACTCTGGATGCTTTTGGGAGAAAAATCTTCCAAGCTAGCATGCTTATTGCCAGAATCAATTCATACAGCCTTTATATGGGCATGTTTTTGAAAGAGATCGCATTGAAGATACGTCAATTTCTCCCCTTTATCCCAGAGGATAAACAGGAGGAATTTCTTCTTTTGCTAAAGCATACTCAAGATATTTCCAAGTTCTCCAACAGAGCAGCCTTTGACTCTTTTGAAGGAGCAAGCAGGGCCTCTGGCATAGCCATAGCTGCTCGCAGACTGGCTTGGCTCCAGGCCTCTGATTTGGAACCCTGGGTACAAGAAGGCTTGGGCAATTTGCCCTGCACAGGTGAAAATCTTTTTGGCAAAGAGTGGCAAATCAAAGCCACTCAAATGGATGCAGAGAATGCTGCTCTAGATAGACTTTCTAAGTCTACCTCTACCCCTGCCAAGAAAAAACCTTTTAAGAAAACTTTCTATAAAAAGACCAGATTTTCCACTAATACTGGCCAGCAATCTTCCCAAGTTCGCTTTGCTCCTAAGCGTCAGCAAACTAAGCAGGCCAGAACAAAGGCCACAGGGTCTGCTACAACCCAGCAGTCCCAACCTCCTCAGGGTTTTTGACTTGGTTCTAGAGAACTTACCATTTCTGGCTCTGCAGCAGCCAGAACCTCTCACTATTCCAGGAAGGTTAGCTCATTTTGCTCCCAGATGGGAACAAATCACATCAGAACCGTGGACCCTCTCTATCATCAGAGAGGGCTACAAACTGCATTTCTCCAGCCTTCCTCCCCATACCATGGTGAGACAATTCAATTCTCCCCCATCTCTCCTGTACCTGTTGGGACAAGAGGTGACCACTCTTCTCGCCCAAAGGGCAATAGAAGAGGTTCCTCTTCCTCAACAAGGGTCAGGTTTCTACTCCCCCTATTTTCTGATTCCCAAGAAAACAGGGGGATACAGACCAATTCTAGATCTCAGAGAATTGAACAAATTCCTCTACAAAGAGAAATTCAAAATGCTTTCTCTAGGTATTCTCCTTCCATACCTACAGAGTCAGGACTGGCTTTGTTCTCTAGATCTCAAGGATGCGTGCACACATATATTCATCCATCCATCCCACAGAAAATTCCTACGGTTCATGTTCCAGGGAAAACATTTCCAATACAGAGTACTCCCCTTCGGTCTAGCCTCTGCTCCAAGGGTATTTACCAAATGCATGGCAATAGTAGCTGCATTTCTACGCACTCTGGGGATCTTTGTCTTCCCATACCTGGACGACTGGCTCATCTGAGCTCCATCTCAGTCCGAGGCTCAGACTTCCCTGGACCACACCAGACACATATTGCAGTATCTGGGACTTGTCATCAATCTGCCAAAGTCTCAACTCACCCCTACTCAATCCCTAGAGTTCATTGGGGCTTGGCTAGATACTACCACTGCAAGGGCCTATTTTCCTCAGGCCCGTTGCAACCGTCTAGTGCACTTGGCCTCTCAAATTCAGTCCAGAAGCCACTTGACTGCCAGAGAGATGCTACAACTGCTAGGTCACATGGCATCCACTGTTCATGTAGTGCCTTATGCTCGCCTACATATGAGAGCAGCTCAATGGACCTTGTCCACACAGTGGACCCAAGCATCAGGAGCTCTCTCAGACCAAAATAGCAACCTCAAAACGTCTTCTTTGGTCCCTCCAATGGTGGATATCCAATCAAAATCTGTTGTTGGGGGCCCCCTTCCAACCTGTGTTACCCCAAGCAACTCTTACTACAGATGCCTCCCAAACAGGCTGGGGAGCTCATCTCCAAGACTTCTCCACTCAGGGCCTTTGGTCTCCACAGGAGACCACCCTTCATATCAACCTTTTGGAGCTACGAGCAATTTTCCTTGCTCTCAAGGTCTTTCATACCCTCCTCATCAACATGACAGTCCTTGTTCATACCGACAATCAAGTAGCCATGTTCTACGTAAACAAACAAGGAGGGACTGGCTCTCTGTCACTTTGCAATGAAGCTCTAAAACTCTGGGCTTTCGCCAGAGAGCATGGGATTCATCTGCTGGCAGTGTACCTCCCAGGAATCCAAAACTCTTGGGCAGACAGACTCAGTCGAGTCCTGCTGCCACACGAATGGTCCCTGCACATGGGTCAGGTACTCAGAATCTTTCAAGAATGGGGGACCCCGGACATAGACCTCTTTGCAAGTCCGTACAATGCCAAACTTCCCCGGTTCTGTTCCAGGATTCCGTGTCAGGGAGCTCAGGCCAAGGATGCCTTCCTCCTTCATTGGGGTCAGGCCTTCCTATATGCCTTTCCACCCATTCCCTTGATTCCCAAGACTCTATTCAAACTTCAGAGGGATCAAGGATCCATGATCTTCATAGCTCCACGCTGGCCACGCCAAGTGTGGTACCCTCTACTTCTGCATCTCTCCCAGACACCCTCCCTGGATCTGGGAGCTGCTCCAGACCACCTGTCCCAGGAGGAGGGGACTTTGTGGCACCCAAACCCCAAGTCCCTTCACCTCAGATCTTGGTTACTGAAGGCCTAGACCTTCAAGACTTGAATCTTTCTCAAGAGGTGAAGGATGTCCTCCATGCATCGAGGAAACCTTCCACCAGGTGTTCTTATGCTTTTAAATGGAAAAGATTTTCAATTTGGTGTGCTGACAAAGGTCTTAACCCTCTAGCACTACCTTTGAAGTCTTTACTCGAATATCTCCTGCATCTTTCCAATGCAGGACTTAAAACAAATTCTGTAAGGGTCCATTTGATTGCTATTGCAGCATCTCTTCAGCCTATCAATGGAGAACCTGTTTCCTCTCATCCTCTTATTGCAAGATTCATGAGAGGTCTAACTTTAACTAAACCTCCCATTCGGCCTCCTCCGGTGGCATGGGACTTAAATGTGGTTCTTGGTCAGCTTATGAAGCCACCCTTTGAACCCTTAGCCACTACCTCCTTGAAATTTCTTTCCTGGAAAGTCATTTTCCTTGTCGCAATCACTTCTGCTCGCCGCATCAGTGAATTGCAGGCTTTAGTGGCTAATCCGCCTTATACAAGGTTCCATCATGATAAGGTAGTCCTTAGGACAAATCCTCACTTTATGCCTAAAGTGGTCTCGCCTTTTCATCTTAATCAAGAGGTATATCTACCTGTCTTTTTTCCAGCTCCTCATGCATCCAGTGCAGAGAGGAACTTACATACCTTAGATTGTAAAAGAGCCCTTGCCTTTTACATCCACAGGACACAGCAACATCGAAAGTCTTCTCAACTTTTTGTTGCTTTTGATCCTTCTCATTTAGGACTTCCAGTCACAAAAAGAACACTGTCCAATTGGATTGCTCAGTGTATTTCTTTTGCTTACCAGAGTAAGAACCTTTCTCTGGAAGGCCATGTCACAGCTCATAATGTGCGAGCCATGGCCACATCTATGGCTCATCTTCATTCTGTATCCATTGATCAGATCTGTCGAGCAGCCACCTGGGCCTCGGTTCATACCTTCACAGCCCATTACTGCTTGGACAAGGACTCCCGCCGGGATTCCTTGTTTGGTCAGGCTGTCCTCAGACACCTGTTCCATTCTTAAGCAACTCCTGCCCACCTTCCCTTAATGGATGCCTGAGATCCATAGGAAGATAAGGAACCCTTGGAGGGGGATCTCCCCGGCATCTCAGCTAGGGAGTCCCCATAAGTGAGGACTCATTCCTGCTTGTTCCTGGAGATAGCACAGTTACTTACCTGTAACAGGTGATCTCTGGGAACAGCAGGAATTAGTCCTCACAACCCACCCACCTCCCCTAGGAGTTGTCTCTCTCTCTCTCTCTTTCCTCTCTCTATTGTCTCAGCTTTAAACTCGAACTGAAGAGAGTTGGTCAGGAAGGCGGGAAGGCAGCACGCATGCGCTGTGGGAGGCCCCAAAAGCTTCCTTTCTGGGAAGCTGGGGAGCTTTCCCGCGCCGGCTCCGTCGGTTCCGACGTACCCATAAGTGAGGACTAATTCCTGCTGTTCCCAGAGATCACCTGTTTACAGGTAAGTAACTGTGCTTTATCAGCATTGGTTCACTAATTTTACTGTGTCCTTTCTAACTTACTAGTCTTGAGTTTCATGTCATGCACCAAATTCTTTTAGATGATTAAACTTAAGTTTTTGGAAATGAAAATTTTAAAATGTTTTATTTACATTGTTTATCTGAACTCTGAAGGCCTATGATGAGCATATATGACTTGGCTTAGATTTTTCTGTTGTAGTTAGTCCTTTTGAAAGATCTCTTACCATCCCATTTCCTACGCATATTAACTGTTGTCTGTTTTTTGCCCTTCCTTCAATGGTGATTCCTGTGTGCCTTAACGCAGTGTCATGTAAGTTTATTAACCTCTTCCGCTTTGCTTTATTCATGTTTGTTTAAAGTGAACAAAATGTACCTGAATGGTGGAATACCAGTTTTATTCTTTCTAGTGAAGATTTTGTTTGTCTTGTTAATATAGTAAAACTTTGGTAGTTTGCAGTTGAATGATTGTTGTAGTTTAATCAGAATTATAACATCAATACCTCTTAAGTGAATATTTATTTATTTAACAGATTTTTATACCACTTTATCATTTTAGTCAAATGTGACATAATGTGTCTCAATTAATGGCTTGTGTAAGGAGTGGGAGTTAACTGAGTTAACAGCCCTTTTATCTTTTTTGCTGTTGGTGGGTTAGTGTGGAAACCTTTTCATAAGAAGATAATTTTAGGGGGCAATTTTTAAAACCATGTGGTTATTTGCAGCGTTTCTTACTGGGGAAATAACTTATGAAAATCACCCACTTGCTACCTTTTTGAGATTATAGGACTCATTACACTCTTTTGGCATAGACACCCCTGTGTAGGCTACTACTGAGGTTTCACAGGGTTAGAGGTGAGGCTGGTGGTGGGCTTCCAGGGAGAGACATATTTATATGATGCAAAGAGTGTTGATTGATTTTTTTCAGTTTAGTTTCTGTGTAATTTGTATATCTGTGTACAATTTTTTAAGTGATGTATTCTGTTTTAAGATTGTTGGAGGAGAATATAAATTGTAATAAATGAAATCAAATCATAGAGGAAGCTACAATATACATTGTGTACTGAAAGACATTGCCCCTTTTTGTCTTCCAGACCAGTCCAGAACTCATAGGTTATGCCCGCCAACCAGCAGATGGAGACAGAGACCTGAGCTCTGCTCTCTGCCCTGTAAGGGGCTCCATGCAGTCACTTGCTTTTCCAGCAGATGATGACGGGATATTCCATGCAGCTCTGGACTGAACTGTGTGGCAGCTCCTGGGCCCAGTTGGAGAACTGGCACTCCAATTGAGCAAGTACGATTGGAGAGGATCCAGACTCCATCTTGGGTGATACATGGAGGAGTCCATGTCCCTCCTCTGTTTGGAAGAACACAAGGAATATTTTGTTTTATTATTTTTATCTCTTTATTTTCTTTCTCTGGTTCTCTCCCCCCCATCCTGCCATCCCCCCATTTTCCTGTTCTTCTTTAACATCCTGCTGGTGCTGGCTTTTTTCCCAGTTTGTTTGCTACTGTCTGTCGGGACTTCATAGGGAGGTAGCTGAGGGAGCTCCCACGATACTGGTCCTATGGCTATGTACCAAAGACGTGTCCATTCGCACTGGGAGTGGCATGAAGTGAGGCTGGGGAGATGTTTTTAGTGCACCAGGAATGATGTGAGGTGAGCCAGAATATTGCTTCTTTGCTCTCGTGATTTTGGTGCCACAATCTGAAATAGCTTCCACTCACCGTTACAGCTGCATGGCCTCTGTACACAAACAGAAGGCACAAAATGCAGTTTGCAGTGCAAGGTGGTTCAGAAGAACGGGACAGGGCTGCATAATTCCTGCTGTGACACTTCAGCAGGGAAATCCATCTGTTCTCCTTCAGGGTCAGGTACATAGTCTGGTGGGCTGGGAAAGCAGTCCACTGGTGGGCCTAGTTTTACTGCTGGCAGCTGTGTATTTGAAGACAGAGCATAGGAGATGCAGCCATTTTGTCTCCATTTGCCTGGGATACTCAAATAGCAGCCTAACTCCCCTTGCTAGCCCCTAAACCTGTTTTGGTTATTTCTGCTATGTCTTTGCCGAGCTTCCATTGAAGTTCCAGGGTGGCTAGCACCCTACAGTTGCAGTTAGGTGGGTTTTGATCTCCATTTGTGCTGCTACTGCACAAGGCCTTTTCTCAGGCACAGTCAGGGTTCTGGGACAGCACAGGTGGCCAGTGGTGCTTTTGGAAGCTTGGAGAAGTGTTCAGTATCTCAAAGTCAAAGATTGAAGGGATTTCAGAGCTGGGAGGACCACTTAGTGTTCTCCTACCCAAGGTTTGACTGTTTGGGTATGGTCAGTCTACTGGAAAAGAGGTTGATTGTGGGAGATTTTTTGGAGGAGGATGGGCTCCCAATTAACGAAGGAACCATCCATTCAGTATTCTGGCTCTTTCTAAAAGTGGGACTGCTGTATTGATCATGTAGGCCATGGAGGCTGGGAATATGGGGGGATCTGCAGTACAAGTGGCTGGTGTCTCAGGATGATAGCGGTATGTGTTTCAGCTAAACTACTGTGGCTTTGAGATTGCTCAGTTCAATGAAAGACAATAAAAATTAATAAGAATTAAGAGAGTGTAATTGATTAATTGTATGAGAAAGAGACTAATAATAACAACTCTGATAAAAGTACATAGTTAAAACAGGATACAATTAAAACAAATGAATTACATGTGATACATAAAAAAGACTATAAAAGCCATATAAGAATACTGAAATGATAAAAGTTCATTTCACCAATGATACTTAAAACGTACATGGACGTAAAAGGAAACCAAAAGGCACACTCACAGTATATATACTACAGTCCCCTTGTAGACAATGCAACAATGTGGGGAAATATCATAAAACCAGTAATGAATACGTGGTCAATTACAAGTCAGTCTCCGCAGGGAACAGATTCAGAGGATAGATGGAGCAGGGAAATTCTCTCAAATAACTACTTTAGAAGGGGGGTACTTCAGTTCAGATGGACAGCCTTCAATATAAAGTATTTCAAATCACTGATGCAGTGAGATTTCTCAACTCAGTGTGCCACTGATTTATCTGGAATCTGTCTTTTGATGCAACTTCTATGTTCTACAATCTGTGTACGAAACCACCTTTGCTTTCTTGATCGAGTGGTTTGTTTACTTCCTCTGGTTTAGCCCATTTGTCTGTCATGGAATCTGATTTGTAGTTTTCAGTTCCTCAGGCTCAAAGCCCATTGAGCCCCTGAGGAGCGCTGTGAAGGACCTGTCCTTGAAAGTGGTGCATGTGATTTTTTTCTTTTCCACTAGATGAATTTCAGAACCCCATGCTTCCTGACAGGAGCTTTTCTACAATTTTTGAAGCAGTATTTGTTATGGATGGTTCTGTCTTCCTTTTGAAAATGTTCTTGCATTTCCATGATAACCAATATTTGGGCTTGCCTTCCTTTCAGAGCTTGGATTGTGGGAAGAGTTTTTTTTTTTTTGTCTCCATCAACTAGGCATTTGGAGGTGACCAACCAGTTTTGCAGGTCAAAGCATCTTGAGTGGCGTGCCTCTGAAGAATCTTAAGGTCCACTTGGACAGAGGAACAGGCCATTCTCTGATGGAGATCTGCAGAGCAGCAGTGTGGTCTTCATTGCATTCATTTCTAAGCACTATCTGTTAGATTTTTAAACCAATGAAAATGTGGCCTTTGGAGATGGAATGCTTAAAGCAGGGGTCTCTTTATACTGACCAAGGTAAGGGTTGTTCTCCAGGACCAAGCAGGAAGTCAGTCCTCACTTATGGGTGACGTCGGCGCCGACGGAGCCCTCGCGGAGCAATTTTCCCCAGCTTTCAAAGAAAGCCTTTGGGAATTGCAGCGCGCATGCGCGGTCGTCTTCCCGCCCGAAGGTGCCATCTTAGCCAGTCTTCTTTTTCCGCGGAGCCCTGCAGACGTCCCCGTCTTGTCCCCGCGAAAAAGTTGATTTTCCTCTTTATTTTATACTTTTTTCTTTCGGTTCGACGCCGATCGTTTTCCCGCCCGGACTCGCGACGCCGGTCTCGAGTCCTCTAACGTTTTTTCGGTTTTTCTGACTTAGCCAGCTTTCATTTTCGTTTTCCCTGGCAGCCCGGTCCTTTGACCTCGCAGGGGCCCTTTTTCCCCCGATGGCTGCCAGTGGCTTTAAGCGGTGTGGTCGGTGTGACCGAAATATGTCACTAACCGACACACACGACTTTTGCCTCCGCTGCTTGGGCCCGGATCATGAGGAACTGATCTGTGGGCCCTGCAGCAAACTGTCCTCGAAGGCGTTGAGAAGTCGGCGGCATCAGCGCGAGAGAATCTTCGCTGACCCCAGCCGTACCCGGACCTCGTCGGAGGCCTCCGTGTCAAAGGGCTCCAGCTCGGACCGTCGCCGGAGCTCCTCCGACCGGGGTTCTCCCTCCGGGGACCATCGTCGGAAGGAAAAACCCGCGAGGGCGGCGTCGGTGGACGCTCCTGGCTCCGCGAGGGCCAGGTCGCATAGCCCCGACAGCCGCCCCGGGTCCTTGGAGAAGGAACATCTCCCGAAGCGACCTCGCCTGGAGTCGGAGATGCCTGCCCGGGTAAGTCCTGTAGTCCTTCTGGACTCGCCTCCGCGACAGCCGACGTCGGGCCCGACGCCGTCGGGGCCCGAGTCGGGGGCTGCTGGGTCACCTGAGCTCGGACTCAGGTTGACGGCCTTGGAGAGCAGACTGTCTGCCTTCATGGACCAGCAGCGGGCACTGCTCGCTGGCTTCGCTGGCGTCGCTGCCCCGACCGGGACGTCGACGTCCAAGTCGACCCCGGAGACCGAGCCGATCCTCGAGTCGATGAGAACTCGAGTCGATCCTCGGTCGAGGTCGCCCTCGGCCTCCCGTTCGGGACCGAGGTCGCCGACGCCGACTCCCTCGACGTCGGGGCGGCTGGCGCCGCACCCTGCCCGGGCCGACCCCACCGAGTCCTCGTCGGAGTCGGTCTGGGAGTCTGAGGAGGAAGAGTCACCTGATTCTTTCCGGACTCGGTGTGTCCCATCGGACTCTCCGGGGTCCGAGCCTCGGAAGCAGTCCCCCCCGGAGGATGCCCGGTTCTCGGACTTCGTTAGGGATATGGCCAAGGCTTTGGCCTTCCCTGCGGATCCCGAGGAGGAGCCTCGAGCCGAGGAGCTCGACGCCCTCCAGTATGACTCTCCCGCGAGGGAACACTTTACTGTGCCGGTTCCTCCTATGCTGGAACGACTACTCTTCCGCATGTGGGAGAGTCCGGCCTCCTCGCCGGTCCTGAGCAAGCGGGTCGATTCTATCTATCGAGTCCGCAAGAGCCCTGGCTTTCAAAAGGCGCAGTTGCCACACCATTCCATGGTAGTGGAATCGGCCATGCATCGTCTTAAGAGCCAGAAGATGCACTCCTCGGTGCCTCCTGGAAGGGAGGCCCGTAACCTGGATGGCCTTGGCAAGAAGTGCTTCCAGGGCTCTATGCTCGCCTGTCGTGTCCAGACTTACCAGCTATACATGGGCATGTATCTCAGGGATCTGGCTAAAGAGCTAGCCGGATTCTCCGCTGGTCTCTCCGAGGAGCCTTTGCGGAGGTTCCTGGCCTTGTCCACGGGTATTCGGGAATGCTCGAAGTTCATGTCCCGAGCAGCCTATGATGGCTTTGAAGCCTCGGCTCGAGTAGCCGCAGCCGGCATCGGTGCCCGCCGACAGGCTTGGCTTCAGTCGTCCGACCTTGAGCCCTGGGTACAGGACAAGTTGGTCGATGTCCCCTGCCGAGGCGAAAACCTCTTTGGCAAGCCCATGGCGGAAAGGGCTGCACAAATTGAGACTGAAACTCTCACCAGGACCAGGCTTTCTAGGAAGACCTCCGCCCCTTCCCAGAAAAAGAAGGGCTCGGGAAAAAAGTCCTTTTACCCGAGGAAGGCAGCTGCCTACAAACAATACCCCCATTATCAGGCCCCTGCAGCTCCCCAACAGGGCCAGCAGGCCAAGGGACGGGGTAACGGGTCCCGTAGGCAGCAAGCCCCCAAGCCTGCACCACCAGCCCCTGCTCAGCAGGGTGGGGGCTTTTGACTCGCTCAGCATAGCCTCTCCCCCCCGCTGGTCCCCCCCAGCACCGGAGGCCGGCTGGTTCACTTCGCCCACAGGTGGTCCAGCATCACCGCAGATGCCTGGGTGCTTCAGGTCGTGCGAGAGGGCTACCTCCTCCACTTCCATCAGGTCCCTCCCTCCTATTTTCCGGGAGAGCCTCCGCGCCCCCCTCTGCACAGGGAGTTGCTCCTTCAGGAGTTAGCAGGTCTTCTGCAGGAACAGGCGGTGGAACCGGTGCCACACCACCTGAGAGGTCAAGGCTTCTATTCAAGGTATTTTCTGATACCAAAGAGAACAGGAGGCCTCAGACCCATCCTGGACTTGCGCAACCTCAACAAGTTCCTTGTGCGGGAGAAGTTCAAAATGCTTACCCTTGGAATCCTTCTGCCCTACCTCCAGCAGGGAGATTGGCTATGCTCCTTGGATCTAAAGGATGCATACACGCACATCCTCATCCACCCAAGCCACCGCCAATACCTACGGTTTGTGGTGGCAGGAAATCATTACCAGTACAGAGTACTGCCCTTCGGCCTGTCCTCCGCACCGCGAGTCTTTACAAAATGTCTCGCGGTCGTGGCGGCCCATCTCCGGCTTCACTGCCTCTGTTTTTCCGTACCTCGACGACTGGCTCATCAGAGCAGCGTCCGCTCCGGAGGTCACCAACGCCACGTGCCGCACGGTGACTCTGCTGCAGCACTTGGGCTTTGTCATAAACTTCGCAAAGTCCACTTTGCTCCCCTCACAGGATCTCGAGTTCATCGGCGCAAGGCTGCACACCCCTCAGGCGCGAGCGTACCTACCGCTCGACAGGGCTCAGCGGCTCATGGACCTAGCCGGCCGCTTTCGCAGCCAGCCCCTGGTCTCCGCCAGGCGCTTCCTGAGACTGCTCGGCCATATGGCTTCCACCGTCCATGTGACCCCCAATGCCCGCCTGAATATGCGGTCTGCTCAATGGTGTCTCCGCCGGCAGTGGCGACAGGCCACAGGCGACCTAGCAGACCTGGTGCGCGTCTCCGAGCCGCTGGTCTCGTCTATCCGGTGGTGGCTCCGGCAGCCGAACCTGATACTGGGAATGCCTTTCCAGTCACCTCAGCTAACCCGGGTGCTAACCACCGATGCATCCCTCCTGGGCTGGGGAGCACATTGCCAAGAGGCACGTACTCAGGGCCTCTGGACCAAGTGGGAGTCTGCTCAGCAGATCAACTTCCTGGAGCTCAGGGCGATCCGCCTAGCTCTCAAAGCCTTCTCCCACCTGACCTCCCAACAGTCCGTCCTTGTCCAGACGGACAATCAAGTTGCCATGTTCTACGTGAACAAGCAGGGGGGCACGGGCTCCTTCCTCCTCTGCCGGGAGGCACAGAAGCTCTGCTCTTGGGCCGTCAGTCGCGGCATTCTCCTCAAGGCGGTTTATCTCCCGGGCCAAGAAAATTGCCTGGCGGACAAACTCAGCAGGGTCCTCCAGCCGCACGAGTGGCGTCTGGATCCCTTGATCGTTCAGAAGCTCTTCCTCAGGTGGGGCCTCCCCACGGTGGATCTCTTTGCCAGTCCTCACAACCGGCAGCTTCCTCGCTTCTGCTCTCGTCAGCCACACCCCCTTCGGGTTGCGGCGGACGCCTTTCTGATCTCATGGTCGGGGAGCCTTCTGTACGCTTTCCCTCCCATCCCGTTAGTCTCTCGGACTCTTTTCAAGGTTCTCCGAGACAAAGCCTTCATGATCCTGGTGGCCCCTCGCTGGCCCAGGCAGCCGTGGTTTCCGCTCCTGCTGCAACTGGCGGTGGAGGATCCCATCCCTCTGGGGGTACAACCGGATCTCCTCACTCAGGATCAGGGGTCCCTACTGCACCCCAACCTCAGGTCTCTCAACCTCATGGCCTGGCTGCTGAAAGGGTAGTCCTTGCTCCTCTTCTCTTGCCGGCGGAGGTGGAGGAGGTCGTCTTGGCTTCGCGACGGCCTTCTACCCGCAAATGCTACGCCCTTAAATGGCGTCGCTTTGCAATCTGGTGTTCCCAACAGTCTCAGGATCCCTTCTCCTGCCCGGTGTCGGTGATCTTACAGTACTTGCTACACCTCTCTAATCTGGGACTTAAGTCCAACTCCGTCAAAGTTCACCTCAGTGCTCTTTCAGCACATCATGTGCCGGTGGACGGCAGACCTCTCTCCAACGACCCTCTCGTAGCGAGGTTTCTCCGAGGTCTCCTTCTACTTAAACCACCTCTGCGCCCGCCAGCGCCGGACTGGGACCTGAATGTGGTTTTGCAGCGGATCACCTGTCCGCCTTTTGAACCTATGGCTACATGTTCTCTCCGTTTTCTGTCTTGGAAAACACTGTTCTTGATAGCCCTCACTTCCGCTAGGCGCGTAAGTGAATTGCAGGCCCTCGTGTCTGATCCCCCCTACACTCGCTTCTACAAGAATAGGGTAGTCCTACGGACTCACCCAAAGTTTCTGCCTAAAGTGGTCTCCCCTTTTCACATGAATCAGGAGGTGGTACTTCCAACCTTCTTTCCCAGACCACACTCCAGCCGAGCTGAGACGGTCCTCCATACCCTGGACTGTAGAAGGGCATTGAACTTCTACCTTGACCGTACGCGGGAGCACCGTAAAGCTGCTCAGCTTTTTGTGTCTTTTGACCCCAATAAATTGGGACTCCCGGTCTCCAAGCGTACTCTGTCCATCTGGGTTGCGGACTGTATCTCTTGGGCTTATGGGGCAGCCGGACTCGCCTTGGAAAGTCGAGTCACGGCTCATTGTGTTCGGGCAAAGGCCACGTCAGTGGCTTACCTCCGCTCTGTTCCGCTGGCAGACATCTGCCGGGCCGCTACTTGGTCTTCGAGCCAGACTTTTGCGGTCCATTACTGTCTCGAGAGGGAGTCCCGTAGGGACAGTGCTTTCGGACAGGCAGTCCTCCGTAATCTCTTTGAGGTCTGAGCAACTCCTACCCTCCATCCCGGATGTGGGCTACCGGTGGGTGATAATTCAGCGAAGATTCTATCCTTCTGTGCTGCTGAGCTAGAGGGAGCTCATTTTTGTGCTTAGGGTCTCCGGTAGCCTTGAGCTTGGGAGTCCCATAAGTGAGGACTGACTTCCTGCTTGGTCCTGGAGAAAGCGTAGTTACTCACCTGTAACAGGTGTTCTCCAGGAGCAGCAGGAATCAGTCCTCACTACCCTCCCTCCTCCCCTTGGAGTTGCAATCGTCTGCTTATGTTCTTTTTACAAATTTTTATGCTGTCTTTTTTAGCTATGTCATCTGACTGGCTAAGATGGCACCTTCGGGCGGGGAAGACGACCGCGCATGCGCGCTGCAATTCCCAAAGGCTTTCTTTGAAAGCTGGGGAAAAATTGCTCCGCGAGGGCTCCGTCGGCGCCGACGTCACCCATAAGTGAGGACTGATTCCTGCTGCTCCTGGAGAACACCTGTTACAGGTGAGTAACTACGCTTTTTGTTACATCCTCTGTATTCTGGACTGGTCTAGTGGACGAAAAGGAGAATTTTTTTTTTACCTGCTAATTCCTTATCGTCCCTCCAGTCTATCCCGGAAACTCTGGGTTGTGCTCCTCTTTTAGCAGCTTGGAGACTGAGAAATGTCATTCTTTGATGACACCTGGTATAAGGACATAGGCACTGCTTCCTCACTCCAGTTTTACTCAGTCTCCAAGCAGCTGGAGGATGTGAGTCTGGAGTTCCTGGCTCACTAGAGGAACAATTGAGGACCTTTTGTTAGATTTAGATTCATTATTGGGTTTTAAATTGATTTTAAATTGTTTTTAATTTGGTTTAGGGTGTTTTCCAGTACATTTGTACTATACCTTTAAATTTCAACTGATAGAGACCTCTCTCCCCTTCCCCCTTCTGCTTCCCGGTAGTGGGCGGGAAGCAAGGGGAACAGACTCGGATTGCAGTCAGTTTTGTGAGAACGGCCAAAGCAGAGGGGAGCCGCGGCCGCAGCGCAGCACACTGTTTTACTCACCGCTGTGTCAGACCGGAGAACAACAGACCCTGGGGGAGTCGGCCAGCCTTTCTCCAGTGCGGTAAGAGAGACTGCTGTGGGACCTGCTCCACCCGGTAAGTTAAGCCGCGGGGGCAGTTGAGGCGATTATAGCATTGTTCCCTGCTCGATCCGGCAGCAGGCCTGCGCCACATGCGATTCGCGCGGGAAAGACCTCTAGCGGCTGCGGGGACACAAGCGTGGTTAATTCAGTAATAAAGCGTCGTTTTCCTTTACTTTCTTCAGAATTCAGCTCAGGACGTCTCCTGCACATCTCTAGATTAGTTTTGTATATTAAAAAAAAAGCCTCAGGATTCACAGGCCGTTTCAGTGTGTCTACTGATTGGGGGGCCCTTGGGAAGGATCTCTGCTGTGGTGAAGGGATTCGGAGGCATTTGGGCCATTTGATAATTTGTGAAGATGCCTGCGAAGACCTTGTGTTTACTCTGTGGGGTAAAGAGATCTACAGTCTCGGACTCCGGGATGTGTAAGAACTGTAGCCAAGCTTCTGCCACAGAGCAGCAACAGTTGAATACGGGTGAGGAAAATGAGGCGGCCATACCGGGACCTCTGCCCCCCCCCCCCCCGTGGTGGATCCTACGGAGCCCAGGCTGGGGCCTTCCTCTGTTCCGGGTGTACCACTCGCTCAGCCATCCTTGTCTGGTGATTTGTCTTAATTTCTTTTCCCCAGACTTTGTAGCTCTTATTCAAAGGGCGTTCGGGGACACTCAAAGAGAAACTGCTTCTTCTTTTGCTTCTGGTCCCATTGGTGGAGTTTTGGGACACAAAAGACCAGGGACTCCTCTCTCTCTGAGGACTTCGGCAGTATTGCCGAAGAGACCTAGAATGGAGAACGAGCAGCAGGAGCTATCGGAGGTTTCGGAGGATTTGCACTTGGAAGATGGGGAGCAAGATCCAGAAATAGACGAGGCATTGGAAGAAGGAGAGATCACGGAGCAGGAGGACCAGGCCAGGGTAGTGTGCGTTTTTCGGAAAGAGGAGTTGCCTGCACTTATTTCTGAGACACTTAAAGCACCTTAATATGCCAGCGTCGGGGCCGGTGGAGGAGGCTGCTTTAGAGGATCCGCTGTTACAAGCATTTCGGAAGACTCAGAGAGCCTTTCCCATGCACAGAGTGATAAAGGAGATGATCCAAGGTGAGTGGGACATGCCAGAGGCGACACTCAAGGGCTCTAGGGTTATGTCTCGTCTTTATCCGCTAATAGAGCAAGATAAGGAGCTCTTTAAATCACTAAGAGTGGATGCAGCCGTATCGGCGGTGACCAAGAAGACGACCATTCCTGTAGAAGAGACTGTGGCTCTCAAGGATGCCCAGGCTAGGAAGCTGGATGCTTTGTTAAAGCAGGTGTTTGAGGTGAATGCTCTTTCCATTCAAGCGTCTATTTGTGGAGTGTGGGTGGCAAGCGCCTGTTTATGCTGGTCTCGGCGAGTCCAGGGACAGCAGATCGAGGAGTCGGTGAGTGAGGCGGCTCGTCTGGAGTCCGGAGCTGAGTATCGCGCAGATATTCGTTATGATCTCATTAGGGGGCTATCGAGCAGTATGGCTTCGGTGGTAGCAGCGAGGAGGTACCCTTTGGCTGCGCAATTGGGCAGCGGATGCGTCTTCTAAGGCCAGGTTAAGTAAGCTTCCCTTTAAGGGTAAGCTGCTTTTCGGTGAGGATTTGGACAAAATTGTTAAGGATCTAGGAGACTCCAAAGGCGGATGGCTTCCGGAAGATAAGCAGAAGCAAGGAAGATTTCCGCCGATGGTTAGGATGCCGCAGAAGGATTTTCATAGTTTTCGTTCCTCAAGGTTCACTCGGAGTCAGAGGGGACGTTTTCCCTATAGAAACCAGAGTTTTAGGGGGTTCCGAGGGGCGAGCAGAGGACTTGCGGCCACCGCTTCGGGTCTCAAAAAGCCACAATGAAGTCAGGGAGACCCAGGTGGAGATACCGGTGGGAGGTTGTTTACAGGACTTTTACCTTGCCTGGGTCCAGATTACTTCAGATCAGTGGGTGTTAGAAGTGATTCGAAAAGGATATGCTTTGGAGTTTCAGCGACCGGTGACTGACTCGTTCATGCAGTCCCCTTGCAAGGCGCATCACAAGTGCGAGGCCGTCAGGCAGACCTTGAAAAGATTACTAGCTCTCAAGGCAGTAGTGCCGATCCCTCGAGACCAATGCGGCTTCAGTCAATACTCCATTTATTTCGTGGTTCCGAAAAAATTGGCCAATTCTGGATTTAAAGAGGGTGAACAGGTGTCTCCGGGTATCTCATTTTCATATGGAGACGCTGAGAATCGGTCATCATAGCAGTCAAAAGAGGGGAGTTTCTTACATCCCTCGACTTGTCAGAAGCGTACTTGCACATTCCGATTTGTCAGGAGCATCAAAGGTTTCTCAGGTTTGCGGTGCCGATGGGGCATTTTCAGTTTCGAGCGTTACCGTTCGGGCTGGCGACGGCTCCACAAGCGTTTACCAAGGTCATGGTGGTAGTAGCAGTGGCGCTGAGGAAGGAAGGGATTCGGGTTCATCCATATTTGGACGACTGGTTAATTCGAGCAAAGTCAAGAACAGAAAGCGCGGAGGCTACTTCCCGGGTAGTCGGCTGCCTGCAAAGTTTAGGTTGGGTGGTCAATATGGCCAAGAGTTTAGTGCCATCTCAGAACCTGGAGTACTTAGGGGCACGTTTCGATACGACGGCGGGCAAGGTTTTTCTGCCTCCGCATCGAGCTCTCGGCTTGCGACGGTTGATTCGACAATTTCTCAGCAGGCCACGGCCAACGGCGTGGCATTATCTACAGCTCATTGGTACAATGGCGGCGACAATTGATTTGGTACCCTGGGCAAGGGCCCATATGAGACCGTTGCAGAGAGCGTTACTCCGACAGTGGTCTCACCAGAACGACCCGCTGTCCCGGAGGCTAATATGTCCAGAAGTAGCGCGAAGAGCATTGCAGTGGTGGTTACTTCCGGAGTCTCTAGCAAAGGGCATGCCCTTGGAAACACCGAGTTGGTTACCGCTGACTACAGATGCGAGTCTCCTGGGCTGGGGAGCTCATTTTCAAGGAAGGTTCGCACAGGGTCAGTGGACAGAACAGGAAAGAACGTGGTCGATCAACAGGTTGGAACTGCGAGCGGTAGCGTGGGCGCTGCTGAGGTTTCAGCCCTATCTACAGGGAAAAGCGATCAGGGTGTTTTCAGACAATGCCACTGCAGTGGCCTACATCAACAGGCAGGGGGGCACCAGCATTACTCCCTTGGAAGCCGAGGCAGATCAGTTTGAATGGGTCGAACAAAACCTTCAGGCTCTGTTGGCAACACATATAGCAGGGGTGGACAGTGTGGCAGACGATTATTTGAGTCGAGTAAGGATAGACCCCAGAGAGTGGACGCTTCATCTGGAGGTTTACGAGATGGTGGTGAGGAGTTGGGGGTTGCCGATAATGGATCTGATGGCGACATTCAGTTCAGCAAAGGTTGGTCGATTTTTCAGCAGAAGGAGAGAGAGAATGTCAGAGGGGCTAGATGCTCTCATACAGGACTGGCCAGAAGAACAGCTACTGTATGTGTTCCCTCCGTGGGTGTTAATAGGCTGTGTAGTGCGCCGCATAGAGCGGCACAAAGGATTAGTCATACTGATCGCTCTGGACTGGTCGAGGTGGCCTTGGTATGCGGATCTCAGAAGGCTGGGAGTGGGAAAGCCTTGGCGTCTACCAGTCAGGAGGGGGATCTGCTGTCGCAAGGTCCGTTGCTTATGCCTCAGGTGGCTCGATTCTCGCTTACGGCATGGCTCTTGAAAGGGAAAGATTGAGAGCTAAAGGGTACTCGGAGGCGGTGATTGGTACCTTGTTGGGAGCTCATAGGAGATCTACTTCTCTAGCATATGATCTCTAGGAACAAGCAGGAATGAGTCTTCACATATGGGTACGTCGGTACCGACGGAGCCTGCATGGGAACGCTGCCCAGCTTCCAATCAGAAAGCTTTTGGCAGCATCCCTCGCGCCTGCGCGCTGACTTCCCGCCTTCTCCAGAGCCTCTCTTCAGTTTTCGTTTTTCCGCGGAGCCGGCAGGACGTCCTCCTGTCACCGCAGAAACTTTTATTTTTACTTACTTTAATTACTTTAGTTTGTGTTTTCTTGTGGTCGCGGCTGTATTCCCCGCTGCCACCGGTATCGCCGGTGGATTTTTGACTAAATTCTAAGAAGTGCTTTCGATGTGGAAACACCTGTTTCTTTTTAGACACCAATAGTTTGTGTCTCAACTGTGTGGGTCCTGACCCTTTTTCCCCTGACTTGTCAGGGGATAATTTTGTGAGGAAACCTTCAGTTTTTAAGGTTTCCCTCGATACCGTTTTTTCCTCGGCAGTGAGGGTACCCGGTTTCTCCACTTCACAGGATCAGGTAACCCACAAACAGTCTGTTAAGACTAGTCAATGCTTGAGTGGTATGTCCCATGCCCAGCATGGTGACGGCTCCGGCCTTACCCTCAAGAATCCATTGGCATTACCCCTGCGGGAGTCTTCGGGCTCCAAAGCGTTAAAGGGGTTTCAGGTTGTTCCTGGGGTTCACCCCTCACAGAACATACCTGAGCCATGCTCGGGGGTGGTATCCGCTTCGAGCGGTACCGAGCCTCCGGCATCGGCACCGGTGTCGAGTGTTCCACTCTTCACCAGGGATCGTCATCGGGCATCCTCGGTACCTTCGGGACTGATCGATACGCACCGGATTGACTTCCCTCGATCCCAGTCGTGTACGGTGCGGGTATCCGCTTCGAGCGGTACCGAGACCCCGGCATCGGCTTCGGTGTCGAGTGTTCCACTCTTCACCAGGAATCGTCCTCTACCATCCTCGGCGCCCTTGGGGCCGGTCGATACGATACTGATGGACTTTTCCATATCTCAGCCATGCTCCGGGACGGTACCGGCGTCGATCGGTTCCGATACCCTGGCATCGGCATCGAGGTGGACCGCCTTACCCTTTGCAAGGGGTGGTCATCGGGTATCCTCAGTACCGTCGGTACCGATCGATGTAACCCAGGCTGCCTTAGTGGTATCGGCATCGCCGATACTGCCACCGGCGTCGGAACCCTCGCGACATGCATCGATAGCCTCGCTTTCTTCGATGCCGAGTCTTGAACCGATATCTAGTCTCGAGGACTGGGTACCGACGCGTCCCGGAACCGACTCCTGTCGTTTCCAGATAGGCAGTTCCGAAGATCCTAGCCATAACTCTCTCATGCTCTCGGTACCACTGCAGCAGTCCCCGATGACAACTTCAACTGCTGGTCCTGTATCAGTATCGATGTCGATGCCTGTTCTTGCACCGATTCCACCGATGCCTAGTTTGGAACCGATACCTGGCATTGATGCAGTACCCACTGCCTCTAAGTTAACATGCCAGTATCCCTGTCCATCTACTAGGTTTCTTTCTTCACACCACTGTACGTCCTCTGGTGCTCAGCCTCTTTCTTTAGCCTTACCAGGGATGGTTCCCATAGGAGATCAGTCTTTTCAGGCTTTTCTCCTGGATATGGCAACCTTTCTTAATATCTCTATCCCTGGTTGTGATGCTACTCATGGCTCACCGGCACAAATGGGAAAATATGATGCTTCCTTTACATCCTGCTCTGCAGGATCTCCTTCTGAGGGTCTGGAAATCGCCCTTACGACTTCCTCTAGTTTCTACAACCACTGAGGTTCGGTACCGGGTGCCACCCTCTCCAGGGTTTCAAAAGCCTCAACTTTCTCATCGTTCCCTTGTAGTGGAATCAGCACTAAGGAAAGTTAAGAGCAAGAAGAAGCATTCTTCTTATCCGCCAGGTCGTTCTTCAAGAACACTCGATGCTTTTGGTCGTCAGGCCTTACAAACCTCTATGCTGGCCTCCAGAATTTTTTCATATATTTTTTACATGAGTCTAACACTCCAGGAAGTCACAGAGAAATTGTCTCTTTTGACCCCTTTTTTACCAGAGCCCAAGGCTACTGATTATTCCTTGCTCGTCAATCACAGCCGGAATATATCCTGGTTCTTGTCTCGTGCTTCTATAGACTCTTTTGAATCCGTTAGTAGATCCTCTGCTATTGCCATTGCAGCACGTTGCAGAGCCTGGCTTGAAGCTTCAGACTTGAGCAGATGGGCACAAACTATACTGGCTCATTCTCCTTGTACAGGAGAAGGTCTCTTCAATAAGGAGGCTTTACGTCAGGTTGCTCAATGCTCCACTGACTCTCCTTCCACTAAAGACCAATCTAAGCCACCTCCTTCTTCAAGGGGTAGGAAATGTCCTACCAAACCTTCTTTCCCTAAGAAAAGAAAGTTTCATTCATCTCCTGCCCATCATTCGGCTGTACCTAAACGAGGGACGCCTCAGCCTAGCCTGAAATCCTCCAGTTCTGGCCAGTCTCAGCATTCCCAGCAACCATAGGGGCCGGGAATTGTAATCTACAGTTCACTTCTACCCATTAGAAGTTATTCACTGTGCTCCTCTTTTTCAGTGTACTAACCTGTCGGAAAATTTTTGTTCAGGGACTACAGACTTCTCCTCTTCTTACTCTCTAGAAGAGCAGTTGCAACTATCCCCTGATAGTTCTATCCCAACTGAACATTTTTTCCTTCAGTTGACTTACCCTATGGGTATGTCACCCTCCAATTACTTACTCTACCCTCTCAACCGGGTTTTTTCCCTGACTGAGGGGTACCATGCTGAAAAGCTTCTCTAGCAAGCTCGTTCCTTAGACAAGGAGAGGGGATATCTCCTCTTTTCTTGTCTGTTTTTCTTTATTGGGCACAGGACAATCTCTCTGCTGTTTCCGTCAGCAGCTGTGCCTGCAGGAGTTACAGTAATTGTATTGCTGGTACTTTTTCCAAGTTCCAGTCCCTTGTTCAAAATTTTGTCTAGCCTCAGTAGTGATTCCAAGCTATTCGTCATCTATCTTGGATCCTCCTACTCCTTTAGGCTTTCTCACATTATTCTAACCATCTCCTCTCCTAGGATATGGCAACACACCTGACTTCAGTCAGTTTGTCTCATATCTCTCCTGCACAATGCTCTCTGCAGTCTTCAGAGAAGCTTTCTACTATGAGGGCCTTGCTATAGAGCATTGACCTTGTCTCTGAAGCTTCTCTATTAGTAGGGAAAAGCTTATAAACCCTTCCCATGCCTGTGCGGGTTCTCCACACCCTCTAGCCTGGGGTGTTAACATGAGATATCAGTTCTTCTGCGTGAAAATCCAAGGCTGATGTTTACGCATGCTACCTCTGGGTCCCTCCAGTAGGTCCCTCTGGTATCTTCTCTGCGTTTCTGCACATCTGCCATGTCAGTGTTCTGTGGAACTCCCGCCTTGTTCCTTACAGATTCATATGATCATCTGTTTTCACGCGAACATCACGGTTATTTGGTTGGATTGCCTTCCTGCATCCCTCAATCCACGGAAATAGTTTCTCTATACATATCCCAAGTGGGTTCACCCTCTTGTAGAGCGCAGAATCTTTTTCTTTTATATTCCCCATGTACCATTATGGGGCTGGGTGGTAGACATGTATCTTCAACCTGTTGTCTTGTATGTAGCATCTCCATATATGTCTACATACCTATATCATTACTCTGGTGGTGCAAAACCATGCCCCACAAATGTATCTATATGTACGTATATATATATTATATATATATATATATATATATATATATGTATTTTGATACATTTCTCCACCCATATCCTAATATACACATCTGGACATATATATATATATATATATATATATTCCATCAACGTATATATATTTGTATATATATGTGTCTGTTGGGGGGCTTCTTAAGGGTTGATATGTCTTACACACTATCACCCTTACTGTCTATACTAAATGTTTTACCTCCTAGAGGTTTTAGACAGTCTATCGCCCTACCTCGCATACCATATTACGATGCAGAAACTGTTAGGCACCAATAACCACTGTGGTGCTAACATCTTCCATTTTTTCTTTAAGTCCTTGAAGCATCAAGCTTCAATATTTTTCCTATCTCTCGCTAGCTAGGAAAAACAGTGTACATCTTTATCTTTGAGTATACAGCTGTTCTCCTTGGGAATAGGGGTTTTCCAGTCCCCCTCTTCCCGCCAGGACTGGGCTAGTTCTCCAACTCCGTCAGTCTTCTTCCTTTAGTCCTCAATGTTAATGACCTTATGCCTAAAGGAGTTTTCAGCTTTTTCCCATAAAGCTTTCTATTGATGGCCTGATGTCTAATCCTACCCAGTTGACACCTGGATCGTCTACTACCTCCAGGTCTGGACCTTCATCCTCACTGCTGGGAGGTCACCTTGAAGATTCCGCCACTGCTTATCCAGTAGACTCCATCATGCTTTCTATTTCCTACAATACAGTAGGTAAGCTGCATATTTTGAGTGTACATTAAATGTGTTTTATTGCTACTCATCATATATACCAAGGACTCCTGTAGTCTGTAGGACCCTCTAGTCCTTGGCTATGCTGTTTCTTTCCTCACAGCTCCTTTATTGTCAACTCCTACCCTCCATCCCACATCGGATGCCGGGGATTCCTGAAAACAAAATGCACCCCTGCTCCAGGCTCCTGCATTTTTATGGGATCTCCCCCTGGCATCTCCAGCTAGGGAGTCCCCATATGTGAAGACTCATTCCTGCTTGTTCCTAGAGATAGCACAGTTACTTACCTGTAACAGGTGATCTCTGGGAACAGCAGGAATTAGTCTTCACAACCCTCCCACCTCCCCTAGGAGTTGCATCTCTTTATCATCATCTTCCTTTTCTCTCTCGCCTTTGTCTCAGCTTTGAAACTCAACTGAAGAGAGGCTCTGGAGAAGGCGGGAAGTCAGCGCGCAGGCGCGAGGGATGCTGCCAAAAGCTTTCTGATTGGAAGCTGGGCAGCGTTCCCGTGCAGGCTCCGTCGGTACCGACGTACCCATATGTGAAGACTAATTCCTGCTGTTCCCAGAGATCACCTGTTACAGGTAAGTAACTGTGCTTTCGTGTGTGGCGCATCTTTGAGGCTTGGTGTGTAGACAGGAATGGTGAAGCCTTACAGGCGTCAGTGCCGCAAGTCTTGGCATTCTTGCAGGATGGTTTTCAGAAAGGATTAGCTGCCTCCTTGAGAGTACAATTGGCAGCGCTCTCTTGTTATAGGGGGAAAGTCAAGGGACAAGCGCTGGGCGCTCATCCAGATATTAAGAGATTCTTAAGAGCGGTGGTGCTTCTGAGGCCACCGTGCAGACAAGTAGTTCCTCCGTGGGATCTACAATTGGTTTTGGGAGCGTTAGGAGGGCGGCCGTTTGAGCCTTTGGCTAAGGCCTCCTTGAAAGATCTTACCCTGAAAGTGGTTTTCTTGGTTGCGATTGCGTTGGCAAGGAGAATTTTGGAGTTACAGGCATTATGTAAGGAGCCTTTCCTGTCCTTTTATGAGTCAAAGGTGGTATTGAGGTCATTGCTGTCCTTTTTGCCGAAGGTAATATCTCCTTTCCATGTCAATCAGGTAGTTTCGCTTCCAGTGTTCGTAGGGTTTCAGAGAATTCTCCCACACAACAGTTATTTATTTATTTAGACAGATTTGTATACCATCTTATCCTTCAATCAAAGTGGTCATATTACATCACAATTGGTGGGTTACATTTAACATGTGGGTACTTAACAACATTTAGACAGTACAACATGTGGGTACTTAACAGCATTTAGACAATACAATAGGAGAGTTACATTTAAGACTAATAAGAGAAAATAGTTTTTCACTCAACGCAAAATCAAACTCTGGAATATGTTACCGGAGGGTGTAGTAAAAGCTGTTAGTGTATCTGGATTTAAAAAACGTTTGGACAAGTTCCTGGGGGAAAGGTCCATAAACCATTATTAAAGAAGACCTGGGAAATCCATTGCTTACCCCAGGACAAGCATTGTGGAAATTGCGGACTTTGGGTACCTTCCAGGTACTTGTGATCTGGACTGGCCACTGTTGGAAACAGGATACTGGGCTTGATGGACCTTGGTCTGGCCCAGTATGGCATTTCTTATGTTCTTAGGGTGTGCGGTGATCACACTCAGATGAACCGTCACTGAGTTTGACTTTAGTCCAGCATGCGACAGATGCAGTAGGTACTGGAGCACTAGATGCACTGTGCAGGAAAATGGGTTCTTCCGCCTCTCCGCACACTATACCGAGAATCTTCACCACTTCAAGGCGTAAGCTTACCCCATGGAGGGCTTGCGAGAGGCCAACAGAACCTCCTCGACTTCTCATGGTAGGTTAAAAGGGGCCAAGGCTACCCTTTCAGCAGCCATGCTGTTAGTATTAGTGACCCCAGATTGGGGTGCAGGAGAGAACCCTCCTCTTGAGACAGGAGGTCCTCGGCATGGCCCAGCAGGACTGGGAGTGTCGCCAACAGGAAGAGCAGCAGTGGGAACCAAGACTGTCTGGGCCACCTGGGGGAAATTAGTATCAGAGCTGTCCCCTCGTGCTGGACCTTGAAGTGAGTCTTGGTGACCAGGGGGGGTTGGTGGAAAGGTAAAGAGGAGGCCTTCTGTCCACGGGATCAGGAAGGCATCTGCTGCCACCCTTGCTGGGGGCAGCTGCCGTGAGCTAAAGCAGGGCAGGTGCGCATTGTTCGGAGTGGCAAATAGGTCCTTTGCAGGTGTCCCTCAGAGGCAGAAGAGCTGTGAGGCCACTCTAGGGTTCAGGCACCACTTGTGCAGTTGAAGCACCCTGCTCAGCCTGTCTGCCAAGAGATTGTGAGTTGCAAAGGAACGGAGGGCCACTGCCTCCTGGCAGAGGAAGTACGACCTTGTGTCTCCCCTGTTTGTTGACATAGAACATGGTGACTTGGTTGTCTGTCTGTATCAGCACCGGCTTGTGTCACAGGCAGTGGTGGAACGCCCGTAGGGCCAGGAAGATTGCCCTGAGTTCCAGAAGATTGATCTGTAGTAGGGATTCTGTCTGGGATCAGCTGCCTTGAGTGCAACGGTCCTCGCAATGTGCCCCCCAACCGAGGAGGGAGGCGTCTGTGGTCAGAACCCTCTGGGGCGTGGGTGCCTGGAAAGGTATCCTGACCCGGAGATGACGGAGAAGTTGCCACCAGTAGAGGGACTCCGCCAGCTGGCAGATTACCCTGATCCTGTCCCGTAGTCTGCCCGTGGCTTGCGTCCACTGAGAGCAGAGGCACCGGAGCTGTCCGCATGTGCAGACCGGCTAGCAGGGTCACATGGACCATGTAGGCCATGTGGCCCAGAAGGCAGAGACAGGCTGGAAATGAGTGACAGCACTGCACCTTCGCAGCTAGCTCCCTGAGACGGTCTGCCTTTTCGCAGTTGCATCTATTGGATGTCTGTAGGGCCTTGAAAAAGTATATCCGGCGGATGGCAGGGTTCAGAAAATCGTATAGATTATTTGTGGTGTTTGGGGGTCCTCGGAAAGGTGAAGCCGCATCAGATGGATTAAAGGGGCAATAGCGTCAGCTTACCTGTTAAAGGGTAAGCTGGTACCGGAAGGGTTGAGAGCACATTCGACTAGGGCGCAAGCGGCTTCTTGGGCTGAAAACCATTTTTTTCCGGTAGTAGAAATTTGTAAAGCAGCGACGTGGTCGTTGTCAAATTCCTTTGTCAAGCATTACCGTCTGGATGTACAGGCAAGTAGGGATACCTGTTTTGGAGTAGCTGTGCTTCAGGCTGGTCTAGCAGGTCCCGCCCGTTGAATTCTTTCACTGCTCTGTTACATCCCCAGAGTTTCCGAGACTAGACTGGAGGGGACGATAAGGCAGATTAAATTAGACTTACCTGCTAATTGTAGTTCCTGAAGGAACTCCAGTCTAGTCCTGGATCCCGTCCCGGTCCTTTGGAAGGAGTGGAGCCTGAAGCAGGGCATCTCACAGGTAAGAGAAAATGTAAGCGGTGGAGCTTTGGGTCCAGACGGGGAATGTTTTAAAATGGGGAATTATATGAAGATCGAGTCTCTTTCTGGAGGGGAAGCGAGGGCCTACGCAGTTACCATGGGTCCTCAGATGGAAATGTATACCTCTAGTTTATACTGTTGCCTTACCGTTTGTTTATAAGTGTTTTGTTAATTGTTGCTCCGGTGAGTCTACTTTGTCAATAGGTTACTGGAGTGAGGAGGCAGTGCCTATGTCCTCATACCAGTTTCATCAAAGAATGACGTTTCTCAGTCTCTAAGCTGCTGGAAGAGGAGCACAACCCAGAGTTTCCGGGACTAGACTGGAGTTCCTTCATGAACAACAATTAGCAGGTAAGTCTAATTTAATCTTTTCTTTCTTGAGGTCAGCTTGAAAAGTCCAGATGCTTGCTCCGGTCATTGAAACCTCTGTTTAAGGTTTAGGCACTTGAGGGTTTTCTAGGATTTCTCAGGTGTGTAGTTTGCAGATTACTATATCTTTTCCTTTGGTGGGGAAGTTTTGGAACTGTTTTGGTTTTACCGTTGCTCAGAAATACTGAGAAGCAAGTGGCTGCACGGAGCCCCTTGTAGGGCAGAGTGCACAGCTCTTAGGTCTCTGTCTCCATCTGTTGGTCAGCGGGTATAACACATGCGTTGTGGATTGGTTTGGTTGGACTCGAAATAAAATTAGCAGGTAAAACCACATTTTTCCTTACAGATAGTTATTGTTTTTGGATTATAGAATATTTTTTTGGTTGAGGCAAAATCTTTTTTTTTTTTTCTTTTTTTAAGTGGACAACCAGCCCATGTTGCACTATATTCGAGATAAGACTGCAGTCCCCTACTTCTCCAATCTTGTTTGGTTTATTGGAAGCCATGTGATAGAACTGGATGACTGCGTGCAGACCGATGAAGAGTAAGCTGTCTATAGCAGTTGAATATTGTGTGTTTATTGAATAAATGAAAAAGTGGTAACGACCGCATGATCTCTAACTTTGTATGAAACTAGTAGAAGAGGGATGCATGAATTCAAAAGCTGACATGGTAAACATGATTATTTACATTCTCTTATATACCGCACTATTCTGCATCAGTGCGGTTTACATTGAACAAACTGAAATTACATTGAACAGGGCATTATAACTTGGAGATAACTATTTTACAGAGAACATGGGCTATGGAGGGTTAAATGGTTTGTGTGGCGCTGCAATCTAATGTCTTGTATTTTGCAGAGATTCCAGGGCCAAGGCCTCTGGAGTTGTAGTTGTGTGCAAAAATGCCAACCAAGTGGTTTTAGAGGCAACACAGGAAACATTTATTAATTTTTTTTCTTTTGTAGTCAACACTTTGCAAACAAAACTGTTATGGAAGTTTCTGAACAGAACAACAGAATAAAGGATAATTTCTCCAACAAAACTGTCACATAAACCGTGCTCCAACAATGCTATAAATGAGGTTGCTTCCTTCAGCTCTTTAACAGAAGATAACTTCTTTTCCCCAACAAGCCACAGTTGTAACTTATTGCGGTTATCAAAGTCCAGCAAAGCCCTCAGCTTCTTTCAACTGCGTAGGGTTTTAAAAGTAAGGCTTCTTCCGCTTATCAGCATTGCTAACAGAAAACTGCTGCTTTAAAACATTTTACTCCAGCATAAACATTTGTGGTAACTTCCAACCTTGAATAATTCTTTCTCTATCTCAGGCTCCCAGCACTCAGCGTATCAGGTTAACTGGCTTCTGGTTTCTCTTTAGCTTAAACCGTTGGCCTCCCCTCAGTCTGAAGTTATGCACAAGGATCATTCCATTAAGGAATCAATGGAGTCATGTTCCACTTCACAGGATTCCGTCTCCATATCTTCGCACTCAGAATCACATATCTGGCTCAGAGTATTCAGGCCTAATTTCCTTTAAAAGCTTGAACACCTTTTCCCAATGAGCTTTTCGTCTCCCCCCTGGGTTTTCAGTATGGCTACCAGACATTTTACCCTTTAATAAAACACTTAAAGGTTCTGTCTGTTTCCCTTTACTTCTGGGAACATTCTTCCTGACAGGCTTCTTAAAGGATAAAACTTCTGCCTCAGAATCCTGTAGGGCTAGTCCTGTACCTTGGCTGTATTCTTCAGCTTCCCCAGGTCCTTCCCTCCTACCTCCAAGCCTGGCTGCAAATCTCTCACAGCAGGGGCTCTTCTTTGAAGTAGCGTCCTCAGAATCAGAGCTGCTCTGGGAATCACTCCGGTGTCTGTTCCTAGACTCTCTCTGCTCTCCACCACTGAAGCTTTGGTCCTTTTCAGTTTTGCTTAAGGATTCTCTTTCTAGCTTGCTTACAGCTAGCTTCCTTAGTTCCTCTCTCTTGGAAGGGGTGAGATTAGGCCTGCCCCTGGCTCTGTCCCAGCTGCTGCTGCTGAACCTGTTCCCATGTCCCAACTTGGACTTGTTCTCCAACCTGTTCCCGAGCCTGTTCCTGTGTGTTTCTGTGAGCTTAAATGTATGCAAGCGTCCTCCCTCTCCTGGCTCCTCCCACAGGTGTCTCCTATCCCTCCTCTGGGTTGCCATGGAGTCTGGGTGTGGTCTGAGCCTAGTAGCTCTGGAAGTGTGGGTTTTTCCACTACCTGCATTTTGAAACGTGTGTCTAGCTGAGCCCTTCCCCCACACAGAAGAAAAAGTTTCTTTCTTATCTGTTTTCCAGGGCTGAGCTGCAGCCTCATCACCACACTTGCCCAAGTCCACAAGGAAGCACCTATGGGACTAGAAACCCCAGTCCTTCCGGCCCAAGGTTGCTGTCGTCTAGTGGGATTTGAACCCCCGACCTTCCGGCCTGAGGTACCTTGCCCCAACCACTAGGCCACTCCTCCACTCTAGGTTTTGATTTTATGATGCCTAGGCAGTCCCTACATAGGTAAAAAGTGGAAGTGATTTAAAGGAAGAAACTCTTGTTTCCAGTCTCTGTAAATTCTCACATCTGCACATCCTTCAGTATGATAGCTCTTTGTTGATCCACTAAGGATGTAAAGCTTTTTTTTAATGATAAAGTTGACTGCTTACAATTAATCACTTGTCTTATATGCCCTTGCTCTAAGTGAACAGTAAACTTGATTCATTGACATTATAAATGACAGGATTACTGCTTCTTAATTGGAGCACATTAAAAATGTACAACGCTTTAGAGCTCCAAATGAATTTTCTGGAATACTAATTGAAACTTTGGTAGATGCATTTGAATGATTGGTTTTGCAGCTTAATCCATGGCCAATACATTTTAGTGAACATGATTTGTCTCAATTAATAGCCCGTGTAAGGCGTGGGAAATGAACGAGTTAACAACCTTTCATCTTGTGTCTACTAATATCGGTGGGTCATTGAGGAAATGTTCACCTTGTTAGAGTTCAAATAAACAGTTTTAGTGTCTGATGAATGCCATCATTCTTTAGTACTCACTTGTTGACTTAAAAGCATAGACAGATGTAATTCTGTATTTTTTTAGGCCATCTTCTCAAATTGCCTTTTAAAAGAATGGATATTGTAATAAAAACTCTTTGAAATTCATTTATTTGTATGAACCCAGTCTCTTAAAAAAATGTATTAATGCTCCCGCCCCATGATTTAAGGTCCTGGGGGGGGGTTCAAGGCCGCTGGGCCATCAAGGATTTTTTTGTGGGCCATCGGATTTTTTTTTTTTTTGTTTGGGTGGGAGGTGATTGGCGCTGCTGGGCCACCAGGGTTTTTTTTTTATTTGGGTGAAGGGGGATAGGGACTGCTGGGACACTGGGGATTTCTTTTTTGTTTGGGTGGAGGGACAGGACCACTGGGCCACCAGGGATTTTGTTTCTGTCAGGGAGTCAGTCCGGGAGGGGGGGGGCACCGGCCTCTGATAGTGAGCCAGTGTCATTGGGGGCCTTCCCTAATGCCTAGATCATCTGAGGGGAAGTGTCAAACAGCGTATCCTGGCTGTATCTTTATGCTTGCTCAAAGCTGTCATGAAGATCCAGCATTAAAAACAGTTTTAGCGCCGTTTTTTTACATCAGACACAAGCAATTATGCAGCGATTAGCTTGTGATTTGCATGCCAAGTGTGCTGCAATTTATTATGGTTGTATTTTTGGTGTTTTTTGGGCGCTAGCTTGCTTTCGGCCCCTTAAATTTTAAACCTTCTAAGAATAGGGAAATAGCTACTGTACCTGAGTGTAACTCACCTTGAATTACTACTGGAAAGGTGTGAGCTTAATCCAGAAAAACAAGGGTTCCTTATCGTTCCTCCAGCTTAGTCCTCGACGTATGGGTAGTGCACCTCCTCCTGCAGCATGAAGACTGGACCAATCAGATTTCAGCTCCACTGGAACCATCATACCCGGCAACTCAGGAACTCCAGTGTGTCCAGTCTTCATGCAGCAGGAGGACGTTAGTGAGCCTAGCTGGGCTCACTAGTTGAGTAGATAGTTGAATTTTTTTTTTCCTTAGCTAACCTTTTGACTTTTATTTGGGTCCTATTAGGACTTATTTTCATTTGTTTCATGTAAGGATGGCTGTCCCTTTAAATTTTACTTTTCTTATCACGGCACTCCGGGGGGGGGGGGGGGGGGGAGCCTGAGGAAGGTCCCTCTCCTGCTCAGCCTTTGCCGCTTCTGTATTTTAGCCTGTCTACCTTGAGGGAATTGGATCTCTGTCCCAGGAATCTTCGGGGCAGAGCTCCAGCAGCGGCTGTACTGCAGCTCCTCTCCGGAGGCTTGAGGGGGCTGCTTCATTAGTGCCGGTGAGTACTGACGGCTGTGGGAGATCGGGACTGCTGCTGAGCCGAGTTCTGTAATCTCCCCAGCTGTTCGGGGGTCTCTCAACGCGGTTACTGTTGGTTCGGGGGGCTCCCAGTGTATACGGATTCAGGGGGCGCGCAGTCTCTGCCGCAGTGGAGTTGGGTTTTCCTCGCCGGGGGAAAATAAAGAAGCGCGCCAAAATTGCCTGCCTGCCGCGGCCATCTTTTCCTGACTCGCGGTTTTCTCTCCGGGGTGTCCCGCGGTAGATTTTGCTGTTTTTTTTCATTGTTTTCATTCCTTTTAGTTTATTTATTTAATTTCTTTAATTAATTTAATGCATTTCTTTTGATTCCTATTAGTTTTGTTTTCGGCCTTTTTGCCTTGTCCGTCAGCGTTCCCGCGGCTAAGAAGGGGGGGAGGTGCTTCAGCGGGTGCTTTTCCCTTCTTTTGCGGGGCGGTTGTTGTCTGTTTGATTTGTTGGGGGTTTTTTTTCGGTTTGTAAGCCCTCGGGTGTCCTTGGGTGAATTAAAAAAAAAAAAAGAAAAAAAGAAGGCATAAGCTGCTTCTTACCAGGCGAAGGGGAAACGTTCCCACCTTGCCTGCACAGGCTTTCTCTTGTTAGCTACTGCCCAGTTCCCGCATGGTTCTTCTGGGTCAGTGAGCCGAGTCTTTCCCTTCCATTTTGCCCACTGCCTACTAGCTTCTCGCAGCGCAAGGGTCCCCATGTCAGCAGGGTCTCTTTGTCTCATTTGTGGATCTCGGCGGGGCGCCGACGCAGAGACCGGAGTGTGTCCACGCTGTGCCTCGCTGTCTCGCAGCATGGAACAGCGCCTGGAAAGTTCTTTGCCCGCGACAGCGCAGTCTTGTGCCACATCAGGGGACTTAGAATCGCCTCTAGAGGGACCCTCGGGGCTTTCTTCTAACGGTGGTTCGGCGCCTGTGGGGCAGTCGGGCCTCGGGGGGGGCATTGCCCTTGGAGGATTTTTCTCCCGATTTTGTTTTGCTCCTGCACCAGGCGTTCTGCCGTAGGCGCCAGGTTATGGGAGCTGCGCCACTCCCGACGCAGGGGGTGTCTGCCCAGTCCTCTTCGGGAGAGCTCCCGTTGACCGATAGCAGAGCTCCTAAGCGTCCGCGGATGCACGACCCTTTTTCTGCGGAGATGGAGTGGCCTGAAGGGGATGATCCCGAGTTCGACCCGGAGGTGGATGCAGACGGCTTGGAGGAAGGCGAGCTTCCGGAGCCGGAGGATCAAACAAAGATTATTCGGGTGTTCAGAAGTGAAGAGCTTACAGCTCTTGTTTCGGAGGCGCTTCAGACTCTAGGACTGGCCCCTACTGCTAAGGTGGAGGAGGCGGACGGGGCAGATCCCATTATTCAGGCGGTAAGACAAACTAATGTGGTTTTCCCCATTCACAAGGTTATTGACCAGATGATTCAGGCCGAGTGGGACACTCCTGAGTCTGGTCTCAAGGGAGTTAAGATCATGCGTCGTCTTTATCCTTTATCGGAAACGGATCTAGAGCGTTTTCGATCTCCCAAGGTCGACGCGGCCGTGTCAGCGGTGACTAAGAAGACCACCATTCCGGTGGAAGGGAGTGCGGCTTTGCGGGAGCCGCAGGACCGGAAAATGGACGGGCTGTTGAAGCAAGCCTTTGAGGCGGACGCAATTGCTTTACAGGCTTCCGTTTGTGGAGCTTGGGTGGCCCGTGCCTGTTTACGCTGGGTTCAGCGGTTTCAGCACACTCCTTCCTTGGATACCGACATGCTGATGGAGATTCACCGCTTGGAATCCGGCACGGCGTATTTGGCGGATGTCCAGTATGATCTCATCAGAGCTCTCTCCAATAGCATGGCCTCCGTGGTGGCGTCACGTAGAGCCCTTTGGTTAAAAAATTGGGCGGCCGATGGATCTTCCAAGTCGCGGTTGGGCAAATTGCCTTTTAAAGGTAAACTGCTCTTTGGTGAGGATTTGGATAAGTTGGTCAAAGATCTGGGAGACGCCAAAGGCGGTCGTCTGCCGGAGGATAGACCCAAGCGGGGTAGGTCGCTTCCGGTCGCTAGGGGGCAGTTTCGGGACTTTCGTAGGTTCCGGTCGCCCCGTTATGGGAGCTTCCAGCGGGGCAGATATAGCTCCCGGGCGTCGAGTTTTCGCGGCTTTCGAGGAGCCAGCCGAGGGTTCTTGGCGGTTGGTTCCCCGGCCCCTCGCAAGCCCCAATGAAGGGCAGCGGGTCCAGGTGGAGCTGCCGGTGATCGGAGGGCGTCTTCGATGTTTTCTCTCCACTTGGACCCAAATTACTTCCAATCAGTGGGTTGTGGACATCATACGGGACGGGTATGTTCTCGATTTGGCCCGTCCCGTGCTCGATTCCTTTGTAGCGTCCCCCTGCCGGGGGGTTCGAAAGACCCTTCAGGTCCGCCAAACGCTCGATCGTCTTCTTCAGCTGGGGGCGGTCATTCCCGTGCCGCAAGCGGAATATGGTCTGGGAAGGTATTCCATCTATTTCGTGGTGCCAAAGAAGGGTGGCGATCTTCGTCCCATTTTGGATCTCAAAGGAGTGAATCGTTGTTTGAGGATTCCCCACTTTCGGATGGAAACTCTACGGTCCGTCATAGTTGCCGTCCGTCGAGGCGAATTTCTCACGTCTCTCGACCTCACGGAGGCTTATCTCCATATCCCTATTCGGGAGGACCAGCAGAGGTATCTACGCTTCGCGCTGCCGTGGGGTCATTTCCAGTTTCAGGCTTTGCACTTCGGTCTGGCGACCGCGCCTCGCGTCTTCACCAAAATCATGGTGGTGGTTGCTGCAGCCCTACGCAAAGACGGGGTGCTAGTTCATCCCTACCTGGACGACTGGTTGATTCGTTGGAAGTCTCGCGCAGAAAGCTTGGCGGCGACGGCGAAAGTAGTGGCGCTCTTGCAGTCTCTCGGATGGGTGGTCAACCCACACAAGAGCCATTTGGTTCCGACACAGCTTCTCGAATATTTGGGGGTACAGTTCGAAACGTGCCGGGGGTTGGTATCTCTTCCCGAACGCAGGATTTTGGCACTTCAGTCTCTGGTGCGGAGGTTCCGCAGATCTCCAGCCCCGTCGGCCTGGCTCTACCTGCAGTTGCTGGGGACGATGGCGGCTTCCCTGGAGGTGGTGCCTTGGGCGCGCTTTCACATGCGTTCGCTCCAGCGGGCCTTGCTCCGTCGCTGGTCCAACCAGTCCGATCCTCTGAGCAAACGTCTACCTTGCCCGATGGCGGTTCGGAGGGATCTAAGTTGGTGGTTGAGTCCACTCACGCTTCGAGTGGGGATGCCATTGGAGCAGCCGGACTGGGTTCCGCTGTTAACGAATGCCTGCCTGACCGGCTGGGGCGCACACTACGAGGGCCAGTTCGTTCAGGGGCTCTGGTCTCCGGAGGAGAGTGCCTGGTCGATCAACCGATTGGAACTTCGGGCCGTTCGATTGGCATTGCAACACTTCGAGACCTGGATATCGTCTCGAGCGGTTCGGGTTCTCTCCGACAATGCAGCGACCGTGGCCTACATCAACCGACAGGGCGGAACCGGAAGCGTCGGTCTGGAGGCGGAGACTCGGACGTTGTTCGAGTGGGTAGAGCCCCGGCTGCCAGCCATCTCCGCGGCGCACATCGCCGGGAAAGACAATGTGACGGCGGACTTCCTCAGCAGAGTTCAGGTGGATCCCGGCGAATGGGAACTCCATCCCAGGGTATTCGCACAGCTGGTTCAGCGTTGGGGCGAACCGGTCATGGACCTGATGGCCACGTTCCACTCAGCGAAGGCAGCTCGGTTCTACAGTCGACGGCGAGAGCCGATGTCCGAAGGTCTGGATGCTCTTTTGCAGATTTGGCCCTCCACGGGTCTTCTATACGTGTTTCCTCCGTGGCCCCTGCTGGGGCGCGTTATTCAGCGTATCGAAGCTCACCGGGGTCGGGTGCTATTGATAGTGCCGGATTGGCCTCGTCGTCCTTGGTATGCCGATCTGATGCGGTTGGTAGACGGTCCTCCCTGGAAGCTTCCCTTGTTTCCGGACCTGTTGTGTCAGGGTCCCCTCCGCATGCCACAAGTGGAGAGATTCTCTCTTACGGCCTGGCTATTGAAAGGGCTCGGCTAAGGAAACGCGGTTACTCCCGGTCGGTTGTGGCGACCCTGTTACAAGCGCGCAAAAGATCCACTTCGCTGGCCTATGTCCGGGTCTGGCGTATTTTTGAGGACTGGTGTTCTAGAAATCAGATCCGAGCGGCTACAGCCTCTCTTCCGGTGATACTGGATTTTTTACAAGACGGTTTTGCTAAAGGTCTGGCCGCCAGCTCTTTGCGTGTTCAATTGGCGGCACTGTCATGTTATCGCGGCAAAGTTCAGGGCGTGTCTTTAGGTGCTCATCCGGATGTCGTTAGTTTCTTGCGAGCTGTTTCTAGGTTACGCCCCGCCCGCAGAGTATCGGTACCCTCATGGGATCTTAATTTGGTGCTGCGAGCTCTCAGTGCAGCTCCTTTTGAGCCACTTTCTAGTAGTTCTGTAAAGGATTTGACTCTTAAAACGGTATTTCTGGTGGCGATTTGTTCGGCACGCCGTATTTCCGAGCTCCAGGCTCTTTCTTGCAGGGAGCCTTTTCTGTCTTTCTCGGCTCACAAAGTGGTTCTGCGGCCGGTGCCTTCCTTCTTACCGAAGGTGACTTCTCCTTTCCATTTGAACCAGGTTGTTTCCCTTCCCGTTTTTTCGCGGAATAAGTCGGTTGGACCTCAAGAGGGTTTTGCGACGCTATTTAAAAGTTACCAGTGATTTTCGTAAATCAGACCGCTTGTTTGTGCTGTTTGGCGGTCCTCGCAAAGGGGAAGCGGCGGCGAAGGCTTCTATTGCTCGGTGGATTAAAGAGGCGATTGGTTCGGCTTATCTTTTACACGGTCGGGCTCCGCCTGTTGGATTGCGTGCTCATTCTACGAGAGCACAAGCAGCGTCCTGGGCGGAATTCAGTTTGGTTTCGCCGGTGGATATCTGTAAGGCAGCCACATGGTCTTCTTTGCATACTTTCAGTAAACATTATCGCCTAGATGTCTTGGCGGCGAGCGATGCCGGTTTTGGTTCCGCGGTTCTGCGTGCCGGCTGGCAAAATCCCACCCGTTAGGATGCTTTGATACATCCCATACGTCGAGGACTAAGCTGGAGGAACGATAAGGAAATAGTAATTACACTTACCTGGTAATTGTAGTTCCTTGAGAGACGACAGCTTAGTCCTCCTGCCTCTCCCTGTTTTCTTCTTTTTAGCGCGGCACGCCTTGGGTTCAGAGGTCCGTATTCCCAGGTGAGTGCGTCCCCTTGTGCTTTCTTTCCTTTCGCTCCAATGTTTTTTTCCTTCTTTTCTACCTATACGTTTCTGCTGTGGCAGGGGCGGGACTTTCCGTTCCGGTTAGTTGTGGCTTTTGGCTACAAGAAAAAAAGAAAATTGTTAATATTAAGGAATACATTTCCTGTGAGAGGGATCTTATTAAAGGTTAGCTACGTGTTTGAGTTTGCTTTGTCAGTAGTTCACTGGAGTTCCTGAGTTGCCGGGTATGATGGTTCCAGTGGAGCTGAAATCTGATTGGTCCAGTCTTCATGCTGCAGGAGGAGGTGCACTACCCATACGTCGAGGACTAAGCTGTCGTCTCTCAAGGAACTACAATTACCAGGTAAGTGTAATTACTATTTTCAAACTGGAATCCAACTGAAAATGGCAATCTTCAAAAAGCCTTTACTGTAATTAGCTTTTGAAATTTGCCCTTATAATGTTCAAAGATTGCCTTTCAGTATACTGTTTTATTTTTTTTTTCAGTATCTGTTCCTGAAATCTGATTTTAAATGGCATATTTGTTCATCTTCTTTTCCTAGTGGAGGATGGAAGCTGTAATAATTCTAGGTAACTGAAGGAGAGCAAGTTTTCAGGATGACCACAATGAATATGCTTGAGATAAATTTGCATGTACTGCCTCCATTGTATGCAAATCTCTCTCATGCATATTCATTGGGATTATTCTGAAATTCTAACTGCTCAGATGTGTCCTAAGGACTGGGTTGAGAACCCTTGCTGTAGGGGAAGAGAAGGTCAACAATTGAGGTAGAAGAAATCTATTCCTGTAAAGTCACTGGATGGTAAAATGTCTCTGTGCAAGGATGAGACCTGTGGTATTCAGATGTACATTAATTTTCCTTCATATCTTGAATTCTTAAATTGTTTTTGAATTGACTTGGACTGAATTGTGTATGTGGAATTTTTGCGATTTTAAGTTGCCTTTTGGTTCTCATTATGGTGATGTAGGGTTTTTAACATGTCTGTCTCTCTCAAAGGCACAGAAATCGAGGAAAGCTAAGTGACTTAGTAGCGGAACATCTCGATCATCTGCATTACCTGAATGATATCCTTATCATTAATTGTGAATTCTTAAATGACGTACTGACCGACCATCTGCTTAACAGACTGTTCCTGCCCCTTTATGTCTATTCACTGGTAAATCAGGATCAGGTAAGCAGGAAAAAGGGTCTCCTATACCATTAGAAAAATCCAATGAAGTTTACATAGTATGGTGAATACATTGGCTAACATTCCTGAAGTTAAGTGTGTGCATATATGTAATACGCTTGGGGGCTGGAAGTGGTTCCTCAGGCACACAAGGTGGATGCAGCCAAAGAGCACTGCCTGGGAACTGAAGAGCTGTGGTACTGGGGGAGCAGGTGAGCTATGGAGGCCGAGTGAGGACAGAGGGCGAGAAGAAAAGTGAGAGAGAGTGTGAGTACTTTGGGGGTGGGGGACTGAGAGAAACAGGGTCCTGGAATAGTGGAGGGAGGGAAGGGAGATGAGTGCCTGGGAGAGGGGGAAAGGAAGGGAGGAAGAGTGTGTGCTTGGAGGAGAGAGAGAAGAGACTGTGCAGAGAGGCAGGAAAGAGGGGAGAGTGTATCTGAGCTGAATGCTAGGGCCCCCACAAATGCATTGTGGGTTTCTTTAGTAAAAATGTTTACATCTTAATAAAATGTATTTAGGTAATACAGAAGTGCTGCGTAGGGAAAGCTTTTTAGGAAATCTTGAATTAAGGGGATTTAAGGGATGTAGTTTAGTTTTGTCACCTTTACAACCAAGGTTCTGTGCAATTTTAAAATGATATTTCAAAGTTAAGATAACACGGAAATGAAAACTGTTTAAAAAAAACAGAGGAGTTCTGAATCTAGTAGTTTAGGCTATATAGCTGATGGTGGTGGTTCCAAAAATAAAATTCTGGTGCCCCTAAAACCATTTACAAATAACACAAGGAGTTTTTGTGTAGCCGCATAATGAACTATAGTTCAGTTAGCTGTTTGTTCAGATAGATCCACTATTTAATAGAAAAAATCCTCTTCAGGAGCCAGAAACCCCCCCAAAAAATAACAAAAAAACCCTCCCAAGTTAGGCCACACACACCTCAAAAAGAAAAGAGAGCTTCCAAAAAAAATCCAACACTATGGTATCTTTATAGAGAAAAAGACCTCAGCTGCCCTCTTGTATAACCAGCAAAGAGGGTGAGCTAATCAGTCGGCAGAAACATTAACTGACCCTGCTCAAAACATCAGCGGTCAAAAACCTCTAAGGTAGGGAGAAAATCCTATATCAGTCCATAAATAACTTCAGAATTCCTTAACTTCATACAATGAGAATCTTATCACCATCTCTACACACCTATTGATACATTTCTTGATATCCACAAGGTGTCAACAACATAGAAAATATACACTTAGTAATGCTGGTTGAATTGGCTCAGTGACTATAGGTGAAGTGAAACTCAAATATATAGCACCCAAATAAAAGAGTACTTAGCTTCATCTTGACATGGCAAAACCTAAACGAAGTTTCCAGCAAAATCGAGGAGCCCCAACACTGGATGTTTCGCCTCCATTGCTTCTTCAGGGAGCTCTCAGCAAAAGACATTGCTAACCCTATGAAATAACAGACACATCAACAAAGGAGCTCTCATAATTAACAAGTTCATGTATTCAGAAAAAAGCTCTTACAGAGCAGACATAGAAAGAAGCTGCAAGAAGAATGGTACTGAGCCCACTGCCATGCAATCCATCGTGTAGAATTACAAACGCAGTGCATGTGCAGTAAAAAAAAAAAAAAAAGGAAACTCCCTGATGACGTCAAGGAGTCCCCGATTCATCTTCTAATAGGAAAAAAACATTAACAAAGGCTGTCTTATTCTCAGGATGATAAAACCAAAAAGAAGTACTGAAAAAAAATCGAATCATAAGGAAGATACCATAGTGTGTTGTGGCTTTTGTTTTTGAAAGCTCTCTTTTCTTTTCTATTCTTTTTGAGGTGTGTGTGGTTTTTTTTATGCCTAACTTGGGAGGTCTTTTTGTTTTTTTGTTCAGATAGATCACCCGAATTAAAGTGTGGTTTTTTAGTGGACAGCAAATTGGTGAGATGGCACTATGGATGTATGTAGTTGCTCTTATTGATTCTATTGGGTTATTTTTATATATATGATGAATATTTCATATATTTTTGTGTACCCCACCTAGAAATGGGATGGGTGGGTTGCAAATGCAACGCGTGCCTTTGAGTTAGTGTTAGAAGTATTTTAAATATATAAATGGTGTATATCCTGAAAACCTGATTGGCTGTAGATTCTCCAGGACAGGTTTAGGGAGCCATATGCATCAGGCCTTATATGCATAAAAAGATTTAGAAGTTAAAGGAATTCTGATCTTCTGTGACGTATGTGCCATGACTGAACACATGTTAACTAACTGCTCTACTGAATAAAGCTGAAAAGTAAAATGCATTTCAAATTCAGGAAAGAGCTCAGTGCTTCTTTTTGCAAAGGCCATGAAAGACCTGTTTTAGTGAACTAGTTTTGATTAAAGTAGATTTCTATCTAATAGTAACATAGTTTATGATGGCAGATAAAGACCAGTATGGTCCATCTAGTCTGCCCAGTAAAGTGGCTAGAGTGGTTGTAACTGCAGCTCCCTGCAGATCACCTCCCCCCCTTCGTCTATGCCTGTGTTTAAGGTTGTACCTGCTACTCCGTGCAGATCAGCCCCCCTCTATTAAAAGATATGTAAGTTTGCTTTGATTTCATCCTCTTGCTATAAAGGGGATCCACTGTGTCTCTCCCATTCCATTTTGAAATCTGTCACTGTATTTGCCCCACCACCTCTATTGGGAGGGCATTCCAAGCATCCATCACCCTTACAGTGCGAAAAAGTATTTCCTGACGTTGCTTTTAAGTTTACTGCCTTGTAGTTTCAACATATGCCTTAATAAATAAATAGAAAACATTTCTTTGTATGAAATTTGCTGTGTTGGGCTCTATATGTTGTGCTCCAAAAACTACATTTCCTCTTCGTCTCTGTGAGCCAGTCCAGGAACTGTAGGGTAGTCAACCTCCTCCAGCAACTGAGGACCGAATTCTAAAAAGTCTTACTGACAGCCTATCCAGCTCCCCCTGGTGTCAGAGACTCAGTCTTTCAGTCCTCAGCAGCTGGATAGGACTGATTACTGACAGGCTCCCGGTCAGACGAAAAGGAAAATAAAGAGAAGCAGGAACTAACGCTAAGAAGGGATTTTAGTAAAGCAATCAGTTTAAAAAAAGTAAAAAGGCCTGGTACCTAGGGGACCCTAGCAGGATTTCTCCAGGGGGGCATAGATTTGATAAAAGGTATTGAAAATAAATAAATACATAATAACAAAAGAGATCCACGGAGGTCAACTGTCCCTTGCTCGCCGAGCAGTGGCAGGAGAGGCAGATCCTGCCTCGCTGACCCGATCTGTGGAGGGGCATTGCAGGAGGAGCTGGGAGCCCCAGAGTCCTGCCACTTTGCCGCCAAGATCCGATCCGACGCTCCCGTTAGCAGCAGAAGTACCGGCATCAGGGGGGGGATCGCTTTGCAGAGTGAAGAGGTATGTGGTAACGATTGTGCGGTAGCTTTTGGTGTTGACGGTAGAGCGGGAGGCCAGCTCTGAGACCGTGGCTGTCGGGGGCCCTGAGACGCAGGTTCTTGGGCTGAGCGCATGCTGCCGGGTTTGGCGGTGTGCGCTCAGTGCGGGAGCCACCGGGGTTTTTCGCAGCCAGGTCTTTGCAGATATTGTCTTCGCCAGGGTAGCAATATGGAGCGGTTGTTGGGATCGGAGAATAAATTGATGAAGGATAAATTAGTAAAGGATCCCTTACTCGGACATCATGAGGCGGCGGAGAAGGTGGGAATGGCAGCCATTTTAGGGTCGCCGGCCATTTCTCCCGCGCTTCAGGAGAAAGGCCTTAACAAGAAATCTAAGGCAAAGAAGTCTACTGTGGGGGTGGTTGAGGCCCCTATTCCAGTTCCAGAGCTGCAGGGGGGTCTGCAGTCTGTTTTCCCCAGATTTTATTCTGGCCCTCCATAAAGCTTATTGTTTAAAGCTAGAGCAGGATCAAGGAAAGAGTTTCCCTTCCACCTCCTCTGAAACCCTCGGGGGAGGTACCCTAGTTCGGGATGCAGGAGAAGGGCCCTGTAATAGGGGCTCAGCTCTCGAGGCAGGGGCCAATGGCTTCGGTCAGCCTAACTCGAGCCATGAATGCCAGAGGAGGGGGAAATCCTCTCAGACGCAGGTATGGATCTGTGGGCTGGCGATCTGGAGGAAGGTGAGAGAGTGCCTGGGGAAGATCCCAATGTATTTCTGGTTTTTCGAAAGGGGGAGCTGGGGGCTCTTCTTGTTCATACGCTGGTGGTCCTCGATATGTCCCTACCGGTGATTCAGGAGGAACCGCTGGAAGACCCGCTGCTCCAAGGTTTTAAGGCGGAGCAGAAGTGCTTTCCGGCTCATCGAGTGATCAAGCAGATGGTAGAATCGGAGTGGGAATGTCCGGAAGCTACCTTGAGGGGTGCTCGGGCGATGGGTCGTTTGTATTCGGTTCCCAAGGAAGACAGAGATCTGCTGAAAATGCCGAAAGTGGATGCGTTAGTGTCAGCAGTGACTAAGAAGACTACGATCCCAGTAGAGGGTGGTACAGCTCTGAAGGATCTACAGGATAGAAGGTTGGAATCCCTTCTCAAGCAGGCCTTTGACGCGAGTGCCCTCTCGTTACAGGCTTCTATTTGCGGAGCTTATGTATCCAGAGCATCCATCCGGTGGCTCCAAGGGGAGGTTACTCCTGACAAGGGGGAATTTTCGGGCCCGCAGGAGGCGAAGTTGGAGTCGGCGGCGGCTTATCTTGCCGATACCTTTTATGACCTTGTTTGGATTTCGGCAAAATCCACGGCGTCTGTTATTGCCGCTTGGAGATTTTTATGGCTGCGGAATTGGGCGGCGGAAGTTTCTTCTAAGGCGTGCCTTAGTAAGCTACCGTATAAGGGCAAGCTGCTCTTTGGGGAGGCTTTGGAAAAGATTGTCAAGGATTTGGGGGATTTCAAGGGCGGTAGGCTGCCAGAAGACCGGCCTAAGGGCCCCAGACCAGGTAATCTACAGAGAGGTCAAATCAGAGAGAGTCGGAAATTCAGAGGATCGCGTTTTGCGCCTTATCAGAAAGGGTGTTTTTGTAGCTCGTGGGCAGTCCTTTTGAGGTGCACGAGGGTTCGGGCGGGACTATGCGGGGCCCCAGCGGAACTCTTAACAAGAAGCCACAATGAGAGGCGGTTGTTCCAGGTGGATGTGCCAGTAGGAGGACGGTTGCAGGGATTCCACTCCATCTGGACCACCATAACTTCGGATCGCTGGGTGCTGGAGATCATCTGCGAGGGTTATGCCTTGGAGTTCTCGCAGCCGTTGGTGGAGGCCTTCATGCAGTCTCCATGCGGTTCGGCGGCAAAAGCAAAGACGATAGACGATACCCTTCAGCAGTTGCTGCTGCTTCAAGCGGTAGTGCCGGTTCCACGAGATCAGTACGGGTTCGGTCGATACTCGATTTATTTTGTGGTCACCAAGAAGGAGGGGTCCTTCCGGCCCATTCTAGATCTCAAGCATGTAAACCGTTGTTTGCGCGTGCCGCATTTCTGCATGGAGAGGCTACGCTCGGTAATCTGGGTGGTAAGGCCGAGTGAGATTCTCTTGTCCATAGATTTAACAGAAGCGTATCTGCATATCCCTATCAGGCCGGAGCATCAGAAGTTTTTATGCTTCGCCGTGCCCTCGGAGCATTTTCAGTTTCGAGCGTTACTGTTCGGGCTGGCTACCACTCCTCGTACTTTCACGAAGGTGATGGTTGTAGTCGCAGTGGTTCTACGGAAGGAAGGTATTCAAGTTCATCCCTATCTCGATGACTGGCTGATTCGAGCAGGGTCAGTAGAAGAGTCAGCGGCAGCTACGGCTCGAGTAGTAGAGTTGTTGGAAAACCTAGGCTGGGTGGTGAATCGAGCCAAAAGCCAGTTGCTTCCGGTACAGCGTCTCATCTACCTGGGGGCTTTATTCGACACCATTGTGGGAACAGTATTTTTTCCGGAAGCCAGGGCGCACAAGATAGTGAGTCAGATATCGGCCTTTTTACGCATAAAGGCTGCAACGGTGTGGAGATACTTGCAGCTTCTGGACTCCATGGCAGCAGCCTTAGACCTGGTTCCGTGGTCCAGGACGCATATGCGGCCCCTACAGTGAGCGTTGCTGTCCAGATGGCTTCCGCAGGAGCATTCCTTGAGTCAGAAGTTGATATGCTCGCAGGCTGTCTGCGACAGTCTGCAGTGGTGGTTGGATCTCGGCCAGCTACAGGCGGGGATGCCCCTGGAGTCTCCTGATTGGTTACTGGTGACTACAGATGCCAGCCTATTGTATGTCCCAGGTGGCACAGGGGATCTGGTCGGAGGAGGAGAGCGCTTGTTCAATCAGTTGGAAATGAGAGCAGTGCGTTTCGAGTTGCTGGAGTTCACGAATTTAGTATCAGGAAAGGCAGTGCGTGTTTTCTCCGACAATGCGTTGATGGTGTCCTATATCATAGAAACATAAAAACATAGAAATATGATGACAGAAAAAGACCACATGGCCTATCTAGTCTGTCCTTCCATATCAACAACTACAACAGTCCCCTTTTTACCTTTAGAGATCCTCTGTTTGTCCCATGCTTTTTTGAATTCAGTTACTGTCCTCATCTCTACCACCTCCACTGGGAGACTATTCCACGGATCCACTACTCTTTCCGTAAAGAAATATTTCCGCATATCACTCCTGAATCTATCTCCCTTCACCCTCATCCCATGTCCCCTCGTAGCAGAACTTGCTTTCAATTGAAAGAGGCTCTCTCCCTGAACATTTTTGCCACAGAGGTATTTAAACATCTCAATCATATCACCTCTATCCCGCCTTTCCTCTAAGGTGTACATATTAAGATCCTTCAGTCTGTCCTCATATGCTTTATAATGAAGCCCACTAATCATTTTAGTAGCCACCCTCTGCACCGACTCCATCCTGTTCACATCCTTTTGAAGGTGCGGTCTCCAGAATTGCACACAATACTCCAAATGAGGACGCACCAAAGACTTATACAGAGGCATTAACACCTCCTTTTTTCTGCTAGCCATTCCTCTCCATATGCACCCAAGCATCCTTCTAGCTTTTGCCGTCGCCTTTTCTACCTGTTTAGCTACTTTAAGATCATCAGACACAACCACGCCTAGGTCCCGCTCTTCTTTAGTGAACAAAAGTACTTCACCCCCTATACTATATTGCTCCCTTGGATTGCTGCAGCCCAAATGCATGACCTTACATTTTTTAACATTAAATCCCAGCTGCCAAATTCTAGACCATTCTTCAAGCTTAGCTAGATCCCTCCTCATGTTATCTACACCTTCCTGGGTGTCTACTCTATTGGCAGGAGGGCACGGGCAGCGCGCCGTTACTGGAGGAGAGCCAGCGGCTGATGCAGTGGGTGGAGGGCCATCTAGTAGCCCTGTCAGCGGCGCATGTGGCAGGAAGAGACAACATTCAGGCAGCTTTTCTCAGCCGGCATGCCTTAGATCCAGGGGAGTGGGTTCTGAACAAGGCAGTTTTCCATGACCTTACCCTGCGCTGGGGTCAGCCGGTCATGGATCTCATGGCTACTTTCGACAATGCCAAAGTGGGTCGCTTTTTCAGCAGGTGCAGGGAGCGCATGTCGGAGGGGCTCGACGGACTGGTCCAACCGTGGCCGTCAGACGGTCTCCTTTATGTATTCCCGCCATGGCCATTGATCGGAAGGGTCATTCGGAGGATAGCAGGATACGCTGGCAGAGTGATTCTCATTGTGCCAGACTGGCCGAGGAGACCTTGGTATGCGGATCTGGTAGTCTTTTAGTAGACAGTCTGTGGCGGCTCCCAGATCGGGTCAATCTGTTGTTTCAGGGTCCAATCTTGATTCCGCAGGTGGATTGCTTCTCGCTTACGGCTTGGCTCTTGAAAGGGAGCGACTAAAGAGAAAAGGATATTTGGAGGCAGTGGTGGCTACCATGCTGTGCGGGCCAGGAGAAGATCGACGTTTCTCGTTTATATCCGTGTGTGGCGCATTTTTGAAGGTTGGTGTTCGCGTCACAGCGTTCGGCCATTCTCATCCTCAATTTCAGATACCTTGTCGTTTTTGCAAGATGGATTGGATAGGGGTCTAGCCCTTAATACGCTGAAGGTTCACCTGGCCGCCTTAACTTGTTATAGAGGGAAGATGCAGGGTAGCAATTTGTCCCTACATTCGGATGTTTTGAGATTCATGAGAGCGATTAGGAATGTGCGACCACCAGTCAGACCGGTAGTACCAGCTTGGGATTTGAATTTGGTCCTGGAAGCATTGACACGGTCGCCGTTTGAGCCCACCGGAGCGGTGGCACTAAGGGAGCTTTCGTGGAAGACCACCTTCCTGGTGGCGTTGTGCTTAGCTCGTCAGGTTTCGGATCTGCAGTCGCTATCCTGCAAGGAGCCGTACCTTCAGTTTTTGGCGGAAAAGGTGGTTTTGCATCCGGTACCATCATTTCTTCCGAAGGTGGTGTCTGTTTTTCATGTCAATCAGCCTATTTCTCTACCGACTTTTTGGAACTGTGAAAAAGGTGGTATAGATAGAGCGCTTCGGAAGTTGGATATGGGTAGGATTCTTCACTGGTACCTTAGGAGAACAGAGTCTTTTAGGAGATCCGATCGACTGTTTGTGCTGTTTGGAGGCGCTCGTAAGGGCGAGGAGGCTTCCAAAGCCTCGATTGCTCGCTGGGTGAAGCATGCTATTGCGGTGGCATATCAGGCGAGCGGTAAGTTGGCGCCAGAAGGGTCTATAAAAAATTCAACACGAGGGCAGGCAACTTCCTGGGCTGAGAATGCTTTGGTTCTGCCAGTGGATATCTGTCAGGCGGCTACTTGGTCGTCTCTTCATACCTTTGCGAAGCATTATTGCTTAGATGTTCAGGCAATGGGGGACGCCAAGGTGGGGGCCTCTGTCTTTAGTTGCAGGGCTGGAGGGACCCTCCCGACAGTAGGTACTGCTTTGGTACTGCCCTACAGTTCCTAGACTGGCCCGGAGAGATGAAGAGGAAGAAGAAATTAGACCTTATCTGCTAATTGTCTTTCCTTGAGTTCTCTCCGAGCCAGTCCAGGGCCCACCCATGTTCTTTTGGCGTTTCATGGAAAAGAGAGCGGGGTCTTATGTCTGCACGCACTTGTGGTCAGTGGTCGTTTTTTCAGTGGACGGTACAGGTATTATTAGCTTCGAGGTGTTCACCTCTGTTTGCGTCTTGGCGTTTTTTTTGAGTGACACTGGCTGTGGCGTTCCCTTTTTTGGGGCTATAAGAGCATAACAGTAGTAGCCAATCCTGGTGTGAATTTAAAAAAAAATGTATATATAGGTTGATAAAGTTTAGTTGTGTTTGAGGTTCAGTGCAGTTGAAGTTGAGAGAGTTTAGTAGTTAATCAGGCTGCTTTGGAAGTACTTGACTGAGTCTCTGACACCAGGGGGAGCTGTCAGAAGACTTTTTAGAATTCAGTCCTCAGCTGCTGGAGGAGGTTAACTACCCTACAGTTCCTGGACTGGCCCGGAGAGAACTCAAGGAAAGACAATTAGCAGGTAAGGTCTAATTTCTTCATACGCTGCCTTTTTAGGACCTTCAGGGGCTCATTTAATAACAGTGCATGCTAACACGCTTATTGCATGATTTCTAGGAAGAAGCAGGAATGCAGTCTTCATATGTGGGTGACGTCGGTACCGACTGAGCACTCGTGGGAATGCTCGCCAGCATCCTATAGGAAAGCTTTTGGGAGGACTCCACTGCACCTGCATGCCTGCCTTCCCAACTCCTCGCCTCAGTTATTAATTTTCCTCGGAGCCAGCAGGATGCATCATTTATATTTTAGTATAGCATCATAGAAACATAGAAACATGATGACAGAAAAAGACCACATGACCTATCTAGTCTGTCCTTCCATATCAACAACTACAACAGTCCACATTTTACCTTTAGAGATCCTCTGTGTTGGTCCCATGCTTTTTTGAATTCAGTTACTGTCCTCATCTCTACCACCTCCACTGGGAGACTATTCCACGGATCCACTACTCTTTCCGTAAAGAAATATTTCCGCATATCACTTCTGAATCTATCTCCCTTCACCCTCATCCCATGTCCCCTCGTAGCAGAACTTGCTTTCAATTGAAAGAGGCTCTCTCCCTGAACATTTATGCCACGGAGGTATTTAAACATCTCAATCATATCACCTCTATCCCGCCTTTCCTCTAAGGTGTACATATTAAGATCCTTCAGTCTGTCCTCATATGCTTTATAATGAAGCCCACTAATCATTTTAGTAGCCACCCTCTGCACCGACTCCATCCTGTTCACATCCTTTTGAAGGTGCGGTCTCCAAAATTGCTCACTATACTCCAAATGAGGTCGCACCAAGGACTTATACAGAGGCATTATCACCTCTTTTTTTCTGCTAGCCATTCCTCTCCGTATGCACCCAAGCATCCTTCTAGCTTTTGCCGTCGCCTTTTCTACCTGTTTAGCTACTTTAAGATCATCAGACACAACCACGCCTAGGTCCCGCTCTTCTTTAGTGGATAAAAGTACTTCACCTCCTATACTGTATTGCTCCCTTGGATTGCTGCAGCCCAAATGCATGACCTTACATTTTTTAACATTAAATCCCAGCTGCCAAATTCTAGACCATTCTTCAAGCTTAGCTAGATCCCTCCTCATGTTGTCTACACCTTCCTGGGTGTCTACTCTATTGCAGATTTTGGTATCATCTGCAAAGAGGCAAACCTTACCTGACAGCCCTTCCGCTATATCACTAACAAAGATGTTATAAAGAATTGGACCAAGGACAGATCCCTTGGGCACACCACTGGTAACCTCCTTCTCCTCAGAGTGAGCTCCATTTACCTGTACCCTTTTGTCGGCTCCCACTCAACCAATTTCTAACCCAAGCAGTAACTTTAGGGTCCATCCCTAGTGTGCTCAGTTTATTTATAAGTTGCCTGTGAGGAACGGTGTCAAAGGCTTTACTGAAATCTAAATACACCATATCTAGGGCTCTCCCTCGGTCCAACTCCTTGGTCACCCAGTCACAGAAATCAATCAGATTTGTCTGACAAGACCTGCCTCTGGTGAATCCATGCTGCCTCGGATCCTGTAATCTGCTGGACTCCAGAAACGTCACTATTTTCTCTTTCAGCAGCGCTTCCAATAATTTACTCAAAACCAAAGTTAAACTAACTGGCCCGTAGTTTTCAACCACATCGAATCCGACACAGGTCCCAATTAAATTTTCTTTCTTTTTTTAAATTTTTATTTTCTTTGCAGTTTTCACCGCCTGACTAGGCCTCAGTGCCTCCATAGTCTTCTCTTCAACTCAAGTTTCTTTTTGAATGCATGGAAGTCACTGGTTTAAAGAAATGTACCAGATGCGCCGGTACTATTTCAGTCACTGATAAACATGACTGGTGTTTAAAATGTTTGGACCCTGACCATCAGCCCAACTCTTGTCTTTTGTGTCAGCAAATGACAGAGAGGCCTCAGGAACTGAGCCAACAAGTTAGGATCATTGTTTGCCTCAGACTTTATTTCAGTGGCTTCAGCTTCAAGGGCATCGGCTTCCTCTCAAAGATCTCAGATTTCTTCTAAGTCCATGCACAAGAGTAAGTCACAATCTCTGGCCGTGCCCAAATCCTCGGCATCGGCATCGAAAACCGATACTGAGGCCAGGGAACATAAGCACCGAGACTCCCCTAGAGGTGCTTCCGATCCAGACTGGCCAGCCAAATAGCCCCGGCGGGAGGATCTTTTCTCCAAAGCACAAATGGGGTTTTGGGATGCTCCCGAGCTATCGACCAAAAAAGCATGGGACAAACACAGAGGATCTCTAAAGGAAAAAAGGGGACTGTTGTAGTTGTTGATATGGAAGGACAGACTAGATAGACCATGTGGTCTTTTTCTGTCATCATTTTTCTATGTTTGTAGTGCTGTTAACCCCTCAATGGCCCAGACAGCTCTGGTTTCCACTGCTCGTCTCCCTATTGACGGTACCACTGATTCCCCTGGGCCGCGGGATCAGGGCTCTCTTCTACACCCCGATCTGGGGTCCCTCTCGCTCACAGCTTGGCTGCTGAAAGGATAGCTTTAGCCCCCTTCAGTCTCCCACGAGACGTGGAAGAGATTCTCCTGGCCTCTCATAAGGCCTCCACGAGAAGGGCGTACACCTTCAAATGGCACGTTTCTCTTTGTGGTGCACAGAAAAGCAGACAAACTCGTTCTCCTGCTCAGTGCATGTGGTACTCCAATACCTGCTCCACCTATCCAGACAGGACTGAAGTCCAACTCAGAGTACACCTGAGCGCCATCGCAGCGCATCACCACTCCGTCAAGGGGAAATCTGTCTCTATTCATACGGGACCTCATGTTGTCCAAACCCTCCGTCTGCCCTCCTGCGGTGGAGTGGAGCCTTAATGTGATGCTCTCTCAGCTCACAAAGCCTCTGTTTGAGCTTCTGGCCACCTGCCACTTGCGGTACCTCTCTTAGAAGATCACCTTCCTGGTAGCACTCACATCAGTTTGCAGTCGATGAGCTCCAGGCTCTGTTGGCAAAGCCTCCTTACACGAGGTTCTACAGGAACTGGGTGGTGCTCCACATATACCCCATGTTTCTGCTGAAGGTGGTATCCCCATTCCACCTCAATCAGGAGGTGGTGCTTCCCACTTTATTTCCCAGGCCTCACGCTGGTAGGGCGGAGACCGTCCTCCATACTCTGGATTAGAAGAGAGCCCTGTCCTCCTTGCAATGCCCAACAGCTTTTCGTATCCTATGATCCCACTTTGTCCATTTGGGTGGCAGACTGCATTAAGCTTGCCTACGAGCAAGCGGGGATCCTACTGGACCAGTCACGGCGCACCGCATCAGGGCCATGGCTACTTCTGTGGCCAATCTGCATTTCGTCTCCACGACAGAAATTTGCTGGGCCGTCGCCTTGTTCTTCAGTCCATACCTTCACAGCTCACTACTGCCTGGAGAGGGAGTACCAATGGGACAGTGCCTTTGGCCAGACCATACTTCATAATCTTTTCCATGCAGGTCACTCCCCTTTATGCCTGTGTTTAGGGTTGTACCCGCCGCTCTGTGCAGGTCACATCCCTCCCCCTTCTATTTATTAAAGTATAAAAGATATTTAAGTTTACTTTGATTTCATTCCCTTGAAATAAAGGGATCTACTGTGTCTGTCCCATGCCATTTTGAATTCCTTCACTCTTTTTGCCTCCACCACCTCCAAGCATCAACCACCTTTTCAGTGAATAAGTATTTCCTGATGTTGCCTTTTAAGTTTACCATCTTGCAGCTTCATCACATGCCATCTAGTTTTACAGCTTCCCCTTCTTTGAAAAAAGCTTTTGTTCGCTAGATATAAATGATTTTGTGTAGTTTATGCGCATATGCTCAAACGTTAAGGTATTCGTTAAGGGAGGAGTGGCCTAGTGGTTGGGGCAAGGTACTACAGGCCGGAAGGTCGGTGGTTCAAATCCCACTAGAGGACAGCAACCTTGGGCCGGAAGGACTGGGGTTTCTAGTCCCACAGGTGCTCCTTGTGGTCTTGGGCAAGTCACTTAACCCTCCATTGCCCATGTTCCCTGTAAGTATTAGTGTATGTGTCTCATATCCCCTCGTGTTAAATGTATCCCCCAACCGCTTTGACCCGGTGAAAAGCGGGATATAAATGCAGCTAAATAAATAATAAATAAATAAATAAATTCAATCTACATGTACATGCAGACTTCACCCATGCTCTGTCCAGACCACTCCCCCAAATATGTCTACTGGCAAAGGTGCTCTCCTTCTTGCCAAAAGCGCATAATTTTTATGCTAGTTGGAATTTTTAAAGAAATTACTTATGTAGCCACATATGCATAGTAATGAGTTCATAAAATTACCGCTTGCAACAATGTGAACTCCTCATGAGAAACAAAGTGAGTACTCGTTATTATTTAGGGCAAATCCATAAAATTGTCTCCATATTGTGTAAATGCCATGTTGTTTTTAATCATTTTTATAGACATATGCCCAGGTTGTATCAGGTTGTATCTATAATTTATCTTTTGTAAATCTAATGGGAAAAGCGTGTTTCTCTAGTTTTCTGATTAATGAGAGTATCTGATGGCTGTTTTCTAAATTTTTTTTTCTTGTGTGTCTTTTAGACAGTAGACCGTCCTAGAATAAGTCCCCAAGTGTCTCTCTATCTTCTTTCCCAGGTATGTGTTTAATAATAATTTTATTTTTTGATGATAGGATTAATGTTCTTTTGATAATACTGAATGGAATTGTTTCCCCATTTTATAAGACCGTATTAAGTCAAGAACCAGGCTGAAGATATGCCTATCAAAATGTATAATCAAGAAATCCACCACAGGTTTTTAATGTGAGAGTTTAACAATTTCCAGCTTTCACCTGAATCCATGATCCGCTGTTGCCCCAGGTGATGGCGATCCAGTATTGCCTCAGACCAATATTTTCATCTACTAGATCTGCCAAGTCATTAGGCTTGCTAAAAAGTATGGCTTTTGTTACTCATCACTTCAGGCTCAGATTTAAGAATAGGTAATGTAGGCAGAGAATTGCTGCTGTTGTCATTGTGCTTTGTTCTGGGCCCTCTTACCTCCACTCCTGTAGGTTAAATCTTCCAGAGCAGCCAGCACTACTGTCCTGTCAGGCAACTGTCTTAGCACCAGGCCTTCCGGCACTCTCTTGCTGACAGGCCCTGTGATGCTCTGCTCCTTCACGAGTTTCAGTAGTAGCTAGAATCCTGTGCTAGAGGAGAGGGAGAGGCATTGCAAGGCCCATCGGCACATGTGTGCTTGGAAGGCTCTGCACTGGAGAGTCGCTTGAGAAAAAAGTAGTGTTAGCAGTTGCAGGCGATTTAACATACAGTAGCACAGGTGAGAGGGAGGATCTGAACAAGGATGATTTGAGTGGAGGTGGGAGAGAAACAATTGATGGGTGCCAAGAAATTGAAATATGGTTCTGCATCACTTTCCACACTCATTCATGCTCTCTTGTCAGACTGTTCTTCATTCTAATGGCAATATTTCACTTGTATTTATGAGATTTGGTTCTGGGTGACACCAATAGAACATATAACATTTAGAATTTTCAGGTCTTGTTGTCAGTATTAGAAGGATGTGACGTTTATGTGATTTTTGCCACTATTTCTATTAGATTAGAACATTCAATATCCATGTGCCAGGTAATCTCCAGGAACAAGCAGGAATGAGTCTTCACATATGGGTACGTCGGTACCGACGGAGCCCGCACGGGAATGCTGCCCAGCTTTCAATTAGAAAGCTTTTGGCAGCATCCCTCGCACCTGCGCAGTGACTTCCCGCCTTCTCCACAGCCTCTCTTCAGTTTTTGTTTTTCCGCGGAGCCGGCAGGACGTCGTCCTGTCGCCGCAGAAATTTTTCCTTCTAATTGCTTTAATTATTTTAATTTTTTTGTTTTCTTGTGGTCGGGGCTGTTTTTCCCGCTACCACCGGTACCGCCGGTGGTTTTTAGGCTAAAGTCTGTACAACTTTTCTTCATTTTTTTTTGCCTTAACTTCTTAGGCCTACTAGGCCTTTTTCATTATGGAGCCTTCTTTTCCTAAGAAGTGCATCTGCTGTGGAAACATCTGTTTCTTTTTAGACACCCATAGTTGGTGTCTCAACTGTGTGGGTCCTGACCCTTTTTCCCTTGACTTGTCAGGAGATAATTTTGTGAGACAACCTTCAGTATTTAGAATTTCCCTCGATACCGTTTTTTCTTCGGCAGTGAGGGTACCCGGTTTCTCTACTTCACAAGATCAGGTAACCCAAAAACAGTCTGTTAAGACTAGTCAATGCTTGAGTGGTATGTCCCATGCCCAGCATGGTGACGGCTCCGGCCTTACCCTCAAGAATCCATTGGCATTACCCCTGCGGGAGTCTTCGTGCTCCAAAGCATTAAAGGGGTTTCAGGATGTTCCTGGGGCTCACCCCTCACAGAACATACCTGAGCCATGCGCGGGGGTGGTATCCACTTCGAGCGGTACCGAGCCTCCGGCATCGGCACCGGTGTCGAGTACTCCACTCTTCACCAGGGATCGTCATCGGGCATCCTCGGTACCTTCGGGACCGATCGATATGCACCGCATTGACTTCCCTCAATCTCAGCCATGTTCTGGGACGGTACCGGCGTCGATCGGTTCCGATACCCTAGCATCGGCATCGTGGATGGGTGCTCATCGGGCCTCAGTACCGTCCGTATCGATCGATGTCACCCAGGCTGCCTTAGTGGTATCGGCATCGCCAACACTACCACAGGCGTCGGAACTGTCGAGACATGCATCGCTAGTCTCGCTCTCTTCGATGCCGAGTCTTGAGTCGATATCGAGTCTCGAAGACTGCGTACCGACGCGTCCCGGAACCGACTCTTGTCGTTTCCCAATAGGTAGTTCCGAAGAGCATAGCTCCCTCATGATCTCGGTACCACTACAGCAGTTTCCGATGACTACTTCACCTGCTAGTCCCTTATCAGTAGCGAGGTTGATGCCTGTTCTTGCACCGCTGCCTAGTTTAGAACCGATACCTGGCATTGGTGCAGTACCTTGTACGTCCTCTGATACTCAGGCTCTTTCTTTAGCCTCACCAGGAATAGTTCCCATAGGAGATCAGTCTTTTCAGACTTTTCTCCTAGATATGGCAACCTTTCTTAATATTTCTATCCCTGGTTGTGATCCTACCCATGGCTCACCGGCACAAATGCAACATATACAGTTTCCTTTACATCCTGCTCTGCAGGATCTCCTTCTTAGGGTATGGAAATCACCCTTACGACTTCCTCAAGTTTCTACTGACATTGAGGTTAGGTACAGTGTGCCACCCTCTCCAGGGTTCCAAAAACCTCAACTTTCTCATCGTTCCCTTGTAGTGGAATCAGCACTGAGAAAGGTTAAGAGCAAGAAGAAGCATTCTTCTTTTCCGCCATGTCGTTCTTCAAGAACACTTGATGCTTTTGGCCGTCAAGCCTTCCAAAACTCTATGCTGGCTTCCAGAGTTCTCTCCTATATTTTTCACATGAGTCTAACACTCCAGGAAGTCACAGAGAAATTGTCTCTTTTGACCCCTTTTTTACCAGAGCCCAGGGCTACTGATTATTCCTTGCTCATCAATCACAGCCGGAATATATCCTGGTTTCTGTCTCGTGCTTCTATAGATTCTTTTGAATCCATTAGCAGATCCTCTGCTATTGCCATTGCAGCACGTCGCAGAGCCTGGCTTGAGGCTTCAGACGTGAGCAAATGGGCACAAACTATACTAGCTCATTCTCCTTGTACAGGGGAAGGTCTTTTTAATAAGGAGGCTTTACGTCAGGTTGCTCAATGCTCCCCTGACTCCTCTTCCACTAGAAACCATTCTAAGCCACCTCCTTCTTCAAATAGTAGGAAATGTCCTACCAAACCTTCTTTTCCTAAGAAAAGAAAGTTTCATTCCTCCCCTGCCCATCATTCGGCTGTACCTAAACAAGAGACGCCTCAGCCTAGTCTGATGTCCCCCAGTTCTGGCCAGTCTCAACATTCCCAGCAACCATAGGGGCCGGGAATTGTAACTTACATATTAAAAGATTATTCACTGTGCTTTTCTTTTTCAGTGTGCTGACCTGTCAAAAAAAAAAAAAAATTATTTTGTTCAGGTACTACACGCTTCTCCTCTTCTTACTCTCCAGAAGAGCAGTTGCAACTATCACCTGATAGTTTCTTTCCAAACTGAACATTTTCCTTCAGTTGACTTACCCCATGGGTACGTCACCCTCCAACTACTTGAGGGCTACCATACAGAACTACGTCTCTGGTCGTTCCCCAGACATTGAGAAGAGATATCCCTTCTCTTTTCTTGTCTGTTTTTTCTTCATTCAGCACAGGACAATCTCTCTGCTGTTTCTCTCAGCAGCTCTGCCTGCAGGAGTTATAGTAATGGTATTACTGGGACTTTCCAAGTTCCAGTCCCTTGTTAAAATTTTTTGTCTAGCCTCAATAGTGATTCCAAACTATCTTGGTTCCTCCTACTCGTTAGGCTTTCTCACATTACTCTACCCATCTCCTTTTCTAGGATATGGCAACATAACTGACTTTCAGTCACTTTCTCTCATAGCTCTCCTGCACAATGCTCTGTGCAGTTTTCAGAGAAGCTTTCTACTATGAGGGCTTTGCTATAGAGCATTGTCCTTGTCTCTGAAGTTCCTCTATTATTAGAGAGAAACTTATCAACCCTTCCTATACCTGTAAGGGTTCTCCACACCCCCTCTAGCCTGGGGTGTTAACATGAGATAGCAGTTCTTCTGCGTGAAAATCCAAGGCACCTACCATGTCAGTGTTCTGTAGAACTCCCTGCCTTGTTTCCTACAGATTCATATCTTTATCTGTTCTCACGCGAACATCACGGTCATCTCACTGGATTGCTTTCCTGCATCCCTCAACCCACAAAAATAGATTCTCTCTACATATCCCAAGTGGGCTCGCCCTCTTGTAGAACGCAGAATCTTTTTCTTTTATATTCCCCATGTACAGTTATGGGGCTGGGTGGTAGACATGTATCTCAATCTGTTGACTTGTATGTAGCATATATCTCTACATACTTATATCATTACTCTGGTGGCGCTAAACCATGCCCCACAAATTTCCATCTATATATTTAACATATTTCACCACCCATATCCTAATATACAAATCTGGACATATCCATATTTCTATATCTATATATTATATATGAATATATACATATCTATTCCAGCCACATATGTATGTGTTTGATGGAGGGCTTCTTAAGGGTTGGTCACTCTTATTCACTATCACCCTTACTGTCTATACTACATGATTTACCTCTTCGAGGTTTTAGACAGATTGTTGCCCTACGTCCCATACCAAATTATGATACACGACCTGTTCAGCACCAACAACCACTATGATGCTGACATCTTCCATTTTTTCTTTGTCCTTGAAGCATCCAGCTCCAATATTTTTCCTATCTCTTGCCAGCTAGCAAAAACAGTGTACATCTTTATCTCAGAGTACACCACTGTTTTCCATAGGAATAGGGGTTTTCCATTCCCCCTTTCCTGCCAGGACTGGGCTAGTTCTTCAACTCCGTCAGTCTTCTTCCTTTAGTCCTCAATGTTCATGATGCCTAAAGGACTTTTCAGCTTTTTCCATAAAGCTTTCCATTGAAGACCAGACGTCTACTCCTACCCAGTTGACACCTGGCTCATCTATTACCTACCTCCAAGTTTGGACCTTCCTCCTCACTACTGAGAGGTCACCTTGAAGATTCCGCCACTGCTTATCCAGTAGACTCCATCATGCTTTCTACTTCCTACAATACAGTAGGTAAGCTACATATTTTAAGTGTACATTAAATGTATTTTAATGCTACTCATCATATCCACCAAGGACTCCTGTAGTCTGTAGAACACCTAGTCCTTGGCTATGCTGTTTCTTTCCTCACAGCTCCTTTATTGTCAACTCCTACCCTCCATCCTACAGTGGATGCCGGGGATTCCTGGAGACAAAATGCACCCCTAACTGGGCACCTGCATTTTTATGGGATCTCCCCCTGGCATCTCCAGCTAGGGAGTCCCCGTATGTGAAGACTCATTCCTGCTTGTTCCTGGAGATAGCACAGTTACTTACCTGTAACAGGTGATCTCTGGGAACAGCAGGAATTAGTCTTCACAACCCTCCCACCTCCCCTAGGAGTTGCAGCTTTTTTTTTTTTTTCCCTTTCTCTCCTCGCCTTTGTCTCAGCTCTGAAACTCAACTGAAGAGAGGCTGTGGAGAAGGCGGGAAGTCACTGCGCAGGCGCGAGGGATGCTGCCAAAAGCTTTCTAATTGAAAGCTGGGCAGCATTCTCGTGCGGGCTCCGTCGGTACCGACGTACCCATATGTGAAGACTAATTCCTGCTGTTCCCAGAGATCACCTGTTACAGGTAAGTAACTGTGCTTTACAATAGCAATAACAATCACCCCTAGCAAATCTCCAATAAAGGACCATCAAAATACTCAAAAGAGCAGATTCATATAGCTTCAGACTCTCATTGCCTTCACCATCAGTCCAAATTTTTCAAATATCTTCTCTCACTGTGTTGCATTATTCAGTTCAAGTTCTGTGCCTATGAAAAAAGCAGAAGCATAACTTATCCCAGGCCTTGATACATTTTGTGCTGGTTTAGGAGCTAGGCCAAAATCTTAGGAGCCAGTGTTTGTGACCCCCTCATCATCCTCCCTCTAGTTCTCTCACTGTGGTCTCATGTTCTCAAGTCTCATGAGACCATCACCATGCGTCATCTTTAGATAACAGCTATAGCTTCAGATAGCAAGTGGGTGTGTGGTGCTATGATTGCCAGTCTTGTGTGGGATGTGGTGGTGGGTGCCTTTGTGTGGATAGGGTGCAGAGCTGGGGAGCTTCTGTGTTGTGTATATGTAGTGTGAAGCTGGTGGTATGTGTCTGTCCTACGGAGTTGGGATGCCTATGTGTGTATGGGTATGTGGTCTGGGTATGTGCATGCATGTGTGTGGCTATATCTCCAGGAACAAGCAGGAATAAGTCCTCACATATGGGTACGTCGGAACCGACGGAGCCTGTGCGGGAAAGCTCCCCAGCTTCCCTGAAAGGAAGCTTTTGGGGCCTCCCACTGCACATGCGCGCTGCCTTCCCGCCTTCCTGACCAGCTCTCCTCATTTTCTCTTTTTCCGCGGAGTCAGCAGGTCGTGTTCCTGTCACCGCTGAAGAAATTATTGTTTTAGTTTGTTTCTTTAGACCGCGTACCTGCCTTCCCCATACCGAAACCGGTACCGCCGGTCTCTCTTTTCTTTTCTTTAAAAAAAAAAAAAAAAAATCTCTTTTCTGCACAACTTGGTGACTTCGGTTAGGCCTCAGGCCTACACGAATTCTCCTCATGGAGAAACCAGCCCCTGGTTTTAAGAAGTGTACCAAGTGTAGTGCTGTTATTTCAGTCACAGACACCCATGAATGGTGTCTTAAGTGTTTGGGACCTGACCACTCCATTCCGGACTGCCCATCCTGCTCCCAGATGTCTAAACGTGGGTTGCAGAACCGGGCCAACAAATTCCATGTGCTGTTTGCTTCTGATAATCCAGCATCACAGTCATCCAGGTCTTCCTCTCCGGATGGATCTCAGGTAACCAAACCCTCTGTGGGCAGGTCCTCAAAGAGCAAATCTCCTTCAAAGCATCGAGAGGCTCTCTCTTTTGAGTCTGAGGATCCTGCCCCAGCCAAACAACCCCGGCGGGAAGCTCTGGCTTCCAAAGCACCATCTATGGGGTTACAGGTTGACATCGATGGCACGGCCTCGACTGATCACCTGTTGGACTGCTCTGGGGTACCGGCCCATACCGGTACCGACATCCAGGCAGCAGTGGCGTCTATGAGCAATACTGTTCAGACCATGCAGCAGGCCATGCTGGCTTTTATCAATGCTGCGACGCCCTCGGTATCGCGTTCAGCGATACCGGGTCCGGTTCCGGTATCGTCTCCCATGCCGGAACCGAGACCATCGACTTCCAAACGCAGATCTGTTCCGCATGCCGGATTCGGGATTTTACCCGATACCGATCCCATACCCGGTACGCCCGATGTCGATACCAATCGGTATGCGTATCGTGCGTTGGAAGCAGATAGAGAATACTCTGATTCCTCTGAGGATTTCAACTCCTCTGAGGACTCTGATGAGCTGTCTCTAGTTCTTCATGAAGACCCCTCTTCCCCAAAGAGGAGAATGTCTCCACCAGAGGATTTGTCCTTTCAAGAATTCATTATTGAATTAGCTAAAGGACTTTCTATTACCACATCCTCGGAAAAAGAACCTAGGTCAAAGAAATTGGATATTTTAGGATACCCCAAGGTTCCTAAAGAGGCAGTCACCCTGCCTATCCATGAAATCCTTCAAGAACACTTGATGGACTTATGGGAGGCTCCTCTAACGTTGTCTCCTTATTCTCGTAGGCTGGACACCATGTACCGGGTCCCTCCTTCTCCTGGTTTTCAAAAGACTCAGTTGCCTCACCATTCCATTGTGGTGAAGTCTGCACTGAAAAAGATTAAGAGTACCAAAAGGCACTCTTCTACCCCTCCAGGACGAAAATGTAAGACCCTAGACTCTTTTGGCAAGAAAATTTTCCAGGCTACTATGCTTATAGCCAGGATTAATTCTTACAGTCTGTATATGGGCATGTTTCTTAGAGAGCTTGCCCTAAAGATACGACCTTTTGCCTCCTTTATCCCTGAGGATAGAAAAGAGGAGTTCATTTCTCTGGTGAAACAGCTTCTAGATGTTTCTAAGTTCTCCAACAGAGCAGCTTTTGATTCCTTTGAGGGTGCCGGTAGAGCTTCGGGCATTGCTATTGCAGCCCGACGACTTGCTTGGCTCCAGGCCTCTGACCTAGAACCCTGGGTCCTGGATGGCTTACGGAATCTGCCCTGTACAGGTGAGAACTTATTTGGTAAGGACTGGCAAATTAAAGCCACCCAAATGGATGCAGAAAATGCTACCTTGGATAGACTTTCTAAGTCTACCTCTGCTCCTGCCAAGAAAAAGTCTTTCAAGAGGCCTTACTACAAGAAGGCCAGATTTTCCACAAATACTGGCCAACAATCTTCTCAGCCTCGCTTTGCTACTAAACGTCAGCAACCTAAACAGGCAAAGTCAAAGCCTGCAGTGTCTACCACTCCTCAGCAAGCTCAACCCCCTCAGGGGTTTTGACTTGCCCCTAGAGAACTTAACATTTCTGGCTCTAGAACAACCAGAGCCCCTCACCATTCCCGGAAGGTTAGCTCACTTTGCTCCCAGATGGGAGCAAATCACTTCAGAGCAATGGACCTCTCTATCATCAGAGAGGGCTACAAACTTCATTTTTCTAACCTTCCTCCATATACCATAGTGAGGCACTTCAATTCTCCCCCATTTCTCCTGGACCTGTTGGATCAGGAGGTCTCTTCTCTCCTTGCCCAAGGGGCCATAGAAGAGGTTCCTCTTCTTCAACAAGGGACAGGATTCTACTCCCCTTATTTTCTCATAACAAAGAAGACAGGGGGATTCAGACCTATCCTAGATCTGAGAGAATTGAACAAATTTCTGTACAAGGAGAAATTCAAAATGCTTTCTCTAGGCATTCTCCTTCCATACCTTCAGAGTCAGGATTGGCTTTGTTCTCTAGATCTCAAGGATGCGTACACACATATACTCATCCACCCATCCCACAGAAAATATCTAAGATTTCTGTTTCAGGGAAAACATTTCCAGTACAGAGTACTTCCCTTCGGTCTAGCCTCTGCTCCAAGAGTATTCACCAAATGCATGGCAGTTGTTGCCGCATTTCTAAGAGGTCTGGGAATTTTTGTATTCCCATATCTGGACGACTGGCTCATCCGAGCTCCATCTCAGTCAGAGGCCCAGATTTCCCTGGACTGCACAAGGCACCTTCTGCAGTATCTGGGACTGGTGGTAAACCTTCCCAAGTCTCAACTTACCCCTACTCAGTCTCTAGAATTCATAGGGGCCCAGTTGGACACCACCACTGCAAGGGCCTACCTGCCTCAAGTCCGGGGCCAACGTCTGCTGTGCTTGGCCTCCCAAGCTCAGTCCAGCAGTCACTTGACAGCCAGAGAAATGCTGCAACTTCTGGGCCACATGGCCTCCACGGTACACGTGGTGCCCTATGCTCATCTTCACATGAGAGCAGCTCAATGGACCTTGGCCACCCAATGGTCTCAAGCATCAGGAGCGCTCTCCGACCAAATACTCACCTCAAAGCGTCTGTTTTGGTCCCTCCAATGGTGGATGTCCACCAAGAATCTGTTGTTGGGGGCCCCCTTCCAACCTTTGTTGCCCCAAGCAACCCTCACAACAGATGCCTCCCAAACAGGGTGGGGAGCCCATCTACAATCCCTCTCCACTCAGGGTACTTGGTCTCCGCAGGAGACCACCCTTCACATCAACCTCCTGGAACTGCGAGCAATCTTCTTTGCCCTCAAAGTCTTCCATACCCTCCTTGTCAACCTGACCGTCCTAGTTCAGACAGACAATCAGGTGGCCATGTTCTACGTAAACAAACAAGGAGGGACAGGCTCTCTGTCGCTTTGCAGCGAAGCTCTCAGATTATGGGCCTTCGCCAGAGAGCATCAAATTCATCTTCTGGCAGTATATCTTCCAGGGGTTCAAAACTCTCGGGCAGACAGACTCAGTCGAGTTCTGCTCCCACACGAATGGTCCCTACATATGGACCAGATAGGCAAAATCTTTCAGGAATGGGGAACCCCGGACATAGACCTCTTTGCAAGTCCGTGGAATGCCAAACTTCCCCGGTTCTGTTCCAGGACTCCGTGTCAGGAAGCTCAGGCCAACGATGCCTTCCTCCTGCATTGGGGTCAGGAATTCCTATATGCCTTTCCACCCATTCCTTTGATTCCCAAGACTCTGTTCAAACTCCAGAGGGATCACGGATCCATGATCCTCATAGCTCCACGCTGGCCACGCCAAGTGTGGTTCCCTCTACTTCTGCATCTCTCCCAGGGACCCTCCCTGGACCTGGGAGCTGTGCCAGACCTTCTCTCTCAGGAGAAAGGGACTTTGTGGCACCCAAACCCCAAGTCCCTACACCTCAGAGCTTGGTTACTGAAGGCCTAAGCCTTCATGACTTCAATCTTTCTCAACCAGTGAAAGATATCCTGCATGCCTCTAGGAAACCCTCCACGAGGCGTTCCTATGCTTTCAAATGGAAACGCTTTTCCATTTGGTGTGCTCAACAGGGTCTTGACCCTCTAGCACTTCCTTTGAATTCTCTACTAGACTATCTCCTGCATCTTTCTAATGCAGGCCTTAAGACGAATTCAGTAAGAGTCCATTTGAGTGCTATTATTGCATCCTTAAAACCTATAAATGGACAACCTGTCTCCTCTCATCCGCTTGTTGCCAGGTAAGTGTAATTTCTATTTCCTTATCGTTCCTCCAGTTTAGTCCTCTACTTCTGGGATGTAACAGAGCAGTAATCATTGGGAGGGACCTATCAAGCCAACTCACCACACTGCCGACCCGGAACAGGCTTCCTTTACTGCCAAAACATTTAGGCAGTAGTGGTTACTGAGGAAATGAAGAGACGACCTGGAAGCTGCTCTACAAATCCCTCCTGGTGGAATGACACGGTGATTCACCCATGAAGTCGCTTGTGCCCTGGTAGCAAGAGTCAGAAAGCCCCCCGGAATCATACAACCTCGCCAGCAGAAAGCTGAGGCAACCACCGCCCTAACTCAGTGCGAAATGGCCGCCTTCGCTGCTGCTTCCCCTTTGTGGGGACCTCCAACCAGCACACAAAAACAAAGAAAGGAACATCGCACCCTGCATGTAATGTTTCCTATCGGTGTAAGCTACGAATAAAAACCTCCCCTTCCAGAAAAAACCGAGAACTGGAAGAGAAACCAATAGGCTCAGGAGAAAAATCAGAAAACCACCTTTTGGAAGGACGACAGGACTGCTCGCAAACACCACCCTCTATCCAGAAAGGGTGAAAACGGCTCATTAGATGACAACGCCTGAAACTCCGAAACTCGTCGCACCGAACAACGAGCTATCAAAGCCACTGTCTATAACAGCAAATCCTTTACCGACGCCTGGAGTAAAGAATCAAAGGACTCTTTAGCTAACGCCTCTAAGGCCCAATCAGGATCCCCCGCGGCACCCGAACTCTCCTTGAGTAGCGCAGTCGGATCCCAACTTAAGGAAACGCTACACATCGATCCGAACACCTAGCGCTATTCCCTTCACAGACTCCTACAGCCGGAAACAGTCGCCTGCTGGATCCTCTAAGGAACTGGCTGCTAGTTCCTTCAGACACTGTCCTGCAGAGAACTCAGACCAAGGATACAGACACCTTTGTCGCCCGGACTTGCCGCCGTGAACAGCAGCCTTCCAAAAGGCGCTAAGCATGGACCTAAGTAGCAGAAGCAGCCTGCCTCCTTGCTCTCAACAAGGCGGCGAAGACTACCGCAGAATAACTCTTCTACTTGGGCCCCGCCCATACAAAGGCCAAACCGTAGGCGGGCACAGGTCCACCTGAGACATTCGTCACGGACCTAGCCGCAGCAGAACGTCCGCTACCGACAACTTCTAGGAAAAGCCTGTCGAGTAGATGAATGAGAAAAGCCTAGTACGGCCGTCTCGCCCAACCGGGTGCTACCAAGAGCACCTTTCTCCGAAAGCCCCGATACGCCAACTAGTTGCCCTATGAGAGCCCACGGGGAAAGGACAAGACAGACTTAATGGGAGCTTACTGACCCTCGACTGGGACGAACCATCAGCTGCCCCATTCCTCCACCAGAGAGACCTCTGGGTGAACCCCAAGGAAGCCAATAATATTAGCTAGCGCTTGAATCAAGCCATAATGCACATTTGCCCCATAAAGCAAATCAGGCTGTAGTCGATTCAACTCCCTGATCTTGTCCTGTTCCAGGCGAGTAGACTGCCGTAACACTGCGACCAGCGGAAGCATGCTCTCGGCCTCCCCAGGCTCCAAAAATGGGAGCTTGTAAGGCCAGAGCAATGCCCCCAACGATCGCTTCAGTGAACCATCTACTTTCCCATCTTGCGATAAAGAAGATTGCTAGGGCTCTGTTCCATACAGGGAGTCCGCACACCCTGGAAGTGCAAGGTGTGCACCCAGCCACGTGGTACCCAGGCGTGCCCCTGCTTAGCCTCAAAATGTCAATCAAGAGCAGGCGAATTCAGGACAGCTGAATACTTTCTTTATTTTCCTTCCTTCTTTATTTAATTTATTTTTATTATTTATTTATTTATTTATTTATTTTACAAAGACACCTCTAAACCAAAAATGCCTTCAGCATATGCTTCCGTGCCAACAATATGAAGTAGAAAGAACTCCCAAACACAGGCATACTAATCCACGGCCGTCCTGCTAGAGTAACACCCCATTCCGTCTGACTGCACAAAGATGGACTTTATATTTTAAGTTCAACTAGCACCTGGTGATATGAAATACAGCTCTCATTCTGCAGTGGCAATTGAGTCAGCAATAAAGAAGCCGAGAAACTGCAGACAAGTTCCCATTATACCACCTGGTAAAGACTCCACTTTTAGACCACTGAAGCAAAAAAAAAAAGCATGCGAGCGTGCCTTGTGTCCTGCCAGCAGCTGATCGAATTGAAGGGATTCAGTGTATGCAGGGCATTGTCCAGAAAACTCAAGGCCCCTCCTCCAGGCTGACTCCACATTCACAGTCTAAACCGGCAGTCACCTTGGCTGATGCCGATCAGCGCAGAAGCCATCCTGTAAGCCCAGCATATGAAGTATGCCTACTAGAGTCTGAGCCGCTGCCATTGCTGCTAGAGAACTAGCCTAGCTGTTCTGGCCCCCCATTAAGGCATTCACTGAACACTAGCAGAGACTCTCCGTACTGGAGAACCTCTGATAAATGGAATGGGAGCATAGATAGCTCCAAAGGCCAGAGTTCTATTTCGCAATCCCTCTCCGCTGAGCTACCTTTTCCATATGTAAAATTAAACCCCATATAGCCAAAATTAAGACATTACAAATCTACCGTAAAATCTTATAATTTGGCAAAGTCAAACTAAACGGGAACATTTTCCATTAAGAAACCACACAACTATAAAATTCTTCCCATGACATAATGCTTATGGCAGAGCATTCCACATCTGTGGACTGGCCATGGCGCTCACCCAAGCACCTGTTACAACTGTCCAAGAGAGTTATCACCATAATTCCTTTTGACCTGAATAGGTTTACAGCGGAACATAGCGCTATATCACAGCAGCTAAGCCAAAATATTATCCTACCATATAAATAGACTTTAACGCTGTATAGGACCTTCTATGGATAGCGGAAGGAGATTCTGGTAAATCAACATAGCTATGCCCTTTTTTTTTTTTTTCAAGATAGGACTCCAAAAACCAAGTTTCCGCCAACTCCAATGAAATCAAAGCAGATTCGCTAAAATTACCCAAACTGCTACTATAGCTTTGCAAGAAGCTACCAGCCCCCGCTGCACCCAGTGGTCCTTCCCCCCCTTATCCTGGGAGATTCTGCATTGCAGGAGGCGTTGCCCACCCCCTGCCAGCCTACTGCATCTGCCAGGGAGCTGAAGAGCAAAATAGAAAGTACCCCTGGAAGCAAACAATGTCCCATCCTTGGGATCCAGGCGCAAAAGGTAAAAATCAAAAGTAAAATCAACAGTGTTAGCTAAAAATGAACAAGGCTATCTCTCACTAAAGCGAGTTTCTTTTTCTTTTTGAAATCCCACCGAAGTCCATGGGACCCAAGCTTTCGAACACAGCCCCTGACGCTGTGCATTAACCGCAACCAGAGAAATGAAATGACACCCTGCTCTAGTAATAGATGAGAATTTCTTGGGAAGGGCCTGCTAAGTGTTGCTATGAAACCCACAAGCACCTCACCAGGCCTCCCTGCAGTCAGAGAAATAGCAGTGGGTTACACTTGCAAATGGAGGTCTGAGAGGTTGTTGCCTGTGTGAACCTGATGAGTAATATGATATTGTATGGTACCACTCACCCCCCAGGGATGGGGGCATTGAATACTTTATGTGATTCATGAGCAGCGCTGTCATTCGGTGGCCTTTAGGGCAGCAGAGCCCGACCAATGATACAGAAATTAAGAGCTTTAAATCTTGGTCATATAAACTGGATTCTCAGACCTTACGTCACATCACCGAGGCTCTGTGGTGATTTCTTTCCTGATCTGCAGATAATGGCTGCCTGCAGAGTCATAGAAAGGCACTATTGAGTGTACCAGCTGCCCTCTGGTGGCCATAGACCGTAGCACAGGCACTTCCCGGTTGGCAGTTTAACTGCCAGTCTATTTTTGTACATTCTAAGGTTTGCTAAACCTGTCCCTGTGAATTTTGGGCAACTTTCACTATAGACTACATAAAGGCACACTTCTAGGCTTTCCCTCCTGCAAACTACAAGTTAGGGCTCTGCCCTTGAAACTAAAAGCTGGCAATTTGCCTAATATCCTGGGCCTGAACAGATGCTCCTCAGAGACATGATTAGGAGGGAAAGAACATGTGGTATCAGGGATCAATGCCAAAACTGCTGTCCTTTTTTTAAGTTTATTCTTATTTATTCTATAAAGAGGATTGACAACAGTCCCCCTTAATGCTGAGGAAACCCCTGGCCTCAAAAATAAAACTACAAGCAAAAGAAAGAAACAAATACTAGGCCCAAAAATTTAGCTATTCTGCTTGTTGTTTTCCTCACGCAGGCAACTTTCGCGATGCGGTCCAAATACCTAGAGAGGAAATGGCCGCCCCTTCGCCAATGAATTTTGGCGCCAACAGCCGCCGCTGCAAAATGAGGGCCTCAGCAGACCAACAGAGCCCGAAGGCCTTACCTGCAGGGCCAAAAGCCACACAGCCTGCTCCTACCTCCTTGAATTCCTCCGATCCTCAAGCTGCGCTGATGTGCCTGGTAGCCGCAGCGAGGATCGCTCAGCCGGTTGCACAGAGTAAAATTAAAATCCCGCAGCAACGGAGAGGCTCCGTCTCACACAGCTTCAGTGTGGCTGTACGGGTCCCGGAGCTCTCTCCCGTACAGTCAAGGGAGAGAGATCCGCACCGGCAAATGCCTGCAGCAAGTGAAAATCACTGACAAGGAGGGAAGGCGAGAACTGCTACTAATTTAAAGAACCAGGCTCAAATTTAAAATTACTGTAAATAAGGAAATTTGCTCCTAACTAAAGGGAACTAATCCCCGATTGTCAATTAACCAAAGGTAACTGAATTAAAAGTAAAATTAAAAGTAAATGAAAGGTAAAAATCAAAAGTAAAATCAGAATTTGTCACACTAAATGCTCCTATCTGTTCCCCCCCAAGTGAGCCCAGAAGCTAGGCTCACTATGTCCTCCTGCTGCAAGGAGACTGGACACACACTGGGGGCTGATGGGAGATACCAGCAGGCTATATCCAGTGATGTCACGACTTTGACATGCCCAGTCTCCTAGCTGCAGGAAGAGGTGCACAACCCAGAAGTAGAGGACTAAACTGGAGGAACGATAAGGAACCTCTGGTCTATCAACGCTGCCGATGCCTGGGTATCGGTACCGGAGAAAGCAGCCGGTACCCCAGAGCATGGCACCAGTAGTTCTGCCGAGGTTGAGGTCTCGAGAACATCCTGGAGCCCCGATAATGCTTTGGAAGCCGAAGCCTCCCGCCGGGGCAATTTTGCCGGTACAGAACCCTCAAGGGCAACGCCAGAGGCATCTTGATGCTTGGAAGGAGATCTACCCTTTGAGGACCGGCCAGACTTATGTTTAGTTACCTGAGATCCATGGGAGGAAGACGAAGCCCTGGACGACATTGATGCCACAGAGGCTGCATCAGAGGGAAACAGGGTGCTGAGCTTAGCAGCTCAGTTTTGTCGACCCCTCTTGGACATCACGGCACAGGCCATACACTCCGAGATGGAGTGGTCAGGACCTAAACATTTAAGACACCACTCATGGGTGTCAGTGACGGAGATGGTACCGCCACACTTGGTGCACTTCTTAAAACCCGAAGCGGGTTTTTCCATGGTAAAGGAAGTTTTGGGGCTAATGGCCCAAAATGGCGAGTGCACCTGAGGAAGAAAATTTTGGAAAAAAATACTTTTTTTTTTTTTTTTGACAGAAAGAACGAACGAACCGGCGGTACCAGTATAGCGTCGAGGGAAGGCAGACGCGACCACAAAAAAGAAGGCGAATAGGGAAAAGTTTTCTGCGGTGACAGGAACGACGACCTGCTGGCTCCGTGGAAAACAAAGAACTGGAGAGAGGCAGTTGGGAAAGGTGTGAAGGCAGCACGCAGGCGCTGTGGGATGCTCCCAAAAGCTTTCTAATTGGACTACATTCCTGCTTGTTCCTGGAGATCTTTAGGCAGCTCCTTATAAAATTACCCTGCTCCCCCCCCCCCCACCTCCCACGTTTCCCAGTGCCATAAGGTCTCCCCTGCAATCCACTGGTGATCTAACAACCTTTCCTATCAGACATGGCGTTCCTTTCTTTCTCTCTCTATTTGTTTTTATTGTAACCGCCCTGCTTCAAATGTGAAGGGTGGTATATCAAACTCAATAAACAAACAGATATTAATTTGTCTCATCTGTGAATCTGATCACCTCACTCAGTGTTTCCTTTTCCAGCTGATTTATAAATATGTTAGATAGTAGAATACCCCAAGAATCTTTACTGGGATTGGCGCTATTTACCTTTTTGCATCGAGAAAACTGACCATTTAATCCTGTAGTCTATTTTTTATTTATTTATTTTATTTATATTCTCTTATATACCGCGCTATTCTGCATCAGTGCGGTTTACATTGAACAAACTGAAATTACATTGAACAGGGTATTATAACTTGGAGATAACTATTTTACAGGGAACATGGGCTATGGAGGGTTAAAGTGGCTTGCCCAAGACCACAAGGAGCACCTGTGGGACTAGAAACCCCAGTCCTTCCGGCCCAAAGTTGCTGTCCTCTAGTGGGATTTGAACCCCCGACCTTCCGGCCTGAAGTACCTTGCCCCAACCACTAGGCTACTCCTCCACTCAACATTTTAACCAGTTTCCAATTCACAATAAGGCATTGCCTCCTAAACTATGACCTTTTTAATTTCCACTAGAGTCTTTCATGAGAGCTTTGTCAAATACCTTCTGGAAATCCAGATACACTAGGTCAAATTGGCATCAAATTGACCATATTCCAATCAGTTGCTGATTTCAATAATAAATTACAGATTGCTGCTAGCAGGTCAGTAATTTCATTTTCAAATTTTTTCAAAATGCTAGGATACATTCTGTCTAGTCCAGGTGATTTGCTACTCTTTAGTTCCTCGATGTGCTGTTTCATCTTTCAGGTTCACGGTGATTTTTTTTAGTTCCTCAATCATCTACCATCAAAGATGGTTTCTGATGTAGCTATTTTTCCAACATCTTCCTTAGTAAAAATTATTACTATTAAAGATTTAGTAAAACTCCCTTCCCAGTGCCAGTTCCGTCTGCGATCGCTGCCTTTGCAATCATCACGTTGTGTTTCAAGCACCAGGCGCCAAGTCTGATTTTTTTTTCCTTTTAGTTGCCATGGTCACCTGGTGCTTGAGGTTTGTCGAGCCCTGACTTATCTTATTTATTGCTTCCTATTATTCTACATTTATATCGGCACAATGTGAATCCTTTTCCATGATTTTCACTTGCCTACTATTGAGTTTCTAATAGTGCTTAATTTCTTTCCCCATTGTCTCTTGATCTCTAATTTTGATTTGTGGATACTTTTTATTTGGTCTTTTATTGATCAGTGGCTTATGGATTTGTCTCTCATCTCCTGTCTTGCTTTCCAGGAGGAGTCCACACACATATATAAATAGCTTTGTGTGATCTACAAGTGTAGCAAACAGGGTTGGTTGCATGAAAATCTCAATCATCCAACTCACACACCACCCATTCACACAAAAAGCGTCATAAACGTCATAAGCATCACAGCAATAGGATGAACGTTGCAAAGGCAATCATTGATATCCTGAAAAAGAGAAGAGTATAAATGTAAGAAGCGGTAAACTGAACCCGCTAATAGCATTAGTAAACACTTATCTTCAAGAATGCTATGCATCACTCCATTCTTGCAATGAAATCCAACGCCCAACCGATATGCTGCAAAAATCACCAACAGACAGCACTGCGCAGAGAACTTCCAAAACAATTTCAATTAAATTCAAATAGCCTTCACTTGTTTTGGAAGTTCTCTGCGCAGTGCTGTCTGTTGGTGATTTTTGCAGCATATCGGCAGGGGCTTTAAATTTTCAGCGCGCCGGCAGGCGCTCATCTCACAGACTCCCCCGGCACCATCATCAGCTCTCCTCTTCGGAGGATCGAGCCTCCTGAACCGGAGGAGCTGCGGCCATCTAACCCTGCCCAGGCGGGGCCGCCACGTGCAGCAGGGGCTTTTAATTTTCAGCGCGCCGGCAGGCGCTCGATCTCACAGACTCCCCCGGCACCATCATCAGCTCTCCTCTTCGGAGGATCGAGCCTCCTGCACCGGAGGAGCTGCGGCCATCTAACCCTGCCCAGTCTGGGCAGCCACGTGCAGCAGGGGCTTTAAATTTTCAGCGCGCCGGCAGGCGCTCATCTCACAGACTCCCCCGGCACCATCATCAGCTCTCCTCTTCGGAGGATCGAGCCTCCTGCACCGGAGGAGCTGCGGCCATCTAACCCTGCCCAGTCGGGGCAGCCACGTGCAGCAGGGGCTTTAAATTTTCAGCGCGCCGGCAGGCGCTCATCTCACAGACTCCCCCGGCACCATCATCAGCTCTCCTCTTCGGAGGATCGAGCCTCCTGCACCGGAGGAGCTGCGGCCATCTAACCCTGCCCAGTCGGGGCAGCCACGTGCAGCAGGGGCTTTAAATTTTCAGCGCGCCGGCAGGCGCTCATCTCACAGACTCCCCCGGCACCTTCAGCAGCTATCCTCTTCGGAGGAGCTAGCCTCCTGCACCGGAGGAGCTGGCGGCCATCTAACCCTGCCCAGTCGGGTCAGCCACGTGCAGCAGGTGATTTAATTTTTCATCGCGACCGCAGTCGCTGATCTCACAGACTCCCCCGGCACCATCATCAGCTCTCCTCTTCGGAGGATCGAGCCTCCTGCACCGGAGGAGCTGCGGCCATCTAACCCTGCCCAGGCGGGGCAGCCACGTGCAGCAGGGGCTTTAAATTTTCAGCGCGCCGGCAGGCGCTCATCTCACAGACTCCCCCGGCACCATCATCAGCTCTCCTCTTCGTAGGATCGAGCCTCCTGCACCGGAGGAGCTGCGGCCATCTAACCCTGCCCAGTCGGGGCAGCCACTGCAGCAGGGGCTTTAAATTTTCAGCGCGCCGGCAGGCGCTCATCTCACAGACTCCCCCGGCACCATCATCAGCTCTCCTCTTCGGAGGATCGAGCCTCCTGCACCGGAGGAAGCTGTCGGCCATCTAACCCTGCCCAGTCGGGGCAGCCACGTACAGCAGGGGCTTAAAATTATCAGCGCGCCGGCAGGGCGCTCATCTCACAGACTCCCCCGGCACATCATCAGCTCTCCTCTTCGGAGGATCGAGCCTCCTGCACCGGAGGAGCTGCGGCCATCTAACCCTGCCCAGTCGGGGCAGCCACGTGCAGCAGGGGCTTTAAATTTTCAGCGCGCCGGCAGGCGCTCAACACACAGACTCCCCCGGCACCATCATCAGCTCACCTCTTCGGTGGATCGCGCCTCCTGCACCGGAGGAGCTGCGGCCATCTAACCCTGCCCAGTCGGGGCAGCCACGTGCAGCAGGGGCTTTAAATTTTCAGCGCGCCGGCAGGCGTGCCCGCGCCTGGCGGGCCCGCGCCTGAGGGCCTCGCCAGAGGGCCCTTTGGCGTGGCCCTTAGGCAGTGGCACCTCAGCAATTCTACAAATAAAGGCAGAACTCTCACCCAGAACAGAGCCAGCCGTCCGTATCAGAAAAAGACGAAACCAAGCACCAGCAACTATTCAACGCGCGCGCGCAAAGACCTGAACCCATAGAGCTGCCCAGATGATGCTTTCCGTGCAAGTATACCCCCGCAACAGCACTGCTACATTGTCATTACACTACTGCCTGTAGCTTTAATAACCCACCTTTGTCTTGCTACCAGTACCTATATTGCAATTATATTTTGTCAATAGCCTAACTGATACTTATTTTCTACACTGTTGCTGTTATACTTTCGTCAGCTGCTTTAATACTATGGTCAGTAGCCTGCTTTATAGCTAACTACTAGTTTGTTACCAACAGCGCTTTCCAGTGTTATTTTATTATCGCCACTTGCCAGACTGCTACTTAAGTACTATACTGTTACCAGTAACTTTTTACTAAGGGCATTAAATACAATTACATTTGCAACTTGTTTCTGTTCTATCTAGCTTTATCTGTTTTAACAATCACACCATGATTTCACCCATAGCATTAACTTCACTACATCTCCTTGCAGCTTACTGCATAATTTTCACCCTCCTTCACCACTCTCAAGCCCTCACCTAGAACTCTATCCCTGTTCTACATAATGCATGGAAGAGACATCACACACCTCCAAACATACAACCTCAAAGACATGGGCAACCACTACACTCCCACCTTCTCTACATATCCATCCAACAGTCCCTCCCACCCAAATCTGAGTCCCCCCCCCATAACCTGAAGTGGCGCACTCATTAACGCCCGCTCCATCCGCAAGAAATGGCCTGCCATTACCGCCATGCTAGCAGACCACGATCTCGACATCCTATGCATCACAGAGACGTGGATGTCTACCTCAGACTCTGTCCTCCTCCACCAACATGTCCCTCCCTATTTTGCCATACACTCCTGTCATAGGACAGACCGAACTGGAGGTGGAGTAATCATCCTCTCTAAGGAAAGCCTACAATTCCAGCCTATCTCCTCTAACAGTTCCACTCACCTTGATTATTTATCCATAGCAAATAAGACCACACCATCAACCTGATATATAGAGCACCCTCCCCAATAGCTGATGACCTTTCAGTGTTTGTTTATCTTGCATGCAACCCCATCAATCCCAGTTCAGCAAACTGGGTGTTAGGAGACTTTAACCTCCCTGTACTGCAAGACACACAAGCTAATGCCTTCCTTGATGCCCTCAAAGCATTAGGATACACCCAACTAGTGAACTCCCCCACTCATATTAAGGGAAACACCCTCGACTTGGTATTTGCACCTCAAATAGACAACTCTCCCTTTCACAAATTCAATCTCTCACTGAGCCCAGTACCATGGTTGACCACAGTCTTGTGAGATTCTCACTGCCTTCCCTTCGCGGATCTAACTACCTCCCCACCACAATTGACAATACCATCACTACTCGGAAACGTTATCTCCCATTCAATGAGCAGGAGATCATTGGGAGAATACACCCTCTCCTGGAAACACCTGAACTCAACCTTGACGACATGTTAACATTATGGAACAAGTCCCTCAACGCAGTAATAGACGCCCCAACTACCAAGAAAAACCTCAGAGATAAGAAAAAAGCACCTTGGTATTCACCTGAACTAACAGCATCCCTCCGGCGGTTACGTCAACTCGAAAAACGATGGCGCAGATCAAGGACAACCGAGAGCCATGAAGCCTATAACACCCACCTTGACGACCATAGAACAGCAGTATCATCAAGAATGAAACAATACCATTCAGACGTCCTACTGAGAGCCATAAACAAACCACGTGAGCTATTCAATCTGGTCAAAAATCTGGCTAAGGAGCCCACCTCCAACCAAACAAATCTACCTGACGCTCAGGAATATGCGGACTACCTTCGCTCAAAGACAAGCCAACACATTGCTCCTGCAAATCACCACCCTCTGAAACATACAAGCCCGCTACCTCCCGACTCCCTCCCTCTAAATGAGACAGCAGATAACCACCACATTCTTAACTCCTTCTCCCCCCCAACAGCAAGGGAGATCCAAGATACCATCACATGCATTAATACCACCACGCTTCCGAGCGAGCACCCATGCCCGGCACAATGGGTAAACGTGCTAAACTCAGACCTCATTCCTTTCCTCGCCAAACTAATAGGATCATCCTTCACTTCGGGGATTTTCCCACAGAACCTGAAGCAAACTTCAATAAGACCTCTACTGAAGAACAAAAAGCTCGACCCCACAAAGATGGACTCTTACAGGCCCATATCGAGCATCCCGCTTCTAGCTAAAATCATCGAAAAAAACAGTCCAACAGCAACTAACCCATCACATTGAAAACAACGCGCCTCTTGATTACTGCCAGCATGGATTCAGAGAGTCCCATGGAGTCGATACCCTTCTGACTACATTATTCAACTCCCTTACCATTGGGCTCGATAACATCAGGAAGGGTTTTGCCCTTATCTTTCTGGACATCGCAGCCGCCTTTGACTCGGTGGACCACAAGATACTCCTATCACGCCTCACTGAGAAGGGTCTTCGTGGCAACGCTCTAGCTTGGTGCGCCTCATATCTGAATAACAGATGGCAACATGTCCGCTCCGGATCCTCTTTATCGGACCCTTTCCCACTAGAAAAAGGCGTTCCCCAGGGCTCATCCCTCTCAGCACTTTTATTCAATCTATATGCAGGCCCATCTGCAATCTTAATCCGTCCTTTAACATCAACTGCCTAGTATATGCTGATGATGTCCTAATGTTCACCCCGATAGACACAGATCACCCAAATCTCGACCAGCTCTCCTCCTTGCTTCAATGCCGTCACAGATTGGATACACAACCAAATGCTCAGAATAAATCTGAAAAAGACAGAAGTTCTATTCATCGGAAGAAACCAGTCATTCACTCCCCCATCTTCAATCAAAGTGAACAACGCAGAACTCCTCTCCTAGACAACGATCAAATACTTAGGCGTAACACTGGACCAGCACCTGGACATGCATGCTCATATAGACAATACAATCAGAACAATATACCACAAATTACGGACACTACGCCTCATAAAGAACACCCTTGAACCAAACGACTTCAGAACAGTCTTCCAGGCCATAATCATGCCCCACTTCGATTACGCCAACCCCATCCTACTTGGACTCCCAAAGAGCTCGATAAACCCCTTACAGCTTGCGATGAATACCGCAGCAAGAACCCTCTATGGCGCATCTCGCAGAGAACATATCACCCCTATCCTGAAGAGCTTACACTGGCTCCCCGTCCAGTACAGGATCACATTTAAGATCCTCACTTTGACCTTCAAAGCATTCAACTGTATCACCGCAAATATATTGTCAGATATGATCCAACTTACTCCAAACAACAGATTAAGAAGAACCACATCCTGCAATACCATCCTCCTTCCAAAAGCCATCACAAAATGCAACAAATCCACTAGAAAGCGTGCCTTTGCCTTATTCGCCCCTTCTTGCTGGAACTCCCTCCCAACAGAAATCCGCAGCATAAATAACCTCCCCCAGTTCAGAAAGCCCTCAAACTGCAATTATTTATACAACACTTTGGTAACTCCGACAGCATCACCTAGACAGTACCACATGATCTTATAGTCTAACAAGCCAACGCTGTCTAACCAATTTCCGATGAAAACTCGTCACCTCCCCCATCTATCCCCCTTAGGGCCTGTATCATAAACTTAGATGTGATGCAATCCCTGTGTATATAATGTATAAAGTTCACCTGTTACCCTTGCTTAAATCTCCCTTTGTTTGCTAGTATAAATTTCACCTGTTATCCATGTTTAAACTCCCTGTTCTATGTAAGTTCAATGTATGGCTGTTCCTCATTGTACAAACTTGTTTATTGTAAACCGTGCTGATGCTGAATAGTGCGGTATAGAAAAAACTTAAATAAATAAATAAATAAAATAAAAATAAATTGCAAGAATGGAGTGATGCTTATGACGTTTATGACGCTTTTTGTGTGAATGGGTGGTGTGTGAGTTGGATGATTGAGATTATTTGTGGATGTGGTTTAGAGTATTTATTTCCCAGAAGTATACGCTGAGGTTATAGAGTTGGTGATTGTGTTTATAGTAAGGATTTAAAGAATGGCTATTTGACCTGTGATGTGAGCGTCAGCTGTTCCCTATAGTGATTCATCACTAAATGTAGGGCTCTAGCCATCTTGAGGTCAATTGGTGCCAATGTGATGTGTTAATTTGTTATTGAAATTATTAAATTATTTGGGAGGTAAAACAGAATACCATAATGCAGGCCTTGACTAAAATTTAAGAACCAGCAGGTAAGACCTTTTTGCCTCTGCCTCCTTCCCACTGTAGTCTTCACTAGAGTTTGGGCGGGGGAGGGAAGAAAGGGCATTCCTAAGATCTGCCATAGCTCATTAGAATCTGATTTACTAAGCTCTCTCACCAAAGACATGGAATGCGAAAACAAACTTAGTAAATCAGGCCTTAATGTGCCACTGCACAGTGCTGGCAGCAACCACTAGATCTCCTGCTGTCCCCATCAAAATGTCCTGTCAGTAGTGTGTGATCAAACCTTGATAGCTGTACTTTGAAGCCTTTGCCTCTTAGCTTCACCTGTCAGCACAGCCCAGGTCTCAGCTTGTCTGGGAGGCTTGCGAAGAGAGAGAGAGACAGGCACCATTTTCATCTCTGTAATTACCCAGCAGATCCCCAGCAGTCTCAACCCCTTCAGCTAGTCTGCCACCTCCCGCCCCCTCCTCCACTCCCAACCTTCCTCCATCATTACAGAGCTTCTATGAGCTCCCAGCCCATCCCCTCTGCCCTCCCCTTAGCTGTTTTTTTTTCTGCTAATTCTGCCTGGCTGCTCCATTGCAGACATGTGCTTACCTTCCAACTGTACTGTGCTGCTGCTGAGCTCTTCATGAATTTGAGCTGCATGGTGCAGGAAGATCTTTTTGATCTCTCTTGCTCCGTCTCAGAAATTGCAAGATTTGAAACTGCAAGATCAAGATGCTCTTGCTGCACCACACAGCTCAAATTCTCTGAGGGACTGATTTTTCAGAGGTTATCTGTATAAAGGCACTGGGGAAGAGATTCAGTGACACTGTCTGGATAGTGCTGCTAGACATCACCAGAGACCACCTTTGCACTATCCGGCTAGTGCCAGGATAGTCTTCAGACAGAGCAAGAGTAGTGCTGGGCATTATCTGGATACTGGCACTGAATATTCAAATGATATTTGACACTGCAGCAGGTCGCCGTGCTATTCAAATCTAGTTTTCTGCATATTGCCCCTGGGAGCTCATTGGTGCGGTACAGTTGAAGAAAATCTGTTTAGGTGGCAGATGCAGCCAGGACCGTTGGAGGGCACAAACTCCTGGATGATATTGTCAAATTTCTAGGTGCCATGGTGAGCTGGTGACTTAGATTTGTTGTGTCTTGCCATAATGCATCTGTGTCCATTCATAGTGTGATGATGGCTTATTTCAAAAATTAAAAAATAGCAGAACTAGAAAAAGTTCAGAGGAGATCAACAAAAACAACAAATGAGATAGAACAGAGGTTTGGTGCTGTTGAGCTTGGATAAGACTATGATAGAGGTCTATAAAATCAAGAGTGGGGTGGAATGGGTAAAAAGGGAATAGTGATTATCTTTTGAAATGGTACCAAGACGTGGACATTGTTTAAAGCTAATAGGCAGCATTTTTAAAATGGATTATTGGAAGCTGTGGTGAAAAAAACATTTAACATAGATGAGCTTAGAAGGGGTTTAGATGAATTACTGGAGGAAAAGTCCATAAACCATTATTAGCCAGGTAGACTTGAGATAGCCACTGCTTATTCCTGAATGGACATCACTTTTGGGATCCTGCTGGGCAGTTGTGGCCTGGAATGGTTACTACTGGAAATAGGATGCCTGGCTTGATGTATCTTTCATCTAACTCAGTAAGGCATTTCTTATACTGTACTTAGGACTTCTGATTTTTGGATATTTCTCTGGGAACAAGCAGGAAGTCAGCCCTCACATATGGGTGACGTCAGCACCGATGGAGCCCTCGCGGAAGCATCCCCCCAGCTTTCAAAGAAAGTTTTTGGGAGATGTCACCACGCATGCATGGTCCCCTTCCCACCCAAGGGTGCCATCTTGCTCAGTCTCCTTTTTTTTCACAAAGCCCTTCAGACGTTTGTCTGGCTTGTCCCTGGAAAAGTTTATTTTTTTCTCTGAGTTTCATACTATCCTCCGGTATCGCACAGGTACTCTTCCCACCACCTGACCTCACTGCCTCGGCATTGAGTTCAGGTCTATTTTTGTAGTTTTTCGTTTCCTTAATTTTCTGCCATCTTTGTGCCTTTTTTCCCAACTGGCAGCCTGGCGAGTCTTCGACCTCGCAGGGGTACTTTTTTTTCCCCTATGGCTACCCTTGGCTTTAAGAAGTGTGATCGGTGCTCAAAAATCATCTCTTTGACTGACACACATGACTGCTTTTTCCGCTGCCTCAGGCCAGATCACGCCTGGCAGCCTGCAGTCTTTGCAAGAGGATGTCCAGTAAGGCCCTCCGGTGCTGCCAGCAGCAGCACGATAGGTTTTTTGCCTAGTCCCCAGTGCCTCCGAAGGCCAGGGCCTCATCTGAAGCCTCGACACCTCGGGCGGACCCTTCCAAGCCCGAGCCCCGCCGTGAGCCTTCAGAAAGGGGTCTCCCTCGAGGGAACCCAGAAAGAAGAAACACTCGAAGGCGGTGTCCTTGGATGGATCCGACCTGCCGGGTGCCCCCAGGGCCAGGTCTCGCAGTCCGAGACGCTCATCCGAGGCATCGGAGAAGGAGTGGCCTGCAAAAGTCCACCGGAAGGATTCGACCTCGGACCGGCCTCGGTCCCCAGACACATCCTCGTCGAGGATTCCCCTTTGAAGACATCAACAGAAGAGCCTTGCTCAAGCTCAGATGTTGAATGCGTCCATTTTAATCAATATGGTTCTAAAATCAAAACCTTTGACACTTATCTTGACATGCAAATCCAATGAAAATCACCCCCAAATCACGATGTACATGTTTGGAGTCCTCTGACAACTCTGTATCAAGCACAATAGGGAATTGAAATCAAGTTTCTCCAGGATTCAATATAACTGTCACAAAACGCCAAACAAAAGGTGTGCCTTTGAGGGTCTGCAAGCTCATCCATTGGCTATACACAAGTATTAATATACCTTAGAACCACCAATGGGCAAAGAGGGAATTCCCATGTCATAGGGGAAGCCCTCGTCCCATTGGTCAAACTCGGAATAAACTCGGCCAATCGATCTCTCTATTCAAACCATAGGGGAGTAATGTATTCAGCCGGTAAATCCCACGTTGTTACAGCCATTGAAGTTTAAAGGCCCTATCACCCCTGTGAGGGTCATATGGGACGTGATCGATGATCCTCCATTTTAAATCCTCAAAATTGTGAGCCAATTTCAAACAGTGTTCAACCACTGGAGCAGATCGTGTCCGACATCGTAGACGAGAAGCATGTTCAATCAATCTAGTCTTCATGGCACAAATCGTGTGGCCAATGTATAATAGATTGCATGGGCAGCATAATAAATTCACAACAAATTCAGATGTACAGGTAGTCTTCCATTGGAAACTGTACCGATGACCAGTTTGTGGGTCTTCCCAAGAGCTGCCCGACAATACTATGGAAAAAAATCGACATTGTCCGCATGCTGTATGTTCCAATTCGCCCTCTAGCGGACGCAAAGATCGATCTATGGGGAGTGCTGATTTCACCAAAATGTCCCGCAAGTTCAGACTCCTAGAATATGCAATAATAAAAGATTTAGCAAAGTAGTAATGAAGGTCTAAAACTTACTAATGTTTTTTCAACAAATTGACAATCCTGAAAGAATTTTGTATGAATGGGAGGACTCCCAACACTATATCCTGATCATGTTGTGAATTCAGGGAAGTCTGTCCAAACAGCAACCATTCATGATGAGCACACCATGCTCTCTTATTTTATTTATTTATTTATTTGTTACAGTTTTCTATACCGCCCCTTCCAGAGATCAGGGGCTGTTTATAAATAACTTAACATGTTACATGGAACAGTTTTGGAACTTTTACATTATAACATTTGAACTTTTATGTTAAAACTATTTACATTATATTTTTGAACAGTTTGGAGTCTTAACATGTTCAAACTGTATACAGTCAGGTTGTGGCATGGGATGCCTGGTTATTAGTAGGGTGGGGTTCAGCTCTGGGAGAAGTTAGGTGGAAGTCTGTCAGGACTATGTGTGAGGATAGTTGCCTGTGAGTTTGAGTGGTGTTGAGTCGTGTTCTGTGTTCAGCTTTAAAAGTTCGCGCCGGCAGGCGCACGTTCTTTTACCACCCGCCTCCTTCATCAGCTCTCCCCAGCCGGGGGATCGAGCCTCCAGAGGCGAGGGAAGCCCAAGAAGCCATCTCTGGCCAATTGAAGCAGCTCAGCCAGCTTTAAAAGTTCGCGCCGGCAGGCGCACGTTCTTTTACCACCCGCCTCCTTCATCAGCTCTCCCCAGCCGGGGGATCGAGCCTCCAGAGGCGAGGGAAGCCCAAGAAGCCATCTCTGGCCAATTGAAGCAGCTCAGCCAGCTTTAAAAGTTCGCGCCGGCAGGCGCAAGTTCTTTTACCACCCGCCTCCTTCATCAGCTCTCCCCAGCCGGGGGATCGAGCCTCCAGAGGCGAGGGAAGCCCAAGAAGCCATCTCTGGCCAATTGAAGCAGCTCAGCCAGCTTTAAAAGTTCGCGCCGGCAGGCGCAAGTTCTTTTACCACCCGCCTCCTTCATCAGCTCTCCCCAGCCGGGGGATCGAGCCTCCAGAGGCGAGGGAAGACCAAGAAGCCATCTCTAGCCAAGCGCCCACACTCCGGCCCAATCCAGGCTGTGGGAGGTCTCAGCACCAAGAATAAAGCACAGCTGCAGGCAAGAGGGCCCTTTGGCGTGGCCCTTAGGCGGTGGCACGACAGGCGAAAGCCCAACAACTACAGCCACGCTACCACAGACGGAGACGGCAATAGCTTCTCCTTCAAAAGAAGCACGCCTGCAACATCAGCCCTCTTCGGCGCCAAGCTTCTCTCAGGAGGGAGCCTGATCCAGCGATTGCATACCAAGACCTCCCAGCAACGCTAAGACCCTGCCCTACAAAGCACTGCTGAGCTCCTTCAGGATTGAGCTCGCAGGGAACCACCGCTTGGACACCCCTGTCAACGTGCTGCAAGTATACGCAACAATACAGTTTCTCTGAACAGTCTTAATTTGAATAGATAAAGCTTGCCGGAACATAGTAAACATTTTACATAATTGTGCCACCTCAGTAATTGAATAATATCTATATCTAACAATTCTAAATCTTAATCTACATAAATGTACTATTTATTATACTGCTTAAATTGTTCATAGTAGTCAGCATTAATTATATTAGAACACCTTACTATTGTCAATATTAATTTTCATTTTAGACAACATAATTCTGTAAAACTTAAGCCTTGTGTTTTACCATACTTTAGCAATTTAAATATTTATTTAAATTAAACCAGATCTAAATTACTGTTGTCAGTAGATCACTTTAGATATACTTCTCCTACCTGTGAATTATCTCAGACTTAATACTGTTGTCAGTAGTAAATCACAGATATATTACAGTCATCTGTAATTCTTCTTAGATATTTTTCTGTTACTTGTTATTTACCCTGAATTTATTACTGTTGTCAGTATCATAATTTAGAAATATCACTGCTATCTGGGCTTCACCTTAAATATATGAAGTAGCCCATACCTCACATTAGTCAATAACTGTATATCTTACTGTTATCAGTAACTTATTACCTATTACCACAACAGACACTACAACTCCATCACTATCCTACTCATCACACCCCCGAATCAGATTTAGAAAATGCCACAACAAAACATCATGTTTCTAAGAATATCATACACTTGTATAATTTTAACAATAATAATAATTAACCTATCACTAAGTCTAAACATCATAAATTATATGACCATCCCTATAATACATACCCAACTTCGCTATGACAACCATATTGGATACAATCATCCAAATAACTATCCAAAAATAAACTATCATAGACTAATACATATAAAACAAACAAACCCATCCCAAATTTACAAGGAAACATGCTCAAACACATCCTCACTATCATGCATACTTATTAATGCACGTTCAATGAAAAACAAACTCCCTATATTTAATGATCTAATAACAGACTCTAAACCAGACATATGTGTCACAGAGACTTGGCTTTCTGAAACAGACACAGTCTACCTAAACCAACTTGATAATGAAAACTACGACCTGTTTTACAAACATAGACCCAACAAAAAAGGTGGAGGAGTCTTAATGATGACAAAAAAGATACTAAAAGCCAAATCAATTCAATCAAATATCTCTAATAACATAGACACATTATTGATAAAAATTGGCCTCATGAAAATCTGTTTAATTTATAGACCTCCAGACCAAAGCGCAGATTGTCTGGACTCATTTATTGATCTCCTTAGCTCATCTTCTGAACAAAACCCTATAATCATGCTAGGTGATTTCAACCTACCATCACTATCAACACAAAACTCCAAATTATTTATGGATGCTTTATCAGATATAGATTATCATCAAATAATAAATACCGCAACACACATAAAAGGAGGAACACTAGATCTTATCTTTCTTCCCGATTCACTTTTCAAACTAATGAATCTAAATTCCATAGCACTCACAGAGACACCCTGGTCTGATCATTATATTATCAAAACAAACTTCACATACCATACTGCTAATGTCAAAAGCTATACATTAAGTGGCCCCATATCAAAATTTAAAAAATTTAATGAAACGGAATTCCTTGATTTAACAATTCCCTACCTCTTACCATCCACATCCGATCTAGATGATGCTATCAAAAACTGGTATGATACCATCAATAATGCAGCCAAAATCAATTACACAAATAAACAAAGGATACACCCCAAAACCAACAACAAACCATGGTTCAATAACACATTAAAACAAATGAAAAAAGAACTAAGAAAACACGAAATTAAATGGCGAAAATCTAAGTTGACTATACATAAGGAAATATACAATAACCATCTCATAAAATATAAAGAAACACTCGATATTACAAAGATAAACTACTACGCTGCAACTTTATCAAAATCATATAACAGACCTAGAGAACTATTCTCTATTGTCAGAAACCTTACCAATAACGCTCAAAATTCTTGCAATGAAATCACCGACATCTCAGTACAAACACTAGCTAATCACTACCAAAATAAATCAAAAAATACTCAAATGCCTTTTGATACAATCAATAACTCTCACCAATCTGTTGTCCAATGGTCAGACTTTTATCCCATTTCAAGAACAACATTAAAAACTATCATATCCGGACTCAATACTACCACCTCTTATTTAGACCCATGCCCAGTGTCATGGATAAAAAACACACTGCCTACCTTACTTTCATTCATTCTCCCAATAGTCAACCTCTCATTATCCCAAGGTTACCTTCCGCAATCACTCAAACACGCACAAATACGACCAATCCTAAAGAATGACAAATTAGATAAAACATGCCCAACATCATACAGACCCATTTCTAGCATCCCATTTTTGGCCAAAATAATAGAAAAAGTAGTGCAATTACAGACACAGGAATACATAAACACATCTTACCCACTTGATGAGCAACAATATGGATTTCGGCCCCGCCATGGAGTATAAACACTGCTAACAGTATTAATTGATACTCTCCTAAGAGGAATTGACAGTCATAAACAAGCATTCATCCTCCTCTTTATCGACATATCAGCAGCCTTTGATAGTGTTCATCATTCAATAATGCTCAGCAACTTAAGACAGATAGGCATAAACTCCACAGTACATAATTGGTTCACTTCCTATTAAACAACAGAACACAAAATGTACGAATAGGTAATCAAACTTCAACTACATATAACCAAGAAATAGGTTTACCACAAGGATCTGCTCTTTCAGCACTACTCTTTAACATTTACATAAAACCGGTTTGCAATATCTTTAAAAAATTTGGAGTACATTATCACCTCTATGCAGATGATATTATGATGTACATCCCATTTACAATACCTAACATACCATTACATCTACTCTCAGACTGCTACAATGAAATCACAACTTGGCTAAAAACTCAAACCTTCACATAAATCATGCCAAAACTGAAGTCCTAATCGTAACTAAAAATCAATCATTCATCCCTCCAACCCATATAACACTACAAGAGCAAGAAATTAAAATAAAAAATGAAATAAGATATCTAGGTGTTATCCTAGATACACACCTTACAATGGAAACCCACATTAGAAACACTTTAAAGAAAATCTATTTCAAACTTAAAATTCTCAAACAACTACGTCCGCTTGTATTTATACAAGATTTCATTAATATAACACAAGCTATCATAACCCCTCATTTTGATTTTGCCAACCTAATACTTATAGGCATTTCAAAACAGAACATTAAAAGAATTCAATTAGCACAAATGCAACAGCAAGAATTATACTAAAATAATTCTATACAACACATAACACCTATACTTGCATCTCTCCACTGGTTACCAATACAAAGTAGGATAATATACAAAACAATAATAACCTCATTTAAAGCATTAAACGACATAGCACCGATTACACTATGTAATCTAATATGCAAAGAAACACCTAAGCCGACCAATAGAAAGAACAGTTAAATAAACTAAAGATCCCGAAGGACTTCATAAAAGCACATAAATTGACCAACAATAGAGCCTTCTCACACATAGCCCCAATGATCTGGAATTCCTTACCAGAGGATCTACGTTCACTAACAGAGATCTTGGAATTCCGCAAAAACTAAAAACTTATCTATTCACTAAACACTACAATTCCATAGAAAACCTTGCAATCAACATAGATAAAGGATAATCAGGTAAATGACCACTTAAAGCACAAACCTCACACCTAAATGGACAACACTCAGTGCTAATGAAATGACGATCCTATCTCCTATGACCTAATACCAACGCATGTATATAGTTGTATCACTTATGTACTGTCTTACGTATATAGATACTACACTTTGTTAGTTAACTGTTTTTACACGGTCCCAGTTCAAAAACCCACTTTGTTTATTTATGATATGTTAAGATGTTCTATGTAAAAATTAAGATGTTCTATGTAAAACAAACTTAGCTTTGTTAATTGTTGTTGTTTGTACACCGCACCTGATCTCTGGAAGATGCGGTATAAAAATGAGTGTTAAATAAAATAAAAAAATAAATAAATAGTGTGCGGTGAAGTGGTGTGTCTTGAGAGATTTTTTAAAACAGCTGGAGGTCTTTAATTGAAAGGATTGATAGTGGTAGGGAGTTCCAGAGGGAGGGTGCTGTGTATATGTGAATGCCCTTGAGCTCGTGGCCTGTTTTGTTTTTCTGATTGTGGTGGGGATTACAAGGAAATGAAGTGCATTTTCTCTTCTATTTCTTGTGTCTGTTGGGGTTTGTATGAGTGTTGTGAGTATGGATGGTGCTATATTGTTAATTAACTTGAAGGTTGTCATGAGTATTTTGAATTTTATTCGACTCGTTATTGGGAGCCAGTGAAGGTTAGATAGTATGGGTGTGATGTGGTCTGTCAGTGGGGCTTTACAGATAATTCTCGCTGTGATGTTTTGTGCCCTTTGGAGGTTGTGTAGGTTTTTGGCGGGTAGACCCTGTAACAGGCTGTTACAATAGTCGAAGTGTGGTGTGACAATTGCTTGGACTATTGATCTGTAATCGTTTTCTTCTTTTATAGGCTCTATTAATAATTTTCATAGGATATCCTCGAATTTGTAATCGAGAACAAAATTCATCAGCACAAGCCTGGCATTTCTAGTTAGTAGAGCAAAGCCATCGTAGTCGTAAGAATTGGGCAATTTAGGAGTGATTTTTGTTGGATTTGCAAGTCAAGATAAGCGTCATAGGTTTTGATTTTAGAACCATATTGATTAAAATGGACGCATTCAGCATCCGAGATTGAGCAAGGCTCTTCTCCTGTTGATGTCTCTGACAAAGAATTAATAGATTTGGGTTGTTTTGCATCACATAGGTGATTGAGGATGCTCTTCAGAGTAGTGGGAGCTTGCTCTCCTCCTTGGCTTCTGGCACCGTGAGAGCAGGTACTTTTCTCAAGGTACAAGAAATTCCTTCTCTTGTGTTTTAAATCCCATGCGGTGCTGGCATTCTGAGCAGAGAGAGCAAAGCAGTAACATTCTGCTGCTCTGAAGAGCAATTTTTGCATGGTGCAGATGGGAGAAGGTGACTGGGTGCTGATGGCTTATGCTGGGGCTTGGAGAAGGGGACAGATACTAAGGTAATGGAAGGGGTTATCCTGGAAGATGATGGGGGTGGGATAGAAAGGGACTGATGCTGGAGGGAGCTGGGGGAAGAGGTGCTGATGCTCGGGGCTGGGAGGAGGAGGCCCTGATGCCGTTAGTGGGGCCTAGAGAAGAGGGCTGATGCTGTTGTTGGGGTTGAGAGAAGAGGGGCTGGCACTGTAAAATTATGTTTTAGATCATTGAATGGCATCCACCTTAAAAGCCACACACCTTTTTTTTATAGTGCAAATATCCAGACTAATTCCTATTTGTTTTTTAACCCTGGGAAAGTACCTAATTGTCTCAGAATAAATCCTAAAATTCTAAATGATAAACACCTAGGATCAGAAGCCTAACTTAGGATTCTTATATGTGCTTATGTGTGTACACCCTGTTGATCCAACCTGGGTGGAAGCATTCCCAAAAGCGGAGTCAGGGCAGGGGTTGCACGTGCTTTATAAAATGTGCAAAAAGTAAAATAAGTTTATGCATGCCAAAGAGCAGACAAATGTGCATATGCTTTCGTGGGGTAACTTTCCCTTTGAAAATGGTGTAACGTATGCACATATATGCATAACAAGTTAGGTGGCCTTTTTATGAAATAGCCCTACTTATGTGTTTTACGGACATTTATTTAATCATGTTATTAACTATATTTTAGTGTTAATATCATTTGTTTTTATTTTGATTATTTGTACGCAGTACAGAGCCAAATTCTGAATGGACAGTTACAAATCTGAGTTATAAATTAAATAAATGCAGATATCTGCCAGGTTATTCAGAAATTGATTATCGATATTGAAAAGTTTATTTAAAATGCCTCTTTGTTGAAAGAGCAATGTAGCCTTCAGTAAGTGGACAGTACATTTTTTCTGGCGCATTTTTATCTCTTATGTGGGCCTTTGAAGATATTATTCCCAAGGAGAAGTTACTCCCTCAAAATCATGGATTTTTTTTCCATTATTCATGATAATTTATTAACCCTTATATTATTAGACTTTATTGATCCTGACATTACTGGAATGGCTTTCAGCACTTGGAGTTGTTCCCATGCAGACATTTGCTTTCAGAAAGTATGTCGAAGGCTTGTAATTGCTGTAGGTATATACGAGGATGAACACAATTTATTCTTCTAAATGGCAAAACATTTTCAAAGTATATTAATGAATTCAAGTGTTTGCAGTATTTAACAGTATCATTTGGTAATCATTTTACTTACATTTGGGGGTTTGTCTGTGTAAACTTAACAAGCAAGACACTGACGTTGTCAATGTGATATCTGGATTTTTTCACAACGGGTCTAAAGTTCTACATTCTGCTTTTCTCCAGGACCAAGCAGGAAGTCAGTCCTCACTTATGGGTGACGTCGGCGCCGACGGAGCCCTCGTGGAGCAATTTTCCCCAGCTTTCGCAGAAAGCCTTTGGGAATTGCAGCGCGCATGCGTGATCCCCTTCCCGCCCAGGGATGCCATCTTGCTCAGTCTCCTTTTTTCCGCGGAGCCCTACAGACGTAGTTTGTTGTCGCCGCTGGAAAAGTTGATTTCTTACTTATTCTGTTATTTTCTCGGTTCGTGTGTCCTCTTCCCGCCGGGCCTCGCCTAAGGGGCCCGTTCACAGTTTTTATTTTATTTTTTTTTCTCCAACTGGCGTTCCCGCCTGTTTCTCCTTCTTCCCTGGCAGCGCGGTCTTTCGACCTTGCAGGGGCCCTTTTTCCCTCCATGGCTGCCAGCGGGTTTAAAAAGTGTGATCGTTGTGTCAAACTCATGTCTCTTACTGACACGCATGACTGCTGCCTCGGGCCCGAACATGACCCTATGAGTTGTGGTCCGTGCAGCAAGATGTCCTCGAAGGCGCTAAGGAGTCGGCAGTCGCAAAGGGATAGAATCTTCTCTGACTCTGCGTCCGGTCGGGCCCGGACCTCGTCAGAGGCCTCGACGTCTCGTGGCTCCGGCTCAGAGCATCGTCTGAGTTCTTCTGAGCGGGGGTCCCCTGGCCGGGAACACCGTCGGGAGAAGAGGCCCGCGAGGGTGGCGTCGGAGGGCCAGGTCGCTCAGCCCCGTCGGACGCCCCGGGTCCTCGGAGAGGGAGAGGCCTGCGAAGCTTCCTCTTCTTGAGATGGAGTCGTCTGGACACGTGAGTGCTATAGTCCTTCTGGACTCTCCCCCGGGAAAACCGACGTCGGGCCCGACGCCGTCGGGGCCCGAGTCGGCGGCTGCTGGGTCTTCTGAGCTTGGTCTCAGACTGATGACCTTGGAGCGCAGTATCGCTGCCTTCATGGACCAGCAGCGGGCATTGATCACCGGCCTCGCCAGTGCATCTGTCCCGACGACCGGGACGTCGACGCCCAAGTCGACCCCGGAGGCCGAGTCGATCCTCGAGTCCATACGAGCTCGAGTCGATCCTCGACCTAGGTCTCCCTCGGCTTCCCGTTCGGGACCGAGGTCCTCGACGCCGGCCTCGGCGTCAGGGCGGAGGTCTCCGGCCCCCGCCCGCACGGAGCTCGATTCCTCCTCGGAGGAATCGGGCTGGGACATGGAGGACGACGAGTCACCCGGTTCTTTTCAGACTCGGTGCGTCCCCTCCGACTCGCCCGAGTCGGAGCCTCGGAGGCGGTCCCCCCTGGAGGATACCCGGTTCTCAGATTTCGTGAGGGATATGGCCAAGCCTTTGGCCTTCCCCGCGGATCCGGAGGAGGAACCTCGAGCCGAAGAGCTCGAGGCCCTTCAATATGACTCTCCCCCGAAGGAGGCCTTTACTGTACCGGTTCCCCCGATGCTGGAGCGACTTCTCTTCCGCATGTGGGAGAGCCCGGCCTCGACGCCGGTGTTGAGCAAGTGGGTCGATTCCATGTATCGAGTCCGCAAGAGCCCCGGGTTCCAGAAGGCGCAACTACCACACCATTCCATGGTGGTGGAATCGGCCATGCATCGGCTTAAGAGTCAAGAGATGCACTCCTCGGTGCCTCCAGGTAAGGAGGCCCGGAACCTGGATGCCCTCGGTAGAAAGTGCTTCCAGGGCTCTATGCTTGCTTGTCGAGTCCAGACATATCAGCTGTATATGGGCATGTACCTTCGAGACCTGGCGAAAGAAATTGCGGAGTTCTCGGCCGGTCTCTCCGAGGAACCTTTGCAGCGGTTCCAGGCCTTGTCCACAGGGATTCGAGAGGGTTCAAAGTTCATTTCTCGAGTGGCCTACGATGGCTTCGAAGCATCGGCTCGGTTGGCCGGAGCCGGCATCGGGGCTCGCCGCCAGGCGTGGCTTCAGTCATCCGACCTCGAGCCATGGGTGCAGGACAAGTTGGTCGATGTTCCTTGCAGAGGTGAAAACCTCTTCGGCAAACCCATGGCCGAAAAGGCGGCGGAGCTCGAGTCGGAGACCCTCACCAGGACTCGCCTTTCCAGAAAGACCTCTGCCCCTTCACAGAAGAAGAAGGGCTCGGGGGAAAAAACCTTTTTACCCGAGGAAGGTGTTTTGCTTATAAGCAACACCACCCACAATATCAGGCCTCAGCAACCCCCCGTCAGGGTCAGCAGCCTAAGGGGCAGGGTAACGGATCCCGGAGGCAGAAAAACCCCAAGCCCGCTACGCAGGCCCCCGGCCCAGCAGGCTGGGGGTTTTTGACTATGCCCGCATAGCCTCTCCCCCTCAGGGGCCTTTGCCCAGCACGGGGGGCCGGCTGACCCACTTTGCCCACAGGTGGTCAGCCATAACATCCGATTCCTGGGTGCTGCAGGTGGTTCAAAGGGGCTACCTCTTACATTTTCACCAGGTGCCTCCCCCCTACTTTCCAGGGGAGCCTGCCAGACCCCCTCTGCACAGGGACTTACTCCTTCAGGAGCTGCAAGGTCTGCTTCAAGAACGGGCTGTGGAGCCAGTGCCCCAACACCTGTGGGGTCACGGGTTTTACTCGAGATACTTCCTGATTCCAAAGAGAACAGTAGGCCTCAGACCCATTCTGGACCTACGCAACCTCAACAAGTTCCTGCAGCGGGAAAAGTTCAAGATGCTTACCCTTGGAACCCTACTGCCCTACCTCCAGCAGGGAGATTGGCTATGCTCCTTGGATCTAAAGGATGCTTATACACACATCCTTATTCATCCGGACCACCGGCAATATCTAAGATTTGTGGTGGCAGGGAATCATCATCAGTACCGCGTACTGCCCTTTGGACTGTCCTCCGCTCCCAGGGTATTCACGAAGTGCCTGGCAGTGATGGCAGCCTTCCTGAGGCTTCAAGGCCTCTTCGTCTTTCCATACCTGGACGACTGGCTCATCCGGGCATCGTCTGCTCCAGAGGTTACTCAGGCCACTCAACGCACAGTGGCTCTGCTTCAGCACTTGGGCTTCGTCATAAACTTCGAAAAGTCCGCTTTGTTCCCCTCTCAGGATCTCGAGTTCATAGGGGCACGGCTGGACACTCTGCAGGCTCGTGCGTTCTTGCTTCTGGAACGGGCCAACAGGCTCATAGCTCTAGCCGGCAGGTTCAACAGCATGTCGCCGGTCTCTGCCAGACAGTTCCTGCAGCTGCTCGGGCACATGGCCTCCACGGTCCATGTCACCCCGAATGCCCGTCTACATATGAGGCCTGCTCAGTGGAGCCTTCGCACTCAATGGCATCAGGCCACAGGGAGGCTGTCGGACCTGATACAGATTTCCGACCGTCTGGTCTCCTCCCTGCAATGGTGGCTTCACCTGCCCAGCCTGGTGCTCGGCATGACCTTTCAGTCTCCCCCACCGTCCCGGGTGCTCACGACAGATGCCTCTCTCCTGGGATGTGGGGCGCATTGTCAAGGGACATGCACTCAAGGCCTTTGGACACCTTGGGAAGCCGCCCAGCAGATAAACTTCCTGGAGCTCCGGGCGATCCGCCTAGCTCTGCGGGCCTTCTCTCACCTCACGTTTTGTCAGTCCGTACTGGTGCAGACGGACAATCAGGTTGCAATGTTCTACGTGAACAAACAGGGGGGCACGGGCTCCCTCCTTCTATGCCAGGAGGCTCGGAGACTGTGCTCTTGGGCAGCCGGTCACGACATCCTCCTCAAGGCGGTTTACCTGCCAGGGCAGGACAATTGCCTGGCGGACAAACTGAGCTGGATTCTGCAGCTGCACGAATGGAGGTTGAACCCCGCAGTGGTCCAGCAGCTCTTCTGCCGGTGGGACTCTCCCACCGTGGATCTCTTTGCCAGTCCCCTGAACCGGCAGCTTCCCAGGTTCTGCTCCCGGCACCCGCATCCGCTCAGAGTAGCGCCGGATTCTTTCCTCATCTCGTGGTCCACGGGTCTGCTGTATGCCTTCCCTCCCACACCACTTGTGTCCCGGACATTGTTCAAAGTTGTCCAGGACAGGGCCTCCGTGATCCTGGTAGCGCCCCAGTGGCCGAGACAACCGTGGTTCCCTCTGCTTCTACAGCTAGCAGTGGACACCCCTCTTCCTCTGGGGTTTCGGCCCGATCTCCTGACCCAGGATCAGGGTACTCTTCTGCACCCCAACCTCCGGGCCCTGCACCTGATGGCCTGGCTGGTGAAAGGGTAGTCCTAGCTCCGCTTCTGCTACCCCCGGAGGTGGAAGCCGTCGTCCTAGCGTCTCGGCGTCCTTCCACCCGGAAGTCTTACGCCCTTAAATGGCGTCGCTTCTCGGTCTGGTGTTCTCAGCGATCTGAGGACCCCTTCGCCTGTTTAGTATTGGTGGTACTGCAGTATTTGCTTCACCTCTCCGATCTAGGACTCAAATCCAACTCTGTCAGAGTCCACCTCAGTGCTCTCTCCGCGCACCATTCACCGGTGGAAGGCCAGCCTTTTTCCTCGCACCCATTGGTGGCGCGTTTTCTTAGAGGCCTCCTTCTGCTTAAACCTCCGTTGCGCCCTCCAGCCCCTGCTGGGACCTCAATGTGGTTCTGCAAAGGCTTACCTGTCCGCCTTTTGAACCCATGGCTACCTGCCCTCTTCGTTTCCTCTCCTGGAAAACTCTCTTCTTGGTAGCCCTTACTTCCGCGAGGCGTGTAAGTGAGCTACAAGCCCTAGTGTCGGAGCCCCCGTACACTAGGTTCTACAGGAATAGGGTAGTCCTAAGGACCCACCCTAAGTTTCTTCCAAAGGTGGTCGTCTACTTTCACAACAACCAGGAGGTGGTTCTTCCGACCTTCTTTCCCAGGCTGCATACCAGCCGAGCTGAGTCTGTTCTGCATACCCTGGACTGTCGAAGAGCCTTGTCCTTCTACCTTGATCGTACGCGAGAGCATAGAAAAGCGGTCCAGCTTTTCGTATCTTTTGACCCCAATCGGTTGGGGGTACCTGTCTCTAAACGTACCCTGTCCATCTGGGTGGCCGACTGTATCGCCTGGGCTTACGGGGCAGCTGGCCTCTCCTTGGAGAGTCGCGTCACGGCTCATCGTGTCCGGGAGAAGGCTGCGTCCGTGGCTCATCTTCGCTCTGTTCCATTGGCAGACATCTGCCGGGCCGCTACTTGTTCTACAAGCCAGACCTTTGCGGCTCATTACTGCCTGGAGAGGGAGTCCCGCAGGGACAGTGCTTTCGGTCAGGCAGTCCTCCACAATCTCTTTTTATTTATTTATTTATTTATTTATTTAATTCTCTTATATACCGCGCTATTCTGCATCAGTGCGGTTTACATTGAACAAACTGAAATTACATTGAACAGGGCATTATAACTTGGAGATAACTATTTTACAGGGAACATGGGCTACGGAGGGTTAAGTGGCTTGCCCAAGACCACAAGGAGCACCTGTGGGACTAGAAACCCCAGTCCTTCCAGACCAAGGTTGCTGTCCTCTAGTGGGATTTGAACCCCCGACCTTCCGGCCTGAAGTACCTTGCCCCAACCACTAGGCCACTCCTCCACTCCACTCTTTGAGGTTTAGGCAACTCCTACCCTCCGGCCCTGGTGTTGGGCTACCGGCCGGATTCATATTCAGAGAAGATTCCTTCCCTCTGTACTGTTGAGCTTGGGGGGAGCTCTTTAGGCTTGAGGTCTCCGGTAGCCTTAAGCTTGGGAGTCCCATAAGTGAGGACTGACTTCCTGCTTGGTCCTGGAGAAAGAGTAGTTACTCACCTGTAACAGGTGTTCTCCAGGAGCAGCAGCAGGAATCAGTCCTCACTACCCTCCCTCCTCCCCTTGGAGTTGCAGTCATTCTTATTGCATAGCTTTGCTAACTTTTTTGCTGTCTTTCCGCTATGTCATCAGACTGAGCAAGATGGCATCCCTGGGCGGGAAGGGGACCGCGCATGCGCGCTGCAATTCCCAAAGGCTTTCTGCGAAAGCTGGGGAAAATTGCTCCGCGAGGGCTCTGTCGGCGCCGACGTCACCCATAAGTGAAGACTGCTGCTCCTGGAGAACACCTGTTACAGGTGAGTAACTACTCTTTACTTTTGTGGTTGTAGGTGATTCAGTTACCATAGGCATACCTGTCTTTGAGACTGTGTGCTCCAAATTCCTGACCATTGGAATTATAATTCTGGATTCTTGTTTCATTTCCTTTTCAGTTCTGGTTTTGTATGCATTTTGGACTTTTGTGTTTCTGCAGCAGTAACACTTTTTTTCAGTAACATAGCAATTAAACTAGTCCAGTTCAGATTCTCCATTTTGTTTTGGTTTCCCTCTCATCTCTGGTGATGCCACTCATTCTATAGAGTTAGAAGTATGACATCTGTACAGCGTGCAGCATAACTGAATGATGGAGAGAGGGGGGGGGGCGCAAAACAGGTGTTCCAAGGCATGTAGAAATATAAGAAATACAATGCATTGGGGGGGGGGGGGTGGAGAAGAAAGGAAAGGAGACTTTATTTTAATTATATGTATAATAGCTTTCTAATAGTAACAGTAAATGACAGCAGATGAAGATTGACATGGTCCATCGAGTCTGCCCAGTAGGTTTGCTTGCATGGTCAGAGCCAGTGATGCATGCAAGTTACTTTCCCATGCTTTTGATTTTTTTTGAGGGGGGAAGAGATTGCATCTCCCATGCAAAACAGGTTACTTTGATTCTCCGGGAACAAGCAGAAAGTCAGTCCTCACATATGGGTGACATCGGCACCAACAGAACCCACGTGGAAGCATCTCAGCTTTCAAACAAAGCCTTTTGGAGATGCACCATGCATGCGTGGTCCCCTTACCACCCCAGGGTGCCATCTTGCCTCATCCTTTTTTTTTTTTGCAGAGCCCTCTGGACGTCTGTCCCTTTTCTCTGGAAAAAGTTGCTCTTTTTTGCCTTAAAATTATCCTTTCCAGTATGCGTACTGGTTCCTCTTCCCACCCCCAAGCCAGCTCGCCTTGGCGTCTCCCCTCAGCTTGTTTTCTTGTTTTTTCTCGAGGTGTCCCTCAACCGGTGCTTTGCGCCCTTTTTTTGGCCGGTAGGCCTCGGACCCTTGCCTGTGTTGAGTGCAATAGGATGATGTTACCGCTGTTTTTGTTGCCTTAGGCCAACCTTGACAACTCGGGCTGCGACCTTTGCAAGTCCATGTCTGCAAAGGCTATCAAGAGCCATCAGTTGCAGCAGGAAAAGATGTTCCATAGATGGAACTCTGTGCCAGAGTCCCCAGAAACACCATGCTTGAGGGACCCCTCCAGTACTTTGGTGCCCCGCGATGCTAAGGCTGCCTCTGAGTCCCATGGCCGCAGCATCTCAGAGAGGAACTCCCCAAAGGCTGAATGCAAGAAGAGTTTGAAAACCTTGAAGATCGCTTGGAGGACAGGTCTGGAAAAGTGGGTAAATCCCACACCAGGCCCTGCAGTCCCTGGCATGAGTCTGAGGGGTTGGAGCAGGAGTGGCCTCACAAGCTGCCCCAGAAGGAGTCGTCAGTATCAGGCAACCGGCCTCGGACACCCGAGGCCATCCTGGTCGAGGACTCCCTTCTCGATGGAACCAAATGCTGGGCCCGAAGCCATTGGTGCCCGCGTCAAAGGCTGCAGAGCTATCAGGCATGGAGACCAGAATGGCAGTCTTTGGAGCACAGTATCATTACCCTCCTGCCACAGCCGCAGGTGGTGTTGACCGGTTCATCCACCCTGATAACTGGACCCTCAACCTCGAGGGCTTCGCCGGTCATCGAGTGGATCCTCGAGCACCACCTGCCTCGAGAGACCCATCAACATCGGACGAGATCCTGGTCCTTTTTCTCAGGACACCAGTCCTCTCCAACGAGTGCATACGGCTTGGACCGCAGATCCCCTGGGGCTTGGAGCCTGATCATGGGAGCCGTGGAGCCTTGGATTTTTCCTCTCACTGTCAGACTGGGAGACCAAGGACAAGGAGTGCCTGGGCACCCAGTGACACCTAGATATGCCCTCAGACCAGTCACCGGTGTCCCGTGTTGTCCCCCGCCCAAGAACATGGCCTTCCTCAACTTTGTGCGGGATATGGCGAAGGCGCTTGTGTTTGAGACCAAGGCGGAGGATGACACTGGCACAGAGGAACTTGAGATGCTCATGTATGAGGCTCCTCCGAGGGAGGTCCTCATGGTGCCTGTCCCTCCGATCCTCTAGTGCCGCCTTCTCCTTATGTGGGAAACACTGGAGTCTGTGACCATTGTGAGCAGACAGCTCGATGCCATGTACTGAGTCCACCAAAGTCTGGGGTTCCAAAAAACCCAGATCCCTTACAATTCTATGGTGGTTGAGTTGGCCATGCAGCAAGAGCCAGAACGCATTCCTCGGTGCCCTCGGGTAGGGAGGCCTGGACCTTGGATGCCCTCGGCCAAAAATGCTACCAGGGCTTGATACTGGTTTGCAGAGTTCAATCCTACCAGTTGTACATTAGCACATACCTAAAGGAACTGACGAGGGAGCTTGCCAGTTTCTCTGCAGGCCTTGATGGGGAACTTCTTCAGCAGTTCGTCACTGGCCTTGGCAGTCAAGGAGTGCTCAAAGTTGCTGTTTTGAGCAGCATACGATGGCTTTGAATCCTCTGGAGAGTGGCTGCCATGGGCATTGGGGCCTGACACCAGGCATAGCTGCAGTTGTCTGACCTCGAGCAATGGGTCCAGGACAAACTCATCAATGTCCCTTGCACCAGAGAGAAACTCTTTGGAAAACTCATGTCAGATTGAGTTCCTGACCAAGACCAGACTCTCCAAGAAGACCTCTGTGCACCCCAAGAAAGAAGAGGGTGTTTGGTAATGCCCCACAGTACTAGGCCTTCTCTGCCCCAGAGTACTAGGCCTTCTCTGCCCCACAGCAGGTGCAACAGTCCAAGGGTCAAGAGCACAGCCTCCGCAAGCCTAAGACCCTGGCGGACTCCCTTGACTGGTGGTAGATCCCCTACCACCTTCAGACTGGCTTGCCCTTCCTGGCACCCACCCCCCAGAGTGTCCTTACTATGGACGCCTTCCTGCAAGGACGGGGAGCTCATTGCGAGGACCTCCGCACCCCCAGGACACACAGCCCCAGACGGAGTGCTAGTTGCATATCAAGCTCCTGGAGCTCCGGGTGATATTTCTGGCCCTCCAAGTCTTCAGCCACTGGTTGCAGCACTAGTTGGTGCTGGTCCAGATGGACAACCAAGTTGCAATGTTCTATGTCAACAAACATGGGGGCATGGGGTCATATTCCCTCTGCCAGGAGGTGGTAGCCCTCTCCTTATATGCGACACACAACTTGATGCTTTTGCAGGCAGTCAACCACCTGGGCCTGGACAACGCCCTGGTGGACAGGCTGAGCAGAGTTCTCCAGCCACACGAGGGGTGCCTGGACCCCAGAGTGGCCTCCCAGCTTTTCCAACTCTGGGGCACCCCCCCCTAGTGGACCCATTTGCCAGCTCAGACAACATGCAGTTGCCCCGCTTCTGCTCCTGCCAGCTGCACCCGTCCCAGGTGGCTGTGGATTCATTCCTCATCCCATGGACTTGAGCCTCCTGTATGCCTTCCAGCCGACACTGCTGGTTGCCAAGATCCCCTTTGAGGTCCAGCACGACAGGGCATCACTGATTCTGGTAGCCCCCAGGTGGTCCAAACAACCTTCTCATTGCTTCTCTGTCTGTCGGCTGCACCTCTGATTCCCTTGGGCTGCGTCCCAGGATTACTTTCACAAGAGGAGGGCTCTCTCCTGCACCCCAATGTAGTGTCCTTCTCACTCATGGCTTGACTGCTGAAAGGGTAGCTATAACTCCCTTCAGCCTCCCACAAGATGTGGAGGTGGTTCTTCTGGCAACCCACAAGGCCTCCACGAGAAGGGCATACGCCTTTGAGTGGTGTAGATTTTAGGTGTGGTATCCCGAGAGGGAGGCAAACCCATTCCTCTGCTCTGTGCAGCTGGTGCTCCAGTACCTACTCCACCTGTTCCAGGTGGTACTGGAGTCCAACTCAGACTGCACCTGAGCATTTTGTGGCACACCACCACTCCATCAAGGGCAAGCCCCTCTTGGCTCAGCTCCTTATCTCTCGTTTTCTACGGGACCTAATGTTGTCCAAGTTCCCAGTCCGCCCACCAACAGCAGGGTGGGACCTCAATGTTGTGTTCTCACAACTCATTGAGCCCTGGCTACTTTCCACCAGCAGTACCTCTCCTGGAAGGTTGTCTGTCTTGTGGCATTCATGTCTGCTCGCAGGGTCAGCGAGCTCCAGGCTTTGACGGCAGAGCCGCCCTACATGAGTTTCTACAAGAACAGGGTGGTGCTCCACACACATCCCAAGTTTCTGCCAAAGGCGTTGTCCCCTTTCCACCTCAATCAGGAAGTAGTGCTCCCCACCTTCTTACTGGCAAGGCGGAGACAGTTCTCCATACTCTGGATTGTAAGAGAACCCTGTCCTTCTATCTACAGTGGATTCAGGGCCACTGCAAAGTGCCTCAGCTTTACGTCTCCCATGACCCCAGTCGGCTGGGACTTCAGTGACCAAGCAAACTCTATCCACTTGGGTTGTGGACTGCATTGCCCTCACCTGTGAGTAATCTGGGATCTCACTAGACCATCGGTCACGGCTCACCATGTCAGAGCCATGGCTACCTCTGTAGGATATACAATTAGTGTGTAGTCTATGTCTCTTTAAACCAGGGGTCTCAAACACGCGGCCCACAAGAGACCCTTGTGCGGCCCGCGAAGCATTGGGGGGAAAAAAAAAAAACCGGCTTCTGCTGCTGCTGCCGCCGCTGCCGTGGCCGGCAATAGCAGCAATATCGCAAGTCCCGCGGGCTCCCCCCCACCCGGCAGATCCCTTCCTGCTTGCCTGCCAATGCTGCCAGTTCTCCGCTTCGGCTTTCAGAGCCGCGAAGGGAGAACTTCTTCCTCGCGACTCTGTTAAGCTCGCCGGGGCAGATGGGAAATTTCCCATCTGCCCCAGCGGGCTTAACAGAGTCACGAGGGAGAAGCTCTCCCTTCGCGGCTCTGAAAGCCGAAGCGGAGAACTGGCAGGCAAGCAGGAAGGGATCTGCCGGGTGGGGGGGGGGAGCCCGCGGGACTTGCGATATTGCTGCTATTGCCGGCCACGGCAGCGGCGGCAGCAGCAGCAGCAGAAGCCGGGTTTTTTTTAAAGTTTAATTTTCCCGGGGGGGGGGGGGAGCAGGACTTGATGTGTGGCTGGGGGGGGAGCAGGACTTGATGTGGGGGGAGCAGGACTTGAGGGGGGGGGGGGAGGACTGGATGTAGGGGGGAGCAGGACTTGATGTGGGCTGGGGGGGGGTAGTACTGAAAATGGGGTGATGGGGGTTAGGACTGGTAATGGACAGATGGGGGTTAGGACTGGAGGTGGTCTGACTGGGGGCCTAAGACTGAAAATGGGGTTATGGGGGGGCTAAGAATGAAGATGGGGCGATGGAAGGGTTAGGCCTGGAAGTGGGCTGTTGGGGGGCTTAGGACCGATAATGGGCTAGGGGGGGGGCTAGAACTGGTAATGGACTGGGGGGGGGGGGCTATGACTGGAAATGGGCCGAGTAGAAGGGGGAGCTTGAACTGCAAATAGCTGATGGGGACAGGGTCTTGGAATGGTAATGGGCTGAGTGGAAGGGGGCTTGGAATGGAAATGGGCTGATGGGGAGGGGGGCTTGGAAAGGAAATGGGCTGTGAGGGGAGGGAGCTAGGACTGGAAATGGGCTGATGATGCGGGGACTAGAAGGGAGCGGATGCTGGGTTGGGCAGGAGCTAGAAGGGAGTTGATGTGGGGGGACGATTAGAATGGGATGGGGCTGGGAGAGTGAAATGGAGAGGGGAAATATATTTTGTGTGGGAGGGAAGAAAAATCTACAATTGGCCGGGTATTGGGAGAGTAAGTGGGGATTGAGGATGGAGGGGTAAAATTTGAGTGGATGAAATAGGAATGAGGAAAGAGCAAAAGGAGAATGATTAGTATGTTAAAGCAGATGTAGAGAGAATGGAAAAAAACTAGGAAAGAAGAAAGGAGAAATGGACAGCAGACGATGGAGAGTTAGCAGAAGACACAAAGAAACCAGAAGAAAGTGACTGGAACAATTGCAACTGAAAAAAAAATGCACAAAAGGTAGAAAAATATCTCTTTATTTTGAATTTATTAACTGAAATATGTCAGCTCTTGGAAATGTGCATCTTTAACGTCTGCACTTTATTTAATACAAGAGGAAATCAATGTATAGTTTATTTCTACAGTGTTGTACATTCTAAGTTTGGCTTTTGGGGTTCCCAGTTTAATTGTCTTCCTGTTTCTAAATTGTGATTCCTTGTTTGGTGATGGTGTATGTTCTGCATGTGTAACTGAGCTGAGGTATTCTGTTTATGTAATTCCTATTTGACATTGCCACTTGTTCTCTTTCCCGAGTAGGTCATGTATTGTTATTCTCTGAAATGTGTTGATTTAATATTTGCAGTGTTGCCTTTTGATAGTTAGGGTATGGTGCTTTGTGAGTCCTGGTAGTGCTGTTAGGACACGGCAGGTTTGCTATGGGTTCTAAATGGGCAGTGTTTCTAGTAGTTCCTAATGTGCCTGGCGGTTGGCACTGGTTTATAGTAATGTAGAAATCTTTTAGTCTTTTCTTTATCCATACACTCATTAAGAGGCATGTTTACTAAAGGTTAGTGTATGGTAACATTATGCAAATATTTATGCAAATGATGCCCTTATGCAAATGAGGCCTGCGTCTTGTGCGGCCCCCGGGTTACTCTACAAGTCCTCATTTGGCCCTCAAAGCAATTTGAGTTTGAGACCCCTGCTTTAAACGGTTGACTAAAGGCAAAACTTATCAAATACCGTTTAATGACTCACCCTGCAACATGAGGGCTTGCTATTATCACTTGATCATAAACTGATTAATGCTTTGCTCTCGGCACTAAGTCTCAGAGAAACCAGATTGCACTTTAACCAAGGGCTAATAGCCCATTAAGTGTGCTTATTTCACATCAATGACCCGTTGCCATGTTGAGCTTATTTTTTAGTTTAAAATTTTTTTAAATTTTCTTTTTTAATAACTGATGACTTTCTTCTCATCAAGCAATATACTGCACTTTGACTTTTTCAAATGTCGGTTAGACGCTCACAGCTAGGCACCCCAAGCGTTTCACAGCGGTTGTTTCTTCAGGGAATAGACCCTTTAAAACTGCTCAATTGATGCTGTCGGCGTTACTCCAATACTATGTCCATCTTCTTAACCCTCAATATGAGTGATGCAAATCTGTAGCAAATCTGTGTTCCGTACCTGTGACGGAAATCTGCCAGGCCGCCACTTGGTCTTTAGTCCATACCTTCGCAGCTCACTACTGCCTGGAGTGGGAGTCCCGATCGTAGAACGCCTTCGACCAGGTCGTGCTCTGTAATCTCTTCAGGGTGTAGGCAACTACTGCCCTCCGACCCTTCTGTGTTCAGGCTACCAGCATGCTGGTTTCTCGGCGGACACTTGGGTCTTGCGAGAGTCTGTCAGTTGGGACTCAACTGCTGCAGCTCATGGCTTGCCTTTGGCCACCTATGGTGTTTTGTACAGGTTCTCAGTAGCCTGTAGTTGGGGAGTCCCATATGTGAGGACTGACTTCCCTTTTGTTCCCAGAGAAAGCGGGTGTTCTTCAGGGACAGCGGGAATCAGCCCTCACAACTCTCCCTCCTCTCCGTTGGAGTTGCTTCTGTACCATATTTTATTTTTGTCATCTTAGCTATGTCATTAGACTGAGATAAGATGGCACCTTTGGGCGGGAAGGGGAAAATGCATGCGTGATGCATCTCCCAAGGGCTTTTTTTTTTTTTTGAAAGCTGGGGAGATGCTTCTGCACACGCGCTCTGTCGGCCCCGATGTCACCCATAAGTGAGGACTGATTCCTGCTGTCCCCAGAGAACACCTGTTACCATTGAGTAGCCACACTTTTTAACAATCTTCGAACATATTTTGCATGATTAAGACTCTAGCCTGCTGTGAGACCAGAAATGCTGTTTCTTTTTCTGTAGCCAGTTCACGTCCCCAGCCAAAAATACAGTAATATTAAAAAAAAAAAATACCAGATTTAGGAAAAAGTCCAAAAGAAAATGCAGCAGAGCCAGAAATTTTGACGTTTCTATTTTGCCAATGCATCTAGTGCTATACTTTTATATGAAGATAGCAAACACTAAGTTTATTGGGGATATAGGCAGTAATTGGGGGGAGGGAGGCAAAGGCATCTTTAACTATTTCACTTAGGGCAAGGGGAGGATGAGCTAGCACTATCCAGTAATGGAAGTAACCACCTTTTCATGCAAGGTAATCAGGAGAATGAGCTGTCTCTAAAATGTATTTACCAGTCACAACTAGCTAGAAATTTAGATTGGTGTTTACTAGCCTTTACAAAATAAAGCACGTCGATGGTTTCAAAAATGATGTGTGGCACACCAGCATCTGTGGAGCAGGCAATGTGGACATGGGAGAGGAATCATATGGCTTAACTAAAAGCTAAGGAAACATTGAGATCCCCCACAGAAGCCAGAAAAAGTAAATGGAGGAAGGTCAGAAGAGGGGAAAATTAAGTGCTGTGTGCAGTGTATGTGCTGTAGAAAGCGGGGCCTGACTATCTGTGCCTTATTTATTTAGCATTTTTTATATACTGCATTTCCTACTGTCAATGCAGTTTACATGTAACAACTTGCAATACATTGAACAATTAAATACAAACTACACAGTTGTGGAGATATAGTATCATGTGGGTACAAAAAACTCAATTCCAAAAGTAATTTGATTACAAACATACATTCAGTGGTGGGGGAGTAACATAGTGTTGGCTGTGTTGCTATTTAACTTATGTACTTCTCCCATGCAGCTCCCATATTGTGGAACACAATCCCATCAGAATTAAGATCCTTACCCGAAATCATGGAGTTTAAGAAAAAACTTAAAACACTTATTCGGAGACTTCCGGTATGGCAATGAGCTGATCGGACGCGTGGCGATCGGCTCATGACACCTACCCCGAAAAACCAGCAACATTTCTATATACACCTCAATAGATCACCTACAAACCTCAGACCCAGTGAAGGACGGCGTGCGGAAGAGTTTAGCCAAAGATCAGCGATATCGGAGGTGGCCTGATGGCAACAAAACAGCTTCGGAGAGAGAAGCCAAGACCTCCCGAGGGCAAGATGGCGGAGAACATGCCAAAGAGCCCAAAAGCAGATGATAACCAAGGACTGGTGTCAGAAGTTAACGCTGCAGTAGTGCGGGCACTAGACAGCCGCTTCTGCGAACTGACTGATCAGATGCAAAATGTCAGCCAGTCCATCACAGAATTCACGGGCCGCATGGAGCACATGGAGTCCCGCATTTCGGATGTTGAGGACACCCAGCAGTCCCTACAGACCAAAGTGGAGGCCTTGGAGCTACTCGTAAAACAACAGGGAGAGAGGCTAGAGGACTTGGAGAACTGTGGAAGGCGCAAAAACCTCCGGTTTGTAGGCATTGCAGAGTCTGTAGCAGATGGCGCCCTTTCCAAGTTCCTGCTGGCTTGGATAGAAAAACTTTCAAACGGCAGAGTGGAAGGCCCTATTCATCTGGAACGGGTGCACAGGCTGGGCCCTAAACGGGAGAATGCACGGAGACCGCGTGCTGTGAATGCCCGATTCCTGGACTTTCGCCAAAAAGAAGAGGTTTTAAAGATGGCTAGGAATCGCAAGAGCCACCCCGCGGACACTGAACAGATCCTGGTATTCCAGGACTACTCAGCCCTAGTTAGCCAGCAGAGAAAAGCTTATTCTACTATCTGCACGCAACTATTCCACAAAGGGGTGCGATTCACTTTGCTATATCCGGCCCGACTTCGTGTGGAGAACCATGGACAGCCTCGCTTTTTACAGTCCCCGGCGGAGGCTCAAACCTTCCTAGATGGACTGACTAACGAGCCTGATTCTCCCTCTTGAGGGGAGCGAGGCTGGCCTGAGGCCGAGGAGAGTTCATGAGGAGTATCGGTAATGTTAGCCAATGGACTTTGTTCGGCATGCTCCACGGGGCGAGCTGATGCCGATTTGGCTTCATATCTACATGTAACAACTAATAAGACACATGATCTCTCCACTTCATAGGAGTTTGGGTCCTGGAAGGCAAATTGTGTGAGAGCATGGCGGTATGCTGGGCTGTGCGATGTATCTAAACCGGGGGATACAGTGTTGCTCTGCTAAATGAGTTGAAATTAGCAACTAAGTTATCAGTTTGTTTAAGTTTTTGACTCTATGTTGTGATAGGGGGGGGGGGGAGGGAGAGTTGGTTTCCTTCCTTCCAGTTAAAGGTTATAGGCGGCTAATAAATTTATAGCCCCGAGGAGCGGGGGGAGGGGGGAGGCAAGGAGGGAGGGGGAGGCCTACTTCCACCCGTGGGCCTGGGGTTTGACTTTTGTGGGGGCCACGGGGCGAGGCAGCGGAGCTCACTTTGGGTTGCGCCATTGGGGCCTTGTGTGTTAGATCCTCTACAGGTTTCTGAAGCGAGGGGGCCCGCGATAGGTCTCACCCCCTGTAGGCCCCCGTGGTCCTGGATTGGGGGCGGGGAGTGCATAATTAAGCTGTGTGCTAGTCCCACGGGGTTTAGGTCTCCTACTCTTATAGTGGTCCCTGGGGCGCAGCTTGGCACATTTGGGTTTATTGATATTTTTATATATACCCCGGAGTTGAGATTAGGGGAGGCTAGAGTCTACATGGCTGAAGCTTACGACTGCTGACCCTCCGGAGAGCGGAGGGCTTGGTACGGCGTTTGGAGCATAGCGCTGGACTGGGGAGGGAACGTTCGATTCGGGCCTGGCCTCCGACCGACAGATCTCATTGTTATCTGGAAGGGAGGTCCTGGGGAGGGGGTATGGGCTCCATCTAGCCATAAAAGATTCTAGGTGGCCCACTCCACGAACGTAGATACTTTAATCGTACTTTTATCGTATAACGAATAATACAATAAAGCGCTCGTTGATAGTTCCAACCAAGCCCTCCAGGGGATACATAAGATAAAGTAGGGGCAGATATAACCTATTAGCTGGGGGGGGGGGGGGTTGGGGGAGGGGGGGTCTAAGACGAGAACTAGTAAGGTGGTTAAAAGTAGGTGCACCATGGGGTGGGGTAGGTGCTACTGCCATAGGAAGTATGTCCTGCCTTTTAGGGGGGACTGAGAGACATGGGGGAGGGGGGGGGGGAAGAAGAGATCTATGGGGGGGAAGGGGAGGGAGGAGGGGGGAGGGTTCAGCTTACACTCCATACTACACTTATTGGCAGAACCAAGATCTTTATTTTAATGATGGAGAGGAGTTCCAGGCTGGGAGAGCCCCCTCTACGGAACTAGAGATAGAGTTTTGGATGGGCCATGACACTTCCCCGCTCCCTTGAAGGTAATTACCTGGAATGTCTGTGGACTGAGTAGTCCCGTTAAGAGATATAAAGTTTTACAGGCTCTGGCAAGACATAAATGTGATATTGCCCTCCTTCAGGAAACCCACCAGACAGCAGAGGAACATAATAAATTGCGTAGGGACTGGGTGGGTCAAATTTGGGGTTCACCTGCCATGGGTAAGAAGGGTGGGGTGGTCGTTCTGATCCACAAACGAGTGCGCTTCGCAGCGGATAACGTCATAACAGACACTAATGGGAGATTTGTTTTGTTACATGGCTCCCTTGAAGGGAAACCAGTGATCATCGGAAGCTTATATGGCCCTAACACGTTAGACCCCCGTTTTTATGGTGGGTTAGCATCCAAAGTGGAGCAGCTGCCCGAGTGCCCCCTACTCTTGGGAGGAGATTTTAATGGTGTTCTGGATATCGATTTGGACACCTCCAGAGGAGGAGAAGCAAGGGAGCGGGGCCCGACGACCCGAGTGTTACAAAGCTTTAGGGCGCGTTTAGGCTCGATCGATCCATGGCGGTTACTACATCCTTCCGAGAGAGACTTTACCCACCAGTCTCGAGCACATGGTACCTTTGCCCGTATTGATTACTTCCTGCTCTCCAGTGGCTTGTTCGCCCAAACGGAGGAGGTCCAGATTGGCCCGCTGGAGATCTCAGATCATGCGCTAGTATGGACAGATCTGCAATGGGGCAGAGATCTAACCCAGACGCGTATTTGGCGATTCCCCCTCGAGCTTTATCGGGATGTGCAATTCCACCAATTTATCAGGCAGCGCTGGAGAGAATTTGAGGCTGACCACCAGTGTCATAGTGATGATCCGGAACTAGTGTGGGAGACGGCTAAGGTGGTATTGCGGGGGGACATCATTGGGTTCGCAGTGCGGAAGCGATGCATCATAGCAGACCGCATTATTCGCCTTGAACATCGGGTCACTAAACTGCGGCGTCAGGCGGCGCGACAGCCAACGATAGCCAATGAGAAACAGCTCTGGGAGGCTCAAGTAGATTTAAACGAGTTGATACACCAGAGAGCTAAAAAATCTATTTTATATTATCGTTATCAACTACATTGTCACGGGGATAAACCGGGGAAATTACTGGCCCGATGCGTGAAAGGCTCTAGAGGCTCGACCTTGGTGGCAGCATTGCAAGACGAGAAGGGCACTCTCCATAAGGAGAACACGGCAATCGCTCAAATATTCCGTACCTTTTTTCAATCGCTATATACAGCGGAACCCACTGACCATGTGGCAGTACAGGACTACTTGCGGAGGTTGGACTTGCCTCGCCTTAACGAGGAACAAAGGACGTTATTGGGTCAACCCATAACCTCACAAGGGATACAAACCAAAATTTCTAGGGCCAAATGTTATAAATCACCGGGTCCAGATGGCTTTGGGGCCGAATTTTATAAACTACTTAGTGAATATATAACCCCAAATCTGGTAGAGGTTTTTGGAAAACGTGCGGAGCAGGGAGCTTTTCGGTGGGGGGACAATCATGCTCATATCATCCTGATTCACAAATCAGGCAAAAACCCGGTACAGGCGTCCTCATATAGACCCATATCGCTCCTTAACTTTGATTTAAAATTGTTTGCAAAGATCCTGGCGATGCGCTTAGCGGGTTTGCTAGACATTTTGATCCATGAATCACAAGTGGGATTTGTCAAGGGGCGGTGCGCGGTTAGGAATATGCGAAAAATACTGGCTTCTTTGGAGTGGGTACACGATCAGAGATTGCAGTTCCTTCTCATCAGCTTTGACGCGGAAAAAGCGTTTGATAGAGTCAATTGGCATTATTTGCGCTATGTGCTACCGCAGTACGGCCTGGGGACTTCCTTTTGCAAAATGGTAGAGAGTTTATATGCCGCTCCCACAGCCGGAGTGCTCTGTAGTGGGGTTCTCTCGGAGGCGTTTTCTCTCCAGCGGGGTACTAGACAGGGGTGCCCCCTTTCACCACTGTTGTTTGTCCTATCCTTAGACCCCCTCATAAGGACAATAGAATCTTCCCGAGAGATACACGGAGTTCCGATAGGCTCATTTCTGTTTAAGATGTCGGCGTTTGCTGATGACCTTTTGGTTCATTTGTCTGCCCCTAATCTATCCCTGCCATTACTGTTGGCAGAAATAACGAACTTTGGGCGCTTCTCGGGGTTGCGAATCAACACCGATAAATCTGAGGCCCTGGACGTGCTGGGACAGACCCGAGGGGATGGGTGGGTCCGTTCCCCCTGAAATGGGCGGAAAATGACTTTATCTATTTAGGTATAATATTGCCTCGACAACCACAGGAATTATATAAGCGTAACCTGGAGCGGATCCCGCAACGCACAGAGACGCAGCTGCGGGCATGGCAGTCTCTTCCGCTTTCTTTGTCCGGTAGGGTGGCAGCGGTTAAGATGGTAATATTGCCGAGAATTTTGTACTGGATGCAGACGCTGCCGGTCTGGCTGCTGCGTCGCGATTTACGGCGAATGGAAGCGGCGATTCGATCCTTTCTATGGAAGGGAGCCCGGGCACGTATCCCATTGACCCTGTTGATTGGGAAGTGGCGTGAAGGGGGGATGGGTCTTCCTGATCTGGGGACCTACGCCCTAGCTTGTCAGGCCAGACACCTGGGTGACTGGTTGGGAGGAACAGACACATATACACCTAGATCCTTGGAGGAGAGCCTTGTGGCCCCTCTGACATTACTAGGGGTCTTGCATGGAGCGAATCGCGACTTACCGCGCAATGTAGTGAATAGTGTGTTGATAAGTTCGGTCAAGCGCACATGGCAACATATCAATACCTTTTGGGGGACTTCCTGGAGGGCCTCTTGTTGGCTGCCCCTACAAGGAAACGTAAACTTTACCCTGGGAACTGAGTCGTTGACATTCCGGGACTGGAGAGTTAGAGGCATAACGACTCTGGGACACTTGGTAGACCCCTCCGGGAAAGGCAAATCCTTTTTGTCTCTGAGTAGAGAGTATGATTTACCTTCGAGACACTGCTTTGCTTATATACAGGCCTCCCATTATGTATCTTCCCAACCTAGAGAGGCGCTGAGAATAGAACGATCGGCCCAGATTTTGGAATTTTTTGACTTAGGAGGTGAGGAGCCCTTATCAATCTCGAAGCTAAAACTTCGCCTGGATTGTTTTCGCTCTCTCCCTGATTATCGGAAAGTAGAAGAGGCGTGGGAGGTAGAGTTGGGTAGGGCGGTGTCTCCGGGGACGGTTCATAAAGCCCTTAAGCGCATAGTGGTAATTGCACATGGAGTGCGGTGGAGAGAGATACAGTTTAAATGTGTGACAAGAGCCCACTTTTCCCCCCGGAGAGCATTGCGCAGCCACATAACGAGTGACGGCAGCTGCCCTCGCTGCTCTGAACCTATGGCGAATTTGTTGCACATGTGGTGGGGCTGCAGTCATATTACAGCGTATTGGGCTAGTATATGTTCCTTTATAAATAGGCTACTGCAGCGGCGACTGCGATGGACTGCCCCCTTCGTGGTACTGGATCAGCTTGACCTCCCCCACCCTTTGAAGAAAGGGGAATGTCTATTGATGCGCAAGGCCTGTCTGGTGGGGAAGGGCCCTATCCTTCGGAACTGGAGGGAACAAACAGCACCCACTTTTGGGGAGTGGCGCAATAGCTTTCACCAGCTGATGTTGCTGGAGAAATGGGGAGCACGGGGAAGTGTCAGGCGCTGGACGACATTTTTACTTGTGTGGGAACCGTATATTCACAATCTTGGAGTTCGCTGTCGTAACGAAATATTATGTGCAGGTAATTGAAGGAATCCCAGATAGGGAGTTGTTGGAATGGTGGGGGGAGGAGTGTAACTGCCAAGAATAGGAACATAGACTTGGAGTATGGCTGAAGGGGAAGGGGGGGGGAGGTTGGGAGGGGGGAGGAAGGGGGGCGGAGGGACTGTATAAACACTATAATCCACCTGTATTCGAGCCATATTCCATGTGGGGATCAGAGTACACCCCACTTGGAATCAGGATTGTATTGTTGTATGATGATTGTTTGTTGTTTGGTGGAATATAAATAAAGTTTATAAAAAAACCCACATTTGTTCACAATGCACTATGCATCCTTGAAGAACTCACCTCCCACCTCACAGCTAGATAAAGGATAGTCCTAGTCCAGCTAATATAACTTATCCAGAAAAGGAATGAAGTACTGAAGCCCTATACAATATTTTGATGACAAATGAATAACAAATATGTCTGTATATAGTTTAACCCTGTTCCTTTGTACATAGTTCACAAATTGTTAAATGTTAAATGTAAGTTACAACTTGTTATCTGTAAAAACAGCTCTCCCTGTTTACTGTTGTTCCATGTAAACCGCATCTGATCAATGGAAGGAGCGGTATATAAAAATCTGTTAAATTAAATTAAATGTACATGAGGTCAGATATTTAATTCCATTTGAATGGTCCATTTACTGAGCCTGGAGTTGTGTTCATTGATGGGTGGGTGTATGGAGAATGTTCTAACAATGGTTTTTTTTTTTGGGGGGTAGGGGGATGGAATAAAAAGTCTTTTGTTATGTTTCTTTCTTTGAAGTGTTCTCTGATGAGTAGAGTTTTTGGAAATGTGTGAGATTCTGTGCTTCTTAGCTTTGTTGGAAGGCTATTCCATATGTCCGATGTGTATAGCGAGAAGACTCAAGAATACATTTGGTTGAATTTTAACTTGTCAGAAGGTACGCTTAACTTGTTTTGATTTCATGCTCTTCTGGTTCTGTATATTGTGTAAGGTTTTGAATATGGTTATTAATACTTTGTATTTAACTCTGATAGAAGAGGTAGCCAGTGCACCTATTTGAGTATGAGGGTGATATGTTCTGTTCTTGGGGGACCATTCAAGACTTGCTGCTGTATGCTGTGCCATATGAAGCGGGAGTAGTATATTTATAGGGATGCCTTGGTAAATGATGTTACAGAAGTCCAAGTGTGGAGAAATCATTGCCTGGAATATCATTCAGAAGCAATTTTGATCGATCAACGGGCATAATTGTTGAAGGGTTTTAATTTTTTGGTAGATTATCCTGATTGTTCTATTGATGTGGGATTGTAGAGAGTTGGTGATCAATAGTTATTCCTAGATAGTTGATCTCCTTTTTAACTTTTAGTTTTGCATTGTTGACTTTTAAAACTGTGGGTGCGGCGAAGTTCTGGTTTCTAGTTATAAAGAGTACTTCTGTTTTTTCGGGGTTTATTCTGAGCTTGTATAACCATTTAGAGATTTCAGTGAAGCATTATAATAATTGAGTGTAGCATGCTGTTGTGATGGAAAAAGGAGTGTAAATCATGATGATACCTGCATCAATGTGGTATAAAATGTTATGATCCTTAATGATTTTGCAATGTATATGTTGATTTTGAATGTATATGTTAAATAGTAGTGAGGATAGTGCTGAACCTTGTGGAACTCCACGAGTGAGTTTATATGGAGAGGATTTAGTACTTTCTATTCTCACGTGTTGCTAACATCCTGTTGGGTATGAGCGGAGCCATTCAAGGGCAGAATTTTGCACTCCTATGTTTTGTAGTAAACGTGTATGCAATAGATTGTGAGATACTGAGTCATAAGCAGCCTTTATATCTAGGAAGATGAAGATGAAGCCTTGATCAGGATTTTGTACACCTTTTTATATGCTTATCAAAAAGGGAGAGAAGATTTTCACACCATGATGCTATCTGAAGCCATGTTGCTGTGTATCCAATAGGGAGTTTGTCGATGAAATCCTGACATTGCATTTGTACCACCTTTTCCATTATTTTAGCTAGGAAGGGAAGACTGGTGATGGGTTGGTATAAACTTGTTGCTATCTTGTGATCCTCTAGAATAGGATGGATAGATCCATGTTTGAGCTGTGACGGTATGTGAGCTTGTGTGAAGGAATGTTTTATTATCCTACTGATGAAAGGAGATATTTCAGAGTGGGCGAGTTTGATCCAGCTTACTGGGTAGGGGTCAAGAGGAGAAGTTGTAGTGTTGAGGTCAGGAATGATGGTTTCTAGGTTTTCAAGTGAAGGTGGGATGAACTTCTACAGACGAGTATTGGTTGTTTCTTCATATTGTGTGGTATATGGAGGTTGGAGGAGTGGAGGAGTAGCCTAGTGGTTAGGGCACTGGCTTGGTAACCAAGCAACCAGGGTTCGATTCCCACTAGCACTCCTTGTGGCCTTGGGCAAGTCACTTAACCCTCCATTGCCTTGGAAGAAAGGCCTGGCAATCTACTTCTGGTGACACTGCCAAGAAAACCCAGGAGCTTCTGGGTCGCCAGGAGTCAGGATTGACTCGAAGGCACACATTGCATTGCATGGAGGTTGGGATCTTCTTCATTGACTTTTGTTTAGAAATATTTTGCTAGCTCATGTGGTGTTGGCATGTGAGTTCTGCTGTTGTCAGTGTGCTTGAATAGAGATTTGACAATATTGAATAGTTTTTGTGGTTTATTTTTAGAGGACATAATTAACTTTGTATTATATTCCTTTTTGAGCTCATTGACTTTTTGTTGATGGGCATTTATGTTTTGCAGGTATCTATTTTTAACATGTTGCTTTTGTGAGTGATGCCATCTGTGTTCCATTCTTCTTAGCCTAGTCTTTAGTTGTTTTGGGTCTGGGCTGTACCAATTTGAGTTATTGGTGGGTTTGTTATGTCTGGTTTTGGTATTGTAGCATATTCATTTAAGGTTTAATCCATTTAGAAATGAGGTTATCAAGGTTGCTTGAATCTTTGTTTAATATTGGAGACATTTTGTCTAGGAATGTTTGTTTATCATAGTGTACGAAGCGGCATCCTGTATTGGTAGTCTAGTTATTGTGAAGGGTTAGGAAATAGTATGGAAGTTGGAATGATTTGAGGTGATGGTCAGACCATGGTACCTGATCAATTAGAACATAAGAACATAAGATATGCCATACTGGGTCAGACCAAGGTCCATCAAGCCCAGTATTCTGTTTCCAACAGTGGCCAATCTAGGTCATACGTACCTAGCAGTTTCCCCAAGGGACACAGGTTCCACAATGCTGTATTGGTTCAAGCATTGATATCCTGGGTCCCTTCTTAATAATGGTTTTATGGGACCTTTCCTCCAGGAACTTGTCCAAACCTTTTTTAAACCCAGCTACACTAACAGCCTTTACTACATCCTCCGGTAACAAATTCCAGAGTTTGATTACACGTTTGAGGTGAAAAAAATATTTTCTTTTATTAGTCTTAAATAGTTTACCCTGTAGCTTCATTGCATGTCCCCTAGTCTTTCTATATTCTGATAAGGTAAACAAACGATCTACCTTTACCCGTTCCACTCCGTTCATTAATTTATAGACTTCTATCATATCTCCCCCTCATCCGTCTCTTTTCCAGGTTAAAGAGCCCCAACCTTTGTAGCCTTTCTTCATAGGAGTAGCCTTCCATCCCCGTTACCATTTGGGTGGCTCTTCGCTGAACCTTTTCTATATTTGCGCTATCCTTTTTAAGACATGGCGACCAGAATTGCACACAATAGTCAAGGTGCGGTCTCACCATGAACGATATAGAGGCATTATAATATCTTTTGTTTTATTTCCATTCCTTTCCTTATCATACCTAGCATTCTATTTGCTCTCTTGGCCGCCGCTGCACACTGGGCCGAGGGTTTTAACATGGTATCCACAAGGACGGCCTAAATCTTTTTCTTGGGTGGTGGTTCCTAATGTGGAACCTTGCATCGTGTAACCATAGTTTGGGTTGTTCTTCCTAGGTGCATAACCTTTGCACTTCTCCACATTAAATTTCATCTGCCATTTTGATGCCCAGTCTTCCAATTTATCAAGATCCTCTTGCAATTTTCCACAATCCTCCTGGGTTGTAACAACTTTAAATAGTTTTGTGTCATCAGCAAATTTGATAACCTCACGCGTTAGTCCACTTTCCAGGTCATTTATGAATATGTCAAAAAGCAGCGGACCCAGCACAGATCCCGGGGGTCCACCACTCTTCACCTTTCTCCATTGATAAAATTGGCCATTTAGCCCTACCCTCTGCTGTCTATCTTTTAACCAGTTCCTGATCCACAATAGTACACTGCCTCCTATCCACTGAGTCTGGAGTTTTGCCAAAAGTCGCTCATGAGGGACCTAGTAAAAGGCTTTCTGAAAGTCCAGATGCACAATATCAACCGACTCACCTTGTCCACCTGTTTTATTCACTCCTTCAAAAAAAAAACATAACAGATTAGTAAGACAAGATCTTCCTTGTCTAAAGCCATGTTGTCTGTCTCCCATTAGGTCATTACTATCTATATTCTGAGTAATTTTATTCTTTAAGATGGTTTCTACCATTTTTCCCGGTACTGATGTCAGGCTCAACAGTCTGTAGTTTCCCGGATCACCCCTCGAACCCTTTTTAAAAAATTGGTGTTTACATTGGCGATCCTCCAATCCTCAGGTATTAGAGATGATTTTAATGATAGTTCACAGATTACTGATAGCAGGTCTGCAATCTCAAATTTCAGTTCTTTCAACACCCTTGGATGTATACCATCCGGCCCAGGTGATTTGCTACTCTTCAGTTTATCTAATAGTTGTAAGACATCTTCCCGATGTATCGATATTTCCTTCAATTCTTCCACACCTTTAAATACCACTTCAGTCTGGGTAACATCCCTACATCTTCCTCAGTAAAGACCGAAGCAAAGAATTCATTCAGTCTCTCCGCTATCGCCTTGTCGACTCTTAGTGCTCCTTTAACCCCTTTATCATCTAATGGACCAACTGACTCTCTCACGGGTTTTTTGCTACGAATGTACTTGAAAAGGTCTTTATTTCGCGTTTTTGCTTCCGCAGCAAGCTTCTTCTCAAATTCTCTCTCTTTGCCTGCCTTATCAATGCCTTGCATTTGACTGCCAGTGCTTGTGCTGTTTCCAGGTTTCATCATTTGGCTCTTTTTTCCATTTCTTGGAAAGATGCTTTTTGGCAACAACAGCCTCTCTGACCTCAGCTTTAAACCATGCTGGCAATTTTTTGGACTTCCTTCCACTTTTCTTAAAGCGTGGAATACAGCTGGTCTGGGCTTCCAAGATAGTATTTTTCAACAACACCCAAGCTTGATGTACGTCTTTACCCTTTGCAACTGCTCCTTTTAGTTTTTTCTTAACTGTTTTCCTCATTCTATCATAGTCTCCCTTTCGAAAGTTAAAGGGTAGTACTGTGGAGATTATGTGCGGTTGTATCAGAGTCTGGTAGTTGTGTTGGGGTGAAGATAAGGTCGTGTGTTTCCTCCTTTGTGTTGATGATTTGCTTGTAGTAAAGTGATTTCATTGCTTCAATGAATGCCTGTGCTTGTCTTGGCGGTATATTTGAGAGATTGAAATCTCCTAGCAGAATGAGCTGCTTGTTTCTGTTAGTGTTTGAGCATGCTGTTTCCAGTATGTTTAATAGTGTTGTCTCATTTGATTAGATGATCTGTAGGCCAGGCTGATTGAAACATGTTGGCTTTCGATGAGTATCAAATCTAGACTGTGCACTAACTGAGGTGGTGAAAAAGTTGAATTTGTCTTTCACAATAATGAGCACACCTCCACCTCCACCTCTGCGGCTGGTTCTCTTGCTGCTGTATAGCTCTCATCCAGGTATTTTCAGAAGCTTCATGAGAACATTGTCTTCCTCTGTGAGCCAGGTCTCCGTTAAACATATTGGTAGGGCCTGGCCCTGTGGCCAGCTCCATTCGTACAGGGTGCCTCATATCCTAGGGTTAAATCAAGAGCAGAGCAGCATGATCGGATGACCTGGATTCACTTAGCAACTGTATCTGGAAGCCTTATATAATACCTACAATCAAAAAGTACCTAAATTGGCAGTATCGAGTTATCTCCAGGAACAAGCAGGAATATAGTCTTCGCATATGGGTGACATTGGGTATCGACAGAGCCTGCATGGGAAGCACCCCAGCTACCAATAGGAAAGTCTTTGTGTGCTCTTTACCTTTTCTATTATTTATTGGAGTTCCTTTCTAGCTTTTAAATGGAACTATGTTTTTATATTATAAACCATTCTGTTCCCCCCCTCCAAAGGGTGGAATATCAAGTTTTTTAATAAACATAAACATTCTGCTGCCTATGGCAGGGTCCTAGCAGTCAGCAGGCAGATATAACATTACCTTGCCTGCATGACTAGTGTTAAATCTATCTTTCTCCTTGCTTCAGGTTAATAACATTTTCTCCACGAACAAGCAGGAAATCAATCCTCACATATGGGTGACGTCGGCACCGACTGAGTCCGCGCAGAGCATTTCCCCAGCTTTCAAAGAAAACCTATGGGAATGCCACCACACATGCATGGTCCCCTTCCCGCCCAAGGGTGCCATCTTGATCAGTATCCCTTTTTCCGTGGAGCCCTTTGGACGCACGTCCCTGTACCTTGGAAAAAGTGTTCTTAATATTTCTTCTATTCTGGTTTCCCAGTCCTCTTCCCGCTGTCCCAGTGTCCCTGCTTCTTCTTTTTTTTTTTTTGTTCGTGAGTTCGTATCCATTGCGTTTTCACGCCCTTTTCAACAGCTGGCCGCACCGAAGGTCTTCAACCTTGCGGGGATCCTTTTTTGCCCCCCATGGCTTCCGGTTTCAAAAACATGTCCCTCACAGATACCCATGACTGTTGTCTCCGGTGTCTGGGAGCGGACCATAACCCGGAGCACTGCTCCCTCTGTAAAAAGTTGTCCTCCAAGGCCATCCAGAGCCGTAAGCAGAAATTGGATGATATTTTCTGCAAGGTGGCCCTGGTGTCCCCAGCAGCTTCCCACTCCAATGACCCTCCGCCTCTGCAGCCCCTGCACCACTCTGAGCAAGGGTCCCCCGAAAGGGAGCAGAAGAAGAAGGAGGCCTTGGACTCTGTCAGGGGCTCCGGACAAATGTGAGCATTCTCGCGCTACATCTCTTAGTCCCCCTCGGCAATCTCTGGAATTGGAGAAGGAGTGGCCTCGAAAGGTACCCTGTACAGATACGGAGGCCTCCGGCGATGGCGCCCGTCTCCTGAGGGTTGTCCGGTGAGGACCCCCTCGCCTCCTCGATGCCTGACCCGGTTACCCCGGTGTTGGCATCGCAGGGCCCCACCCCTGAATGGGAGACCCGAATGCTGGCACTAGAACGCAGTGTTTCTGCCTTCCTTGCTGCCCAGCAGGCGCTGGTACCAGGCCCCATTGGCACACACCCTGAGACCTCAAGGGAGATGCCTGTCTTGGCTCCCCAGACTGCCGTGACAACCCTCGAGAGCCAAGGGTCTCGTGAGGGATCCTGGCAGAGGTCTTGATCTCCATCCAGGTCCTCTGGTGTGAGATCTTCCCGAGCCAGCGCCTCGGGCTCCATAAGGACTTTGGAGTCCAGTGCGCTTCACGGGCTTTGCTTGAGCAGTCTAGTTCCGAGTCCCCCTCTGAGATTTTGGACTGGGAGTCTGACAGGGATACTTCCCCTGAATCCCGAGCTAATTGGGACCTCCCCTTGGATCCCTCCCTGCCTGCTCAGAAATGGCGGTCACCTCCCGAGGATACCTCCTTTCTGGAGTTTGTGCGGGACATGGCTTGAGCCCTGGCGTTCTCCACGCAATCCGAAGAGGAGCCTTGTGCAGAGGAACTCGATATATTACAATACGAGGCCCCACCGAGGGAATCCCTCATGGTTCCGGTCCCACCCATTCTGACCCAGCTGCTCCTTCGGATGTGGGAGACGCCTGCATCTATTCCCATTGTCAGCAAGCGCCTGGACACCATGTACGGGGTCTAGCAGGGACCCGGCTTCCGTAAAGTCCAGCTCCCCCATAACTCGGTGGTAGTGGAATCTTCTGTGTGAAAGCAGAAGAGCCCAAAAACCCACTCCTCTGTCCCGCCGGGTAGGGAGTCTCGCGCCCTCGATGCCCTCAGGCGAAAGGCCTACCAAGGCTCCATGCTGGCTTGCCGCATCCAGGCTTACAAGCTATATATATATAGATATATTTCTTCGTGACCTCACGAAGGAACTCGGGGGCTTCAAGGCAGGCCTCGATGGCGATTACCTCCGCTGCTTTCAGCCCTTCCTGAGATCAGTGGGGGACTGTTTGAAGTACCTGTCTCACGCTGCATACGACAGCTTTGAATCCTCTTCTCAGGTAGCGGCTGCAGGCATTGGACCTCGAACAATGGATCCAGGAAAAGATGCTTGAGGTACCTGGGCGAACAGCTGTTCAGCAAACCGATGGAGGACAAAGCAGCAGAGATTGAGACGGAGTATGTAACCCGCTCCCATCTCTCCTGGAAGACTTCTTCCCTCCCGCAGAAGAAGCAGCAGGGCAAAAAGCCTTTCTTCCAGAGGAAGGGTCTCCCCTGTCGGGGCTACCCACCTTACCCTCCAGCGCTGGCTCTGCCTCAAGGCGGGCAGGGCAAGAGCGGTCACCAAGGCCCGTGTAAGCAAAAGGGCCCCAAAAGGCAGACCCCGGTGCTGGCCCAGTTGGGCCCAGATTTTTGACCCTAGTTGCATAGCCGCTTGCCCTCTGGTGACTCAGCTACCGGTGGGAGGGCATCTGGTCCATTTTTCTCCCCGATGGGAGTCTGTCACCTCTGACACCTAGGTTCTTCAGGTCGTCCGAGGGTTATCTCCTTCACCTGGACCGACTTCCTCCACCCTTCTGACCCGCAGAGCCCCTTTGGCTCCCCATGCTCCAGGTGGTCTTGGCATGGGAGCTTGCCAGCCTCCTCGAGGAACAGACGGTGGAAGTAGTCTCACTGCACCTCAGGGTTTGCGGCTTCTACTCCTGCTACTTCCTTGTGCCAAAGTGGATGGGCAGCTTCCGGCCCATCCTCAATTTATTTATTTATTTTATTTATTTATTTAGTAGACACTTGTATACAGCTGCTTCCTACGATCAGCAGCGGTTAACTTTACAGATCAGGTTGGACTGCACAGTGCAGTAATTAGTATGATTTACATTATGATTGGTTAAGGATTTGATTAGAAACAAACAAACAAACACAGAGTCATTTGATTTACATTTGAATTAGTGTGTGCGGGTTTGCTTACCTATATATACATTAGGATGCGTGGGTGGGGGTGTGCTCCGTATATACATATATACAATATAACAGATCTGGTTTCTGGTTAGCTCAGTCTATGTACATATATAGAATTAACAGACTGGTTTCGGTTAACTCAGCCTAAAATGGGACTGAAAAAGGTGTGTCTTGAGATTTTTTCTAAATTCTTTTAAGTCACTTATTTGTCTTATGTCGTGGGGCAGCTGATTCCAGAGTAATGGTGCAGTATATGAGAAAGCCCTGCGGCTTGTCTCCGCTTTGACCTTTCTTATGCTATTTGGGACGTTGAGGGTGTTTTGAGTTATGGTTCTTCTGCTTCTATTGGGTGCCTGGATGGTGATTAGATTGTTGAGGTATGACGGGGCTACGTTGTGAATGAGCTTGTAAGTGGTTACTAGTATTTTGTATAAGATGCGGGCAGTAATGGGGAGCCAATGGAGTTCAACGAGTACAGGAGTGATGTGTTCAGTGATGCCTTTTTTCATAATGATCCTGGCAGCGACGTTTTGGGCCATTTGTAGAATGTTTAGGGTGCTCTTCGGGAGGCCTTGGAGGATAGCGTTGCAGTAGTCCAGGTGCGGAATGATAAGAGCTTGTGCCACTGTTCTGAAGTCGGCATGGTCGATGATGTTGCGGAGTGGTTGAAGCACTCTTAATTTATGAAATATGGCCCGGTTTGTTGTTCGTAGGTGTTTTTCCATCCGCAAGTTGCTATCAAGTAGTAACCCTAGATACTTTATTTCGGGCTTGGTGTAGTAGACGTTATTGTTGAGGATGACAGTGGTGGGCGGAGTGAAATCCTTTTTCTTGGAGATGAACATCACCTCCATTTTTTTATGGTTTATTGACATGTTGTTTATTTGTAACCAGGTCTGGAGCATGCTGAGGCATTCCTCGAGGCGGGCAAGAAATCTCAACAAGTACCTGGTGCAAGAGAGGTTCAAAATACTCTCCCTTGGCACTTTGCTGCCCTTCGTCCAGCAGGGCAACTGGCTATGTTCCTTGGACCTTTGGGGTGCGTACACTCTCATCTTGGTCCACTGAAAGCACAGAAAATACTCACGCTTCTGAGTGCAAGGGAACCACTACCAATACAGGGTGCTTCCCTTCAGCCTTGCATCCACTCTGCGAGTGTTCACCAAGTGCCTCGGGTGGCTGCAGCCCACCTTCTGCTACTGGGCACCTTCGCTTACCTTTATCTAGACGACTGGCTCGTTATGGGGAGACGACCGACGAAGCACGGCGGGCTGCAGCCCGCACCATCCATCCCCTTGAGCACCTCAGCTTTGTGGTGAATTACTCAGTCTTACCTCACTCCGGTCCAATCCTTTGAGTTCATTGGCACATTCCTTGACACTCGGCGAGCGCCGGCCTTCCTTCCTCAGGACAGGGAGACTGCCTCATTGCTCTTGCCGCCACGGTTCAGCGCCACAATGCAGTTTCGGCTCGAGCGATGCTTCGTCTTCTCAGCTATATGCCCTCGACGGTCCATGTCGTTCCCGATGCCCGTCTGCACATGCGAGCAGCACAGTGGTGCCTTCGCGCTCAGGCGTCAGGCCGTCTCTGGAACGCCATCTCGGTCACTCTCCAGCTGTTTGAGTCCCTTGATTGGTGGCAGAACACCCAGAACCTGCTTCGTGGCATGCTGTTCCAGGCTCCACAGCACAACATGGTCTTGACCACGGATGCCTCTTGAAAGATACTCTGCACCACCCCTCACCTAATAACAGATAGGGCTCTTGGGTCACAGAAATCCACACACAAGGTAAGGAGAAGGTTAATTGATCTTCATCTTTAGATAATACACAAATCTGTAAATAATACACAACACACTTGTATTATAAACACAGGACCAAAGCGCTTTGGGAGAGCAAGCTAGGCGTTTGCCTATGTTTACTCTGAAATCAAAGCTTTAGGCCTCTTTATTTATAGGCAAAGATTCCATTACACAGCATAATTTCACTTTATTATTCTACGTCTCACATCATGTATATTCATAATATACATATTCTATTCTACGTCTAGTGTTACGTATATTCATAATATACTTTTCTATAGGCATGCACGTCATGGACAATCATGAAAAGACATACATATATTCTCAGACATGACTATGTAGGCCTTAATTCTAATTAATTCTAACACTGACAGTTTGATATCTCTGACCAGAGACAGCGGGACTGCGAAGCTGGGTAAACAACTTGCCTTTTACTTATCTTTCTAATAACATAGGCTAATGTTTATGCTATCTGGAACCTTTTACCCAATTTCTTCTACAGAGTATTTCAAGGATGATATTAAATAAGGAGCTACAAATGATATTAACTCTTTCTTAGGGCTTATGCCTGACTGTGTATCCAACCGGGTACAATCAAGCTTTCTTTCAGTCCTTCCTCTGATTCTGTAAAGAATCATTTCACAGATAAGGAAACTCAGACATTGGTATTAAAAATGGATCGTAGCTAGCTTCTGGGTCAACCTGTAACATCATTTTAGGGGTCAGTGTCTCCACTGATTTCTTACAACAAGCTGATATTACACAAAGAATTAATGCTCCTAAAATGATAATCCCTAATAAGCCAAATAATAAAGCTAATAGGCCTTGCAGGGGCCTAGATAATAAACTCCAGAAAGAAGAAACAGAATAAAAAAAAAAAACAGAAAAAGAACTTACATAACTACTACTTGATACAAATGTACGGTTTCTAACCCTATCCAGCAAACCTTTCACTACGTTTCCTTCATAATCGTATAATCTGGGTACCCTATTCTCTAGTGGGTGCTATGGCTCCAAAGGTTGAAAGCCAAACAGTACCTGTAAATGCATCTATCTGAGATTTAGTTAAAGGACTTGTAGAGTCTACCAACTGTTGTGCTGCTATTATGGCTTCATCCTGAGGGGAAACATCCCTTTTTCTTCTTAAGGAATTATTCAAGGTTGATAATAAAGTAACATTTTGGTAAGGTATAAACCGCCACGGGGTTTCTAACTGAGCAACATAGCAAGTACCTGACCAACCTCTGGGAAGTTCTGTATATGCAAGATTACCACACACAAAATAGTCTCCCTTTAAAGCCACTAATCAAGTTACGGGGACAGACTAGATTCTGTGTACAGTTATTCAAAGCCCACTGAGTAATGTTCATTTCCTTAATTCCTACAGATAGATTACGTTCCCAGGGATGGTAATATCCTAATAAGGGGCAACTCCAGTTAGGTATGTCTCGGACTGAGTCATTCAAAAGTGGCCAGAACTATTATACTGTAACAAGTCATAATCATGCACCTGATTCCTTTGAACTTGCCTTAATTGTACTACGGAAATATAAGGTTTCTGTACGTGGGATTTCTTATACCAGATGGAAGAATTATGTAGCATTATTATTTTACAAACGTTCCATGGGGTGTCCCCTACCTTTTTCCCTGTACCTTGAGCCATAAAACATATTGGAGGGGACTTTAAAGGCATAGAACTAACTACTCTAGGTTCTGTGTTTGTATGAGGCCATCATACAGCAGTTAGATTAAAAGCTGTATCACGAAATTCTTCAAAGGCTTTGGGCCTAACTTGTGGTAAAAACCCGTGTTGAGTAGCTATCACAGTTGGAAGGCAGACCGCACAATGTGACAGATTAAAATGCTTTGTAACTGAGTGTAAATGTGATTCAAAAATATTTGGATATTCCCCATAACTTTCCCAAGATCCTAAATGCAGTAGTGCTTCATTAGCAATAATATGCCACAGCACAACTAAGACCAAATACTGAAACATTCTTAGCAGACCTCTAAATATCTGAAACTATAATCACCCCAAAAATAAATGTGTTAAGACAAAAATAAAAATACACCTACTCTTCTTAATATGATGAAGATATATAGTATAGCTATAACTACCCCTTAATTCTCAATTACGTCATGAAGTAGAGGTTAAGTACCCAAAGGTCATTGCATCTATATCAGTAAAATACTAATTCAAACTAACTATATCCACCTAATCAGTAGTGTAAATGCTGGACAAAGGTTTTTTTCATAATAAGTTCATTCAAAAAGCACTTAATCACAATAGTCTCTTCTTCTTTTCTGTAATATCACTGATGTCCACTGAGTCTCTGCGTTGCAATCTCTTGATTCACTGATGCAGGGAACCACCTTCTGGAGCCTGTGAAGGAGCCTTCTTACACTGTGTAAGATGTGTCCAACGAGAATGTCCTTCCACTTTACAAGCCGAGTATCCCACCAGGAGCACACGAAATGGACCTAGAAACTTGGGAACCAGAAGCGTCTTTGGATGCAAATTCTTAATCAGGACCCAGTCTGGTGACTTCACTTCTGGATATGATGATTCCGATGATTCTGGATATGATGATGCTGTCATCTCGCTGAGGATTCACTTGCAATAAAAGGGAAACAGACAGGACTGAGTGCAACCGTAATTAATAAGTCAAAATATCGCTGCGCAACAATTGGGGATCTGGGATAACTGCCAAGTAATGTGGAGAAGTAGCTGGACGTCCAGCAACTATTTCATATGGTGTCAGGCTGGGGGAATTACACACTGCCATAAGGGCAAAGGGAGGGCTTCCATCTAATCTGTAGCCCAATCCTGTGTCATAGTGCGCAAGTGACCTTTGATTGTCCTATTCATCCGCTCCACCTGGCCAGAGCTTTGCGGATGACAGGAATAAACCGGTAATGGATAAGCTTCTACCCATCCGGACAAATACCACCTCCTTCCTCTGGCACAGGGCAGCTCTGCAAAACAGGCTGCAAAATCAAAAAGAGTTTGGAAGGCAGAAATCTGAATAACTGACCCTAAGCTTGACCCTACAGTGCCAATCTTGAAACAGTGCAGACAAGCTGTGCCAAAGAAAAAAATAACAGAAGTTCAGGTGACACCGGAGAACCAAAAAGACATAATTCATAGCCACAGCGGCAAAGCTTAGAATGCAGGAACAGGGCAAGTAGAAACAAAAGACTGTCAGGACAAATAAGCAGATCTTTTTTCCAGCAGCCCTGAGCATCACAGGAAGCACCCCACGAAGTCGGAGTCTGGGTTTTCAAAGGAAGCTATTGCTGCAAGAAAGATAAAAGGGAAAACAAAGTCATATTAAACGGTGTTAAATACAGCACTGTCGGGAACACCGATGCTTGAATAACAGCTTGCTGTGCTTCGTGGTCTGCAAAATTTGACACAAAATCTTCAGCAGAAGAATGTCCTTTGCATTTTAAACTGTAACAAACGGTGAATGTATGCAGCATGTTTAATTGGTTTATTAGCAGAAGTCAAAATCCTCGTTGCTGCCAAATATTGCCAAAAGTCCACAAAACCGTGGTGACTGCATAGCCTACACAAAGTTTGCCCTTGTCATCCCTAAAAGCAGAACTATCCACAAACAAAGATATAATCCGGGGCTGGTAGAGGTACAGTTTGGAAACAATTGAAAATTGTTTGGAAACAATCAGGAGACCCATCTTCCTCCACAAGTGTTGAAAAGATGCATAGTGATGTAGTACATACCGAAACATGAAGCAAAGAAATTATTAATTCCAGAGTCAATAAAACGTGTGGAGGACAAAAGGCTGAGTCCTGGTTAAATGGAACAAAAGGGCGCTGTAGAACTAGAAAATCAGTAAATTTCAACTGCAAAAAGCCACTGCTACTAAACTATGTAGACATAGTGGGAGTCCCAAAGTCACTGCATCAAATCGCTTTGAGAAATAGCCTACCGGCTTGCAACCAGTTGGGAAAGCTTGTAAAGGCACACAGGTAGCAGAGGAATCAGAAATAGCTACATACAATTTGGATGGTAAAGAATAATCATATAAAACATGGTGCATTTCCCAGTGCAATTTTTACATTTAAAACAAACCTCCCACTGTGATAATGGGGGTACAATAAGGCCTCCAGATCCTTCTTTCCCAATAAGAGTATAAAGTGGACCAGTAAGATCTTGAGAAATGCACTAGCTATTATTTACAGAAAATTAATAAACTCAGGAAGCTACACAATAACACTGGTGTCGCTGGAAAAAGGCAATGACAGAATAGGTTTTAATCTAGCAGAGGTAATTGCACGACCAGATGGTGTTAAATCAACACCCAGGAAAGTAACATTTTGAGATACAAATTGCAGGTTAGACAGATTAACTTTCAAACCTAAATTAGTAACATGAGCTAATAGAGACAAACTCATAACATGGTGAACATTAAAGCAAATCATCCACATATTGAACTAAAGAGGAATGGTCGAGTCTTACATCAAATAATGCAGTTCTTAGGGCCTGCGAGAAATATGCAGGACTATCAGTATACCCCTGACACAAAGTGGTCCAGGTATATTGCTTATTGTCAAAAATAGAAGGCAAATAAAAATTGGCGATCTTTGCTAATTTTCACTGAAAAATAAGCAGAACTTAAATCCACAACAGAAAACCAGGTAGTCCCTGAAGGTATCTGCGTCCAGATATCATGTGGATTAGATACCAAGGGAAAAATTGGCAAAATCACATTATTTATTGCTCGCAGGTCTTGCACAAATCTATAAGTCTTACCGTCAGCCTTTAGTACAGGAAGAATTGGAGTCTTACATAATGAAGTTGTAGAATAAATGACACCTTGCTTCTGAAGATCTTCAATCGCAGAACGAATTCCATTAATGGCAGTTGCTGGCAGTGGATACTGCTGGAGTATAGGAAGCTGAACTCCAGGTCTCACGGTGATTTTCACAGGCGGGATAGAAAGGCATCCGACATCTGATCCCGGCACTGCCCACAAAGTAGACAGAAGTTCTCCAAGAGCAGGATGAATAGTACTGGCATCTGCAGGAGACGGCACTTCAGAGAGAGAGTACAGCTGGAAAGAGAATTTGAATCCTGACCTAGGAGATTCACTGGCAAAGTGTCTCCCACAAGAAAAGTAGAGATATACAATCTCTCCAATCTGCAAAGGTAAATATTCAAGTCTACGATGAGGAATCATCTTTCCCTCAATGCCTTCACAATGTACTATCGGTGCTTGTGCTAATGGAGCATGATAGATAGCAGGCAAATCCTGTAAACGCAGTGCTGATGTTGTAGCTCCAGTATCAATAACAGATTTCAAATTAGAACCTCCCAGTTTAGCTTCTAACTCACCCTGAGGAGTTAGTCAAATTCAGGAATAGTCATGCATCCCATGTATCACCTCCACAATCTTCTGGGTTAGAGAAGCACTGATATACTGGAGTGAAGTCAGCTTGTACTGGAGGGGGAGGGGGGAAATCAGCTCTCTGGCCATCAGGATTCCGATTCCGGGGGCAGTCTCACTGCAAATGTCCAGCCTCTCCACAAGTGTAACATGTACGCAGCTCTCTGGACTGTCCACGCCCTCGCTGAGAATTCACATAACCTCCTCTAGCTCTGAATCTACCCCTCCCCCTTCCCATGGGAGTTTGCATGGAAGCAATCTGCAAATTAAGCAACTTCGCTTTTTTTTTTTTTTTTTTATACATCTAATCTGGTTTGTTGTTCTTTGAGGAACTTCAGCTCACTGTATCGAGCCCCTTCCAAAATTGCATCAACTGTTCTAGCCGGCCAATCTATTATTGAAGTTTCTAAAATTTCTTTTATTCTTGGAATCAATCCATTTACAAATATATTAGTAAATCCTGAAGGTGTGTCTTCTGCCTCACCAGAATAGTCTTTAAAAGCTAGCATACACCTAGTGTGAAAATCTGTAACTTTTTCACCCCTATCCTGCCTTAGAGATGTTAATCTCGACCAGTCCTTTACAGGTTTATATACTACCTTTATAGATTCTAACAATTTTTCTCTACATAAAACAAAATTGTCTCTTTGTGTTTTTTTTTTTGAAAATCTGTTACAGGGTCTGTCAGTGGCCATTGCCAGTTGTCATCCCTAATTGGATGAGTAACCTTATGAAAATCAGCTGGAAACCCCCCCAGATCTGAGCAAATTATCTAGATCTGCCCAAGTAGGATTATAACTGTTAATTATTTGAGACCATAAAGACACAAATCTACCAGGGTTATCCCTGTAATTCGGAAAAGTTTTTGTCAAATCAAACAATTCTTTAAGTAGTCACAATATCATTTCCCACAGCTGCTTCAGTTTCACAGTGGCAGAACATAAATTAGGCTGAATAGAACATCCTAAATAGAGCCTAAATCAAAATATAATTGATCACACTTCATCAGAAACACTTAATTCTTTTTGAAAAGTACACACAAATGAGAAGTACACAATAACAAATCTGCTTAAAGACCTATAAATACTGCTTTGAATTTCAAATCATTACTGCTATCCTGAACTCCAGGCATAGATAATTTATTTCCCGAGAATGCTAATTTTTTTTTTTTTTTGCAACAGAAACTCTATGACCTATTACTACTTCTAAGATTCTTATTACAAGTACAACACTTTCCGTTTCTTGATTCAAACATGCTCTCAATTCTTTGAGCTGGGAGACATTCCAAATATCCAAAATACACAATTCTACTCCCCCTAACTTCTGTTTCTTTTTAAATATTTTCTTTTTCTCTTAGCTCTGCTACACGAGTGACCCGCACTTGCTCAGCTGGTCAATAGGTACATTTCCTAACACAGACAACTTTTGTTTCAAAACATAAACATTCCTAATGTTTTCATCATGTTCCATCTGTTCCCACCATGTAAGCACATTTGCACGGTTTACCTTTAACCGCTAACTCATATCTCAGGCAATGGACCTTATCTACAGAGAAAGTTCCCTCCAAAGGAAACTGCAAATTCACATTACCTTTTGTCACTGAATCCCTATGTGCTACGGAATCGATGTCTACATCACCTATGCTTCTCACACATACAATAGAAGCATACAATAAGGGCTACCTTTTCTAAACACTAAAGCCCTAGCTCTGTCATGCCATTCACGCATCTGAGACGGAGCCTGTCTATTTAACAGATTACCTCATCACTGGTAATTTTCATAATACTCACAAATCTTCCAGGCACCTTCTGCCCTTGCCTTAACAGATTACCCATCACTGGTAATTTTCATACTACTCACAAATCTTCAGGCACCTTCTGCCCTTGCCTTGAATGCAGAGATCTGATCCGGTTACGGCACCAACTGAAAGATACTCTGCACCTCCCCTCACCTAATAACAGATAGGGCTCTTGGGTCACAGAAATCCACACACAAGGTAAGGAGAAGGTTAATTGATCTTCATCTTTAGATAATACACAAATCTGTAAATAATACACAACACACTTGTATTATAAACACAGGACCAAAGCGCTTTGGGAGAGCAAGCTAGGCGTTTGCCTATGTTTACTCTGAAATCAAAGCTTTAGGCCTCTTTATTTATAGGCAAAGATTCCATTACACAGCATAATTTCACTTTATTATTCTACGTCTCACATCATGTATATTCATAATATACATATTCTATTCTACGTCTAGTGTTACGTATATTCATAATATACTTTTCTATAGGCATGCACGTCATGGACATTCATGAAAAGACATACATATATTCTCAGACATGACTATGTAGGCCTTAATTCTAATTAATTCTAACACTGACAGTTTGATATCTCTGACCAGAGACAGCGGGACTGCGAAGCTGGGTAAATAACTTGCCTTTTACTTATCTTTCTAATAACATAGGCTAATGTTTATGCTATCTGGAACCTTTTACCCAATTTCTTCTACAGAGTATTTCAAGGATGATATTAAATAAGGAGCTACAAATGATATTAACTCTTTCTTAGGGCTTATGCCTGACTGTATATCCAACCGGGTACAATCAAGCTTTCTTTCACCTCTCTAGCAGGGTGGGGAGCACACTGTTGCGAGCTCCGCATGCAAGGGACATAGTCCCTCGGAATCCTGGCTACTGAACAACTTCCTCGAACTCTGAGCAGTCCTCCTCGCCCTCCAGGCGTTCAGGCACCGCATTCACCATTGGACGGTGCTTGTCCAGATGGACAACTGGGTGGCAATGTTCTATATGAACAAGCAGGGGGGCACCGGCTCTTACAGCCTCTGCCTGGAGTTGGTAGCCTTATGGTCCTTTGCGATCTGCCAAGGAATAGCCCTGCGGGCTACTTATCTCCCAGGTCAGGACAACGTCCCGGTGGGCAGACTGAGTCGGATCCTCCAGCCACACGAGTGGCGTCTCTGCCAGCAGACCGTGCAGTGGCTGTTCCGGCTCTGGGGGACTCCGGTCCTGGACCTGTTTGCCAGCCTCGCAAATTTGCAGCTCCTGCGGTTCTGTGGCCCGATTCCCAACCCGAGCAGGGAAGCCTCTGTTGCCTTCTTCTTGCTGTGGATGTACAGCCTCCTGTATGCGTTCCCTCCCAACCCACTCATAGCGCGGGCCCTTCTCAAGATTCAGCAGGAGGGGGCCTCAGTGATCTTCATGGCCCCGTGGCAACCCTGGTTCTCCCTGCTGCTTTGCATCTTGTTGGAGCATCGGGTTCCCCTTGGCAGCACATTGGGCTTGCTGACACAGGAGGAGGGTCTCCTGCTTCATCTGAACCTGAGGTCTCTATCCCTCACGGCTTGGCGGCTGAGTGGGTTGCGCTAGCTCCTCTTCATCTCCCAGTGAAAATCGAGGACATATTGCTGGCCTCACGCAAGGACTCGACTAGGAGGGCCTACCCCTTTAAGTGGCATCGGTTCTCGGTGTGGTGCCCTGAGGTACGGGTTGACTCGTTCTCTTGCCCCACCCACCTAGTACTACAGTACCTGCTGCACCTCTTGCAGGCGGGCCTGAAGTCCAACTCGGTCAGGGTCCACCTGAGCACGATCTCAGCCAACCACTATCCAGTCGAGAGCGGACTCCTCTCGAGCCAGCCTTTGGTTTCCTGCTTCATGCGTGGGTTAATCCTTTCCAGGTCTCTCATCTGACCACTTCTGGCGGAGTTGGATCTCAATGTCGTCCTCACACCATTAACACAGCTGCCTTTCGAGTCAATGGCTTCCTGCTTACTTTGGCACCTTACTTGGAAGGTGTTTTTTCTGGTAACCCTCACCTCGACCCAGAGGGTCAGTGAGCTCCCAGACCCTGATGGCGATTGCGTCCTATATGAGGTTCTGCGGGACTTGGGTGGTTCTCCGAACGCACCCCAAGTTTCTTCCGAAGGTGGTCTTGGATTTTCACCTCAATCAGGCGACAGTGCTGCTGACCTTTCTGAAACCTCACGCCGACCAGGCGTCGGCGGTCCTCCAAACCCTTGACTATAGGAGGGCTCTCTCCTACCTGCAGTGCACACAGGCACCACCGCAGGTCCAAGTGGCTCTTTGTCTCCTATGACCTTGCCCATTTGGGGCTCACGGTCACCAAGCGGACCCTTTCCCTCTGGGTGGCGGATTGCATCACTTTCACCCAGGCCCAGGCTGGGCTACCGCTGGACCACTGAGTCACGGCGCACAGTGTCTGTGCGAGAGCAGCGTCTGTGGCACATCTGCGTTTCATGCCCCTGGTGGACATCTATTGAGCCGCAACCTGGTCCTTGGCTAACACCTTTGTAATGCTGTACTGCCTGGAGAGGGAGTCCTGTCGGGACAGCGCCTTTGGCCAGGCCATACTCCGTAACCTGTTTGGGGTTAGGCAACTCTGGCCCTCCGACCCTTCTGCGGCTGCCAGGAGTGTGGTCTTCTGGGGTCCTCAGTCTTCGGTTACCAATTTCTGCTCATGGCTCACCATGGCATTTTTCTGGCAGGTCCTCAGTGGCCTGTAGCTGGGGATTCACATATGTGAGTACTGACTTCCTGCTTGTTCCTGGAGAAAGCATAGTTACTCACCTTTAACAGGTGTTCTCCAGGAACAGCAGGGATAATGCCTCACAACCCACCTGCTTCCCCTTGGAGTTGCCCACTGTTCTTGGTATTTTTTTGCCTTTGGCCTGAGTTCTGTCATCTGACTGATCAAGATGGCACCCTTAGGCGGAAAGGGGACCACGCATGCATGGTGGCATTCCCAAAGGCTTTCTTTGAAAACTGGGGCAGTGCTCTGTGCGGGCTCTGTCTGTGCTGACATCACCCATATGTGAGGACTGATTACTGCTGTCCCTGGAGGACATCCGTTACAGGTGAGTAACTATGCTTTCCTATCTGTAAGGGACATATACTACCTGAATCAGTATTCTAAAAGAGCAAAGAGCACATGGCAAGAAGTAGATCTTTCTGTGCCGGCTTTCAGAATGTTGCTTTCTTAATAATCTCAGTCACTTTTCATGATTGAATACACTGCACCAAGGCTATATTACAATGCATATTAAGCTAGGCTGTTTGATATAGTGCAAAAAGCCCTTTTCAGGCACTTTTGTATGTTTAAAGGTCATGCTCCCTTTATATTTTCATGTCTCCTAGATATAATTTCCACAGCTGAAGCTGATTTTGATTATAGTTTGGTAATTGGAGGAGTCTGTATTGTAGGTTGTTATGAATATGAAGAGTTAACTTGAGTAGAATTATAGTTAAGTTTGAAATGTATCCCTAATGATTAATTTTGCATTGCACAAGGTAGGAAAGATTGAGAAAACAAGGGATTCTTTTTTTTTGTTTTGTTTTGTTTTTTGGTGGTGTACAAAATCTGTTGTAAATCAGAAAACAGTCTAGAAGCAGGTTTATGGGGAAATGGTAAGTAAATCAGATGCTTCCAGATTTGGAGTGCTGATTGTATTTCAGAGCCAACAGAGCTTCTTTCTCCCTACTGTTAAGTAACTGGCAGTCTATATTTTCATCATCAGTTCTAAAATATACAGGAAAAGGAAGTTGTATAATATCACGTTGCCTGTTTCTTGTTGTATGACCTGTTCACTGATCATTAGTTAAAATATATTTATAACCTGTCGATAATTTAAAATAACTTTGGGTAATGTAATTTTGTCAGAATCTGTGGAGGAGGTAAGGACTAGAAAAACAGTGCAGGGTCTATAAACTGCCTAAATGGTATTGAATATCCCCGGGTGCCACCACTAAACACCTCCCGACACTAGCCAGCTGCTAACTGGTTATCCCAAAACGGTGAAAGTTAGGAACTTGAGAGGCTTTAGCTAACTGGGCAACTGCTGAATATTGCTGCTGCCCAGCCAACCCAGATATTCAATGCCACTGGCAAAATATGGCCCCAGCATTAAATATCGGGGTTATAATTAAACTGGCGATGCCACCATTGAAAATGCCCCCCTCCCTCAGGTATATTTAGAAAGGGGAAGGAGCAAAAAGCTAATGTGTAAACTAAGAGAACCATTTGGATATATTGGTTCGGCATAGGATGCTCTTATAATGCTGTATCTTCAGAGAACTAAAGAATGAAAACAGTCATGGAAAAAAAATAGATCACTCTTAGTAAATATCAAATGGTATAGGTACTCATGTGAACTAAATATGTATGGAAATTTGATTTTGTTATCCTTTTCTTAACAGGTCTTCTTAATCATACATTATGCACCTCTTGTCAACTCCCTTGTGGCTGTTATTCTGGATGGCGATCTTTCAGTGTTCTCTTCCAAACCGGAACAAGATGCACAGAAAAGTTCTGTAAGTAGTCCAGTGAATATTTCTAAAGTCTGAAGATAAATTTAAATTGATACAAGAGAATCTGGGACCTTTTCCTTTACCGTCCCATTTTAAAGCCTCTTGTTATCAGTCTTGCATCACAATCCAATAAAACCCACTGGTGAGCAGCTTCCCATATTTACAGTTAAGATCATGATCTCGGAAGGCAAGATTGTTACTGGGTGTGAGGTAGTTTACTTTCCCATGCCAATACTGGGTATTTTATTGCAGATATGGTAGCAGTGGTGTCATGGCTAGTGGATACCTTTGTTTTTGGACAGTGGACAAAATGCTGCCATAGCACGTTCATAGGTTGAGACTGCACTGGGTTGCTTCAGATTTGCCACTTGATTCACCAGGTTACTGCATTCTAAGCCCCACATCTCTTTTCTGAACTTCCCTCTAGGAATTGAAATTTCGTCCCTGGCTATGATTCTGTTGGATTTGCAAAATCATTGGCTCTACCTATTACCTCTAATAGTACAGTTGAAATCTGGAGGTTTTAGAAGTATGGAGGGAGCTTTTACTGTCTAGAATGTGAACTTGATAAGAAATTGAACACTTTCAGGGTAATTTTATAAGGAGCCACTTAGTTATAGGTAGTAAACGCATGTATTTTAATCATTTCTGTGCATAATTGACCTCTTTCAGCACGGGTGTGAGTATAGGTGGAATTCAGGCTGAACATGGGCAGTGTGAAAGATTACATTCATTGATTATAGAATTCTATAATTTACGCACACACTTGCAAAAAGTAGGTGTGGCCATTTCCACTAACTCAGGAGCTATAAGCACTGCCTCTGCAGCATCCCACCCAGTTCATAAACTGAAAGATCCGAGCAGGGAATCCTTTATAGGTTTTCAGCATGGTGTACTGCACAGCTCTTCTCACTGAGCCACCAGTCTGACTTAAACTGACTTTGTCTAGAAGTATCCTCCTAAATGACAAATGAAATTTAGAAAAACGATTTGTTTTGGCATCCGGATTAACTAGGTCTATATTTAGGCATGCTGTCTGGCATGAACTTAACTTGAATGAGCTTATCCTATGTTTCCTTCTTAAGATGTTTCAACTTATTCAACACTTGTTCTAGCTTTTTATTTCTGTGCAGTATTTCTTTTTCCTTTTTCATTTGGTTTAAACTTGAGAAGGAGTGGAGGAATAACCTAGTGGTTAGAGCAGCAGGATGGAACCAGCAAAGCCAGATCCCATGGATGCTCCTTGTGCCCATTGGCAAGTCACTTAACTCTCTAGTGCCTTGTGTACAAATTTAGATTGTAAACACTCTGGGGACAAGGAAATACCTACTGTACTTGAATGTAACTCATCTTGAAGTACTACTGGAAAAACCTGAGCTAAATACAAATAAATAAGAATCTGGCTCTCATTGTTTTTAGGGTTTTTTTCTAGTTCAGCTGTGTGCATAGATGTTTCCATATTGTCCAGCTAGACCAGTCCAGACAAGTGGGTTATGTTACCCTACCAGCAGATTGGTGGAGACAAAGAACCAATGGAAAACCCAGGTTTCATTGACATCACTCTCATGCGTCTAAATGCCTCAGTCACCAGAAGTCTCTTCAGTATTTCTTTATCTCCAGCAGATGGTGGATGGATTTTCTCATCTCTGAAGAAATGAGAGGAAAAGATTGATTTAAACGCTTGTGAACAACCACCTTGAGGGTGACTCCCTCACCTGAGTGTGATGTGTGGGAGGCTCCACCAGACTATGGTCTTTTTGGTAGCCATAGAAGGAGGAAAAATTGGTTCTTCAGGAACAAGCAGGAAGTCGGTCCTCACTTATGGGTGACGTAGGCACCAACGGAGCCCGCGCAGAGCAATTCCCCAGCTTTCAAAGAAAGCCTTTGTGATTGCTGCCACGCATGCGTGGTCCTCTTCCCACCCAAGGGTGCCGTCTTGCTCAATCTCCCTTTTTCTGCGGAGCCCTTTGGGCGCATGTCCTTGTCCCTCAGAAAAAGTTTCATGTTTTTCTCTTGAACAGGCTTCTTTATTTTCCATTTGCACCGGTCCTCTAGCCGTCCTTCCCCTGCTCTATTTTTTGGAGCTATCGGGGATGCTCCTTTTCTTTCATTTTTTCGTTACGGGCTTGCCACCCTTTTTTCTTTCCTAAGCGCTGTCCGCGTGGGTCTTTGACCTCGCAGGGGCCATTTTTGCCCCCATAGCCACCGGATTTTAAAAAATGCGATAGATGCTCTAGGAACATGTTGCTTATGGACACTCATGACTGTTGTCTATAGTGTCTCGGAGCCGACCATGATCCAGAGCTCTGTTCGTTCTGAAAGAAAATGTCCTCTAAGGTCCTGCTCAGCCATAAGCAGAAGTTCGAAGACATTTTCCGAAAGGCCACCTTGGAGTCCCCGGTGGCACCCTTGGTCGTCTTTCCTCCAGTGGGTTCCCCCCCCTACGGCCCCGCGTTCTCGGTGGCACTCTGACCAGGGGTCATCCAAGGTGGAGCGGCGCAAAAAGAAAAAGGCCTCAAAAGTCGCTGTCCGGGGCTCCCGACAAGTGCGAGCGCTTCCGCACCCGGTTGCTTAGCCCCCTTCAGCGTTCCCGAGAGTCGGACAAGGAGCGGGCCCACAAGGTACCCCGCACGGAAGCGGAGGCCTCAGGTGAAGGTGCCCGGTCTCCTGAGGGATGTCCCAGTGAGGACCCCCCTCTCCTCCTTGACGCCCGATCTGGTGACCCTGGGATCAGTGTCACAGGGCCCCTCACCCACATGGGAGTCCCGCATGCTGGCGCTGGAATGCAGCGTTTCTTTGTTCATTGCTTCCCAGCAGGTGCTCATGGCCTGCTTTGCTGACTCGCGCCCAGAGATCGCGGGTCCCTCACGTGGGACACCCCAATCCATCCAGGAAACACCCGAGAGCCTTGGGCCTCGTGAGGGTCCTTGATGTCTGTCTCGCTCACCCTCCCGTTCCTCAGAGGTGCGATCGTCCAGGGCCTCTGGCACCAGACCACGGGCCATTGGACAGGGCGATCTCCCCAGCTCGGACTCCTCGACCGATTTCTCAGACTGGGAGTCCGATGGGGACACCTCCCCGGAAACTACCCACTGGGATCTTCTGTCGGACTCCTCACCGCCCGCATTCCAGCGGCGCTCGACACCTGAAGACACCTCCTTCCTGGGATTCATTCAGGACATGGCATGGGCCCTTAACCTGGCCACCCAGGCTGAGGAGGACCCTCGTGCTGTAGAATACGAGTCCCCACCCAGGGAATCCCTCACTGTGTCTGCACCTCCTATTCTATCTCGGTTGCTGCTCCGCATATGGGAGGCCCTGGCCTCTGTCCCCATCGTGAGCAAGCGCCTTGACACTATGTATAAGATACAACATGGACCGGGCTTCCGAAAGACCCAACTCCCACACACCTCGATGGTGGAATCGGCCACGTGGAAGCAAAAGAGCCCGATATCGCACTCGTCGGTACCACTCGGCTGAGAGTCAAGGGCCCTTGATGCCCTGGGCTGCAAGGCCTACCAAGACTACATGCTCTCTTGTTGCATCCAGGCATATCAACTGTACATTGGTATGTTCCTGTGCGATTTGGCTAAGGAACTTAGGGGTTTCTCCGCAGACCTCGAGGGAGAGCCTCTCAATAGATTTCACATCCTGCTAAAGTCTGTCGCGGACTGCTCGAAGTAACTCTCCCGAGTCTCCTATGATGGCTTTAAGATATCGGCTCGGGTGGCAGCCCGTCACCAGGCATGGCTCCAATCCTCTGATTTGGAGCAGTGGGTGCAGGAGAAGCTCCTGGATGTGCCCTATCTCGGTGAGCAACTCTTCGGCAAGCTGATGGAAGAGAAGGCCGCAGAAATTTTTACTGGAACCCATCTCTTCCGCAAATCCTGTAATGTATACTTGTAAATACTCTTGTAAATACTCTTGTAAATAGTTGCAGTAATGACGTTCCATGTTTTATTCCAAGTTCTCTGACCTTGTTCTCTGTAAAACCTAACAGTTTGTTGTTATGGTATGTTGTTATATTGTGAACCGCGCTGATTCTGAATAGAGCGGTATATAAGAGCCTGTAATAAATAAATAAATAAAATAAATAAAACATCCACCCTGCCTCGGAAGAAGCAGCCATCCAAGAAGCCCCCCTTCCCTAGAAAGGGTCTCCAGTATCGGGGCTATCCGCCATATCCAGCTACCCCCACGCTGACCACTCTAGTGCAGGGAAAATCTGGCCAGGGACATCGTAAGCCAAAGGTACCGAAGGCCCAGATGCCGGCTCCCCCACAACCCACTCAGGGGTTTTGACGCCATCGGCATTGCCTCTCGCCCTTCGGTGACGCAGCAGCCAGTGGGGGGACGCCTGGCCCGCTTCGCCCCAACGTGGGCTTCCATCACCTCGGACACCTGGGTCCTCCAAGATGTCAGAGATGGCTATCACCTTCACTTCGACAGGCTTCCACCTCCTCCCCGGCAGAGCCTCTTTGACTAAACCCCGCACACCAGCTTCTGCTGCAGTGGGAATTGCACACTCTACTCGCTCAACGGGCAGTTGAGAAGGTCCCTCTCCACCTTCGAGGTTGGGGCTTCTATTCCCGGTACTTCCTTGTCCCGAAAAAGATGGTGGGTCTGCGGTCCATCCTCAACTTCCGCATGCTAAACAAGTTCCTGGTGCGGGAGAAATTCAAGATGGTATCTCTTGGTGTTCTGCTGCCCTTCCTCCGGCAGGGCGACTGGCTATGCTCCTTGGATCTAAAGGATGCTTATGCCCACATCTTAATCCACCCTCAACACAAGCAGTATCTGCATTTCAAGGTGCAGGGAGAGCACTTCCAGTACAGGGTGCTCCCCTTCGGCCTCGCGTCTGCCCCATGAGTCTTCACAAAGTGCCTCGTCGTGGTCGCTGCTTACCTTCGGCGGCAGGGCATGCCAGTCTTTCCGTATCTTGACGACTGACTTGTTATGGGGTCCTCGGTCGAGGAGGCTCGGTGAGTGATGTTGTGCGCTGTTCTCCTGGAGAGCTTGGGGTTCCTGGTCAATTACCCGAAGTATCACCTTGAGCCCATACAGGCTCTCGAGTTTATCGGGGCATGTCTCGATACTCAACAGGTGACTGCCTTCTTGCCAGTGGATAGTGCCGTCTGCCTCCGAGCTCTTGCGGCTCACGTCCAAAGTGCTCCCCAGGTCACTGCTCGGACCATGCTATGTCTCCTGGGCCACATGGCCTCGACCATGTATGTGTTTCCCCATGCCCACCTGCATATGCGGCGGCTCAGTGGTGTCTCAGTGCCCAATGGAGCCACTCCCTCAGACACCTCAGGGACCCCATCAGGGTTCTTCCCAACCTCCGCTTGTCCCTGAGCTGGTGGCAAAATCCCTGCAACCTCCTGCGGGGATTGCCTTTTCAGGCCCCGCAGCACGATGCGGTACTGATGACGGATGCTTCCCTGTTAGGGTGGGGAGCCCACTGCGGGCCACTCTGCACGCAAGGACAATGGTCACCTGAGGAGTCTCAGCAGCAAATAAACCTGCTCGAACTCGGGGCGATTCGGTGGGCCCTGAGGGCCTTCAAGGAACATGGAAGTCGGTTCTCATGCAGACCGACAACCATGTAGCGATGTTCTACATCAACAAGGAGGGAGGCATGGGGTCACGCTCCCTCTTCCGTGAAGCAGTCCTGATCTGCTCTTACGTTGTCCAACGGAGGATGTCCCTCAAGGCGACGTACCTCCTGAGTCAGGAGAATGCCCTGGTGGACAGACTCAGCAGAATCCTTTGCCCCCACGAATGGTGACTGGATCCCAGATTAGCAGACTGGCTGTTTCTCTGCTGAGGGACGCCGGCGATAGATCTCTTCGCCAGTCCCCAGAACACGTAGCTCCCCTGCTTTTGCAGGCCAGTTCCGCACCCGAGCAGGGAGGGTGCCCTATGCATGCCTCCTGGACTGGTCGTCCAGCCTTTTCTATGCATTCCCTCCTTTCCCCCTCATTGCGAGGACTCTTTCCAAGGCTCAGCGGGATGGGGCATCATTGATTTTCGTAGCCCCCTCATGGCCTCAGCAGTCTTGGTTTCCGCTCCTCTCCTGCTGTCGGCGGAGCCTCCGGTTCCCCTGGGCTCTGCCCAAGGTCTGCTGACGTAGGAGGAGGGTCGGGTGCTGCACCCGAACCTAACCTCCCTATCCCTCACGGCCTGGCAGCTGAAGGGTCTCCCTAGCCTCTCTGGCCCTTCCGGAGGAGGTCGAGGAAATCCTCCTCGCCTCGAGGAAGGGACTCCACTAGGCGAGCCTACTCCTTTAAGTGGAGGCGCTTCTCCGTCTGGTGCTCAAAGCGTCAGATCGACCCCTTCTCGTGCCCCATTCGATGGGTTCTCCAGTACCTCCTCCATCACTCAAGAGAGGGGCTGAAGTCTAACTCTGTCAGGGTTCATTTGAGTGCCATCTCGGCTAATCACCATCCCATCGAGGGAAAGCCCCTCTCGGGACAGCCGTTAGTATCCTGCTTTATACGGGGTCTTCTGCTTTCTAAGTCACCCATCTGTCCCCCTTGGGTGGAATGGGATCTGAAGGTGGTACTCGCGCAGCTCACCCGTCCATCCTTCAAGCCAATGGTGACATGTTCGCTCTGGCACCTGTCTTGGAAGGTAGGCTTCCTGGTGGCGCTGACCTCTGCCAGCCGAGTCAGTGAGCTCCAGGCTCTCATGGCTGGCACACCTTATACCAGGTTTTACTGGAAGAGGGTGGTCCTCCGTACCCACCCTAAATTCCTGCCTAAGGTCATTTTTGACTTCCATCTCAACCAAGAGATAGTCCTGCCGACCTTCTTCCCGATGCCCCATGCCAACCAGGCGTCGATGGCTCGCCACACCCTCAACTGCAAATGGGCCCTTGCCTTTTATTTGCAGCGTACCCAGACTCATCGCAAGTTTGACCAGCTTTTCATGACCTATGATCCCAATAGAGTGGGGCAGGTGGTCACCAAGTACACCCTCTCTGTTTGAGTGGCGGACTGCATCACTTTCGCCCATGCAAAGATGGGTGTCCCACTAGATCGTCAAGCCACCTCATATGGGGACCGGGCCAAAGTGGCCTCGGTGGCTTCGCTGCGCTCCATGGCCCTGATGGACATCTGCCGGGCAGCGACCTGGTCTTCCGCAAATATCTTCGGTGCCCACTACTGCCTGGAGAGGGAGTCCCGCTGTGACAGCATCTTCGGCCAGGCTGTAACCTGTTCGGGGTATAAGTAACTTCTGCCCTCTGACCCTTCTTCTTGGCTACTGAGGACTTCGCCCCGAGGACCTGGGCTCCTTCAGGCTTCAGCTTCTGCTCATGGTCTTGTGGAGGCATTTTTGGTTACAGGATTGGTAGCCTGTAGCTAGGGAGTCCCATAAGTGAGGACTGACTTCCTGCTTGTTCCTGGAGAAAGCAGATCTCCAGGAACAAGCAGGAATGTAGTCTTCACTTATGGGTATCGTCGGTACCGAAGGAGCCTGCGTGGGAACGCTCCCCAGCGTCCAATAGGAACGCTTTTGGGAGCATCCCTCAGCACATGCGCGCTGCCTTCCCCCCTTTCCAACTGTCCCTCTTCATTTCTTCATTTTCCGCGGAGCCGACAGGACCCTTCACCGCAGAAAATTCCATCTTTAAAATTGTTTTCTTGTGGTCGCGCTTGCCTCCGCACGACGCCTACTGGTACCACCGGTTCTTTTCTTTTCTTTTCTTTTCTCAAAAATTTTATACTTTGAACTGTTTCTCTTCAGAAACTTTTATTTTTCGGTGCTAGGTGCCATTTTGGGCATTAGGCCTCATATTCCTGAAACCTGGAAAAACCAACTAGTGGTTTTAAAAAATGTACTAAGTGTGGCGGTACCATTTCCGTCACTGACACCCATGATTGGTGTCTTAAATGTTTAGGGCCTGAACATTCTCCATCTGAATGTCTCTCCTGTATGGGGATGACTAAGAGGAAGACAGAACCGGGCTGCAAAGCTTGGTACTCTTTTCTTCGGATGCCAGATCGATTGCATAGACATCTTCAAGAGCCCTCCTCTTCCTCCCATGGATCTCAGGTAACTAAACAAAAAAGCCGGTCCTCAAAGGGTAGCTCTCCTGCTAAGCATCGAGAGGCCATTGGCATTGCCCTTGAGGGAACCACGCCGGCAAAACAGCCCTGGTGGGAGGCTTCAGCTTCCAAAGCATCAAGGGGGCTCCAGGATGTTCTCGAGGCCTCGACCTCGCATGAACTACTGGTGCCATGCTCAGGGATCCTGGCCGTTTTCACTGGTACAGACACCCAGGCATCGGAGCGTCGATAGACCAGAGGTTCCTCGCTATTGAAAGCAGCATTGCAGCTCTTCTCACAACTGCAGTACCATTGACACCTATGGTTCAATGGGCACCGGTACCAACATCGATACCGATGCCGGTACCGATGGTACCGGCCCCGGTGGGAATTCTTCCCACACCATCTTTGGCTGGAATCGACAGATCGGTACCTACTTTGATCGATACCGGGACCGTGCTTTGAATGAGCATCATGGTCAGGAATACTTCGAATCCTCTGATTCCGAAGACTGACAATTCTTCTGGTACCAAAGGGTTTCTCCCGGAAGATCCCTTGTCTCCCCAACACAGAATGTCACCTCCAGAGGACATGTTTTTTCAGGATTTTATTCGTGATGTGGCCAAGGGCCTTTCAATCACGGTAGCTCCTGAACAGGAACACAGAGCAAAGGAATTGGAAATTCTCCAATATCCTAAAGCTCCAAAGGAGGCAGCCACTCTGCCCATCCATGAAATTCTGCATAACTTGATGCTCAGAATGTGGGAGACACCTCTGACTACATCTCCTCATTCTAGGAGGCTTGATACTATGTATCGAGTCCCGCCATGTCCTGGTTTTCAAAAGACTCAGCTGCCACACCATTCAGTGGTGGTGGAGTCAGCCATGCATAGGATGAAAAGTGCAAAGAGGCATGCATCCAATCCCCCAGGTCGTGAATGCAAGACACTGGACGCTTTTGGGCGCCAAACCTTTCAGGCTTCCATGCTTTCAGCTAGGATCAGTTCATATATACTATATATGGGAATGTTCCTCAAAGAAGTTACAGGAGACTTGGAGCTTATGAGCCCACTTCTCCCAGATGATGAGACGAGACTTTCTTGCTCTAGTTAAGCATGCTGAAGATGTCTCTAAGTTTGTGAATCGTGCAGCCTTTGACTGCTTTGAATGCATCAGCAGAACCTCTGCTATTGCATTTGGGGCACGACGGATTGCCTGGCTTCAGGCATCAGACTTGGAGACTTGGGTACAGGACAAGTTAGGCAACATTCCTTGCACGGGAGAGTATCTGTTTGGCAAGAACTGGTAGGAAAAGGCTAACGAGTTAGATGCTGACAATACCACTCTAGATAGTCAAAATCTACAGCCACTCCAGCCAAAAAGAAGCCTTATAAAAAAACCTCTTTCAGCAAAAAGAGGAAATTTTATCCTTCCTATACCCAGCAGAGTCAAACTCAGGGTCAGGTTGCCCAAAAGGGACAAACTAGACAGCAAAAGAAGCCAAAAGGCCCGAGAGCCCAACCAGCTCTGCAGGTTCAGCCCCCTCAAGGTATCGACTGGGTCATTGTCATGTCAGGACCAAGCATGGTATCCCCTGCTTCTACATCTCTCTCAAGCTGCACCTCTGGAGTAAGGGCATGCTCCAGATCTCCTTTCCCAAGAGGACGGGATGCTATGGCACCCGAGTCCCCAGTCCCTGCATCTCACGGCCTGGTTGCTGAAAGCTTAGACCTCCAGGATCTCAACCTGTCCCAACAGGTAAAGGATATCCTTCAGGCTTCTAGAAAACTTTCCACAAGAAGATCTTATGCCTTCAAGTGGAAACGTTTTACTATGTGGTGCTTCAAGAAGGGATTAAACCCCCTTGTCATACCTTTAGAATCAATACTAGAGTATCTCCTTCACTTATCGAATTCTGGTTTAAAGACCAATTCGGTAAGAGTCCATCTTAGTGCAATTGCAGCTTCTTATAAGCCTCTGAATGGACAACCAATTTCCTCTCATCCACTCATATCCAGATTTATGAGATGTCTTCTGTTGACCAAACCTCCCATTAAGCCACCATGGGATGGGATCTAAATCTAGTTCTCGGGCAGCTCATGAAGCCGCCTTTTGAGCCTTTAGCCACTACAACCCTTAAGTTTTTGACCTGGAAGGCCATCTTCCTAATTTCAATCACCTCTGCACGTCGCATTAGTGAACTGCAAGCTTTAGTGGCTGATCCTCCTTATACTAGATTTCATCATGATAAGGTTGTTCTTAGAGCTCATCCACACTTTATGCCAAAGGTGGTTTCACCTTTTCATTTGAATCAATCAATTTATCTTCCTGTATTTTTTCCGAGGCCTCACGTCTCTAATGCAGAAAGAAACCTTCATACGTTGAATTGTAAAAGAGCCTTAGCCTTTTACCTACAGAGAACACAGCAACATAGAAAGTCCTCGCAACTTTTTATAGCTTTTGACTCTAGTCATTTGGGACTTCCATTCTCCAAAAGAACTTTATCTAAATGGATTGCCCAATTCATATCCTTTGCTTATGAGAGTAAGGGTCTTCCTCTTCAAGGCCATGTCACAGCTCATAACGTGAGAGCCATGGCAACTTTCATGGCTAATCTCCACTCCTTGTCTATCGATGACATTTGTTGAGCAGCCACCTGGGCTTCGGTACACACCTTCACAGCCCACTACTGCCTGGATAAAGCCTCCCGTCGGGATGCCTTCTTTGGCCAAGCTGTTCTTCAAAATCTCTTTCAGACCTAATTCAACTCCTACCCAACAACCCTGGTGGAATGTCAGAGATCCATGGGAGGAAGGATGCCTACCTTTCTAGGGTGGCACCTTCCTGGGGCCATCTCCCTGGCATCTTCAGCTAGGGAGTCCCCATATGTGAAGACTACATTCTTGTTTGTTCCTGGAGATAGCGTAGTTACCCACCTGTAACAGGTGATCTCCGGGAACAGCAGGAATTTAGTCTTCACAAACCACCCACCTCCCCTAGGAGTTATCTCTCTGTCTCTTTCCTCTCTCCCTATATCCTTTCACTCAGCTACAAACTTAAATGAAGAGGGACATTTGGAAAGGCGGGAAGGTAGCGCGCATGTGCTGAGGGATGCTCCCAAAAGCGTTCCTATTGGACGCTGGGGAGCGTTCCTGCGCAGGCTCTGTTGGTACCGACGATACCCATATGTGAAGACTAAATTCCTGCTGTTCCCGGAGATCACCTCTTACAGGTGAGTAACTATGCTTTACTCACCTGTAACAGATGTTCTCCAGGGACAACAGGACATCAGTCCTCACTACCCTTCCCGCCTCCCTTGCTGAGTTCCTGGATTTTTGTCCTTTTCCTTTCCGTCTGCTTGGTAGGGCTCAAGTTAAGGGACCTGACTGAGCAAGATGGCACTCTTGGGCGGGAAGAGGACCAGACATGTGTGGCAGCAATCCCAAAGGCTTTCTTTGAAAGCTGGGGAATTGCACCACGCAGGCGCCATTGGTGCCGACGTCACCCATAAGTGAGGACTGATTCCTGCTGTCCCTGGAGAACACCTGAGTAACAACGCTTCTTCTCCCAAAGATTGCAAAAGGTTCTCGGAGAGATCTACCTGCCTGCAAAGCAGAAGAAACAGTTTCAGGGGAGTAGAGCTGAGCCCGGCACTAGTTTCTGCCTGAGGTTGCCAATGGGCGAGTACCGAGTCTTGACCTTGTCATTGTCCTCCTTGAGGGCTCCTGATTCCATCTGTTTGTGGCGCAATTCGGGGTAGACTGCTGGTGACCATTGGCATGGTGTGGGGACTTCCTGCCATTTTCTGCACACGTTACTAGCAGAGTTCCCTTTAACCTGCGCTGGGTCTGCCGCCAACATTCCCGCCGGCAAGGGAGGGGGGCAGAGCGAACGATGCTCTGCCCCTCCCCCCACCGGCAGGAATGCCGGCAGAGGACCAGGCGCAGATTAAAGAGAACATTGCTAGGGTGCTACACTGCAGCACCCTCGCAATGTTCTCTTTAATTTGCGCTGGGTCCTCCGCCGGCATTCCTGCCAGTAGGGGGAGGGGCAGAGCGTCAATCGCTCTGCACCCCCCCCGCCGTCAGGAATGTTGGCAGCGGACCCAGTGCAGGTTAGAGGGAACATTGGTTACTAGCATTTTTTTTTACTATTCTGCGCCTGGTGGTCATGCAGTCCATGCACATGTTCTGTCCTAGTGGCTCCAGCGTGCGTTCCTACTCCAGCACCTGTATCACGCATTTGTGTAATAGTGCTGTTAACGTCTATTATAACTATTCGATAAACTGAAGAGTAGCAAATCACCTGGACTGGATGGTATACATACAAGGGTGTTGAAAGAACTGAAATATGAGATTGCAGACCTACTATTAGTAATCTGTGAACTATCATTAAAATCATTCGTAATACCTGAAGATTGTAAGATGGCCAATGTAATGCCAATTTTTAAAAAGGGTTCCAGGAAACCTCAGACCAGTGAGCTTGACATCAGTACTGGGAAAAATGGCAGAAACCATTATAAAGAGCAAAATTACTGAACATGTAGATAGTCCTGGTTTAATGGGAGACAGCCAACATGGCTTTAACCGAGGAAGGCCTTATCTTACTAATCTGTTATATTTTTTGAAGGTGTGAATAAACATGCAGACAAAGGTGAGTCGGTTGATTATAGTGTATCTGGATTTTCAGAAAACCTTTGACAAGGTCCCTCATGAGAGACTTTTGGTAAAATTAAAAAATCATGGGATAGGAGGCAGTGTACTATTGTGGATCGGGAACTGGTTAAAAGATAGAAAGCAGAGAATAGGGCTAAATGGCCAATTTTCCCAATGGAGAAAGTTGAATAGTGGAGTACCCCAGGGATCTGTGCTGGGTCCGCTGATTTTTAACATATTCATAAATGACCTGGAAATGGGAATAATGAGTGAGGTAATCAAATTTGCAGATGACACAAAGTTATTCAAAGTTCTTGAAACCCATGAGGTTTGTGAAAAATGGCAAGAGGACCTTGATAAATTGGAATAATGGGCATTTAAATGGCAGATGAAATTTAATGTGGACAAGTGCAAAGTTTATACACCCAGGATAGAACAACCCAAACTATGGTTACTCGATGCAAAGTTTCCACATTAGAAACCACCACCCAGGAAAAAGATTTAGGCATCATCATGGATAACATGTTGAAAACCTCCGACCAGTGTGCAACAGCGGCCAAGAGAGCAAATAGAATGCTAGGTATCATAAGGAAAGGAATGGAGAATAAAACAAAGGATATTATAATGCCTCTGTATCGTTCGATGGTACGACCGCACCTTGAATATTGTGTGCAATTCTTGTCGCCGTATCTTAAAAAGAATATAGCGTTATTAGAAAAGGTACAGAGAAGAGCCACCAAAATGGTAAAGGGAATGGAAGGCTACGCCTATGAAGAGAGGCTACAAAGGTTAGGGCTCTTCAACCTGGAAAAGAGACGGCCGAGGGAAGATGTGATAGAGGTCTATAAATTTAATGAATGAAGTGGAACGGATAAATGTAGATCGATGGTTTTACATTAATAAAATATAGGAAGACTAGGGGGCATGCAATGAAGCTACAAGGTAACCTATTTAAAACTAATAAAAGAGAAAATATTTTTTCACTCAACATGTAATCAAACTGTGGAATTCATTACCGGAGGATGTAGTAAAAGCTGTCAGTGTAGCCAGGTTTAAAAAAGGTTTGGACAAGTTCCTGGAGGAAAGGTCCATAAACCATTATTAAAGGAGCTCTGGGATATCCACTGCTTGCCCCAATACAAGCATTGTGGAACCTGTGTCTTTTAGGGAAACTGCTAGGTACTTGTGACCTAGATTGGCCACTGTTAGAAACAGGATACTTGGCTTTGATGGTCTGACCTAGTATGGTATCTCTTATATGCATCTTCTGGGATGCCGCAGCCTTATTATGTGCTTTTACAATAGTTGTCAACTCTGTCTTTTTCCAGGAAATGTTGTTTCACGTGTGGCAAACAAGGTGCCTCATCTCTGGTTTCTGGATTCTGCTCTTCCTGCATGGCAGCTCCTGAGTCATCCTTAGAGGGTTTGCTCCCCCTTTCTCAGCCAGGGGATGCCGTTAGTCTGGCCTTGCCTGCCTCGGGGCAGGATTTGGCAGATAGTGCTGTGGGTAAGAATAACCAGCCGGCTGGATGTTCCGGAAACTGTGCTGTGGGTCGCTCCTCATTTTCTAGGGACTTGGCAGCTATGTCTCCTGGTGTTGGGGGATCATTTCCAAGAGATTAGCTTCTGGAGTCTGGATTGTCCTCCCCAGAATACTTTCCTTTTTACAGCAGGCCTGGTCATTCTGGGGTAGATATTCAGTCTCTGCAGCCTCTGGGTGCCCCCAAGCGCAGTCTCATCAGGCTGAGAATAGAAGCCCTATTTGATTTCCTATGGCTAAATGTTCTGGTGAAGTTTGCCCTCTAGATGTGTGGATCAGCTGGGATCTGCCTAAGATTTGGACTATGACTTAGATTCAGATGCCTCGGTGCTGGGCTATGAAGTGAACAAAGAAGTACTCTTGCCTTAGGAGGATTGTGCAAAGGTTGGTGATGTCCGCTTGTTCTGGGAGAAAGAACTGGCGGCATGGACTGCCAGGGTCTCACCCACCTTGGACTTGGCGGATGCTCCAGGCACGGAGCACAAGCCAAAGGTGCATCCACTCTAGCGAGGGATGTAGAAATCCACCATTGTCTTCCCATTCCCAGAGGTGATCAAGGACATGATCCGGTATGAGTGAGATTCTCCTGACTCCCTGCCTAAGGGGCTAAGGGTGTTAAGAAGATGTGCACTGTCCTGGAGAAGGAGCACATTGCATGGTTTGATATTCCCAAATTGGATGCATAGGTCACAGTGGTCACCGGACGGACCACCATTCCTGTGGAAGGTGGATCAGCCTTAAAGGATACTCTGTACCGAAAGGTGGATTCGTTGTTGAAGAACCAGTTTGTCGTGGCGGTTGTCTTACTTTGGTTGACCTATGTGCAGGCCTGATGTCTCGAGCCCTACTCCAGTGGCTTCAGTCTCTTCCGCCGGATGATGCTATCCCTCTTTTGGAGTCTGCTATAGCCTTCCTTTCTGATGCCATGTATGACTTGGTACGTTTAGCAGCCAGAGATTGTGCCCTGTCGACAATGACACAGCATTGGATTTGGCGCCCACTGGTGAACAGAGACATCTTTCAAAACCCGGTTGGCCCAATTGGACTTTAAAGGGAAGCTTGTTTTCAGGGCTAATATGGAGAGGCTGGTGAAGGACCTGGGCGAGAATAAATCTTACTATCTTCTTGAGGATAGGTCCAAGGTGCCTGTGAAGTGGGCAGGAGCCCCTTTTTCATCAGCCTTGCTGGCTCCTCACAGGCGCACTGGTCGGATTCCCAGGGATCTCAGGACTCCCGTTGCTTCTGGCCTGAAAGCCTTTCTTCCCCTCTGCTTCCAGATTTTGGACTCATTCTAGTCCTTCGTGGAGCATGTGGGCCCAGGGGACTTTTTCCTCTCCAGAAGGGAGCCCTCTTGTGCTGCACAATGAAAGTTTGGGAGCCTAGTTCCTGGTTCCGTTGGTTGAGGGCAGGCTTCACCTCTTCAGGAATGGTCCAGGGTCACAAAGGACCACTGGGTGTTAAACAGTATTCAGTGCGGCTATGTCCTGAAATATAAAGAGCCACTCCCAGACACTTTCATCATCTCCCCCTGTGGGTCTGCAGACAAAAATTGGCATTGTGCGTATTACCTTGGACAAGCTGCTGCTCCTGAAGGCAGTGGTGTCCATTCCCTGGAGCGATAGGGTCAAGGGCAGGTATTCCATCTATTTTGTGGTGCTGAAAAAGGATGGATCCTTCCGGCCCTTTCCGGACTCAAGGGTGTCGAGGAGTGCACCGTGATTCAAGTGCTGCACAAAAAAGGCATTTCTGGCATCTCTGGATTGGCCAAGGCATTTTTTTATATCCCGATCCAGGAGGATCAGCAAAGCATCTGCGGTTTGCCATGCTAGGCTCTCATTTTCATCTCTCCCCCCCTTTGGACTTTCCACGGCCCTGAGGACATTCTCCAAGGTCATGGTAGTGGTGGCTATGGCACCAAGGAATCTGTGTGCACCCATGTCTTGAGGGCTGGCTCTTTTGAACCTGTTCTCTTTCAAAGGTGTTTCGGGTAGTGACCCTAGTGGTGTCCCTTTTTTTTTTTTTTGGAAAGCCTTGGCTAGATGATCAATCGAAGAAAGAGCCAGTTGTTGCTTTCCCAGTCCTTGGAGTTCCTGGGAACATGTTTCGATACGCAAGTGGGCAGAGGCTTCTTGCCAGTGGAGAAAGTCAAAAGGTTGTTGGATTGCCTGATGCTGTTTTGTTCACAACAGGCTTCCAGAGTCTGGGATTATCTTCAGCTCCTCGGATTGATGATAGTGACAATCGAGATGGCGCCATAGGCATGTGCTCGTATGTGCCTATTCCAGTGGTCCATGCTGACCCGGTGGTCCTGAGTTCTCTTGAGTTCAGGCTCCCACTCCCGATGATGGTGAGGGCCAGCCTATTTTGGTGGTAGCAGGCTAGTCACTTGAAGAAGGGCTTGTTGCTGGACAATTACTCTTGGATCCTTCTGACGATGGATGCGAGTCTCTTGGGCTGGGGAGCCCATTGCCAAGACTGAATGGCCTAGGGCCTTTGGAGCAACAGGGAGGTGGTATGGTTCATGAACTGCCTCGAGATGAGGACCATCAGGTTGTCTGGATCCAGGAGAGTGGGAGTTGAGTCAGGAGGCATTTCCATTGATTCTATGCTGCTGGGGTCACCCCAAGACAGATCTGATGGCAACCCGAACTAACGTGTGCCACCACTTCAGTTGCTGCATGGAGACGGGGTCTGAGGGTGTCGCTGCCCTGGTCCAGCCTTGGCCAAGTCAGTGCCTGTTTTTATGTGTTTCCTCCATGGTTCCTGGTGGGGCATGTGATTCGTCATATAGAGTGACACCCAGGAAGAATTATTATGGTGGTGCCAGATTGGCCGAGGAGAGCGTGGTTTGGAGATCTAATGCGGCTTCTTCAAGTGCCACCTCTTAGTTTGCCCCTGTCTTGGGGCCTCTTACATCAGGGACCAATAGTCCTGGAAGACCCGGTTCCCTTCTTGCTTGCGGCTTGGTGTTGAAAGGAAACTGCTACAAACCTGGCATATGTGCGGGTCTGGTGCCTCTTTGTGCAATGATGCAGCTCATGGCAGCTGGCTGCTGAGGTGGCCAAGGCGTCGCCCCTGTTGACCTTTTCTGTAGGATGGTCTGGAAAAAGGCCTTTCTTTTAGCTCCCTGAAGGTTCAGGTGGTAGCTTTGGCCAGTTTCAGAGGTTTGGTGGCAGGTAAGTCTCTAGCCTTACACCTGGATGTTTCACACTTTCTTCAGTGGGGTTTGATGTCTGCGTCCTTCCCTCTGGTCTGTGATCCCTTTCTGGGATTTGTGTCTGCTGCTCAGGGACCTGATGTCATAACCTTTGATCCATTAAAGGGTGCTACTTTGAAGGACTTGACGTTCAAGACTGTCTTCTTGGTTGCGATTGTTCCACCGGGTGGTTTTCCAAGCTGTGGGCTCTGTCTTGCTGAGATCCTTACTTATCTCTTTCTGAGGTGGCAGTTTCCATTTGGCATATGCCTTCCTTTGTACCTAGGGTGATTTCTCCCTTTCATGTGAACCAGATAATTTGCCTGCCTTCCTTCTCTAAGGGGCAGTATCGGGGGAAGGATAAGGATCTTTGCCTTGTGGATGTCTGGAGGGTGCTGCTTTGGTACTGGGAGGTTATGAATTCTTTTTGGAAGTCCAGCCATCCCTTTATGCTGTTTACTGGTCTGCACAAGGTGATTTGGTAGCTAAGTCTCCCTTGGTGCGCTGGATTTAGGCCATTGCCTCGGCATATCTGTTGCGGAACCAACTGGTTCCAGAGGGTTGCTCACCCATTCTACTGTGCACAGGCATTGTCTTGGGTGGAGCAGAGCTCAGTAGCCCTGCAGAAATTTGTCGGGTGCAATGTGAGCATCATCTTTCACTTTTGTCAAGTGTCAAGCATTATTGCTTAATGTCCTCGCATGGGCAGATGTGGCCTTTGGATCTAGGGTTTTGCAAGCTGCTGTGTCTTCTCTTCCCGCCCAGTGGAATCATAGCTTTGGTATGTCCCACTTGTCTGGACTGGTCTAGCAGGACAATATGGAAGGTGACATTTTACTTACCAGGTAATGTCTTTTTCCTTGAGTTCTACAAGACTAGTCCAGGATCTGCTCTTGGAACTGTGTTTGAACTGTTCTTCTGCAGCAGTACCCTTGAGTCCACTGTGATTTATGTATTTAGCTCTGCAGATTCATCTTCTGTGAACAGCCTTCTTTGTATGCTTTCCTGTACACAGTTCTCTACTGTTTGATTGCTCATTGTCGCCTATGATGAGGTTGTGTGAGACTTGCCATGTTCTTTCATATGTTTTGGGACAGATACTGAAGAGACGTCTGGTGACTGAGGCATATAGAGGCATGGGAATGATGTCATTGAAACCTGGACTTTTCATTGGTTCTTTGTCCCCACCAATCTGCTGATAGGGGAACACAACCCATTTGTCTGGAATGGTCTAGCAGGACTCAAGAAAAGGACATTATCTGGTAAGTAAAATGTCACCTTCAAATCTTCTTGGTTTTCTTTTTCTTTAATCGTTTTTAGCTATATTTCTGCTGCTGGTTTGCTGTAATATGGTTGTTTTTATATGATTAATAGAATGCTAATAAATGTAATAGTCAAAAATTAGCTCCATGATCGTGACGTTTTGTCTCCACACCTTGCAATTCATATGGAAATTTGTTAAGCTGCTGTTAGTGTTTCCTAAAAGGAGCTGAAAATAGAAATTAGGATTAAAAACTATTTGTTAGCATAGAGCATAGGTATCTAGCATGGATAGGAGCTATGTTAAACATTCTCATGACTCAAGGCACAGTGTTTTCACCACAGACCAGACCACTTCCTTTAGCACACAGAAAAGAGCATCTAGAACGCCTTGCATACTGACACATTTGAAATATGCAGCTGTAATATAGCATCATGACTCTGAGTTAAAATGCTTAGGTAGCCTACAATTCAAATGTCCTTGCTTCTGTGGGTTCTTGTTTTCTTTGTAATAGTTTGAGGCATGTGAGAGATGTCTCAAGGCTGTGTATTTGGTTTGATATTGAATAGTTTATGAAATCTCAAATAATTTAGATGTTAAGGTGTGTGTGTGTGCCATCGAATCATTGTTGACTCCTGGTGACTCAGCAGATCCTGGGTTTTCTTAGCAAGGTGTGACCGGAAGAAAAGGCCTGGCAATGGAGGGTAAAGTGACTTGCCCAAGCCACAAGGCATGCCATGGGACATGAACCCTAGTCTCTTGGTCACCAGGCCACTGCTTTAACCACTAGGCTGTTACTCCACGAAATATTTTATCATGTAAACAATCATAGTGTCTCCCACAGCTTTGGGAGGGAAAACAACTTGAGAGTAGATGGCCCAAGCAATCTTCCTAATCTTTTAGTATGAAGATGCCATAAATCATGCATACACATCTTTTTTTTTTTCTCATATTAACCAAGAATCTTATTTCAGAGTGGGGAAGGCAATTTTCAAAGCCATTTCTGTGCATAAAACAGATGTGGGGCTTTAGAAAATTAACCAACACATACACACATATTGAGAGGAAAAGGAGAGTGTGGTGTTGGAGCAGAGTGCAATTAAATGCATACTTCCTGATCATCCCTCCAGTCTAGTCCCGGAATCTCTGGGTTGTCAACCTCCTCTAGCAGCTTTGGAGACTGAGAAACTTCACTCTTGTGATGTCATCAGTATATAAGGGCTGTCTCCACCTCCATCCTCCAGTTTATCAGTCTCCAAAGCAGCTAGTGGAGGGGTGAGCCCAAGAGGTTCCAGGGCTCACTAGAGAGAAACGATTAAGAAATTGTGCTAGGACGAGAGTTCAGAGGGAATAATCATAGGGAAAGCTGTTTTAACACTCTGTTGGCAGTTTGGCTGTGTGAGCTGCTTTCCTGTGGCCCTGAGGTCCTCTACTCCCCCCCCCCCCCCACCCCCCGTTTTTGTTTTTCATTCGGGTTAACTTTTCTTTCACTTTAAGTTTCTTTCCGTGTTTTTTGGGGGGCCAGCTTAGGTTTGGGCAGACCGCGGGAGAGAGGACGCTCAGCGGGTTACCGTCCCGGAACAGAGGGGACTGGACCCGGTGGCTTGTTTTGCTCAGCGCGTGCAGAAGCATTGCCTTCCGGCGCTTTGAGCGGGAGAGTGCAGCCTCAGCGGTTTTTTGACCGCGATTTGGGGCTCCGACCCGGCGAATGTTCAGTTCCGGGCTGCGGAGTTACAGCGCACTCAAGTTCAGCCCCTGGCAGTTCGTCTGGCAGCGGGACTGCAGGTAAGAGGGCTTTCGGCGGGAAGCTTCTGAGTGCAGGGGCAGGCCTAACCGTGTGGGAGAGAGCGGGAAGATCGCGGTTTGCAGTGCAGGTTTTTGGCGCCTTTTCCCTCAGCATAAGAGCAGGAAAAAGCTAATGAAAGAGATGCTGACAATATCACTTTGGATAGATTGTCTGTCTAAATCTACAGCTGATCCTGCGAGTTAAAAATCCTATAAGAAATCATTCTTCAGTAAGAAGTCGTTTTATTCCTCCTATACCCAGCAGGGGCATCGTTTAGGTCAGTCTGCCCAAAAGGGACAGCAGCAACAACCTAGACAAAGACAAAAAGCAGCTAAGCCTCATCCGGCTCAGCAGACTCAGCCTCCAAAGGAGCTTTGACTCCTATCTAGAGAACTTTGCCTTCCTGGCCCTGAACGGCCCAGAACCCTCCACCATTCCAGGAAGGTTATGTCATTTTGCCCCCAGATCTTTATCTTTATTTGGCACATTTGATATACCGCCCCTTACCAGGGTATTAGGGCGGTGTATAATGCAAAACAGTTCGGCTGCAGAAAAGAAAGGTAGAAAGGAACGCCATTAAGTGGATAGGAAAGCAGTCATGAAAGTAAGAAAAAAAAAGGACAGTAGAAACAGAAAGAAGATAATAGACAGCAGACAATGTAACAGACAATTGCAACATAACAGACAATGAACAGCGAGGCAAACGACAATCGACAGAACAAATGACGAACGACATAACGAATAGGGACATGGGAAAAGGTACGAATTCAGGGAGGGAGGGGAGACCCGAGTGAGTATGGGGGTGTTCAATCCTATGGGGAGGAATTAAGAGGTAGTGCAGTGGACGATCGGGAGGTAGGCGAAGGAATGGGGAGATCGAAGGCCTGACAAAAAAGATATGTTTTGAGGAGAGATTTGAAGCGGGAAAATGATAGTTCTGTACGAATAGGATGTGGAAGAGTATTCCACAAAGCAGGACTGGCAAAGAAGAAGGCAGCATGACGGGTAGACTCAAGGTGAGCATGGGTGGGGGATGGCAGAAACAGACGGTTACCATGTGCAGAACGCAGCAGACAGGGGGTGGTTTGAAGGAAAATAAGGTCAGCTAGGTACTGGGGAGTGCCAGTGAAGAGTGCCTTGTGAGTGATGATGAGAAGCTTATATATATATAGCGGACTTTGACAGGAAACCAGTGAAGGGAAAAAAGACAAGGAGTGACATGATCCCGAGGGGATGACCAGGTAAGCAAGCGGGCAGCCGTATTTTGAATCAGTTGTAGCCGACGGAGTTGGTATTGAGGTATGCCGGCAAGCAGGGAATTACAGTAGTCGAGGCGCGTGATTACCAGGGAAAGGACCAGGGTAGTGAGGGATGGAAGAGGGAGAAGAGAGCGGACGGCCCTAATCTTGCGGAGTTGAAAAAGGGAACTATGCACCACCCCGGAAATGTGCTGATGGAAAGACAGTGCGGAATCCAGGGTAACACCAAGATAACGGAGAGTGGGTGTCAAGGGAATGGGGGAATCTGACATAAGTGGCGCCAGAGTAGGAGAAGGGGCACCAAAAGTGAACCAAATAGCAGCTGATTTGGAGGGATTGACAATGAGATAGTTGTTACGGAACCAGTTGGCAACAGAAGCGAGACAATTGTTCAGACAAGAAAGATCTGGAGCTAGTGAAGATGTGTGATGGACCAGGAGAATGTCCTCGGTGAAAAAGTAGGTGGAAATACCAGTTTGTTGAATCAGGAGGGCAAGCGGAGCAAGAAAAACATTGAAAAGAAGTAGTGCAAGGATAGAACCCTGTGGTACACCACAGTGAAGGGGGAGAGAAGTAGAGGAAGAAGAACCTGAGCGCACCAAAAAAGACCGAGAGGAAAGGTAAGAATGAAACCATTGGTAGATTGTGCCCTGGATACCAAGGTCCAACAGCCAGGTGAGAAGGGTGCGGTGGTCAATGACATCGAAGGCCGCAGAAAGATCCAACGAGACCGCAATTGAAAAATCACCTCTATCGTGAGATCGGTGTAGTTCGTTGAGAAGTACTACAGATGGGGTCAGATAACAGCAGAAAATTCGACTCTGTCTATTGTAAGAGAGGGGTACAAGCTTCATTTCCTCAGCATGCCCCCTCCTGCAATGGTAAGACAGTTCAATTCTCAGACTTCTCTCAATGACCAGTTAAGTCAAGAGGTCACTGTGCTCCTTGCTCAAGGGGCAATAGAAGAGGTACCCATTCCCCAACGGGGTACAGGGTTTTACTCCCCCTATTTCCTTATTCCAAAGAAAACAGGAGGACACAGACCCATTTTGGACCTCAGAGAATTGAACAAATTCCTGATCAAAGAGAAGTTCAAAATGGTTTCTCAGGAACTCTGCTGCCATACCTTCAGAGTCAGGATTGGCTTTGTTCTCTAGATCTCAAGGATGCGTACACTCATGTTCTCATCCATCGAACTCACCGAAGGTTCCTTCGCTTTCTTTTTCAAGGGAAGCACTACCAATACAGGGTTCTTCCCTTTGGCCTGGCCTCTGCACCAAGGGTGTTCACAAAATGCATGACTGTGGTGGCAGCATTTCTCCGCACCCTAGGAATATTCGTCTTCCCTTACTTAGACGACTGACTCATTTGAGCCCCTTCAGAGCCAGAGGCCAGGGTTGCCCTCTCTCGCACAATGCGCATCCTTCAGTATTTGGGACTTGTCATAAACTTCCCAAAATCCAACCTTGCTCCCACTCAGTCCCTAGAGTTTATAGGAGCTCTGCTGGATACCAGACAGACAAGGGCCTACCTTCCACAGCCCCGCTGCCTTCGCATTGTGCAGTTAGTATCCCAAGCAGTGCTAAAACCTCACCTCACGGCTCGGGAAATGTTACAGCTGCTAGGCCACATGGCATCCACCGTGCATGTGGTTCCTAATGCTCACCTCCATATAAGGGCAGCCCAGTGGACTTTATCCACTCAGTGGACTCAGGTGTCAGGTTGCCTGTCACACAAAATAGAAAACTCAGATCGCCTTATTTTGTCCTTCCAATGGTGGCAATCACCCCAAAATCTTTTGGTGGGGTCTCCTTTTCAGCAACCCCACCCCAGACCACTCTAACAGATGCTTCACAGGTGGGTTGGGGAGCCCACCTGCAAGGCCTCTCTACCCAGGGTACCTGGACTCCACAGGAGGCCCATTTACACATCAATCTCCTAGAGCTCAGAGCAATTTTCTTTGCTCTTCGAGTATTCCACACCCAGCTCAGCTACAAGATAGTCCTAGTTCAAACGGACAATCAAGTCGCCATGTTCTACGTGAACAAGCAGGGCGGAACAGGCTCTCTGTCGCTTTGCAACGAAGCTTTGAGACTATGGGCCCTCGCCAGAGAGCATCAGATTTATCTCCTTGCGGTGTATCTTCCAGGCATTCAAAACTCTTGGGCAGACAGACTCGGTCGAGTTCTGCTTCCACAAGAATGGTCTCTCCATGCAGACCAGGTGGCCAAATTTTTCAAATTTGGGGAACCCCGGACATAGACCTCTTTGCAAGTCCTCTGAATGCCAAACTTCCCCGGTTCTTTTCCAGAATTCCGGCTTAGGGTTGTCAGGCCAGGGATGCTTTCCTCCTCCATTGGGGTCAGGTCTTCCTGTATGCCTTTCCACCCGTTCCCCTAATTCCCAAAACCCTGTTCAAGCTTCAGAGAGACAGAGCTCATATGATCCTCATAGCTCCACGTTGGCCACAGCAAATGTGGTACCCTCTGCTCCTACATCTCTCTCAAGCTCCGCCTCTGGAGTTAGGATCTGCTCCAAATCTCCTTTCTCAAGAGGACGGGATGCTGTGGCATCCCAATCCCCAGTCTATGCATCTCAGGGCCTGGTTGCTGAAAGCCTAGAACTTCACAGTCTTAACCTTTACCAGCAGGTAAAGGATATCCTTTATGCTTCCAGGAAGCTTTCCACAAGACGCTCTTATGCATTTAAGTGGAAAAGGTTTACCAAATGGTGCTCGCAGAAGGGTCTTAACCCTCTTGCGATACCTCTGGAATCATTACTGGAGTGTCTCCTTCATTTATCAAATGCAGGGCTTAAGACCAATTCAGTGAGAGTTCATTTCAGTGCTGTTGCAGCTTCTTTGAAGCCTCTAAATGGGCAACCTATTTCCTCTCATCTTGTCATATCGAGATTTATGAGAGGCCTTCTTTTACCTAAGCCTCCTATTAAGCCACCACAGGTGGCATGGGACTTAAATCTGGTTCTTGGGCAGCTCATGAAACCCCCTTTTGAACCATTAGCCACTATGTCTTTGAAATTCCTTTCCTGGAAGGTCATCTTTCTTATTGCAATCACATCAGCACGTCACATCAGTGAATTGCAAGCGTTGATGGCTGATCCTCCTTATACAAGGTTCCATCATGATAAGGTAGTCCTTAGCACTGATCCACACTTTATGCCAAAGGTGGTGTCACCTTTTAATTTAAACCAAGCGGTTTACCTTCCTGTATTTTTCCCAAGGCCTCATGCCTCAAATGCAGAAAGGAATCTTCATACTTTGGACTGCAAAAGGGTTTTGGCCTTTTACTTGCATAGGACACAGCAACATAGAAAGTCCTCTCAACTCTTTGTTGCTTTTGATCTTAGTCATTTGGGACATCCAGTCTCCAAAAGAACACTGTCCAGCTGGATTGCACAGTGTATATCTTTTGCCTATGAGAGTAAAAACCTTCCTCTTGAAGGCCATGTCATAGCTCACAATGTGAGAGCCATGGCAGCCTCTATGGCTCATCTTCACTCTGTGTCTATTGACGACCTCTGTCGAGCAGCTACTTGGGTTTCGGTTCATACCTTCACAGCCCATTACTGCTTAGACAAGGACTCCCGCCAAGATGCCTTGTTTGGTCAGGCTGTTCTTCAACACCTGTTCCATACTTAATCAACTCCTACCCACCATCCCTGGTAGGATTCCAGAGATCCATGGGGGGAAGTGGAGCCCTTTCACAAGGGCACACAACCTCTGGGGCCTTCTCCCTGACATCTGTAGCTAGGGAGTCCCCATATGTGAAGACTACATTCCTGCTTGTTCCTGGAGATAGCATAGTTACTCACCTGTAACAGGTGATCTCCGGGAACAGCAGGAATTTAGTCTTCACAACCCACCCACCTCCCCTAGGAGTTGTATCTCTCTATCTCTCTCTCTTTCCCTCAGGTTTAAACTCAACTGGAGAGGGACAGTTGTGGAAGGCGGGAAGGAAGCACGCAGGCGCTATGGGATACTCCCAAAAGCTTTCCTATTGGATGCTGGGGAGCGTTCCCACGCAGGCTCCATCGGTACCGACGATACTCATATGTGAAGACTAAATTCCTGCTGTTCCCGGAGATCACCTGTTACAGGTGAGTAACTATGCTTTCTCCTCTCTTATATTAATTCCTCTTGAAGTTCATTGCCCTGTTACACTCTATCAGGTTTTGTTTCTATGTAAACCACCTTGACCATAAGATAAAGCGGTATAGAAAACTGGTTAAATAATTGAAAAGTTGCCCTCTTGGTGTTCATTCATATAGATAGGAACCTCTATCATACTGTATGATTGTTTACATATAGTATATGGTGCTCTGAACCAAAATCTGATTTTACAAAGAAAAGAACTTTTAACCTACAGGTGATGAACTCTGGTTTGAGCATATAAAGTGCTATATTTTAGTGTTGTGAGTCCTTGGATAGAATTTCAGCTTACTTTTTTTTGAGTGAACATAAGCTTGTTAATACTTTCTTTAAACATTAAAGTAAACCGTTTGAATTCTTTTACACAGGATTTTAATTTGACCATGTATGTGTAAGGAACTACAAAGAACACTTACAAGGATCCATTTACACTTTTCTATCCTGAATCTACAACAGGGTAGACACCATGGAAGGTGTGGATAAGATGAAGAGTGGAGGAGTAGTCTAGTGGTTGGAGCACTGGCTTAGGAAGCAAGAGACCAGGGTTTCATTCCCACTAGCAGTCCTTGTGGCCTTGGGCAAGTCACTTAACCCTCCATTGCCTCAGAAGAATCCAAGTTATCAATGTCCCTGTTTAATGTACATTATCAAATTTAAATTAGAATGTAAACCGCGTTGACTAAAATGATAAAGCGGTATAAAAAAAACCTGTTAAAAATAAATCTAGTAAAGCTTGAGAAATGGTGTAGAGTTGGCAGTAAAATTTAATGCTAGAAAAAATACAGAGGTATATTGGGCTGTAGAACTTAAGGTAACTGTATTGGACAGGGGGTGAAGTACTTCTCTGCACAAAAGAAGGTGAATATGTCTGAACAGGTAGAAGAGGCAATGGTAAAAGCAAGAAGGGAGAGGAATGGCCAGCAGGAAAAAGGAGGTGTATAATTCAGGAGACTGCACGTTCAAAAGCATAGAAACAAGATAGAATTGGTTCAGAGAGTGGCAGCTAAAATAGCCACTGTTTTTTGTCATAAAGCACATGGAGAATGACTGTAAAGATGTCAACATGTATACTGTAGAGGATACAGGATAGAGGCGATATTACAGAGACATTTGAATACCTTTAAGCATAATTAGGGTGGTGTATCAAGTCAAATAAACTATAAAATAAAACTATAATCCAGGAGTGGCCAGCTCCAATCGTAGAGAACCACGGTCCAGCCTGGTTTTCGAGATGTCTCTGGTGAGTGTTCTTTATCTTTATTCAGTCATTTAATATTCCACTCACGCTCGAGCATCAGAGCTGTTTACAATATAAATCAAATATTGCTGCAGGAATTAGAAAAGGAAATGGAATTCCACTAGTCAGAAAAGAGGAGACAGTCATATTAAAAGTAAATGGAGGTAAAGAGAGAAGCAGGAACAGATCATGGAGGAAGGGGGGGGGGGAACTGGGTTGAGAGGGGGAGATCGAAGATAGTACAGAAGAGGTGGATTTTTAACATAGCCGTAAATCTGTAGAAGGAAAGTTCTAAATGGAGGTCTGAAGGGAGGTAGTTCTATAAGAGAGGGCCGAGGAGAAAGATTGGAATTACGGGTGGTCTGTAGGTGGGCTCGTGATGGAGGCAGGAGAAACAGACAATTGGAATGAATAGGTCTGAGTGAGCAATAGGGAGTGTGAAGATGGACCAGGTTGGAGAGGTATTGAGGAGTGTTAGTGTGAATGGCTTTATGGACAAGGGTGAGTATCTTGTACTGTATCTGATATTTGATGGGGAAGTCAGTGAAGTCGTATGAGTAGGGAGGTAATGTGTTCTGAACAGGTGGCATGGGTAAGAATGTGGGTGGTGGTATTCTGAAGGAGTTGCAATCTGTGAAGCTGATATTGGGGGAGGCCAGTGGGAGTAACATTGCAGTAGTCAATCCGTGTCATGACCAGGGAGAGAAGAAGTGTGGTCAGGGAAAGAATAGAGAGGAAAGGACTAACAATGCGAATCGGACATAAAGAGATATTTGCATCTACTGCCTCCTATTGTATGTGGATGTGTCCCAGTGTTCATTGGGGGCATCCTGTAGGCTAGGCAGGTTTGTGGCCCTCCAGGACTGGAGTTGGGCACCCTTGCTAAAAACTATTAAAATGGAAAGGCAGCTCCAGAATGAGGAGTCATAGAAAGAGGGTAAAACAGAGTAGCCTTAGGCATAATCTAAGGCAATATTTCTTTACAGCAGGGATGGTGGATGCTGTGGAGATGACTGTATCTGAATTTAAGAATGTGTGGGACAAGCGCAGAGAATCTGAGGGAGGGGAAGGAATTGTAGAGCTAAGCAGTTGGTGTTGATGTGCAGAATGGATAGGCCATATGGTCTTCATCTGCCATCATTGTCTGTTTTTCTGTTCATTGTTGATCAGTGTATCTTTTCTCACAAATCTTTTTGCAGGTTTTTAAAATTCTTTTTTCATGTGCAGTATTTGCTGGTAAAACAAAGCAATACCAGTAATTCTTTCACATTACGAGAAGGAGAAAGTAGGTTAATAAACCTGTCAACCTAAGACAGGTATACTTAAACCACATCACACACAGGAAGCAACTGGAGAATTCTCACCAAAACGGAAGGAAGTTAAACCCCAGTGTGACTATTGATAAATAAAGTTATGCTATGTTCATAAAGTTTGTGCTTCTAAACTGCTCTGCAGTCATCTTCAGAGACAAAACAGGTGCTAAATATCTCAGTTTCAACATATTTTTGCTGAGAAATGTGGATATTTATAGCTCATCATTGACTTTCTGATGTAAGATCTAACACGGTTTAGGACAACTATCCACAGGGTCGCCAAGAATTGACATTGACTCAATGCCTCTTAACAAGAACATTTGATTCTCATCAACCTTAATTTGTAGACCTGAGTTATTTTTTAGTAGCTGTAAAACTTGTGAGAAGGGCTATAAAATTATTTTTCCCCTAGTGTATTCTAGACCTCAAATTATCTATCTATTATGGATACAAGTCACCAAATTCACATAAATCTCTAGACAGCGTACAGAAATAAAGATATAAAATACACTAAGGGGTATGTTTACAAAAGGGCGTTAGCTGTCATTGTGGTGCTAACGCGGGAAAATCTTGTCACGGTGACAACTAATGCAGGCCAGATGCAGTTGTTACGAGCAATTTTTTTTGCAATAGCTGTATTTCGTGCATTTGCAGCATGAGAGGGTAGGGGGATGGGCAGAGAGTGGGATATGCCTGTAAAGTGTGGTTCCATTTTGTTCCTCCAGTCCAGTCTCGGCACCTTTAGGGTATTCATGCCCCACCAGCAGCTTGGAGACTGAGCATGTCATGATCCTTCTATCCAAGCAAGGACTGTTAATCACCCAGGAAGTTGGTCAGAGCTTACCTCAGAAGCACAGGACAGGGTACCGTGTAGCAGCCCTCTTTTAATAAGTGTTATTTCCCTCCCTCCCTCCCCAGCACCCACCCACCACTGGGATAATCGTAGCCTTATAGGTACTTACACATCTTAAAGGAAAAGAGGTGCTCTCAGGTGCAGCTAGTTATCCAAATCAGTCATACATTAAGGGCCTGAGTTTAATTAAGTTTCAGGTGAACAAAGTATATTAAACGTATTGGGTACAATTTTATTAGTATAAGTATCCATAGCAACCCTTAGTAAGTAAAGAACTTAAAGATCTAAACACAAGCTTAAAACTAAGATGCAGACAGCAGTCCAACAGCAAGATGGGGGCTTTCCAGTCTTTTGCATTGAGTGTCACATATATGATTTTCTTCCAGTTGGTGAGAGGTCTTACGTGTGCACTAGGTGCAAGGAGCTCTTTGCTCTCAGGGAATGAGTCCGTTCTCTAGAGGCTAGAGTAGCAGACTTGGAAGACATAAGACAGACAGAGGTACATAGACGAGACCTACAGGGATATAGTCCTGAAGTCCCACTTCTAGTCTGGCAGCATTTATTTATTTAGCTGTATTTATATCCCGCTTTTCACCGGGTCAAAGCGGTCAATTCGGGGATACATTTAACACGAGGGGATGAGAGACACACACATTCATACTTACAGGGAACATGGGCAATGGAAGGTTAAGTGACTTGCCCAAGACCACATGGAGTGCCTATAGGACTAGAAATCCCAGTCCCTCCGGCCTGAGATTGCTGTCCCCAGGTGGGACTTGAACCCCCGGCCCTCCGGCCTGAAGTACCTTGTCCTAACCACTAGAGCACTCCTCACCTCCTCACGTGACCACTCTCCTCCTGTTGCCATGGAGGAGAGTGGTCACGTGACAGGAGAGCATCACCCTGGTGCGGCAGGAAGTGATCCTGTACCCAGGACCTGTCCTCCAGGTGATGTAAAACCCTCTCGCACCGAGGACGTTTCTCCAGGGCCATGTGTCCATGAGGGAAGGGTTAGGACAGCCGTTATAGTTGGTGATTCGATCATTAGGCATGTAGATAGCTGGGTGACTGTGGTAGGGAGGTTCTGGAGGCTAAATTTAGACTTTTAGGTAGGAAGTTGAAATCCAGAACTTCCAGGGTAGCGTTCTCTGAAATGCTTCCCGTTCCACGCGCAGGACCAAAAAGGCAGGCAGAGCTCCGCAGTCTCAAGGCGTGGATGAGACGATGGTGCAAGGATGAGGGTTTTGGATTTGTTAGGAATTGGGGAACATTCTGGGGAAAGGAGGGGCTCTTCTGAAGGGATGGGCTTCACCTTAACCGGGATGGAACCAGGCTGTTGGCATTAACCTTTAAAAAGGAGATAGAGCAGCTTTTAAACTAGATAATAGGGGAAAGCTGACAGTCACACAAGAGCGCATGGTTCAGAAGAATGTATCCTTTAAGGATACTACCAAAAGCAGAGAGGCTCCAAAAAAGAGTAAAGTAGCCCAAATGCCCTCGAGTATGGAGCAGACAGAGCTTAAAGATCCCAAATTACCCATGCCTACCAATAGCCAAATTAATATGAATAAAATACAGTCTCTAAAATGCTTGTATGCAAATGCTAGAAGTCTAAAAAATAAGATGGGAAAGTTAGAATATATAGCACTAAATGAGAGGTTAGATATGATTGGAATCTCAGAGACATGGTGGAAGGGGGACAACCAGTGGGACATTGTGATACCTGGGTACAAACTATATCGTAATGATAGAGCTGATCAAATTGGTGAAGGGGTTGCGCTCTATGTTAGAGAGGGCTTTGAGCCAGAAAGGATTAAAGTTTTGCAGGAAACAAAATTTGCTGTAGAATCTCTATGGTTTGAAATCCCATGTAAAATGGGGAAGGCAATGGCAGTGGGGGTGTACTATCGACTGCCTGGCCAGAATGAATAAATGGATAATGAAATGCTCAAAGAAATCAAGGAAGCTAACAAAAGTTACAGCACAGTAATAATAATGGGTGATTTCAGTTACCCCAGTATCGACTGGGTCAGTGTCACGGCAGGACATGCTAGGGAGATAAAGTTCCTAGATGAAATAAATGACTGCTTCTTTGAGCAGATGGTTCATGAACCGACCAGAGGGGAAGCCATATTGTATCTAATATTTGGTGGAACACCAGATCTGGTGCAAGAGATAAGGTGTTGGGGCCACTTGGCAACAGTGATAATAGCATGATCGCGTTTGGTTTAATTAGTGGAGGAGGGATAGTAAGGAAATCCACAGTACTACCTTTTAACTTTCGAAATGGAGACTATGATAAAATGAGGAAAATATTAAAAAAAAAACTAAAAGAGCAGTTGCAAAAGTTAGACTTACATAAAGCTTGGGTGTTGTTGAAAAGTACTATCTTAGAAGTCCAGACCAGCTGTATTCCACGCTTTAAGAAAGTGGAAGGAAGTCCAAAAACTTCCAGCATGGTTTAAAGGTGAGGTCAGAGAGACGGCTGTTGCCAAAAAAGCATCTTTCAGGAAATGGAAAAAAGAGCCAAATGACGAAACCTGGAAACAGCACAAGCACTGGCAAGTTATATGTAAGGCATTGATAAGGCAGGCAGAGGGAGAATTTGAGAAGAAGCTTGCTGCAGAAGCAAAAACGCGTAATAAAGACTTTTTCAAGTACATTCGTTGCAAAAAACCTGTGAGAGAGTCAGTTGGTCCATTAGATGATAGAGGGGTTAAAGGGGCACTAAGAGGCGACAAGGCGATAGCAGAGAGACTGAATGAATTCTTTGCTTCGGTCTTTACTGAGGAAGATGTAGGAATGTTACCCCTGACTGAAGTGGTATTTAAAGGTGCAGAAGAATTGAAGGAAATATCGATACATCGGAAAGATGTATTACAACTATTAGATAAACTGAAGAGTAGCAAATCACCTGGGCCTGATGATATACATCCAAGGGTGTTGAAAGAATTGAAATATGAGATTACAGACCTGCTATTAGTAATCTGTGAACTATCATTAAAATCATCTGTAATACCTTAAGATTGGAGGATGGCAAATGTAACACCAATTTTTAAAAAGGGTTCCAGGGGTGATCTGGGAAGCTACAGACCGGTGAGCCTGACGTTAGTACTTGGGGAAAAATGGTAGAAACCATCATAAAGAACAAAATTGCTGAACATGCAGATAGTCATGGCTTAGTGAGAGATGGGAGACAGCCAACATGGCTTAAGACAAGAAAGATCTTGTTTTACTAATCTGTTATGTTTTTTTGAAGGTGTGAATAAACAGGTAGACAAAGGTGAGTCTGTTGATATAGTGTATCTGGACTTTCAGAAAGCCTTTGACAAGGTCCCTCATCAGAGACCTTTGGCAAAACTAGAGAGTCATGGGATAGGAGGCAGTGTACTACTGTGGATCAGGAACTGGTTAAAAGATAGAAAGCAGAGGGTAGGGCTAAATAGCCAGTTTTCCCAATGAAGAAAGGTGAATAGTGGTGTACCCCAGGGATCTGTGCTGGGTCCGCTGCTTTTTGACATATTCATAATTGACCTGGAAAAGGGAATAACGAGTGAGGTTATCAAATTTGCAGATGACACAAATCTATTTAAAGTTGTTAAAACCCATGAGCATTGTGGAAAATTGCAAGAGTATCTTGATAAACTGGAAGACTGGGCATCAAAATGGCAGATGAAATTTAATGTGGACAAGTGCAAAGTTATGCACCTAGGGAAGAACAACCCAAACTATGCTTACACGATGCAAGGTGCCACATTAGGAACCACCACCCAGGAAAAAAGATTTAGGCGTAGTCGTGGATAACATGTTAAAACCCTCGGTCCAGTGTGCAGCAGCGGCCAAGAGAGCAAATAGAATGCTAGGAATCATAAGGAAAGGAATGGAAAATAAAACAAAGGATATTATAATTCCTCTATATCGTTCCATGGTGACACCGCACCTTGAATATTGTGTGCAATTCTGGTTGCCGTATCTGAAAAAGGATATAGTGTTATTAAAAAAGGTTCAGAGAAGAGCCACCAAAATGGTAAAGGGGATGAAAGGATACCCCTATGAAGAGAGGCTAAAAAGGTTAAGGCTCTTTAACCTGGAAAAGAGACGGCTGAGGGGAGATATGATAGAAGTCTGTAAATTAATGAATGGAGTGGAATGGGTAAACGTAGATCTATTGTTTACGCTATCAGAATATAGAAAGACTAGGGGACATGCAATGAAGCTACAGGGTAAACTATTTAAGACTAATAAAAGAAAATGTTTTTTCACTCAACGTGTAATCAAACTCTGGAATTTGTTACCGGAGGATGTAGTAAAGGCTGTTAGTGTAGCTGGGTTTAAAAAACGTTTGGACAAGTTCCTAGAGGAAAGGTCCATAAACCATTATTAAGAAGAGACGCAGGATATCAATGCTTGACCCAATACAAGCATTGTGGAACCTGTGTCTTTTGGGGAAACTGCTAGGTACATATGACCTAGATTGGCCACTGTTGGAAACAGGATGCTGGGTTTGATGGACCTTGGTCTGACACAGTATGGCATATCTTATGTTCTTATCTTCCCTAGATAGTCAGCTGATTCCTCCCCAGTAACTGTCTCCATGCAGCTGGAGAGATGTGATTCCCATTGCTAGGATTCACTGAAGGAAACATAGAAACATAGAAATATGATGACTGAAAAAGACCACATGGCCTATCTAGTCTGTCCTTCCATATCAACAACAGTAGTCCCCTTTTTACCTTAAGAGATCCTCTGTGTTTGTCCCATGCTTTTTTGAATTCAGTTATTGTCCTCATCTCTACCACCTCCACTGGGAGACTATTCCTTGGATCCACTACTCTTAACGTAAAGAAATATTTCCGCATATCACTCCTGAATCTATCTCCCTTCACCCTCATCCCATGTCCCCTCGTAGCAGAACTTGCTTTCAATTGAAAGAGGCTCTCTCCCTGAACATTTTTTGCCACGGAGGTATTTAAACATCTCAATCATATCACCTCTATCCCGCCTTTCCTCTAAGTTGTACATATTAAGATCCTTCAGTCTGTCCTCATATGCTTTATAATGAAGACCACTAATCATTTTAGTAGCCAACCTCTGCACCGACTCCATCCTGTTCACATCCTTTTGAAGGTGCGGTCTCCAGAATTGCACACTATACTCCAAATGAGGTCGCACCAAAGACTTATACAGAGGCATTATCACCTCCTTTTTTTTTCTGCTAGCCATTCCTCTCCGTATATGCACCCAAGCATCCTTTTAGCTTTTGCCGTCGCCTTTTCTATCTGTTTAGCTACTTTAAGATCATCAGACACAACCACGCCTAGGTCCTGCTCTTTTTTAGTGGACAAAAGTACTTCACCCCTATACTGTATTGCTCCCTTGGATTGCTGTAGCCCAAATGCATGACCTTACATTTTTTAACATTAAATCCCAGCTGCCAAATTCTAGACCATTTTTCAAGCTTAGCTAGATCCCTCCTCATGTTATCTACACTTTCCTGGGTGTCTACCCTATTGCAGATTTTGGTATCATCCGCAAAGAGGCAAACCTTACCCGACAGCAACTCCGCTATATCACTAACAAAGATGTTAAAAAGAATCGCACCAAGGACAGATCCCTGGGGCACACCACTGGTAGCATCCTTCTCCTCAGAGGGAGCTCCATTTACTTGTACTCTGTGTCGCCTCCCACCCAATCAATTTCTAACCCAAGCAGTAACTTTAGGGTCCATCCCTAGGGTGCTCAGTTTGTTTATAAGTCACCTGTGAGGAACAGTGTCAAAGGCTGTACTGAAATCTAAATACACCACATCTAGGGCTCTCGCTCGGTCTAACTCCCTGGTCACCCAGTCAAAGAAATCAATCAGATTTGTCTGACAAGACCTGCCTCTGGTGAATCCATGCTGCCTCGGATCCTGTAATCCGCTGGACTCCAGAAACCTTACTATTTTCTCTTTCAGCAGCGTTTCCAATAATTTACTCACCACCGAAGTTAAACTAACCGGTCTGTAGTTTTCAACCACATCCTTACTTCCGCTTTTGTGTAAAGGCACCACATGAGCCTCTCTCCAGTCCTTTGGCACCACTCCCGACTCCAACGAGGCATTGAAAAGGTCAGTCAGTGGAGCTGTTAGAACGTCCTCAAGTTTCCTCAGTATTCTAGGTTGTATCCCATCCGGTCCCATCGCTTTGTCTACTTTAAGTTGAGCTAGTTTCTCACGAACACAGTCTTCTGAAAATTGTTCAAGATGTCCCTCACTTCTGTTTCTATTTGTGGTTGTTTTCTGAGGTCCTGCTCCTGGTTCTTCATCTGTGAACACAGAACAAAAATATTTGTTAAGCAATTCTGCTTTATCCTTAGCTTCTACATATTCCTCCCCTGCACTCTTGAGTCTGACAGTACCACTTTTGCCCTTCCTCTTCTCACTAATATATCTGAAAAATGTCTTATCCCCCCATTTTGTTGCATTGGGTATTTCCTCCTCCTTTTGAATCTTTGCCTTCTTGACTACTTTGCTAGGAACGATAGTCTTTTAGAGTTGGTGGAGAAGGCTTTTGGAAGAGTGCCTAAATTACTTAAAATGCACTGTAGAGATCACCGGGACAACTTTGAGAGAGGGGCTGGGGCAGCTGACAAGAGCTGGTGAAGTATTTTGATCTGTACCGGTTTGGGCCGAAAGGAGAGAGGCACTTTGGTAATCCCTGGGCCTGCACTTCTGCCCTTTTGGGAAGGAGTTGTTAGCGGACTGGATTCGGGCAGTGCAAGAGAGCAGTCAGCAAGCCAGGGCAGGACAGTGATCTCTCGTTACCGGGGCAGAAATGTGTGCATGACGACTCCGGAGCTGCGTTTTTTTGAGAAGGCGAGGAGTCGTTACGTCACAGGAGACAAAACCCTCTTCCACCCCTGTTCCGCCCAGTGCCAAAGTCACAAGGTCGGCTGAGCATCGGGGGTGGCGGCTCTGGCACAGGGGAGTGGGAAATTAATTCTTGGAGGTGAAATGGAGCAGTGGGTGATTGTCGGCAGGCTGAGGAAGCTACTTGGTAAACTACCATTTTAGCTGAGTGCGGGAAGTTTTGGAGCAGAGCGGGAGTAGAAGTAAGCAGGAGGGTAAATTCGGGGCAGACAACCTCATCGTGGTTTTCTTTCTTTTTATTGTAGTTTGGGAGTGCACAATAACTGATTGAAAGAAGAAGAAAATTGGTGCAAGCTTGCTGGCTAAGCAAACCAGCATAGCTTTGGGGTCCCACAGGGTTCGGTGTCCACAGCCGGGTTCTGCATGGGGTGCGAGGCAGAATCTCGGTCTGTAGAGACAGGCCTGGAAGAGGACAGGCCAGACAGGTCCCCAGTGAGCATGACAGACCCGGAAGCCGCTGGATCATCTACAACACCCACAGCAGTGGTAGTGACGAGTGGGGTAGGAGGGGAACCTCTCGCTGGAAGGGGCAAGTTGAAGAAGGTGGCTAAGGTAAGTGCTCCAAAGAGGAGCAAGCAGTTAGCCCTCAAGGGGGCTGCTTGCCGGAATTTGTGCTACTGCTTCAAAAGGCCTTTTGGTTGAAGCAAAAAGCTGGGGAAGAGCTGACAGCCCTTCGGAGTGGATAAAGTGGTCCTCTGACACAAGCTTCTCACCGGAGGGAGATGAGAGTGAGCCAGGTCCCAGCAAGCAGCAAGTGGATTCTGTAAGGGGTGGAAGATTCAGACAACGAAGAGGCTCTGGACTCGGATTTGGAAGAAGGCGAGATCCTGCAGACAGAGGATTCTCGCATCGCCCGGGTTTTCCACAGAGGAATTGGTAGAATTGATAGCGCCGCCCGCTAAGTTTTTGAATGTTCGCAAGGAGGCACCAGAGGAAGAGGAACCTCTGGAGGACCCGCTGTTTCAGGCAGTTAGGTCAGTGCAGAAGGTGTTCCCCTTGCATAGACTCATGCGGCAAATGATACAGGATGAATGGGATGTTACTGAAGGCGCGCTTAGGGGTACTTGAACGATGGCAAGACTGGACCCCCTTCCAGATCGGGACAGAGAACTCTTGCGCACTCCTAAAGTAGATGCGGTAATTTTGGCAGTAACGAAGAAGACGACGATCCTTGTAGAGGGTAGTTCAGTAATCAAGAATGTGCAGGACAGCAAGTTTGCAACTCTCCTGAAGCAGGCTTTTGACACATATGCCCTGTCTTTGCAAACCTCAGTATGTGGAGCCTTCATGGCCAGAGCCTGTCTCCGATGGGCACAAGGGATCTTAGGGGACTTAGGAGCCGAGCAGACGCGACCTTCAGAAGCGGTGAATGAGTCAGGAGCGGTATATCTTGCTGATGCCTTCTATGATCTTATTAAGTGCTTGTCCAAGGGTATGGCCTCTGTTGTAGCTGCATGACTGTATTTGTGGCTCCGTAATTGGTCAGCAGATGTGTCCTCCAAGTCTAGGCTGAGCAAACTCCTGTTCAGGGTTAAGCTTCTGTTTAGAGAGAACCTGGAGAAGCTGGTAAAGGACCTTGGGAGAATCTAAGGGAGGTCGATTACCAGAGGACAAGCAGAAATTGGGGTGGTCGTCGACCCCAGGAAGAGGTCGGCTGAGAGAATTTCGGAGGTTTTGGTCGCTGAGGTTCACACTATACCAGAGGGGTCGTTTCGCAGCGAGAGGGCTATCCTTTCTGGGCTTCAGAGGTGCGGGAAGAGGTTTCTACTATTCCTCCTCAATGGCTCCCAAGAAACAGCAATGAGCAGATGGGCCAGGTGGACTTGATTCCCATAGGGGGTTGGCTACGGGACTTTTATGACACTTGGACCCGAATCACGACTGACTGGTGGGTGCTAGAAGTCATCTGGGATGGCTATACGCTCCTCTGGGATGCCTTTGTTAATTCTTCCTGCAAAGGACGGCTAAAGTGGAAGGCAGTAGAGGAAACCCTGCAGTGGTTGTTAGGCTGAAGGAGGTAGTAGAAGTGTCCCAAAGCCAACGTGGATGTGGTCGATACTCCATCTACTTCATAGTTCCAGAGAAGGAGGGTACTTTTCGTCCTATCCTAGACCTCAAATATGTAAGTCGAACCTTATAGGTACCGCACTTTCACATGGAAACGTTGAGATCAGTGATAGTGGTGGTATGAGAAGGAGTTCTTGATGTCCTTCGACCTTATCTCCACATTCTGGTACATGCAGAACACCAACAGTTTCTCAGGTTTGCGATGCCCAAGGGGGACTTTCAGTTTCGGGCATTGCCTTTTGGACTGACGACAGCACTTTGGACTTGGTAGTAGTGGTAGCATCGTGAGACAGGAAGGCATTTTGGTCCACCCGTACCTCGACTATTGGCAAAGTCCTTAGAGGAGAGCTTAAAGGTGACGGAACGAGCCATTGCGTTCCTCCAGAACCTAGGATGGGTGGTCAGTTTCGCCAAGAGTCAGATCATGCCATCGTAGGACTTGGAATATCTAGGCGCATGGTTTCAGACAGACATGGGGCGAGTGTCACTACCACTAGTGAGAGCACACTAGTTGCAGGGACAGATCTGGCAGTTTCTGCAGATGCAAAGGCCAACAGCATGGCATTACTTACAAGTCTTGGGCTCCATGGCGGTAGTGTTGATCGAGTTGGTCCATTGGGCACGGGCGTACATACAACTGTTACAAAGAGCTGTGCTGCGCAGGTAGTTGGTGCAGGTTCACCCACTATCGCAATACCTGCCTTGCACAGTGGAGGCACGAAGCACACTCCAGTGGTGGCTTCAGACCATCATGCTCCTAAAGGGCATGCCTCTGGAGATACCTCACTGGATGCAACTCACAATGAATGGCAGCCTAGTCAGCTGGAGAGCACATTGTGAAGCTCAGTTTACGCAGGGGCTGTGATTGGAGCAGGAAGCACTGTGGCCCGTAAATCTTTTGGAGTTGAGAGCAGTTTTCCTGGCCCTGCAAAGCTTTCAGTGCCTATTGGGGGGGAAACCACGAGGGTGTTCTCAGACAACGCTGCGGCGGTAGCAAACATCAACCGGCAAGGCGGTACAGGCAGTGCACAATTGGAAGAGGAGGCTGGTCAGTTGATAGAGCCAACAAATGGTTCTCCGCCCATTCTATCAGCAGTGCATGTGGCTGGGCGAGAGAACATAGAGGCGGACTATATCAGCAGAGTGAGAATTGATCCTGTGGTGTGGATGCTTAGTCAGAGTGTCTTCATACAATTGGTGCGCTGTTTGGGGGAAGCCGATCATGGATTTGATGGCAATCTGTGAGTCGGTCAAAACGACGTGCTTTTACAGCAGAAGGAGATGGCGCATGTCGGATGGACTCGATGAGCTAGTTCAACCATGGCCTACAGTAGGGCTTCTGTATGTCTTTCCTCCCTGGCCTCTCATCAGCTGGGTAGTGCAACGGATAGAGGAGCAAGGGGAGCTGGTGTTTCTGATCTCCACCGACTGGCCGAGATTGCTGTGGTATGTGGATTTGGTATGAATGACAGTCGAGAGGCTCTGGCCTCTCCTGGTTCGGGAAGATCTGCTGGGCCAGGGACCCAGTCGGATGCCACAGGTGGATCGGTGGTTGCTTACGGCATGGCTCTTGAGAGGTTGTGATTGAGAAACAGAGGCTACGCGCCTTCGGTGATAGCGACCTTGCATAAGTCTCGAAGTCTATCTACGTTGCTGGTGTATATCTGTGTATGGAGAGTGTTTGAACATTGGTGTGATATACAAGGTTGTTCTGCCATGCGGTGCTTAGTGCCAGACATCTTGTCATTTCTTCAGGCTGGAATGGACAAGGGCTTGGCCTGCAATTCGTTAAGGGTGCAGTGGCAGCCCTTGCCTGCTATAGGGGCAGAATTAGAGGGGTGCCCTTGGCCTCACACCTGGATGTGGTTTGATTTCTCAGAGCGATAAAACTGGTGCGGCTGTCAGTGCATTCAGTCATTCCTCCCTGGGATTTCAATTTGGTGTTGTCTGTCCTGACGGGGCCACCCTTTGAGCCCTTAGTGGATTGTGTGCTGAAGGACTTTGATGAAGACAGTGTTTTTTGGTAGCCAGCTTTCTCGAGGAAGAAGGGCCCTTTCCATCAGAGTCACCACTACCAAGCCTTTCCAAGCCAGTAGCACCAGGGATTCCAGCCAAAAGGCCAGGGACACTGACCCAGGAAGCCAAAGGCACCCAAACCGCAGACACCAGCTCCAGCTCAACCTAGTGGGAATTTTTGACTCCGAGCAGGGCCTCCCTCCTCCTGGGAGACCCTCACCAGCCCACAGGGGGCCGCTTGGCACTCTTTGCCCACAGGTGGCCCGAGGTCTCCTCGGACCAGTGGGTGCTCTGGGTGGTGAAGGAGGGTTACCACCTTTGCTTCCAGCTGCCACATCCGGGGCATTTTCCAGGAGAGCCAATGCGACCTCTCCTTCACCAGGCACTCTTGTTCTCAGAGCTAGCAGGTCTGCTAAGGAACAGGGCAGTAGTTTTTTATAAACCTTTTACCTATATCTATAGTTTTTATTAATGTTTTATACATGTTTTTTATGGGGACGACACACATTGGTATAGGTTTATGAATAATAAGTTTTGTATGTTACAATTTTAAACTTGTTTATTTATTTATTTATTTATTTATTACCTATTATATTTTTATTGCATTCCTTTATGATATTTTATTTCATGTATTTTGTTAAATTAATTTTTTATAATTGTTGTTTTAATTTATTTATGATATGTTTTTAGCATAAGGTGAGCCAGCCCCTGAAGAAGATTTTATCGAAACACGGCCTGTGTCGGGTCAGGTCTCCCTTTATATGTCTGGATTAATAAAGGTTTGGTGAGAACTTACACCTGCTACGTTTTTGTACTGTGTTGCTGATATCTGCGTGGCAGTGTGCTGCCCTTGGTGTCCGTGTGCCTGAGGTCTCCTCGGACCAGTGGGTGCTGTGGTTGGTGAAGGAGGGTTACCACCTTTGCTTCCAGCTGCCACCTCCGGGGCATTTTCCAGGAGAGCCAATGCGACCTCTCCTTCACCAGACACTCTTGTTCTCAGAGCTAGCAGGTCTGCTAAGGAACAGGGCAGTAGAACCTGTTCCCTAGCACCTCTGGGGCAAGGGCTTCTACTCAAGGTACTTTCTTGTCCCCAAAATGACCTGGACCTCCGAGACCTGAACAAGTGTTGGTGAAGGAGAAGTTCAAAATGCTCTCCCATGGGACACAGCTGCTCTACCTCCATCTGGGAGATTGGCTTTGCTCCTTGGACCAAAAGGATGCCTACACACACATCCTGGTCCACCCATCTCATGGCAATACCTGAGATTCATGGTAGAGGGGAAGCCACTACCAATACAGGGTACTTCCCTTCGGCCTGGCCTCCTTGCCAAGAGTGTTCACAAAGTGCCTAGCAGTGGTAGCCGCCCTTCTGCGCATACAAGGGTTGTTCGTCTTCCCCTACTTGGACGACTGGCTCATCAGAGGTGGCACAGCTTCAGTCAGGGCACAGAATGTACCATCCTCCTGTAGCTCCTGGGGTTCATCAACTACCCCAAATCACATCTCTCTCCAGTGCAAGACCTAGAGTTCATCAGTGCTCAGCTGGACACGGTGCAGGCCAGAGCCTTCATCCCTCAGGACAGGGCAGAACGCCTCAAATAGTTGGTAGGTGGAGGTCCAATACAGCAAAACAGTGCCGGTTTGCCTTCTCCTTCTGCTGAGACACATGGCCTCCACTGTCCATGTCACACCCCTAGCCTGCCTGCACATCTGGACAGCCCAGTGATGCCTGTGTTCAGTGGACCCAGGCCACGGGTTGACTCCGGGGCAGGGTCAGGGTCAGTGTCTCCTGCTAGCTGGCGAGATCCCTAGAATGGTGGCAGAACCTAGTCTCTTGGTTCCCAAGCCAGTGCTCTAACCATTAGGCTACTCCTCCATTCCAGTCAATTCTTCTAACCAGGATAAAGCCAGTTTTCAGAATCCTTTCTACAGATGAGCCTGCAAATAGATTTTCAAAGGGTAATTTCAAAAATGGACCAGAGCCTTGGAATATTTACCCTGTATACTTTTCAGATGTAGGGTAGAGCAGGCCTGATTATTTCAAAATTAAATCTCTGCACATATTGAAAGAGGCTTCTCTCCAATGTCGCTTGGGGGTGGGTGGGGGGGGGGGGAGAGGGAGGTGTAGGTTTTCCAAGGAAATTTTTCCACAGGTAAACGCTTATTTACCCTCAGGAACCCCTATTAAATTGTGTCTTAAGCATCATATCTTGGAAGCTGTGTTCAATATCTTCAAAACGAATTTAATTTGCTATGACTCTAGAAATTTTGAGATCTTTTTTTTGATGCAACACATTTTGTCAATCATCCTTGTCATTGCTACTGAGCTTGAGTATTTTTTAAATTTCATTTGTACTAATATTTATTGCAAATTAAAAGTAAAGTTTGCTAGCATGAAAAACTATATATTATATATTATAAACTTGTGTGGTTATTTTCAAGTAGGATGTGGTAAGCACAAGGCAATGTTTCTGTGACTAGCCTTAAATGGATTTTGGGTCACTATTATTTTATTCAGTGACACATTAATCATTTCCTGGTTTCAGAAGAAATATCCATATTCTTTATGGGAATACAGTTGGTCAAGTTCTCATGATAGGAAGAAAGAAGGGGGGAGCTCTCCTGTCAGGTCCCCCCCTTTATTTTTTTAAAATTCTTTTGTTTGAGAGTTCCCTCACATGATCTTGTGTTAATGACAGCAATAACATACTTTTTTGTTAATTATTCTCAGTTTGACCACATGCTTGTTAGGGGTAATTTCCTGACTGTCCACATTAGTGGTAAGCATGCACATGCATGTTTGGATTTTCAAAGCAAAGGATTGCCCCTCACGAATGCCAAACTCATCAGGGATAAACTTACACTTTACATGCATTCCTGTATGTGTGTATCTCTAACTGAGCAGGCAGTTTTATAGCAGTCCATTTCCACATGCAAAACACTGTTTTACACAGGGAAACGTCTTTGAAAGTTATCCTCTCTGTGTTCTAGAAACAACATTTAAGATATTTAGATTTGTTCAAACTGCTTCCTATAAAAGAAAACATTAAAACATAATTCTTGTTGTAAAATAAAACATCTTACATTTAGCAATTATTGTAATATAAATGTAACTCATTAGATCCATTGTCAGAGGTTGAGAAATCCAAAGTGCATAAATTTGGGCCCTGGTGCCCAATGTAGAGATGCCAGTGGGCCCCACTACTGGGGCCCTTTCAAGAAGAATCTGTGAATGCTATTGGTGAACTGAGGAGAAGAAAATGGTCTTGAAGGGAGGGATGGAAGGGTGAGAACTTGGAAATAGGAAGAAGGGTGGAAGGACTCCCTGGAGGGAAGAGCAGGAGAGGAAATGAAGATTGAAGCGGAGAGGAAATGAAGAGTGAAGCGGAGAGCAAAGGAAAATTGGACTGTAGGAAGAGTGCTTGGAAGGAGGGAAAGGAAGTTGGATAACCACCTAAATTATGAAGTAAAGTAAAAATGTTTCCCCTTTTTTAGTTGTATGTAGAATCTCCATTTTATGTCCAGATTTAAACTTAATCTAGAGATACTGTAAAAGACTGGTATGTAGTTTCATGTCATCACTGATATACAAGCTGTACCTGAGTGAGTGTAATAGCATATAAGTTTAATATTTGTTACATGTATCTTCAGTTCTAGTCTTAGCAAATTCATAGTAACATAGTAAATGACGACAGATAAAGACCAGTATGGTCCATCTAGTCTGCCTAGTAAGATGGCAAGCCAGAATGTACAATAGGTCTAGGTCAAAAAGTCATCAAATCCAGGTAATCAAATAGGTTGAATTCTAGTACCATCAGTACTCACATATAAATCCAAATATTAAATGCATTCCATCAAGTATCGGCTCTCTTTCTACATCTAGTCCAGAGTTAAGCAGCCATAGAGTTCTGGGGAACATTATCTTTATTCCCAGCAACCTTTTTTTCTAGTTCCAAGGGAAAATCCCATTTCTAGGGGGCAGAATACCTGGTTCTGCCAACAGGCTTAGTATAAGGTCACCACATAGACATCTGCTTATTTATTTATTTGGAAACTTTTATATACTGCCCCTTCCAGAGATCAGGGGCGGTTTACATAAAACAAAGGAACCATACATTGAACATTTTGAAATAGTACAGCTATTTACAATAAAACAGTTGAACGAAGTAACTATTTACACCTTGCATCATAACCTTTACAATAAAACAGTTGAACGGGGTAACTATTTACAACTTGCATCATAATCTTGGGGTTCAGGTTGGACAGAGGTATATACTTTTGTATGAAGTGAAACAGTGATTGTCAGTGATTCAGTAGGGTTAAGACTGTGATTGTGTAGGAAGGATATTAGGTAGGATGGTTGGTTTGTGCTAGAGGGGCTTGATCCGAGCCATTAAGTTATAATGCTGAGTGAATAAGTATGTTTTTAGTTCCTTTCGGAATGTTTGGAGGTCTTTAATCTCAACTGGACTGGAAGATTATTCCATTGAATACGTGCAACATAGGAAAAAGCACTGTTGCTTGTTTTGTTTTTTGTATTGAGTTCGGTACTAAAATGGTATTGAGGTTCCTCCTTCTCATTTTGTTTTTAGGGGGGCTTTGAATCAATGTAGATAGATGAGATGGTGCAATCTTGTTAATGAACTTGAAGGTAGTCACTATGGATTTATATTGGATCTTGCTGGCAACAGGCAGCCAATGGAGAGTGTATAGTATGGGAGAAGTGTGGTCAGCCTGGCTTTGGAAATTATACGGGCAGTAACATTCTGAGCCATTTGGAGTATCTTTAGGTTCTTCTTAGTTATGCCTTGGAGTATCCCGTTGCATTAGTCCAGGTGGGGTGGTGTTAGAGCTTGGGCAACGGTTCTGAAATCATCCCTGTCTGTAAGTGGTCTTAGTTGTTGGATGGACCTAAGCTTGAAGAAGATTGTTCAGGCAGTTTGTTTAATGTGGGAAGTTAAGCTAAGAGTCCTGTCAAATATAGGTTAAAAAGAAGGGCAGAAAGTGCGGAGCCTTGCGGTATTCCCTGTTCCTGTGGGAAAGATGATGAAGCAGCTTGATTGATTTGTACAAATTTGGCGCGGTCAGATATATATGATTTAAACCAGTCAAGAGCTACTTCCTTTATACCTAATTGACTGTGTAGAAATGAGAATGTTATGATGTACACTGTCAAAAGCAGAGGAGATGACGAGAAATACCAAAATAAAGGCATGTTTGATGTGGTCCATGCCTCTGATGAGGGAGTCAAAAAGGGCAAGGAGGAGAGTTTCTACACCATGGAAAGGGTGAAACCCATATTGATGTTCATTGAGGGGAGCAGAAGCTGGAGTTGGACAACCTTTTCAATGATTTTAGCCAGGAAGGGAATGCTGGCGATAGGCCGATTATGAGGATGGGTCATTGTTGTTTAGCGCTTTGTTTTTAAGCAGCAGGCGAATTGCAGAGAGTTTGAGTTCATTTGGTAAGAAGCCTTGGTGTAAGGATTGGTTTACTATGTCTAAGATGTAAGGGGTAATTTCTAGTTTTGTTTTGATCCAGGCTACTGGGCACGGATCCAAGAGGGATGTGGTTGTATTTAGCTTTGTAATTATCTCGAGCAATTGTTTTCTACTAATGAGGTGGAAAGATTTCCATTCGTTGGTGGTGTTCATTATTGGGGGTAGAGGGTCAGGCGCAGAAGGGACGCTTTGTTTTAGTTTGCCAGCGAAATAGTTGGCTAGTGTTTGGGGATTGATAGGAATCTTGTGTATGTTAGCAGTGGGAGCTTTAGCTGAGGATTTAACAATCTTGAATAATTCCCTTGGACGGTTTATTGTTTATTGTTTATATAACATTTGATATACCGCCCCCCGTTACATCGGGGCGGTTTACAATATAAATAAAGTAATTTTGTTCTTTATAATGGTTTCTACCATTGATGGCTTTAGAGGAGGCAGCCTAGTAGGAGGAGTGGCCAAGTGGTTGGGGCAAGTTACCTCAGGCCGGAAGGTCGGGGGTTCAAATCCCACTAGAGGACAGCAACCTTGGGCCGGAAGGACTGGGGTTTCTAGTCCCACAGGTGCTCCTTGTGGTCTTGGGCAAGCCACTTAACCCTCCATAGCCCATGTTCCCTGTAAAATAGTTATCTCCAAGTTATAATGCCCTGTTCAATGTAATTTCAGTTTGTTCAATGTAAACCGCACTGATGCAGAATAGCGCGGTATATAAGAGAATGTAATAAATAAATAAATAAATAAAAATAATGCCCTGTTCAATGTAATTTCAGTTCAATGTAAACAGCCTTGATATCATGAAAGGCGGTATATAAGAAACGTTAAATAAATAGATAGATAGGATTGTTGTATGGTGTTTGTTTTTTGGCGTTATTTAAAGCTTCCTTCTAGGAGTTAAGAGTTGCAAAATATAAATCTTGAAGTTTGGGGGTTTTTTTTGTTCTCCATCTATATTCTAATTTTCTGAGTTCCTTTTTGAAGATAGTTCAGCAGTATACCATTTTTCAGATATTTTTCGATGTGGTCTGTTATAGGAATTGGTTTGGAAGCTATTTTTATCGTAGTGTTCCAATTTGATACGGCTTTGTCAAGGTTGCTTGAGACTTCATCTAGCTGTGGTATGATTGTTTCAAGAAACGTTTCTGCAACAAAGGGTCGGAATCTTGGTCCTTGGTGTGTGATGGTGTGATGAAGAGTGGAGGTGTGAGGAATGTGAATAGAGAAATGTATCATAGAATGGTCTGACCAGGGGACCTGGGTTATGGTAGGAGGAGTGTATTGAGGTAATTCAGTTATGTGTTCAGGTAGGAAGACCATGTCAAGGATGTTACCTTTAATGTGTGTAGGGTAATTGATTGTCTGCTTGAAACCCATTTCTTCCATTGAGTCGAGGAAGGTTGTCGATTGGTTGTTGGAGAGAGTGTCTAGATTAAAATCCCCAAGAATAATATGGGGCTTTCTTATTGGGGAATTGGAGGCAGATTCGAGGATGGTAGATATATTCTGAGTATTTGAGGTGGGAGGTCTGTAAAAAAAAAAAAAAAAAAAAGGCAGATTTAGGATATCCATGCTATATCTTGGTTTTCTCGAATGGTGGGGGAGCAGTGAAGTCCAGATTTTGCTATTGTGAGTATTCCTCCTCCTCCTCTTTTGCGATCTCGGGTGCAATTGAAAATAGAATATCCATTCACCTTTAGTTGGTTTAGGAGAACGGAGTCAGATTCACTTAACCATGTTTCAGAGATGCAGAGGAAATCTGTTTTTTCGTCAGTAATAAGGTCTATTATATGAGGGATTTTATTTCTAACTGATCTGGCATTGATGAGGATAATTTTTAGTGTTGTAAGGGGGTTAGGGCTTTTCTTGAGGTTATCTTTTGGTGTTAAGTTTATATGAATTAGCCTCCTGTTCTGTCTTCTCAGATGCCAGGGGGTTCTTTCCGTGAATGTGTGTGTGTTATAACTGTGGTATTCATGTCTAGGAAGGTAGGGAATGATATGGATGTAAGCAGATCCAAGGAGGTTAAGGGGGGAGAGAGGGTATGTAGGATGGGGGTGGAGGTGAGTAATAAACCAATTGAGTAGCATAGTACATTTAGGGTAAGCGTGATCGCTTTCTTGAGCTCCATTTTTGGTACAGCTTAAGTGACAGAGATACAGTGTTACTATTGCGAGGACAAGGGGATGCAAGGTAAAGGGTACAATGCAGGAGTATACAATGTAATCAATTGTTGAAGTTTACCAGAGAACCGAATTGTATTGGGTTGTTACAGCTTCTGTGAATTATTAATAGCTTAGTTGTTACAGTGGTTCAAGAAATATGTAGAAATATGAAGGTAAAGCAGTAAATGTAACAGACTGTAATATGAGTAACCTTATTTGCAAAGTTTAACAGAGCTAGCAGATAGCAAGAGGCTTGTTACAGCTTAGGATGGCATACCTTGTTGTAGTCGATGCTGATATTCTCTATCGTTCCACGCCTAAGGGCCACCCCAAAGGGCCCTCAGGTGCGGGCTTGCCCGGCGCGGGCACAACTGCAGCGTGCTCACCTTTAAACTGAGCTGGAGAGCCCCCGATTGGCTGGTGGCGGTGCTGCCTTTCTGCCGCTGCTTTCCCGAGCAGAGATCGGAGGTCTGGCGATGCTGGAGTTTCTGGCGGGAAGGACTGGATGCCCGCAGCATGCTCACTTTTAAATTGAGATATTGTCCAGTGGTCACACGAGGATTCAGCAGCGTTGTTGTTAGATGCTTGGTTCGGCAGAGGATGGTTTTGTGTCCATCAGTGTCCCGCCTAAGGGCCCTCTGGCTAGGCCCTCAGGCGCGGGTGTGCCCGATGGTGCTTGCTTCTAATGTTGGCGGCTGGCCCTGATTGGGCAGGAAGATTCAGGAAGGCTGGCTTGGACCGGCGGCGGCTAGCTCAACCCCGATCGGGGAGCTCTGGTTGGGAGCGGAGGTCTGTGGCGTACCAGTACTTTCTGGTGGCTTGGAGAGCAAAGCACCAACCAGCCAAGCTCCCAGTTTGAGATTAGCCATTACCCAGTTCTGACAGTTTGGTTCTGAGGATTTCTGGATTTTTATCATTCTAGTAAAGGCTTCCTTCTAACTAAGCAGGATACATATTTCTGAGTGATTGCAATGTTCATCTTTATAGTTAAGCTAAGAGCATTTGTATGGAAATTAATGTGTCCTTGAGTGTTCTTCAGGTGAGGTGAACAAAAAATACTTCTTTTTCCAAGAATGAATATAGCGTACTAAGCAATATATAGTCTCATTTTTCCATTTTAACTTATTTTTGGCAAGTAGGTCTAAAAATTGTCTACTTTTCTTTGATATGCTAGAACTGCTTATTATCTCATGCAAACTTAGATTGTGAGCCCTTTGGGGACAGGGAAATGCATACTATACCTGAATGTAGCTTGCCTTGATCTCCCCCTGAAAAGACGTGAGCTAAATACTAAAAATAAATGAATACAAATATTGATGGATAAATGGATATAATTAGCAGAATCATATGTATGCTAAGAACTCTATTATCCAGCTCTGTCAGCTGGTAACTGGCATCTCTGTCAGGCAGGACCTTCAATGCAGGGGAATGACAGGAGGATTGGAATTAAGGAGCAAAGTAGCTTTCTTCTGCTGTGCTCCATTCTTTTCATTCTCCTAGGACAAGCAGGATATGTGTCAGCCACACCTGGTGACGTCATCCGACGGCGCCGTGCGGAAGTGCTCTCTAGAGCTCAGATTTCTCTGAGCATGTGTAGGAGGTCCCACCTCCCCGGCCCGCCCCCAGCCAGACCAGTCTTTTTTCTTCCGCCTTTGCCTTAAGACGGAATTGCTAGCTCTCTACAAAAAAAAAAAAAAATGCCCAAACCGGGTTTTAAGAAGTGTTTGCAATGCAAGAGGAAGATGAATGCTGCAGACACTCACCTAACCTGCCTTCGATGCCTCGGGGCAAGCCACAACGTCCAGGACTGCCCCAGCTGCGCTCGGATGTCGCCCAGAGCGAGGGAGTTCAGGGGCCATACTTTGAAGGATTTCCTTTCCCCTCGGAGCCCGCGCCCGCAGCAGCCTCCTCTTCAACAGTCCCCAGCTCTTCCAAAGATCTTCGGGGTACAGCGGCACGGGATGTGCTCTGCAGAGCCTCCATCCCCGGCCATGCTGCTCAAGACTCTGGCGCATCTCCCGGACTTCGCACGGACGCCACCACGAACTCCTCTACCCTTCCGGTGAGCTTGCCTGCTGCAGAAAACCCCGGGGTAGCTTCTGGGCTTTGCGGCTTCCCACGCGGTCCCTCCAGCTCCCTCCAAGATGGCGCCGGCCACGCTGCGCTCCAGGGTGCCGCCTCTGATTCCTCCCGGACACGCCTCCTCTCCCCTGATTGGCTGTGACCCGGTTCGACCCTCCCGCGCCGACGCTGCTTCGCCCCCCCGGGGCAGGGAATCCCCTGATCGCGCCGAAATTCGGGCCAGGGAATCCCTCCGCCGCGCCGAGCTGCCTCGAGCCTACAGAAGCCCCAGCACAGAACACCGGCGCGGGAGAGAGAAGCGGCGCGATCGCGCTAAGGAGACAAGTGGGAAGCACAGCAGCAAAACGAAGCACCTCCACAGGAGACACGTCCAACGACCGCGGACACGACAAACGTAAGCGGTCCAGCTCCAGCAGGGTAGCTCGCGTGACAGCACCTCCCGAGCCCATAGGAGAAGCAGGCATCATTCTCACTCAAGCTCCTTCTCTTCAAGGAGACACAGGAGCAGCCGCTCTTCTGAGAACAGCACTCTGCCGCAATCTTACAACTGCTGGCACGCCTGGTGGACCAGACTGCGCCAGCACAGCTCCACGAGAGGTCCGCCTCCAGAGAGGCTTTAACTGCAGCCCTGCCCAGCCCTGCCAGACGGAGGAGCCAAGGACACCACGGGCACCCTCCTGCACGCCTCGCAGATCCCCCTCACCTGAACAGCTCCTAACCTCTGATGAGAGCCAGGAAGAGGGAGAGGCCCCCGACTCTCCCCTCTCCACGACGACGCCAGAGGATACTGAAGAGACCCAGCGTCCGTTGCCACCGGAGGACCTCACCTATCCCAAATTCCTGAGGAAGGTGATGAGCAAACTCAGCCTTCTCATCGACGACACCGCAGGCGAAAAGGATCCAGAGGTGATGAAGTACCTGAGTGACCCCAGACCGGCTGTAGCCCTACCGCTTCACCGAAAGCTTCAGGACTAGCAGTCTACGCTATGGCAGTCACCGGCCTCCGGCCACGCCTGCTCCAGGAAGCTGGACAATAAATACCTCCTCCACCTGGCTCCGGGATTCAGTAAACCTCAACTCCCGCACCAGTCTATAGTGGTCTCGTCTGCTCTAAAGAAGGCGAGATCCTCGCGCACACAGACCAATCACCCACCAGGCCGGGATCCGAAGCTCCTCGACGAAGTGGGCAGGAGAACCTACCTAGGGCGATGCTCAGCGCCAAGTAGCAGCGCACCAGTTCCAACACATCCTTTTCCAGGATACTCTCCTAGCCGAGCTCAAGTGCAATCTCGCAGCCCTACCCAAGGACGCGCAACCGGCAGCCTCCGCTACACTACAAGACCTTGCCGAATGCAGCAAACATCTGATGAGCACGGCCTTTGATGCCTTCGACTCAGCCATAAGGACGGCTGGCACAGCCATTGCGGCACGCCGCTGGGCATGGCTGCGAGCATCCGGCCTCAGGGAGGACACCCATGATAAGATCGCGGACTCGCCCTGCACGGGTGAATCGCTCTTTGGCGACAAGGTGGCGGACACTGTGAAAGGCCTTAAAGAGGATTGCACCACCTTGCAAACACTGGCTGCGGACGGACTCGAACGCTCCTCATCACAAAAAAGGGAACTATTACCGCAAGCCCTTTTCTTCCACCAAGAAATTTTACAACTCTAATCGGAGATGGGCAGCACCTAAGTACAAACAATCATACTACCCTGCCTCCTCCTCCTTTCAGAGGCAGCAGCCGAGGGAGCGCAACAAACAGAAAAGGCAAAACTCCCAGCAGTCAGGAAAGAACTCCACATCCTTCTGACAACTCGCCTCGGCCGGGGCCCTCAGGAACCCCAGCATATCTACCGGTGGGAGGCCGCCTATCACGATTCATGCAGGCTTGGCAGGCGATCACCACGGACAAGTGGGTCCTTCAGATCATCCAATCAGGCTAACCGCCTACGCCTTGCCTCCCCACCGTGGCAACGCTCACAGCCTACCAGCCAGACCCCACCGCACCTAGCAGCACCACTGGCGGAGCTTCTGCGAAACCTCCTCTCTGCTCGTGTGATAGAGAAGGTGCCCCCGGGGAGATCAACACTGGCTTCTACTCCCGGTACTTCCTTATTCCCAAGAAACACGGTGGTCTCCGTCCGATACTGGACCTCCGCAAACTGAACATGTTCATCATCAAAGAGAAGTCAGGATGTACTCCCTCAACGCCATCCTACCTCTTCTAAAAGCTGGAGACTGGATGGCGACCCTGGACCTGCAGGATGCATACTCCCACATTCCAGTCCATGAATCGCACAGGAAGTTTCTGCGCTTCATAGCGCTGGGGGTCCACTATCAGCGAGTTCTCCCTTTCGGGCTCTCCCCAGCGCCCAGGATCTTCACAAAGTGTGTAGCGGTTGCCGCGGCACACCTACGCAAGCAAGGCGTCGCCATCTTTCCCTACCTGGACGACTGGCTGCTTTCGGCACCCTCGGCCTCAGAGCTAAAGAAGATCGTGCGATTAACGACGAATCTGCTACGCCAACTGGGCTTCCTCCTCAACAAGGAGAAGTCCCGCCTCGACCCGGCACAGAAAATAGAATTCATCGGGGCGATAATCGACACCGGTGCTTCGAAAGCTTTCCTTCCCCAGCCACGGGTAGAAATAATCATGTCCCTCGCTCGGAAGATGTCCATCTCCAGGATGACCACAGCTCGCTCCATTCTACGCTTATTGGGACACATGGCAGCGACGACTTCGGTGCTACCTCTAGCCAGAACTACATATGCGCATTCCTCCAGTGGCATCTCCGGTCCCACTGGAAACAACTCTCCCAGCCGCTCAATACCCGCATCCCCATCAATGCCAAGGTCGCGCAGGACATCCGCTGGTGGACAAAACGGAGCAAACCTCTCAGCGGGCAGGGATCTCCAACCGCGCAAATACCAACTCGTCCTCACCACAGACGCGTTCTCCCACAGGATGGGGAGCACACCTCTCGCAACTCAGCACTCAAGGAGCTGTGTCCAAAGCAGAGCGGTCGCTACACATCAACCGGCTCGAACTGAGGGCAGTCAGTGTATGCACTGCAGACCTTTCAAGGTCCAACTGGCCGGAAAAGTCTGTCCTAGTACAGACAGACAACCAGGTGACGATGTTCTACATCAACAAGCAGGGAGGCACGGGGTCCGTCCCCTATGCAAAGAAGCCCTCCGGACGTGGTACCTAGCCCTGGCCAACAACTGCGTCCTACAAGCGGCTTATCTCCCAGGCGACCAGAACGTCCTAGCGGACAAGCTGAGCAGGCAGCTTCAAACCTCACGAATGGACACTCCACACGGAGTAGCGGCCAGCCTCTTCCGACGTTGGGGAACTCCCCAAGTCGACCTCTTCGCAACAGAGACCAACACGAAATGCCGGGCATTCTGCTCCAAGCACCCATCGACAAAGAGAATGTCCTCGGATGCTTTCACACTGCCATGGGGAGGTTGGACGCTGGTGTACGCCTTTCCCCCAGTTCCCCTACTTGCTGCAACGCTACAGCGCATCGTCATGGACAGAGTGCATGCCATACTGATCGCCCCCTATTGGCCACGCCAGATGTGGTTCTCCCTTCTACTGCGGTTGGCCCAGGAGCCGCCGATCCGGCTACCAATGCGATCGGACCTGCTCACCCAGAACGACGGCTGCACCTGCACCCGAACCTGAAAACTCTGGCCTTGACAGCCTGGAGATTGAGAGGATGACTCTTGACTCCCTCCAATTACCCTTGGAGGTGCAACAGATCATCCTAGCTGCCAGGAGACCATCCACAAGGAAGTCATACAGCCTAAATGGAAGCGCTTCAGTATTTGGTGCACTAAACAAGACCTCAACCCAGTCTCTTGCCCGGTGCCTAAGGTTCTGCAGTACCTCTCTGCCCTTTTCAGCTTGGGCTTAAAACCTCAATCCATCAAGGTCCACCTCGCCGCCATTGCATCTCTGCACGAGCAACGGTGTGGACCCTCCAGGGGTTCCTCGCGGCAGTGCCCATCGTGTCGCGGTTCATGAAAGGCCTCGTGAACCTGCAACCCCCGGTACAGAAACCGGTACCTTCTTGGGATCTCAATGTTGTCCTGCAGCAGTTGACGCAGGAACCCTTCGAGCCAATGCACACCGCGGATGGGAAGTTCATGTCCTGGAAGACGCTCTTTCTCATCGCCATCACCTCGGCCAGGAGGGTCAGCGAGCTACAGGCACTTGTAGCGCATCCACCGTACACAAAGCTCCTCATAACCGAGCATCTCTGCGGACCCATCCAAGTTCGTCCCCAAGGTAGTCTCTGCCTTTCACGTAAACCAGTCAGTAGAACTTCCCACATTCTTCCCAGCGCCGCTCATTCCTCACCGGAGGAACAACGGCTCCATTCGCTGGATGTGTGCGAGCCCTACGCATCTATATTGACAGAACAGCCGCTGTCAGGTTGGGGACCCAACTTTTTGTGTCATTTGACCCGAACAGGCTGGACGACCCGTCACCAAGCGCACGCTCTCCCGTTGGATATCGGACTGCGTGGCTTTTGCCTTCATAAGGCGGGGTCCCTCCCAGCGGGCAGGGCGGGGGGGCGCACCAGCTCCGTGCCCCTATCTACCTCGCTCGCCAACCTGCATGAGATCCGGTGATCGGACATCTGCAAGGCCGCCACTGGTCTGCACAGTCTACCTTCCAGAAACACTACTACCTCGATCTCCAGGCTGAAGCTGATAGCTCCTTTGGCAGGGCTGTCCTGTCTATGGCCTACCTGAGGCCGGTCCGCCCAACCACAGCTGACTCTATACCAGGCAGCCTAGCCCACATGGTGACTGATACAGAGTACTTGTTTTCTTGCATAGTTATGCTTGTATGTTGATGTTGTTTGCTATGTTGCACACCACCTCATTGTGTTGATGTTGTTTTACTATGCTGCACACCGCCCTATGGTGGATCAATGTGACCTCCCCCGATGGTTGTGTTAGTATGTTTGCACTTGCACTATGGCACCTTGTGGTTCACTACAATGTTACTTGAAATTGCACGTTTGCACGGTTGCTGTTGCACCTTCACCAATAAATACCTTGCCTCACAGCTAATCCAAGTCTACCTTGATGTTGTCATGCCTCCCTCATACCCCACAGCGCATCTGCTGCTTGGGAGGCACCAGGTGTGGCTGACACATATCCTGCTTGTCCTAGGAGAAAACGAGTTACTTACTGTAACAGGAGTTCTCCGTGGACAGCAGTATAGGTCAGCCACACTATACCACCCACCTCCCCTGTATGAGGGTGGCCTGCACCGGCCTGCGCCCGTAGCCCAGTAAGGCCTAGCTAATCACTCACTGATCTGGCTGGGGGCGGGCCGGGGAGGTGGGACCTCCTACACATGCTCAGAGAAATCTGAGCTCTAGAGAGCACTTCCGCACGGCGCCGTCGGATGACGTCACCAGGTGTGGCTGACCTATCCTGCTGTCCACGGAGAACTCCTGTTACAGGTAAGTAACTCCGTTTTCCAGCCTCACACCCTCCCCTCCTATTTCCCAGGGGAGGGGAAGGGTGTGAGGGGAAATGACAGAAAGCCAGATGCTGAATTAGAGAGCAGAGTAGCTCTTCTCTGTTTTTGCTGTGTGCTGTTTTCACCCTCCACCTCTATAGCTGGCACTGAAGCTATAATTTTATATACAGGAAAGGACGAATCTTGCATGCGCCTGGATTTATTTATTTGTAAAACCGCCTATTCACTGAGGGCATGAGACAATCAACAAAGCATACAATAAACATATAGGGGTATGTTTTTTAAATGTGGTAGTGCACCACAAACTAGGTGCTGAAACTTAGTGTGGGGGTAGTGTCAGATCCATGCTAACAAATGGAGATGTGCTCGGCATGTAGTTAGTGCAGATTTTGTGCCACCCCTGCACTAAGTGGTTTGCTGCTGTTAGCACAGGTGCACAATGCCACTCATCGAGGTGGTGATAAAAGCAGCCATTATAAGTGCAACATTGATGATTAATGTGCATTAAAGATGCCCATGCTAAGCACAGTACACCTGCTGTGCCCCTGAACTGCCCAGTCTCCACCCCAATTCATGCTAAGCAGTTAGTGCGGGATTCTTAGCGCAGCTGCATATTTGGTACATGGCAATGGTTACTCTAGCACACTTAGTGCACACTAACAGTTACCATGGTTTAGTAAACATTGCCCTTATTGAAAAATAGATACTGTCCTCATTTCTACCACCCCCACTGGGAAACTATTTCATGCATCTACCACTCTTTCCATAAAGAAATATTTCTGCATATTACTCCTGGGTCTATCCCCTTTCACTCTCATCCTTTGTTCCCTCATAGCAGAGCATGCTTTTAATCAAAAGAGGCTCTCCTCCTGTGCATTTATGCCACAGAGGTATTTAAACATCTCAATCATATCACCTCTATCATGCCTTTCCTCTAAGGTGTACATATTAAGATCCTTAAGTCTGCCTCATATGCTTTATAACGAAGACCACTAACCATTTTAGTAGCCACCCTCTGAACTGACTCCAACCTGTTTAACATAGCATACAGATAACTTTGAACAAGTGACAAACAACATAAAATAAAATCATTACCGGTGCATCATGAGATCTTTAGCATAATTGCAAATGACTAAGACTATAAGCCAATAGGGAGGTTTGATGGGGTATATAGACTGTTAACCGTCCCTCTCCAAAGGGATTATCACCTGTCCCCTTTAATAGAGTCTGCAGCCCAGAGTTCAGGACTGGGAGAACGTGGCTCACAGGAAGGGGTTAAGAACCCAGCAGGCTGCAGGAGGGAGAGAGGCCCATGGAGCTAGAAGTCCTTCTAAGGCAAGCCATGCAAAAGTCTGAAGTAGGAACTTTAACTGGGGCTGGAAGAGGAGCCGGAAGAACCAGCTTTGTGGAGGTTTAACAAACTGGGACAGAATAAAGGCTGTATTGTTTTCCCTAAACTGCTGCCCGTTCTGCGTTTTTTAAGAAAACCCCATCTCCAGGAACAAGCAGGAATGCAGTCTACACATATAGGTGAATGTCGCCGACAAAGCCTGCGCGGGAACGCTCCCCAGCATCCAATAGGAAAGCCTTTGGGAGCACTCCACTGCGCCTGCATGCCTGCCTTCCTGCCTGCCCAACTCGTCTCCTCAGTTCTTCATTTTCCGCAGAGCCAGTAGAACGCATTGTCCTGTCGCTGCCCAAAAACGTTTCTGTTTTGTGGCACATCATGCTTCTGCCTTCCTGTTTATTTTTTATTTATTTATTTATTTAGCTGTATTTATATCCCGCTTTTCACCGGGTCAAAGCGGTCAATTGGGAGATACATTTAACACGAAGGGATATGAGACACATACACTAATACTTACAGGGAACATGGGCAATTGAGGGTTAAGTGGCTTGCCCAAGACCACAAGGAGTGCCTATAGGACTAGAAATCCCAGTCCCTCCGGCCTGAGATTGCTGTCCCCAGGTGGGACTTGAACCCCTGGCCCTCCGGCCTGAAGTACCTTGTCCTAACCACTAGACCACTCCTCCCTCCCGTTGGCACCATTTCTATTGAATCCAACACCAGTCCCAATAATTCTTTAATTTTTTTCTTTTCAAATTTTCTATTTTCTTTTCTATTGATTTTCATTGTGGTTTTTACTGCTAAACTTGGCCTCTAGGTCTCCATAGCCTTTTCTTCCATCTCGAAGGAAACTTTTTAAGGCATGGAAAAGCCAGTCAGTGGTTTCAAAAATGTACTAAGTATGCTGGTACCATCTCAGCCACTGAATAAACATGACTGATGTCTAAAATGTTTGGGTCCTGAACATCAGCCCAATTCTTGTCCTTTGTGCCAAAAAATGACAAAGAGAGGCCTCAAGAACCGAGCCAGACAATTTGGATCGTTGTTTGCCTTGGACTGTGTTTCACAGGCTTACACTTCAAGGGCATTGACTTTCTTTCATGGGTCTCAGGTTTCTTTAATGTCCAAACACAAAAGTAAGTCAAAGTCTCTGGCTGCTCCCAAATCCTCTGCATCAGTGTCAAAGACAAATACCGAGGCCAGAGAGAAGTCCCAGCATAAGCAGCATGACTCCACTAGAGGTGCTTCCGATGCAGACCAGCCAGCCAAACAGCCCCAGCGGGAGGATCTGTCCTCCAGAGTATAAGTGGAGCTCCGGGATGCTCCTGATGCATCAATTTCCGGAGAGCTACCAGTTCCATGTTCTGGGATGGTGGCTCAGAGCCCTGTAGGTGATTCCACCCAGCCATCAGCCATTTCCTAGACCAGCGCATGTTGGCTTTCGAGAGAAGTTTGGCAGCACTCCTAGCAGCCTTGCTACCGATATCATCGAGAGCTTCAGGAGTGCAGGCTTTGTCACCAATCCTACAGCCAGGCATATTGGGACTGATTGATACCCCAGGTATCCAACAGACTCAAACCGCCATGGCTCTCGGTTCCAATACCTCTGAGTATTGGTATTGTTATCACCCTTCGACGTCCATGATGCATTGAGGTCAAACCCAAGACTACCGATACTTTGATTTCTTACCAGATTCTGATTCCAGCTCTTCAGAATCAGATGGCTGGTCACTCGATTCCCGAGAACTTCCAGACATCCCTTTGGACCTTTTGCTGCCTCAGGAGCGCCGTTGGTCCCCACCAGTAAATATGTCCTTTCAGGACTTCATACATGACTTGGCAGCAGGGCTTGACATCACAGAAGCCTCGGAAAAGGAACCAAGGACAGAGGAATTGGAGATACTCCAATAACCTCCCACGCCCAGGAAGGCAGCTACATTACCAGTGCTTCGTATCCTGCAGGATCTTATGCTCCACTGATGGTTCCGTCTGTCAAAGAAGCTCGAGAGATGTTATGACTATTAGGGCACATGGCCTCCATGGTCTATGTGGTCCCCTACGCTCGATTACACATGCGACAAGTGCAGTGGACTCGGTCTTCTCAATGGACGCAAGCGAAGGGGTATCTCAGAGATGAGATCCAAATCACCCCTCAACTTATCAAGTCCCTTCAGTGGTGGTGTTCCCTTCAAAACCTACTCGTCGAGTCACCTTTTCAGATGCCTCCACCTTGATGCACCCTGACGTTGGATGCTTCCAAGCTGGGTTGGGGAGAGCATCTAAATGATCTGACCAAAGAGGGACTGTGGACACCACAGGAATCTGCCCTGCAGATCAACCTGCTAGAACTATGGGCACCGACAAATGCTCTTCGGGTTTTTCAACCCCATCTTTTGGGGCCTCCTGCTCTAGTCAGAACGAACAACCAAGTTGCCATGTTCTATGTGAACAAACCGGGGGGGGTATGGGGTTCCGTCCCCTCTGCAATCAAGTGATTCGCCTATGGTCCTTTGCCATCTCTCACTGCATTCACCTCAGTGCAGTGTACCTCCCAAGTGAACTCAACGTCCACATGAATGGACCTTGCATCAAGGAGGTGGCTGCTGAGATCTTCCAATCATGGAGAACCCCACTCATAGATCTTTTTGTCACCCCGTAAAACACATAGCTTCCACACTCCAAGGTTCCGTCACTGCACCAGCAGGCCCCAGATGCCGGCCTTCTCCTCCGGGGACAGGGTCTTTTCTACACATTCCCTTCCATCACCTTGATACCCAAGATGCTGTTCAAACTACAGGCTGACAGGGACTCGATGATTGTCATAGCTCCCTTCTGGCACCATCAACTGTGGTTTTTCCTGCTTCTTCGCCTTGTGCAGACTCAGCCACTCAACCTGAGACTTGCACCCGACCTCCTCTCTCAGGAACACAGGATGCTCCTCCATCTCAATCTTCACTCCCTATGTCTGACAGCATGACTGTTGAAGGGTTAGTGCTCGCCAACCTTGACCTACCACAGGCAGTCAGGGATGTCCTTGCATCTCGTAAGGTGATTTTATGCCTTCAAATGGCATAGGGTTTGTCCTCTGGTGTTCTCCAAAGGACATTGACCCTTTTTCTTGCCAGATGGAATCTCTTCTACATTATCTCCTCCACTTATTTATTTATTTTATTTATTTATTTAACAATTCTTATATACCGCACTATTTGCAATCAGCGCGGTTTACATGTAACAAAAAACATCCGACAAAATGCATATGTCTGGTCATTACATTGAACAGGGAGTGGGATTTGGAGAACAAGTATCAACTATAAACAAAGGTGAACTATTTACATAAGAAGTTCAATGGAAAAAGGCTCCTGTTTGGTGTTTTACATTTTTAGGGACGAACTATATGAGAGTGGCTGGGGTTCAAGGCTGTAAGTGAGGTGTTTGATAAAGAGGAAATGTTTCAGGGCCTTCCTGAACTGGCTCAAGTTGGGGATTGCTCTGATGTGTGGTGGTAGGTCTGAAAACTAACTTAGTGATGCCATTGTGGCCTCTCACATACCGGTGGATGGACAGCCTATCTCCTCACACCCTTTAGTAGAGCACTTCATGCGGGGTCTCCTGCTGTCCAAGCCATGCATTAAGCCATCTCTGAATGTGGTTCTGACACAACTTCTAAAGCCACTTTTCAAACCTTTAGCCACAACTTCACTGAAGTTTCTATCTTGGAAAGTCATCTTCCTTATTGCTCTCACTTCAGCTCACCGCATCAGTGAGCTGCAAGCTCTAGTAGCGGATCCCCCCATGCCCTCTGTACCATCTACACTTCCTTCCAAAGGTGGCTTCCTCTTTCCATCTAAACCACTCTGTAATCCTCTTGATTTTCTTCCTTAGACCACATGCATCTCGGGCTGAAGCAGCTCTACACACATTAGACTGCATGTGAGCACTGGCCTACTACTTGGATGGAACTAAAGATCACAGAAGATCTGTCATTTCCTTTGATCCTAGTTGCCTGGGTCTACCATTGACGAAACGTATTCTATCTGGGTGGATAGCAGATTACATTTCTTTTGCTTATGCACAAGCAGGACTCTCTTTTGAGGGTCATGTCACTGCTTATAAGGTGTGGGCTATAGCAACCTCTGTAGCCAATCGCCAGTCCGTAGCCATTGAGGACATCTGCTGGGCAGCTACCTGGTCCTCCATTCATACTTTTGCTACACACTACTGTCAGGACAGAGACTCCTGTTGCGGTGTTGTCTTTGGGACTTAAACTCAACTCCTACCTTCTGTCCCAGACTTCTACAAGATACCAGGCTATCATTGGGGGGAGTACTGTCTCCTGAAATCGTGCAGTGGCCCACAACTCTTCCAGATTCTTCTGCTACAGTTTTTTTTTACCTCGGGGATTGCACTACTCTCCCCCCCCAATACCAGTCTTGTACCTGGGAGCTAGTGAAGACTGAAGCTGGTACCTGGGAGCTAGTGAAGACTGCATTCTCGTGCTTGTTCCTGGAGATAGCATAGTTACTCACCTGTAACAGGTGATCTCCAGGAACAGCAGGGATCTGTCTTTACAACCCGCCCGCCTCCCCTAGGAATTGTAGGGTTCTTCTATTTTTTTTTTTATTCTTCTCGACTACAAACTCAACTGAGGAGAGGAGTTGAGAAGGCAGGCATGCGGATACAGTGGAGTGCTCCCATAGGCTTCGCGGGCTCCTTTGTTGATGTTCACTCATATGTGAAGACTAATTCCTGCTGTTCCCAGAAATCACCTGTTACAGGTGAGTAACTACGCTTTTCCACTGCATGCCACACTTACACAGGAGGGAACAGATATTGCAAAATCCAGTTAAGAGAGGGAAATAATCAAGTCTTAAATGATTTACAAAAACTTGAATATCCTTTTATAGTAGGGATCTCCAGGAACAAGCAGGAATGTAGTCCTCACATATGGGTATCGTCGGTACCGATGGAGCCTGCACGGGAACGCTCTCCAGCGTCCAATTAGGAAGCTTTTGGGAGCATCCCACAGCGCCTGCATGCTGCCTTCCCCAACTGCCTCTCTCCAGTTCTTTGTTTTCCGCGGAGCCAGCAGGTCGTGTTCCTGTCACCGCAGAAAATTATTTTTCCTTATTCTTCTTTTTTGTGGTCGCGTCTGCCTTCCTCGATGCTACACCGGTACCGTCGGTTGTTCTTTCTTTCCTTAAAAAAAAAAAAAAAAATATATATTCTATTTTCCAAACTTTTCAGGTGCACGCGCCATTTTGGGCCTTAGGCCCAAAATTTCCTCCACCATGGAGAAACCCGCCTCGGGTTTTAAAAAATGCACCAAGTGTGGCGGTACCATCTCCATCACCGACACCCACAAGTGGTGTCTTAAATGTTTAGGTGCTGACCACTCCATCTCCGAGTGCATGGCTTGCGCCATGATGTCCAAAAGGGGTCGACAGAACCGAGCTGCCAAGCTCAGTGCCCTTTTTCCCTCTGATGCAGCTTTGGTGGCATCGACGTCTTCCAGGGCTTCGTCTTCCTCCCATGGATCTCAGGTAACTAAACATAAGTCCAGCCGGTCCTCAAAGGGTAGATCTCCTTCCAAGCATCGAGATGCCTCTGGCGTTGCCCTTGAGGGTTCCATACCGGCAAAGTTGCCCGGGTGGGAGGCTTTGGCTTCCAAAGCATTATCGGGGATCCAGGATGTTCTCGAGGCCTTGACCTCAGCAGAACTACTGGTGCCATGCTCTGGGGTACCGGCTCTTTCTGGTACCGACCCCAGGCATCGGCAGCATCGATAGACCAGAGATTCCTGGCTATTGAACGTAGTCTGGCGGCTCTCCTTGCGGCATCGATGTCTTCGGAACCGCGTCAGACAATTCAACCGATACGGCACCGAAGCTGGCACCGGTGTCGGTACCGATAGCATCGATATCGGCTTTGCTGGCACACAGTCATGCGATGCCTTCTGGTGCCGATACACCGGTACCGATTACCCCCGGTACCGACTTCGGTCGGTACGGGTATCAGGCTCTTCAAGAGCATCCGGACAGACGATAATTCGAATCCTCGGAGGACTCCGAGGATTCTGATAGCTCTGCCGATACCGGGATACTTCTCCCGGAGGAGCCTTCCTCTCCTAAACGTAGGATGTCTCCTCCAGAAGATATCTCTTTTCAAGATTTCATCAGGGAGGTAGCTTATGGGTTGTCCATTACTGTGACTCCTGAGACAGAGCCAAGAGCTAAGGTGTTGGAGATTTTACAATATCCCAAAGCTCCTAAGGAGGCAGCTACCTTGCCTATCCATGAGATCTTACATGATCTCATGTTGAGAATGTGGGAGACACCTCTCACCACCTCTCCTCACTCTCGCAGACTGGATACCATGTATCGAGTCCCCCCGTGTCCTGGATTCCAGAAAACTCAGCTTCCTCACCATTCTATTGTAGTGAAATCAGCTATGAGAAGGATCAGAAGTGCAAAGAGGCATGCCTCTAATCCTCCAGGACGTGAGTGTAGAACTTTGGATGTCTTTGGACGTCGTACTTTCCAGGCTTCCATGCTTTCTGCCAGGATCAGTTCCTATATTTTATATATGGGAATGTTCCTTAAAGAAGTCACAGGTGATTTAGAGGTTTTGAGCCCTCTTCTTCCTGAGGATGTGTCTAAGTTTGTCAACCATGCAGCTTTTGACTGTTTTGAGTGCATAAGCAGAACCTCTGCCATTGCCATAGGTGCACGTAGAATTGCCTGGCTCCAGGCATCCGATTTGGAGCTCTGGGTGCAGGACAAACTGGGCAATATCCCTTGTACAGGTGAGAATCTATTTGGCAAAAATTGGCAAGAAAAAGCCAATGAATTAGATGCTGACAACTCCACTTTGGATAGGTTATCCAAAGGCACAGCTGATCCTGCGAGAAAGACTTCTTGAAAGATTTCTTTCTTCTCAAAAAAGAAGAGGTTCTATCCCTCTTATTCCCAGCAGGGACGTTCTGCAGGTCAGCCTGCCCGGAAAAGTCAGCAACCACCTAAACAAAGGAAAGCAAAGACTGCTAAGCCTCAACCGTCTCAGCCTCCACAAGGCCTTTGACTTTCATCTAGAGAACTTAGCCTTCCTGGCCCTCAATGGACCAGAGCCTTCCACCATTCCAGGAAGGTTATGTCACTTTGCCCCCAGGTGGGAGCAGATAACAGCAGAGCATTGGACACTCTCCATTATAAGAGAGGGGTACAGGCTGCACTTTCTGTGCATGTCCCCTCACACAATGGTAAGACAGTTCAATTCTCAGACCTCTCTCATCAACCTGTTAGATCAAGAGGTCACTATGCTTCTTGCCCAAGGGGCAATAGAAGAAGTACCCATCCACCAACAGGGTACAGGGTTTTACTCCCCCTATTTCCTTATCCCAAAGAAAACAGGGGGATACAGACCTATCTTGGACCTCAGAGAATTGAACAAATTCCTGTTCAAAGAGAAATTCAAGATGATTTCTCTAGGAACTCTGCTGCCATACTTTCAGGGTCAGGATTGGCTTGGTTCTCTAGATCTCAAGGATGCGTACACCCATGTTCTCATCCATCCAACTCACAGGAAGTTCCTTTGGTTCCTTTTTCAAGGAAAGCACTACCAATACAGGGTGCTTCCTTTTGGCCTGGCCTCGGCACCAAGGGTGTTCACGAAATGCATGGCTGTGGTAGCAGCATTTCTCCACACTCTATGGATATTCGTCTTCCCTTACTTAGACGACTGGCTCATTCGAGCCCCATCAGAGTCAGAGGCCAGGACTTCTCTATCTTGCACAATGTGTATCCTTCAGTATTTGGGTCTGGTCATAAACATCCCAAAATCCAGTCTAACTCCCACTCATTCTCTAGAGTTCATAGAAGCTTTGCTGGATACCAGAAAAGCAAGGGCCTATCTTCCCCAGGCCCGTTGCCTTCGCATGGTGCAGTTAGCTTCTCAAGCAGTGCTGAAGCCCTATCTCACTGCCCGAGAAATGCTACAACTACTATGCCACATTGCATCTACCGTGCATGTGGTTTCTTATGCTCGCCTCCATATGAGAGCAGCCCAGTGGACTTTATCCACTCAGTGGACCCAAGCATCAGGGTGCCTGTCAGACAAAATAGCAAACTCAAATCGCCTTATTTTGTCCCTCCAATGGTGGAGGTCCTCTCAGAACCTGTTGCTGGGTTCCCCATTTCAGCAACCCTTACCCCAGGCAACCCTCACAACAGATGCTTCACCAATGGGTTGGGGAGCTCATCTGCAAAACCTCTCCACCCAAGGCACCTGGACTCCGCAGGAGACTCATCTACATATCAATCTCTTGGAGCTCAGAGCAATCTTACATGCTCTTCGAGTGTTCCACACCCTGCTCAGCTACAAGACAGTCCTCATTCATACGGACAATCAAGTAGCCATGTTCTTCGTGAACAAGCAGGGGGGGAATAGGCTCTCTGTCACTTTGCAACGAAGCTTTGCGACTATGGGCCCTCGCCAGAGAGCATCAGATTCATCTCCTGGCAGTGTATCTTCCAGGCATACAAAACTCTTGGGCAGACAGACTCAGTCGAGTTCTGCTTCCACACGAATGGTCTCTACATGCAGACCAGGTGGCCAAGATTTTTCAAATTTGGGGAACCCCGGACATAGACCTCTTTGCAAGTCCGTTGAATGCCAAACTTCCCCGGTTCTGTTCCAGAATTCCGGCTCAGGGCTCTCAGGCCAAGGATGCTTTCCTCCTTCATTGGGGTCAAGACTTCCTGTATGCCTTTCCACCTATTCCCCTGATTCCCAAAACCCTATTCAAGCTTCAGAGAGACAGAGGCCGTATGATTCTCATAGCTGCACATTGGCCAAGGCAAGTGTGGTACCCTCTGCTTCTACATCTCTCTCAAGCTCCCTCCCTGGAGTTAGGGTCTGCTCCAGATCTCCTGTCCCAGGAGAACGGAATGTTATGGCATGCCATTCCCCAGTCTTTGTATCTCAGGGCTTGGTTGCTGAAGGCCTAGATCTTCATGACCTTAACCTCCCTCAGTAAGTAAAGGATATCCTTTATGCTTCCAGGAAGCCTTCCACAAGACGCTTATATGCTTTCAAGTGGAAAAGGTTTAACATATGGTGCTCGCAGAAGGGTCTTAATCCCCTTGCGATACCTTTGGAATCATTACTGGAGTATCTCCTTCATTTATCCAATGCAGGACTTAAGACTAACTCCGTAAGAGTCCATTTGAGTGCTATTGCAGCTTCTTTCAAGCCTCTAAATGGACAACCCATCCTCTTGTAGCAAGATTTATGAGAGGCCTTCTTCTAACTAAGCCTCCCATTAGGCCACCACCTGTGGCATGGGACTTAAACCTGGTTCTTGGTCAGCTTATGAAGCCACCTTTCGAACCCTTAGCTACTACCTCATTGAAATTTCTTTCTTGGAAAATTATCTTTCTCATTGCGATCACATCAGCATGTCACATCAGTGAGTTGCAGGCACTAGTAGCTGATCCACCTTATACAAGATTCCATCATGACAAGGTAGTCCTTAGGACTCATCCACACTTTATGCCAAAGGTGGTCTCGCCTTTTCATCTAAACCAGGCGGTCTACCTGCCTTGGTTTTTTCCAAGGCCTCATGCATCTACTGTTGAAAGAAATCTTCATACTTTGGACTGTAAAAGAGCTTTAGCTTTTTACTTACAAAGAACACAGCAACATAGAAAGTCCTCTCAACTCTTTGTTGCTTTTGATCCTTCTCATTTGGGACTTCCAGACTCCAAGAGAACACTGTCTAACTGGATTGCTCAGTGTATTTCCTTTGCCTATCAGAGTAAGAATCTATCTCCAGGAACAAGCAGGAATGAGTCTTCACATATGGGTACGTCGGTACCGACGGAGCCTGTGCGGGAATGCTCCCCAGTGTCCAAAAAGAAAGCTTTTGGGAGCATCCTACGCGCATGCGCGCTGCCTTCCCGCCCATTCACTTCCGTCTCATCAGTTTTCCGTTTTCCGCAGAGCCGGCAGGACGTATTCCTGTCACCGCAGAAAATTCTCTTTTTATTCTTAGTTTTTTTGTGGTCGCATCTGCCTTCCCTCGATGCCACTGGTACCGCTGGTGCTTTTCTTTCTTTTTTTCTAAAGATTTTTTTCTTTTCTTCAGAAATGTTTCCGGTTTAGTGTCTGACGATTCCTAGGCCACTAGGCCTCTATCTTTCCATTATGGAAAAGCCAGCCACTACCCTTAAGAAATGCTCAAAGTGTGGCGGTACAGATATATTTCCAGACACCCATACTTGGTGTCTAAAATGTTTGGGTCCTGACCATTGCCCACTGGAGTGTCTTTCCTGCTGGAGCTCAAACAGAAGAAGTCTTCAGAATCGAGCACAACTTGATACCCGGTTCACATCGCACTCGATGTCACCAGCTAGAATATCTCCACAGGATCAGGTAGCCAAACAAAAGTCTGTAAAGACTAACCAGTCCTCGAGTGGTTGATCTCCTTCCCAGTATCGAGATGGCTCTGGCCTTGCCCTCGAGGACAATTTGGCAATAAAGCCCCGGCGGGAGTCTTCTGGCTCCAAAGCATTAACGGGGCTTCAGGTTGTTCCCGGGGTTCTTACCTCGATGAACATACCTGGGCCATGCTCGGTGGTTGTGGCCGCTTCGAGCGGTACCGACACCCGGGCATCGGCTATGGTGATGGATGAAACACTCCTCACCGATGAACGCAGTCTAGCGCGATCGGCTACTTCGGTACCACTAGAGTTGCTGCAGACCGTTCCTCGAGTATCGGTATTGGCTTCGGTACTGGTATCGACATGGGCATCGGTGTCGGTACCATCCATTCTTGCTTCGGCAGACTCGCTTCCTTCCATGCCGAGCCTGGAATCGATCTCTAGCATGGATGATTCGGTACCGACTCGTCTCGGTACCGACCTCGGGCGGTACCGAAGACATCGCTTTAGGGAAAATCCCGATGCTTCATCCTTTCAGGTCTTCCGATCCCGATGGCTGGGGTGAATCCATCGGTACCAAGGCTGAATCTTCAACAAGTCTAGCCTTTACCCCTCATTTTAGAGGGTCCTCCTCAGAGGAGTTTTCTTTTCAAGCTTTTCTGCTTGATATGGCAAAGTTACTTGCCATTTCTATACCTGGTAAGGAATCCTTGCCAGGGGATTCAGAGACCCTGCATTCCCCCTGGATTCCAAAGGAGGTGATCATGCTTTCTTTGCATCAGATCTTACAAGGTCTACTTTTAAGGATGTGTGAAACTCCTTTAACGGTATCACCACATTCTAAGACACTTGACTCCATGTACAAGGTGCCACCTTCTCCAGGTTTTCAAAAGACTCAACTTCCTATTTGTCCCTCCAGTCTAGTCCCGGAAACTCTAGGGTTGTGATCCTCTTCCATCAGCTTGGAGACTGATCAACGTCATCTTCTTGATGACACTGGTATAAGGACTCAGGCACCGCCTCCTCCCTCCAGTTTAGATCAGTCTCCAAGCAGCTAGGAGGATGTGAGCCAGAGTTCTGGTTCACTGTAGGAACAATTAAGGAATTTTATTTTATTTTATTTTGGTTTGTGGACGGTAAAGTTGACTTTCAGGAAATACCTTTTTAAGAAGGGTTTATTTGGGCAAATCAGTTGAAACAAAGGTTTTAGCCCTTAAGGGGGGTATACCTTTAAATTTGGCTGAGAAGGTCCTCATTGCTCTCTTCCTCTACGGGCCGAGGGCGGGCTTGGTAGGAAGGGAAAGTCCCCGAGTACAGGACAGCAGAGCGGAGTTTCTCATTTGAAGGCTGTGTTGGATTAAAAGCCCTTCCCCAGCGCTACACAGAGGACTTTGCCTGTTTGCGCTTGAGGGAACCGGGCACAGGAGAGCTGCATTACTTTACTGCCCTACGGGGGCTGCATCGGGGGATGAGGGCCTGAGGGCGAACTTTGATTTCAGGACTGACAGTTTTTGGAGCTGGTCCTTCTCGGAGGCTTGGCCCTAGCAGTTCGGGTAAGCTCCAGAGTCTTTATTCTCTTTTTGTGTAGACGAGTGCAGCAGACAGAACAGGATCGTGCCGCGTGTGTTTTGGCGGGAAAACGCCGGTAGCAGTTGCGGGGGTAGAAGCGGTTGTAACTTGCTACAAAAGCTTCGTTTTCGTTTTTTTCTGCTGGGGGTCAGCTTCGGAGGTCTTCTGCCCTAATTTATGGTAGTTTATGGTAGTTTTTGGAAAAACAAAAAAACAAAACTCAGGTCAGCACTAACGGTTAAGGAACAGCTGCTGGGGTTCCCTTGGAAAGGGGTTTGCTTCAAGAGGGAACGGATTGGGCAGACCTTGCTGGCAAAGGAGCCAAGATGCCAGCAAAGGTGTTAAGTCTCCTTTGTGGGGTCAAAAGATCTGTGGTGTCAGAGGCCGGGGTTTGTAATAGCTGTAGTCAGTCGGCTCTGGTGGACCACAAGCTGTTAGATGAGGCTGCAGAACAGGAGATGGCGATAGAGGGACCATGCTCTCCAGAGCTACAGTTGACAGAACCGGTGCCTGGGCCTTCCTCGAGACCAGATGGGCCGGTGGCTCAGACAGCGTTTCCGGGGGATTTGTCCTCCATTTTCTCCCCAGACTTTGTGGTTCTCATCCGAAAGGCGTTCGGTGGCGCGCAAAGGGAAGAGTCCTCCTTGGCGGCGGACTTAGGTCCCGCGGGTGGGGGCTTGGGTCTAAAAAGGCCAAGAACTCCGCTGTCGGTGTCTGCTTCGGGGGGGGGGGGGGTTGCCGAAGAGACCGAGAGGAGATTTGGACAGGGAGGGACAGTCGGAGTTTTCGGAGGATATGCGCTCGGAGCGGGACCTGGAGTTAGACGAAGAATTGGAAGAAGGTGAGATTACAGAGCAGGAGGACTAAGCCAGAGTAGTGCAGGTCTTTCAAAGGGAGGAGTTGCCCGCACTCATTTCTGAAACACTTAAGGCGCTTAATGTACTGGTATCGGGGCCGGTGGAAGAGGCAGTATTGGAGGATCCGCTTTTACAAGCCTTTAGAAAAACGCAAAGAGCGTTTCCAATGCATAGGGTGATAAAGGAAATGATTCAAGGTGAGTGGGACATGCCTGAGGGGAGCACTCAAGGGTTCTAGGGTAATGTCTCGACTATATCCGCTGGTGGAGCAGGATAAGGAAATCTTTAAGTCGCCGAGAGTGGATGCAGCGGTTTCGGCAGTCACTAAGAAAACGACCATTCCGGTGGAAGGCAGTGTGGCTCTCAAGGATACTCAGGACAGGAGGCTGGATGCACTGTTAAGGCAGGTGTTTGAGGTTAATGCTCTTTCCATTCAAGCTTCTATTTGTGGAGCTTGGGTGGCGAGAGCCTGCTTGCATTGGGCTCAGCGAGTCCAGGGAGAGAGAGTCGAGGAGGCAGTGAGTGAAGTGGCTCGCTTGGAATCCGGGGCAGCGTACCTCGCGGATATACATTATGACCTTATTAGAGGTCTATTGAACAATATGGGCTCGGTGGTGGCAGCAAGGAGGTATCTGTGGCTACGTAACTGGGCAACGGATGCTTCTTCTAAGGCCAGGTTGAGTAAACTTCCTTTTAAGGGGAAGCTACTTTTTGGAGAGGATTTGGACAAGATTGTCAAGGACCTGGGGGAGTCCATGGGGGGAAGATTTCCGGAGGACAAGCAGAGGCCGGGAAGATTTCTGCCAATGTCTAGAGGACCGCAAAGGGATTTTCGGCGTTTTCGAGCGGACAGATTTCCTCAGAGTCAGAGGGGGCATTTTCCCTATAGAAACTAGGGGTTTCAAGGTTTCCGTGGGGCCAGCAGAGGTTTTGCAGCCTCCGCTGTGGGTGCCAAAAAGCCGCATTGAAGTCAGGGAGGCCCAGGTGGAGGTAGCAGTCGGGGGGCGTCTGCAGGAGTTTTACGCTGCCTGGGTCGAAATTACGACAGATCAGTGGGTGTTAGAGGTGATTCGAGAAGGTTATGCTTTGGAGTTTCAGAGGCCGGTAACCGACTCGTTTGTTCAATCCCCTTGCAACGCGCGTCGGAGACGCAATGCGGTCCAGCAGACCTTGTCCAGGCTCCTGGACCTCAAGGCGGTAGTGCCGGTGCCTCGAGACCAATGCGGTTTAGGTCGGTACTCCATTTATTTTGTAGTTACGAAGAAGGAAGGAACTTTTCGTCCGATTTTGGATTTAAAAAGAGTAAACCGTTGCCTCAGGGTGTCTCATTTTCATATGGAAACGCTGAGGACGGTAATCATGGCAGTTCAGGCAGGGGAGTTTCTGACATCTCTAGATTTAGCCGAGGCATTCCTGCACATTCCGATTCGTCCAGAGCACCAGCGGTTCCTCGGGTATGCAGTCCCGATAGGGCATTTCCAATTTCGAGCGTTACCTTTTGGTCTGGCAACAGCACCGCAAACCTTTACCAAGGTCATGGTGGTGGTTGCGGCAGAGTTACGGAAAGAGGGGGTTCTGGTTCATCCGTATCTCGACGACTGGCTGATTTGGGCAAAATCAAGGATGGAAAGCGAGGAGGCGACGGCCAAGGTGGTCGGTTGCCTGCAGAGGTTAGGCTGGGTGGTCAATTTGGCCAAGAGCAGTCTAATTCCATCTCAGGATCTCGAGTATTTGGGGGCACGGTTCGATACGGCGGCGGGCAGAGTGTTTCTGCCGCGGCATTGAGCAGAGGCCTTAAGGAGCTTAGTTCTGAGGTTTCTAGGAAGGTCGCGACCCACAGCATGGCATTATTTGCAGCTCCTGGGAACCATGGCGGCGTCGATTGAGTTGGTGCCCTTGGCGAGGGCCCATATGAGGCCATTGCAGAGAGCTTTGCTCAGACGGTGGTCTCACCAAAAGGACCCCCTGTCTCGGCGGCTGATCTGTCCGGAGGAGACTCGGGAGGCGTTGCAGTGGTGGTTACTTCCGGAGTCTTTGACGAGAGGCATGCCATTGGAAACACTGAACTGGTTACCACTGACTATGGATGCCAGCCTTCTAGGTTGGGGGGCGCATTTTCAGGGCAGATATGCGCAGGGTCAATGGTCGGATCAGGAGAAGTCTTGGTCGATCAACAGGTTGGAGCTAAGTGCAGTGCGAAGGGCGCTACTAAGTTTTCAGCAGGCTCTAAGAGGAGCGGCGATCAGGGTGTTTTCGGACAACGCGACCGTGGTGGCCTACATCAACAGACAGGGAGGCACCGGCAGCATTCCCTTAGAGGTCGAGGCGGATCAGCTGTTCCAGCGGGTCGAGAAACATCTGCAGGCATTGTCGGCAGCACACGTGGCAGGAGTGGACAATGTAGCAGCCGATTTCTTGAGTCGGGTGAAAGTAGACCCCAGGGAGTGGATGCTTCATCCGGAGGTGTACGACCTGCTGGTGCAGCGCTGGGGAGTGCCGATAATGGATCTCATGGCAACTTTCGAGTCAGCGAAAGTCAGGCGGTTTTTCAGCAGAAGGAGAGAGAGGATGTCGGAGGGGCTAGATGCTCTCATCCAGGACTGGCCCGTGGGGCGGCTGCTCTGTGTTTCCGCCCTGGGTGTTGATAGCCCGCGTAGTGCGGCGCATCGAGCAACACAGAGGATTAGTGGTTCTGATCGCTCTGGACTGGCCCAGAAGACCATGGTATGCGGACCTCAGAAGGTTGTTAGTAGAAAAACCATGGCGGCTCCCAGTAAGACTGGACCTGTTGGTACAAGGTCCGTTGTTCATGCCTCAGGTAGCTTGGTTCTCGCTTACGGCATGGCTCTTGAGAGGGCAAGGTTAAGGGCTAAGGGCTACTCGGAGGTGGTGATTTCCACCTTGTTGGGTGCTCGTAGAAGGTCTACTTCTCTAGCCTATGTTCGTGTGTGGCGTATTTTTGAAGCTTGGTGTACGGATAAGAATTGTGCGGCGTTAAGGGCGTCGGTGCCGCAGATTTTAACGTTTTTTCAGGATGGTTTTCAAAAGGGGTTAGTGGCCACTTCCCTAAGGGTACAGGTGGCGGCGGTTTCCTGTAATAGAGGAAAGGTGAAAGGCCAAGCGCTGGGAGTGCATCCGGATGTTAAAAGGTTCTTGAGGGCGGTAAGTCTCTTGAGGCCTCCGTGCCTACAATTAGTCCCTACCTGGGATCTGCAATTAGTGTTCGACGTCTTAGGGAAACAGCTGTTTGAGCCTTTGGTGGAGGCAACGTTGAAGGATTTGACTTTAAAGGTGGTGTTCTTAGTGGCTATTGCATCGGCAAGGAGGATTTCGGAGTTACAGGCGCTCTCGTGTAGGGAGCCCTTTCTTTCCTTTTTTGAGTCAAAGGTGGTGTTGAGGCCAGTGCCATCCTTTTTGCCAAAGGTACTGTCTCCTTTTCACTTGAATCAAGTAGTGTCTCTGCTGGTGTTTCGGGCGCGTCCGCAAGGTTCGGCGCCGCAGTTGCATCGCTTGGATGTCCGGAGGGCTTTGAAGACTTACCTCAGTAGGACGGCGGAGTTTAGAAAGTTGGATAGGCTGTTCGTGTTGTTCGGTGGTCCTCGCAAAGGGGAGGCAGCTTCTAAAGCATCGATAGCCCGATGGATAAAAGCGGCGATAGCATCAGCTTACTTGTTGAAGGGTAAGGTGATCCCGGAAGGGTTAAGGGCGCATTCGACTAGAGCGCAGGCTGCGTCTTGGGCTGAGTATAAGTTTGTCCCTCCGGTGGAAATTTGTAAGGCGGCAACGTGGTCGTCCTTAAGTTTGTTTGTAAAGCATTATCGTCTGGATATTCAAGCGAGGAGAGATACCTGTTTTGGATCAGCGGTGCTTCAGGCTGGTTTGGCAGGTCCCGCCCGTTAAGTTCTTATACTGCTCTGTTACATCCCTAGAGTTTCCGGGACTAGACTGGAGGGACGAATAGGAAGTTTAAATTAGACTTACCTGCTAATTGTAGTTCCTGGAGGAACTCCAGTCTAGTCTCGGATCCCGTCCCGGTCCTGTTTATGGATTGGAGCCAGAAGCTGAAGAGGTTACAGGTGACGGAATATGGGCAAGTATAGGAAGGGTCGGCCAGAAGAGGGCATGAGGGCCTTCGCAGGTGAATTTCAGTATCACATTGTTACTAAGGTATTGTTCATACCGTTCAAGGGTTTATAGAATACGTTTGCAGTTGCATTGTATATATGTTTTTTCCTGCCTTAATTCTTCCTCCGGTGAGTCTGCTTTGTCAATAGGTTACTGGAGGGAGGAGGCGGTGCCTGAATCCTTATACCCAGTGTCATCAAGAAGATGACATTGATCAGTCTCCAAGCTGCTGGAAGAGGATCCCAACCCTAGAGTTTCCGGGACTAGACGAGTTCCTCCAGGAACTACAATTAGCAGGTAAGTCTAATTTAAACTTCCTCATCATTCTATTGTTGTAGAATCAGCAATGAGGCGTATTAAGAGTGCAAAGAAGCACTCTTCTTATCCGCCAGGTCGTGAGTCTAGAACTTTAGATGCCTTTGGACGTCGATGCTTCCAGGCATCCATGCTTTCAGCAATAATTCTCTCATAAATTTTCTATATGGGATTATCTCTTGAAGAGGTCACAAATAACTTAAAGCTTTTGAACCCTTTTCTTCAAGAACATAAAAGAGCAGACTTTTTCATATTAGTCATGCTCAAAATGTCTCTGAATTCCTTAATCGTGCTTCCCTGGACTGTTTTAAGTCTATTAGCAGAACCTCTGCTATAGCCATAGGAGCACGACGCATGGCCTGGCTCCAAGCTTCAGACTTGGACAAATGGGTACAAGAAAAGCCTGGAAATACTCCTTGTACTGGTGAAAATCTCTTTAACGAGGATGCTTTATTTCAAGCTAATCAGTTAAACACTGATATTGTTGCTTTCAGAGGATTGTCAAAACTTTCCTCTACCCCAGCTAGTAAAAAATCTCCTAACAAACTTTATTCCTCTAAGGGGAAAAAGTTTTATTCATTTTCTACCCATCATGCAGATGTTTCCAAAGAAGGGCAACATCATACCAGGCTAAGAAAACCAAAGTCTCAACAGGCTCAGCAAATTCAGCAGTCGCAGGGTTTCTGATATTTTATTTCATGAAATCTTTTTTCCTGTTGAGCTTCAGAACCGCTACTTCTTAACTACAGAAGCATTTACAGTTCTTCTCATCCTTATTGAGAGGTCAGTGATACACTGCCTCAATCTTCCACTTTAGGCATGAATCTCTTGCCAAGAGCAATACATCCTTTCAGCTCTCAGAGCTATTGAGGATAATCATGCCCTACAGGTAACAGGTTTCTCCTCTCCTTTTAAAGTAAACAGAGGAGTTACAACTACTTACAAGGTATGCTATGCCCTTCACCTTGGCAGTTGTCCTGTACGAGGATATCTCATACTTTTGACTGCAGGGGAGCTTTACCCTTTTCAGAGACTTACCAAATTGTAAGTCTTCCCAACTCTGTATTACTTTCTATCCCTCTTAGTTGAGATTTTCACTCTAAGAGTGATACTAGTTGACTGGAGGGCTTACCTTTTAAGCCATAGGATTGTCCTCAATACCTACTCCAGTAAGTGATTTCCATACAGATTTTCTCCCCTCTGCAATCTTTCAAATATTTATTTTAAGACAGTTTATCAGACCATAATTGAGAGTTTATCACTTCTAATTATGTCTGTCTGTCCTTTTCCAATCTATAGGACCTAACCTCTTCTGCTGCCTTAACACATAATTCCAAGAGAGGTTCCAAAACCTACTTGGACAGTTTATTGTTGCAGGCAACCAGCCTGTCTGCTATTCTTAGCCATCTTCAGTTCTTTGGCTCCCACAGAATATATTAGGTTGCATACTGGTAATTAAACAACCAGATCTCACCTGGGCAACCTACAACATGCTCTCTGCAATTCTACAAAAAGCTCTGCAACTATGGGCCTTGTCAGAGAGCATCAGAGCCATTCCTGGTGGGTAACTTCCAGATGGTTGAAAGGCTTGCCCAGTCATGCTCCCACATGACCGGTTTTTTCCTACTTTTACCATCTTCCTTAAAATTGCCTTTTAGGGAAAATGAACCAGGGCTTAGATCACGTGAAAGCATAAAGAATTGCTTAATTCCCTGAGTTGTTCCACATCTCCAGTGGAACTTCTCCAACAGGGATGCATTTCTTTTCACTGCAGTCTGTCCTTGTCTACGGCATTCCTTCTAATTCCCAATACTTCATTGGAACTTGCGCTGAACAAAGAGCGCATTATACTCATATTGCCCTCATAGATGGGCAAATATGGTATTCCCTTTTATTGCGTCTTTTTCTCCACACTGAAGTTATAGAAGGATCCAGACTTGTTGTCCTAAGACTAAGGATTTCTCTGCACCCCTTCACGTAGATCTCCATTTCTGGTTATTCAAAGTCTAGAATTTTAAAGAGATCTAGACCTATTCTTCTGATTAGGAACATTCCACTGGTTTTCATGTAACCTTCTTCATGGTTCTTCCACGTGTAACCAGTAAGGGGTTCTCTATCCATATTCTCAAGCAGGTCTTACCCCTTTTTGTTATTAAGTGAGTCTCCTTTATATATATCTATATATATATATATATATATATATATATATATATATATATATATACACACACACACATATCTCACTCTGAAAGATTTGTTACTGTCCATATTAATGCTTTTCTAGCATGCCATAGAGTTTTAAATGGACAACCAATTTCTATGGTAATCACAAACTACCTTTCTTTCACTGTAACCTCTCCGGTTACGTTACATCTGAAGCTCTCCATATAAAGTCATCCTAAGTGACATCACTTAGGGAAGACATTGCTGATCCTCAAGAAATTGGAGGCTACACCGCCTACTACAAATGTTTCTTTTTTTCCTTTGGATAGAGGGGTCTTAAAGGCCCATCCTTTGTCTGCAAACCAGTCAGATTTATCTCCTCTCTTTCCTAGAGCCTTTCTCTGCTACAAGGACAAAGAGCTTCAAACTTTGGCCTACAGAAGCTTTAGCTTCTCATCCAAAGTCCAACCCCATTAAACTCTTCTGAGATTAGTTCTAGCCATTTAGACGTCTGTCCTCTACCTGTATTGCAAAATTTATTTCCTCTACTTCACAGTAAGGTATTTTCTTTGAGGATAATGTACTGGTTTCTAGCACCAGACCATATTAGCCTCAACAAATACTTTCACAATACTTTTGACTAAGGTCCACATTAAAAAATTGGAATCCAATTTTTACTAACATTTCTGATCTACACAAGGACTCCTCTCTAGTCGCCTTGTTTAGTCAAGCTTTTCCACAGCACACCCTTTTTACTTCAACTCCTACCCTCCATCCCTTGGATGCCTCAGGTTCTGGAAAATAGCATGGCCCATCGACTAGATTTTCAACATGCTGGGACCTCCTCCAGGCATCTCTAGCTTGGGAGTCCCCCATATGTGAAGACTCATTCCTGCTTGTTCCTGGAGATAGCACAGTTACTTACCTGTAACAGATGATCTCTGGGAACAGCAGGAATAAGTCTTCACAACCCACCCACCTCCCCTAGGAGTTGTTTCTCTCTCTCTCTCTAATTTGTCTACTCCCTCCTTCGGTCTCAGCTACAAACCCAACTGATGAGAAGGAAGTGAATGGGCGGGAAGGCAGCGCGCATGCGCGTGGGATGCTCCCAAAAGCTTTCTTTTTGGACGCTGGGGAGTGTTCCCGCGCAGGCTCTGTCGGTACCGAGGTACCCATCTGTGAAGACTTATTCTTGCTGTTCCCAGAGATTACCTGTTACAGGTAAGTAACTGTGCTTTCTCTGGAGGGCCATGTCACAGCTCACAATGTGAGAGCCATGGCAGCTTCAATGGCTCATCTGCACTCTGTGTCTATCGATGACATCTATCGAGCAGCCACCTGGGCCTCGGTTCATACCATCACAGCCCATTACTGCTTGGACAAGGACTCCCGCCGGGATGCCTTGTTTGGTCAGGCTGTTCTCCAACACCTGTTCCATACCTAATCAACTCCTACCCACCATCCCTGGTTGGATGCCAGAGATCCATGGGGGGAAGTGGAGCCCCTTCACAGGGGCACACTTCTTCTAGGGTGTCTCCCTGGCATCTAAAGCTAGGGAGTCCCCATATGTGAAGACTACATTCCTGCTTGTTCTCCAGGACCAAGCAGGAAGTCAGTCCTCACATATGGGTGAAGTCGGCGCCGACGGAGCCCTCACGGAGCAATTTTCCCCAGCTTTCAAAGAAAGCCTTTGGGAATTGCAGCGCGCATGCGCGGTCCTCTTCCCGCCCAAGGGTGCCATCTTGCTCAGTCTTCTTTTTTCCGCAGAGCCCTACAGACGTTGCCTGTGAATCCCCGCAGAAAAGTTGATTTTTCTCTATTTTTTTCTCTGTTTTTTCTTCGGTTCGACGCCGGTTCTTTTCCCGCCTGGACTCGCGACGCCGGTTGCGAGTCCGTCCTTTATTTTTCGGTTTTTTGTCCTTCGTGACACATTTCGCGCTTTTTTCCTTTTTCCCTGGCTGCCCGGTCGTTCGACCTCGCAGGGGCCCTTTTTCCCCCGATGGCTGCCAGTGGTTTCAAAAAATGTGACCTCTGTAAGAAACTTATGTCTCTTATAGACACTCATGACTTCTGCCTCCGCTGCCTCGGCCCAGATCATGACCCCATGATCTGCGGGCCATGCGGCAAAATGTCCTCAAAAGCATTGAGGAGTCGGCAGCACCAGCGAGAGCGTATCTTCTCTGACTCCAGCCGGGCTCGGACCTCGTCAGAGGCTTCGACGTCTCGGGACTCTGGTCCTGAGCATCGTCGGAGTTCCTCTGAAAGGGGGTCTCCTACCCGGGAGCATCATCGGAAGAAAAAACCCGCGAGGGCGGGATCGGTGGACGCTCCTGGTTCCTCGAGGGCCAGGTCGCATAGCCCCGATTCCCGTCCCGGGTCCTTGGAGTCGGAGAGGCCGTCAAAACATCCTCGACTCGAGGTGGACTTGCCCGCTCACGTAAGTACTGTTGTCCTCGTGGACTCGCCTCCCAAGGACCCGACATCGGGCCCGACGCCGTCGGGGCCCAAGTCGGGGGCTGCTGGGTCTCCTGAGCTCGGACTCAGGTTGACGGCCTTGGAGTGCAGTTTGTCTGCCTTCTTGGACCAGCAGCGGGCATTGATCGCTGGCCTCGCTGGTGCTTCTGCCCTGACCACCGGGACGTCGACCTCCAAATCGACCCCGGAGACCGAGCCGATCCTCGAGTCCTTGAGGGCTCGAGTCGATCCTCGGTCGAGGTCTCCTTCGGCCTCCCATTCGGGACCGAGGTCGTCGACGCCGATTCCCTCGGCGTCGGGGCGGATGGCATCAGTGCCCGCCCGACCGGAGCCGATCGACTCCTCCTCTGAGGAGTCGGCCTGGGAATCTGAGGACGAAGAGTCACCTGGTTCCTTTCGGACTCGGTGTGTCCCTTCGGACTCCCCCAAGTCCGAACCTCGGAGACGGTGCCCCCCGGAGGATACCCGGTTCTCGGACTTCGTGAGGGATATGGCCGAAGCCTTGGCCTTCCCTGCGGATCCCGAGGAGGAGCCTCGAGTCGAAGAACTCGATGCCCTCCAATATGACTCTCCCCCGAAGTAGGCCTTTATTGTACCGGTTCCTCCCATGCTGGAACGGCCTCTCTTCCGCATGTGGGAGAGCCCGGCGTCGTCGCCGGTGTTAAGCAAGTGGGTCGATTCCATTTATCCAGTCCGCAAGAGCCCCGGGTTCCAAAAGGCACAACTACCGCACCATTCCATGGTGGTGGAATCGGCCATGCATAGACTAAAGAGTCAAAAAATGCACTCCTCGGTGCCCCCTGGTAGGGAAGCCCGAAGCCTGGATGCCCTCGGTAGGAAGTGCTTCCAGGGCTCTATGCTTGCTTGTCGAGTCCAGACATACCAGCTCTACATGGGCATGTATCTCCGAGACCTGGCTAAGGAAATAGCCGGGTTCTCTGCTGGTCTCTCCGACGAACCTTTGCAGAGGTTCCAATCCTTGTCTACTGGTATTCGGGAGTGCTCCAAGTTTATCTCTCGAGCAGCCTATGATGGTTTTGAGGCTTCGGCTCGAGTAGCCGCGGCCGGCATCGGTGGACGCCGCCAGGCTTGGCTTCAGACGTCCGACCTCTAGCCCTGGGTACAGGACAAGTTGGTTGATGTCCCCTGCCGAGGTGATAACCTCTTTGGCAAGCCCATGGATGGAGAAGGCTGCACAAATCGAGACGGAGACTCTCACCAGGACTCGTCTCTCAAGGAAGACCTCTGCCCCTTCTCAAAAGAAGGCCTCGGGGAAAAAGCCCTTTTACCCGAGGAAAGGTGCTGCCTATAAATACTACCCTCAGTATCAGGCCTCACCAGCTCCCCCACAGGGAAAGCAGGCCAAGGGATGGGGTAATGGGTCCCGTAGGCAGCAAGCCCCCAAGCCTGCACCACCGGCCCCTGCTCAGCAGGGTGGGGGTTTTTGACTTTCTCAGCATAGCCTCTCCCCCTCAGCTGGTTTCTCTCAGCACAGGAGGCCGGCTGGTCCACTTTGCCCACAGGTGGTCCAACATCACCACAGATACCTGGGTGCTTCAGATAGTTCAAAAGGGCTATCTTCTTCATTTTCACCAGGTACCTCCCTCCTACTTTCCAGGGGAGCCTTCCAGACTCCCTCTGCACAGGGACTTACTCCTTCAGGAGTTAGCAAGTCTTGTTCAGGAACAAGCCGTGGAACCGGTGCCCCACCACCTGAAGGGTCAAGGGTTTTATTCCAGATACTTCCTGATTCCGAAAAGAACAGGAGGCCTCAGACCCATCCTAGACTTGCGAAACCTCAACAAGTTCCTTGCAAAGGAAAAGTTCAAAATGCTTACCCTTGGAATCCTGCTGCCCTACCTCCAGCAGGGAGACTGGCTATGCTCCTTAGATCTAAAGGATGCGTATACTCATATCCTTATTCATCCGGACCACAGACAATACCTCAGGTTTGTTGTGGGCGGACACCATTACCAGTACAGAGTACTGCCTTTCGGCCTATCCTCCGCCCCCAGAGTGTTCACCAAATGCCTAGCAGTGGTGGCGGCCTATCTGAGACTTCAAGGTCTCTTTGTGTTCCCATACCTGGACGACTGGCTCATCAGGGCCCAGTCTGCCCAAGAAGCCACTCAGGCTACTTATCGCACTGTGACTCTGCTCCAGCACTTGGGTTTTGTCATAAACTTCGCAAAGTCCATTTTGCTCCCCTCTCAAGATCTAGAATTCATCGGCGCCAGGTTGGACACTCTTCAGGCGCGGGCCTTCCTGCCTCTGGACAGGGCCCAAAGGCTCATGGATCTCGCCAGCCGCTTTCACAGCAATTCCCTGGTCTCGGCCAGGCAATTTCTGAGACTGCTCGGCCATATGGCTTCCACGGTCCATGTAACCCCCAATGCCCACCTGAACATGCGACCTGCTCAATGGTGCCTTCGCAAACAATGGCATCAGGCCACTGGGAGCCTAGCGGACTCCGTACAGATCTCCGACCAGCTGGTCTCCTCTCTGCGATGGTGGCTTCATCTACCAAACCTAGTGCTGGGGGTGGCTTTTCAGCCCTCTACACATTCTCGGGTCCTGACGACCGATGCTTCTCTCCAGGGTTGGGGAGCACATTGCCAAGGGACTTGTACTCAGGGTCTCTGGACTCCTTGGGAGTCCGCTCAGCAGATCAACTTCCTGGAGCTCAGAGCCATCCGCCTAGCGCTCAAAGCCTTCTCTCACCTGATTTCTCACCAGTCGGTACTTGTCCAGACAGACAATCAGGTTGCCATGTTCTACGTCAACAAACAAGGCGGAACCGGCTCCTTCCTTCTCTGTCAGGAAGCACAGAAGCTCTGCTCTTGGGCCGTCCATCGCAACATCGTCCTCAAAGCTGTCTATCTCCCAGGTCAAGAAAACTACCTGGCAGACAAACTGAGCAGGATCCTCCAACCGCACGAGTGGAGATTGGATCCGCTTGTGGTTCAGCGGATCTTTCTCCGGTGGGGCCTCCCCACCATGGATCTGTTCGCCAGTCCTCTGAACCGGCAACTTCTCAGATTCTGCTCTCGACAGCCGCATCCTCTCCGGGTAGCGGCGGATGCTTTTCTGATTCCATGGTCCACAGGCCTCTTGTATGCCTTTCCACCCATGCCTCTGGTGTCTCGGACGCTCTTCAAAGTTCTCAGAGACAAGGCGTCGGTGATCCTTGTGGCTCCCCGGTGGCCGAGACAACCTTGGTTCCCGCTTCTGATGCAGCTGGCGGTGGACACCCCTCTTCCTCTGGGGTTTCAGCCCGACCTCCTCTCGCAGGATCAGGGGATGCTCCTGCACCCCAACCTTCGGTCCCTTCATCTGATGGCCTGGCTGCTGAAAGGGTAGTCCTCGCTCCTCTCCAGCTACCTCCAGATGTGGAAGAGGTCGTCTTGGCCTCCAGGAGGCCTTCCACCCGGAAGTCCTACGCTCTTAAGTGGCGTCGGTTCTCCGTCTGGTGTACTCAGCAGTCGCAAGACCCCTTCTCCTGTTCAACATCAGTGGTCTTGCAGTACTTGCTTTCCCTTTCCTATCTTGGACTTAAGTCCAACTCGGTCAAGGTCCACCTCAGTGCTATTTCTGCGCATCACCTACCGGTGGATGGTAGACCTCTTTCCAGCCACCCTCTGGTGGCTCGTTTTCTCAGGGGCCTCCTACTCCTTAAACCACCTTTGCACCCGCCAGCCCCAAACTGGGATCTCAATGTGGTTTTACAGCGGATTACCTGTCCGCCTTTTGAGCCTATGGCTACCTGTCCTCTTCGTTTTCTTTCCTGGAAAACCTTGTTCTTGGTGGCCCTCACTTCTGCTAGACGCGTTAGTGAGCTGCAGGCCCTGGTATCTGATCCTCCTTACACTAGGTTCTACAAGAACCGGGTAGTCCTACGGACTCACCCTAAGTTTCTTCCTAAAGTGGTTTCCCCTTTTCACATCAACCAGGAGGTGGTACTTCCGACCTACTTTCCCAGGCCACACTCCAGCCGAGCTGAAATGGTCCTGCATACCGTGGACTGTAGAAGGGTGCTGAACTTCTACCTTGACCGTACGCGGGAGCACCGAAGGGCTGTTCAGCTCTTCGTGTCTTATGACCCCAACAAGTTGGGGCTCCCTGTCTCCAAGCGTACTCTGTCCATCTGGATTGCGGATTGCATCACTTGGGCTTACGAGGCTGTGGGCCTCGTGCTGGAAGGTAGAGTCACAGCTCATCGTGTTCGGGCGAAGGCTACGTCAGTGGCTTACCTCCGCTCTGTTCCGTTGGCAGACATCTGCCGGGCCGCTACTTGGTCTTCAAGCCAGACTTTTGCAGCCCATTACTGCCTGGAGAGGGAGTCCCGCAGGGACAGTGCTTTCGGACAGGCAGTCCTCCGTAACCTCTTCGAGGTATAGGCAACGCCTACCCTCCATCCCGGATGTTGGGCTACCGGTTGGAGACATATTCAGAGAAGATTCCTTCCTTCTGTGCTGCTGAGCTAGAGGGAGCTCATTTTTGTGCTTAGGGTCTCCGGTAGCCTTAAGCTTGGGAGTCCCATATGTGAGGACTGACTTCCTGCTTGGTCCTGGAGAAAGCATGGTTACTCACCTGTAACAGGTGTTCTCCAGGAGCAGCAGGAATCAGTCCTCACAACCCTCCCTCCTCCCCTTGGAGTTGCAGTTTTATGCTTTCGTTTTTGCTAATTTTTGCTGTCTTTTAGCTATGTCTTCTGACTGAGCAAGATGGCACCCTTGGGCGGGAAGAGGACTGCGCATGCGCGCTGCAATTCCCAAAGGCTTTCTTTGAAAGCTGGGGAAAATTGCTCCGCTAGGGCTCCGTCGGCGCCGACGTCACCCATATGTGAGGACTGATTCCTGCTGCTCCTTGAGAACACTTGTTACAGGTGAGTAACCACGCTTTCCTGGAGATAGCATAGTTACTCACCTGTAACAGGTGATCTCCGAGAACAGCAGGACTTTAGTCCTCACAACCCACCCACTTCCCCTAGGAGTTGTAGCTCTCTATCTATCTTTTTCTCTTTCCCTCTCTCTCTCTTTTTGTCTCAGCTTTAAACTCAACTGGAGAGAGGCAGTTGGGAAAGGCGGGAAGGCAGCACGCAGGCGCTGTGGGATGCTCCCAAAAGCTTCCCAATTGGACGCTGGGGAGCGTTCCTGCGCAGGCTCCGTCTGTACCAACGATACCCATATGTGAGGACTAAATTCCTGCTGTTCCCGGAGATCACCTGTTACAGGTGAGTAACTATGCTGTGTGTATGACCAAAAAATGATTAGTTAGCCTTTGTTTTAAACTAAATATCTGTTTAGATGCCCAAACAAACCAAATATTTTCCCATGAATGCACACCCCTACTCTGTAGATCATAGCTCTTTAGGCAAAGAATTCCAAGCAAAAGAAAGTTTTCTTATTAGTCTGTGCAAATACAAGTTCTTTTATCAAGAATCTTTGGCAGGGCCTATTGTGAAGATTGGAGATTTCTTTTTGGGTTTCTCTTACCAAATGGCCTCTTAGATACAAAGATCCTGAAATTTGCAATAACCTAAAAACTAGGGATAAAATTTTGAATTAAATCTTGAAAGGGACTACTACTGTTACTATTACTGCTACTACTCATCATTTACGAGTATATAGCACTACTAGGCATACACACAATGCTGTAGACATACACATAAAAGATAGTCCCTGCTCAACAGAGTTCACAATCTGCTAAGACAAACAGAACAAAAAAGGGACTAGGGAATTTTAAGGGAAATGATTAAAATAAACATGGATGTAGACAGGAGAATAGGGAGGTCAAGATCCAAAAGCAGCCTTAAAGAGAGAAGTTTTTAGTCTGGATTTGAATAGGCTTTAACTGGAGATTGAGCCTGAGATACCGACTCAGTCTATTCCAGACATATGGTGCAGCAAGGTGGAAGGAACCAAGTTTGGAGTTGGCAGTAGAAGGGCACAAATAACAGTGATTTGTTTTATGAGTGCAGTTGCCCATGCAGGTGAAGAGAGAGAAGAAAGGAGAGGAAATGAGAAGGTAAAGAATGAATGCATTTGTAGGTCACAGGAGAAGTTTGAACTGTATGTGGAAACAGAGAGCCAATGAAATGACTTAAGAAAGGTTATATGAGCATAGCAACACTTAATGTAAGATTAGCCGTGCAGCTGAGTTTTGAACTGATTGAAGGGGGAGATGATTCAATGGGAGACAAGTGAGGAATAAGTTGCAGCAGTCTAGACAAAAGCCACTATAAAGATCTGAAGACTGTTGGGATGCGATTGTTAACTCTCAAATCTGGAAGAATGCAGACTTCTGTATTTTTTAATAAATTGGAGTCTTCTGGATGACCTGTAATTAAAGCATGAATCATAGTCACTAGATTATCAGGAGTCCAACTTAGTACACTGTTCAATGTGACTTTTATGGAAATGATCTCTGTCTCATAACGTTCAGGTGATCTTCAGTAGTGTAACCTTCCCACCAGCTTTCCTGCTGATTGGTACATTTTCTGTGAAGTTTGTGATAAGGAAGCTTATCATAGTTCAGGAGGGAGCTATAAAAGAGGTGAATTGGCTTTGAACAAGCAACCTGTCTTTGCTGGTAGAAATACTAAAACAGAATGTTTTCATAAGACTACCAGTCCCAGAATGCACCAGGTTTCAAACAGCCTCTAGAAGGGCTGAAGTGGGGAAACGTGTGTTCAATCAGGAGAGCTATGAGGTATTCCCCAATCACTCATCTCCAAGGGCAGGGCTTGATTCAGCACACCTGGGCTGTGCTAGGGTGGAGTGTCCCTCTAAGCACTTTAAAAGTAAAAGATATTCTACACAGAGACAGAACGGTGAGAACAGGGAGAAAGAAGAGAGAGGACTACAACAGCAGAAGCAACGCAGAAGGAAGACCAGAAAGACATCTTGGAGGTCTAAAGGAGGCCACAGCAGTACGTGTGTTGGGTGTGATTCCAGAGGCAAGCATACTCCATTGGACTGGAGTAAGCCAGAGGATTGGGGTTATAGAGCCAGGAACTTCCAAACGGCACCTTTGAGGGAGACGGCTGCATTTGGAAGGGGCCCTAAGACCGGTGCAAGAAGGTATGTGAAGAGAGACCCAGTGTCCAGGGATCTTGATTGGAAGGCTGGACATAAAAGCTGGACGACTTACTGGCCAGGATATCAGGAGAGGAAACCTAACAGCAAGGGAAGCTCAGGTATGAACTTTGATCTATGCCCTAGCTCTTCATCTGGAAGACAGCAGGGAAACAAATATTATCCTGAGAGTGATCAATTAAGGAATTCCTCTGAGCCAGACCATGATATTGATTCCATGATATTTGAGGAAGAAGGAGATTTATCAAATGATCAGTTGGAATACATGGATTGCTCCCTGTCTAGGCTGCTGTTTTAAAGTAGTTTCTCACTAATACAACAAACACCAAAAGGAACTATAACTTGTTCTTTTATCTACCCAGAAAAGTCTCTGCAAGAAAGCTTTAGGGTAGGATTGAGCCACGTAGAGAGAGTGAACCAGCAAAGGGGTTTGCAGCTAGCTTATTTGTAATTGAGCCAGGCACAAGTGCACGTGAGCTCTAGAAGGAAACTTCTTCCTTGTGTGTGTGAATAGAAGAAAGTTATCCTTGATAAAGAACAGTTTTTTTCTACTTTTGGGTTTGTTTTTGCTTTTTGGAGCACTGCTAAGAAGGTCATTAGCAGGAGCCATCAAAAAGACCTTTTCTGTTTCCCATCAAGGTCTTTATTGATTTATTGCTTAAGAAGTTCAGTTACCTTATATCATGTTTTGTTTTTCCTGAGTACAATACTTGAAGCAAGTGTCCTTTTGTGTTACCAAGTAAATCTGTGTGGGAGAATTAACCCCATGAATAAAATCTGTTTTTTCTTTGCTTACACTCGAGCATCACAACTCATTATTTTGTGAACGGCTGATTCTGGTATGAATGAACTACAACCCCCACACTCCTTTGCAAGTCATAATAATATTTTGCCTTTGCCAAGACTGTGGACATTCACGACCAGCACCCCTGTTTACAAGTTGTCATGCTTCTAGATGGAGGAATGGTTTGAATCTGTGCTTAAAACCACTTGAAAATGGGGGGCTATTTTGATTACATCCGTTCACATGACTGCATAGTCACCAAATGATCCTCCTCAAAATATAGAAATGGATTGTTGTAATTTTTTTATTTTTAGTGAATGGCCATTTAATAACCACAGTGTGTTCTACATTTTCTGTTGATGTAAGAGCTTCAGCCTTCATGTCATGCCTCACAGTATACACTGTACATTGAGATTTGGCTTACTGCACACTATCTTGGTGTCCTGCATCTCCAGGAACAAGCAGGAATGTAGTCTTCACATATGGGTATCGTCAGTACCGACGGAGCCTGCGCGGGAAGGCTCCCCAGCGTCCAGTAGGAAAGATTTTGGGAGCATCCCACAGTGCCTGCGTGCTGCCTTTCCCAACTGTCCCTCTCCAGTTCTTCGTTTTCTGTGGAGCCGACAGGTCACAGATCCTGTCACCGCAGAAAATATTCCCGTTTATTCTTTTTTTGTGGTCGTGTCTGCCTTCCTTCGATGCTACACCAGTACCGCTGCTGCTTCTTTCCTTTTTCTTAAAAAAACCCCTTTCTTCTGGAGTCTTTTCCAGCTTTTTTTTCCTTCAGGTGCCACGCGCCATTTTGGGCATTAGCCCCAACTTTTCCTCTAAAATGGAAAAACCCGCTTTGGGTTTTAAAAAGTGTTCCAAGTGTGGCGGTACCATCTCCGTCACCGACACCCGTGAGTGATGCCTCAAATGTTTAGGTCCTGACCACTCTATTTCGTAGTGTGTTGCCTGTGGGATGATGTCGAAGAGGGGCCGGCAAAACCAAGCTGCAAAACTTAGAACCCTTTTTCCCTCCGATGCAGCGTCTGTGGCATGAACGTCTTCCACGGCTTCGTCTTCCTCCCATGGATCTCAGGAAACTAAACATAAATCTGGCTAGTCCTCAAAGAGTAGATCTCCTTCCAAGCATCAAGATGCCTCTGGCATTGCCCTTGAGGGACTTGTACTGGCAAAATTGCCCCGACGGGAGGCTTTGGCTTCCAAAGCACTAACGGGGCTCCAGGATGTCCTCGAGGCCTCAACCTCGGCAGAACTACTTGTGCCATGCTCTGGGGTACCGGCTGCTTTATCCGGTACCAATACCCAAGCATCAGCAGCGCCGATAGACCAGAGATTCTTGGCTATTGAATGCAGTCTGGCGGCTCTTCTCATGGCCTCAGTGCCCTTAACCGCTTCAGACTATTCAACCATTACCGGCACTGACTGCATCGACATCGGCAGGTATTCTACCGAGACCGAGTCAGGCTTATCTATCCGGTATCGACAAGTCGGTACCGGACCCCTCCAATGCCGACTTCGATCGGTACCAGTATCGTGCCTTGCACGATCATCCGGATCCGGAGGTACTTTGAATCCTCGGATGAGTCTGAAGACTCTGAAAGTTCTACCAATACCAGAGTACTTCTTCCCGAGGATTCTTCTCCTCAACGTAGAATGTCTCCTCCAGAGGATATGTCCTTTCGGGACTTTATCAGAGATGTGGCTCGAGGTCTTTCCATCACAGTGGCTCCTGAAAAAGAGCCTAGGTAAAAGGAATTGGAAATGCTGCAATACCCTAAAGCTCCCAAGGAGGCAGCTACCATACCTATTCATGAGATATTGCATGATCTCATGTTAAGGATGTGGAAAGCACCTCTAACCACTTCTCCTCACTCTCGAAGGCTCGACACCATGTATCGAGTTCCTCCTTGTCCTGGATTTCCATGGTGGTGGAATCAGCTATGAGAAGGATCAAGAGTGCAAAAAGACATGCATCTAATCCTCTGGGACGTGAGTGTAGGACTCTTGATGCCTTTGGACGTCGAACCTTCCAGGCTTCCATGCTTTCTGCCAGGATCAGTTCCTATATGTTATATATGGGAATGTTCCTTAAGGAGGTCACGGGAGATTTAGAGCTTATGAGCCCTCTCCTTCCTGACGATAAGAGGCAGGATTACCTTGCACTTGTCAAACATGCTCAGGATGTTTCCAGGTTTGTAAATCGTGCAGCCTTTGACTGTTTTGAGTGCATAAGCAGAACCTCTGCTATTGCCATAGGGGCACATTGGATTGCCTGGCTCCAGGCATCTGACTTGGAACTTTGGGTACAGGATAAACTGGGGAATATTCCTTGCACAGGAGAGAATCTCTTTGGCAAGAATTGGCAGGAAAAGGCTAATGAGATAGATGCTGACAATATCACCTTGGATAGATTGTCTAAATCTACAGCTGATCCTACAAGGAAAAAATCCTACAAGAAACTATTCTTCAGTAAGAAGTAGGTTTACCCCTCCTATACCCAACAGGGACATCGTGTAGGTCAGTCTGCCCAAAAGGGACAGCAACAACAACCTAGGCAAAGAAAAACAAAAACTGCTAAGCCTCAACCTGCTCAGCAGACTCATCCGCCACAGGAGCTTTGACTCCTATCTAGAGAACTTTGTCTTCCTGGCCCTGAACGGCCCAGAGCCTTCCACCATTCCATGAAGGTTATGTCATTTTGCCCCCAGATGGGAGCAGATAACAGCAGAAAGTTGGACTCTGTCTATTGTAAGAGAGGGGTACAAGCTTCATTTCCTCAGCATGCCCCCTCCTACAATGGTAAGACAGTTCAATTCTCAGAGCCCTCTCAACGACCAGTTAGGTCAAGAAGTCACTTTGCTTCTTGCCCAGGGGGCAATAGAAGAGGTACCCATTCTCCAACAGGGTACAGGGTTCTACTCCCCCTATTTCCTTATCCCAAAGAAAACAGGAAGACACAGACCTATTTTGGACCTCAGAGAATTGAACAAATTCCTGTTCAAAGAGAAGTTCAAAATGGTATCTCTAGGAACTCTGCTGCCATACCTTCAGAGTCAGGATTGGCTTTGTTTTCTAGATCTCAAGGATGCATACACTCATTTTCTCATCCAGCCAAGTCATCGAAAGTTCCTTCGTTTTGTGTTTCAAGGGAAGCACTACCAGTGCAGGGTTCTTCCTTTTGGCCTGGCCTCGGCACCAAGGGTGTTCACAAAATGCATGGCTGTGGTGGCAGCATTTCTTCGCACCCTGGGAATATTCGTCTTCCCTTACTTAGACGACTGGCTCATTCGAGCCCCTTCAGAGCCAGAGGCCAGGATTTCTCTCTCTCAAACAATGCACATCCTTCAGTATTTGGGACTTGTCATAAACTTCCCAAAATCCAACCTTGCTCCCACTCAGTCCCTAGAGTTTATAGGAGCTCTGCTGGATACCAGACAGACAAGGGTCTACCTTCCACAGCCCCACTGCCTTCACATTGTGCAGGTAGCTTCCCAAGCAGTGCTAAAACCTCACTTCACTGCTCGGGAAATGTTACAATTGCTAGGCCATATGGCATCCACCGTGCATGTGGTTCCTTATGCTCGCCTTCATATGAGGGCAGCCCAGTGGACTTTATCCACTCAATGGACTCAGGCGTCAGGTTGCCTGTCAGACAAAATAGCAAACTCAGATCACCTTATTTTGTCCCTCCAATGGTGGCAACCACCCCAAAACCTTCTGTTGGGATCCCCTTTTCCGCAACCTCCACCCCAAGCCACTCTAACAACAGATGCCTCACAGGTGGGTTGGGAAGCCCACCTGCAAGGCCTCTCTACCCAGGGTACCTGGACTCCACAGGAGACCTATCTACATATCAATCTCCTGGAACTCATAGCAATCTTCCTTGCTCTTCGAGTATTCCACACCCAGCTCAGCTACAAGATAGTCCTAGTTCAAACGGACAATCAAGTAGCCATGTTCTATGTGATCAAGCAGGGCGGAACAGGCTCTCTGTCGCTCTGCAACGAAGCTTTGCGACTATGGGCAAACCGCGCTGATGCCAAATAGTGCGGTATATAAGAAATTGAAATAAATAAAATAAATAAATAAATAAATAAATGGGCCCTCGCCAGAGAGCATCAGATTCATCTCCTTGCGGTGTATCTTCCAGGCATTCAAAACTCTTGGGCAGACAGACTCAGTCGAGTTTTGCTTCCACACGAATGGTCTCTCCATGCAGACCAGGTGGCCAAAAAATTTCCAAATTTGGGGAACCCCGGACATAGACCTCTTTGCAAGTCCGCTGCATGCCAAACTTCCCCGGTTCTGTTCCAGAATTCCAGCTCAGGGTTGTCAGGCCAGGGATGCGTTCCTCCTCCATTGGGGTCAGGATTTCCTGTATGCCTTTCCACCCATTCCCCTAAATCCCAAAACCCTATTCAAGCTTCAGAGAGACAGAGGCCATATGATTCTCATAGCTCCATATTGGCCACGGCAAGTGTGGTACCGTCTGCTCCTACATCTCTCTCAAACTCCGTCTCTGGATTTAGTATCTGCTCCAGATCTCCTTTCTCAGGAGGACGGGATGCTGTGGCATTCCAATCCCCAGTCTCTGCATCTCAGGGCCTGGTTGCTGAAAGCCTAGAACTTCATGGTCTTAACCTTTCTCAGCAGAAATTGTGAGTCTATTCGTCATGCCTGTAGTTTGTGAAGATAGTCTGCTGTTCTGTTTTCTCCTATCTGTGCTATCACTTTGTCTATCTGTTTCTCCTACTCTGTCCTATCTTATTAATGGCGTTCTTTTCTTATTTTCCATAACATAAATGTAGGATTGTAAACCGCTCTGATGCTTCTTGGCCTGAGCGGTATATCAAATGTAATAAACATAACATAACATAAACATATATCCTTTATGCTTCCAGGAAACCTTCCACAAGATGCTCTTATGCTTTCAAGTGGATAAGGTTTACCATATGGTGCTCGCAGAAGGGTCTTAACCCTCATGCGATACCTCCTGGAATCATTACTGGACTATCTCCTTCATTTGTCTAATGCAGGGCTTAAGACAAATTCAGTGAGAGTTCATTTGAGTGCTATTGCAGCTTCTTTCAAGCCTCTCATCCTCACATAGCGAGATTTATGAGAGGCCTTCTTTTAACTAAGCCTCCCATTAAGCCACCACCGGTGGCATGGACTTAAGTCTGGTTCTTAGGCAGCTCATGAAGCCGCCTTTTGAACTGTTAATCACTACCTCTTTGAAATTCCTTTCCTGGAAGTTCATCTTTCTTATTGCAATCACATCAGCACATCGCATTAGTGAATTGCAAGCATTGGTGGCTGATAGTCCTTATACAAGGTTCCATCATGATAAGGTAGTCCTTAGGACTCATCCACACTTTATGCCAAAGGTGGTGTCACCTTTTCATTTAAACCAAGCGGTTTACCTTCCTGTATTTTTCCCAAGGCCTCACGCCTCAAATGCAGAAAGGAATTTTCATACTTTGGACTGTAAAAGGGCCCTGGCCTTTTACTTACAAAGTACACAGCAACATAGAAAGTCCTCTCAACTCTTTGTTGCTTTTGATCCTGGTCATTTGGGACTTCCAGTCTCCAAAAGAACACTGTCCAACTGGATTGCACAGTGTATTTCTTTTGCCTATGAGAGTAAGAACCTTCCTCTTGAAGGCCATGTCACAGCTCACAATGTGAGAGCCATGGCAGCCTCTGTGGCTCATCTTCACTCTGTGTCTATCGATGACATCTGTCGAGCAGCTACTTGGGCTTCGGTTCATACCTTCACAGCCCATTACTACTTAGACAAGGACTCCCGCCAGGATGCCTTGTTTGGTCAGGCTGTTCTTCAACACCTGTTACATACTTAATCAACTTCTACCCACCATCCCTGATAGGATGCCAGAGATCCATGGGGGGAAGTGGAGCCCTTTCACAACGACACACAACTTCTGGGGTTTCTCCCTGGCATCTGCAGCTAGGGAGTCCCCATATGTGAAGACTACATTCCTGCTTGTTCCTGGAGATAGCATAGTTACTCACCTGTAACAGGTGATCTCCGGGAACAGCAGGAATTTAGTCTTCACAACCCACCCACCTCCCCTAGGAGTTGTATCTCTCTATCTCTCTCTTTCCCTCTCTCTTTGTCTCAGCTTTAAACTTAACTGGAGAGGGACAGTTGGGAATGGCGGGAAGGCAGCACGCAGGCGCTGTGGGATGCTCCAAAAAGCTTTCCTATTGGACGCTGGGGAGCGTTTCCGCGCAGGCTCCATCGGTACCGACGATACCCATATGTGAAGACTAAATTCCTGCTGTTTCCAAGAGATCACTTGTTACAGGTGAGTAACTATGCTTTACTTACAGAAGTTTAGATGCATATCTTTTTACTTGGCTAAGCTAAGGTTTACCCACATACAAAGGCCCTTTGAAAATTCCAGCTGTCCATTCTGTGCTGTGAACAGTGTGTATGCTTTTACATGTGGGGAAAATGAGGTCATGGCGAGGGAGGGAAGATACACATGAGAATTTCATTTTAAAAACCTTGCCATCTTTGTTCTGGTACTTTGTAGTTCTCATCTCCTCCCCGAAGCAGGTACAAAAGTAGCCCAAATTTTCAGAGAGTTAGCATGCAGATCTATGGGTATGATGTACCTGCAGGCAGTCTTGAAATTACCCTCCTCGTATATCTAGAAACATGTCCATACGTGCGAATAAAATTTTGCCTCCTAGTATAAATGTGAACATTTCTGAAACTATTCAGTCTCACTTTTTTCCTTACATGATTTCGGAAATGTTTTTTCTCTCCCCATCCCCCTGTTTGTGTTTTTCAGTGGACCAAATGGTCACACATTCAGGTACACCATTAAGCAGTACTGTCATCTAAATAACTTCTATGCTGAATGTTTTGCGATAGGCTTGATTGCTTTGTAGCCTGTTCTTTGCATTTGTCCTTACATTGTGTATTGTGTATTGTGTGTGCGTAAGCAATACTTAAATGTCAAGCTATTATTTAGTAGTTTACTGGGCACAGGAGAAAGCAATACATCAATAAACAGCATTTAAGAAAACTGTATCTTCAGAGATGTTTAGCGAAAGCAAAATCAATTGCTTGCATTCGTGATTTACCATTAGGAGACAATAAGAGGTAGTTAAACAGTCTTTACAGAAGCTAGAGGTAATGCCAGCCCTGACCTGAAATCTTCATAATAGCAGAAACTGTTTCGGGACTGGCAGAGATTCTTATGAATATTTTTTAATATAAAACAAAAAAAATCCACAAAGCAGGGTGGTCTTCTGGATCTTCATTTTGGCAGCCCTTTGCCGATTTTCTTGGAGACTATGCCCCATAAGGAAGCAAGGGGCTCGGAGAAATCTTAAATGCATGTTCTATAGAAAGCAAACCGGTTTGCTGCAGAAGATATATTTACATGTTCTGTTATAAGGAAACAGTAGAGCATTTAATTTTGGGGAAAAAAAAGTTAGTCTGCATTAAGCAGTCTCGTCTGAGAACTGAAAATTTTACCCACTGTATAAACGGCCTGTCAAATAGAACTACAGAGCCCAAGTACCTTTGAGCCTTTATACAGATTTTAAGAACTGGTGTTCAGAGATGAGAAAAGAGGCAAGACGTTCCTTTTTTATATTCAACATTTCACCATTTTGCATTTTACAGAAGTTCCAACATACAGTATGTTCTATGTAGAATACAAGGCTTTTGGGAAATACTGAAAAAGAGCTCTTCTGAGGGTTTCTGGGAACTATGAGAGTGATGAAGTTGTAATGCTGGCTTTTTGTTTTAGCTACAGCACAGACGTACTGAAAGGTTTTTCCGATTTTATGTGGAGAAATAGCCTAGGTAGGAGTGAAGGAGTAGCCTAGTGGTTAGAGCAACAGCTTAGTATACAAGAGATCAAGGTCCGATTCCCGATGGCACTCCTTGTGACCTTGGGCAAGTCACTTTACCCCCCATTGCCTCGGAAGAAAAGGTCTGGCAATCTACTTTGAGTCATACTTTGCCAAGAAAACCCAGGGGCTGCTGGGTTGCCAGGAGTCTGCATTGACTTGATGGCACTTTAAAAAAAAAAAAAAAAAAAAAAAATTTAAATTAGGACTCGTGCCCTGCAGGACCTTCAAACGCTGAACATCCAACCTTAAAAAGGCGCTGAACAATGTGGGAAGTCGGTATAAAGCTGCCAATACTGGTGAGATGTTTTACCCCCACATGGTTCCTGTTACTAACTAGGCTGCGAGATTTTGCAGTGAAAGTTGCAAAATGTGGGCTCAATACTTGTATGATGCTGAGAACTGGCAGCCAAAGTAGAACAGTAGTTTTTTAGTATTTTTTTTTAAATTGGAAAAACACTATATTTTTGTACATTGGGTAAAACATTATAAATTTATGACAATTTAGACAAATGTCACATCCCAACCCTATCACACACCAGCTCGTTTAAAAAAAAAAGTCTGTAAAGGTGTCATAAGCACACTGGAGACAACTGGGTCCCGTCCTCTTTGCTCTGCTTTATACACACTAGCCAAGTGGCCACACACAGGGACGTCTTCACAATGGAATGTCCTGACAGAAGGCTGTCACTTGCCAGAAAGGGTGGGGGGAATCAGCCCCTGCACCTGAGTCCTGTATATAAGTGGGGGTGGGAAAAGTGGCTCAGTCAAATTTGATTTTCTTCCCTTGGGGTTTGTTTCCACCTCTGAAGCCACCACCACCTCCTCTACCAAATCCTCCTCTGCCGCCTCCCTGGCCAAAGACGCCTCTGCCACCTCCTCTGCCACCTCTGCCACCACGATGGCCATCGCCCTTTGGCTTGGCAAAGTCCAGAATTACTTTGTTTCCATCAATCTCGCCATCCTCCATGGCTTCTTTGGCAGCTTTTGCTTCCGCTGCAGAGGAGAAGTCCACAAAGCCAAACCCTTTAGATGCTCCAGTATCACGGTCTGTAGCTATTCTGGCACCCACTGATCCTTCAAAAGCTTCTCTTAAAGTCTCTTCAGTAGTCTCATCCGAAAGGCCTCTAACAAACAAGGTTTTTGTTTGACCCCCACCAAATCCCCCCGGGAGTTGCCTCCACCCTATGACCCAGCCACCTGGCTGAATTCCAGTCGTATCGTTCGACCTTCGATCTCCGCATTGTTATGCGATTCCAGAGCTTCTTTTGCATCTTCTAAGGTGGAAAATTTCACAAAGGCAAACCCTTTGGGCCTGCCTTGATTATTCTGTGGTACTCGAATTGCTACAGCTTTCTGGAACAATTCCTGTAGGGAATCTTCTGTGGCACTGTAGGATAAGTTGTTCACTATTAGAGTTTTGGATTCTCCTTTCTTTCCATCCCCAGACTGCTTGCTCTTCTGCCCTGTGTAGTCCACCACGATTGCACGACCCTCAACCTCTGCACCCTGTTTTACTTCAAGAGCTGTGTCTGCTTCTGCTTCAGTTTCAAATTCTATGTAGGCAATACCTTTGCCAGAACCATCCTTGCCAACTGATAGTCTGATGTCAACCGCATTTTCAAAGATCTCTTTCAATTCATCTGCTGTTGAGCTGTAGGGTAGGTTCTTTACAAAAAGAGTTTGTGCATCCCTTTCTTTTTTATGCTCTTTGATGCCTTCTTTGCTTTTGGCTCTCTCTAACTTGACTTCAAGGCCCATGACCACCTTCCCATTCAACTCAAGAGCCGCTGTCAGATTTTCTTCAGAAGAAAAGTCAGCGTAGCCAAATTTCTTAGATGCTCCAACTCTGACATCCATGACTGGCAGGTTCTTTTTAGAAAATAATCGCCTTATAGCTTCCTTTATTTCATCAAAGTCCTTAGTAGAATTCAGATTGCCAATAAAGAGTGAGAAAGCTTCTTCCGTTTTGGGCTTCTTAGCTTCTGGAGTACTTTTCTTCTTTGTCATTTCCTTCTTCCGTTTTCCAGACACTTTTGGAGCTTCTTCCTCCTCATCTTCAGAATCCTCATCCTCGTCCTCAGTCTCCTTTGGACTTCTCTAGAATTTTCTTTACTTTCAATGGTGGCAAGGCTTCATCTTCTGAATCATCTTCGTCATCATCATCGTCCTCTTCCTGCTCTTCATCTTCCTCAGATTCCTGCTTGGCTGCTACAGGTTTTTCTTTCTCAGATTCTTCTTCAGAATCATCATCGTCGTCGTCGTCATCATTGACATCATCCTCCTCCTCCTCCTCCTCACTATCTTTTTTTGGACTTTCTTTCCATTTTTGGCTGTTGCGGCGCCCTTCTTCCCTGGCACTGCAACTGGTTTTGCTGGGGTAGCCGCTTTAAGTGGAGTAGCCGCTTTCTTTGCAGTCGTGGCAATAGTCTTTGCTGGTGTGAGATTCTTCTTTGCTGGGGTTACCGCTTTCTTCTTGGGGAGTACAATTTCTTCATCCTCCTCTTCACTGCCGTCATCTTCTTCAGAGTCCTCCTCATCACTATCTTCGACCTCCTCTGGAGGAGGGGGCGCAGCCTTCTTCAGTTTGGTTTGGCTTTTGGCTGCCTTAGCGAGTTTCACCATGCTGACGGTATGAGCCCAAGTCTTGCAGAGTAACAAGCAAAGCGGTAACTGCACGTGGCGGGTACTAGCGTGTAGGGCAAGCGCGCGGGCTGAAAGAGAGCGTTTTTTAGTATTTTAATACAAAATCATGGTGGTTGTATAACTTTATTTTTAGTTTTTTCAAGGCATCTTTACCTCTGTGGAGTGTACAATGCATTATCAAATATTGTATACCCATGAATAGACAGATTAAAGTTGCTGGTTTTCTGGTCTAATATGTTTGAAATTTTGCTTTTTATAAGATATGCTTAAGTTGTTTTGTTTTAAAATTGACTAGATAATATCTTCTCAGAAAATCTTTTTTCTCAAGTTCTCGCTCTACTTTTCCCTTCTCTCTACATTGGGGTATAGTATGACGGCATGTAGGTGTAGTTTGGTTTTAATCAGAGGTAGCCATTCTTTGCAAGTTAAACATAATAGTGAGGGCAGTTTTACACCAGACCATCTTATCACATGCAGCCAGTGCATGCATAAGCTGCACCAGTTTCCAAAATTATCCCACTGAAGATACTGCATACAGTTGAACTTTGACTTTCCCAGCAAATTTGACTATACTCGGACAATTTAAAAGCCCTATTTGGCAACCTGACCCCTAGTGGTCATACCATAAGATTACCACTAGTGGTTTTGGTGGTGGTTGTTTTGGAACTTGCAGCTTCATTGGCATGAGCAAGAGGAACACCAGGGATCCTGGTAAGAGCTAGGAATGGGATTGGGGTGTGGGGATGTGCTGGGGGTAGGAGCAATGGGGGGGGGGGTTCTTGTTGCCGAGGGGGATCAAATGCTTTGAAAGAGGTATTGGGGGGGGGGGGCAGACCTCTGCCTTTACACCTGATCCTTCAAGCAGGCCCTTATGTGTGCCTTAGGGCAGCTGTAAATTCCCACATCTAGGTTCTTTTTATATCGATGTGGATTCCCCTAGTAAAATGGAGAAAATATGCATTAATATTTTAGGTGCCCACAAACTGTCTTAACTACATCTTGACATCTAAACATAAGCATCATCACATTTCATTAGTGGCTTTCTAAAATGGCATTTACACGTGTATTCCATATGTAAATGTCGCTATTTACACATGGGGATACTCAGCGCTGCTTTTACATATGGGCAAAAAGGATAATTGCTCCAGGCTCTGCATAACAGGGAGACTTTAGGTAAATTCTGCCCAGAGTACAAGGCTGCTAGTGCTCTTGCTGCCACTCAAAACTTTACTTTGGCTCCTGTGATGCAGACAGGCTATGGAATAGGCCCAAACTTTGAAGGCACACAGTTGCAACCCTTCTCCACTTGCATCCTGGCAGAAATGCAGACTCCTCCTTTGTACAGCTGTGGCTGCAGTGTTTTCATTAAAATCACTGTCTACAGCCATGATCCTGCAACTATAGCAGTGGCAGCCTAGACTCCACACAGGTGCATGATCACATCAGGAAGTCAAAAGAACTGACATGACAGGTCACAGGCATGTGCAGGTAAGTTGAATACTCCTGCGGTTGCTTGCCTTAGCACAGACGAAGTGAGGATATGTGGGTATGGACATTGGAGGAATACAGCACAGTTGTTAGCATGATTACCTTGCCTGGTTGCCTGCAGGAGGGCAAGTGAGGTAAGAGCTGGGTCTGGAGTTGCAACCTTCTCTGACTGCTGCAGGCTATAACGCAAAGAGGGTATTTTCATTTCTGCTGCTGTGACCCTACCTGGCTTTGTGATCAAATTAAGATCTTTTTATCACCTTTTAGCCACTCCTGGGCAGTGGGGTGACTTGGTTTTTGGGCAGTGGGCAGTTTTTTGGGCAGTGGGGTGACTCGTGGCATCCAGGAGGGAGGAGTAGCCTAGTGGTTGGGGCAAGGTACTTCAGGCCGGAAGGTCGGGGATTCAAATCCCACTAGAGGACAGCAACCTTGGGCCGGAAGGACTGGGGTTTCTAGTCCCACAGATGCTCCTTGTGGTCTTGGGCAAGCCACTTAACCCTCCATTGCCCATGTTCCCTGTAAGTATTAGTGTGTCTCATATCCCTGCGTGTTAAATGTATCCCCCAATTGTGTTGTGACCGCTTTGATTGAAGGATAAGGCGGTATACAAAACTGTCTAAATAAAAATAAATAAATACATGAAGGTCTGATAGGGAGGGGAAGAGCTGGGAATCGGATTGGTAAGGGAAGGGATGGGGAGAAGGTCAATGAATAAAGTGGCAGTAAGAGATTGGATGAGTGACTCGCCTCTTCAGGGCTGCTTTTGGATCCTGATCCCCTTAGCCTCTTGTTCACCTCCTATGGTATCTTTGCCATTCCTCTAGATATACCCTATTCCCCAGTTATGCTGTCAGTTTTGATTAGACTGTAAGCTCTGATGAGCAGGGCTGCATATGCCTTGTAATGTTATATAAATGATAAGTAGTAGTAATAGAAATAAGATGTCCAGAGAATAAACCTAGAAAAAAATTGTTTCCATTCAGTGATTGGAATATATGACTTATACTGTGCAAAATGCAAATGTAAAAGAAATGATTGTTTCTCTGATGTTGCACTGCATTCATGCTTTGGCTTCTTAGGGTCTCTGTTTCAGTTCTGGTCTGCACATTTTCTAATTTGTAGTAATTTAGTCTGCATTTGGTGAGGCCCTATCTTTGTATTTGGATTTTGTATTTAATTACTTATGTTTTCCAAAACCAAGCTCTAGGCAAGTTGCATTCAGGTACACAACTTATTTTCAATCTGCACGTGAGACTGAAGGGATTCTGCTAGCATGTAATTTCTGTGTAGGGATCTCTAGCAATTAGCTTATTCTGTTTTCAAGTACTGTAGGTGGTGTATTGATAATTTAGGACCTGTTGCAATATTTTTCATATGCTGGGTTGTTAGAATTCTGGCAGTTAGTGTGGTTGTGATGTTGCTATATAGGTTCTGGTTTGGGAGGATAAGATGTGAGGGTGGGTGATCAAGAAGTAACAATTCAAATGGAAATAGGAGAAACACAATGGTTTAAAATCAACAAAGGTGTACGACAAGGCCTCCCAAGATCAAGGAACACAGTCTTAAAATGGGCCTGCACCTTAATGTAAAGAAGACAAAGATCCCGACAACTGGCAAAATCAATAAGTTCATTGTTGATATAGAAGAAATTGAAATATTTGACCCAAGTAGGTTGAAGTTGTCAACTATCAATAAAGAAATGACAAGCAGTCAAGAAATTCAACAACACAGTGCTCTTGGCAGAATAGCTTTGAAGGACCTAGACAAGATTCTCAAGAGCAGAGCTGTCTCTCTCCATACAGAGTTTTGACTTGTGCAAGCCATAGTATTTTCAATAACGTTATATGGATGTGAAAGTTGGACAGTGAAAAAGATTGACATAAAGAAAATTGATGCCTTTGAATAATGGTGTTGGTGACGAATACTGTATATATCATGGACTGCCTGAAAAGCAAACCAGTCAGTACTAGAGATCAAACCTAAGCTTTCCTTAGAAGCTCAGATGACAAGACTTCGACTTTCATACTTTGGACACATCATCTGAAGAGAGAGATCGTTGGAGAAAGACACAATGCTTGACAAGGTAGAAGGTCAACACAAAATAGGAAGGCTGGCAATGAGATGGATCAATACAATAACAGCAGCTATGGGTGCCACTCTATCAACAATGAGCCGCCTAACTGAAGACTGAACACAGTTTAGGTCAGCTATCCTTAGGATCGCCATGAGTCGACACTGACCTGACAGCACTTAACAGCAGAAGCTGCAACCCTAGGCGATTGCCTAGGCGTGCTTAATGGTTGTGCCAGCCCTGTTAGCCCCTCTTCCAAAAGGGAGGCATACAACTTTGCATTCTGGATGAACTACAAGAGAGAAGGCAATTCCATGCAGTACATTTCCCTCCTACTGCCTTATGAAAGACTTCATGCCATTTCCAGCAAATTAACCCTTTTTAAGCAAATGATAAAATGCAGAAAACATCACAATTTATTTCTTTTATCAACAAAAGTTCAACTATACCCTAGAATAATTTATGTATTAACAGTAATATTTGTTGTCAGTCAGGTGTGTAAGGCTTTGCTTTAAAATATATTTTATGATAGCATAAGGCTTCTCTATTCTTTATGTGGAGGGTGAGGTTCATCTGGGATAAATAAAAGGGGGTCCATCCTAAAAGATTTGCCTAGGGCCCCTAAGTGGTTAAAGTGGCCCTGAGGATGCTTCTCAAATAACCCCCATAGTAGATTTGTAAATATTTTCCTGAAATAAGTCATTGCAAAACAAATCATAGTATCCTGTAAAATAGCAGAATGTCTGTTTTTCTTTCTCCTCTTTTTTTAATAGGCAAAATCAAGTATTAGATGCTTCATAAAACCTACCGAGACACTAGAGAGATCTCTTGAAATTAACAAACAAAAAGGAAAGAAAAGAGTTCAGAAGAGACCAAACTATAAAAATGTAGGAGAAGAGGAGGAAGAAGAGAAGGCCCCAGAGGATACCCAAGAAGATCCAGATAAGGCAAAAGGTACAGAGGGTGGTACAAAAAGCATCAAGACAAGTGGGGAGACTGAAGGTGAGTGCACCGAGTGGAAAAACAAATGACCTTCATAAGTACTCCAGTATTTGGAAACATACAATTGTGGTCAAAATTATTGGCACACTTGCATTTCAAGTATGTTGTGTACAATATCTTGCAAAATAATTGGAAATATTCCAACAGTATGTCGTCACAATATTTTTATAGTATGTTCAAAGGTATACAACAAAAAAAAAAAGATGTCTGTGCAACTTAGATGTAGTAATTTCTGAGAAAAAAAACCCAAAATATGATCTGGACAGGATTAATGGCACCTTTCACTAATATTTGGTTGCACAGCCCTAGGCAGTGATGTCAGCCTCCAAACGTTACTTGTAGCCATTTTATAAGTATTGTACATCCGTCTGCTGGTAGTTTCTCCTACCCTTCAACTGTGATTTGTTCTAGCTCATGAATGTTTCCAGGATTCCTTTTACTAATGGCAGATTTCAGCTCTTTTCAAAGGTTCTCGATTGGATTGAGATCAGGACTCATTGCTTGCCAGTTTAAAATGGTCCATTTGTTCCTTTTTAACCATTCTTTTGTACTTTTGGATGTATGTTTTGGATCATTGTCCTGCTGGAGGACCCATGACCTTTGACCCAGACCTAGCTTTCTGACACTAGGTGGCACATTTTGCTACAAAATACTTTATTTAGACAGTTTTGTATACTACCTTATCCTTCAATCAAAGTGGTCACAACACAATTGGGGGATACATTTAACACGAGGGGATATGAGACACATACACTAATACTTACAGGGAGCATGGGCTATGGAGGGTTAAGTGACTTGCCCAAGACCACAAGGAGCACCCTATGGGACTAGAAACCCAAGTCCTTCCGGCCCAAGGTTGCTGTCCTCTAGTGGAATTTGAACCCCCAACCTTCTGGCCTGAGATAATTTGCCCCAACCACTAGGCCACTCCTCCCTCCTTTGGTTGTCCTTTGACTTCATGATTCCTTTAATACATGCCAGACCTCCAGTTCCTGAGGCAGCAAAACGGCTCCACAACATTATGGAACCTCCACCATATTTAACTGCAGGAAGGCTGGCTTTTTTTCCTTATAAGCTTAATTTCTTTGCTTGCAAATGTATCGCTGGTCTGCATTGCCAAAGAGCTCAAGTTTGGTTTCATCTGTCCACAGAACATTTTTTCAGAATGATTGCCCAAACCCACCTTGAGAAACTACAGAGATCAGATGTGCTTTTTTGTCTGTCTTTGAGCAGTGTGGTCCTTCTTGGCTTTCACCCATAAAGTCCTCCTTTGTTTAGTGCATAGTGTACGGTGTGGGTTGAAACCATCACTCCAGATCGGTGAAGGTCATCCTTAAGTTCTTTGTTGTACGTGGTGTTTTTCCTACCGTTCACACTAACCTTTGAAGACTTCTTGGATTAATTTTTCACTTCACACCATGTACTGGGAAGTTCTTGACAGTTCCATGAGCAGAAAATGTCTTAATAGCATTGTGAACTGTAGACACAAATCCCATAGTTTTTGATGATGGCCTTGTACCCCTTTGAAGTTGGATTTTTGGTGATAATTGCTTTTCTGATTCTCTCAGGCAGCTCTCTTGTCTTCACCATTGTGAAAATGGGAGTGAATGTGGCCATTTTAAACTTAGAGCAATCTTTCATTGCTTGATTCAAGTCATATGTGTACTGGCAATTAATCACAGGTGTGTCTAATTTTACTGCAGTGGGAATGTGATTCTTCTGTTCAAACTGATTTGAATTGTTTAAGAGTACCAGTAATCAAGTATTCTGAAAAGTCTTCAGCTCTTCCCCAGTAGCTAGTTGAGTGCCATCCGACCTGGGGGTCTCATCTTCCAGCACCATAGCACAATTTGTTTTGTTGTAACTATCCATTGGGTTTTCATGGCAAGATACAGAAGTAGATTGCCGGGCCTTTCTTCCGCGCAGTTTAAGTTTGGTGGTGTTGCCGTTGTCACAAAAATGTGATCCTCCGTCGTCAACACTGTCCCATTCTGCTGCTGCCCAGATGCTGTAGCTGCGCATGAAATGAGAGTCAGAAGCTGTAAAGATGTCTTACACATTGGAACATGGAACGTACGAAGCATGAACCAAGGGAAGTTGGAGGTGGTCAAGAATGAAATGGAACGTGTACAACTTGATCTGTTGGGTGTCAGCGAACTGAAATGGACTGGCATGGGGCACTTTGCGTCAGATGATCACATGGTCTACTATGCTGGAAATGAAAGACAAAGAAGAAATGGCGTTGCATTTATAATAAAGAAGAAACTTGCAAGAACTGTAATGAAATACAATGCAGTCAGCGAACGCTTAATCTCTGTTCGTCTATGAGGATTGCCTATCAACACCACAACTATAATTCAAGTATATGCCCCAATAACAGCTGCAGAAGAGAATGAAATTGAAGAGTTATATGAACAAGTACAAGCTGAAATTGACAGAACATGCAAACAGGATATCCTGATAGTCATGGGTGACTGGAACGCAAAAGTTGGTAACAAAGAAGAAGGCAAAGTAGTTGGAAAATATGAACTTGGCAACAGAAATGAAGCTGGAGAAAGACTGATAGAATTCTGCAAGACCAATGATCTATTCATCTCAAACACCTTCTTCCATCAACACAAGCGGCGACTGTACACATGGACTTCACCCAATGGATTGTATAAAAATCAAATTGACTACATCTGTGGAAGTCAACGATGGAAAAGCTCTGTAATGTCAACAAAGACAAAACCTGGAGCTGACTGTGGTACAGATCATCAACTACTAGTATGCAAACTCAAGCTAAAGTTGAAAAAGAGCAAACCACTTATGAATGCAGCAAAATATGACCTTGAGAATATACCACTGGAATTTAAAGACTGCCTGCAAAATCGATTTGCTGCTTTAGATACAAATGACAGAGCTCCGGAAGAGTTGTGTTGGAAGAAAGCGAGAAGTCTCTACAAAAGGTGAAAAAGCAAAAACGGCCAAAATGGATGACGGAAAAAACTCTGAAAATTGCCCAGAAACGCAGAGAAGCTAAAGCCAGAGGAGAAATAAAGACAATCGCAGAACTCAACAGAGATTTCCAACGTGCAGCAAGACAGGACAAGGAAAAGTACTACAATGACACTTGCAAGGAAATAGAAGCAGAAACTATTAGAGGAAGAATAAGATCGGCTTTCCTAAAGCTACAAGAGTTAAAGAAAAAGTTCCAGCCTCGAATTGGAATGTTACAAGATGCTCAAGGTTCTATTTTGAATGATGCTGAGAAGATCAAGAAAAGGTGGAAGGAATATACAGAGTTTTTATATGATAAAGATCAAGTGGACCAACAGCCGTTTCAACCTGTACCTTATGATCGGGAACCATTGGTGATGAAAGAAGAAGTTGAAGCAGCATTGAAAGTCTTATCAAAGAACAAAGCACCAGGCATTGATAGCATTCCCATAGAAGTATTGCAGCAACCTGATGCAGCTGTTACCATACTCACAAGGCTCTGCCAAGAAATATGGAAGACAACATCATGGCCAACTGACTGGAAAAAAATCTGTGTTTATACCAATACTAAAGAAAGGTGATCCAACTGACTGTGGAAATTAACGCACAATCGCTCTGATCCCACATGCCAGCAAGATTCTACTGAAGATTATTCAAAAGAGACTGCAACCATACCTGGAACAAGAACTACCTGAAGTGCAAGCAGGGTTCAGGAAAGGGCGAGGAACGAGAGACATCATTGCAGATGTGAGATGGATCCTTGAAAAGACTAAAGAATACCAAAAGGATATCTATTTGTGCTTTATCGACTATAGCAAGGCTTTTGACTGTGTAAACCATGAGAAACTCTGGACCACATTAAGAAGCATGGGTATACCAGAACACCTGATCGTTCTCTTGCGCCATCTGTACATTGATCAAGAAGCAACAGTTCGAACGGAACAAGGAGAAACAGAATGGTTTAAAATAAGCAAAGGTGTAAGACAAGGCTGCATACTTTCCCCCTACCTGTTTAATTTATATGCAGAACAAATCATCAGAGAAGCAGGATTGTATGAAGACAACAGAGGTATGAAGATTGGTGGAAGACTCATCAACAACCTTTGCTATGCTGATGATACCACATTACTAGCTGAAAGTGAAGATGATCTGAAACATTTGCTTCTCACAATCAAAGAACATAGTCTCAAAATGGGCCTGCACCTTAATGTAAAGAAGACAAAGATCATGACAACTGGCATAATCAACAGGTTCGTCGTTGAAGGAGAAGAAATTGAAATTGTGAACAACTTTAACCTACTTGGATCAACTATCAATAAAGAAGCAGCAAGCAGTCAAGAAATCAGACGACGCATTGCTCTTGGCAGAATGGCTATGAAAGACCTAGATAAGATTCTCAAGAGCAGAGATGTTTCTCTCCATACAAAGATTCGACTTGTTCCAGCCATGGTATTTTCAATAACATCATATGGATGTGAAAGCTGGACAGTGAAAAAGACAGATAGGAAGAAAATTGATGCCTTTGAATTATGGTGCTGGTGGCGAATACTGTGTATACCATGAACTGGCCGAAGAACAAACCAGTCGGTACTAGAGGAGATCAAACCTAAGCTTTCTTTAGAAGCTCAGATGACAAGACTTCGACTTTCATACTTTGGACACATCATGCGAAGAGAGAAATCATTAGAGAAAGACATTATGCTTGGCAAGATAGAAGGTCAACGCAAAAGAGGAAGGCCAGCAATGAGATGGATCGATACAATAACAGCAGCTATGGGTACCAGTCTGTCAACAATGAGCCGCCTGACTGAAGACCGAACACAATTTAGGATAGCTATCCAGAGGGTTGCCATGAGTCGACTCCGACTAGAGGGCACTTAACAACAACAATCAAGTATTTCCTTTAATTGGTCTTGTTTTATTTGATTCTTTTATGTGTCAATTATGTGTGCATATATAATCCCAAGCCATTTTACTGGCCACTTTTTTTTCTTTTTTTTTTTTTTAGGAGATATTGGATATTAAGGGGTTGAATTGCAAGGGTGCCAATAATGTCAACCACAACTGTAAATGCTTTCATTTAGATTTCACTATTTTGAGCCCCATACAACTTTTTTTTCTCTCATTTTTAATACTGGACACACTTGAGAAAAAGATATAGCAAAATGACATTTACTCCATCCCTCCCTTTCCCCTGCAGATTTTTGATAACTCTGCATTTAAGTCTCCCTCATGTTCATGCATAAGGAACATGTTTACTAAACCGTGTTAGGCTTTTGCAGGCAATGCACCATTTTAGTGCAGATAGTTCACCACTTTTGCAGGAAATGTGGTGCTATCTGTCGGGGGCTTGCACAACATTTCCTCAGCAGATAGCGCACTGAAATCGCAGAGAGCATGGTCTGACAGTATTGGGAATTCAAATAACGCCGCCCACTGAAGTGATGCTGTCTGCACCCGTGACGTCTGTAAAACTGACAGTGACCATGCACTGTTGATGCATGAAGTAAATCTCCCATTGCAAACATGCCCACTCTCCACCCCATCCCACTCATTCATGTATTTACTACGCTCTCTGTGGATAGCGCAGTGATTTTCTGTGCTGTTTTTTTTTCTGCGCCGTCTGTTCCTGCGGCTAATACTGTGTGCTCAAGGCTGCAGTAACAGATAGTGCAGCTTAGTAAACACGGCCTTAGACTGAGAAATCAGCTATTTGTTTCTCTGTAAATGCAAAAAGTTGAAATGTTCTATGTGCTCCAGCCTTCAGTCCAAGATGCATAAAATGGATGGAAAAAACATAATCTCCAGGAAAAAGCAGGAATGTAGTCTTCACATATGGGTATCGTCGGTACCGACGGAGCCTGCGCGGGAACGCTTCCCAGCGTCCAATAGGAAAGCTTTTGGGAGCATCCCACAGCGCCTGCGTGCTGCCTTCCTGTCTTTCCCAACTGTCCCTCTCCAGTTCTTCGTTTTCCGCGGAGCCGACAGGTCGCACATCCTGTCACCGCAGAAAATAATTCCCTTCTATTCTTCTTTTTTGTGGTCGCGTCTGCCTTCCTTCGACGCTACAACGGTACCGCCGGTGGTTCTTTCTTTTTAAAAAAAAACAAACAAACAAAAACCCCTTTCTTCTGGAGTCTCTTCCAGTTATTTTCTCCTCAGGTGCCACGCCCCATTTTGGGCACTAGGCCCAACCTTTTCCTTTAAAATGGAAAAACCCGCTTCGGGTTTTAAAAGTGTTCCAAGTGTGGCGGTACCATCTCCGTCACTGACACCCATGAGTGGTGCCTCAAATGTTTAGGTCCTGACCACTCTATTTCAGAGTGTGTTGCCTGCGGGATGATGTTGAAAAGGGGCCGGCAGAACCGAGCTGCTAAACTTAGCACCCTTTTTCCCTCTGATGCAGCCTCTGTGGCATTGACATCTTCCAGGGCTTCGTCTTCCTCCCATGGATCTCAGGTAACTAAACATAAATCTAGCCGGTCCTCAAAGGGTAGATCTCCCTCTAAGCATCGAGATGCTTCAGGCGTTGCCTTTGAGGGACTTTCACTGGCAAAATTGCCCCGGCGGGAGGCTTTGGCTTCCAAAGCACTAACGGGGCTCCAGGATGTTCTCGAGGCCTCAACTTCGGCAGAACTACTGGTGCCATGCTCTGGGATAGCTGCTGCTTCAACCAGTACCGATACCCAAGCATCAGCAGTGTCGATAGACCAGAGATTCTTGGCTATTGAACGCAGTCTGGCGGCTTTTCTCACGGCCTCGATGCCCCTGAAACCGCTTCAGACAATTCAACCTGTACCGGCACCGACTCCGGTACCGTTACCGACTGCATCGACATCGGCAGGTATTCTACCAGGACCGAGTCATGCTTATCCATCTGGTATCGACCCCACTGATGCCTACTTCGATCGGTACCGGTACCATGCCTTGCACGATTACCCGGATCGGAGATACTTTGAATCCTTGGATGAGTCTGAAGACTCTGAAAGCTCTGCCGATACCAGAGTACTTCTTCCCTAGGATTCTTCTCCTCAGCGTAGGATGGCTCGAGGTCTTTCCATCACAGTGGCTCCTGAAAAAGAGCCTAGGGCAAAGGAATTAGAAATCCTACAATACCCTAAAGCTCCCAAGGAGGCAGCTACCTTACCTATTCATGAGATCTTGCATGATCTCATGTTAAGGATGTGGGAAACACCTCTAACCACATCTCCTCACGCGCGAAGACTCGACACCATGTATCGAGTTCCTCCTTGTCCTGGGTTTCAGAAGACTCAGGTACCACACCATTCCATGGTGGTGGAATCAGCCATGAGAAGGATCAAGCGTGCAAAAAGGCATGCATCTAATCCTCCAGGACGTGAGTGTAGGACTTTTTGATGCCTTTGGACGTCGAACCTTCCAGGTTTCCGTGCTTTCTGCTAGGATCAGTTCCTATATATTATATATGGGAATGTTCCTTAAGGATGTCACGGGAGATTTAGGCTTATGAGCCCTCTCCTTCCTGATGATAAGAGGCAGGATTACCTCACCCTTGTCAAACATTCTCAGGATGTTTCCAAGTTTGTGAATTGTGCAGCCTTTGACTGCTTTGAGTGCATAAGCAGAACCTCTGCTATTGCCATAGGTGAAAGTAAGATTGCCTGGCTCCAGGCATCTGACTTGGAACTTTGGGTACAGGATAAACTAGGGAATGTTCCTTGCACAGGAGAGAATCTCTTTGGCAAGAATTGGCAGGAAAAAGCTAAGAGGGAGGAGTAGCCTAGTGGTTGGGGCAAGGTACTTCAGGCCGGAAGGTCGGGGGTTCAAATCCCACTAGAGGACAGCAACGTTGGGCCGGAAGGACCAGGGATTCTAGTCCCACAGATGCTCCTTGTGGTCTTGGGCAAGCCACTTAACCCTCCATAGCCCATGTTCCCTGTAAGTATTAGTGTATGTGTCTCATATCCCCGCGTGTTAAATGTATCCCCCAATTGTGTCGTGACCGCTTTGATTGAAGGATAAGGCGGTATTCAAAAACTGTCTAAATAAATAAATAAATAATGAGATAGATGCGGACAATATCACTTTGGATAGATTGTCTAAATCTACAGCTGATCCTGCAAGGAAAAAATCTTAGAAAAAAATTCTTCAGTAAGTAGAAGAAGTTTTATCCCTCCTATACCCAGCAGGGGCATCGTTTAGGTCAGTCTGCCCAAAAGGGGACAGCAAATATTGTATCCTAAAGGTTACTCCACTTTAACATGCAGCTTTATTTCGGGCTTGCGTGGTGCTATTACTTTCATTAAGCTGTCTTTTACCCGATTTGTAGTCTCAGACCAGTGCAGCACTTATGGTCACTATATTTGGTGAACAACAAGTCACAACTCAGAAAGGGGACAGCAGCAACAACCTAGGCAAAGAAAAACAAAATCAGCTAAGGCTCAGCAGACTCAGCCTCCACAGGGGCTTTGACTCATATCTAGAGAACTTTGCCTTCCTGGCCCTGAACGGCCCAGAGCCTTCCACCATTCCAGGAAGGTTATGTCATTTTGCCCCCAGATGGGGGCAGATAACAGGAGAAAATTGGACTCTGTCTATTGTAAGAGAGTGGTACAAGCTTCATTTCCTCAGCATGCCCTCTCCTACAGTGGTAAGACAGTTCAATTCTCAGACCTCTTTCAATGACCAGTTAGGTCAAGAGGTCACTATTCTTCTTGCCCAAGGGGCAATAGAAGAGGTACCCATTCTCCAACAGGGTACAGGGTTCTACTCCCCCTATTTCCTTATTCCAAAGAAAACAGGAGGACACAGACCCATTTTGGACCTCAGAGAATTGAACAAATTCCTGTTCAAAGAGAAGTTCAAAATGATTTCTCTAGGAACTCTGCTGCCATACCTTCAGAGTCAGGATTGGCTTTGTTCTCTAGATCTCAAGGATGCGTACACTCATGTTCTCATCCATCCAACTCATCAAAAGTTCCTTTGCTTTCTATTTCAAGGGAAGCACTACCAATACAGGGTTCTTCCTTTTGGCCTGGCCTCGGCACCAAGGGTGTTCACAAAATGCATGGCTGTGGTGGCAGCATTTCTTTGCAACCTAGGAATATTCGTCATCCAACCTTGCTCCCACTCACTCCCTAGAGTTTATAGGAGCTCTGCGGGATACCAGACAGACAAGGGCCTACCTTCCACAGCCCCGCTAACTTCACATTGTGCGGTTAGCTTCCCAAGCAGTGCTAAAACCTCACCTCACTGCTCGGGAAATGTTACAATTGCTAGGCCACATGGCATCCACCGTGCATGTGGTGGTTCCTTATTCTTGTCTCCATATGAGGGCAGCCCAGTGGACTTTATCCACTCAATGGACTCAGGCGTCAGGTTGCCTGTCAGCCAAAAATAGCAAACTCTGATCGCCTTATTTTGTTCCTCCAATGGTGGCAGTCACGCCAAAAACTTTTGGTGGGGTCCCCTTTTCAGCAACCTCTACCCCAAGCCACTCTAACAACAGATGCCTCACAGGTGGGTTGGGGAGCCCACCTGCAAGGCCTCTCTACCCAAGGTACCTGGACTCCACAGGAGACCTATCTACATATCATTCTCCTAGAACTCAGAGCAATCTTCCTTGCTCTTCGAATATTCCACACCCAGCTCAGCTACAAGACAGTCCTAGTTCAAATGAACAATCAAGTAGCCATGTTCTATGTGAACAAGCAGGGCGGAACAGGCTCTCTGTCACTGTGCAACGAAAGTTTGCGAATATCGGCCCTCGCCAGCATCAGATTCATCTCCTTGCGGTGTATCTTCCAGGCATTCAAAACTCTTGGGCAGACAGACTCAGTCGAGTTCTGCTTCCACACGAATGGTCTCTCCATTCAGACCAGGTGGCAAAACTTTTCCAAATTTGGGGAACACCGGACATAGACCTCTTCGCAAGTCCGCTGAATGCCAAACTTCCCCGGTTCTGTTCCAGAATTCCGTCTCAGAGTTGTCGGGCCAGGGATGCTTTCCTTCTCCATTGGGGCCAGGACTTCTTGTATGCCTTTCCACCCATTCCCCTAATTCCCAAAACCCTGTTCAAGCTTCAGAGGTCATATGATTCTCATAGCTCCACATTGGCCACACAAATGTGGTACCCTCTTCTCCTACATCTCTCTGAAGCTCTGCCTCTGGAGTTAGGATCTGCTCCAGATCTCCTTTCTCAGGAGGACGGGATGCTGTGGCATCCCAATCCCCAGTCTCTGCATCTCAGGGCCTGGTTGCTGAAAGCCTAGAACTTCACGGTCTTAACCTTTCTCAACAGGTGAAGGATATCCTTTATGCTTCCAGGAAGCCTTCCACAAGACGCTCTTATGCTTTCAAGTGGAAAAAGTTTACCATATGGTGCTCGCAGAAGGGTCTTAACCCTCTTGCGATACCTCTGGAATCATTATTGGAGTATTTCCTTCATTTATCTAATGCAGGGCTTAAGACCAATTCAGTTAGAGTTCATTTGAGTGCTATTGCAGCTTCTTTCAAGCCTCTAAATGGGCAACCTATTTCCTCTCATCCTCTCATAGCGAGATTTATGAGAGGCCTTCTTTTGACTAAGCCTCCCATTAAGCCACCACCTGTGGCATGGGACTTAAAATTGGTTCTTGGGCAGCTTATTAAACCGCCTTTTGAACCATTAGCCACTACCTCCTTGAAATTCCTTTCCTGGAAGGTCATATTTCTTATTGCAATCACATCAGCACGTCGCATCAGTGAATCGCAAGCATTGGTGGCTGATCCTCCTTATACAAGGTTCCATCATGATAAGGTAGTCCTTAGGACTCATCCATACTTTATGCCAAAGGTGGTGTCACCTTTTCATTTAAACCAAGCGATTTACCTTCCTGTGTTCTTCCCAAGGCCTCATGCCTCAAATGCAGAAAGGAATCTTCATACTTTGGATTGTAAAAGGTCTCTGGCCTTTTACTTACAAAGGACACAGCAACATAGGAAGTCCTCTCAACTTTTTGTTGCTTTTGATCCTAGTCATTTGGGACTTCCAGTCTCCAAAAGAACACTGTCCAACTGGATTGCACAGTGTATTTCCTTTGCCTATGAGAGTAAAAACCTTCCTCTGGAAGGCCATCTCACAGCTCACAATGTGAGAGCCATGGCAGCCTCTATGGCTCATCTTCACTCTGTCTATTGACGATATCTGCCAAGCAGCTACTTGGGCTTCGGTTCATACCTTCACAGCCTATTACTGCTTAGACAAGGACTCCCACCGGGATGCCTTGTTTAGTCAGGCTGTTCTCCAACACCTGTTCCATACTTAATCAACTCCTACCCACCATCCCTGGTAGGATGCCAGAGATCCATGGGGGGAAGTGGAGCCCTTTCACAAGGGCACACAACTTCTGGGGCCTTCTCTCTGGCATCTGCAGCTAGGGAGTCCCCATATGTGAAGACTACATTCCTGCTTGTTCCTGGATATAGCATAGTTACTCACCTGTGACAGGTGATCTCCGGGAACAGCAAGAATTTAGTCTTCAGAACCACCCACCTCCCCTAGGAGTTGTATCTCTCTGTCTCTCTCTCTTTCCCTCTTTCTTTGTCTCAGCTTTAAACTCAACTGGAGAGGGGCAGTTGGGAAAGGCGGGAAGGCAGTGCGCAGGCACTGTGGGATGCTCCCAAAGCTTTCCTATTGGACGCTGGGGAGCGTTTCCGCACAGGCTCCGTCGGTACCAATGATACCCATATGTGAAGACTAAATTCCTGCTGTTCCCGGAGATCACCTGTTACAGGTGAGTATCTATGCTTTACCCATGCATGATAAACCATTAAATTTTATCATTAAAAAATGTTTTTTAATCCTGACAACATAAATTCTTATTTTGTGTTCTGTTTTTTTCTGAGATCATAAAATCTCCTTTCTTTTGCTAAGTGTCATATTTGCTTTGTTTTCCTAAACCAGCTATCAGGAATTGTGTTTACGAATGGCATGGCTTTCATTTTTCTAAAAGTGAACTTTAAATTAACTGTACATGTACATCGAGGAGATGTGATAATTTATATTAATCTGCTGTGGTTTTAAACCCTTCCAGTACAATGAAGTATTTTGTTTAAACAACTGAAGGATCCGGAAGAGGGGATTCTTTCTAATCATAAGAGGAAATGATGTACTAAGCATTTTACCTATGCACACAAAATAGAAGAACACCTTTTGTACACTTTAAAACTGTGTAACTGAATACTCATACTCATTTCAGCACAGATTACTCTTTGGCTTCCACTTAAAGCTTTATGAAGGAGACAATTTTGTATCTTTTGGAATTTTGTTGTCCCTTCCACCAGACAAGATACCAACATACTTAAACTTACAACTTCCCAACCTATTTTGCACTCAGCTTTGCTGCATACCCTAATGCCATACATGCAACACTTGGTCTGAGTGGCATTTTCCGAAGGGACAAGGCCAGGGAGGGCAGAAAGAGGTTATAGAGACATCTGTTTATTGCTTGACACCTTAAGAAATTTTGACTGATTTTATTGACAGATATGTGCCATTTTATGTCAAATGAGCTTTGATCATGCTGCCTAAGTTTTCAGCAAACCAATATGATCTTCAGCAGGAGTAATCCTAAATTTTCAGGGCACCTCTGAGTTAACACGAGGATTCTCGCAGGGGTATATCTTTTTTTTTTTTTTTGTTCTATTTATGCAGACACTTATAAAGTGGGCTTATCTGCAGAATCACGTTCTCACTATTTTAAATGCCACAAAGTGTTCCACTCTCTCTTTTCTACTACTCTGACCATCTGAATAGAAGAGATGCAGCCATGAAGCAGCAGAGATGGGGCAGCAGGATCAGCACATCCTCCACTCTGGGGATCTGTGCTGCATTTACGTTGTTGTCGAGATTTATTTAGCAAGTTCATTGTTTAGTAATATAGATGAGACTATATTTATCTAATAGTGGCTTTTCTTATTAGCTAAAAATATGCTTCCTGGCAGACACATGCATCTGTTTTCAGTGCATTTGGCAAAATAGGTCAAAGCTGGCCGAATCAGAAAAAAATAATTATTCTGGTATTCCTTGGCAGTCCGAGGCAGAGGTTAAGAACAGCAACTCTATATGTGCAGGAGAACATTTTTCATTGTGTGTGACTTCAGACAGTAGGAAAAATAAGACCTGTGGGTATAATGTTTCATTTGTCTGGCCTTGTTTTTCTTGGAACCTGCAGAAACCAAGCTTTTTAATTCTCTGTCATGGCTTTAACTGAGAAATGTAAGACTAAGAACATATCCCAGTGTGCGGGATGATATTTAGGCCTTATTCTTAATGATATTGGCATTAGCAAGGCAAATTAATGGGTGTTGTGAAGAAACTAGATAAATTTGTATTTTTTGTCATTTACATCAAAGAAAAATACAATGTCCTTGCTTTTGAAAATAATCGGGTTGCAAGCTGACTGGCTTTGGCCAGTCAGTATGTCTCAACCTTGCCCTGGAGAAACCATCCTTACAAAAGGGAGGAGTAGCCTACTGGTCAGAGCAGCCATCTGGTGACCAAAAAGACCAGGGTTCAAATCCCACTGGCATTCTTTGTGGCCTTGGGCAAGACGCTTAACGCTCTGTTGTCTCAGGTACAAACTTTGTAAGCTCTCTGGGCCAATGAAAATGCCTACTGTATCTAATTGTCACTTGCCTTGAAGTGCTACTGGAAAGGCGCGAGCTAAATTTCAAATAAATAATTAAATAAGTCACCTCCTTTGTTAATTTCATAGCTTCTGCAAGGTGTTAACAAGGAAAGCAGTATTTCTAATATGTGAGAATGGAGCACTCTTTCACGGTCTGCACCTTTTCAAACGAGTCTTCCCCTCAGGATTGATAGGATTGGGGAGGGGGGGGGGGAGGGGGTGATAAATGTACTAACAAAACTACTTGCTCTAAGTGGGGTACAAAATTAGATTACATGAGAAACAAAATGGATTGTACTGAAGTATTCATACTCTATCATGTTTTGTTAAACCTGATTTAAAAAGTTAATGGTAAATATTAATTTGGCATGGCAACTGTAATAATTTAAATGTTGGCGTCAGCGTTTATATGTATATTGGCACAGAATATACATATTATGTGGCCTTTGTGCTGGCGTGACACAACAGGCCTAAGCTAAATGTATAACTTATCTGGATAGTGGTGAATATCACTGCTGTCTGGATAATTTCACAGCCTGCCCTCGTTCTGTTCGATTACTATATGGACGGTGCTGGACTAGTGAGATGGCTTTGCGGCCCGATACTATCTGTACAAAAGTCAAAATTCATGAACAGGCAAATTATACATTCACTGGCCATTGGTGAATGTATAGATTGTTTTGAATTTTGCCATCTTAGTTATCAGGCTGAACCCCAGTTAACTAACTGCTAATGCCTCATGCTGGTATATGGGAGGTCTGGGTTTCATTACTGAGTGCAGTTCTGCAATTTTTAGCTGTTTTGGGGTATTGTAGAGGCTGTGGTGATATCCTTCAGGCTGTGGGAGCCCCAGTTATATTGCACAGCAGTGATATTTGGTGGCTACACATGAGGTGCACACATACAAGTTTCCGGAGGATGTTATAGTCTTCGGCCCCTGGCTCTAGGCCTCTTAGTGCAATGATTGCTCTAGGTAAGAAATAGGAGAGGTTTAAAAATGTTGAAATATTTCTGGGTAGTTTTGAATGAAGGCTCATAACATTGTATCCCACTGGTTCTGATTGTAATAGCAGCCCAAAAGAGCTAGAGGAAACTGCTGGGCTGAAAAAATGAATTTAACTGAAAGCTTGTATATTCCTTCAAAAATAGTTTTTAGGAACCGACTCATGACCTCCGTGCATACAAAGACTTTGATTCAATTACCACACTAAGGTTCTGTTCCCTGGGCCAGCTTAGTCTGGGAAGGCAGCAGGAATTGGATTCACAGTCTCTGGAGGAGAGGAAGTACAGCCATTCTACAATGGTTATATCTAATGGCCGGATTAAAAGATTCTGGAATACATCTCAGGAAGAAAAAATGATACCCTTTACATTATTGATTACCTTAGCATTAATATCAGATAAGGAATGGTTAATGAAACTTTTCTTTAAAAAACGTCATATGTTATTTAAGGGTTTGGCTGTCCGGATGTTCCCGGATTTATCTAGGGGGAGACAGAGGAGGAGGTGCGAATTTCTATTATTGCGTTCTGGGATACAGCAATTGGGCGGGTTGTTTTTTCTTAAGTTTCCCTGTAAATGTTTGATTACATATCAAGCTAATTTCTATATATTTTTTGAACCCTCCCAAATGATTTCCTTTATCAACGCTTGTGTCTCTGAAGGGGGGGGGGGTGGATACCCTGTCTGTTCCAGTTGCGTAATTTAAGTATACCACTGCTAGGCTCTTCTTGTTTCTTTCAATATATTGGATAGGTTATTACTGGATTGTATCCCCTCTATTTTGAGGGCTATAGGGAGGTGGATTGTTTGTGTTGTTTTCTTCTGTATGTACAATTGCTTCTTTTATTCTAGTTTTGAGTTTCCATCTCTATTTCTGTTTCAAGATGTATTCTTGATTGTTTTTGCAAATATTAAAAAAAAAAAAAAAAAAAAAAGATTCTGGAATGAACACAGGTGCATGCCCTCCAGCAGAGTATCATCATTACAATGACGGCTAAACGAGCTGGGAGGGAATATAATAGAGGGAACGCATTCCTGGGTAGTTACAAATGAAGGCTAAAGAGCATGTATACTAAAGGTTAATGTGCGTTAAGTGCCACTACACCCATAGAAATAATAGGACTGGTTGCACTTTAAAGTGCGCTAACTTTATTAATGCACGTTAAAACCTTCAGTAAACATGCCTCTAAAAGAAGTCAGTTTTGATTGAAATGGAAGCCCAAAGGAGCAGGAGGACACTGCCAGACCCCCCCCCCAATAAAAACCCCAACAAAATAATATTTCATTTTAATTATGTTGGTGGGAAAAGTACCTTGATCACTGCAGATTAAAAATAAGCTTTTAATGTTTACTTCCGCTCATAACAATTTTTGTCATTTTTCTATAATATATTACTGCTTCTTTATTTGCATAATTGTCAAAATAACTTGTACTAGCAAAACTTGGTTACCTCTTTTAAAGGTCACAGATTTCTCTAAAAATAACAGAGTATTTCATTACACCATAAAATAATTCCAACTGTTTCTCTGCTAGAAATAGAGATGGTGATTATGGAGCGATGCAAGCTGTCAGAAATCGCCTCGGTCGTAACAGAACAGAACATAACTGATGAAGAAAAGAGTGCGGCTGCTTCTGGTGCAGAATCAAATCAGAGCAGGTACATACCTGGAGGACAGTGTGGCCTCACAGAGCAGTGGTCTGTGAAACTTGCAGTCATGTTTCTGGTACCAGCATGTAAAGAATTGTTTCGGTTCATATGGACTGATTATAATGTCTGTAGGTTGTGTAGAAGTTGCTGCAGTACAGATCTTGTGGACTTCCTCCTAAATTAATTTCAAATATATTTGCTCAGGTGCAGATATATTTAAAATAACAGCTGCGGCGTGTACACACCATACGTTTTGCTGTACTGTGCAAGTTATTCCTGCTTTTCAGGCAGCACAGTAAAACATATGGAGGAGATTTTCAGTGGCAGCAGCCACTTTAAATTCACCACTAAACCTCTCTCCCCCTTCAAAGATCCATCAAGTAAGTATACTTCCCACAGGATCTGTGTTCCTTACACTCTACGGGGAGTTAAACTTACAGGCTGATTCTTAATGAGTTAGGTACCTCCACCTTACAGCTCTTACCTTCCCCCCTCACCTACTTTCTTGGGTCCATAATTGTAGCCAAAGAATTATAGACAGAGGCTTGGAACTTCTAGGAGGTCCTTATCACCCAAATGTGTTCAGCACCACACGGCGGGCTCTCGTGGTCAGGGAGTTGATGTCACTCCAGATGGACTGAAGGACTGCTTTCTCTTAGGAAAGGTTTTTGCCTAATTGTTCGATAATCATCAAATTATGCAGGGCATTCTGCCAATGCAAAAAGGAGGGATCTGCCTCTTTGAACTGCAAACACAAGATGGCTTTTTTAGCTACCATACAAGCTTACCGAATAAATAGTTTGGTAAATATTGCTTTAACCAAAAAGGCATTAGGTGCAGCAAACAGTAGACCATCTATAGTTAATGTAACCCCCGGCCCTTGACAGATACCTCGAGATGCCCTCCTAGTACTCCTGGAGCTTCAGACAAGTCCAAAAAAGATGCAGCAAAATGCCCACTCCCTCGCTGCTTTCAAGGCCCTACAAGCTCATGCCTGGGAAATATAGACCCTATGAACACTTTTATGTTGCATCTGGGAATGTTGTGGCAGTAACCGAATGCAGGATCCTTGCAAAGCACTTAGCCAAATAGCCACCATTGAAACAGCCTCCCCAGTTCTCTAGACAATTTCACTCTAGTCTCGGCCGAATGTCGTCCTCTCCAAAGCCCAGAGCTGTTTATATAATCCTGACACCCAGACTCTACTAGCCAACTCCAATTGAATTATTGAAAATAACTTTGTAGAAACTTTATTAAAGATCCTTTCACCAGGGAAGTCACATAGTAATGTAGTTGGAAATAAGGAAAAAATCTAAGGGCGGCTGGCGTAACTTCCAAGCAAGGTCCACCATTGAGCTCATTACCCCATTATCATCAAGAACTTGGGCTAGGTTAATTATCTCTGCTTACTCCCACCTCCTGAACACCTTCACAGTCATCTCCGGCTCAAAATTAGCATTACCCAAATAGGAAAAAGGATTATGATCCAATCTTTGGCATAAATAGAGTCAAACAGCTCACATAGGTGCAGTCAAAACACTGCGCCACCACTTTGCCTAATTTCTGTGATGGGGCATACAAAACACAGCTAGAGGCTTTACCATTTTCCATTCAACTAGGAGAGTAGTGTAATCTTGAGTATCATACAGCCAGTCCTTCAGGGGTCAGTAGAGGCGAGCTAACCTGTATTTCGCCCGCCGATCCTCCCACGACTACCAGGGATACCAGCAGAAACCAAGAGAGGAGACTACACAATAAAGACTGAAATAAAGTACCTTGGATGACCCTCGACAAGGAACTAAATTTACAGCCGCACATCAGTAAAACCACCAAGAACGCATACATCAAAATGAGAACCATCTGACGGCTAAAACCCCTCCTCTCTCAGGATCATTTCTGCACTGTCAAGCACTGGTCACTCCAATCCTAGACTTCTGCAACCCAATCTACCTTGGCCTAACAAAACATGCTCTCCGGCCTCTACAGATGGCCCAAAACACAGCAGCCCGCTTAATAGACGGATCAACAAAGCAGGACCACATCACCCCCACTCTCAAACATCTCCACTGGCTCCCAGTCAGCTCCTGCATCAAATACAAAACAATCCTAAACATCTTTAAAATCAAACACAGGATCTCAACCATCAGCCTGCAACCACTCATAACACCAGACATAAGACCAAGGAGGAGAGGCACATCTGATTTCATCAGAACCCCAAAAGACTTCACCAAGGTACGCCAAGACACCTCCAGAAGAGCACTATCACTGGCAGCATCAGCGCTCTGGAACTCTCTCCTGGATGACCTACGATCAACAAAGGACATCAACGACTTCGGGGAAAAAGCTCAAGACGACGCTCTTCGTTGAGCACTACAGTGACGTGACATAGTCCCCCTTCATCTCTTGACAGTCAAAATTCCCCCACCCTTCCCCATGTACTTATTTCCATGTAATTAGCTCACCCTGTAAATAGTTCACCACTAATCATCACCACACATGCACATACACTCTCTTTGATGCCACTGCATGCCCACAATATGACACCCCAATATGATTGTTTGCTATGTAAACTGCTTTGATTACAGGAGAAGACGGTATATAAATCCTCTTAAATAAAATAAAAATACACAGCAGCGGGAAAGGTAAGTACCTCCCTGCTGCACCCAACATTGGCACATGCCACTGCACTGCATAATAAACTCCAGTCACTTAGGCACTCTCACACACATGCACAGGACCACTAACACAGCCAGAAGCAGCACCGGAGGCCCTATTTCATCCACTGATCCTCCCACGACCACCAGGGATACCAGCAGAAGCAAAGAGGTTGCTACACAGCAGCGGGAAAGGTAAGCTCCTTCCTGCTGCACCCGACATCATCGGCACGTGCCACTGGACTACATAATAAACTCCAATCACTCAGGTGTGCCCACAACTGAGGGCCTTGCCAGAGGGTCCTTTGGCGTGCCCTTAGGCGGGGACCAAGAGAGAGGTCTATGAAACCCTAACAAAGCCAAATAACAGCAATGAAGAACAAGGGACAATCGCTCTGTAAGCACTACTGTACATGCTGTCTGGGAATTTCAGAGGGCCAAAAACAACCACAGCCTAAGCAGACTGTAAATCCTACACTGCTCACTGATCTCTGTATCTCCTACACATCCCAGAAGCACACTGCAAGTGAATCCACCAACAACATAAAGGGCAACCATGCTACCAGTATACCCCCTTCTCTATACATTACTAGCACTTTCACTTACAACTGCACACAAACCAGAAACACACACATCATCCAAGCCCTGGTTCCACCCACATACCTACATATCAACACTCACATAATATCCACATAACATATACAGCAACCCACACCACCTCATACACATACAGACCTCACCCACCCATATTATTACAAACACACTCGAAAGACTCCTCACACGAACAATCTGTGATGCACTATTAACGCTCGATCAGTCTCGACATATTATGCATAACTGAAACATGGGTCACTGATATGGATAATGTTCTGCTAAACCAGCTCACACCTAACGGCTACACCATCTACCACTGCCCCTGATCCCATAGTAGAGGCAGAGGCGTGATGCTCATCACCAAGACTAACTCAAATTCTATCTCCACACAAGCAAGAGCACCAAAGAAATCAATTCTATCTCCATAACCGACAAGCAACTAACTCTCAGCCTCATCTACAGAACACCAACTGCCAGCACCAGTTTCCCTTATCCTGGACACAGTGATCACCGCCTCAAAACTAGGAAAAGACCACCTGATCCTAGGAGATATTAACCTCCCCTCTCTGCAACCAAACCATGCAGAAGCCTTCCTGCATGCAATGGCAGCATTAGACCTGAACTAACTTGTAAAAATGATTACACATGAGAAGGGAAACATCCTTGACCCTGATCTTCTTTAACAACCAACCAACTCAAATCGGACCCCCCCCTAATCCATTCAGGCCCATCCAGTACCCTGGTGTGACCACATGTTGATCAACTTCGCTTTCCTGCATAACACACCCATCGCACACTACTCCCAACAACCTCCAAACAGAAGGTTCAAACAAGTCAACAAGGACAACTTTATACAAAACACCATTCCGCAACTCCTAGAAGATGTGACAGACCCCCTGGTGCTGATAAAGAACTGGAACAATGTCATCACAAAAGCAGCAGCATGAACACAAACAGAAAGCAACAAAAGACCAAATAGTACTCGCCAGCTCCACGCAACATAAAGCGACAATTGCGAAAACACGAGAGAAAATGGCAAGAAAACAGAGATGATGAACACAAACTCAAATATTTCCACCTCCTAAACGAATACCGTACTGCAACAGACAAAGCAAAATGTGAGTACCACACAAAACTACTCAACATGTCAGTCAGCCGCCCGAGAGAACTCTTCGACATTATAAAACAACTGACAAAAACACCCACTGCCGACAATCATGACATCACAATCACCCCTCAACAGCTGGCGAAACACTGCAAACAACTTCATCCACAACCTGAGCCCCCCCCAGTATTGCTTCATTGAGGAGACTGACCCCTGGACCGTCTTCAGCAAGTTCAGCAAAGATCAAATAAAGAAAACCATATCCTCGCTAAACACCTCACCCCTCGACTCCTGCCCAGTCACATGGATCAAAGCCGCCAAGGAAGAACTAAGTAATGCGCTCACCACTATCACACAATCAGTTCTACAGCATAGTACCATGCCTACGTGCCTAAAAACGTCTTCAATATGCCCAACGTTAAAGAAACCGAATCTCGACACCTCTGACTCATCCTCATACAGGCCAATCGCCAGCCTACTATTTTCAGCCAAAATAATTGGAAAAAAAAAGTCCAACTTCAGCTACAAGAACATATTGAAAGATAAAACCTATTAGATCTGCAACAACATGGATTCCGTCCTCACCATGGGGTAGAAACCCTCCTAACCACCCTAATTCAAGGAATACAGCCCATCAACCAGGGCTTCCTTCTAATCTTCCTAGACATCTCCTCCGCCTTCGACACAGTAAACCACCACATCCTTCTCTAGCGCCTCCAGTCCAACGGATTCCAAGGCACTGTCCTTCAGTGGTTCAGATCCTATCTGTCTGACAGATACCAGCAAATAAAGATCGGCGACATCATCTCCATCCCCTACTAACAGACACAAGGAGTCCCCCAGGGGTCCACCCTCTCTGCAATGCTATTCAACCTATTCTTACAACCCCTCTGCACTCTCATCCATTCACACAACCTCAGTTTCCACATCTATGCTGATGATGATATGATGTACGGTACATTCAACACAAAGCAACCCTCATTTACTACCCACCAAAATTGCTTCACAGATGTATCCAACGGGCTAAAGGAGAACAACCTCGAAATCAACTACAAGAAAACTGAAGCTGCCTTTGTATACAGAGATGACTCCTTTACCCCCTCCTAATATAACCCTGAACAACACTCCAATCAAGACAAAATCAGAAGTCACATACATGGGAATCACCCTCGACCAACAACTCGCCTTCAAAGCTCACATCAACAAAACTACGAGAACAATATATTACAAGGCAAAGACCCTTCAGCATTGCCGACCACTACTCGAGCCAATTGACTTCCGCTCTGCACTTCAAGCATCAATTCTGCCACACCTCAACTATTGCAATGCCATCTACCAGGGCCTCCCTCAATCGATGCTTCTCCCCCTGCAAACCAATCTCCATACAACAGCACGAATACTTAAGCAGCAACTAGACAAGATCATATCACACCCATCCTCGAGCAGCATCACTGTCTACCACTACAAAGTCAGTCACAGAGTGCCTCCACGATAAACACACTGATCATCCCCCATACCAAGACAAAATCCAACCAATAGGCCTGAAAGAGAGCCTTCCAGCTATATACATCTTCAGTTTGGAACACCCTACCAGACAAACTCAGGAACATCTCAGACCTTTCCACTTTCAGAAAACATCTCAAGACGCACCTATTCTCGGAACACTTCAACCCCTCTGCATAACACCCCCCTCCCCAAGTAAAGCCCCCCACTCAAAACCACTGTATATAGGATGTACATATTTGTATATAGTCATACCCATTGCACACTGTATATAGCTTAACCAGTTTCAATTTACCAATGTGTGCTGTTTCTCGTTAATTGCTCCAATTTACTATGTTTGTTTCTTGTAAACCGCCTTGACCCAGCTAGCTAAATAAATAAATAGAAGCCTGGTAGACCAAGGCCTCCCCAAAGCCACCTTCCATATAACTTAACTAACTCTATACGTGCCCGCTTCTCTCCCTAACAAAACTGCTAAACAACCCATTAAATTTCAATAAGCCCTTACATAGTAGTGTCAGGGGAAACTAGGGTTGCCAACTGGCTCCAGATGCGCCCGACAGGCTTGATCCAGTCCTGGATGCAAGGACATGTAATTCTGATTTCTCCATTGAACTTCTTAGGAAAAGTAAGACTACAAGTCCCTGCATGCAAATTGGTAAACCCAGGACTGGATCAAGCCTGTCGGGCACATCTGGAGCCAGTTGGCAACCCTAGGGGAAACATCTGCAGTACATAGAGCTATTATGGGAATAAAGTTATTTTAATGAAGTTAATTCTCCCACTTAAGGGCAGCAACAGATGGTTGTAGGTACTGTCACGTGTCCCTATCTCCAGCCACGTGCTTAGGGGATTAGGGTTGCCATTTTAGTCCTCTTTAAAGGGTTTGAAAACTATTTCCTTCAGGAGCAGTGCCCTCTGGGAGTTGTAGTTTCCCTCTTAAAAAGGATAGTCGTGGAGACATCGAGTGAAGGCAAACATGACACAGTTTATTTCCCCAAAATATGCACAAATAAGGTTCAAATGCAAAGTATCTGGATATTTCCTCCAGGACAAAAAGTACAGAAAATATTTACATCCTTAAGGTGAGTAACTTCTCAAAGGCATTAAACAGACGCAGATGTTTCATCAATCCAGAACAGGCAAATCAAAAGTACAGCTTCTTAGGTTCAGCAAAGTAAAGAATGTCTTTCTGCTTCCTTAGTGAGATAATATACAGTGCTGTGCAAGCTTGTCTTACTTAACCTGGTTCCTACCTTAGCAAGGTTAAGTTTTCTTGGTAGTGTCTTTTCCCAAAAGCATTTACTCAGGCTGCTACTCCTTAACCAAGGATTCAGTAGCCTCTGCACGACACAAAGAACAGTCCATTGGCAGCTCAGTAATCAAGGGGTCTGGTTCATTATACTCCACTTACATTTCCTCCTGCTCTGGAATTATAATATCCTGCACTGAGCCCTCATGACCTGCCTCTGGTGGAATTCTTGCTGAGGATTCCTGTAACTCCCTCCAGGACTTCTCTACCTGGTAAGAAATATGGAGAACTGTATTACTGGATATCTTTCTTTGGTTCTCTTGCCCCAGTTCCTCTCTGAGGTTTAACCACAGCTCTCTGTTGGAGGCTGGGTTCTTCTGCCTCCTGGTTTGAAACCTAGGCACCCACCTCTGAGTGTTGTGAACCTCTTGGTCAGGAACAGAAGTTTGGAACCTGCCCTGCTCTCTCCGTCTGAGCAGCTCTTGCCTGGTTTCCCTTGTGCCAGACTCTTTCCAGGTCCTTCTTTCCTCTGCTTGGAACTTTCTTTCTGGGAACTTCCAGCTCAATTTCCAGTCCTGCTCTGAGTCCGTCTCTGACTCTGTCTTCCTGGACTCTCTCCTTGAGTGTTTGCTTGCTCTGCTCTTCCCTTCTGAGCAACCTTTTCCTCCTGAGCAGCTCTTCTCCCCCCTGCTTTTCCCTAAGCAGGGTTTATAAAGGTGCTTCCTGGGCAGCGTTTCTTGTCAGCAGAGCTTAGGTGTGGCAGCCTAGCCTCAGAAACTCTAAGTTTGCTCTGAAGCCTGTGCACCGCTGGAATGTTTTTAAAGGTACAATCACTGATTTTCTCTAACTCTGCAGGCTCACCAGTGCCTTCCTCATCACAGTACGAGGCATATTTCACCAGAGGTCCCATGTTGGCACTGTATAAACCTGTGTAGTCAGTCAGAAGATTGATCCCTAAGTACCAAAAAGAGGCATCTCCAGGAACAAGCAGGAATGAGTCTTCACATATGGGTATCGTCGGTACCGACGGAGCCTGCGCGGGAATGCTTCCCAGCGTCCAGTAAGAAAGCTTTTGGGAGCATCCCACCGCGCCTGCGCGCTGCCTTCCCGCCTGTCCCAACCGCCTCTCTCCAGTTCTTCTTTTCCGCGGAGCCAGCAGGTCGTGTTCCTGTCACCGCAGAAGAAGAACTTTATTTTTTTCTTTATTTTTCTGTAGTTGCATCTGCCTTCGACGTCAGACCGGTACCGCCGGTCTTTTCTTTTCTTTTCTTTCTTCTTCTTCTTCTTCTTCTTCAAAAAAACCTTTTTTCTTTCAGCTGTGCATTTTCAGTTTGGGCCTTAGGCCTAGATATTTTCTCCTCATGGAGAAGCCCGCTTCCGGGTTCAAAAAGTGCACAAAATGTGGCGGTACTATTTCTGTCACCGACACCCATGATTGGTGTCTGAAATGTTTGGGTCCTGACCATTCCATCACGGATTGTGTGTCCTGCACCATGACGTCTTAAAGGGGTCAGCAGAACCAAACAGCCAAGCTCAGTACCCTATTTCCCTCTGATGCAGCCTCGGTGGCATCGACGTCTTCCAGGGCTGCTTCTTCCTCCCATGGATCTCAGGTAACCAAACATAAATCTAGCCGGTCCTCGAAGGGCAGATCTCCCTCCAAGCATCGAGATGCCTCCGGGCTTGCTCTCGAGGAATCCGCTCCGGCAAAATTACCCTGGCGGGAAGTTCCGGCTTCCAAAGCATTATCTATGGGGTCACAGGTTGACATCGATGGCTCGGCCTCGACCGATCACCTGTTGCCGTGTTCTGGGGGACCTGTGGCCTCCACTGGTACCGACATCCAGACTCTGGTGGCGTCGATGGATCAGAAAATTCTGTCCATACAGCGCACCCTTACGGCGTTTATGCAGGCTTCGACGCCTTCGGTACCGCAACAATCTCCGTTGCCGGTACCGACTCCGGCATCGGCACCGTTCCCAGTGCCGATACCGATTGCATCGACATCGGCTTCAGTGTCGACTGCAACGGTACCCTGTCCTACGATGCTCATCGGTACCGAACCGGTACCACTTACTCCCGATGTCGATCCCACTCGGTACGCGTATCGGGCTTTACAGGAGCATCCAAACAGGCGATACTTCGATTCCTCCGAAGACTCTGATGAGTCGGAGGCTTCTGTCGATGTACCGGTGCTTCTTCCTCAGGAGTCTGATTCTCCAAAACAAAGAATGTCTCCTCCAGAGGATTTGTCTTTTCAAGACTTCATTAGGGAAGTGGCTAGAGGCCTCTCCATCACAGTGGCCTCTGAGTCAGAGCCTAGAGCCAAGCAATTAGATATTTTACAGTATCCTGAGGCTCCTAAGGAAGCAGCTACCCTACCTATTCATGAGATTCTCTATGATCTCATGTTGGGCATGTGGGAGACTCCTCTCACCACCTCTCCTCATTCTCGCAGGTTAGACACCATGTACCGTGTCCCTCCCTGTCCTGGTTTTCATAAGACTCAGCTTCCTCACCACTCTATTGTGGTTGAGTCTGCTATGAAGAAAATAAAGAGTGCAAAGAGACACTCATCTAACCCTCCAGGACGTGAATGTAGGACTCTAGATGCTTTTGGCCGAAGGATTTTTCAGGCCAATATGCTTGTTGCCAGAATCAACTCCTATAGTCTCTATATGGGGATGTTTCTAAAAGAAGTCACAGATCATCTGCAGACTTTAGCTCCTTTTATTTCAGAAGATAAAAGGCAGGAATTTCTCACTTGGCTCAAACATGCCCAAGATGTTTCCAAATTCTCCAACCGTGCAGCCTTTGACTCTTTTGAGTGTGTAAGCAGAGCCACGGCTATTGCCATAGGTGCACGCAGAATTGCTTGGTTACAAGCCTCTGATTTGGAACTCTGGGTCCAAGATGAGTTGGGAAACCTTCCTTGTACAGGTGAAAACCTGTTTGGCAAGGATTGGCAAGCAAAGGTCACTCAGATGGATGCTGAGAACTCTGCGTTGGATCGACTTTCAAAGTCTACCTCTGCCCCTGTTAAGAAAAGATTGTTCAAAAAGACATCTTTTTCTAAAAAGGGAAGATATTATCCTGCTCATGGGCAGACATCATCTTCAGGTTGCTTTGCTGCAAAGCGTCAGCAACCACCTAAACAGGCCAAGTCAAAGGCTGCCAGGCCTACCACAGCCCAGCAGCCTCAACTCCTCAGGGCCTTTGACTTGCAACTAGAGAACTTAGCCTTTCTAGCTTTGGGAAACCCAGAGCCCCTCACCATTCCAGGAAGGTTGACTTACTTTGCTCCCAGATAGGAGCAAATCACAGCAGCGCAATGGACCCTCTCCATCATCAGCTTCTCTTCCCTGATTGGGGTTAACCAGCTCTGCAGTGTTCCATCTCTCCTGCTTACTGAACTCCAGCCTAATTGGGGCTGTCTGAGAGGGGGAGGAGTCAGCTCCATTTCAAAAGCAGCTACCTTCAGGCAGGCCCGCGCCTGTTGGGCCCGCGCCTGAGGGCCCTTTGGCGTGGCCCTTAGGAGTGGACCGTGTAAGTAAGACCGTACCATTGTGACTCTCGTATTGCACTCACAAACTCAGTTAGGACTTTGTGACAACAGATCAGGTACCTTATACTGTGTATAATAATGTTCCTTACCCAGTATTTCATGCATGTAGTTGATTATTTTCAAACAGTGTAAAGCTAAAATATCTGTACTAGAACAGACTAGCCAGAAAAGTGTTGTTATCCAAAATCTCACGTAAGATATGTATGCAACCGTGTAAACAAATATCTGTACCAGAAAAGACTAACCAAAAAGTGTTGTTTAACCAAGATCTCACATAGTATATGTATGCAACAGTGTAAAACTAACATCTGTACCAGAACAGACTAGCCAGGAGAGTCTTCTTCACCAAGATTTCATGAAACGTGAGGTATGTAATTTATACCCTGCTATACCCATACCTAAGAGAGGAAATTTCCAAATTGCACCTTGCATGACACCGGTTGCCTGATTGCATAATATCCTGGCCAGGACTCCCTCCAGTTCACCCCCTGACACAAGCCCCCTGTTTCACAGAGTTGGCCCAGAAGAGTCAGAATGGAACACATTATCATCACATTACTGAGCCTATACCTTCTCATAATTTGGACATCCAGCTCACTAGCTCTAAATACATCACACAATCACATCCCTATCTTACCAACTGGTGGGAGAAAATGGTCAGGTGATTTCTACTACAATTCACACAGGGTTAACTACCAACACCACCACCACTTACTACACATCCACTTCAACACACTGCGAAGGCCAGACAAGGTAAAAACCCTCGCTGCCTAAAGTGTGCACTCATAAATGCTTGCTTACTTCGCAAAAAGTGGCCAGTAATCACAGACATAATAACATCCCATAACCTAGATATCATCATGATCACTGAAACGTGGCTTTCATCATTAACCAGCTACTCCCATCTAATTTTGTTGCTTTCACCAGCCATAGGCAAAATAAAAGAGGAGGAGGAGTACTCATCATCACTAGAACGGATCTCCAGTTCAAAATGGATGACTTCAACAGTAACAACAACCTAGAAACTGTATCAATTTCCAACAACATATGCTCCATAAACCTGATTTATAGAGCTCCATCAGCGGATCCAGATGACCTTTCATCCATAATAAACCTAGCATCCAATATCCAGGGTCCATATAAACCTAATTGGATCTTAGGGGATATCAACCTGCCATCATTACAAGATAATCAAGCAACTGCATTCATAGAAGCCCTAGAGATCCTCGGATACATGCAACTGGTGCAAGAACCTACTCACGAGAAAGGTAACACTCTAGACCTCATATTTGCTCCACAGGTAATTCTTGATAAACCACAAAACATTATGCTATCAGTAACGGCAGTCCCCTGGTCTGATCATAAACTCATCACTTTTCAGATGCCTACCCTCAACATGTCACCAAGGTCCAAAATAGATACAAGCAAGACCACTAACCCAGCTGCCAGAAGTTTCCACCCGTTTAATAGAGAATGCATCATCGCTGAAACATGCACACTCATTAATGAGACTTCCTTAAACCTAGATGAGTTGATCACCGCTTGGAACAGTAGACTCAGCTCAATCGCAATCCGTTCTCCAACAAACAAGGCCCCGAAGAAAAAATCATCAGCCCCATGGTTTACAGCCGACTTAAGGGCTTCACTAAACATTCTACGGAGACTGGAAAAGCGCTGGAGGAAGTCACGCACCAGTAGTGACAAGTCAGCATACATTCAACACCTGACTTCACATCGCAAAGAAATCTCAGACAGGATGAGGCAATACCATACAGACACCCTGAGACGGTCATTGAATAAGCCACATGATCTGTTTAACTTGGTCAAAACTCTTGCTAAAGAACCAACCCCTGAGCACCATGGCAATATTCACCCGCAAGACTATGCAGTCTACATGCAATCCAAAATGTGCAAGACCGACAAAATAATAATACCTGACCCCCTTGACGTGCAAGAGCACTCAGCATCACTAACATCCTTCTCTATACCTTCAAAGAAAATTATCGAAGATACCATCTTAGCCCTAAACACCACCACTGCACACACAGATTCTTGTCCGGCATTCTGGATAAAGGATCTGCGATGTGACCTCTCTCCTATTATAGCCAACATCATAAACCAATCTTTTAACACTGGGTCTTTCCCCCCTACTCTCAAGCAGATCTCTGTCAGACCTCTTTTAAAAAACACCAAGTTAGACCCCCAAAAGGTAGAGTCTTACAGGCCCATATCTAGTATACCTATGCTCGCAAAAATCATTGAAAAAGTAGTACATAGACAATTACAGGATCATATTGACACTACTGCCCCACTAGATCCATCCCAACATGGATTTAGAGAGTCACATTTTATTTTTATTTAACACTTATTTATATACCGCATCTTCCAGCGATCAGTTGCGGTGTACAATTAACAACAATTAACAATGCAGAGCTTGTTTTACATAGAACAATTATAACTTTTTACATAGAACATCTTAACTTGTACAACAAGGGTTTAAAAGACTAAGCAGAATAATTCAATAAATCAACTAACACAGTTTGTGTTACAATTTAAACAGAAGTACTGTCCCTAGAACAGTTGTAACTATATACAAGTGGGGTATCAATGCATAGGAAAGGAATGATTATTCATTTAAGTGTTTCACATGGAGTGGAAACACTACTTGCAGCCCTGTTCCACAATATAATTTCAGGCGTTGACAACATACGACATGGTTTCGCACTCATCTTTAGATATAGCAGCAGCCTTCGACTCTGTATGCCATGAGATTCTCCTCTACCGCCTAAGAGAAAAAGGTATCAGCGGATCAGCGCTCGAATGGTGCAGATCCTACCTTTCTGGAAGATGGCAGCATGTTCGAGCAAACGGGACTACTTCGGAAACCATTTCAACAAAGTCAAGGAGTGCCTCAAGGATCATCCCTATCATCCTTGATGTTTAATATATACATCCAACCCATCTGCAAAATCATTAGATCCTTCAATGTTAGTTGCATGTTATATGCTGACGATGTGCTTTTATACATGCCAATATCATTAGATAAACTAGACCTCGCCCCTCTAACTAATTGCTTCAACACTATATCTGAGTGGCTCCTATCACAAAACACAACACACAAAAAGACGGAGGTTCTTTTCATCTCAAGGAACCCAAATTTCATACCACCCAGCTGCGTTAAGGTAAATGATGCCGAACTACAAGTTAAACCTGCTATACGTTACCTCGGAGTGACGCTAGACCAAAATCTCGACATGAAGAAACATGTAGCCAATACCGTAAGGGCGATCTATTTTAAAATCAGATCCCTCAGACACCTACGCCCGTTACTCGAACCAGATGATTTCCGCACCATTTACCAAGCCCTGATTATTCCCCATTTCGATTATTCAAACTCCATACTACAAGGGCTCCCCCGGTCCACCCTGCATCCCCTTCAACTTGCTATGAACAGTGCAGCGCGAGTACTCTTTGGCGCATCCATTAGAGACCATGTGACACCACTCCTGAAGCAGTTACACTGGCTCCCCATTCAAGCCAGGATTTGTTTTAAGATCTTGCTCATGACTTTCAAAGCTGGCAATGAGCTCTCCTCCTCCTCGCTATCTGACCTCATCCAACCACTTGCACCTAACAGACCAAGAAGATCTGCAGAGTCCAACATGCTAGTAATTCCAAAAGAAGCAACTAAATGCACCAAAACAACAGCTAACAGAGCCTTCCAACTCTGTGCCCCAAGTCTATGGAATACCTTACCAGCACATATCAGAGCAATCCCCAACTTGAGCCAATTTAGAAAGGCCCTTAAACATTTCCTCTTCACCAAATATCTCACTGACATCTCCAATCCTCAGTCCCACTCGAATAACGAGCACCTCAACAATAATAGTAGTCAACTAGGCAAGCCCTCGCAACAGGCGTCCCCTACAATGTAAACACCAAACACTATCCTTTCTCAGTACACCTCATATGTATATAGTGTACCCTTTTTCCAAGTTGCATTTCCTGTTTAATGTAATGACCAGACATATTTAAGTTGTTGGATGTTTCTGTTCCATGTGAACCGCGCTGATTGCAAATAGTGCGGTATATAAGAAATATAAATAAATAAATAAATAAAGGAAGGGTACAAGCTTCACTTCTTAAACCTTCCTCCCCACACCATGGTGAAACAGTTCAATTCTCCAACATCTCTCCTCAACCTTCTAGGTCAGGAGATTGCTACCCTGCTTGCCCAAGGGGCAATAGAAGAAGTACCTCTTCTTCAACAGGGCTCAGGGTTTTACTCCCCTTATTTCTTATCCCAAAGAAAACAGGGGGCCACAGACCCATATTAGACCTCAGAGAATTGAACAAGTTTCTATTCAAGGAGAAATTCAAAATGATTTCTCTAGGGGCTCTGCTTCCATACCTTCAGAGTCAGGATTGGCTTTGTTCTCTTGATCTCAAGGATGCGTACACCCATGTCCTCATCCATCCTACACACAGAAGGTTCCTTCGGTTCCTTTTTCAAGGAAAGCACTACCAATACAGGGTGCTTCCTTTCGGTCTGGCCTCTGCACCAAGGGTGTTCACGAAATGCATGGCAGTAGTAGCTGCATTTCTCCGCACTCTAGGAATATTCGTATTCCCATATCTGGACGACTGGCTCATTCGAGCCCCATCCCAGTCAGAGGCCCAGAATTGTCTAACCGGCACAATGCGTATCCTTCAGTATTTGGGACTAGTAATGAACATCCCAAAATCCAATCTCACCCCTACTCAGTCCCTGGAGTTCATAGGGGCCTTACTGGATACCACAACTGCAAGGGCCTATCTTCCTCAGGCCCGTTGCCTACGTCTGGTGCAGTTAGCCTCCCAGATTCAGTTAAAGTCCCAATTAACTGCTCAAGAGATGTTACAACTATTAGGCCACATGGCATCCACCGTGCATGTGGTTCCATATGCTCGCCTTCATATGAGGGCAGCTCAATGGACTTTGTCCACCCAATGGACTCAGGCATCAGGTTGCCTGTCAGACAAAATAGCAAACTCCAGTCGTCTATTTTGGTCTCTCCAGTGGTGAAAGTCCTCTCAAAACCTGTTGCTGGGATCCCCTTTTCAGCAACCGCTACCCCAAGCAACTCTCACAACAGATGCTTCTCCAAAGGGTTGGGGAGCTCATCTACAAGATCTCTCCACCCAGGGCATCTGGTCTCCACAGGAGACTTCTCTGCATATCAATCTATTGGAACTCGGAGCAATATTCTTAGCTCTCAGTGTGTTCCATTCCCTGCTCAGCTACAGGACAGTCCTTATCCATACGGACAATCAAGTAGCCATGTTCTATATAAACAAGCAGGGAGGGACTGGCTCTCTGTCGCTTTGCAACGAAGCTTTGCGACTGTGGGCCTTCGCCAGAGAGCATCACATCCATCTTCTGGCAGTATATCTTCCAGGTATTCAAAACTCTTGGGCGGACAGACTCAGTTGAATTCTGCTTCCACACGAGTGGTCCCTCCACATGGACCAGGTATCCAGGATTTTTCGAATTTGGGGAACCCCGGACATAGACATCTTTGCAAGTCCGTGGAATGCCAAACTTCCCAAGTTCTGTTCCAGAATTCCGTGTCAGGGAGTTCAGGCCAAGGATGCCTTCCTCCTTCACTGGGGTCAAGACTTCCTTTATGCCTTTCCACCAATTCCCCTAATTCCCAAAACTCTATTCAAGCTTCAGAGAGATCGAGGGACCATGATCCTCATAGCACCACATTGGCAACGCTAAGTGTGGTACCCTCTACTTCTGCACCTCTCTCAAGCTCCTTCCCTGGACTTAGGCTCTGCACCAGACCTTCTGTCCCAGGAAGAGGGAACATTATGGCACCCAAACCCCCAGTCACTCCATCTCAGGGCTTGGTTGCTGAGGGCCTAGACCTTCAAGATTTTCATCTCTCTCAACAAGTCAGAGATGTTATTCATGCCTCTAGGAAGCTTTCTACTCGGCGTTCCTATGCTTTCAAATGGAAAAGATTCACCATTTGGTGTTCAGGGAAGGGTCTAAACCCTCTTGCAATACCTCTGAATTCTCTACTAGAGTATCTCCTGCATCTATCCCATGCAGGCCTGAAAACGAATTCAGTAAGAGTCCATTTGAGTGCTATTGCAGCTTCCCTCAAGCCTCTCAATGAACAGCCTATCTCCTCTCACCCTCTTATAGCAAGATTCATGAGAGGCCTTCTTTTAACTAAACCTCCCATTAGACCACCTCCAGTGGCATGGGACTTAAACCTGGTTCTTGGCCAGCTTATGAAGCCACCCTTTGAACCTTTAGCCACCACCTCCTTGAAATTTCTTTCTTGGAAAGTTGTTTTTCTCATTGCAGTCACCTCAGCACGTCGCATCAGTGAGTTGCAAGCTTTGGTGGCTAATCCACCTTATACAAGGTTCCATCATGATAAGGTAGTCCTCAGGACCAATCCACACTTTATACCTAAAGTGGTCTCGCCTTTTCATCTGAATCAGGAGGTATATTTACCTGTCTTTTTTCCAGGACCTCATGCATCAAATGCAGAGAGGAATCTTCATACCTTGGATTGTAAGAGAGCTCTCGCTTTCTACTTACAAAGAACACAGCAACATAGAAAGTCTTCTCAACTTTTTGTTGCTTTTGATACTTCTCATTTAGGACTTCCAGTCTCTAAGAGAACACTGTCCAGCTGGATTGCTCAGTGTATTTCTTTCGCCTACCAGAGTAAGAACATTTCTCTGGAGGGCCATGTCACAGCTCACAATGTGAGAGCCATGGCAGCCTCAATGACTCATCTGAACTCGGTGTCCATCGACCAGATCTGTCGAGCGGCCACCTGGGCCACGGTTCACACCTTCACAGCCCATTACTGTTTGGACAAGGACTCCCGCCGGGATGCCTCGTTTGGTCAGGCTGTCCTCAAACACCTGTTCCATTCCTAATCAACTCCTACCCACCTACCCTAGTTGGATGCCAGAGATCCATGGGGGGAGGTGAAGCCCTCTGCAAGGGCACACAACCATGGGGTCTCTCCCGGGCATCTGCAGCTAGGGAGTCCCCATATGTGAAGACTCATTCCTGCTTGTTCCTGTAGATAGCACAGTTACTTACCTGTAACAGGTGATCTCTGGGAACAGCAGGAATAAGTCTTCACAACCCACCCACCTCCCCTAGGAGTTGTATTTCTCTATCTTTCCTTTCCTCTCTCTATCTTTCCTTTCCTCTCTCTATCTTTCCTTTCCTCTCTCTCTCTTTGTCTCAGCTTTAAAACTCAAACTGGAGAGAGGCGGTTGGGAAAGGCGGGAAGGCAGCGCGCAGGCGCGATGGGATGCTCCCAAAAGCTTTCTTACTGGACGCTGGGGAGCGTTCCCGTGCAGGCTCCGTCGGTACCGACGATACCCATATGTGAAGACTTATTCCTGCTGTTCCCAGAGATCACCTGTTACAGGTAAGTAACTGTGCTTTCCACCCATCGAAAAGAAAAGACACCCCTTCAGTGATGTCTTACCCTGGATTGTGTAGGCAGAGCCTCAGATTTCACTAAGTTCATATACAACCCAATGTAAGACCCGAAGTAATAAGTGATGGCAGCAAGACCTCGGGGTCTACAACAAAAGCCAGGGGATCATCAAAAAAGCCTCCACTTGAAAACCTGTGGATCTAGATCCATACCTTGAATATCCTGGTTCCCCTCCATAGTGCTAAACAGAGGTTGTAAACCCAGTACAAACAAGAGGGGATAGGGGGCAGTCTAGTGTCATATCTTTTTCCAGAGAGAAGCCTGTTGAAACTTGCTCATTGACTAGTACCACTGCACTAGGCTTCATATAAAGAGCCTGCACTGACTGAAGGTAGAAACTCTGAATCCCAACTGTAAGAGAATGTCCTAGAAGAAAAGTTTCTCTAGAGCAGCTGGAATTAAATGCAGATTTTTCATTAGGTAGCGTCCATGAGCAAACCGTATCTGCTGAGACTGGACCGGATCTGGAAGCCAGATCTACTCTGTCTGCTACTTCAGTTTCTAGAGATCAGACTCGTTCTCTGAAAGCCAGGGGCTCTTAGCACGGAGCACACATGTATGAGCTCTAATCATCTAGGAGATAATCATACATGTGGCACTCAAGGCAAAAGAATGGATAGCTCCTGGATGGCTGTTTATTTTTTGCATAAATGAGTTCACTTATTTGAAGTTGTTAAGGGAGTTAGGGATACCTCAACTAATATAAAAGCCTTTAGAATTATTTTGTATATTTTATGCTGCTATTTTTGTTTGTGTAGACCTTTTAGCTCTTTGAATAAGGGAGTTAAGCACTGCCTGCTATCCCATTAACTGTAACTTCCTATCTGCTATGAGTTGAAGGTATCTTGTCCCTACAAACTTGCCTTTCCTTATCAAACAGCCAGTGGCCAAGCTCTTTCTGCCTTTTATTTTATTTTATTTTTTTTATCTTTATAGCATTTTCAATTATAATTATTATCACAAGAACACATCTTGTTACAGAAATAGATTTCCACAACAATATGCACAAAAGTGCATAAAAAAGAAATATTAATTACACCCAAAATAGTCATAAAGTGAAATATCTGACAAGCCAACAACAGGGAAACAATGTCACTCTTTCTGCCTTTTAAAGGTAAAAGCAAAAATCTTGTCCCTCAGAACAGCTTTGGCTGCACCCCAAACAAGCTTAGGACAGCCTTTTGCTCTTGGTTAAACATACCCTCCCATTTCTGCCATAAAAAAAGTCCTGAAATTTAGTGTCCTCTTAAAGATAAAGTAGGGTGGTTGCCATGTACACTGTCCTGACATGACACAGAAGATTTTAACCTTCAAAAGCTAGCCCAAAAATGTATTGTTAGTCCAATAAAAAGATATCACCTTATTTTCCTTTTTTGTTTCTCTTTCTATCTTTGAGTTAAATAAAAAGAGACACTCCAGGCTTCTCGGCCTGAGCCCCTTCGTGAAGCTCCAGGTCTCCCCAAATCATAGCATGGTCAAAGATCATTAGCAGACCTAATAACCGCCTTATGAACCCAAAGGAATAAGGTTCAAGAAAGCAAAAGATAGTTTATCATGGATTGTGTACCATCTACCCTAGATAAAAGGGTGCAATTGCAGTCCATTGGTTGAAGAACCCATCAGGAATCAATTGTTCAGTTGGTCACAATCCAACGGGATCCCCCCCCCCCCCTCCTCCAGTTCACTGATTTCCTGATAGGAGTATGCATTCTGTCTGGAGATCATGCATCCCATTAGTCTCTCTTGAGCACAGTGGCATAGCCTTCAAACGTCCTTAGCAAAACTATATATTTTATGATATGAGGCATGATAAATATAGGTGTATAGATTTTTTCCAACATCACACTCTGTCCTTTAAGAATAAAAAAAAGTGACCCTTAGGATCCTCTCGTTTTTTGGTACCAGAGGAAGCCCAAAATACACTCCAGCCCACTGTCTTTGCAATTTGAAATGCTCTATATCATTAAGATGATTTTCGTGCAGCATAGCCACTGCTGCCTGTTTTCAGTTGGATTATCTACCTTTTTATTTGGGGAGGATATCCCTGCCACGTTCCAAGACATGCGCTCATCTTCATGGTGTGTGATAGAAAGCTACTAGAAATAAAGCCCACTAAATAAATTGATTGCAGGGTGGTCGTCCCAACTATGGCTTCCCTTTACATGTTCAGTCTTGTGACAAAAAGCCCTTATCAAATACCAGAATAACTATAGATCCTCCCACATCAACCCTCCTATCTCTCCTCCCCGCTCTCCTTTTCCAAATCCCAGTATCATTTCAGCTTCATGCTCATGTTGCATGAGACAAGGCATGCTAGATGTGTTTGGCTCTTTTCACTCCCACCTGAGGTCAAAATACAATTTATGCCCCAAACCCCTTTACATAGGTGCTACACATCGCATGCATCTAGTCACCACAAACACAAAGCTCAACCTCCGTTCCCTTCCCCAATAAAACACAAGTATTCAGATTCATCTAATGGCCCCCCTCTACCTCTGCTATACACCTTACCACCAACCTACAGGGTATGTTTAAACCCACAACTCTGATCTGCTTTCATCGTGCCCAAAAAAATCCTCCCCCCCCCCAATACAACATCCCTCTCCAAGAATCACACATCCCACCACCAACTCCCTGCCCACACACAGACAAACACACAAGATGTCACTAAAAGCTTCAACGTTAGAAGGGGGGGGGGGGAATTATAAGAAGCAAAAGAAGGCATCATGAAATCCATCTCCATAGCTTAGACAATGCAGAGTTCAGAAAACAAAGCCCAGATATGTCAAGCTCCCCCTTGTCCCCTGTGCTAGGCAAAGAAGGAAGAGAGAAATAGAGAAGTCCAATTTCAGTGATTCTGCCAAGTCCTGTATACAGAGGCGCAAAAACCATAGCAGCAGAAAACCTGAAAAAAAGCAACCGTCTCTGTCATGTTCCTCTCCATTGTTCTAGATAACTGCACACTGACAAGTGCCACCAACTCTAATCAGTCATTAGGACACCTTTGGTGCAAAACTAAAACTGTAACAAGGCTAAAAGAAAGAATGACCATAAAGTTCAGCCGCCTTTTTCCCCAGCACAGATCAGTTTGAGCCAGACTCTTTCGGGCCTGCGAAGTATTGCTCCATAAAGACTCCAGCCTCCTGAGGCAAGCAGAACCAAGTGGGCTATACTTGAATAACTGGGTGCACATTGACACACATTCTTTTTGGTGAACTACAAACTGGGATGTGATGGCTTTCATGCTTCACAGTCTTGCTCTGATGTGCTGATCACATCATTGTGTCTTTTTGGCCATAATTTAAGTCATATGATAACACTATGAGGCCTGTTATCTCCATCCCAATGGGGTCAAACATGATGGACCCTTCCCATCTACAAGGCTCCTAAACCACTGTGAAGGGATAATGTCAGTGCAAGCCAAATCACCAAAATTCCATGCAGTTCCACCTCCTGCATCATTTCTGGGATCTCCACAAAACAAGTCATTGCGCCTCGAAGGATTTTTGAGGAGGTTCAAATTCTGGTCCTTCTTTGTTGTGTAGTAGCTTGTAATTCCATTAGCTCAGCAGCCACAAGATGAGGAGAGTCTTCCAGCATGGACATGCAGCTCTCCACCCTCCACAACCCGTTGCTGAAAGGCTTCCAAACTTAATCCCACCTAACCTAAATGCCACAAAGGACCCTAACGGCCTTCAGAAAAAACCTGAAAACATTAATATTCTTGGACAACTTCGTCGAGGACAAAACATAACCACTGAGACATCCCCTGAACCATGTCATCCTTGCATTCCCTCACCTCCCACTACTTATATAAATTTATCACTTTAAGATGTTTAACTCTACACCATCAGTTTTTATTTATAGCCCTTTCCTAATGTTTAATGCTATAGTTACTGTACTAACTTTTGAGATTCTATGTAAAGCTACATTAGGCTATGTTTTGTAAACCGCTTTGACTTTTAGATTTAGCAGTATATAAGCATAGTTAGATAGTTAGATAAATTTTTAAAAAATGATACCGCTAAAGAGCATCAACGGGTGGGATATGGGAAGAAGAGTCTTTCAGTGCTCTGACAGCCAAATATTTTCTCTAGTGTTCATAGACATTAGTAAGCGAGGGTTAAAAGAAATTGAAAGTTCAAGAAGCACACTAGGGCAGTATGATGGGATATATAGAATGTTACCTGTCCCTCTCCAAAGGGATTATCGGCAGTCTTTTTTTAAGAGAGTCTGCAGCCCAGAGTTCAGGGCTGGGAGGGCATGGCTCACAGGAAGAGGTTAAGAACCCAGCAGACTGCAGGAGGAGAGAGGCCCAGGGAGCCAGAAGTTCTTCCAAGGCAAGCTGTTCAAAGAAGTTCTGAGATTTGTGGATGTTTAACAAGCTGGGACAGAGGAAAAGCTGATTTTGTTTTCCCTGAACTGCTGCCTGTTCTGTGTTTTAAAAGAAAACCCCTTCCCACTGCATGCCACACTTACCACAGGGAATAAACATTATATTTTAAAACATAAGGAATAAATAAATTATTACATTTTTTATTTTTCAAATTAAGGATGTGTATTAACATCGTTGTTGTTAAAAGTAGTTTGGGGGAGTTTCAAGATGGTGGCAGCAGCTTTTATCGAGTGAGCACATATTGCTGTGGGGAAGAAGCGTAAGGGGAAAGGTGGGTCGTTGCCCTCCCAACCCTCCTGTACCTCTACGCCGAATTCTAATTTAATTGTTGGTCCTCTGGATGCATTCCTTTTTTGTGTGGCTCAAGATCCGGATGAAGCTGGGGGAGTAAGCCAGGTTGCAGTTTCGCCGGAGTCGGGGCACTCGGCAGCTGCCTCGGCGTCATCACTCTCCCCAGCACTGAGCCCGGTGCCGAAAGTGCACGGCAGTCAACCCCTGCCAGAAGGCTTCCTGGAGCTAGTTCTCCCCTCGACAAAGGGTGAAACCAGTCTCTCTGGAGGGTCAGGAAAGGAGGGGCCGGCGGACCCAGAGAGTGCACTCCTTGGGCGGCACTGCTCTGTTTCATCAAGGCATCGACAAGTGAGGAGTGTGCAGGGAAGGAAATCCCTGCAATACGAGGAGGAGAGTCGTCAGCACAAATGGAAGCTGTATTGCCAGCAGTTGAATCAGTGGTGGCTTTTTCCTTACCGCGGCCTATGAATTTTATCTTAGAGGCCATTTGGAACGCTATTTAGACAGATTTGTATGCCACCTTTTCCTTCAATCAAGGTGGTCACGTCACATCACAGTTGGAGGGTTACATTTAACGTTAGGGTATGTGTAAACATTTAGACAATACAGTTACTTAACAGTATTTAGACAGTACAATTGAGGTAACATTTAACAAAAAGGTATTCAATAATGTGGTATAATAGGTTTGTGTGTGTGGGTCGGATGGGTGTGTTTTTAGTTGGCGGAGGTAGTAGTGTTACTGTTTGGGTAGGGGATGTTGCCTGAATGTTCATAGGTTTCTATAGTTCATAGGTTTCTATAGTTTCATTGGGAGACGTTTTACTGCCTCAGGTAACTTCCTTAGCTGCGAAGTTGAATACTACTTTGGTTGCAGTTGAAGAGCTGCAAAGGAAAGTTTCAGGAATGCAAGTGGAAATGGAAGAAACACGCAATAAGGTTACTTATCTTGAGGAACACTCTGATGCCTACAAAAAGAACATTTCGTCTGTTCAAGTTAAGTTGGAACATTTAGACAATCTGTTGAGAGCAAATAACTTGAGAATAATTAATTTCCCAAGGCTGGTTAAAGTCTCAGCTAGAGATATGTTCAAACAATATTTGGTAGATGTATTAGGGGTTTCTCCAGGACCAAGCAGGAAGTCAGTCCTCACATATGGGTGACGTTGGCGCCGACGGAGCCCTCGCGGAGCAATTTTCCCCAGCTTTCAAAGAAAGCCTTTGGAAATTGCAGCGCACATGCGCGGTCCTCTTCCCGCCCAAGGGTGCCATCTTGCTCAGTCTTCTTTTTTCCACGGAGCCCTACAGACGTTGCCTGTGAATCCCCGCAGAAAAGTTGATTTTTCTCTATTTTTCTCTGTTTTTTCTTTGGTTCGACGCCGGTTCTTTTCCCACCCGGACTCGCGACGCCGGTTGCGAGTCCGTCCTTATTTTTTGTTTTTTTGTCCTTCGTGACAGATTTCGCGCTCTTTTTCCTTTTTCCCTGGCTGCCCGGTCGTTCGACCTTGCAGGGGCCCTTTTTCCCCCGATGGCGGCCAGTGGTTTCAAAAAGTGTGACCTCTGTAAGAAACTTATGTCTCTAATAGACACTCATGACTTCTGCCTCCGCTGCCTCGGCCCAGATCATGACCCCATGATCTGCACGTCATGTGGCAAAATGTCCTCAAAAGCATTGAGGAGTCGGCAGCACCAGCGGGAGCGTATCTTCTCTGACTCCGGCCGGGCTTGGACCTCGTCAGAGGCTTCGACGTCTCGGGACTCCGGTCCTGAGCATCGTCGGAGTTCCTCTGAAAGGGGGTCTCCTACCCGGGAGCATCATCGGAAGAAGAAACCCGCGAGGGCGGGATCGGTGGACGCTCCTGGTTCCTCGAGGGCCAGGTCACATAGCCCCGATTCCCGTCCCGGGTCCTTGGAGTCGGAGAGGCCGTCAAAACATCCTCGACTTGAGGTGGACTTGCCCGCTCATGTAAGTACTGTTGTCCTCGTGGACTCACCTCCGAAGGACCCGACGTTGGGCCCGACGCCGTCGGGGCCCCAGTCGGGGGCTGCTGGGTCTCCTGAGCTCGGACTCAGGTTGACGGCCTTGGAGTGCAGTTTGTCTGCCTTCTTGGACCAGCAGCGGGCATTGATCGCTGGCCTCGCTGGCGCTTCTGCCCTGACCGCCGGGACGTCGACCTCCAAGTCGACCCCGGAGACCGAGCCGATCCTCGAGTCCATGAGGGCTCGAGTCGATCCTCGGTCGAGGTCTCCTTCGGCCTCCCGTTCGGGACCGAGGTCGTCGACGCCGACTCCCTCGGCGTCGGGGCGGATGACTTCAGTGCCCACCCGACCGGAGCCGGTCGACTCCTCCTCCGAGGAGTCGGCCTGGGAATCTGAGGACGAAGAGTCACCTGGTTCCTTTCGGACTCGGTGTGTCCCTTCGGACTCCCCCGAGTCCGAACCTCGGAGACGGTCCCCCCCGGAGGATACCCGGTTCTCGGACTTCGTGAGGGATATGGCCAAAGCCTTGGCCTTCCCTGCGGATCCCATGGAGGAGCCCCGAGTCGAAGAACTCGATGCCCTCCAATATGACTCTCCCCCGAAGGAGGCCTTTATTGTACCGGTTCCTCCCATGCTGGAACGGCTTCTCTTCCGCATGTGGGAGAGCCCGGCGTCGTCGCCGGTGTTAAGCAAGCGGGTCGATTCCATTTATCGAGTCCGCAGGAGCCCCGGGTTCCAAAAGGCACAACTACCGCACCGTTCCATGGTGGTGGAATCGGCCATGCATAGACTGAAGAGTCAAAAAATGCACTCCTCGGTGCCCCCGGGTAGGGAAGCCCGAAGCCTGGATGCCCTCGGTAGGAAGTGCTTCCAGGGCTCTATGCTTGCTTGTCGAGTCCAGACATACCAGCTCTACATGGGCATGTATCTCCGAGACCTGGCTAAGGAAATAGCCGGGTTCTCTGCTGGTCTCTCCGACGAACCTTTGCAGAGGTTCCAATCCTTGTCTACTGGTATTCGGGAGTGCTCTAAGTTTATCTCTCGAGCAGCCTATGATGGTTTTGAGGCTTCGGCTCGAGTAGCCGCGGCCAGCATCGGTGGACGCCGCCAGGCTTGGCTTCAGACGTCCGACCTCAAGCCCTGGGTACAGGACAAGTTGGTCGATGTCCCCTGCCAAGGTGATAACCTCTTTGGCAAGCCCATGGATGGAGAAGGCTGCACAAATCGAGACGGAGACTCTCACCAGGACTCGTCTCTCAAGGAAGACCTCTGCCCCTTCACAAAAGAAGAAGGCCTCGGGGGAAAAAGCCCTTTTACCTGAGGAAAGGTGCTGCCTATAAATACTACCCTCAGTATCAGGCCTCACCAGCTCCCCCACAGGGAAAGCAGGCCAAGGGACGGGGTAATGGGTCCCGTAGGCAGCAAGCCCCCAAGCCTGCACCACCGGCCCCTGCTCAGCAGGGTGGGGGTTTTTGACTTTCTCGGCATAGCCTCTCCCCCTCCGCTGGTTTCTCTCAGCACAGGAGGCCGGCTGGTCCACTTTGCCCACAGGTGGTCCAACATCACCACAGATACCTGGGTGCTTCAGATAGTTCAAAAGGGCTATCTTCTTCATTTTCACCAGGTACCTCCCTCCTACTTTCCAGGGGAACCTTCCAGACTCCCTCTGCACAGGGACTTACTCCTTCAGGAGTTAGCAAGTCTTGTTCAGGAACAAGCCGTGGAACCGGTGCCCCACCACCTGAAGGGTCAAGGGTTTTATTCCAGATACTTCCTGATTCCGAAAAGAACAGGAGGCCTCAGACCCATCCTAGACTTGCGAAACCTCAACAAGTTCCTTGCAAAGGAAAAGTTCAAAATGCTTACCCTTGGAATCCTGCTGCCCTACCTCCAGCAGGGAGACTGGCTATGCTCCTTAGATCTAAAGGATGCGTATACCCATATCCTTATTCATCCCGACCACAGAATACCTGAGGTTTGTTGTGGGCGGACAACATTACCAGTACAGAGTACTGCCTTTCGGCCTATCCTCCGCCCCCAGAGTGTTCACCAAATGCCTAGCGGTGGTGGCGGCCTATCTGCGACTTCAAGGTCTCTTTGTGTTCCCATACCTGGACGACTGGCTCATCAGGGCCCAGTCTGCCCAAGAAGCCACTCAGGCTGCTCATCGCACTGTGGCTCTGCTCCAGCACTTGGGTTTTGTCATAAACTTCGCAAAGTTCACTTTGCTCCCCTCTCAAGATCTAGAATTCATCGGCGCCAGGTTGGACACACTTCAGGCGCGGGCCTTCCTGCCTCTGGACAGGGCCCAGAGGCTCATGGATCTCGCCAGCCGCTTTCACAGCAATTCCCTGGTCTCGGCCAGGCAATTTCTGAGACTGCTCGGCCATATGGCTTCCACGGTCCATGTAACCCCCAATGCCCGCCTGAACATGCGACCTGCTCAATGGTGCCTTCGCAAACAATGGCATCAGGCCACTGGGAGCCTAGCGGACTCCGTACAGATTTCCGACCAGCTGGTCTGCTCTCTGCGATGGTGGCTTCATCTGCCAAACCTAGTGCTGGGGTGACTTTTCAGCCCCCTACACATTCTCGGGTCCTGACGACCGATGCTTCTCTCCAGGGTTGGGGAGCACATTGCCAAGGGACTTGTACTCAGGGTCTCTGGACTCCTTGGGAGTCCGCTCAGCAGATCAACTTCCTGGAGCTCAGGGCCATCCGCCTAGCGCTCAAAGCCTTCTCTCACCTGATTTCTCACCAGTCGGTACTTGTCCAGACAGACAATCAGGTTGCCATGTTCTACGTGAACAAACAAGGCGGAACCGGCTCCTTCCTTCTCTGTCAGGAAGCACAGAAGCTCTGCTCTTGGGCCGCCCATCGCAACCTCGTCCTCAAAGCTGTCTATCTCCCAGGTCAAGAAAACTACCTGGCAGACAAACTGAGCAGGATCCTCCAACCGCACGAGTGGAGATTGGATCCGCTTGTGGTTCAGCGGATCTTTCTCCGGTGGGGCCTCCCCACCATGGATCTGTTCGCCAGTCCTCTGAACCGGCAGCTTCCCAGATTCTGCTCTCGACAGCCGCATCCTCTCCGGGTAGCGGCGGATGCTTTTCTGATTCCATGGTCCACAGGCCTCTTGTATGCCTTTCCACCCATGCCTCTGGTGTCTCGGACGCTCTTCAAAGTTCTCAGAGACAAGGCGTCGGTGATCCTAGTGGCTCCCCGGTGGCCGAGACAACCTTGGTTCCAGCTTCTGATGCAGCTGGCGGTGGACACCCCTCTTCCTCTGGGGTTTCAGCCCGACCTCCTCTCGCAGGATCAGGGGACGCTCCTGCACCCCAACCTTCGGTCCCTTCATCTGATGGCCTGGCTGCTGAAAGGGTAGTCCTTGCTCCTCTCCAGCTACCTCCAATGTGGAAGAGGTCGTCTTGGCCTCCAGGAGGCCTTCCACCCGGAAGTCCTACGCTCTTAAGTGGCGTCGGTTCTCCGTCTGGTGTACTCAGCAGTCGCAAGACCCCTTCTCCTGTTCAACATCAGTGGTCTTGCAGTACTTGCTTTCCCTTTCCAATCTTGGTCTTAAGTCCAACTCGGTCAAGGTCCACCTCAGTGCTGTTTCTGCACACCACCTACCGGTGGATGGTAGGCCTCTTTCCAGCCACCCTCTGGTGGCTCGTTTTCTCCGGGGCCTCCTACTCCTTAAACCACCTTTGCGCCCGCCAGCCCCGAACTGGGATCTCAATGTGGTTTTACAGCGGCTTACCTGTCCGCCTTTTGAGCCTATGGCTACCTGTCCTCTTCGTTTTCTTTCCTGGAAAACCTTGTTCTTGGTGGCCTTCACTTCTGCTAGACACGTTAGTGAGCTGCAGGCCCTGGTATCTGATCCTCCTTACACTAGGTTCTACAAGAACCGGGTAGTCCTACGGACTCATCCTAAATTTCTTCCTAAAGTGGTTTCCCATTTTCACATCAACCAGGAGGTGGTACTTCCGACCTACTTTCCCAGGCCACACTCCAGCCGAGCTGAAATGGTCCTGCATACCCTAGACTGTAGAAGGGCGCTGAACTTCTACCTTGACCGTACGCGGGAGCACCGAAGGGCTGTTCAGCTCTTCGTGTCTTATGACCCCAACAAGTTGGGGCTCCCTGTCTCCAAGCGTACTCTGTCCATCTGGATTGCGGACTGCATTGCTTGGGCTTACGAGGCTGCGGGCCTTGTGCTGGAAGGTAGAGTCACCGCTCATCGTGTTCGGGCGAAGGCTACGTCAGTGGCTTACCTCCGCTCTGTTCCGTTGGCAGACATCTGCCGGGCCGCTACTTGGTCTTCAAGCCAGACTTTTGCAGCCCATTACTGCCTGGAGAGGGAGTCCCGCAGGGACAGTGCTTTCGGACAGGCAGTCCTCGGTAACCTCTTCGAGGTATAGGCAACTCCTACCCTCCATCCCGGATGTTGGGCTACCGGTTGGAGACGTATTCAGAGAAGATTCCTTCCTTCTGTGCTGCTGAGCTAGAGGGAGCTCATTTTTGTGCTTGGGGTCTCCGGTAGCCTTAAGCTTGGGAGTCCCATATGTGAGGACTGACTTCCTGCTTGGTCCTGGAGAAAGCGTAGTTACTCACCTGTAACAGGTGTTCTCCAGGAGCAGCAGGAATCAGTCCTCACAACCCTCCCTCCTCCCCTTGGAGTTGCAGTTTTATGCTTTCGTTTTTGCTAATTTTTGCTGTCTTTTAGCTATGTCATCTGACTGAGCAAGATGGCACCCTTGGGCAGGAAGAGGACCGCGCATGCGCGCTGCAATTCCCAAAGGCTTTCTTTGAAAGCTGGGGAAAATTGCTCCGCGAGGGCTCCGTCGGCGCCGACGTCACCCATATGTGAGGACTGATTCCTGCTGCTCCTGGAGAACACCTGTTACAGGTGAGTAACCACGCTTTCTCCTGAATTGATTCCACTTCTGGTTAAGATCTATTACTTACCTAAAGCAAAGTTAACTCCGGCTTTGGTTAATTTGGGGAGGGATCAAGAACAGAGGAATACTTTAAATGTTACAGATTTGTTAGAAAATTCAGGGTATGAGTCTCAGATTCCTTCCACATTGTTAGTAACGTTTGCATTGTTGTCTGATAAAGAATGGTTGTTGAAACTTTTTTTTCAGAAAAGGAAGTTACTGTTTCGAGGCTTAGCGATATGCATCTATCCTGATTTAGCAAGAGATACCCAGAAGCAGCGCAGGAAATTTCTCCTGTTCCACCCTGGTGTAGTGCAGTTGGGTGGGCTCTTTTTCCTAAAGCACCCTTGTAAATGTTTAGTGAAATATCACTCGGTTTCTTATATTTTTTATGAGCCCTCACAGCTGTTGGCTTTCATTAATGCTAGGCGCCTGGAGTCCTCAACTGACGTCTCCTAGATGCTCTTGTTAGTTGTAGATCCGGATTTTGACTGCTTGCATATTGTTTCTTATATATTTGGTTAAAGTTTATAAATGTGGTACCCCCCCCCCCCCTATTGTGAGCTAGGGTGAGCCAACACTTTTTATTTTCAGTTGAAAATGCTTCATGGTTTTTGCTTTCTATTGTGTATCTTGTAAAAAAAAAAGTACTTTCTTGTGTCTGCTCTGTTTCTGCAAGAATGGTTTGTATAAACTTTCTTGGTTTATTTATAAAAATTTCATAAATATAAAAAAAAAGAAAAAGTAGTTTGATCCAATATAGACATCTCACACTTAAGATCAAATGTGAAAGATTTTGCATATTCTTCTTTTGCGTAAATAGTTTTGAATTTTCAAACTAACGCTTAATATACTGTAGTAAGTAGAAAAAAATGTGTTTTTTGAATTATCTTCTTTCAGTAAAGGAGCATAAAGGACAATTTTGTTAAATAATTCTCCTTTGTCCCCTCAGGCCTTTCCTAGACATGGTATATAATGCATTGGACTGTAATGAAGAAGACTACTATGCTCTCTTTGTCCTTTGTCTGCTGTTTGCAATGTCCCATAATAAAGGTATTTTATCATGTTAACAATTACTTTATGGGCTTGACTCCCTTTTCCTGTTTTTCTTAAAAGCAGATAGCTTGAAGGACTTATTTAAAGTTGAGGGGAGAATTTTCAAAGTAGGTGTTTTGGGATTTAGTTTGTGGGTCATTTCAAAGCAAAAGTAGGTACATACTGTCACTTTGAGACTTGCCATGGATGTGGAGTCCCCAGAGACACATTTGTACCTGTTATTCCTAATTGTCTCTCCGGGCCAGTCCAGAACATTTGGGTAGTCAAATCTCCCTCCTCTAGCAGCTGAGGACTGAATACTTTTTGTTGTTGCTAGGATACCCATCTCTCCCCTGGTGACAGCAGCCAGTCTTATTGTCCTCAGCAGCTGAGCTGGATGTGTGAAGATTTGACCCCCCACAAAGTTCTGTTCTATTGCTTCTGTGGCCTTTTTGTTATTTTTGTCTGGAAGAGTTTCACAGGGTTCTGAGTGCTTTACCCTAGCAGGGTATCTAGCACTTCCAAATTGTTAAGCTGATTGATGTGCTGGTGTCTGGTAGCCATTTAGTCGGCTTAGAGAATGGGACAGAGCCTGTCTCCTCTTCTCTTTTAAGTCCCCATGTTAGGAACAGGCCTGGGAGCCCCAGCTACTGTTACCTGCTGCATTTACTTTCTGCTCCAGAGACCGCTGGCAGCGGTTCTGCTTCTGTGAGATCTTTTTCCGGACCGGCAGCTTCTGTCAGGTATTTTTAGTGAGCCGCGGCGGTTTCCCTCCCCCCCTGCTCTTTCGTGTTTTTTTGTTCCCCGCGGTGCTTTCCGGGAGTGTGCAGGGATACGCGGTATTTTCAAGGTCCTCCATTCTCTCCGTCCTCCGGGAGTCGGGGGCTATGCCGGATCAGTTGAGTGAGCAGACAGCGAAAATGCAGGCATTAGGGGAAAGCGCGGGAACGGCGGCCATCTTAGCAGAGCCGTCCGTGTCTGCGGTCCCGCTCTCTAAGCCTTGTAAAAGGAAAAGTAAATCGCGCCATTGTCCGGTTGAGCAAGAGCAGCCTGGGGGGCCAGCGCTGCCAGCTCTGCAAGGGGAGATTGATCCACTTCTTTCGCCAGAGTTTATTCTGGCTTTTCACAAAGCTTATTTGATTAAAAAGGCACAGTCTCCTGGACAGGTGGTATCAGACTTGCTGATGGCTCCGGCGGCAGTTTCTAGCCGGTCTGAGCTAGGGGAAGGGGGTTCTTCTTCTTTCTCGGCTCTTAGGGAGACTAAAGTGGATGACTTTTCTGTGACGGCTGAGGCCATGGGTCCAGAGGAGGGAGAGCTCCTTTCAGACCCAGGTTTGGACTCCTGGCCGACAGATTTGGAGGAAGGGGAATTAGGACCTGGGGAGGACCCTAATGTTTTTCGGGTTTTCGGAAGGAGGAGTTGCCGGCTCTGATTTCACAGTCTCTATTGGCTCTCAATATTCTTCCTCCAGTAATTCAGCAGGAACCGTTAGAGGATCCTTTGTTACAGGGGTTAAAATCCGAACAAAAATGTTTTCCCCTGCACAGGGTCATCAAACAGATGATTGAGTCCGAGTGGGAATGTCCGGAGGCTTCCTTGCGGGGAGCTCGGACTATGGCACGCTTGTATCCGGTGCCACAGGAGGAGAGGGAGCTCCTCCGTATGCCTAAGGTTGATGCGCTGGTTTCGGCGGTCACCAAAAAGACCACCATCCCAGTGGAAGGAGCTGCGGCTCTTAAGGATATGCAGGATCGTCGGTTAGAGGGGCTCTTGAAGCAAGCCTTTGATGCTAGCGCCCTGGCGCTGCAGGCGTCCGTCTGTGGAGCCTATGTGTCCAGAGCTGCTATTCGGTGGAGTCAGCTAGCTTCGAGTCCTGGGGCAGAGGCTTCCTCTTTTGGAGAGGGGAGCTAAGCTAGAGTCGGCGGCGGCGTATCTGGCGGATGGATTCTATGATTTGGTTCGCATTTCCGCAAAAGCGATGGCTTCCATGATTGCCGCCCGTCGGTTTCTTTGGTTGCGTAACTGGGCGGCGGATGTTTCTTCCAAGGCCCGTCTCAGCAAGCTTCCGTACAAAGGTAAGCTTCTCTTTGGGGAAGCACTAGAGAAGATTGTTAAGGATTTGGGTGACTCCAAAGGGGGACGCCTACCCGAGGGTCGTCCTCAGGGGACTAAGCAAAGCTCCTTCCCTAGGGGCCAAGGACGTGAGTTTCGCCGCTTTCGCGGGGCCCGCTTTGCTCCTTATCAGCGGGGTCGGTTTCAATCCCGTGGGCAGTCCTTTCGGGGCGCTAGAGGTTCCGGCAGGGGTTACTTTGGTTCCGCTCCAACGTCTCTTAAAAAACCACAATGAAGTGCGGCCGGTCCAGGCGGAGATTCCAGTAGGAGGTCGTTTACAGGAGTTTGTCTCCGCCTGGGCCGCCATTACCACCGATCAGTGGGTGCTTCAGATTATCAGAGAGGGCTATGCTCTCGAGTTCGCTGGACCTCTGGCGGACGCGTTTGTTTTCTCTCCCTGTGGTCCGGTCGCCAAACGGGAGGTGGTCCGCAGCACCTTGCAACGCTTGCTGCAGCTCCGAGCCGTGGTTCCAGTTCCCCCAGACCAGTGCGGCTTAGGTCGATACTCGATTTATTTTGTAGTGCCCAAAAAGGAGGGCTCCTTCCGGCCCATTTTGGATTTGAAGCACGTGAACCGGCGTCTAAGGATCTCTCATTTCCGGATGGAAACCTTGCGATCAGTGATCAGCTCCGTGCGTCCGGGAGAATTTCTTTCCTCCATCGATTTGACAGAGGCCTACCTGCACATTCCTATCAGACCGGATCATCAGCGGTTCCTCCGGTTCGCAGTTCCAATGGGTCATTTTCAGTTCCGGGCGTTGCCATTCGGGTTAGCGACGGCGCCGCGCACCTTCACGAAGGTGATGGTGGTGGTGGCGGCGGCTCTTTGCAGGGACGGCGTCCTGGTTCATCCTTATCTGGACGACTGGTTAATTCGAGCGGCATTGCGAGAGGAGTCGGTCAGGGCGACCGCTCGGGTAGTTTCCTGTCTCGAGGGTCTCGGTTGGATTGTGAATCAGACGAAGAGTCAGCTATAGCCGGTGCAGCAGCTTACGTATCTGGGGGCTTCCTTCGCCACGGACAGGGGGCTCGTTCTCTTGCCTCCGGAGAGGGTTCGAAAGCTTCTCTCACGTTTCAGCCTTTTTGCGTGTTCGCGCGCCGACAGCTTGGAAGTACTTGCAATTGCTGGGGCTGATGGCGGCGGCCTTGGATCTAGTTCCTTGGGCCCGGGCACGCATGCGTCCGCTCCAACAGGCTCTGCTCTCGCGGTGGTCTCCCCAACATCACCCGCTTTCTCGTCGCTTAGCCTGTCCCGACCACGTGAAGCTCAGTCTTCAGTGGTGGTTGGTGCTGGACCATCTGCTCGCAGGCGTCCCCCTAGCTCTCCCAGAGTGGATTTTGGTCACGACGGATGCCAGTCTCTCCGGCTGGGGAGCGCATTGTTTGGCTCACGTAGCACAGGGCTCCTGGTCGCCGGAAGAGAGCCTGTGGTCCATCAATCGGCTGGAACTGAGAACAGTGTATCTAGCGCTAGTGGAGTTTGCGTCTCTTCTGGAGGGCAAGCCGGTGCGTGTCTTTTCGGACAACCTGGTGACGGTCTCCTATATAAATCGTCAAGGCGGCACGGGAAGTCTCCATCTCCTGGAGGAGAGCCAGCGCTTGTTCCACTGGGCGGAATTGCACCTGGTAGCGCTGTCGGCGTCTCATGTGGCAGGAAAGGACAATATCCAGGCCGACTATCTCAGCAGCAATCTGCTGGATCCCGGAGAATGGGAATTCAACGCGGAGGTTTTTCACGAGATCGTCCTCCGTTGGGGCCAGCCAGTTCTGGACCTCATGGCCATTCTTCGCAATGCGAAGGCGGAACGCTTTTTCAGCAGGCGCAGGGAGCATATGTCGGAGGGTCTCGACGGCCTAGTACAACCCTGGCCCTCGCACCGCCTTCTGTATGTGTTTCTTCCGTGGCCCTTGGTGGGTCGAGTCATTCAGAGAATAGCCAATCACGGAGGTCGGGTGATTCTTATTGCTCCAGATTGGCCTCGGCGCCCATGGTACGCCGATCTGATACAGCTTCTGTTGGAGCCGCCGTGGCGGTTACCCGCTCGAGCGGACTTACTGCTGCAGGGACCAGTGCGCATGCCCCAGGTGGATCGATTCTTGCTTACGGCATGGCTATTGAGCGGCAACGCTTGCACCGCAAAGGTTATTCAGCATCGGTAATTTCTACGTTGCTGCAGTCTCGCAGACATTCCACGTCGTTGGCTTACATCCGCGTATGGCGCGTTTTTGAGGCGTGGTGCGCGGAACGCGCCTTGCGGGCCCGTTTGTCTTCCATCCCAGATATTCTCGCCTTTCTTCAATGCGGTCTGGAGAAGGGTCTTGCTCTTAGCACCTTGAAGGTACAATTAGCGGCGCTAGCAGTTTTTCGGGGTACGGTTCGCGGAATTCGCCTTTCCTCGCATCCGGACGTTCTGCGTTTCCTTAGGGTGGCCAGACATCTTAGGCCGCCGGTCCGGCAGGTTATTCCTCCTTGGGACTTGAATCTGGTCTTGGAGGTGATGACGGGCGCTCCTTTTGAGCCACGTTCTTCTAGTTCCATCAGAGAATTGACATGGAAGACGGTTTTTTTGGTGGCTCTTTGTTCCACCAGGCGTATTTCCGATTTACAGGCTCTCTCCTGTAGACCTCCGTTTCTTCAGTTTTCCGCGGAGAAGGTGGTTTTGCGTCCGGTTCCGTCTTTTCTGCCTAAGGTGGTGTCTGCATTCCATCTGAATCAGTCTGTCTCGCTGCCCACCTTCGTTGAGTCGGGGGGCGGGGCGTCGGGTGATCGTTCTCTGCGGAGTTTGGACATGGGTCGTGTGCTCCGTCGTTACCTCAAGGAAACTGAGTCATTTCGTAAATCCGACCGGTTGTTTGTGCTTTTCGGGGGGCCGTCTAAGGGTCTGGCGGCCTCCAAGGCCTCCATTGCGCGTTGGGTGAAGCAGGCCATCCGGGTCGCCTATGAGACCAGGGGCAAAGCCGTGCCTGTTGGGCTTCGTGCGCATTCTACCAGGGGTCAGGCGACCTCCTGGGCGGAGTCGGCCTTAGTTCCTCCAGTGGATATTTGTAGAGCGGCATCCTGGTCTTCTCTCCATGCTTTCTCGCGTCATTATCGGTTGGATGTCTTTGCGCGTCAAGATGAATGTGTGGGGGCTTCGGCCATTTTAGCGGGGCTCACAGGTCCCTCCCAGGGTTAGATACTGCTTTGGTACTACCCAAATGTTCTGGACTGGCCCGGAGAGACGATTAGGAAGGAGAAATTAGACCTTACCTGCTAATTGTCTTTCCTTGAGTTCTCTCCGGGCCAGTCCAGAACCCACCCCTTCTAGATGTTCTGGAGTTTCGAGATTTTCTCAGTGTCCTACTTTTTAGGAGCCGTCTTAGCTTTAGCTTTGGCTGATTGGAAAAAACAACAAAAAAAACCAAAACAAAAACAAAATGACACGACACCAGCGCCGCACTGGCGGCGGAAAACAGGAGCTTTTGCTCTTCCAATCCCTCCCTGTGGGGGGGGGGGGGGCAGTTCTCAGTTCCTCTTTGACAAACTTCTGTGTCTCTCTTCCATTGTTATCACTGTTTCCCATATTTCTTCTTCTGGTTTGTTATTTTTATCTGCTTGGTACATTAAGACTGGCTGCTGTCACCAGGGGAGAGATGGGTATCCTAGCAACAACAAAAAGTATTCAGTCCTCAGCTGCTAGAGGAGGGAGATTTGACTACCCAAATGTTCTGGACTGGCCCGGAGAGAACTCAAGGAAAGACAATTAGCAGGTAAGGTCTAATTTCTCCTTTCTTTTTATGGGTATGTTTTTTCATGAAAATGCAATTTCCATCCATTATTCTCCTCCCCCCCCCCCCCCCCAGGTCAAGCGCTTTCTCCCCTGCCTCTCACTGGGAACGCTGCCTCTTAATGCAGCTAAAAGTACAGGGTTTTCTTTATCTGTATTGAGGGAGGGCAATTGTTAGATGTCTGATTTATACAGTTAAACTGCTTTGAAAATTGCTCTCTAGATGTTTTTTGTTGAATTGTTGACTCAAATTTGGAGCAGTAAGCACAAGAAACATTCCCCCTTTCAGTTCTATCACAGCCAGGAGAATCTCTACCCAAACTGATGCTTATTGAGTGTTTCATAGGGTTAGCAGGCTTTCATTTTGTTTTTATTTATTATTTTGTTGACCATTAATTAGTTGCTGCCTCAGAAAATATCCAGCTAGCAATCAAGGGGCATGACAAAAGAAGCTTAGTAAGAAGATGATGAAGATAAAGAGCCTGCTGGCCCGTTCTTATGGATTTTTTAAAAATCTTAGGCAAGTTACTTTCAGTTACAATAGGTGTTTCCTTATGCCTTATGGGTTTCCAATCCTGGTTCTCAGTTTACTCTGCATTTTTAAAATGGAACAATTTTAGAAAACCAGTACAAAACACCAGTGACTCTTGACTTACTATTTGTAAGGGCCATCACTCTACTTCTGGTAAATGTGAATTTGGTCTTAAAGCAGTAGTATTGGCTAATACATTTTCTTTTATGGGTAACATTACATACTAAAAACATACAAGTAAAGTGTAACCAAGAAAAGCTTGTACTGGTATTTTTTTGCCCTTTCAATTTCCAGATTTTTTTTTCATACTTGTTAGGCCTGCCTTGTTTTTTTGTTTTTTATTTCTACAAATAGATAGATGTTAACTCTTTAGTTCCACTTTTCATCAGAAGGAGTGCTGTGGCAAACAGCACTGCTTAGCTGTCATGATGCCATGTCCCTACTCGGGAATTACATTCCATGCAGGATTTGCTGTTGGAGATCACGGCCTGAACAGACGTTAGTCACACTAGGATAAATGCTAGAGAATTTTTGATTCTGGTGCCAATTTTGCGGAATCAGTTATCTAAAGAATTAGAGGAGAGTGTGAGCTATCTGTTCTTAGGTCATCAAGACTTGTTTTTTAATCAGTGATTTTTATTTTATTTTTTGTATTATCAAATAAGTTCTTATGTGTGCTATGCAGTATTTTACGTTCTTGCCTCATTGATAACGGCCCTTTGTAAGCCTTGATTTAGTTAATGAAACTTTTTTTTTAAAACCAGAGGTTTGTCTCCTCCTTTGACAATGTTGTTAACATAATTCTCTCTCTAATAGCAACAGGTGGCAGAGCGTTAACCCCTATATTGTACAGGTTCTCAATCTGTGGTAAAATCCAAGAAGAGACCATCCTCCACTCTTAGCTTGGACCCTACAATTATGTCTTAGCTAGTTAGGGACTAATTTTATAATAGGGTTCTTATATGAAAAGTCCAGAAGGCACCTATTTTATAAAGGTATCATGGGTACCTACATGACTTTATGAAATAGGTTTGTACAGTTACTCCCCCTTACTAGCGCCCAGATGCCCTCACATCAGGGGCAGCAGACCATCTTTTTGATTGGAGGGACCAATCAAACCAACCTCTGCCCTTTTCCTCCCAAAAGCTTACTAGTTGCTTATGCTATTTGGAACAAAAGGTCAGTCAGGCCATGGCCCCAAAGGCCCCCCCCCCATTTTGCTGTCTGTCTCTCACAGATTTACATAGGTTCCAAAGAAAGTGTAACTCTATGCATAGATTATATGTGTGTGCATGCATATTTATAAACTATGCACATAAATTGCACCTACTACTACTACTATTTACCACTTATTTTATTTATTTATTTTATTTAACAATCTCTTATATATCGCATCTTCCATAGATCAGTTGCGGTTCACAAATAAACAACAATCAACAAAGTAGAGTTTGTTTTACATGTAACATATAACCAAAAGCAATAGTATAAGTAAACAACAAATGTTAAAACTGAACAGCACGGAACAGTGCAAACTATATACATTATATACAGATACACATTATGTAGGGCTTAAGCATTGTGCAAAGTACAGTTACAGCTATATAGATCTATATGTTTAGGTCATTGAGACATATTAGACAAAAAACTGGTTAGCCTTTAAATCTATTGAGGGATGATCTGTATTGCTGTAATGCTTAGTAAATAGATGGGTTTTCAAATTTTTGCGAAATTCAATGATCTCGGTTAACATTCTTAGATTGTCTGGGAGGGAGTTCCAGATTGTTGGAGCTGCATGTGAAAAAGCTCTGTTGTTTGTAAGTTTATTTGCTTTTATGAAGTCTTTGGGAGTTTTTAGTTTATTTACTTGTCCTTATAGAGCGCCACGCACGCAGCGCTGTACAGCTAACCTAAAAGAGGCAGCCAGTATACAAGAGACAGTCCCTGCCCATCAGAGTCATGCTCATCAGAGCTTACAATCTAGTCAGAAGATTACAGAGCATTGGTCGGTTTAGTGCAAGGCACAGTATGGTCTATACAATTTGGTCATGAGTGTTGGCGGGGGTTAAGATAAAATAAGGATAGAAGTCAGGATCTGAAAGCGACGGTGAAGAGGTGGATCTTCAACCTGGATTTGAAGAGGGCCAGGGAGGGTGCCTGGCGTATAGACACAGGTAGGCTGTTCCAGGCGTGAGGTGCAGCAAGGTGAAAGGAGCGAAGTTGGGAGTTAGCGGTGCGGGTGAAAGGCATAGATAAAAGTAATTTGCTAGCGGAGTGCAGGTTCCGAGAGGGGATGTAGGGAGAGATAAGAGAAAAGGTATTGAGGGGCCGTAGAGTGAATGCATTTATAGGTCAGTAGGAGAAGTCTGAATTGGATGCGGAATTGGACAGGGAGCCAGTGAAGCGACTTGAGAAGAGGAGCAATGTGTGCATGGCGAGACTGGCGGAAGATTAGTCGAGCAGCATGATTTTGTATAGATTGAAGGGGAAGGAGGTGGCTGACGGGGAGACCAGCAAGGAGTAGGTTGCAATAATCGAGGCGAGAGGAGATTAAAGAGTTGATAAGCGTTTTGGTGGTGTGTTCAGAGAGGAAGGGGCGGATTTTGCCAATGTTGAAGAGAGAGAAACGGCAGGTCTTGACTACAAATTGGATATGTGTGGAGAAGGAGAGAGAGGTGTCAAAGATAACCCCTAGGTTGCGGGCCGAGGGAACAGGAAGGATAGTAGCTCTGTCCACATAAACTGAGAAAGGGGGAAGAAGAGGGGAGGAGTTGGGAGTGAAAGACAAGGAGTTTAGTCTTGGCCATATTCAATTTCAATCGGCGATGAGACTTCCAGGCAGCGATGTCGGAGAGGCAGGCAGAGATCTTGGACTGGGTTGCTGGAGAAATATTAGGTGTAGAGAGGTAGATTTGGGAGTCATCGGCATAAAGATGGTACTGAAAGCCATGGGAGGAGATAAGCGCGCCAAGGGCTTGGGTGAAGAGAGAGAAAAGGAGGGGGCCCAAGACGGATCCCTGGGGTACACCTACGTGTAGCGGGGTAGGGGAGGAAGAGGAGCCACCAGAGCATACACTGAATGAGTGATGGGAGAGGTAGGAGGAGAACCAGGATAGTACCAGGTCCTTGAAGCCAAGGGAGGAGAGGGTGGTGAGGAGAGGATTATGGTCAACGGTGTCAAAAGCAACAGAGAGATCAAGAAGGATGAGGATAGAGTAGAGGCCCTTAGATTTAGCCAGGAACAGGTCATTGGAGACTCTTGCGAGAGCCATTTCAGTGGAGTGTAAGGGACGGAAGCCGGACTATAGTGGGTCCAGGAGGGCCTGGGAGGTGAGGAAGTCGAGGCAGCGGCGGTGGACTGCTCATTCTAGTAGTTTGGATATTTATTTATTTAGACAGTTTTTGTATACCGCCTTATCCTTCAATCAAAGCGGTCACAACACAATTGGGGGATACATTTAACACGCGGGGATATGAGACACATACACTAATACTTATAGGGAACATGGGCAATGGAGGGTTAAGTGGCTTGCCCAAGACCACAAGGAGCATCTGTGGGATATGAAGGGAAGGAGGGAGATGGGTCGATAGTTAGAAGGGCATGTTGCATCGAGTGATGGTTTCTCGAGGAAGGGTGTGACAACAGCATGTTTGAAGTCAACGGGGACAGTTCCAATGGAGAGTGAAAGGTTGAGGATTGAGAGATGGGGGGAACAATGGTGGGGAAGATGGGGTGTAGGAGATGGGTGGGAATAGGGTCAGTTGAACAGGTGGTGGGTTTGGAGGAGGTAAGAAGGAGTGCGGTTTCTTCAGAGATGGGGGGGGAAGGAGGAGAGGGTAGCAGAGGAAGTACGGATGGGGGAGGTAGATGAGGGGTGGGCAATTGGAGGGTAATCTTATGGATTTTGTCATGGAAGTAGTCGGCTAGGGTTTGGACAGAAAGGGAGGGCGGGACCAGGGGCAGGGGGACCTTGAGGAGAGAATTGAGGGTATTAAAGAGACGGGGAGGATCAGAGGCAAGAGAGTTGGTCAGGTGGATGTAGTAGTCTTGCTTGGCAAGTGCTATGGCTGACTGGAAGGAGCCAAGCATGAATTTGAAGTGTAGCAGGTCCTCCGGGGAGCGGGATTTGGACCAGGCACGCTCGGCAGAACGTGCGCAGGTGCGTAGATAGCGGGTTGTGGGCGAAAGCCAGGGCTGGGGAGTAGATTGTTTGACTGAATGTGGGGTGGGTGGGGCAAGAATGTCAAGAGCTGAGGATAGTATAGCATTATAGGAAGATGGTGCCTCGTCGACGGAGGATATAATGGAGGAGAGAGATGGAGAAATGGTGGAGGAGAGAGTCGGGATCAATATTATGGAGGTTTCTAAATATGTCGGAGGAGACAGGACGAGGTTGAGATGGCGGAAGCTGAAGAGTAAAGGTTAAAAGGTGATGGTCAGATGAGGGAAGGATTGAGTTGCGGACGTTTGGAGGAGAGGAATTAGAGAAGAGTATTAGGTCAAGGCAGTGGCCGTGTAGGTGGGTGGGGGTAGTGGAGCAAAGTTGGAGGTCGTACGAGGAGATGAGGGCGAGGAACTTTGAGGCATGGGGGTCAGAGGGGTTGTCGACGTGAATGTTAAAATCGCCAAGAATAAGAGTGGGGGAGGAGGGATCCAGAAAGGCGGAGAGCCAGGAGTCGAAGTCGGTGAGGAAGGTCGATTGGGATTTGTCGGGTGGACGATTAATAAGCAACACAAAGGGGAAGTGGTATGAGGAGGCGAATGGAGTGGACTTCAAAGGAGGGTGACTGAGGTAGCAGGAGAGGTTGGAATTGGCAGGAGGGAGAAAGTAGGAGACCAACACCACCACGGTGACCAGTAGATCGAGGTGTATGGGAGAACTGGTAACCCCCATAGCAGAGAGAGGCAATGGAAACGGTGTCTTCTGGGGGGAGCCAGGTCTCAGTCAGGGCAAGAAGGTGTAGGGCATTAGAGATAAAGAGATCGTGAGTAAAAGGCAGTTTGTTAGTGACTGAGCATGCGTTCCATAGGGCACATGAAAACGGGAGAGCTGAGGGGGGAAGGAGAGGGATATGGATAAGGTTAGATAAGTTACATGAGGATTTCTTATCAGAGTAACTTGAGGCTTTATTTCTAGAGAAGTGCAGAGATTTAGAGAGCAGGGTGCTGGTGGATATGTCTGGGTGTGTGTGCCCTTCAAGAGGGATTTGAAAGAAGGGAAGTGAGGGATGATATTGATGGTATCAGGTTATGAGAGGATTTCTTTTTGGAGATAAGGTTGGGGTTGATATCTCTGTATGAGTGATTGGGGGATGAGTGAGGGTGGAAGGGGAGAGGAGCGGGATGTGGATGAGGTTAGGTAAGGTATGTGAGGAACTCTTTTTAGTGTGAGAGAGAAATCGAGGGGGGCCAGGGTTGGGGTTGATATTACCTGATGAGAGAAGGAGAAGGAGTAGTAGAGAGCGTGGTAAAGCAGAGACGGTATGGTGGAAGCGAGGGTGGGGTTGCCTGAGAGAGGGAGGGGTTGGTTGAATGCGGGGGATGGTGTGCTGAAGCTCAAGAGCAGATGCCAGGCAAGAGGATAGAATGGAGGGAGAAGTGAGGGAGGGTGTTGGTAGGAGGGGAGGATGAGGAAGAGAAGGGCAACGTGATGTGGGGCCATGGCAATGGGCAACAATTTCTATGCAAACAATGGGTAGCAGATCTATGCAGGCGGAGGGTAGCAGATCTATGCAAACAATGGGGTAGCAGTTCTATGCAGGCAATGGGGTAGCAGTTCTATGCAAACAATGGGTAGCAGATCTATGCAGGCAATGGGTAGCAGTTCTATGCAAACAATGGGTAGCAGATCTATGCAGGCAATGGGTAGCAGTTCTATGCAAACAATGGGTAGCAGATCTATGCAGGCAATGGGGTAGCAGATTGATGCAGGCAATGGGGTAGCAGATTGATGCAGGCAATGGGGTAGCAGATTGATGCAGGCAATGGGGTAGCAGATTGATGCAGGCAATGGGGTAGCAGATTGATGCAGGCAATGGGGTAGCAGATTGATGCAGGCAATGGGGTAGCAGATCGATGCAGGCAATGGGGTAGCAGATCGATGCAGGCGGAGGGTAGTAGTTCTGTGCAGGCAATAGGCAGCAGTTCTGTGCAAACAATGGGTAGCAGTTCTAAGCACCTCTGCCCTAGCTGTGCCCTGACTGCCCCATCCTCCCCCCAGAATGTCTACTCTGCGATGTATCTCCTTTTTACATCTGCATACTCGCATGCAATTTTATAGCATCCATTTTGCATGTGAAAACTATGCTTTCTCTGGGAACAAGCAGAAAGTCAGTCCTCACATATGGGTGACAGCACCGACGGAGCCCTCGTGGAAGCATCCCCCCAGCTTTCAAAGAAAGCCTTTGGGAGATGCAAACACTTATGCGCAGTCCCCTTCCCGCCCAAGGATGCCATTTTGCTCAGTCTCCTTTTTTCCATGGAGCCCTTCAGACGTTCTCTGACTTTCCCTGGGAAAAAGTTGATATTTTGGTACCTGAGTTTCAAACTCGACTCTGGTCTTGCACCGGTACCCTTCCCGTCTACCATATTCTGTGCTTCAGCATCAGGTTAGGTTCATTTTTATAGTCTTTGTTCTTTTATTTTTCTAGCGCCTTCGCACCCTTTTTCCTGCTGGCAGCCCAGAGAGTCTTCGACCTCACAGGGATACTTTTTTCCGCCATAGCTACCAGTGGCGTTAAAAAGTGTGATCAGTGCTCTAAAATAATGTCCTTAACTGACACACATGACTGCTGCCTCTGTAGCTTCGGACTGGACCACGACCCGGTGGTCTGCAGTCTCTGCAAATGGATGTCCAGCAAGGCCCTGAAGAGCTGCCAGAAGCAGCACGATAAGTTCTTCCCTGAATCACCGATGCCTCCGAAGGCCAATGTCTCGTCTGAGGCCCTGACATCTCGGGAGGAGCTTTCCGAACCCAAGCATCATCGTGGGTCCTCGGAGAGGGAGTCCCCCTTGAGGGAACACAGGAAGAAGAAGAAACCCTTGAAGACTGCGTTCTTGGATGGTTTCGACCAGCCGGGAACCTCTCGGACCCGGTCCCACAGTCCAAGGCGGCTTGTCTGAGGCATCGGAAAAGGAGAGACTTGCTAATGTCCTCCGGAAGAATCTGGTTGTGGATCGGCCTTGGTCTCCAGACACTATCCTCGTCGAGGGATTCCCCTTCGGGGGAGCTGGCATCAGGCCTGAGTTCCTCGGGGCCTGTGCCAAGTCTGCAGAACTTTCTGGCCTCGAGTCCAGAATGGTGGTTCTGGAGTGCAATTTGTCTGCCTTCATTGGCCAACAGCAGGCGCTGTTGTCCAGCATGTCTGGTTCATCCACCCTGACCACCGGGCATTCAACATCCAAGAGCCGATCCTAGGCTGAGGTCCTGCTCAACGTCCCGTTAGATGGGAGCTCGGTCATCCCCGGCCAGTCTACTGGGCGTCGACCGCAGGGGTTCAGTGGCCTCGAAGCCCCAGGAGCAGCCCACCTATGACTCATCCTTGGAGTACTCCGAATGGGAGACGGAGGATGAGGTGTCTCCTGATACCCGTCGCCACCACGACTTCCCTTCTGATTCCCCAGTCTCAGAACCTCGGAGGTGGTCCCCGCCAGAAGACATGGGCTTCTTGGACTTTGTCAAGGACATGTCCAAGGCCTTGGCGTTCACGACGGAGTCGGAGGATCCTCGGGCGGATGAGCTGGAGATGCTCCAGTACGAGGCCCCTCCTCAGGAATCGCTCACGGTGCCCATTCCTCCCATCCTGGAATGGCTCATGCTCCGCATGTGGGAGACGCTGGCATCTGTGCCGGTGGTGAGCAAACGACTCGATCCGATGTATCGGGTCCACCGGAGCCTGGGCTTCCAGAAGTCACAGCTGCCGCACAATTCCATGGTGGTGGAGTCGGCCATGCTTCGGCTGAAAAGCCAGAAGACACACTCCTCTGTTCCCCCTGGCAGGGAGGCCTGCACCTTGGATGCCCTTGGCAGGAAGTGCTACCAGGGCTAGATGCTTATCTGCCTGGTCCAAGCCTACCAGTTGTACATGGGCATGTATTTGAGAGACTTGGCAAAGGAACTCGCCGGGTTCTCGGCTAGTCTCTCCGAGGAACCTTTGCAGTGGTTCAGGAACCTGTCCAAGGCCGTCTGTGAGTACTCCAAATTTGTTTCGAGCAGCCTATGACTGGTTTGAGTCGGCGGCCCAGATAGCTGTAGCGGGCATCGGTGCACACCGCTAGGCTTGGCTTCAGTCATCCGACCTCGAACAGTGGGTTCAGGACAAACTGGTCGATGCCCCATGCCAAGGGGAGAACCTCTTCAGCAAACCCATGACTGACAAGGCTGCCGAGTTGAAGACCGAGTTCATGACGAGGACTAGGCTCTCCAAGAAGACTACTGCCCCTCCCCAATAGAAGGGCTCGGGTAAAAAGCCCTTTTACCCGAGGAAGGGAGCTGCTTACAGAAACTACCCACCTTATCAGGCTTCCCTGGCTCCTCAACAGGGTCAGAAGGCCAAGGGACATGGGCATGGTCCGCGTAAGCATAAGGCTCCAAAACCCCAGGCATCGGCTCCGGCCCAGCCAGGGGGGGGGGAAGCTTTTGACTCCTTGAGCATAGCCTCTCTACCCCAAGGAGATCAGTATCCCACAGGGGGACATCTGGCCCTCTATCCGCAGAGGTGGGTGTCCATCGCCACCGATTCCTGGGCTCTGAGGTTAGTCGAGGAAGGTTACCTCCTCCACCTGACTCGGATGCCTCCCCCTTATTTCCCAGGAGAGTCCCTCAGGTCTCCCCTCCACCGAGACCTTCTCCTGAAGGAGTTGGCAGGTCTTCTCGAGGACAAAGCTGTGGAACCAGTGCCCCACCACCTCAAGGGCAGGGGGTTCTACTCCAGATACTTCCTCGTCCCAAAGAGGACAGGAGGCCTAAGGCCCATCCTCTACTTCTGCAGTCTCAATAAATCCCTGGTGAGGGAGAAGTTCAAGATGCTCTCCCTTGGAACATTGCTGCCATACCTCCAGCAGGGAGATTGGCTATGCTCCTTAGACCTCAAGGATGCTTATACCCACATCCTTATCCACCCCAACCACAGGCAGTACCTGCGGTTTGTGGTAGGAGACAAACACTTTCAATACCTTGCGCTTCCCTTTGGCCTAGCCTCTGCCCCGAGAGTCTTCACGAAATGCCTGGCAGTCGTGGCCGTCTTCTTCAGGCTCCAAGGGGTCTTCGTGTTTCCCTACCTGGATGACTGGCTCATAAGGGGAGGCACAGCAGGTCACTGCACGCACCATCCAGGTTCTGCAACACTTGGGCTTCGTCATAAATTACCCCAAGTCTCACCTCCTCCCAGTGCAATGCCTGGAGTTCATCGGGGCAAAGCTTGACACCCTTCAGGCCAAGGCCTTCCTGCCCAAGGACCGTTCAGATCGTCTCAGATCTCTGGCTCGAGACGTGCAACACCGTCTCTCGGTGCCTGCCCGTCATCTTCTGCGTCTCCTCAACCACATGGCCTCCACAGTCCACGTCACCCCAGACGCTCACCTCCATATGAGGGTGGCGCAGTGGTGTCTCCAGACCAGTGGTCTCAGGCCACAGGCCTCCTCTGGGACAGGGTTGTGGTGACCCGCCAGTTGGCGGATTCCCTGGTCTGGTGGCAGTCACCACAACATCTAGAAGTGGGCATGCCCTTCCAGATTCCCAGCCACTCAAGGGTCCTTACCACGGGCGCCTCCCTGCTTGGCTGGAGAGCCCATTGCGGGACCCTCTGTACTCAGGGCACCTGGTCGCCAGCCGAGAGCGCCCAACAGATCAACCTCCTGGAGATCCGAGCGATACACCTCGCTCTGAGAGTTTTCTGTCGCCATCTGTGCAACTAGCCAGTCCTAGTCCAGATGGACAACCAGGTGGAAATGTTCTACGTAAACAAACAAGGGGGCATGGGGTCCCGTATCCTTTGCCAGGAGGCACTGGGTCTCTGTTCATACACTGCCCCCAGGAGGGGATACCCTGTTGAATCGTGTATCTGCCAGGCCAGGAGAACTTGCTGTCCAACAGACTCAGCAGGGTTCTCTAGCTGCACGAGTGGCAGCTGGACCCTGGGATAGCCAGCTGACTTTTCCGGCTCTGGAGGGAACCAGTGATGGACTTGTTAGCCAGTCCGGACAACTATCAGTTGCCCTGCTTCTGTTCCCACAACTCGCAATGGGTCTAAGTTGTATCTGAATGAGTACTGTTCAGTATCAGACCTATTCCACCATTCATTCAATCTTGTATATAAGTTCAATCATCTTTTTATAACAATCACTGATCTCAGATAAACATTAGCACCACACTCCAGTTTCTACGAAACTTCAGCTGTGTGCTGGTTCACATCAATGATCTGCTGTAAATTTTTTCTTATAACATTCTTTATGTTTCAAATTAATAGGGTACTTAGCTTATGGGTGTGTTAAATAAATAAATAAATAAATAAATCTTTATATAGCTCGGCAACACATCCTGCTAGTACACCTATGGCTCCTATTCAAGAACAATCCCTTGCCAGAGACTTCAAAAAAACGCTGTGCCTGCTTCTGTTCCCGGCAGGCCCACCCCTCCAGGGTGGCAGCGGATGCGTTTCTAATCTCGTGGTTGGAAGGCCTCATATAAGCCTTCCCTCCGACGCTGCTGTTCACCAAGACCTTGTTGAGGACCCTCCGCCACAGAGCCTCGCTTATCCTGATAGTTCCCAGATGGCTCAGGCAGCCATGGTTCCTGCTGTAGTTGGCAGTGGAGGCCCCTATCCCCTTGGGCATTGCGCCGGGACTCCTATCTCAAGAGGGGGACTCTCTTCTACACCCCAACCTGGGTCCCTCTCGTTGACAGCGTGACTTCTGAGAGGGTGACTCTCGCGCTCCTCAACCTTCCGGTTGAGGTTGAAGACATTCTGCTGGCCTCTCGCAAGGCCTCTATTAGGAAGGCATACGCCCTCAAATGGCATAGATTTTCTCTTTGGTGTGCCGATCATGGGGCCGATCCCTTCTCCTGCCCGGTGGCTTTGGTGTTGCAGTATCTTCAACACCTCTCCCATTCTGAGCTCCAGTCTAACTCCGCTGAGTGCACTTTTGGCCATGGCGGTGCACCACCATCTGGTGGATGGTAAGCCCCTCTTGGTCCAACCTTTGTTGACCCGCTTCCTTTGGGGCTTGCTCTTGACAAAACCCCCGATTCGCTCTCCGGCAACCGAGTGGGACCTCAACGTGGTGTTGGGGCAACTTACTTGCCTGCCCTTCGAGCCTTTGGCAATCTGCCACCTTCACTACCTCTCTTGGAAGGTGGTTTTCCTGATTGCGGTTACTTTCGCGCGCAGGGTTAGCGAGCTCCAAGCCCTCGTGGCAGAGGCCCCCTACACCAGGTTCTGCAAGAACAGGGTGGTGCTTCGCACGCACCCCAAGTTCCTGCCGAAGGTAGTGTCGCCTTTCCACCTTAACCAGGAAGTGGTGCTAACTACCTTGTTCCCAAGACTCCAGTCGGGCGGAGACGGTCCTTCACTCTTTGGATTGTAAGAGGGCCTTATCCTTCTATATCCAACGCACCCAAGGCCACCGCAAAGCTTCTCAGCTTTTCATCTCCTATGACCCCAGTAGGCTGGGGAAGGCGCTGACCAAGCATATGCTGTCCACTTGGGTGGCAGACTGTATCGCCTTTGCTTATGGGTAGGCAAAGCTTCCACTGGAAGGCCGCGTCACAGCGCACAGTGTCCGGGCCATGGCAGCTTCGGTGGCAAACTTGCGCTCTATCCCGATGGTGGACATCTGCTGGGCCGCCACTTGGTCTTCAGCCCATACTTTCACAGCTCACTACTGCCTGGAAAGAGTCCCGATGGGACAGTGCTTTCGGCCAGGCTGTGCTCTGTAGCCTTTTTGGGGTCTAGGCAACTCCTACCCTCCGACCCTTTTGTGTTCAGGCTATCGGAGTGCTGGTTCAGTGGGCACAGGGGTCCTACTGTAGTCTGTGTGCACAGACTAAAATTGCTGCTGCTTGCGGCTCCTCTCATGGGAGCCCTGTTTTTGCTATGGGTTTTTCGGTAGCCTGTAGCTGGAGAGTCCCATATGTGAGGACTGACTTCCTGTTTGTTCCTGGAGAAAGCGTAGTTACTAACCTGTAACAGGTGTTCTACGGGGACCTCAGGAATCAGTCCTCACAACCCTCCCTCCTCCCCTTGGAGTTGCTCCTTTATCATCTTTTATTTTTGCTGTCTTTTAGCTATGTCATCTGACTGAGCAAGATGGCACCCTTGAATAGGAAGGAGACCGCACATGCGTGGTGGCATCTCCCAAAGGCTTTCTTTGAAAGCTGGGGGGATGCTTCTGCGAGGGCTCCATCGATGACGATGTCACCCATATGTGAGGACTGATTCCTGTTGTCCCTGGAGAACACCTGTTACAGGTGAATAACTTCGCTTTATATATGAAAAATGCTTTATAAACATACCCCAATAAAGGATAAGAACACTGAAACACTATAGTTTACATCTAGAGTTTTGATTATTTGGCGGTCACTAGTTAGCTATTCAAATGAAGCATGCCTTCTCCAGGACCAAGCAGGAAGTCAGTCCTCACATATGGGTGACGTCGGCACCGAAGGAGCCCCCGTGCGAAGCATTTCCCCAGCTTTCAAAGAAAGCCTTTGGGAATGCAACGCGCATGCGCGGTCCCCTTCCCGTCCAAGGGTGCCATCTTGCTCAGTCTTCTTTTTTCCATGGAGCCCGACGGACGTGTTTCGTTTTCACCCGAGGAAAAGGTTGATTTTGTTCTGCGTGGACCCGTTTTCTTCGGTTCGCCGCCGGTTTCCCTTTCCCACCTGGGCCCGATACATCGGTATCGAGCCCAGACTTCTTTTTTCGGATTTTGTCCTTAGTGACTAGTGTACGCGCCATTTTTCTATTTTTCACTGGCAGCCCTGTCTTTTGACCTCACAAGGGCCCTTTTTCCCCGATGGCTGCCAGCGGGTTTAAGAAGTGTGATCGGTGTAAGAAACTTATGTCTCTCACCGACACACATGACTGCTGCCTCCAGTGCCTCGGACCCGATCATGACCTGATGATCTGTGGCCCATGTGGGAAAATGTCCTCGAAGGCGTTGAGGAGTCGACAGCACCAAAAGGAAAGAATCTTCTCTGACTCTGCGTCCAGAATGGCCCGGACTTCGTCAGAGGCCTCGACGTCTCGGGACTCCGGCCCCGAGCATCGCCGAGGTTCCTCTGAGAGGGGGTCTCCTTCGCGGGAGCATCGCAGGAAGAAAAAACCCGCGAGGGCGGTGTCGGACGCACTTGGCTACTCGAGGGCCAAGTCGCATAGCCCCGAGCGTCGTCCCGGGTCTTCGGAGTCGGAGAGGCCTGCCAAACAGCCTCGTGTGGAGATGGAGTCCCCGGGTCATGTGAGTACTGTAATCCTTGTGGACTCTCCTCCGGGGGAGCCGCTGTCGGGGCCAGAGTCGGGGGCTGCTGAGTCTCCTGAGCTCGGACTCAGGTTTGACAGCCTTGGAGTGCAGCTTGGCTGCCTTCATGGAACAGCAGCGGGCACTGATCGCCGGTCTCACCGGTTCATCTGCCCCGACCACCGGGACATCGACGTCCAAGTCGACCCTGGAGGCCGAGCCGATCCGATCCTTGAGTCCATGCGCTCTCGAGTTGATCCTCGGCCTCCCGTTCGGAACCAAGGTCGTTGACGCCGGTACCTTCGGTGTCGGGGCGGATGGCATCGGTGCCTGCCCGACCGGAGCCACTTGATTCTTCCTCTGAGGGGTCCGGCTGGGAAATGGAGGATGAGGAGTCACCCGATACCTTTCGGACTTGGTGTGTCCCATTGGACTCGCCGGAGTCCGAGCCTCGGAGAAGGTCCCCCCCCCCGGAGGATACCCGGTTCTTGGACTTCGTGCGGGATATGGCCAAGGCTTTGGTATTCCCTGCGGATCCCGAGGAGGAGCCTCGAGCCGAGGAGCTCGAGGCCCTGCAGTATGACTCTCCTCCAAAGGAGGCCTTTACTGGAACGGTTGCTCTTCCGCATGTGGGAGGCGCCGGCCTCGATGCTGGTTTTGAGCAAGCGGGTCAATTCTATCTATCGAGTCCGCAAAAGCCCCGGGTTCCAAAAGGCACAATTACCGCACCACTCCATCGTTGTGGAATCAGCCATGCATCGTCTGAAGAGTCAGAAGATGCACTCCGTGGTGCTTCCCGGCCGGGAGGCCCGGAACCTGGATGCCCTCGGTAAGAAGTGCTTCCAGGGCTCTATGCTTGCTTGCTGTGTCCAGACCTACCAGCTGTACATGGGCATGTACCTTCGAGACCTGGCAAAGGAGATTGCCGGGTTCTCTGCTGGTCTCTCCGAGGAACCGTTGCAGAGGTTCAATGCACTGTCATCGGGTATTCGAGAGTGCTCGAAGTTTATCTCTTGAGCAGCCTATGATGTCTTCGAGGCTTTGGCCCGAGTAGCCGCGGCCGGCATCGGTGCACGCCGTCAGGCCTGGCTACAGTCATCAGACCTCGAGCCATGGGTGCAGGACAAGTTGGTCGATGTCCCTTGCCGAGGTGAAAACCTCTTTGGCAAGCCCATGGCTGAAAAGGCTGCAGAACTCGAGACCGAGACTCTTACCCGGACAAGGCTGTCCAGGAAAACCTCTGCCCCTTCTCAGAAAAAGAAGGGCTCGGGGAAAAAAGACCTTTTACCCGAGGAAGTCATCTGCCTATAAAACATACCCTCATTTTCAGGCCTCTGTAGTTCCCCAACAGGGTCAGCAGGCCAAGGGGCAGGAACATGGGCCCTGTAGGCAGAAACCCCCCAAGCCACCAGCTCCGGCTCCTGCACATCAGGGAGTGGGGTTTTGACTCCAGTGACATAGCCTCTCCTCCTCAGCTGGCCCCTTATCAGCACAGGAGGATGGCTGGCCCTGTATGCCCACAGTTGGCCAGCCGTAACAAGGGATACCTGGGTACTAAGTATAGTCCAGAAGGGCTGTCTCCTCCACTTCCACCAGGTACCCCCCTCCTATTTTCCAGGGGAGCCTCCAAGACTTCCTCTGCACAGGGACTTACTCCTGCAGGAGTTAGCAAGCCTTGTAAAGGAACAGGCAGTGGAACCGTTGCCCCACCACCTGAGGGGTCAAGGCTTCTATTCCAGGTACTTTCTGGTACCAAAAAGAACAGGAGGCCTCAGACCCATCCTAGACTTGCGGAATCTAAACAAGTTCCTGGAGAGGGAAAAGTTCAAGATGCTTACCCTTGGAATCCTGCTGCCCTACCTCCAGCAGGGAGATTGGCTATGCTCCTTAGATTTAAAGGATGCTTATACTCACATCCTCATTCATCCAGACCACAGACAATATCTCAGATTTGTAGCGGGAGGAAACCATTATCAGTACAGAGTACTGCCTTTTGGCCTAACCTCCACCCCCCAGGTTTTCACCAAGTGCCTGGCGGTGGTGGCGGCCTACCTCAGGGTTCAAGGCCTCTTTGTCTTTCCATACCTGGACGACTGGCTCATCAGGGATCAATCCCCACAGGAGGCCAATCAAGCCACCCTTCGCACTGTTGCTCTGCTCCAGTATCTGGGGTTTGTTATAAACTTCGCAAAGTCCACTTTGCACCCCTCATAAAACATGGAGTTCATAGGAGCAAGACTGGACACCCTTCAGGCAAAGGCCTTTTTTCCCGTGGACAGGGCCCACAGGTTGATGGATCTGTCCAGTCAGTTTCAGAGCAATTCTCTGGTCTCCGCCAGACAATTCCTGAGGCTCTTAGGCCACATGGCTTCCACGGTCCATGTAACTCCAAATGCCCGTCTACACATGAGGCCGACTCAATGGGGCCTCAGAACTCAGTGGCACCAAGCCACAGGAAACCTCACGGACAGAGTGAGGGTGTCCAAACTACTAGAGTCTTCTCTACAGTGGTGGCTTCATCTTCCGAATCTGGTGCAAGGGGTGTTTTTTCAGACACCTCCACACTCTCAGTTGCTGACAACCGATGCTTCTCTTCAAGGTTGGGGTGCACATTGCCAGGGAGCATGTACTCAAGGCCTGTGGTCTCCTTTGGAGGCCGCACAGCAGATCAATCTCTTAGAACTGAGCGCTATCCGCTTAGCCCTGAGAACTTTCATCTCATCTCTCACCAGTCCATCTTAGTTCAGACGGACAATCAAGTTGCTATGCTCTATGTGAACAAACAAGGGGGCACAGGGTCCTGCCTTCTATGTCAGGAAGCGCAGAGCCTGTGCTCCTGGGCAGTCAATCACAGCATTCTTCTCAAAGCGGTCTATCTCCCAGGTCAGGAGAATCACCTGGCAGACAGATTGAGCAGGATCCTGCAGCCACACGAATGGCAGTTGAATCCTTTAGTGGTTCAACAGATCTTCCTGAGATGGGGTCTTCCAACCATAGATCTCTTTGCCAGTCCTCTGAACTGTCAACTGCCCAGGATCTGCTCCAGACAACTGCATCCTCTCAGATTAGCAGCGGATGCGTTTCTCATTCCGTGGTCTACAGGCCTCCTATGTGCCTTTTCTCCCATGCCTCTAGTGCCCCAGACACTGTTCAAAGTGCTCCGGGACAGGGCCTCGGTAATTCTGGTGGCCCCCAGATGGCCCCGACAGCCGTGGTTCCCACTTCTTTTGCAGCTAGCGGTGGACACTCCTCTTCCTCTGGGGATGCAACCAGATCTCCTGTCTCAGGAGCAGGGATCTCTTTTACACCCCAATCTCCAGTCCCTCAATCTGATGGCCTGGCTGCTGAAAGGGTAGTTCTAGCACCCTTACTGCTGCCTAGGGAAGTGGAGGACATGGTCTTGGTCTCTAGGAGGCAGTCCACCCGAAAGTCTTATGCCCTTAAGTGGCGTAGATTCTCTACCTGGTGTACTCAACACAACGAAAATCCTTTCTCATGCCTGGTACCAGTGGTGCTGCAATATTTGCTTCACCTGTCCAACCTAGGCCTTAAGTCCAATTCTGTTAGAGTTCATCTTAGTGCTCTTTCAGCGCACCACTCACCGGTGGAGGGTCAGTCTCTCTCCAGCCACCCTTTGGTGGCTCGCTTCCTCAGAGGCCTGCTTTTCCTTAAGCCTCCGGTGCGTCCACCTGCCCCAGAATGGGATTTAAATGTGGTCTTACAATGGCTTACTTGCCCACCATTTGAGCCTATGGCTACTTGTCCTTTGCGCTTTCTCTCCTGGAAAGCGTTGTTTCTGGTGGCTCTTACCTCAGCAAGGCGAGTGAGTGAACTTCAGGCCCTAGTATCGGATGCTCCATATACTAGGTTCTATAGGAACAGAGTAGTCTTATGGACTCACCCTAAGTTCCTTCCAAAGGTTGTCTCCTCCTTCCACCTCAATTAGGAGGTGGTTCTTCCAACTTTCTTTCCCAGGCCGCATGCCAGCCGGGCTGAGATGGTCTTGCATACCCTGGACTGTAGGAGGCGTTGTCCTTCTACCTTGACCGTATGCGGGAGCACCGGAGGGCTGTTCAGCTCTTCGTCTCTTTTGACCCCAATAAGTTGGGGTTAGCTATCTCCAAGCGTACTTTGTCCATATGGGTAGCCGAGTGTATCGCCTGGGCTTACAGGGCAGCCGGCCTCTCCTTGCAGGGTCGAGTTACGGCTCACCGTGTCAGGGCGAAGGCTGCGTCAGTGGCTCATCTCCACTCTGTTCCGTTGGCAGACATCTGCCGGGCCGCTACTTGGACTTCAAGCCAGACTTTTGCGGCCCACTACTGCCTTGAGAGGGAGTCCCGCAGGGACAGTGCTTTTGGACAGGTGGTACTCCATAATCTCTTTGGGGTTTAGGCAACTCCTACCCTCCGGCCCTGGTGTTGGGCTACCGTTCGGGGGCGTTCTCAGAGAAGATTCTTTTCTCACATGCTGAGGCTCTAGAGGGAGCTCATTTTTTCAGCTTGGGTCTCCGGTAGCCTTAAGCTGGGGAGTCCCATATGTGAGGACTGACTTCCTGCTTGGTCCTGGAGAAAGAGTAGTTACTCACCTGTAACAGGGTTCTCCAGAAGCAGCAGGAATCAGTCCTCACAACCCTCCCTCCTCCCCTTGGAGTTGCAGTCATATCATTAATTTTTGTTTTTTGCAGTCTTTTAGCTATGTCATCAGACTGAGCAAGATGGCACCCTTGGGCGGGAAGGGGACCACGCATGCGCGCTGCATTCCCAAAGGCTTTCTTTGAAAGCTGGGGAAATGCTCCGCACGGGGGCTCCGTCGGCGCCGACATTACCCATATGTGAGGACTGATTCCTGCTGCTCCAGGAGAACACCTGTTACAGGTGAGTAACTACTCTTTATAGATGGTGGTCCTTTACACTGGTAGCATTTTCATTTACTTTTTGCTTACCATGGTGGTGTTTAGTATGCATTAATGTTACCTTCAAGGGAGTCCAAACATGCAGTGTAGAATATATTCTTCTTTTTAACCTCTTAGTTGAAATGTAGAAAAAGTGGTGTCATTCTTAAACTATTTCTAGTTTATAAAGGGTTGTTTTTGGAAACAATGCTTGTTTGGTTGGTAGAAGGATCATGTTTTGTTAAACTATTATATCTGACTGATGGTTTTTAAAGTTTTGTGTCCTTCCCTTATTTTTCTTTCTCAGGAATCAACCCAGTTAAGCTGGAGAGCATCCAGCTTCCAATACAGCATGTGACAGAGAGAGTCTTCTACAACCATGTGCTTTCAGAAAGGTTCATCAGCATAATGAACCAAGCAGCTCAACCAGGTAGCATCTCTGATTTAATTTATTGATGGAAATAATTATTTGCCTTATGCCTTCTAGGCAACCACACTATTTCATCCAAAACTGTGCAGCAAAAAGATTTGCCTTAAACTGGCAACTTGCAGCCAGCCTCTAATTTCTCTGCTAGAGGAAGCAAGGAAATAGGTTGGCATACAAACAATGAGTTTGGAAGATTAAGTCCAAGACAAGATATATTTCTGCAGTAAAAAAAAAAATCTCTTATCTCTCTCTCCCCTGTCAGAAAGCTGTGATGATTGACTTTCAGATGCTCTGCCTTCTACTACACTTCCCATGCTTAGATCAGATACTTCATAATTATCGGTGACTGAAAGAGTCATTTGCTATGCTAATTTTAGCAACCTTTTTAGAAATGCCTTAGGAGCAAGTCCATGGCTCATCTCTTCTTTGTTGCACTTGCTCCTTCAGTAGTAGTGAAAGTCAAGAGTTGGTTTCAAGTCTTCCATCTTGCAGTGCAGAACATTAACAACTGGATCATTGGGAGCAAATAGGGGGATAAAACAAACTGGGTTCTCCTGCTGCCTCAGTTAGACAGGCTGCTCATTTAACACAACAGCAGATTCTCTGGGTTGGTGCCAAAAGGTTATAGCTTTAAATCATTTGAAATCATCATCTGTGAAATTTGCTGAGAGTTGTAACATAGTAACATAGTATATTATGGTAGATAAAGACCAGTATGGTCCATCTAGTCTGCCCAGTAAGGTGGCTAGAGTGATTGTAGCTTCTGCTCTGTGCAGGTCACTCCCCCTCTATTTATTGAAGTATAAAAGATATTTAAATTTGCTTTGATTTCATCCTCTTGCTATAAAGGGATCCACTGTGTCTTTCCCATGCCATTTTGAATTCAGTCACTGCATTTGCCCCCACCACCTCCACTGGGAAGGCATTCTAAACATCCACTGCCCTTTCAGTGAAAAAGTATTTCCTGATGTTGCTTTTAAGTTTACCGCCTTGCAATCTCATCAAAAATGTTTGTTTGCTCATTGATATCTTTAATTGTGAATTGGTAGATCCATTAAAATAATGAATGAAAATTATTTGAAATTCATAAGATTATAAGTAATTTTTAATAATTTTATTTATTATTTTTATTTAATGTCTCTTTTATACCGCACTCTTTAGAATCAGTGCGGTTTACAGGTAACAAATTTGTGCAGTGCAGGCAGGTGTATACTGGACTTAAAATAAACAGGGGTTTTATACAGGGCTAACAGGGTAACTATGTACACTTTAACTGGCTGTCACAGGTTATGTGGACAGCTCGACATTATTTACAGATTGGCTCAATTATATACAGGGTGACAATTTAGTGTGTGTATACCTCCAGCTGTTGAGGGGATAGGGATCTAGAGGGCTGAGCTGAAAACCTATGGAGTGGCTGCGTTGGGGGTGTCAACCTGGGTCCTGAGTGTGAATGGCTGTGAGATGTCATCTGGTTCAGTATAGTACTGGAGGAACAGATAGTGCTTCAGTGCTTTTCTAAACTGGGAGAGGTTATTGATGACACGGATGGCAGATGCCTTTAGTTCGGAGAAACTGCAGTAATTAAGAACAGCAGTAAAGAGTCGGTTCTTTGGAAGCCCTTTGTGGTGGCAAAACCGTCTTTCACCCTACTTCTTCATAATAACTTGGTAGATGTCAGCAGATAAGGAGCATTTGGGCTACCTAATCTGATTGTTGCATCTGCCTGCATTGATGGGATCTGTTAGCTGTACAAATATGACCTTGTTCACTGTTCTAGCTGTGACCATCAATTTTTCTTACCTTCATCCTGCCTCTACCCTCTGTGCTAAGAATATCTTGTATTTTTTTTGTGACTAAAGGGGCCAATTTTCAGTTGGCTGCCTAGATATAAATTCCAAAGATAGGCAATTTTCAATGAGAAACTACATGTATAGGGTTTGCTTTGAAAATTCACTTACGGTGGCGCATGATCGCAGATGTCCCTGCAGGCCTTGCATCTCCTTATTTTGTAGGTGGATGAAGGGGGTGAGAAATAGTTTACAGCACCATTCTGAACGTTTGTTTTACTCCGCCCACTTCATCATTCCCTTGGGAGTGCTTTATGATGGAATTAAAAATATGCATGTTGTGAACCTTGCGCATACTTTGTAGGAGTGTTTTGTTTCTTTTAGGTTTCTTTTGTGCTGTTTTGATTCATTTTAACATGATACAGCACATGGTATTTAGTGTGCGCTGAACAAACCAAAATTGACTGAAACAAAAATACACCTTCCTAATTTATTTGGAGTGGAGGAGTAGTTTAGTGGTTAAAGCAACAGCCTAATACCCAAGAGATCAGGGATTGATTCCCACTGGCACTCCTTGTGATCTTGGGCACAAGTCACTTTACCCTCCATTGCCTCGGAAAGAAAGACCTGGCAATCTACTTCTGGTCATACCTTGCCAAGAAAACTTAGGGGCTGCTGGGTCACCAGGAGTCAGCTTTGACTTGAAAAAAAATGAATTTCAGCCATTCTGAGAGGAAGGGTTTTCTGTCAGTCTGTTTTACCCAGGTAAATAGTTTTGAACGTTGTCCTTGAAATTATTTTCTGCAAAAATGGAGGGCCTGATTATTGAAAGGATGATGTTAGCAAATTTGCTAACCATGTTAATCCCCTTTGCCAGAATATTCATCGTCACTAACACGGTTAGTGCCGCTGAATATCTGTAGGTGCCGCTGCTGCACGCCCCGATGCTAACTAGGCAGCATCCAGCAATAACTGGGCAGCAGCAGTACTGAGTCCACTGCCCAGTTATCACAATGTGGCGCAAGTTAGGCGCAGTAAATGCTGGCCTAATTACAGCCATCGACGCCAACCGGGCAGTGACTGAATATCTCCGCTGCCCACTTAGCTTCATGGAAGTCCGGACAACCTGGATATTCAATGCTGAGGCCCAGATATGACCATGGCATTGAATATCCAGGTCTAATGTTCAGCGGTGACGAATAGCCACTTTAGCAGTGATGATTGCTGTCCCTAAATATCAGGCCCAGAATGTTCTAACCTTAATATAGGTTCTGTTTAATAAGATGTAATGCTCTGTGTGCATATTAGTGCATGCTATTTGTGACTAGACCCCAGTGTAACTAATGTGTTAACATCTGTTAATGGCTGCCATGCCTTAGCAACAAGACGCCATAATGTCAAATAACAGAATAGTCAAGTAACATAGAAACATAGGCCATATGGTCTTTTTCTGTCATATTTCTATCTAGTCTGTCCTTCCATATCAACAACTACAACAGTCCCCTTTTTTCCTTTAGAGATCCTCTGTGTTTGTCCCATGATTTTTTGAATTCAGTTACTGTCCTCATCTCTACCACCTCCACTGGGAGACTATTCCACCACTCTTTCAGTAAAGAAATATTTCCGCATATCACTGCTGAATCTATCCCCCTTCACCCTCATCCCATGTCCCCTCGTAGCAGAACTTGCTTTCAATTGAAAGAGGCTCTCCCCCTGAACATTTATGCCATGGAGGTATTTAAACGTCTCAATCATATCACCTCTATCCCGCCTTTCCTCTAAGGTGTACATATTAAGATCCTTCAGTCTGTCCTCATATGCTTTATAATGAAGACCACTAACCATTTTAGTAGCCACCCTCTGCACCGACTCCATCCTGTTCACATCCTTTTGAAGGTGCGGTCTCCAGAATTGCACATTATACTCCAAATGAGGTCGCACCAAAGACTTATACAGAGGCACTATCACCTCCTTTTTTCTGCTAGCCATTCCTCTCCGTATGCACCCAAGCATCCTTCTAGCTTTTGCAGTCGCCTTTTCTACCTGTTTAGCTACTTTAAGATCATCAGACACAACCACGCCTAGGTCCCGCTCTTCTTTATTGGACAAAAGTACTTCACCCCCTATACCAGTGATGGCTTAACCCTTTTTGAGCCCGAGTGCCCCCAAAACTGCCGCACAAAACCAAAGAATTTCCTCAAAGTGCCAGCACGTCAATTAAAGCCCCATTTGCATAAGGTGCTTCATTTGCATAAATATTTGCATAATGTTACCATACACTAACTTTTAGTAAACATGCCTCTTAATGAGTATATGGATAAAGAAAGACTAAAAGGTTTCTACATTACTATAATCCAGTACCAACCGCCAGGCACATTAGGACTACTACAAACGCTGCCCATTTAGAACCCATAGCAAACCCGCCGTATCCTAACAGCACTACCAGGACTCACAAAGCACCATACTCTACCTATCAAAAGGCAACACTGCAAATATTAAACCAATACATCTCAGAGAACAACAATACATGACCTACTGGGGAAAGAACAAGTGGCAATGTCAAATAGGAATTATATAAACAAATACCTCATCTCAGTTACACCTGCAGAACAGACCATCACCAAACAAGGAAATCACAATTTAGAAACAGGAAGACACTAATTAAACTGGGAACCCCCAAAAGCCAAACTTGAATATACAACAACCACTGTAGAAATAAACTATATATTAATTTCCTCTTGTACTAAACAAAGCGCAAAAATTAATGATGCACATTTCCCCAGAGCTGACATATTCCAGTTAATAAATTCAAAATAAAGAGATATTTTTCTACCTTTTGTGCATTTTTTTTTTTTCAGTTTGCAATTGTTTCCAGCCACTTTCTTCTGGTTTCTTCATGTCTTCTGCTAACTCTCCATCTGCTGTCCATTTGTCCTTTCTTCTGTCTTCTTCTTGTTTTTTTTTTTTTTTTTCCATTCTCTCTCTACATCTGCTTTAACATACTAATCTTTCTCCTTTGGCTCTTCCTTCCTCATTCCTATTTCATCTACTCAAAATTTATCCCTCCATCCTCAATCCCCACTTACTCTCCCCAATACCGGCCAATTGTAGATTTTTTATCCCTCCCACACAAAATATTTTTCCCCTCCCTCTCCATTTTACTCTCCCAGCCCCCATCCCATTCTAATCCTCCCCCCCCCAACACCAGCTCCCTTCTAGTTCCAGCCTCACCAGCATCCCATCCCTTCTAGTCCCCCTGCATCAGCCCATTTCCCAGTCCTAGCAGCCCCCCAACCCAATACCAGTCCTATCCCCCCTCATCAACCCAACTTCCAGTCCTAACCCCCCCCATCACCCCATTTTCAGTTTAAGCCCCCCCCCTATAACCCATTACCAGTCCTAACCCCCACTTCCAGTCAGCCCCCCCCATAGCCCATTGCCAGTCCTAACCCCCCATCAGCCCATCAGCCCACAGTCCATTACCAGTTCCTAACCCCATCAGCCCACCTCAAGTCCTAACCCCTCCCCATCAGCCATTTCTTGTCCCAGCCCCCCCATAGCCCATTATCAGATCCTAAACCCCCCATAGCCCATTTACCAGTCCTAACCCCATCAGACCACCTCCAGTGTTAACCCCCCATCAGCCATTTCCAGTCCTAACCCCACCCAACAGCCCACCTCAAGTCCTAACCCCTCCCCATCAGCCCATTAGCATCCCTAACCCCCCCCTAGCCCATTAGCCAGTCCTAACCCCCCCGCCCCCCCCTCTCTAGCCCATTAGCAGTCCTAACCCCCCCCCCCACCCCCATAGCCCATTACCACCATCCTAACCCCCATCACCCCATTTCCAGACAGCCCCCCATCAGCCCACAGCCCATTAGCAGTCCTAACCCCCCCTAGCCCATTAGCAGGCCTAAACCCCCCCCTCCCTAGCCCATTAAGCAGTCCTAACCCCCCCTAGCCCATTAGCAGTCCTAACCCCCCCCCCCTCCTAGCCCATTAGCAGTCCTAACCCCCCCTCCTAGCCCATTAGCATCCTAACCCCCCCTCCTAGCCCATTAGCAGTCCTAACCCCCCCCCCCTAGCCCATTAGCAGTCCTAACCCCCCCTCCTAGCCCATTAGCAGTCCTAACCCCCCTCCTAGCCCATTAGCAGTCCTAACCCCCCCTCCTAGCCCATTAGCATCCTAAACCCCCCCCTCCTAGCCCATTAGCAGTCCTAACCCCCCCTCTCTAGCCCATTAGCAGTCCTAACCCCCCCCCTGCCCATTAGCAGTCCTAAACCCCCCATCACCCCCATTTCCAGACAGCCCCCATCAAGCCCACAGCCCATTAGCAGTCCTAACCCCCCCTAGCCATTAGCAGTCCTAACAAACCCCCCCCCCTCCTAGCCCATTACGCGTCCAAACCCCCCCCCAGCCCATTAGCAGTCCTAACCCCCCCCTCCTAGCCCATTAGCAGTCCTAACCCCCCCCCCCCAGCCCATTAGCAGTCCTAACACCCCCCCCCCCCCCCACCCATTAGCAGTCCTAACCCCCCCCTAGCCCATTAGCAGTCCTACCACCCCCCCCCCCAGCCCATTAGCCAGTCCTAACACCCCCCCCCCCCCGGCAAATTTAAAAAACAGAAAAAGCGGGCTCTGGCTGCTGCCAGTCGCGGACGCGGCAGCATGCGTGTCCCCCGCGGGGCCCCCTCCGCCCGCTAAGCCCCTCTGCAAGGGCTTTCAGATTCGCGAGGGGCGACAGCGTCTCCCTCGCGTCTCTTGTTAAGCCCGCAGGGGCTAATGGAAATTTCCCATCAGTCCCTCGCGTCTAAAGGGGCTGATGGGAAATTTCCCATTAACCCCCTAACGGGCTTAACAGAGACGCGAGGGAGACGCTGTCTCCCTCGCGAATCTGAAAGCCCTTGCAGAGGGGCTTAGCGGGCGGAGGGGGCCCGGCGGACACTGCATGCTGCCGCGTCCGCGGCAGCAGCCAGAGCCCGCTTTTTCTTTTTTTGCGGACCTTCACGCGTGCCAGCTGCAAGGCCTTCGCGTGCCACAGCTGGCACGCGTGCCATAGGTTCGCCATCGCTGCCCTATACGATATTGCTCCCTTGGATTGCTGCAGCCCAAATGCATCACCTTACATTTTTTAACATTAAATCCCAGCTGCCAAATTCTAGACCATTCTTCAAGCTTAGCTAGATCCCTTCTCATGTTATCTACACCTTCCTGGGTGTCTACTCTATTGCAGATTTTGGTATCATCCGCAAAGAGGCAAACCTTACCCGACAGCCCTTCCGCTATATCACTAACAAACTAACCTAGCCTCCCTACATGTTCATTGGCTAGCAGAAGGAAAATGAAAATGGGACACTTCTGCCAAACTGCTGTGATGGGTATTGATTTGTTTTTCACAATTGTTTTTTGTAGATGGAAGGGTTCGATTGGCAACCTTGGAACTTGACTGTCTGCTATTAAAGCAGCTAGTATTGTCTAATAGTGGCTGTATTATTAAAGATGTCCATCTTGCTTGCTTGGAGGTGAGAATTTTGTTTAGACCTATTAATTATTGCCATTTTGCCGTGCTAGAAAGATCTTTTGTTTATAAAGACTAGTATGGGGTTATTTGTATAAAGGATGCCTGTCAAAGTTCCAGAAAGGTATCTATTTTATAAAGGCAACATAAGAGCCTATATAGTTCTGTAAAATGGACTCCCAGAACTTGTCCCAGTGATGTACAAATGCTCACACACAAGTTTACATCTTTTCCAAAGAAGGTATAAACGTGTATGTGGTCTATGAGAGTAATTCTATAATGGGTGGCCTAGGTTGGAGGTTGAGAAGGTGTTCATATTTATCCTGTGTTATATAGACACACAGATATTTGTGTCGTTATAAAATACTGTAATGTAAACTGGCAAAAATTGTGTCTAGATGGACGCCACAAACATTTGTTCTTGCTCAGGAGCAGGTGTAAATGTTTGTATGTAAAATATGCACGTGCACGCATACTTTATAAAACAGGCATATAAATAACAACTCCATCTTCGTTCTGCTCAAACTCCACCCCAGAAAATACCTTCAGCCACTTCACCTAATAGTACGCACATAACCTTTGAGGTAATTTTTTAAAAGCCCTTATCTCCAGGAACAAGCAGGAATGAGTCTTCACATATGGGTATCGTCGGTATCGACGGAGCCTGCGTGGGAACGTTCCCCAGCGTCCAGTAAGAAAGCTTTTGGGAGCATCCCACAGTGCCTGCGGGCTGCCTTCCCGCCTTTCCCAACCGCCTCTCTCCAGTTATTCTTTTCCGTGGAGCCAGCAGGTCGTGTTCCTGTCACCGCAGAAGAATTCTTTATTTTTTTCTTTATTTTTCTGTGTCGCGTCTGCCTTCTTCGATGTCAGACCGGTACCGCCGGTCTTTTCTTTTCTTTCTTATACAAAAAAACCCCCCAAGAAAAACCTTTTTCTTTCTTCAACTGTGCATTTGCGGTTTGGGCCTTAGGCCTGAACATTTCTCTCCTCATGAAGAAGCCCGCTTCCTGGTTTAAAAAGTGCACGAAGTGTGGCGGTACTATTTCTGTCACCGACACCCATGATTGGTGTCTAAAATGTTTGGGTCCTGACCATTCCATCACGGATTGTGCGTCCTGTACCATGATGTCTAAAAGAGGTCGGCAGAACCGAGCAGCCAAGCTCAGTACCCTGTTTCCCTCTGATGCAGCCTCGGTGGCATCGACGTCTTCCAGGGCTGCTTCTGCCTCCCATGGATCTCAGGTAACCAAACATAAATCTAGCCGGTCCTCGAAGGGCAAATCTCCCTCTAAGCATCGAGATGCCTCCGGGCTTGTCCTTGAGGAATCCGCACTGGCAAAATTACCCCGGCGGGAAGTTCCGGCTTCCAAAGCATTATCTATGGGGTCACAGGTTGACATCGATGGCTCGGCCTCGACCAATCACCTGTTGCCTCCACCGGTACCGACATCCAGACTCTGGTGGCGTCGATGGATCAGAAGATTTTGTCCATGCAGCGCACCCTAACGGCGTTTATGCAGGCTTCGACGCCTTCGGTACCGCAACAATCTCCGTTGCTGGTACCGACTCCGGCACCGGCATCATTTCTGGTGCCGGTACCGATTGCATCGACATCGGCTTCGGTGTCGACTGCAACGGTACCCTGTCCTATGATGCCCATCGGTACCGAACCGGTACCGCTTACTCCCGATGTCGATCCCACTCGGTATGCGTATCGGGCTTTACAGGAGCATCCAGACAGGCGCTTGGATTCCTCCGAAGACTCTGAGTCGGAGGCTTCTGTCGAGGCACCGGTACTTCTTCCTCAGGAGTCTGATTCTCCAAAACGAAGAATGTGTCCTCCAGAAGACTTGTCTTTTCAAGACTTCATTAGGGAAGTGGCTAGGGGCCTCTCCATTACAGTGGCCCCTGAGTCAGAGCCTAGAGCCAAGCAATTAGAAATTTTGCAATACCCTAAGGCTCCTAAAGAAGCAGCCACCTTACCTATTCATGAGATTCTCTATGATCTCATGTTGAGCATGTGGGAGACTCCTCTTACTACCTCTCCTCATTCTCGTAGGTTAGACACCATGTACTGTGTCCCTCCTTGTCCTGGCTTTCATAAGTCTCAGCTTCCTCACCACTCTATTGTGGTAGAGTCTGCCATGAGGAAAATAAAGAGTGCAAAGAGACACTCATCTAATCCTCCAGGACGTGAATGCAGAACCCTTGATGCTTTTGGCAGAAGGGTTTTCCAAGCTAATATGCTTGCTGCCAGAATCAACTCCTATAGTCTCTATATGGGGATGTTTCTAAAAGAAGTCACAGATCATCTGCAGACTTTAGCCCCTTTTATTTCACAAGATAAAAGGCAGGAATTTCTCACTTGGCTTAAACATTCCCAAGATGTTTCCAAATTTTCCAACCGTGCAGCCTTTGACTCTTTTGAGTGTGTAAGTAGAGCCTCGGCTATTGCCATAGGTGCACGCAGAATTGCTTGGTTACAAGCATCTGATTTGGAACTCTGGGTCCAAGATGAATTGGGAAATATTCCTTGTACAGGTGAAAACCTTTTTGGCAGGGATTGGAAAGCAAAGGCCACTCAGATGGATGCTGAGAACTCTGCTTTGGATCGACTTTCAAAGTCTACCTCTGCTCCTGCTAAGAAAAGATTGTTCAAAAAGACACCTTTTTCTAAAAAGGGAAGATACTATCCTGCTTATGGTCAGCAGGCATCTTCTGCAGGTCGTTTTGCTGCAAAGCGTCAGCAACCACCTAAACAGGCCAAGTCAAAAGGCTGCCAGGCCTCCCACGGCCCAGCAGCCTCAGCCTCCTCAAGGCCTTTGACTTGCAACTAGAGAACTTAGCCTTTCTGTCTCTGGAAGAACCAGAGCCCCTCACCATTCCAGGAAGGTTAGCTTACTTTGCTCCCAGATGGGAGCAAATCACAGCAGAGCAATGGACTCTCTCCATTATAAAGGAAGGGTACAAGCTTCATTTCTTAAACCTTCCTCCCCACACCATGGTGAAACAGTTCAATTCTCCAACATCTCTCCTCAACCTTCTGGGTCAGGAGATTGCTACCCTTCTTGCCCAAGGGGCAATAGAAGAAGTACCCCTTCTTCAACAGGGCTCAGGGTTCTACTCCCCTTATTTTCTTATTCCAAAGAAAACGGGGGGCTACAGACCCATATTAGATCTCAAGAGAATTGAACAAGTTTCTATTCAAAGAGAAATTCAAGATTTCTCTCGGTACTCTGCAGCCATACCTTCAGAGTCAGGATTGGCTTTGTTCTCTAGATTTCAAGGATGTGTACACCCATGTCCTCATCCATCCAACACACAGAAGGTTCCTTCGGTTCCTTTTTCAAGGAAAGCACTACCAGTACAGGGTGCTTCCTTTCGGTCTGGCCTCTGCACCAAGGGTGTTCACGAAATGCATGGCAGTAGTAGCTGCATTTCTGCGCACTCTAGGAATATTCGTTTTCCCATATCTGGACAACTGGCTCATTCGAACTCCATCCCAGTCAGAGGCCCAGATTTGTCTAACCTGCACAATGCGTATCCTTCAGTATTTGTGACTGGTAATAAACATCCCAAAATCCCATCTCACCCCTACTCAGTCCCTGGAGTTTATAGGGGCCTTGCTGGATACCACAAATGCAAGGGCCTATCTTCCTCAGGTCCGTTGCCTACGCTTGGTGCAGTTAGCCTCCCAGATACAGTTAAAGTCCCATTTAACTGCTCGAGAGTTGTTACAACTATTAGGCCACATGGCATCCACCGTGTATGTGGTTCCATATGCTCACCTTCACATGAGGGCAGCTCAATGGACTTTGTCCACCCAATGGACTCAGGCATCAGGTTGCCTGTCAGACAACATAGCAAACTCCAATCGCCTATTTTGGTCTCTCCAGTGGTGGAAGTCTCCTCCAAATCTGTTGCTGGGGTCGCCTTTTCAGCAGTCGCTACCCCAAGCAACTCTGACAACAGATGCTTCTCCAGTGGGTTGGGGAGCTCATCTGCAGGATCTCTCCACCCAGGGCATCTGGTCTCCACAGGAGACTTCTCTGCATATCAATCTCTTGGAACTCAGAGCAATATTCTTCGCTCTCAGAGTATTCCATTCCCTGCTCAGCTACAGGACAGTCCTCATCCATATGGACAACCAAGTAGCCATGTTCTATGTAAACAAGCAGGGAGGGACTGGCTCTCTGTCGCTTTGCAATGAAGCTTTGCGACTGTGGGCCTTCGCCAGAGAGCATCACACCCATCTTCTGGCAGTATATCTTCCAGGCATTCAAAACTCTTGGGCGGACAGACTCAGTCGAGTTCTGCTCCGACACGAGTGGTCCCTCCACATGGACCAGGTAGCCAGGATTTTTTGAATTTGGGGAACCCCGGACATAGACCTCTTTGCAAGTCCGTGGAATGCTAAATTTCCCCGGTTCTGTTCCAGAATTCCGTGTCAGGGAGTTCAGGCCAAGGATGCCTTCCTCCTTCACTGGGGTCAAGACTTCCTTTATGCCTTTCCACCAATTCCCCTAATTCCCAAAACAATATTCAAGCTTCAGAGAGATCGAGGGACCATGATCCTCATAGCTCCACAATGGCCACGCTAAGTGTGGTACCCTCTACTTCTGCATCTCTCTCAAGCTCCTTCCCTGGACTTGGGCTCTGCACCAGACCTTCTGTCCCAGGAAGGGGGAACATTGTGGCACCCAAACCCCCAGTCACTCCATCTCAGGGCTTGGTTGCTGGGGCCTAGACCTTCAAGATTTTCATCTCTCTCAGCAAGTCAGAGATGTTATTCATGCCTCTAGAAAGCCTTCTACTAGGCGTTCCTATGCTTTCAAATGGAAAAGATTTACCATTTGGTGTTCAGAGAGGGGTCTAAACCCTCTTGCAATACCTCTGAATTCTCTACTAGAGTATCTCCTGCATCTATCCCATGCAGGCCTGAAAACGAATTCAGTAAGAGTCCATTTGAGTGCTATTGCAGCGTCCCTCAAGCCTCTCAATGGACAACCTATTTCCTCTCACCCTCTTATAGCAAGATTCATGAGAGGCCTTCTTTTAACTAAACCTCCCATTAGACCACCTCCAGTGGCATGGGACTTAAACCTGGTTCTTGGCCAGCTTATGAAGCCACCCTTTGAACCTTTAGCCACCACCTCCTTGAAACGTCTTTCTTGGAAGGTTGTTTTTCTCATTGCAGTCACCTCAGCACGCCGCATCAGTGAGTTGCAAGCTTTGGTGGCTAATCCAGCTTATACAAGGTTCCATCATGATAAGGTAGTCCTCAGGACCAATCCACACTTTATGCCTAAAGTGGTCTCGCCTTTTCATCTGAACCAGGAGGTATATTTACCTGTCTTTTTTCCAGGACTTCATGCATCAAATGCAGAAAGGAATCTTCATACCTTGGATTGTAAGAGAGCTCTCGCTTTCTACTTACAAAGAACACAGCAACATAGAAAGTCTTCTCAACTCTTTGTTGCTTTTGATCCTTCTCATTTAGGACTTCCAGTCTCTAAGAGAACACTGTCCAACTGGATTGCTCAGTGTATTTCTTTCGCCTACCAGAGTAGGAACATTTCTCTGGAGGGCCATGTCACAGCTCACAATGTGAGAGCTATGGCAGCCTCAGTGGCTCATCTAAACTCTGTGTCCATTGACCAAATCTGTCGAGCGGGCACCTGGGCCTCGGTTCATACCTTCACAGCCCATTACTGTTTGGACAAGGACTACCGCCGGGATGCCTCGTTTGGTCAGGCTGTCCTCTAACACCTGTTCCATTCCTAATCAACTCCTACCCACCTACCCTGGTCGGATGCCAGAGATCCATGGGGGGAAGTGGAGCCCTCTGCAAGGGCACACAACCATGGGGTCTCTCCCTGCCATCTTCAGCTAGGGAGTCCCCATATGTGAAGACTCATTCCTGCTTGTTCCTGGAGATAGCACAGTTACTTACCTGTAACAGGTGATCTCTGGGATCAGCAAGAATAAGTCTTCACAACCCACCCACCTCCCCTAGGAGTTGTATCTCTCTTTCCTTTCCTCTCTCTCTCTTCCTCTCTCTCTCTTTGTCTCAGCTTTAAAACTCGAACTGGAGAGAGGCGGTTGGGAAAGGCTGGAAGGCAGCGCGCAGGCGCTGTGGGATGCTCCCAAAAGCTTTCTTACTGGACGCTGGGGAGCGTTCCCATGCAGGCTCTGTCGGTACCGACGATACCCATGTGAAGACTTATTCCTGCTGTTCCCAGAGATCACCTGTTACTGGTAAGTAACTGTGCTATCTCCAGGAACAAGCAGGAATGCAGCTTTCACATATGTGTGAACATCCCTGACAAAGCCCTCACGGGCACGCTCCCCAGCATTCATTAGGAAAGCCTTTGGGAGCACTCCATGCGTGCTGCCTTCCCAACTGCTCTCCTCAGTTCTTCATCTTCTGCAGAGCCAGAAGGACGCATCATCCTGTCACTGCCAAAAAACTTATCTTTTTTGGGGAACATCGTGCTTCTGCCTTCCCGTCGCTGCCGGTTCCGTCAATTCCAACACCGTCCCCAATAATAATTTTTTAAATTTTATACATTTTCTATTTCTTTTCTCTTCATTTTTAATACGGTTTTCACTGCTAAAGTAGGCCTCTAGGCCTCCATAGCCTTATCTTCAATCTCCAAGGCGACTTTCTTGAGGCATGGAAAAGCCAACTAGTGGTTTTAAAAAATGTTCCAAGTGTGCCAGTACCATATCAGTCGCTGATAAACCTGACTGGTGTCTAAAATGTTTGGGCCCCGAACATCAACCCAGTTCTTGTCTTTTGTGCCAGCAAATGACAAAGAGAGGTCTAAAGAACTGAGCCAGACAGTACAGATTGTTGTTTGCCTTGGACTCTATTTCAGTAGCTTCCACTTTATCGAGGGCATTGATTTCCTCTCATGGGTCTCAGGTTTTTTTCAAAGTCTAAACATAATTTGGGAAGCGTCGTCATGGGTCCTCAGAAAGGGGGTCTCCCTCGAGGGAACCCAGGAAAAATTAGAAACCCTCGAAGGCAGCGTCCTTGGATGGTTCCGCCAGATATCTCTAGGGCAAAGGCTTCTACTCCAGATATTTCCTCATTCCCAAGCGAACAGGGGGCGTCAGGCCCATCCTGGATCTATGGGACTTGAACAGATTTCTGGTGAGGGAGAAGTTAAAGATGCTCTCCCTTGGAACATTGATGCCTCACTTCCAGTAGCGAGACTGGCTGTGCTTATACACACATCCTGATCCATCCCAACCACTGACAGTACCTCTGGTTCATGGTGGGAGGAGGTCACTGCCAGTACAGGGTGCTACCCTTTGGGCTGGCATCATTGTCAAGGGTCTTCACCATGTGCCTAGAGCTGGTCACAGCCAACCTTCGTCTCCAAGGGGCATTCATCATTCCCTTTCTGGATGACAGGCTGATAAGGGGAAGCACAGCTGCAGAGGTGCGCCATGCCACCGAGTGCACATCCATCTCCTGTAGCGTCTGGGGTTCATCATCAACTACCCTAAGTCCCACCTATCTAGCCCAGTGCCTGGAGAGTTCATAGGGGCTCAGCTGGACAACCTCCAGGCCAAGGCCTTTCTCCCTCTGGAGAGGACAGAACGCCTTGGGGCGCTAGTGGCAAAAGTACAATGCCGCCATTTGGTTCCTGCTCGCCTTCTCCTCTACTTGCTGGGCCACATGGTCTCCATGGTCCACATGACTCTGTACGCCTGCCTGCATATAAGGGCAGCTCAGTGGTGCCTCTGCACCCAGAGGGTTCAAGCCACGGTCAGGCTTCAAGACAGGGTAAAAGTAACTGCCAACTGGCGGACTCTCTTGACTCGTGGCATATGCCCTGCCACCTTCAGGCCAGGATGCCTTTCCAAGCACCCACCCCCTAGACGGTCCTTACTATGGATGCCTCCCTGTTAGGATGGGGAGCTCATTGCTCAAGGCTATAGTGGAGAGACTGAATGAATTCTTTACCGAGGAAAATGTAGTGATGTTACCCATGACTGAAGTGGTATTTAAAGGTGATACTGCGGAAGAACTGAAAGAAATATCGATACACCGGGAAGATGTATTACAGCTATTGGATAAACTGAAGAGTAGCAAATTGCCTGGACCATATGTATATATCCAAGGGTGTTGAAGAACTGAAATATGAGATTTCAGACCTGCTATTAGTAATCTGTGAACTATCATTAAAATCATCTGTAATATCTGAAGATTGGAGGATTGCCAATGTAACGCCAATTTTTAAAAAGGGGTCCAGGGGTGATCCGGGAAACTACAGACTGGTGAGCTTGACGTCAGTACCGGGAAAAATGGTAGAAACCATCATAAAGAACAAAATTACTGAACATGTAGATAGTCTTGGCTTAATGGGAGACAGCCAACTTGGCTTTAGACAAGGAAGATCTTGTTTTACTAATCTGTTATTTTTTTTGAAGGCGTGAATAAACAGGTAGACGAAGGTGAGTCAGTTGATATAGTGTATCTGGACTTTCAGAAAGCCTTTGACAAGGTCTCTCATCAGAGACTTTTGGCAAAACTAAAGAGTTATCGGATAGGAGGCAGTGTACTATTGTGGATCAGGAACTGGTTAAAAGATAGAAAGCAGAGGGTTGGGCTAAATGGCCAATTTTCCCAATGGAAAAAGGTGAATAGTGGAGTACCCCATGAATCTGTGCTGGATCCGTTGCTTTTTGACATATTCATAAATGACCTGGAAATGGGAATAACGAGTGAGGTTATCAAATTTGTAGATGACACAAAACTATTTAAAGTTGTTAAAACCCAAGTGGATTGTGGAAAATTGTAAGAGGATCTTGATAAATTGGAAGACTGGGCATCCAAATGGCAGATGAAATTTAATGTGGACTAGTACAAAGTTATGCACCTAGGAAAGAACAACACAAACTATGGTTACACGATGCAAGGTTACACATTGGGAACCACCACCCAGGAAAAAGATTTAGGCGTCATCGTGGATGACATGTTAAAACCCTCCGCCCAGTGTGCAGTGGCAGCCAAGAGAGCAAATAGAATACTAGGTATCATAAGGAAAGGAATGGAAAATAAAACAAAGGATATTATGCTTCTGTATCGTTCCATGGTGCGACCGCACCTTGAATATTGTGTGCAATTCTGGTCGCCATATCTTAAAAAGGATATAGCGTTATTAGAAAAGGTACAGAGAAAGGGGATGGAAGGATACTCCTATGAGGAGAGTCTAAAAAGGTTAGGGCTCTTCAACCTGGAAAAGAGACGGCTGAGGGGAGATATGATAGAGGTCTATAAATTAATGAATGGAATGGAACTGGTAAAGGTAGATTGATTGTTTACGTCATCAGAATATAAAAAGATTAGGGGACATGCAATGAAGCTACAGGGTAACCTATTTAAGACATAAGAGAAAATATTTTTTCACTCAACATGTAATCAAACTCTGGAATTTGTTATCTGAGGATGTAGTAAAAGCTGTTAGTGTAACTGGGTTTAAAAAATGTTTGGACAAGTTCCTGGAGGAAATGTCCATAAACCATTATTAAAAGGGACCCAGGATATATCACTACTTGACCCAATACAAGCATTGAGAAACCTGTGTCTTTTGGGAGACTGCTAGGAACTTAGTGGTGTGCAAAAGTCTGGAATCACTTGTAAATTAGATGTTTTTTCAACTTCGTGACCTTATATCTTAATTTCTTTTTCCTCCCAGTGGCTTTTTCTGTGTATCTCATGATAAGTGATAGATTTGGCTATTAGGGCCAACTTTTAGTATTGTTTTGGCCCTTATTTTCTGAGTTTGTTCCCCATAGTTGTCCTGTTAGATTTTCTGTGAAAATCATGTAATCTACATTGTTGGCCAACGATATATTATTGTAAGTATGCTTAAAATATTATGGATGCAAGCCAGGTTTCCTTCAAATTAATGTATGTGGCCTTGAAAAAGGCCGTTTTTATGTGTCAGTGATGGCTCAGTATTTGATGGGCCACCCTTTGTTCTTAATCACCTGACTGCACCTTGTCGGCATTGATTGAACCATTCTGACAGGGTGATCGTTGGTGACAGTGTGGTTCAAAGCTGCAATGAGTGACTCAATCAGCTCACGATTTGGTGTCTGATGCCTCTTGTATATTTCCAAGGCCACCCTGTGCCACAGGTTCTCGATTGGATTCAGATCTGGAGACTGGGCAGGCCAGTCCATTGACTTGATGATCCGCTGCTTCCAGCTGATCACCTGTCTGGAGCGATGGCAGGGTGCATTGTCATCTTGGAGCAGGAACTGGCCAGGAAACAGCTGGTGTGCTGATGGTACCATGTACTTTTGCAGTATGGTGATGTACTTGGCCCTGTTGACCATTCCATCGACGATGTGAAGACGTCCAACGCCACTGGCAGTCATGCAGCTCCAGACCATGACCTTCAAAGGATGCTTCACAGTGAGGTTGAGACACTCAGGCTTGAATTCCTCTCCAGGAAATCTCCTCACATAGGTGTGGGCCTGGTTAACAAACAGGCAGAAGGTGCTTTTATCGCTGAATATCACATTTTCCCACATTTCAGTCGACCAGGTTGAGTGCTTTCTCACCCACATGATCAAACAGATAGACCCCGCAACGGACCAACTTCACAATGTAAATAGCAAGTTGTTCCATATACTATTGTACCACTGTTGTATATAGTTAACCAGGATATCCTTTATCAGATAACCCTGCATTGTATTTAGTTTCCCCTACTTCGCCAAGTTATACTTCCTGTTAAATGTAACGACCAGACACGTGTAAACTGTCGGATGTTTTCTGTTCAATGTAAACCGCGCTGATGTCTAATAGTGCGGTATATAAGAATTGTTAATAAATAAATAAATGATCCGGTTGCGCCTTTGTATGTCAGTCATCAGTGGCTTATTCTATGCTTTGCAGCCCCAGAGACCAAACTGCAGGCACCGGCGACGAACTGTTGATGAGCTGACACTGACCTCGCTCTTGTCTGACCACTCTTGAAGTAGCTGAGGAGAGGTCAACTTGCGATTAGTCAGTGAAATGCGTCGTAGTGTGCTGTCCTGGCATGATGTTGATGCATGTGGACGACCTGAACGAGACTTGTCCACCACTGAACATATTTCTTTCTTCTTCTGTACAATCTTAACAGTAGCGCTTTGACTGCAGCCAGCTTTTCTGGCTATCTGACGGCTTGAAAATCCTTCCTCGCTCATAAAGGACACACAAACAGGCTCCTCCAACGTCAAGGTCTGAGTCATCTTCATGGTCGATCGAGAAAGCATATGAAATTCAAAAATTCTGTGCGTTTTTATAGCTGCACTGTTGGCTAGATATCTGCATTGTGATTGGTTAGTGAAACCAGCCTCCTGATTGGTCAGAAATAACGTGTGCATATGGATAATCTCGATCCAGTTTTGATGCAGGATCCACAAAAATCGCAGTAGCTATCTCCCAGTGTCTGTAAAGTATTTAAATTGGAAGCAAGGAATGCAAAAAAGTCAACTCTAATAGCCAAATGTATCCCTTTTAACTTGGTAGAAAGATGAATATGTTGGACTAACGCAAAATTTAAAAAAAAAAAAAAAAGTTAAAGTATGAAAAACGCAAAACTCACAAGTGATTCCAGACTTTTACACACCACTGTATGACCTAGATTGGCCTCTTTTGGAAACAGGATACTGGGCTTGATGGACCTTAGTCTGACCCAGTATGGCATATTTTGTGTTATGTTCTTATGACCTCCAAACCCAGGGCACATAGTCCCAGATGGAATGCCAATTGCAGATCAACCTCCTGGAGCTCCGGGCAATATTTCTGGCCCTCTGAGCCTTTTGCCACTGGTTGTAGCACCAATCTCTGCTGGTTCAGATGGACAATCAAGTCACAATGTTCTTTGTCAGCATACAGGAAGGCACGTGGTCGTATTCCCTCCGTCAGGAGGCAGTAGTCCTCTCCTCATTTGCGACATGCAGTGGGATACTCCTTCAGGCGGTCCATCTCCTGGGCCTGGACTACGCCCTAGTGGACAGGCTGAGCAGAGTCCACCAACCGCACAAGTGGCATCTGGACCCCAGAGTGGCCTTTCCTGCTCTTCTGACTCTGGGGCATCCCCCTAATAGACCTGTTTGCCAGCCCAGACATCACGCAGTTGTCCTCCTTCTGCTCCTGCCAGCCGCACCTGTCCCAGGTGGCAGCGGATGCGTTCCTCATCCCATGGTCGGAAGGCCTCATTTACGCCTTCTTGCCGATACCGCTGGTTGCCAAAACCCTCTTTAATGACCAGTGTGACAGGGCATCACTGATTCTGGTATTCCTCCCGGTGGCCCAGGCAACCTTGGTTCCTGCTGCTTCTCTGTCTATCAGCGGCATCTCCAATTCCCCCGAGCTGCGCCTTGGGGCTATTTTCACAGGAGGAGGGCTCTCTTCTGCACCCTAACATGGGTTTCCTGTTGCTCACGGGTAGCTCTAGCACTCTTCAACCTCCCACATGACATGGAGTAGGTCCTTCTGGCTCCCGCAAGGCCTCCATGAGAAGGGCGTATGTCTTAAAGTGGTGTCTTTTTCTACGTGGTGCACTGAAATGCAGGCAATCCTGTTGTGCTTGGTGCAGCTGATGCTCCAGTACTTACTCCACCTATCCCAGGTGGGACTGAAGTACAACTCAGTCAGAGTGCACCTGAGCGCTATTGCGGTGCACTACCCTGCTGTTGAGGGCAAGTCCCTCTTGGTTCAGCTCCTTATCTCTCGTTTCCTGCGGGGCCTTATGCTGTCCAAGTCCCCTGTCCACCTGCAAGTGGTAGAGTGGGATCTTAATGTGGTGCTCTCACAGCTCAGTAAGCTGCTGTTTAAGTCCCTGGCTACTTGTCACCTGTGGTACCTCTCCTGGAAGGTTGTCTTTCTCATGGCACTCATGTCTGCTCGCAGGGTCAGTGAGCTCCAGGCTCCAATGGCAGAGCTGTCCTATACGAGGTTCTACAAAAACAGGGTGGTGCTCCATACACATCCCAAGTTTCTGCCAAAGGTGGTGTCTCTCTTCCACTTCAACCAGAAGGTGGTGCTCCCCACCTTCGTTCTAAGGCCTCACGCTGGCAAGGCGGAGACCATTCTTCATACTCTAGATTGTAAGAGGGCTCTGTCTTTATATCTGCAATGGACTCAGGGCCACCGCAAACACCTCAGCTCTGCCTCCTATGACCCCAGTCGACTGGGGCTTCCAGTAACCAAGCAAACTCTGTCCACTTGGGTGGCGGACTGCATTCCCCTCACCTATGAGCAGGCTGGGATCGCACTAGACCACTGGGTCATGGTGCACTGTCAGAGCCATGGCTACCTCTGTAGTAAATCTGCGTTCTGTACCTGTGACAAAAATCTGCCGGGTCGCCACTTGGTCTTCAGTCCATACCTTTGAGCCTACTACTGCCTGGAGAGGGAGTCCCCACAGGATAATGCCTTCAGCCAGGCCATGCTCCGTAATCTCTTTGGGGTGTAGGCAAATCCTGCTCTCCGACTCTTCTCTGTTCAGGCTACTGGAGTGCTGGTTTTCCACCAGACCCTTGGGTCTTGCAAGAGTCTCTCACTTGGGACTAAGTTGCTGCAGCTAATGGCTCACCTTCTCTTGTTGCCATGGAATTTTGTACAGGTTCTTGGTAGCCTGTAACTGTGAGGACTGACTTTTTCCTGTTTGTTCCTGGAGAAAGCGTAGTTACTCACCTGTAACAGGTGTTCTCCAGGGACAGCAAGAATCAGTCCTTACAGCCCTCCCTCCTCCCCTTGGAGTTGCTTCTATACTTTATTTTAGTTTTGCCATTTTAGCTATGTCATTAGACTGAAATTAATCCACATGAAAGCCAAATAACACTGGGGCAAAAAGGAACACTACCCACCCCTATATAACCAAAAATAAGACGGCAGATCCCAAAATATATAACAGCTCCCTCAAAATCTTTTGTCTGGCAATGACCCCCAGACTAGGAACAAGCCGTAACTGAAGGATCGTGTCCTTTTAATCACTTGCGGTAAAACCTTTGTGCAAAATACATCATAGCATAACTATCAAATTTAAGTTAGCTGTAAAACTGGCACAGCAAAGCCCCATCATATGTGAAACAGCGACACAGTCCTGCGTTTTGGGATTCAACATTTTTTAAACCCTGCTCCAAGTTTCTTCGCACACGCAGGACTGTGTCGTCGTTTCCCCTATGATGGGGCATTGCTGAGCCAGTTTTACAGCTAAGTTAAATTTGATAGTTATGCTGTGATGTATTTTGCACGAAGGGTTTTACTGCAAGTGATTAAAAGGACACGATCTTTCAGTTACAGCTTGTTCCTAGCCTGGGGAGCTGTTGTATATTTTGGGACCTGCCATCTTCTTTTTGGTTATGTCATTAGACCGAGGCAAGATGGCACCCTTGGGCGGGAAGGGGACCACGGATTCGTGGTACATCTCCAAAAGGCCTTCTTTGAAAGCTGGGGAGATGCTTCTGCCCAGGCTTCATTGGCGCCGACATCACCCATATGTGAGGATTGATTCCTGCTGTCCCCAGAGAACACCTGTTATAGGTGAGTAACTATGCTTTCTCAGTTACAAACTCAACTGAGGAGAGGCATTGTAAAGGTGGGAAGGCAGGCACGCAGGCGCAGTGGAGTGCTCCCAAAGGCTTTTCTATTAGACACTGAGGAGCGTTCCTGTGCGGGTCTGTCGGTGACATTGTGAAGACTGATTCCTGCTGTTCCCGGAGATCACCTGTTACAAGTGAGTAGCTACACTTTATGCACATAAAACAGTTTTATGTGTGAAAGTACCTACATTATTTAGAAAATGTGTGCATCACAATTCCACCACTGTTCACCCAAACTGTGCCTCTGAGAACACCTGCGCACGACCTTGTCGACTTGTGTATTCGGCCACACAGTTTTATGAAAGCCCTTTCCAGCATGTTAAACAGGCTTTATACCTGGAAAGGTTTTATAAAATCACCCCCTTAACATCTGTTTCCACTATGATACTTTTTGACTGAATGTGTTCAGATATGATTTTATTAATTGTCTCTTCCGCGATCACCAAATCATTTAGCAACAATTGAGATGATTTAAAAATCAAGTTGTCCTTTTAAGGTTTTCTTTCCTATGGGCAAGAATGCAAATGAAGTTCCTTGAATAGAAGACAATATGACACGCACTGCCTCAGCCTGAAACCACATGTAATCGTGCTTTTGTCTCAGTAAAACAACTAAATATTAATTATATCTCACACGTTTGTTTCCTGTTTTTCTTCAGGGTGCAAGAGAAGAAAGTGTTCACCTCCTACGCCGGTTTTACAAGGTATTGGTCTGCTTAACCATCACTTTGATTCCCTTTGTAATATTTGGTTTAAAATGAGAGAAGGGTGCATTGAGATATATATATTGGTATGGTCAAGGTACACAGGGTTGCACTGATACTGAGTGGACCATCTTTGCCTCAGATTGTTTCATTTGACAGGCATCCTTTTTATGACCCTCTCATAGTATGCAGACTGAATGTTAAATCTTTTAACAGCTTTTAAATGACACTTTTTACATCTTTTGGCCATCATCTGAAAATGTCTCTTATCATTTCTTGATCTGAACTTAAACATAAAAAGTCAATATTTATAACAAAGGGTTTTTCTAATCCAGAGTGCAGTTTATAGAGGGAGCTTCCTTAGTTTCAACAGGGTGCCAGTTTGTTTCTGTCCATCTAGCCTGATTTTTTTTTCAAGCCCTGTAGCAGACATAAGAACATAAGATATGCTATACTGGGTCATACCAAATGTCCATTAAGCACAGTATCCTGTTGCCAACAGCGGCCAGTCCAGGTCACAAGTACCTGTCAGGTTCCCAAAAAGGTAGACAGATTCCATATTGCTTATCCCAGAGATAAGCAGTGAATTTCCCCAGTCCACTCCTTGTGACCTTGCGAAGTCACATTGCTTCAGAAGAAGAGGTCTGGCAATCTACTTCCGGTCATACCTTGACAAGAAAACCCAGGGACTGCTGACTCAACACGGGAAATCTCACCCAGCCCGGACACGGAAAGGATTGACAGATTGATAGCTCTTTCTCGATTCTGTGGGTGGTGGTGCATGGCCGTTCTCCTCCTATCTCCCATCGCTCATTCAGTGTGTGTTCTGGTGGCTCCTCCTCCTCTGCTACCCCACTCCCAGTTGGTGTACCCCAAGGATCTGTCTTGGGTCCGCTCCTTTTCTCTCTCTATACCCAGTCCCTTGGTGCGCTTATCTCTTCCCATGGCTTTCAGTACCATCTGCATGCCGACAACTCCCAGATCTACCTCTCTCCGGCAATCCAGACTCTGATCTCTGCCTGCTTTTCTGACATTGCTGCCTGGATGTCGCACCACCGCTTGAAATTGAACATGGCCAAGACTGAACTTCTCATCTTTCCCCCCCTAAAACCTCCCCCCCTCCTCCTCAGTCTCTGTGGATAACTCTGTACTCCTTCCTGTTTCCTTGGCCTGCAATCTGGGGGTTGTCTTTGACTCCTCTCTCTTTCTCCACACATATCCAGCTCGTAGCTAAGACCTGCCATTTCTTTCTCTATAACATTAGCAAAATCCGCCCTTTCCTTTCTGAACACATGACTAGAACACTTATCCACTCCTTGCTGGTCTCCCTCTGAATCATCTCTCTCCCCTTCAATCTGTTCAACACCTCTGCTGCGTGACTAATCTTCCACCAGCCTTGTCATGCCCATGCTACTCCTCTACTCAGGTCACTTCATTGGCTCCCTATCTGTTTCCGCATCCAGTTCAAACTTCTCCTGCTGACCTATAAATGCATTCACTCTGCGGCTCCTCAATACCTTTCTTCTCTTATCTCTCCTTACAACCCCCCTTGGGACTCCGTTCTTCTAGAAAACTACTTCTATCTGTGCCCTTCTCTTCTACTGCTAACTCCAGACTTCACTCCTTTCACCTTGCTGCACCTTACGCCTGGAACAAACTACCTGTGTCTGTACGCCAGGCACTCTCTTTAACCCTCTTCAAATCCAAGTTGAAAACTCACTTCTTCGCTGCTGCTTTTGGATCTTGACTCACCTGATCTCCTTTTCTTTCCCCTAGTTCTAGCCCTGCTTACACCTTCTGTGTTTTGTCTTGACTAGATTGTAAGCTACGATGGGCAGGGATGGTCTCTTACATGTCTGTACAGCGCTGCCTACGACTGGTAGCTCTTTACAAATGCTCAGTAGTAGTAGTAGTAGGTTGCCAGGAATCAGCATTGATTTGACAGCACTTAAAAAAAGAATTAAAAAAAAAGACTAAATTCTTACTACATCCACCTGCAAATGAATTCCAGAGTTTGATTATACGTTGAGAAAAAAATATTTTCTCTGATTAGTCTTAAATGTGCTACATTGTAGCTTCATGGTATGTCCCTCTAGTGTCTCTGCTTCTTGAACATGCAAACAGATCTATGTTTACCCGTTCCACTCCACTCATTATTTTATAGACCTCTTATCATATCGCCCCTCAGCTATTGCTTTTCCAAGTTGAAGAGCCCTAACCTTTTAAGCCTTTCCTTATGGGGGTATCCTTTCATCCCCATTTTGGTGGCTCTTCTCTGTACCTTTTCTAATTCTGTTATCTTTTTTTAAGATATGGCGACCAGAATTGCACACAATATTCAAGATGGGTCACACCTTGGAACAATACAGACACATCATAATAACTTTGGTTTTATTCTTCCATTCCTTTCCTTATAATTCCTATCATTCTATTTGTTTTCTTGGTTGCCGCTACACACTGGGCAGAAGTTTTGAAAGTATTATCCATGACGACACCTAAATCTTGTCCCTGGTGGTGTTTCCTAATATGGAACCTTGCATCGTGTAACCATAGTTTGGGTTGTTCTTTTCTAGGTGCATAACTTTGCACTTGTCCACATTAAATTTCATCTGCCATTTGGATGTCCAGTCTTCCAATTTATCAAGGTCCTCTTGCAGTTTTTCACAATCTGCTTGTGTTTTAACAATTTTGAATAATTTTGTGCCATCTGAAGATTTGATCATCTCACTCATTTTTACCAGTTGATCTTTTTGCAAGTGTGTTTCTTGAATAAATAAAATATCATCAGCTTTTAACCTAATACACTCTCTCTCCATAGTAAACTTCTCTTATGCCAGGAATTAAGCCCCCTCACATTGCAGGAAACCAGTTCACTCACTCGCATAGACCCCACATTAGCCATTCTTGTATAAATTCTGCTCCACCCTGACATGGAACCTTCAGCATATTCCTATCAGAGACCCTTCCTGCACAATACCTCCCCATTCCCTCACCTTTCTCCCCCTCCCCACCCTTAGCTGATCTACCTCAGCTGCTATAACAGTGGAGTAGTGACACACCTATCTAGACCCAACCATTATCACTCATTTCAGGGCCCATGACCACTGACCCTTAAGAACACCGTATCCCTTTACCCCATATTTCCCATCCATTTTGTACATCCACGTCTCCATCCCATCAGCCCTCACCACCCCTTATACTCTATAGGTATACATATGCCATTCACTCACATTCCACCTCATGCTTCTACTTAACAATTTACATATACACTACCACTTACATCAAAAAACCCTGTCACCCACCATTCATGAACAATCAGGCCCCCATATAAAACAAATCCCATTCAAAACTAATCTCCATCGTACCTTTCACAACTTTTACCCCACAACTTTTACTCAAATAAACAATTCACATACCAACTATCGCTCTGGTGTTCTGAGCAGACTAGAGAATTGAATGTCTTAAGTCCTCAATGTATCCTCCATCCTTCAGGTTGCAGCACTCTTTTGCCCTGCTTCTTCTTATCACTTGAGGAAACCATCTGCCACTGAACACGTTTGGGTAGTGCCTCTAGCTTTTCAGCCAGAGGTAGCTCCACTCCCTCCATCTACTGTCTCTGTTGGCATCATGGCATTCCTGATCACGCAGTTCATGGTGAAAGCCGAAATTGGTTGAATGGGAGGTGACAAAAGGGTACAGGTAAATGGAGCTCACTCTGAGGAGGAGGTGGTTACCATTTGTGTGCCCCAGGGATCTGTTCTTGGTCAGATTCTTTTTAACATCTTTATTAGTGATATTATGGAAGGGCTGTTGGTTAAGGTTTGCCTCTTTGCAGATGACACCAAAATCTGCAATGGAGTAGACGCCCAGGAAGGTATAGATAACATGAAGAGGGATTTAGCTAAGCTTGAAGAATGGCCTAGAATTTGGCAACTAAGATTTAATGTTAAAAAATGCAAGGTCATGCATTTAGGCTGCAGCAGTCCAAGGGAGCAGTATAGTATAGGGGGTGAAGTACTTCTGTCCACAAAAGAAGAGCGCAACCTAGGCGTGATTGTGTCTGATGATCTTAAAGTAGCTATAGAGATAGAAAAAACTATGCCGAAAGCTAGAAGTATGCTTGAGTGCATAGGGAGAGGAATGGCTAGCAGAAGAAAGGAGGTGGTAATGCCTCTGTATAAATCTTAGGTGCGCCCTCATTTGGAGCATTGTGCGCAATACTGGAGACCGCACCTTCAAAAGAATATAAATGGGTTGGAATCTGTGTAGAGGGTGGCTACTAAAATGGTACCCCAGGGATCTGTGCTGGGTCTGCTGCTTTTTGACATATTCATAAATGACCTGGAAAAAGGAATAACGAGTGAGGTTATCAAATTTGCAGATGACATAAACTATTTAAAGTTGTTAAAACCCAAGTGGATTGTGGAAAATTGCAAGAGGATCTTGATAAATTGGAAGACTGGGCATCAAAATGGCAGATGAAATTTAATGTTGACAAGTGCAAAGTTATGCACCTAGGAAAGAACAACCCAAACTATGGATACACGATGCAAGGTTCCACATTGGGAACCACCACCCAGGAAAAAGATTTAGGCGTCATTGTGGATAACATGTTAAAACCCTTCGCCCAGTGTGCAGCGGCGGCCAAGAGAGCAAATAGAATGCTAGGTATCATAAGGAAAGGAATGGAAAATAAAACAAAGGATATTATAATGCCTTTGTATCATTCCATGGTGCGACCGCACCTTGAATATTGTGTGCAGTTCTGGTCGCTGTATCTTAAAAAGGATATAGCGTTATTAGAAAAGGTACAGAGAAGAGCCACCAAAATGGTAAAGGGATGGAAGGCTACTCCTATGAAGAGCGTCTAAAAAGGTTAGGGTTCTTCAACCTGGAAAAGAGACGACTGAGGGGAGATATGTCTATAAATTAATGAATGGAGTGAAATGGGTAAACGTAGATCAATTGTTTACGTCATCAGAATATAAAAAGACTAGGGGACATGCAATGAAGCTACAGGGTAACCTATTTAAAACTAATAAGAGAAAATATTGTTTCACTCAACGTGTAATCAAATTCTGGAATTTGTTACCGGAGGATGTAGTAAAGGCTGTTAGTGTAGCTGGGTTTAAAAAAGGTTTGGACAAGTTCCTGGAGGAAATGTCCATAAACCATTATTAAAAGGGACCCAGGATATCGCTGCTTGACCCAATACAAGTATTGAGGAACCTGTGCCTTTTGGGGAAACTGCTAGGTACTTGTGACCTGGATTGGCCACTGTTGGAAACAGGATACTGGGCTTGATGGACCTTGGTCTGACCCAGTATGGCATATCTTATGTTCTTATGTTAATGGTCTTCATTATAAAGCATATGAGTACAGATTTAAGGATCTTAATATGTAGAGGAAAGGTGGGATAGAGGTGAGATGATTGAGACGTTTAAATACCTCTGTTGCATAAATGCACAGGAGGAGAGCCTCTTTCGATTGAAAGCAAGCTCTGCTACGAGGGGTCATAGGATGAGGGTGAAAGGGGATAGACTCAGGAGTAATATGCAGAAATATGTCTTTTCAGAGAGAGTGGTAGATATGTGGAATAATCTCCCAGTGGAGGTGGTAGAGATGAGGACAGTATCTGAATTTAAAAGAAGCATGGGACAAACACAGAGGATCTCTAAAGGAAAAAAAAGGGGACTGTTGTAGTGCTGGATATGGAAGGGCATACTCGAGGCCATATGGTCTTTTTCTGCGGTCGTATTTCTATGTTTCTGTTATTGGATGTAGCCATTGATACAGTACTTCATATTCTCCTGCTTCAGTTGCATAGTAATCAGGTAGATCTCTTGATGTCTTGCAAGGGTGGCTGGAAGTAAATCCTCATAAACTGATACTTGGTGACCTTGCCAATCAAACTTTGGTATCACCTGCATCTTAAAACTATCCTTCATCTCATAATTGTGCAAGCATATGTCATATCGCTGCTGCTCGGTTTGTCTCCTATGGGTGCGATGTGCTCTTTCTTAATGTCAAATATTTCTGCTTCCATGTGTCCATAATTTATAGTGCTCTGCAAATATCCACTGCTAACTGTTTACAGTCCATGAACTAGGGACCATCTGGTCAGGGCCGTATTGACTGTGAAAAGCGCCCTGTGCGAGTTGCACATCGGGTGTGCACCCCCCCTTCCCGCACCTGGCGCATTTCGGCTCTGCCGCTGCCTGCCGCCGCTAAAGTGGCGGCAGCAGGCAACGGCAGAGAGCCGAAATGCGCCCCTTAATTCTTTTTGCCTATGCGGCCGCACCGCTCGCACAGGGCTCGGTACAGTCCTGCATCTGGTTACCCCTTTTTAGATATAAATTATTTTGCCACATATGATTTTTCATGTCCTTAAGTTCTAGCGCCTTTGTTTCTCTCCTTTCCTCTAATTCCAGAACTTGTTGCCTCAGCCCATCCAACTTGTCCTGCATCTTCTCCATTCTATCCTCAGGGTCCTTGACTTGCAGGCCCAACTCCTCTATCTCACTGCAATGTTCAGCCACAGTGCCACTGATCTCACTCTTCATCTATTTCCTTTTTTTAAGTTCTAAAAAGCAACTTCGGAACTCATCTCCATTCAGCAGGATTTGTAAGTGTCCCTGCAATTGCACTTGGCTCATAGGTCTTATCCACAGCCATGTTGTCTGCCTCGTGATTCTCAGCTTTATTATTGTGGTAGGTGAATTCCTTCAAATTCACTGTTCCTGATCGTGTCCCAGTCTAGTCCCAAAACCTCTGGGTTCCCTATCTTATCCAGCAGCTTGGAGACTGAGAAACTCCTTCTTTTGTGACATCAGTATATCTCTCCGGTGCCCGCCTCAATCCACCAGTTACCTCAGTCTCCAAGCAGCTGGATAGATGGGAGCCCGAGGGTCTCGGGCTCACTTGAGAAACAATTGAGAATCTAGACTAGTTTAAATCTTTTTTGCTATAGTTTAACTTTTCTTTCTTTCTGGTTTTTTGTTTGCTAGGTGACTGTGACTTTAAAGCTTCAGCACAAGTTAGCTGCCCCCTCCCTCCCCCCCCCCTCGCGCTGCCTGATTTCAAACGGAGCCTGCCTCAGACGTTTTTACCTGACCCAGCAGCGCTGCTGTTCACCCGTACAAATTCTGCTGTTTCTCCTTGTGTCTCAGATTGGGAGGGAAATGTAGTCAGCACCACGCAGAGGAGCCTGCCTGCGAGCGCGCTTGGGTCTTTCCCACCGCCCGAACCTCTGCCTGTGAAAGCTTGGCAGTTGCGGGCGGCACGTTCCGTGCTTCCTGTCCAGGAGCGGCTGATCCTTAGGCTGTCGCATGAGCACGGCGTTCCCTTCAGGAGCGCAGTCGCTGAAGATAAGGTTTTTCGGGCTGCACGTCATGCTTGGGGCTGTGCGATTTTGGCACATTTTTTCTGGCAGGGCCTAGCCATGTGGCGGCGGCGCGGCCTTGTGTTCGGCTCGGCAGCGCTGTGTGTTAGGAGACACGGGGGTCCCTCCTGGTGCGTATTCCTTGCAGAAGAAGAGCGAAGGCTTTTCGATTTTATTTTTGGCTTTTTATTTTTGGGTTTCTTTTGTTAAATTTCTAGATATTTCTCTCTGGGCGGGCGTTTATTCTTCGGGGCCCACCATTACTTTATAGGGGGGATCTGCCAGGCTAAGTATATGTTTTTGAGGGGGTGTCACTGTACTGTTTCTCAGGTGGAGAAATTACTCTTCATTCATTGCTTAGTCACAATGCCCTCCAAGCCCCTTTGCGTTGTGTGTGGGGCCAAGGTTTCTCATGCAGGGGTCTGCAAGGCCTGTGTGGGGGAGGCTGGGGAATCGGAGCAATCCTCCACACAGACAGGACCTCGGGGGTCGCCCTGGAGTCCTCGGCTGCTCCCTTGCCAAGTATGGAGCAAGAAGAGCCGGTGGCTGGCCTGTCTTCCGCCCTTAGCCCCCCTCCCTCTCAGGTGCTGTTTCCCAAGGAGCTGTCTGCCATATTTTCTCAGCAGTTTGTGGCCCTGCTACAACAGTCCGCAGTTAGCTCTGTTCTGCATCAGAATCTAGCGGCAGGGCCCGAGGGGGAGAGGAAGCGTTCTGCTTCCCCCCGAATCCAGTCTTCCCCGTCTCACGGCAAGAAGCCTTGAGGCGATAGGGACTTGTCAGACCTTACGGGGGTTTCGGAGGACCCGTTGTCAGATGAGGAGAGCCCCAGTGTGGCTATGGAAGAGGAGTTAGAAGAGGGGGAGATCTCAGAGCGGGAGGATCAGGCCAGGGTAGTGAGAGTCTTAAGAGGAGTTGCCAGCTCTTATTGCCGAGTCTCTTAAGGCGCTCAACATGCCAGTCCCAGGAGCAGCGGAGGATGAAACGCTTGAGGATCCTTTACTGCAGGTGTTCAGACGGACTCAGAGGGCCTTCCCGGTCCATAGGGTATTTACAGAGATGATTCAGGAAGAGTGGAACGTCCCAGAGGCTCCGTTGAAGGGGTCCCGGGTTATGGGCCGTTTGTATCCGTTGTTGGACCAGGACAAAGAGGTCTTTAAGTCGCCCAGGGTGGACGCGGCTGTCTCGGCCGTGACCAAGAAAACAACCATACCTGTTGAAGGTAGTGCGGCCCTCAAGGATGTTCAGGACGTGCTCTTGCGGCAGATCTTTGACATCAATGCCATCTCCCTGCAGGCAGCTATTTGTGGTGCTTGGGTGGCTAAAGCCTGCCTCCGCTGGGCTCAGCAAGTACAGGAGGGACAACCCAGTCCTTTGGCGGGAGAAGCTGCCAGGCTGGAATCGGGTGCAGCCTATCTAGCCGACGTGCAATATGACCTTATGACAGGTCTTTCCAAAAGTATGGCATCGGCGGTAGCAGCCCAGAGGTACTTGTGGTTAAGGAATTGGGCAGCGGATTCTTCCTCTAAAGCTAGGTTGAGTAAGCTTCCTTTTAAGGGCCGCCTACTGTTCGGTGAGGATTTAGACAAGCTTGTTAAAGATCTCGGAGAGTCTAAAGGCAGAAGATTGCCGGAGGATAAGCCCAAGTCCACTCGGGGGGGCCCCGGATGCTCGGGGTCAGTTTCGGGATTTCCGCCGGTTTCGTTCCCAAAGATTCGCATCGGGCCACAGGGGCGTTTTCCCTATCGAAGCCAGGGGTTTCGGGGATTCAGGGGGACAGGAAGAGGTTTTGGTGCCGCTTCCGCCTCGACTTCCCTTAATTTCAAAAAATCACAATGAGATGAGGGCCCAGCCATCCCTTGTTCCCGTGGGGGGTCGTCTGTGGGAGTTTCTTCCTGCCTGGGCCCAAATCATTTCAGATCAATGGGTGCTAGAAGTCATTCGGGAGGGTTACGCCCTGGAGTTCTTGCATCCAGTATGAGCGGCTTTTGTGCAGTCTCCCGGAAGGTCCGTCGCAAAGTGTGCAGCACTTCGGGAGACGGTGCAAAGGCTGTTGGACCTCAGGGCGATTGCTCCCGTACCTACAAACCAGTACGGCTGTGGTCGGTACTCCATCTATTTCATTGTTCCAAAGAAAGACGGGGGTGTCTGGCCCATTCTAGATCTCAAAGGGGACAATTGGTGCCTGCGGGTGTCGCATTTTCACATGGAAACTCTTTGTTCCGTCATAGTGGCGGTGCGACAAGGGGAGTACCTCACCTCTCTAGACTTGTCAGAGGCGTATCTGCATATTCCGGTAAGGCTGGATCATCACCAGTTTCTCAGGTTCGCGGTGCCCTTCGGTCATTATCAGTTCCAAGCTTTACCTTTCGGGCTAGCAACTGCCCCAAGGGTCTTCACCAAGGTGATGGTGGTGGTGGCCGCGGCGTTACGCAAGGAGGGCATCCTCGTTCACCCGTATCTAGACGATTGGTTGATCCATGCCAAGTCGCGGGCAGAGACCGAGAGAGTCACGGCTCGAGTGGTGGAGTTCTTGCAAAGCCTCGGGTGGATTGTCAATATGGCCAAGAGCCATTTGCAACCTTCCCAGAATCTGGAGTACCTGGGGGCGCGCTTCGACACGAGCATTGGCAGAGTGTTTCTCACAGAGCAACGCACGAGGGGCTTGCGGCGTATGGTAGAGCGGTTTCTGCGGCTCAAGGCTCCCTCGGCGTGGCGCTACCTACAGTTGTTGGGCACCATGGCGGCGGCAATAGAGAAGGTGCCGTGGGCGAGAGCTCACATGAGGCTCTTGCAGAGGGCGTTGCTTCGCCGTTGGTCACATCAATTGCATCCCTTGTCCCGGAAACTGGAGTGCCTGGAGGAGACTCGTCAGGCCCTGCTCTGGTGGTTGGTTCCCGACTCTCTGGAGCGGGGGGAAGGCCCTGGAGGCACCCGCATGGGTGGCTGTGATGACGGATGCCAGCTTGTTGGGCTGGGGGGCTCATTGTCAAGGCAGCTTCGCGCAGGGCACCTGAAGTTTGCAGGAGAAACAGTGGACGATAAATCACTTGGAACTACGAGCGGTGCTCCTAGCTCTGTGGGAGTTTCGGCAGATACTTACGGGAAAGGCGGTGAGAGTGCTCTTGGACAACGCGACGGCGGTCGCTTTTGTCAACAGACAGGGGGGCACCAGTAGCGCGGCCCTCGAAGCAGAGTCCGAAGTCCTGTGCGGATGGGCAGAAGCAAACCTCTTAGATCTTTCAGCGGCCCATGTGGCAGGGGTGAACAATGTGGAGGCTGACTTCCTCAGCCGGGTACGAGTCGATCCGGGGGAATGGTCGCTACATCCTGAGGTGTTCAAAATGCTTGCTCGCAGGTGGGGGACACCGGTCATGGATCTCATGACGACTCTCGCATCAGCAAAGTGCAGCCGCTTCTTCAGCAGATGCCGGGAGCGGATGTCCGAAGGCTTGGACGCTCTGTTCCAACCTTGGCCGGAGGGGCAGCTGCTTTATGTCTTCCCTCCGTGGGTTCTGATAGGAAGGGTCCTGCAAAGGATGGAAAAGTTCAGGGGTCACGTCCTTCTGATTGCGCCGGATTGGCCACGGCGACCCTGGTACGGAGACCTGGTGAGGTTGCTGGTGGTGAAACCCTGGCGGCTCCCCTGCCGGGAGGACTTACTGTCTCAAGGTCCCCTGTTCATGCCTCACGTGGATCGGTTCTCGCTTACGGCCTGGCTCTTGAGCGGGCGAGGCTGAGTTCGCGGGGTTACTCGTCGTCTGTCATATCTACCTTGTTAAAGTCCAGAAGGCGTTCTACCTCTATGGCGTATGTACGGGTCTGGAGGATCTTTGAGGCGTGGTGTGCGGATAGGACCCTGGAGGCCCTCAAGGCTTCTCTCCCACAGATCCTGGAGTTCCTGCAGGATGGCTTCGATAAGGGCCTGGCGGCGGCCTCGTTGCGTGTTCAGGTGGCTGCCCTATCTTGCTACAGGGGCCGGTTAGCTGGCCGGTCGCTCGGTGAGCAGCGAGATGTGAAGAGGTTCCTCAGGGTGGTGTTGCTGGCTAGGCCTCCGTCTCGCCCAGTTTTTCCCAAATGGCATCTTCCCTTTGTGTTGGAGGCGTTAGAACGGGAGCCGTTTGAACCTTTGATGTGTGCATCGCTCAAGGACCTTACGTTGAAAGTGGTTTTCTTGGTGGCTGTTCGGCCAGACGAGTGTCAGAGCTGCAAGCGCTCTCCTGTCGGGAGCCTTTCCTGTCGTTCTTGGCCTCTAAAGTCGTATTGTGGCCGGTGCCGGCTTTTCTCCCTAAGGTGCTCTTGGCTTTTCATGTCAATCAGGAAATTTCCTTGCCGGTTTTTGCCGGGAGCGCGGATTCCCCTTTGTTGAGAAAACTTCATCTTTTGGATGTCCGTCGGGCGTTGAAGTATATCAAGCGGACGGCGAGTTTTCGGAAATCCGACAGGCTTTTTGTACTCTTCGGGGGGAATCGGAAGGGGGAAGCGGCGTCCAAGGCTTCCATTGCACGCTGGATCAAAGAAGCCATTGCGTCGGCCTATGTGTTACGTGGCAGGGCTGTGCCGGAAGGGTTGAGGGCCCATTCCATGAGAGCACAGGCAACTTCCTGGGCGGAAGTGCGTTTGGTGTCGCCGGTGGAGATTTGTAGGGCGGCGACGTGGTCATCCTTGAACACCTTCGTGAAGCACTATCGGCTGGATGTGCAAAGGGCGGAGGAGACTTCCTTTGGTTCCGCAGTCCTGAAACCGGGTTTGCCGGGACCCTCCCATACTTAACAATTTTGTTTCACTGCTCTGGTAAGGACCCAGAGGTTTTGGGACTAGACTGGGACACGATCAGGAAGATGAAATTAGACTTACCTGCTAATTGTTGTTCCTGGAGTGGAACCAGTCTAGTCCCATGCCCCTGCCGGGTCTGTGGACTAGGTCCGTGTGGTACAGGTAAGAGATTTTTTCCCTTGGGGGTTTTCTTCAGGATTGCAAAAAAAAAAAAAAAGAAAGAACTACCGGGAATTTTTGCAGAGAGGGGTGCATAGAGCTACGGGCGAGGTGGCTCGTTGCAGCTGTTTGTTTGAGTTTTATAGTCACAGCAGGTTTCCACTTGTTGATGTTCCTTCCTTCCCCCTCTGACCTAACTTGATTCACTTCACTTAGGGGCTTGTTTACAAAGCCGCGGTAGCGGTTTGCGATCGTAATCGGAGCCGCGGCCCCATTGATTTCAATGGGGCCGCGGCTGCGATCGCGAACCACTACCGCGGCTTTGTAAACAAGCCCCTTAGTCTACCTAGCCCATTTCACATGCTGCTCAGCACTGCACTCTATAAAATGTGCAAGGGAAACATAACTTTAGCAATGTGTTAAAGTAAAAGGAAATCATTAGCAAAATAAGTCTCTGTTTTTCCAGCTTTATTGCTTTGGTGTAAATGTGTATGTTGTGGTAAGAACGAATCATTCTTTTCTATGGAATGTTAAGGGTCTCTGTTACTGTGATACATTGGTCTAACTGTACAAATGAATATTTTAAGGATGATTTTTCACTGAACATATGATATTTCTGCATGACTGCCATTTTAACTGTACTACTTCTATTACTACTACTTCTTATCATTTGTATAGTATTACAAGGCATACACAGCGCTGTACATGTATAAGTAAGAGACAGTCCTTACTCATTAGAGCTTATAGTCTAATCAAGACAAACTATGCAACAGCTGGGGACTAGGGTTAATATAGGGGAATGGCAAGATACAGATGGATGAAGGGCAAGAGAATAAAGGAGATAAGTATCCAAAAGCAGCCTTGAGGGAGGTGGGTTTTTAGCTTGAATTTAAAAAGGGCCAGAGAATGGAGCCTGATGTACTAACTTCGGTAGTTTGTCTCAAGCAAGGTGGAATGAACGAAGTCTGGAGTAGGTAGTAGCAGTGAGGGGCACACAAAATGGATCTGCCAGGGGAGTGATAAAAGAGGAAAAGTAGTAAGGAGCTGCAGAATGAATGCATTTATAGGTCAGTAGGAGAACTGTGTAATTGGAATGACTTTATGATATGTCTTTTTATTTATTAATATAATAGTATTAAAACAGAACAGCGAGCAGGGATGCACAAAACAATGTTATCATGTCCCATCCAGCACTAGTATACAAAACTGATTTTTTTGTTGGACCAACACATCCAAACCAGTACCAGTCCAGCATTTTGCCCAATAAGTCCTTTTTACTTTATTTAAACATGCTAGTATTTTCATAATAGAGCATTCGGCTTAACTCTTCCTTAGAAAATCCAATCATAATATAGAAGGCCCCCGACTTGTGTAGCTCCGACATATGTTGATCCGGACTTACATAAAAACTTTCCAACATGCGCAAAAAATCTACGGAATTAGCAGAATAAACTGGTAATGTAAAATGCTCCAATTGTGAGGAAAAAATGTTAAATTTGCAGCGCGTGACAACTCAAAGCTAATTCCATTAATAGTGGCTGGTGGAAAACGTTCATCTGACGGAAAGGGAGAGCCTTCTCGCAAGTGTCTTGTGATCAACTTGGAGACCAAAATGAAAATCTGTAAGCATGAAGGTGACCAAACTATCACCTCCATTGCTTGTGAACTTGGCTACGCACCATCTACAATCAGCACCATCGTCAAAGATGCTCCCTGCATAAGACAGCATGCTACAGGTACTAATACGATGAAGGCAACAATAATCACTAAAAAACGTGAAGGAGCCATTAGTGAGATGGAGAAATTGTTGTCAGTTTGGATGGAAGACCAGGCTCAAAAGCATGTTCCCCTAAGCATGCAGTTCAGGCCAAGGCCAAAACTCTTTTGGAAAACATAAAGTATCTGGATTGCACTCAGACCTTTTTGGCCAGCAGAGGTTGGTTTCAGGAATTGTGCAGGGTTTCACAATGTGAAAGTTTCCAGAGAGGCTGCAAGTGGTGATGCCGAGGCTGCAAAACAGTACCCTGAGTGACAAAAAAAAAAAATCATTGACAAAGGGCCCTATCTTCCAGAACAAATTTTCAGTGTCTGAGACTTGCCTTTTCTACCACAAAATGCCATCTACGACAAACATTTCAAAGAAGGAAAAGCCCATGCCTGGGCACAAAACTTCGAAGAAGAGGGACACACTTCTGTTGGGGGGGGGAGAGGGGATGCATCCGAAATGTACAAGGTAAAGCCTCTACTTGTTCACACATCTGTGAACCCTTGTGCATTAAAAGGCAACACAAAGACGACCAATTTATCATGAGACAAGAACAACAACCTAGCCACCAGCATTGACCCTGCATTTGGAGGAGAGCCATAGTCTGCTGCTTCTTTCGTTACCACTACTCCAACTACGACCACACCCATCCCTGCCTCTGCCTCAATTGAATACAACAGTGACTCTACTATTGATTATTAATTATTATGTTTTTTTATTAATTATTAACATTATTAATAATTCTCCGGGAACAAGCAGGAAGTCAGTCCTCACATATGGGTGACCCCGACATAGCCTGCGCTGAGCAAATCCCCAGCTTTCAAAGAAAGCTTTTGAGATTGTTACCATGCATGCGTGGTCCCCTTCCCGCCCAAAGGAGCCATCTTGCTCAGTCTCCTTTTTCCCCGGAGCCCATTAGACATAGTCTGTCCCTGTCCTGGAAAAAGTTGATTTTCTTCTTGCCTTTTGGCTGATTTTTCTTTTTTATTTTCCAGTCTAACACCGGTACCTTTTCCACCCATCCCTGATACCTCAGTATCGGGTTGGCCCTTTTTCTTTTCGATTTTTCTTTTGGGCGTCTCCGCCCTTGTTTTTTTTCCTCGCTAGTAGCCCGAAGGGTCTTTGACCTTGCTGGGGTCCTTCCCCCCCCCCCCATGGCTACCAGTGGGTTCAAAAAGTGTGATGGATGCGGGAAGATTTTGTCCCTCACTGATAACGCACAACTGCTGCCTCCAGTGCCTCGGCCTGGACCACAACCCGGCGGTCTGTGGCCTCTGCAAAAAGATGTCCTCAAAGGCCTTGAGAAGCCGCCAGCAGCAGCATGAAATTTTTTTTCCTGATTCCCCCATGCCTCTGAGAGCCAGGACCTCGTCTGAGGCCTTCACGCCTCGAGAGGAGCACTCCGAACCTGAGCATTGTCAAGGGACCTCAGAGAGGGGTTCTCCCTCAAGGGAACTGAAAAAAAGGAAAAAATCCTTGCCAGTCGCGTCTCTGGATGGTTCAGAACGGCCAGGTCCCTCGCGGGGCTGGTCGCAGAGTCCCACGCGCCGGCCTGAGGCGTTGGAGAAGGAGCGCCCAGTCAAGGTTCCCCGGAAGGACCCGGTCATGGACCGGCCCTGGCAAGTGCATCCTATCCTAGTCGGGGACTCCCCTCCGGGGGAACAGGCTTCAGGCCTGAGTACATCAGTGCCCGAGCCGAATGCTGCGGAGCCTCCGGAACTGATGTCCAGGATGGTTTCCTTGGAGCGCAGGATCACTGTCTTCTTGAAGCAGCAGTGGGCGCTAGTATCCGGCACGTCCGGTTCCTCTGCCCCGACCACCGGGTGCTTGACGTCGAAGTCGACCCCGGAGGCCGAGCCGATCCTCGAAGCCCCTGCGGGCCCGAGTAGATCCTCGGCTGTGGTCCTGCTCGGTCTCCCATTCTTCGGGACCGAGGTCGTCGCCAGCGAGTGCCGGGGCGGATGGTGCCGGACCCCTTGGGGCCTGAGGAATGCCGCTTGTCTTCCTTGGAGGCCTCCGCTTGGGAGTCCGAAGATGAGCCACCAGACACTTGCCGTCACTGAGATGTTCCTTCCGATTCCCCAGTATCGGAACCTCTGAGAAGGTCCCCTCCAGAGGACATGGGCTTTTGGGACTTCGTTTGAGACATGTTGAAGGCTTTGGCTTTCCCAACGGAGTCCAAGGAGGATCCTCGAGATCCTCCAATACAAGGCCCCCCCCTTTGGGAGATCCTCACGGTGCCCATCCCTCCTATCCTGGAACGCCTTATGCTCCGCATGTGGGAGACACCGGCGTCAACGCTGGTGATCAGCAAGCGGGTGGACTCGATGTATCGGGTCCACCGGAGCCCTGGGTTTCAAAAGTCACAATTCCATGGTGGTGGAATCGGCCATGCATCGACTGAAAAGTCAGAAGATACACTCCCTTGGTGCCACCCGGCAGGGAGGCCTGCATCTTGGATGCCCCTCGGCAGAAAATGTTACCAGGGTGCAATGCTGAATTGTCTGATCCAGGCCTATTAGCTGTACATGGGCATGTACCTGAGGGATCTGGCGAAGGATGACTCCGGGTTCTCGGCTGGTCTCTCCGAGGAGCCTTTGCAGCGCTTCAAGGGCCTATCCAGAGCCATCGGTGAATGCTCCTAGTTCGTCTCGGGCGGCCTATGACGGCTTCAAGTCTGCAGCCAGGGTAGCTGCGACGGGCATCGGTGCACGACACCAAGCCTGGCTACAGTTGTTGGACCTCAAGCAATGGGTACAAGACAAGTTGGTCGATGTCCCATGCCGAGGGGAGAACCTCTTTGGTAAACTCATTACCGACAAGGCTGCCGAACTGGAAACCGAGTTCATGACTAGGACTAGGATCTTGAAGACCTCCGCCCCTTCCTGAAAGAAGGACTCTGGTAAAAAACCCTTCTACCCGAGGAAGTCCACTGCTTACCGAAACTACCCCCCTTATCAGTCTTCCCCGGCTACCCAGCAGGGGCAGCAGGGTAAGGGCATGGCCCGCGTAAGCAGAAGGCTCCCAAGCCTCAGGCTCTGGCCCAGCCTGGGGGGAGCTTTTGACTCCTGCAGCATGGCCCCTCTCCCTACCGGAGCTTGGCAGCCCACAGGAGGTCGGCTCACCCTGTATGCCCACAGATGGGGAGCTATCGCCACTGATGCATGGGCATTACAGGCGATCAAGGAGGGTTACCTCCTCCGCCTAGCTGAAGTGCCTCCTCATTATTTCCCCGGAGAGCCCCTCTGGCCTCCCCTTCACCGGTACCTTCTTTTGAAGGAGTTGGCAGGTCTTCTCGAGGACTGAGTGGTGGAACCAGTGCCCCACCATCTCAAGGGCAAGGGGTTCTATTCCAGGAGCTTCCTCAACCTGCACAACCTCAACAGATTCCTGGTGAGGGAGAAGTTCAAGATGCTCTCCCTTGGAACATTGCTGCCTTACCTCCGCCAGGGAGACTGGCTATGCTCCTTAGATTTGAAGGATGCTTATACACACATCCTAATCCACCTGAGCCACAGGCAGTATCTACATTTTGTGATGGGGGGGCCATCATTTTCAATACAGGATGCTTCCCTTCGGCCTCGCCTCGGCCCCTAGGGTATTCACAAAGTGCCTAGCGGTGGTCGCTGTCTTTCTCAGTCTTCAGTGGATCTTTGTCTTCCTCTATCTCGACGACTGGCTCATCAGGGGCACCACGGCCCCCGAGGTGCAGCAGACCATGGCACGCACTATCCAGGTCCTTCAGCACTTGGGTTTCATTATCAACTATCCCAAGACCAGCCTTCGCCCAACTCAAGAGCTGAAATTTATTGGGGCAAGGATCAATACCCTTCACTCCAAGGCCTTCGTACCTGCAGACAGGGTAGGCAGGCTCATGGCGCTGGCCAAAGACATACAGCGCCGTCCCTTAGTGCCAGCAAGACACCTGTTGTGCCTCCTCGGACACATGGCTTCCATGTTCCATGTCATGCCGGATGCCTGCCTCCACATGCAAATTCCGCAGGTCCCAGGCCGCAGGGCATCTCCAGGACAGAGTCAAAGTGACCAGGCACCTGGCGCAATCCCTGACTTGGTGGATCTTTCCCCATCACTTGGAAGCAGGGATGCCTTTTCAGGCCCCTCACCACTCGAGGGTCCTCACGACAGATGCCTCTCTGTTGGGCTGGGGAGCCCACTGCCAAGGGTACTGCACCCAGGGTGTTTGGTCCCCAGACGAGAGGGCTCAACAGATCAACCTGTTGGAACTGTGTGCTATCCATCTCGCCCTAAAGGCGTTCCAGTGGTCCCTGAGCCACAGGTCCATCCTGGTCCAGATGGACAACCAGGTCGCCATGTTCTATGTGAACAAACAAGGGGGCATGGTGTCCCATGCCCTCTGTCAGGAAGCCCTGGACTTGTTCTCATTCGCAGTCCAACAGGCATTCTCCTCAGGACAGTGTACCTGCTGGGCCAGGACAACTGGCTGGCCGACAGACTCAGCAGGCTGCTCCAGCCGCACGAGTGGCAGCTGGACCCATAAGTGGTCTGCGGGCTTTTCCAGATCTGGGGGGAACCAGTGATGGACCTGTTTGCCAGCCCGGAAAATCACCAGTTACCCTGCTTCTGTTCCAGGCAACCACACCCTGCCAGGGTGGCTGCCGATGCTTTTCTAATTTCATGGTCGGTGGATCTTCTGTATGCGTTTCCCCCGACACCTCTGATCACCAAGACCCTGTCCAAGATTCTTCGTGACAGAGCTTCAGTCATTCTGATAGCCCCATGGGGGCCTCGGCAACCATGGTTCCCACTCCTCCTGCAGCTAGCAGTGTAGATCCCCCATTCCCCTGGGGACAGCTCCGCAGCTTCTTTCCCAGGAGGGGAACTCTCTCCTGCACCCCAACCCCAGCTCTCTTTCGCTGAAGGAGGTGGAGGATGTTTTGCTGGCCTCACTCAGAACGTCTGCCACACGGGCTTACGCCTTTAAGTTGTGCAGGTTTCCACTTTGGTGCGTGGCACGGGGGGGTTGACCCTTTTTCTTGCTTGGTGGTTACGATGTTGCAATATGTTCTCCACCTCTCCAGCATGGGGCTAAAGTCCAACCCCGTCAGGGTGCATCTCAGTGCCCTAGCGGCGAACCACCATAAGGTGAATGGGAAGCCCCTCTCTGCTCACCCAACCGTGTCCCGGTTACTAAAGGACCTACTCTTGTCTAAGCCCCCGGTCCACCCCCCGGCAACCGAATTGGATCTCAGTGTAGTGTTGGGGCGGCTCACCTTGCCGCCTTTTGAACCGATGGCTACATGTCATTTATTTATTTATTTTATTTTTATTACAGTTTCTTATATACCGCGCTATTTAGAATCAGCGCGGTTTACATCATAACAACAACGACCATAACGACAAACTGTCAGGTTTTACATTGAACAGGAGTACAAACTTGGATAACTGGGTTAACTATATACATCTCAGCTATCTCTCCTGGAAGGTGGTTTTCCTTGTCGCACTCGCTTCCATCTGAAGGGTGAGTGAGCTTCAGGCCCTCGTAGCGGAAAGGCCTTATGCCAGGTTGTACAAGAATAGGGTGGTGCTTCACACACACCCCAAGTTCCTTTCGAAGGTGGTGTCCTCGTTCCAGGAGGTGGTCCTCCCTACCTTCTTCCCCAGACTGCACGCCGGTTGGGCTGAGGTGGTCCTCCATACCCTGGACTGTAAGAGGGCCTTATCCTTCTACATTCAATGTACTCAAGGCTACCAGAAAGCCTCTCAACCTTTCATTACCTACGACCCCAGTAAGCTGGGGCAGGCGGTGACCAAGTGTATGCTGTCCACATGGGTGGTGGACTGTATTGCCCGGGCCTATGAGGAAGCGAAGCTTCCATTGGAGGGCCGTGTCATGGCTCACAAGGTCAGGGCCATAGCGGCATCAGTGGCTCATCTGCGCTCCGTTCTGCCGAGTTGCCACCTGGTCTTCAGTTCATACCTTCGCAGCCCATTACTGCCTGGATAGGGAGTCCCGATGGGACAGTGCCTTCGGCCAGGCTGTACTTCTTAACCTTTTTGAGGTCTAAGCAACTCCAGCCCTCCGACCCTTCTGTGTTCAGGCTACCTGAGTGCTCATTCCTTGGATGCAGAGGATTTCATTGCGATTGTTTGCGGCTCTTGATGGGGGAGCCTTTTGTTTTTAGGCTATAGGTTAATGGTAACCTGTAGCTGGGGAGTCCCATATGTGAGGACTGACTTCCTGCTTGTTCCCGGAGAAAGTGTAGTTACTCACCTGTAACAGGTGTTCCCCGTGGACAGCAGGAATCAGTCCTCACAACCCTTCCTCCTCCCCTTGGAGTTGCAGTCCTCCTATCTTTAGCGTTTTGGGGTTTTTTTGCCGTCTTTAGCTGTGTCATTTGACTGAGCAAGATGGCTCCTTTGGGCGGGAAGGGGACCAGGCATGTGTGGTAGCAACTCCCAAAAGCTTTCTTTGAAAGCTGGGGATTTGCTCCGCGTGGGCTCCGTCGGTGTCGACATCACCCATATATGAGGACTGATTCGTGCTGTCCCCGGAAAACACCTGTTGCAGGTGAGTAACTATGCTTTATCAACATGACTCAGAGTTATGTAAATATCGACTTATGCATAGGGTTGCAGAACGATCCACTTATGTAAGTCGGGGACTTTCTGTATATACCCCCCGACTGACACAAAGAAAGCCGCTTGGATTTGAAACCTGGAGGATAAATGACAAATGAAAAATCGGACTGTAGAGTAGATTAAAATCGGATAAAAATCAGGGGCAAATATCTATAAGCAGAATGATTGTTTATTAACAGTTTTAGCCTCCACTAGTGAAGGTGTTGTCGACAAGAAGCACTGGGAGGACAGTAAGAGCCACTTGGGTCCTGGTGTGATTAGCAGAACATAGCAGTTCTACCAACATTTATATATTTGTAAGTGATATTGCCAAGTAAAGGAGAAGGCATAAGGAATGTGGGGAGCTAAAATATTGCTGATGTGAATTTAGCAGGTGATGCTCTGCTATCTGTCTCAATCTAGTGTGAATCTAGCAGAACTGAGCTGCCCAAAAGATGCTCCAAGCAATTGGTAACATGCTACAGAACTTTGAGTCTAAGGGCAACCAATGAGCGGCCCATTCTATTAGCTGTCAAAAGAAGCAACCAGCGAAATGCTTATCTTTTAGACAGTGGAGATGCAAAAGTGACCTATTACTTTGGAACTAAAAGAAAGTAACATTTTATCCCCTTCTGCTCAATAAAAGGAAAGATAGAGGCGACAGTGGTTTCAGAAAAAAAATGAACTAAGTTGCTTACAAATGGAGAAAATGTTTCTGATGTTGTAGTGGGTGATTATTTGGCGTGCAGTGATCACCATGACTTCAATATTAGAACACAAGTGGAGATAGTTCATTCAAAAGCAAGAATCCCAGACTTCAGGAAAACTAATTTTGTAAAGATAGGAGAATCCTCAAGGAGTTTTTAGCTGGATGGAAACATCTGAGGGGGATGTAGAACAGTGGGCAAAACTGAAAGGAGATATTTTAAGGGCAACAAACATTTTTGTTAGGAACGTAAATAACACCTCAGCAGTGCAGTGGCTTGAAAGAATATTTGCTACCTTCCCTCCACTTTGATTTAGAAGGCTAGTGGAAAGGAAAAATATAACAGCAGCAAAACAAAAAGCTTTGCCTAAAAAAGAAAAATCCCCTTCTGCAAATGGCTACTACTACTATTAAACATTTATAAAGCGTTACAAGGCGCACACAGCGCTGTACAAACATAGATAGATAGAAATAGTCTCTGCTTGTCAGAGCTTACAAGCTAATCAAGACAGACAAGACAAAAGCTTAGAACAAGGATAGAACAGGGAAGGGTAAGGAGTCACAAGAAACGGGAGATCAGGATCCAAAAGCAGCCTCAAAGAGGTGAGCCTTTAGCAGAGATGACGCCTGATGCACAGACTCAGGAAGTTTGTTCCAGGCATAAGGAGCAGCAAGTTGAAAGGACCGCAGTCTGGAGTTAGCAGTGGAAGAAAAGGGCAAAGCGAGGAGCAAACCATTAGAAGAACAGAGTTCATGAGGAGGGGTGTAGGGGGAGAGAAGAGAGAGAAAAGATAGTGAGGAGCAGAAGAATGAATGCATTTAAAGGTCAGAAGAAGGAGTTTGAATTGGATACGTAAATGGAAGGGAAGCTAATAAAGTGACTTGATAGCAGGGGTTATATGAGTATATCGAGGCTGGCAAAAGATTAGTTGTGTGGCAGAGTTCTGAATAGACTGAAGGGGAGAGAGATGACTCTGAGGGAGACCAGCATGAAGGAGATTGCAGTAGTCAAGACAGGAAGAAATTAGAGAGTGGACAATGTTTTAGTAGTGTGTTCCGAGACGAAGGGGCGAATTTTGTTAAAGAAACGACAGGTTTTACCTATAACATTATCTATTGAATATGTGAGGAGAAGGAAAGGGAGGCATCAAAAATTATACCAAGGTTATGGGCTGAGGAAACAGGAAGTAGAAGAGTGTTATCAACAGAGATAGAGAAAGGAGGAAGGGGAAAGGAAGGTTTAGGTGGAAAAAATAAGAAGATTGGTTTTGTTCATGTTTAGTTTCAAATGGCGGTGAGACATCCAGGTGGTGATGTTAGAGAGGTAGGCAGAGATACAGGCATGGAGTGTCGGAGAAATATCAGGTATAGAAAGATAGATCTGAGAATCGCCATCATGAAAATAATACTGAAATCCATGGAAGGAGGTGAGAGTACCAAGGGACTGGGTTTAGTAACTTTAAGCAACAAAAGATATTATCTAACAAAAATAGCCTCTTTTTAAAGAACATACAGACAGAGAACTTGTAGCAAAAGTCACAGAATTACCTTGCTTGAAATGAAGCCCCTCCAGAAATAGCCATGCTTTACCATAGGGATGTTTGTTATATGCCACACATTTCACTGTTAGCAGTGAACTAAAAAGTTCTACTTTGATCTCATCAGAACACGCTTCTACCAGATGTGTGCTGTATCCTCTAAGGGGGTCTTTTAATAAGGGCGCAAAGGTGTTGCGTCTAACATGCTGATAGTGCTCAAAACCATAGCACATTATGTGCAACAACACCGCGTTAACTGTCATTGTGGAAAACATGTTCCTGTTGGTTAACACTGTGCACTCTGCCTAATGCAGCCTAAAATTAGTGCAGGTGCGCTTACTTTCACTTATGGAGGTGGAGTTAAGAGCACCCGCTCTATTTGCATGCCTTGCAGTTAGCACAGGGTCTGCTGACTGCAAGACTCTCCCCCCGCCCACTTCCCACCCATAACCTGCCCACTTCCCACCTCAACACACACAGCGCAGTTAGAATGGAAATCAAGCCATGCTAACTGTGCTGGCTTTACACTAACAGTTACCATAGGTAATACCATGCAGTTAGTGCATGCTGTAAACGGTGCTAATCACTTAAGGGCCCTTTTTACTAAAGGGTGCTAAGTATTTCTTTGCAAATATCTTGCAGCACATTTTAGGGTTTCTTCGGGAACAAGCAGGAAGTCAGTCTTCGTATATGGGTGATGTCGACGCCGACGGAGCCTGTGCAATAACCTCTCCCTAGTTTTCAAAGAAAGCCTTTGGGCGTTGTACCACACATGCATGGTCCCCTTCCCGCCTAAGGGTGCCATCTTGTCTCGGTCTCCTTTTTTCCGCAGATCCCATTGGACATGTCTGTCTACTCAGGAAAAATTTTTTTTTTTTTTTTTTTTACTATATTTTGTCTTTTTCCTGTCTCCCGATTCCACTTGCCTCTAGCGTCACGTTTTTTCGGGTTCTTTTTCTCTTTTTCCCCTTCAGGTGCATGGGTTTTTGAGCCCTTTATGCCTGGCCTAGAGGTTTGACCTCACAGGGACCATCTTCCCCACCATTGCCTCGGTCAGTGGCTTCAAACCATGCGACCACTGCACTTATGTCTGGCATGGATCCACATGATAGTTGCCTTCGGTGCCTCAGGCCGGATCATGATGCTTTGGTATGTGGTCTCTGCCAACAGATGACCCCTCCAAGGCCCTCCGAGGTCGCAAAAAGTAGCACGAAGATTTTTTTTACAAGACCAACTCAGGCCCAGAGTTGTCTGCGGAGTCAACGCCCTTAAGGGCTACCACGGAGGCTCCCTCCTCGTGCGGCGACTATGCTGCCTCAAAGCCTTGAGGGAACATTGAGCCAGGGCTCCCTCAAGGAGAGACACCCCTTGAAGAGCCTGACATTGTCAGTGGCCTCCTTGGGTGATGAGTCTGGGACTATGGGGAAGTCACACGACACCTGGCTTTGGAGTCCTCAACATGAGGCTGAGGATGATGGCCTGGAATGTCCCTCAAAGCTGCCCTGGTGAGAAAAAGTGCCTTCAGCGTCTGAGGATTGGTCTCTGTCCTCCGAGGCCATACCCTTTGACGACACCCCCCCTCGAAGGCACCGGTGCCACCTCGACCCGCGCGGTCGGAGCCCCTCGACTCCTCTTCAAATGAGTCAGCCTGGGAGACGGAGGATGAGGAGTCCCCCGATACCTTCCGGACTCGGTGCGTCCCATCGGACTCACCGCAGTCCGAGCCCCGGAGTAGGTCCCCTCCGGAGGACACCCGGTCTCGGAGTTCGTGCAGGACATGGCCAAGGCCTTGGCGATTCCCGCTGACCCCGAGGAGGAGCCTCGAGCCGAGGAGTTCGAGGCCCTCCAGTATGACTCTCCTCCGAAGGAGTACGACACTAGGGAGCAGTGATCACGCTGAAGCAAGAACAAACCAACCAGAAGCGTGATTAATTGGAAAGACAGAGTCCTTTATTAAACCTCAGGCCGCCCGACACAGGCCGTGTTTCGCTACCCTTCGTCAGGGGCTGGCCAGGCAAAAAAACTAAAATCATAAAAAACAACCATTAATAATAACATAAAGGAACAGACTGACAAACTTATAAAACACCATCATACTTATAAATATTTAAATGACATTAAAAACTTTAAAAATTAACAACATACAATACAATAAAATTAATAAATAATGTGAAACAAATAAAAGTGCTCGAGGGTACAAATCATCATAAAATCATATACATACATAAATTAAATTACCAACCTCTGTTGTGGACTTTAAAAAGTATCATACCACGCTTGTGTAGTAAAATCTAAAAGAACACTGTTGCTAGAGAAACAAAAACAGGACAATTAAAACATTTTTTCATTAAATCAAAATGAAAGGAAAAGGAGGTGGAAAAAACGAGAGGAACAAGACAGGACATAGGTAAAATCCAAAACTTCAATAAATAAATTACATAAGAAGACCTTATGCTGAAAAGAGTATGGTAGCAGGAGTGAGCCAGAAGGTCTCTATCAATAAATCATGAGCCAAAATGTATAATGTTAACCAAGACATTATCAATTGATCTGTACAATATAAACATGAACACAAAACAAATGTGAACAAAAAAGGGGGGAGAAAATGCATTTTGTGATACCATCGTAAAATTGTGCATAATTTAATGACATTAGGCACCCAGTTTGTAACTACAAAAAACCACGATGTATCAACCGTGTTATGTATAGTAAAAATCATAGAAAGATATAGAAAAATATTAGTATGCCCTTTGCAAAGAATATCCTTTTCCAAAAATATGTATATGTAAAGATGGCAGCATTTATGAGGGGCCACCACTGAGGGGTCATTAATCATATGTTGAAACTAGCTCGGAGGCTGAAAAGCGCTGTACATGTAATGTTTAGCACAGTTTCAACTTTAAACATGCAACTAACGTATAAATAAAACCACTCGTATCCCTTCACTGCCTCAAACAACAAAGATGAACCTGATAGTATGTAAAAACAAGTAGAATAGGTTACCTTGAGAAGAACTGCCGTCCGACTCTTTGGGCAACAGTATAGCAGGGAAACGCTGATCCATGCGCAAATGAAGAGAAGGAAAGGGGCGGAGTCATCCATCTGGCGGGAAAATCAAGGAGAAAAGAGATTCCATCATAAGTGTAATGGACATGAAAAGGGTGTCACAGATTGCACTGTAAAGATAGTGAAACTGAAACAGTGTATGAATCACGTGAGACCGCAGGGCCAGCAATTGCACCAAGATATAATGCACGCTGAGTCGCTCATAAGGGATGCTAATGTGCCATCATATAAGATCGCTAGACATAGTGTAGTAGTACTAGTACAGCACTAGTAATCATACATATGCCCCCTCAGACAATCACTCACTGCAATTAAACAATCAGACTCAGCATGAAAAAGGATAATCAACTGATCGCTCAGAAGATACCCACTGAAATGGAATCAGGACCCCCAGTGTAAATAAGATGTAGATATGTTATACAATGTACATAGTTCCCCCCAGTTACTTCCAAGTTGATCTCCTGTTTATTGTAAATACAACTCAGGGTTCCTGTGTTGTATGGTTGATGTTGAATGTAAACCGCTCTGATCTAAAATAGAGCGGTATAGAAGAACTGTTAAATAAATAAATAAATAAAATAGTGTGCACAAGCAATCACAAGGTTTAAAAGAAGTCAACAAATGACTAGACAAAGATTAAAAGGAAGGAGAAATAAAACTGAGAATTGAACAACATAGTACACACGAACAATCACCTTGTAACAAAAAAGTCAACGGATGACTAAACAATAAAACACAATGTGTAATTCTCATAGACGGCAAAAAACCGCCAAAGTTGAGAACGGGGCACATTTCAAAACAAATGATCAACTTGTGAGACTTAGTGCCGAACATGGCCACCATATAAATAAAAATAATCAGAAGCCCATCGCGATAAAACATCCTAAACAAACTTAAAAAAGGGGGGCCCGTAAACAAATAAAACATGAAAGGTTGAAAGGGAAGGAATGAAAATAAAAATTACACAACAGGTAAACATAACTCAGGGGTCATGTGCAAAAACGGCATGTGTGGTATGCCACCCATTAAAAACTAAATAAAACTGCGACTCTAAAGGACAACCCAATAGTCACGATAAAAAAACATATAAATAAATAAAACATCGTGCATAATATATCTACCATAATAAATAAATAAATAAATAAAACTGCATAAATCAGGATACAAAAACAAACCAGGGAACCGTCCAATAAAACTCATATGAATAGTGCGAATAACAGGCCAATATAACTCAGGAGGTATTCGGAAAAACCAGCATGTAAGGTATGTCACCCCTTAAAAAATAAATAAGGACATAAAACTGCATGAATCGAGATACCAAGACTTTAAAGGACTAACCCAATAGTCACAATAAAAGAGACATATAAGTAGATTAAAACATCACGCATGATATGCCAAACCTAAAAAATATATACTTAAAACTACATAAATCAGGATACAAAACATGTTTTTTTAAAGAAAGGGAACCGAAACCCTATAACAGGCATAAGAACAATAAAAAATCATAAAATAGGACCTCAACTGAGGTACAGGTATAATAGAGAGTCAAAGAAAAACTGACAAATCCTGATCAAGGTTTAAACCATTCGGAGTCTTAGAATTTAGACGAAAGATAAACTTTTGCTCGAGCCTCATAAGGGTTTTATTAATGTCTCCTCCCCTCCAGTTAACCTTCACTTTTTTGATAACAAAAAACTTAAGGTCCATAATGTTATGTGAGACATCTAACCAATGTTGAACTAAGGGTTTATCAACCAATTGATGTTTTATGCAGCTCTTGTGTTCCACTATCCTCGTTCTTATCATGCGTGTAGTCTTCCCTACGTATAATTTTTTGCAAGGACACTGCACGACATAAATGACATTTTTGGTTTCACAATTAGAAAAATCATCTATGTAAAATTTTTGATTTGTGAAAGGGTGGATGAAAAAGTTACATATTGGCAAAGAGTTTAAACACACCGAACATCTTCCACACTGGTATTGTCCCTTGAACTTAGATAGCAACTTCTTCTCTGTGAGAGCAGAAGGCACCAAAAGATTTTGCAAATTAATATTGCGTTTGTGTGCCACAGTAAGTTTCATGTCCTGAAAAACTGGAAGTGTTTGACCAAATGCCATTCTTTTTGCAAAATCTTAATGATGTATTTGGAGTGAGAAGAGTATATAAGAGGACAAACCATACCAATATCTTCATCACGTATCTTAACCTTAAGCAGATCTTCTCGAGGGGTGTCTCTGGCCCTAGTATAAGCTTTTTGGAGATAACAAACCGGATAGTTTCTAGCCAAAAATCTCTCTTTCATATCTTGGGCCTGTTTTTCAAAATCTTGGGTCTTAGTACAGATGCGTTTAGTTCTCAGAAATTGGCTTACGGGTAAGTTATTCTTGAGTGACGGATTGTGAAAACTTTGGTAATGTAATAAAGTGTTCTTATCCATTGGTTTTCTAAATAAAGTCGTAGAGAAAGAAAAATGTTCTTTCTTAATTAATAAATCTAAATAGGAAATCTGGTGACAATCATAGGTCATTTGAAAACGTAAATTTACATCCAGTTGGTTGATCCATGAATGAAAGTCTGAAAGAGTATCTAAGGAACCTCTCCAAAGAATGAGAACATCGTCAATATAACGTATCCATAAAGCAATGTGAGATTGAAAAGGATGAGATGTTAAAAAAGACTCCTCAAAATGAGAAACATACAAATTGGCTACATCTGGGGCCATTGACGACCCCATCGCAATACCCTTGACCTGTTTGTAAAACAAATCTCTGAAGCAAAAAAAATTCTCACAGAGAGCAAACCGTGCTAGTGCGACTAGAAAAGCGGTGGGCATGCGTTTGTGCTCGGTTCTTTTCAAAAGAAACTGTTCTATTATCTGCAAAGCAGCTAATTACGGAACATTGGTATACAGGGATTCTATATCAAGAGTAACCAGAATAAGATCTGGACTAAACTGATTGAAAGATGACAAAATCTGTATGATGTAAGACCACATATTTTGAATGAATGGACGTAGTAATAAATCTAAAAATTTGGATATGGGTTCCATGAGAGAACCAATGGCCGAGACTATTGGGCGACCAGGTGGAGCCTCCAAAGACTTATGAATCTTCGGGATAATATATATTGTTGGAAGAATGGGATTGTCTACTATCAGGAAGGACTTCTCCGTCTCTGTAATGTACCCAATTTCAAATGCAGAAAGTACCAAACTGTCAATACTTTTTTTGAGATTCTGAGTGGGGTCCCCGTTAAGTCTTTGATAAAAGAAAGTATCACTGAGCTGTCGAGTAATCTCTCCAATATAGTAATCTTTATCCATAACTACCACTGCTCCGCCTTTGTCGGCGGGTTTTATTATAATGGTGGTGTTCTTTTGTAGAGAGGAGATTGCTTTTCTCTCCTGATCTGTAATGTTATTGAAAGTATGTTGGTGTTTCTTTAAAGATTCATTAACCTGTTGAGTAACAACTTTTTCAAAAGTTTCAATGACAGGATCAGTACTTGGAGGGGGAACCCATGTGGATTTATTACGAATGATAGAATTATCACTAGAGGTAGAGATGATATTATTGGTGAAGAAATGTTTCATAAGGACCTTCCGAAAAAATTTGTACAGATCAACGTGAATGTCAAAGGGATCACATTTTCTTTTTGGCACAAAGGAAAGACCTTTATTCAATACAGATAATTCGTCACTATTAAGAGAATATTTAGATATGTTAATCACATTATTGGGTGGTTCTACTAACGGTACCATCGCTCCTCCGATCTCTCCGAGTGCCACCCCCCTCTTCCTCCCCTCCCCCCTCTGCCCCGACCCCGGCCTCTGTACATATTGCGTGTGTTGTCGTCGTCTTGGGAATAAAAGTTGTTCGGTTCTGGGGGGCGGACCCGACCCCGTGAGGAGTCCCGCCCTCCTCCTTTCCACAAATGGTCCATGCTGAAAAAAGATTCCTTTTTTGTTTTAGGTAAGGGATCTTTCTTTTTGTTTTTATCTCCCTGAGAAGTTGCATGTTCAGTAGGATGAGAAAACAGACGCAGACGCGTCAATATCCCCTGACTCACTCCTGCTACGTTTCTTTTTCTGTCCAATTGGAGTTGCTTCCTGTGTATTATCTATTATACTATCTTTCCGATCAAATATTGACTTTCTCTTCTTAAACCGATCCTGTTCTCTTCATAACCGATCCTGTTTCTCTTCATAACCGATCCTGTTCACCTTTCTTATCCCAATGATATACATATCCTGTCTTGTAGTCCTCCTCGTCTCTTTTGTATTTATCCACCTTCTTATTTTTTATTTCCTTTCTAAACTCCTGCATGTTTCTCTGATGGTCCTCGTGTATTACATCGAAATTCTTATCAGACTTCCCTTCTACCCAAAACAGAAGAAGGCTTACGGAAACTGCTGTCAGCACTTGGCCTTCCCAGCTCTCCAACAGGGCCAGCAGGCCAAAGGACAAGGGTATGGCCCTCATAAGCCTAAGGCCCCCAAGTCCCAACCCGTGCCTCCGGCGCAACCTGGAGGTTTTTTTTTTTTAAATTCCTGAGGCATAGCCTCTCTTTCCCTGGGAGGGCCTGCCCTACAGCACACTGGGGGGAGTATCTGGTGTTTTTTGCCGACTGCTGGCTCGCCATCACCACAGATGGGTGGGCCTTGCAGGTGATGCAGGAGGGGTACCTCTTCCACCTCAGACGCCCCTGCTATTCTTTCCAGGAGAGCTCTCAATGCATCCCCTTCACTGGGACATGCTTCAGCAGGATCTCGCAAATCACCTGGCAGACAGGGCAGTGGAACCCGTCCCCTTCAAACTCAGAGGCAAAGGGTTCTACTTCCGCTACTTCCTGGTGCCCAAAAGGACTGGGGGTTTTCAGCCTATCCTAGACCTGCGAGACCTCAACAGGTACCTGGTGAGGGAGAAATTCAAGATGCTCTCCCCTTGGAACATTGCTGCCATATCCTCAGCAGGGAGACTGACTATGCACCTTGGATTTAAAGGATGCCTATGCACACATCCTTATCCACCCCTTCACAGGCAGTACCTCCGCTTCATGGTGGGAGGCTGCCACTATCAATGCAGGGTTCTCCCGTTCAGTCTGGCCTCTGCCCCGAGGGTCCTCACCAAGTGCTTTGGCAGTGGTCACTGCTGTCCCACGTTTCCAGGGGGTGATTCAGACCGACAACCAGGTGACGATGTTTTACATCAACAAGCAGCGAGGGATGCTGTCGTTTCTCCTGTGCCAAGAGGCTGTGAGCCTTTGCTCCTTTGCCAGCAGCAACGGGATGCTCCTGCGGGCAGTCTACCTCCCGAATCAGGCAACGTCCTAGCAGACTGGCTCAGCCAAGTCCTCCAAATGCACGAGTGGCGGCTGGACCCCAAGGTGGCCAGTTGTATGTTCCATCTCTGGGATCTCACGCAGGTGACCTCTTTGCCAGCCTGGCCAATGTCCAGCTAGCCTGCTTCTACTCCAGACAGCTACATCCCTTGCGGATGGCAGTGGATGCGTTCCTCATCCCGTGGACAGAAGGTGTCTTCTTTGCCTTCTCACTCATACTGCTGTTTGCCAAGACCAAGGTTCAGCTTGACAGAGCCACAGTGATACTGGTGGCCCCTCGGTGGGCTTGGCAGCCTGGTTCCCGCTGCTCTCCGCCTGTCCCAGACACCCCCAGTCCCTCTGGGGAGCAACCCAGACCTGTTCTCGCAGGAGGATGGGCTCCCTCTTGTACCCCAACCTGGGGTCCCTGTTTCTGACAGCTTGGCTGCTGAAACGGTAGCCTTGGCCCACTTCGGTCTCTCCAGTGGCGTAGATTCTCGGTTTGGTTTGTGGAGAGGTGGATTAACCCCTTCTCCTGTTAGGTCCAACTGGTTCTCCAGTACTTGCTTCACTTGTCCCAGGCAGGGCTAAAGTCTGTCAGAGTACACCTCTGCACACTTTCGGCACACCATCATCTTGTCAAGGCAAGGCCCTCTCCGCTGAGCCCTTCATGATTAGATTCTTGCGGGGCCTACTTCTCTCTAAGCCACCCGTTTGCCTCCTGGCGGCGGAGTGGCACCTCAGTGTAGTTTTCTCAAAACTCACTGTGCCACAGGCATCTTGGCTTATGCCACCTTAAGTATCTTTCCTGGAAAGTGATCTTCCATATGGCGCTCACTTCAGCTTGCAGGTTGACGAGCTCCAGGCCCTGGTGGCTTACCCACCTTACACAAGGTTCTACAATAACAGGGTCATGCTCTGCACGCATCCCATGTTTCTCCCAAAGGTGGTGTCCTCGTTCCACCTCAATCAGGAGGTGGTGCTTCCTATATTCTCCAGGAACAAGCAGGAAGTCAGTCCTCACATATGGGTGATGGCGCCGATGGAGCCTGCGTGGAAGCATCTCCCCTGCTTTCTAAGAAAGTCTTTGGGAGATGCACAAAGCATGCATGTTCCCCTCCTGCCCAAGGGTGCCATCTTGCCCCAGTCTCCTTTTTCCGTGGAGCCCTCCAGACATCTGTCTAGTTTCTCCCGGAAAAAGTTTGTTTTTTGATACTGTTTTATCTGGTCTGTGCACCGGTTCCTTTCCCGCCCTCAGCGTTGCTCCTCTGTTTCATTCCCTTGTTTTTTAAAATTTTCTTCGAGGTATCCCTCAACTTGCATTTGCGTCCTTTTTTGGCTGAAGGCTTCTGACCCCTGCTGGGTGCAGGGCCCCCTTTTTTTCCAATAGCCTCTAGCAGCTTCAAGAAGTGCGATGAGTGCAGTAAGATTATGTCCCTCACTGATCCGCATGACTACTGCCTCTGGTGCCTTGACCCGGAACACGACAATTTTGACTGTGAGCTTTGTAGGACCATAATCCCAAAGGCCCTTAAAAGCTGTCGTCAGCAGCAGAAAAAATGTTTGTCTCAAGTCCATGCTACCTGGGCTACCTCGGAGTTCCAACCAAGAGGAAATCCCCAGAGGTAGAATGCAAGAAGTCCAAGTCCTCAAAAACCACCTTGGAGACCGGGTCCAGGAAGACGGGAAAATCCCACTCCAGGCCTAGCAGCCTCTGGCATGAGTCGGAAGGATCGGAGTGGGAGCAGCCTCACAAGCTACCCTGGAAGGAGTTGCTGGAACCTGCCGACTGACCTCAGACACCCGAGGCCATTCTCGTCGAAGACTCCCCCCTCGATGGACCTGACGCAAGACCCAAAACCCCTTGTGTCCGTGTCCAAGACAGTGGCGCCAGCAGGTATGGATACCAGGATGGTGGCTTTATAGTGCAGTATCTCTGTCCTTGTGGCCCAGCAGCAGACGTTCATGCCCAGTTCATCTGCCCGAACGATGGGATCCTCGACATCAAGGGCCTCCCTGGACATCGAGCCGATCCTCGAACGCCATCAGCCTCAAGAGAACAGTCGTCACTGAAAGAGATCCTGGTCCCATTCCTTGGGTCACCGATCCTCTCTGGCAAGTGCATGCGTCTCAGACCAAGGGTTCTCCAGAGGCCCCGGACTCCTGGGCTCGAATCTCGACTGGTTGCAGAATCGCCGATTCCTCTGTGCCGTGCCCCAGACCTACTCTCACAGTCTGGGGCCAACCTGGGGCCCCTATCATTCACAGCTTGGCTGCTGAAAAGGTAGCATTAGCTCCCTTCAGCCTCCCGCAGACGTGGAAGAGGTCCTTCTGGCCTCTTGAAAGGCCTCCACAGGGAGGGCACATGTCTTCAAATGACGCTGGTTCTCAGTCTGGTGCGCTGAGAGGTGAGCAAACCCGTTCTCCTGCTTGGTGCAGATGGTGCTCCAGTACTTTCTCCACCTGTCACAGGTGAGTCTGAAGTCCAACTCAGGGTGCACCAGGAGTGCTATCGCAGTGCACCACCATTCTGTTGAGGGAAAACCTCCCTTGGCTCCTCTCCTTATATCTCGGTTCCTGTGGGCCTCCTGCTATCCAACCCCCCCCCCCCCATCTGCCCACCAGCGGCAGAATAGGATCTCAATGTGGTCCTTGCGCAGCGTGGTACCTCTCATGGAAGGTCATCTTTCTGGTGGCACTCACATCAGCTCAAGGTTAGCGAGCTCCAGGCTCTGATGGCAGAGCCCCCCTACATGAGGTTCTACAAGAACAGGGTGGTGCTCTGCACACACCCCAAGTCTCTACCGAAGGTGGTGTCCCCATTCCACATCAATCAGAAGGTGGTGCTTCCCACTTTCTTTTCGAGGCCTCACAGCGGCAAGGTGGAGACCGTCCTCCATACTTTGGATTGTAAAAGGTCCCTGTCCTATTTGCAGTGGACCCAGGGCCACTGTAAAGCACCTCAGCTTTTCGTCGCCTCTAACCCCAGTTGACTTGGGCTCCCAGCGTCTAAGTGAACTCTGTCCACTTGAGTGGCAGACTGCATTGCCCTCTCCTATGACCAAGCTGGTATCTTACTATTTATTTATTTATTCAGTTTTCTATACCACCTTATCCTTCAATCAAAGTGGTTTACAGTATGAATCACTACAAACGGGTACTGGATATATTCCCTTGTCCCCAAAGGGATCATAATCTATGTGTACCTGAGGCAACAGAGAGTTAAGTGTCACAGTGCACCTCGTCTTGGCTACTTCTGTGGTAAATCTGTGTTCCGTCCCCGTGACGGAAATCTGCAAGGTTGCAACCTGGTCTTCAGTCCATACCTTTGCAGCTCACTACTGCCTGGAGAGGGAGTCGCAACGGGACAGCACCTTCATCCAGGCCGTACTCCGTAATCTCTTCAGGGTGTAGGCAACTCCTGCCCTCCGACCCTTCTGTGTTCAGGCTACCGGAGTGCAGGTGGCCTGCCGGACACTTTGGACTTTGTGAGAGTCTGTCATTTGGTACTGAACTGCTTTAACTTACGGCTCACCCTTTGCAGGTCATTGTGGCCTTTTTACAGTTTCTCGGAAGTCTGTAGCTGGGGAGTCCCATATGTGAGGACTGACTTCCTGCTTGTTCCCGGAGAAAGCATAGTAACTCATCTGAAAGAGGTGTTCTTTGGAGACAGCAGGAATCAGTCCTCCCAACCCTCCCTCCTCCCTTTGGAGTTGCTTCTTTACCATATTTTAATTTTTGTCATCTTAGCTATGTCATTAGACTGAGGCAAGATGGCACCCTTGGGTGAGAAGGGGATCACTCATGAGTGGTGCATCTCCCAAAGGCTTCCGTGAGGTCTCCGTCGGCACTGACATTGCCCATATGTGAGGACTGATTCCTACTGTCCCCGGAGAATATCTGTTACAGGTGAGTAACTATGCTTTTTTTCCACGCCCCCATGCCAGTAGGGAAGAGACAACTCTCCATATCCTGGACTGTAAGCAGGCCCTGTTCTTCTACCTGAAGCGTACTCTGGCCCACCATCGCTCCTCACAGCTGTTTGTCTCCTATGACCCAAATCGGCTTGGGACAGTGGCCTCTTAACGTACCCTGTCCACTTGGGCGATGGATTGCATTGCCTTCACTTACAAGCAGTCTGGTCTCTTGCTGTTGCGTCTGGTCATGGTGCACAGCATCCGGGACATGGTGGCCTCGGTGGCAAATCTGCACTCCATCCTCTTGGCGGAGATCTGTTGACTGTCACCTGGTCCTCAGTCCATATATTTTTGCTACTCACTACTGCCAGGAGGAGTCGTCCCAATGGAACAGTGCCTTCAGCCAGGCAGTATTCTGTCAGGTGAGTAACTATGCTTTTTCTTCAGCAGTGGCTTCTGTTCTGTGTTCACAGTTGAAGGGCTGAGAATGGGAGATCAGAAAACAAACACAAATGTGAATGGAAGTGGGTTAGAACTCTTAACTCTTTTCAGAGGGCTGTGTGAACAAAGCAGTGGGGCCATATGGGTTTCATCAAAGGATACTTCCCTTACTAGTTGTTCTGGTGGTTGGTCTTTTCAGTGCTTCTTTAAAGTCTGGAGTGAGTCCAGAGGACTAGAGATGGGCCAATGTGGCTGCTGTCCACAAAAGCAGAAATAAGGAAGAGGTTGGTTACGACAGAATAGTACTCTGACCTTTGTGGTAAGTAAATTAATGGAAACTCTGCTATAGCAGAGAATTGTTTGTTTTCTGGAATCCAAAGCATTACAGGATCCGAGACAGCATGACTACTAGAGATAGATCTTGTCATACAAATCTTAACTGATTTCTTGGACTGGGTGATCAGAGAACTGGATTGCAGGAGAGTGCTAGATGAGATGTATTTAGATTTCAGCAAGACCTTTAACACCATTCTGCATTGGTGACTTGTAAATAAACTGAGCACCCTTGGGATGGGCCTGAAAGTGACTGACTGGGAAAGAAACTGTTTGGCAGGCACAGAGGATAATAGCAAATGACGTTCACTCTGAAGATAGGGGCATTACCAGTGGCGCGCTGCAGGTACCAGCCCTTGGTCCTGGTTTTTTTTTTTACATTTTTGTATGCGATATTGCAGAAGATCTGTCATGTAAGCTATGCCTCTTTGCCAGTGATCCCAAAATCTGCAACAAGTTAGACAAACTGGAAGGAATGGATACCATGATGAGGTGATGATACCAGTTTTTAGCATTAGTGCTTAGCTATCAAATTATCAACCATTCTTCAAGCTTTGTTAATAATTTGATAGCTAAGCTCTAATGCTAAAAGCTGTATCATCATGCATTTGGGCAAAATCAAAGGGAATGGTACATTCTCCAGGAACAAGCAGGAAGTCAGTCCTCACTTATGGGTGATGGCACCAACGGAGCCCGCGTGGAACAATTCCCCAGCTTTCAAAGAAAGCCTTTGGGGTTACTGCCACGCATGCATGGTCCTCTTCCCGCCCAAAAGTGCCATCTTGCTCAGTCTCCCTTTTTCTGCAGAGTCCTTCGGACGCACGTCCTCGTCCCTTGGAAAAAGTGTTTTTGTTTTCGGCCTCTGGCCCTCTCTTTTCCGGTAGTACCGGTCCTCTCCCGTCCCCCCCCTTCGCTCTATTTTCCCCAAGCGAAGGGACATCCTTTATTCCAGCCTTTTTGGAAAACTTTTTCTCTTCGGGCCTTTCGCGCCCTTTTCAATTGCTGGCCTTGAGGGTCTTCGACCTAGCAGGGGCCCCTTTTGCCCCAGTGGCCTCCGGTTTTAAAAAATGTGACAGATGCTCCAAAAATATGTCTCTTACAGACACCCATGACTGCTGTGTCTGGGGGCTGACCATAACATGGAGCTCTGCTCTCTCTGTAAGAAAATGTCCGCCAAGGCCCTGCTAAGTCGTAAGCACAAGTCCGACGACATTTTCCATAAGGCAGCCCTGGAATCCCCGGTGGCATCCTCTGTGAAGTATTTCAATGCACGAAAGAAGAGTGTTATCTGGGGATGATTGTATCGGATGATCTTAAAGTGGCCGAACAGGTCGAAAAAGTGACTGCAAAATCCAAAAGGATGCTTGGGTGCATAGGGAAAGGATTGTCCAGCAAAAAAAGGAAGTGATAATGCCTTTGTATAAGTCTCCAGTGAGAACTCATTTGGCGTATTCTGTACTATTCCAAAGACTACATCTTCAAAATGATATAAACAGGATGGAGTCAGTCCAGAGGTGGCTACTAAAAATGGTCAGTGGTCAAGATGGGGATTAACTTAAAGATCTCAATCTGTATACTTTGGAGGAAAGGCTGGAGAGTGGTGATAGAGATTTACATGCCTCCGTGGTGGCCCTCTTCCTGTTGAAAGAAAGCTCTGGAACGAGAGATCATAAGATGAAGGTAAATGGGGATAGACTCAGAAGTAATCTTTGCTAAAGGAGTGATGCATACATGGAACAGCCTCTCAGTGGAAATAAGAATTTTTATTTATTTATTTATTTATACCGTGCTCTTTTAGAATCAGTGTGGTTTACATGTATACTAACAAGTACTTTTTTTTTATTCCCTTGTCCCTGAAGGGCTCACAATCTAAGTGTACCTGAGGCAATGGAGGGTTAAGTGGCTTGCCCAAGGCCTCAAGGAGTGGCCATGGGACTAGAGACCCCAGTCCCTCCGCCCTGAGGTTGCTTGTCCCCATGTGGGAATTGACCCCCCGGCCTTCTGGCCTGAGGTAACCTGTCCCAACCACTGAGTAACTCCTCCCTCAAGAAATGTATCTGAATTCAAGAAAGCATGGGACAAATACAGAGGATCTCCAAGAAGAGATTGTAGACTTAATAGTTCTTATGGATTAGGGAAACTGGATAAGCCATATGGTCTTTATCTGCCATCATTTTCAATGTTTCTGTGGTAGTTAAAGCATTATATTATGAGATGCTTTGCAGCAGCAAGGATAGGGAGGGTTGTAAAGATTGAGGGAAAGATAGATGGTAGAAAGTACAGGCAGATCCTGTAGGAAAACTTGTTCCAATCTGCCATAGAGTTGGGAGTGAGATTATTAACATTTCAGCAGGACAGTGATCCTGAGCAGAAAGCAAAAACAACAATGGAGTGGTTCTGCAAGAATTACATGAATGTTCTGGAATAGCCCAGCCAAAGCTAAGAACGGAATCCAATAGAAAATCTGTGTTAATGCTTGAAGACTGTAGTCCACAGATGATCCCTAGCGAACTTGAAAGCATCAAGCTGTTCTGCCAAGAATGGTCAAAAACTGCACTATCCCACTGTGCAAAATTGATAGCCACATATCTTAAATGACTCATAGCAGTTGTTGCTGCAAGAGAGTCTTCCACCAAGTATTGAATGAAGTTGTATGAATACTTATTCACTCAAGACCTTTTGGTTTCATATTCTTAATTCTATAATTGTTTTTCACATATTGAAAGTGTGAAGTAGTTGTGTAGATCAGTGAAATAAACTCCTACTTTAATACATTTTGAATTATATTTTTCAGACAGCAAAATGTGAAAAATGTGGAAAGGTCTGAAGACTGTGCAAGCCCCTAAGTGCTGTAGCTCTCTATTTTTCTAGTGAGGACAGTACTGAGTGGACATAAGGCCCAGGATTTTCAGATTCATGCTGAATTAAGTGGTATGCATGCAGTAAATGTCTCATTAAGCTGATATTCTTCCCTTGTCTAGCTCATCAAACTCCTAAGTTAACTAAGGGCCCCTTTTACTAAAGCTTGCAAAGGATTTGCTATTGAAACGTCAAACAAATGCATACTGATTGCAAAGCCTCTACATTAGCTGTCGAAGGACATGGCCAATATGTTCCTGGCAGCTAATGCATGATGGGAACAAACGTGTGCACCACTTAGGTGGGTTTACTTAATGACTCCCATAAAGGAGGAGTTAGGTGAGCCCACGTTAAGAGCCTTGTTGCCACTGAGCACATAGCAATTGCCCTGATGCTATCGGTAGTGTGCTCTTCATGCCTACTCCCCACCTCATCCTGCAATCACTGATTAAGGTGCATTTTAGCATGCGGTGGCAGACACGCTTACGCATTAGTGTTCCTATCAGTTGCTGTATATTAAAATACATGTTAACTGGTTAACAGACTTTAGTAAAAGGGGCCCTAAGTGTTGATCAGACAAGCAGTTGACTTAATTTTAAGATGAATAGTTTGGTTAGCCGTCCCCAGTGTGCTCTGATTTCTAGCAAGAAGTAGCACGCCACGTCAGCTGAACCTTAGGAACAGACTGAGTAAGAAACTAAATCTAATTATGGTTGGCAGTGCAGACCACTAACCACTAGCCAATTTGTTTGCCTTCCTGTCTTTGTTTATTTGTTATAGGGAGGATTTGTGTAAAGCCAAGAAGAAAAGTGTTTTATGAATCCTATTTGAGAGGATGCGATTTATGGAAAATTACCTTTCTGCTCTGTTTCTTTTAAATGCAAAAAACAGGATTAAAGCATTCAGTTCTTGAAGTACTATGATAAACTAATGCCAGAAAATTCTCGTAACAAGAATAGATATGACATCTCAGTTCCAGTTCTGGTTAAAAGAATTTTGAAAGAGCAGCTTGAGTGTTTTTGCCACTTTTAACTTGACACCAATTTACGAGAAATGTGGAACAAAAAGCAGATGGTTTATGTGTACTAGAAATCCTAGTACTTTTGTCTTTTTTAAGTAATTTTTTGATTTTACTTTAGGGAGAAGAAATCTTTTTGGATATGTTTGAAGATGAATACAGAAGTATGACAGTAAGTTTCTACAAGAACAAAATATTCTGATGATGCAGTCATTTTTTTTAGAAAACTGCAGAAACAAAGGGTGACAATGTTTAATTTCAAATCCTTAATTCAGTTGGAAAAAAGGAAATCACTGAATCTGCATTATATTGTAAGTGATGCTTCTCTGAAGTCAAGCAAGCACACCATGTCCCACACATGGTACTGAATGGAAAGATATTTCTGGTGAAGACTTTTGCCCCTATTTACAAAGCATTTTCCCCATAGACACAAAATGGGAGAGACGTTTTAGTAATAGCCCCTTATTTTTTCTACTTGCATGGGACTTCCTGTACTGTGATGGTTCTGCAGTTATTTGTTTTTCTGCTGGATGTTTTCATTTGATTCCATGGCTTTTTCTTCAGCATTCACATAAATTTTCTTTTCTCTTTGCCTTAGCAAGAGGCTTTCATTTTATATTCATAGTTCAGTAGTCGGCTTTTTTCAGTTTTTATTGTTCTTTGAAATTCTGCTAAATTGAACTTTCCTCTCTCATCCCCTTAAAGTTTTCAGCAAGAAATGGGATGTTGGACGGCCTTCTGTTTATTTTTTTCTCTCTTCCAGTTTATTGAATTCATTTATTTATTTAACCATTTTTATAAACCGTCTTTCTTCGATTCAAGATTCAGTTGTCTTTTATTTCTGAAGAGAGTTTTTTCATCTTATGATTTCACATTTATGGATTTGTTTTACCATGTCTTTAGCTTCAACTTCTATCCAAGCTGTGCACAAAAGATGTCTTAACACTGATCATCACAAGTGTTATATCATCTTGGTTGTGAAATCTGCTCTAAGGCGAGCTTCCCAAGCCATATGTTATGCCTTTGCTACTTTTTTGGGGCCAGCCTTAAGTTCACTGCTAAGGAAGGCACAGAGTCTGGCCATTTCATTTCATTTATTAAAACTTGATATATCGCTCTTAATAGGGACAGCAGAGCAGTTTACAATAAAAATTCAATAAAAAACGAAATAATAAAAGAATGCCAATAATAAATAGGAAAGTGATACAAGACACGACAATAAGAGGACCTCAGGGAACAGCAGGAAGAGGAAGAGGGGAACACAAGTGAGAATGTGAAAAATGATCAAAGAGAATAGGGTGGGCCGTCAAGGGCTGTGCAAAATAAATAAGTCTTAAGCTGAGTTTTGAATGTAAAAAATGAGGGTTCTAACTGGAGGGATGGAGGGAGAGTATTTCAGAGGGAAGGGCCAAGGAAATAGAAAGCAGAATGATTTGTTGATTCCAGATATGCCTGAGAATGGGGAGAGAGGTTAGAAGAAGATGATTCATGTGAATAGAGCGGAGAGAGCTTTGGGGAGCATCGAGGATGAGGAGAGATGAAAGATATTGTGGGCAACCAGTGTGGAGAGTCTTGTGAACCTGGGTAAGGATCTTATCATGTATGCAAAATTAAATGAGAGGGGTTTATTTATTTATTTAATTTTCTTATATACCGCGCTATTTGTCATCAGTGCGGTTTACATTGAAACAATACAACAATTGGTCAGATATAACAGACCTATTACAAGTAACAGGAAAATTAACATGGAAGTAAACAGGGAAATCATTTATATTTCTAGAAAATACATGTTGGAGATATATAAAATCTATACAGTTAGGGTAGGTATGAGGTTAAAAGGATGGGGGAGGGGAAGGGGTGTTTAGGTGTTTGAAGTGTGCGATGAAAAGGTGGTGTTTAAGGGCTTTTTTGAATTGTTTGATGTCTTTAATTGCTCTGATATTGGGAGGGAGTTTGTTCCAACATCTAGGAGCATAATTCGAAAAAGCCCTATTGATGGATGATTGATTAGCTTTTAAGGAAACTTTTGGTATAAGTAGTGTGTCAACAGCTGGAGATCTCCTGGACCTGTTATTTGTTGTGTGTATGATGAGATCAGAGATGGAATCTGGAGAAATTATTGAAGGCCCTAAAGGTGGTAAGGATGGCCTTATATTGGATTCTATAGTTTATTGGTAACCAATGAAGCTTCTCTAGAATGGGGGAAATATGCTCACATTTTGATGATCCGCAGAGGACACGAGCAGCTGCGTTCATGGCTAATTGTAGAGGATTAATAGTTAAATTTGGTAAGCCATGGAGTATTATCTTAGCATAATCAAAGTGCGGCGTGACTAGAGCTTGAAAGATGGTGCAGAAGTCATCAGACTTCATCATAGGTCTCAGATGACGAAGGGTTTTTATCTTGAAGTAAACGGCCTTTACGGTGCGTTTTATATGTTCCTTGAAGTCTAACCTTTGATCCAGAATTACTCCTAGATATCGAATATTTGATTTGACTGGGAGATCAGCATCTCTGACTTTTAGAATTGATGGAGGGGACAAAGATTTATTCCTTGTGATTATTAGAACCTCTGTTTTTTTGAAGTTAATACGGAGGTTTTGAGAGAGAAGCCAATCAGTTATTGAATTAAAACAGTTGATTAGCACTGTATAGTTTGGGTATGATACAGATATCGGTGAGAATAATAGCACATCATCCGCATACATAAGGCAGGATATACCAAAAGAGCGTGCGATGTCACAGATTGGCTGCATATAGATGTTGAACAGCAGCGCAGACAAGGAGGAGCCTTGTGGTACACCTTGTTTCTGCTGAAAGGGATTTGAAGTAGCATTACCAATACGAACTTGTTGTAATCTACCTTCCAGGTAGGATTTGCACCAGTCCCAAGCACGGTTCTTGATTCCCTTCTCATGAAATCGCTTTAGTAGTTGTATGTGATCCACAGAATCGAACGCAGCAGCTATTTCAAGAAATATTAGAGCAAAGCCATTTTTCAGATTGTCAATGCCGTTGATAAGTGTATTGATTAATGTTAGGAGAGTTTCTACACCGTGGGCTTCCCTGAATCCATGTTGACATGGATCTAAAGGGGAAAATGAGTCTATATGCTGTTGTATCTGCCTGAGAGTTAATTTCTCAAGAATTTTGGCTAGAAATGGGATACTAGAGATTGGACGGTATGAGTCCTCCTCCTTTGGGTCAAGCTGGTTGTTTTTCAGCAGTGGTCGGATGTATGTATGTTTGAGAGCATCTGGGAAGACACCAGATTCAAATGACAGCTTCGCTATGTTAGCTATAAAAGGGCTGAGTTCTGTGCGCATAGATCTTATCCAGTGTGCTGGGCATGGGTCAGATGGTGAAGGTGTCGTGTTGATGGAGGTAATAACTTCATTTATGGTTTTTACAGAGGGTGGTGAGAGGTTGGTGATTGAAAACTGCGGAAGGGAAGTTTGGACAGGTTCATGTAATGATGTAGTATTTGTTTTTATTGATTTGGATTGGATGTAGTTCGCATAGGCTTGGGACTGAATCCCTTCGTGTTGTGGCGGAGATGGTTGATTGATAAAGGACTTTACTAGATTAAATAAGTCTCTTGGTTTATTCAGAGAGCGGCTGAGGATATCAGCATGGTATTCTTTTCTCTTAGCCCAAATTGATTCACAATGTTTAAGATGTTCTAAGTAGGTGGTTTGGTCAGAGGAATTACGTGTATTTCTCCATTTTCTCTCAAGCTTTCTGAGGTGGAGGAGAGAGGTACGTAGTTCATGTGAGAACCATGGGGCAGATTGTTTTTTAGTAATGTGATTGTTTTTAGTTTTTTAGTTATGTGATTGAATTGAGACGCGTGGAAGATTTATTTTGCTGCAGTGTACTGAACAAGTTGAAAGTGCTTCAAAGAGTATTGAGGGAGGCTGGCAAATGCTGAATTACAATAATTGATGAGGGACAGAACAAGGGAAGCAACAAGAATGATCAGTGCAGAAGTGGACAGGAGGGAACAAACTGCTCTGATTCAACAGAGGGAGTAGAGAGAGCATTGTACAATATGACTGATATGCTCATGAAAAGAGAGAGATGAGTCAAGTATGACTTCAACATAACGGAAGGAGGGTGTGAGCCGAATGAGTGAGCCATTGAGAGTAGGTGAAACAAGGAAGGAAGTTAAAGATCCAGTGAACCATGTAGCGATGGTCTTGGAGGGGTTATGTTTGAGACAGTTTGCAGATAGCCAGGCAGTAACGCAGATGAGATATGTATTCGGGGAAGAAACATCTGGGGAAAAAGGTTTAAAATATGTTCATCTGTTTTATGTAGCAGGCAACTGTGATTTCTGACTGTTCTGCATAAGTTTAACATTGTAATGTAAACTGCTCTGAGTGAAGGATAGAGCGGTATATAAAAACTTTTAGATAAATAAATAAGGGTGGATCAGTATGGAGAAGTAGGAATATGTCGTCAGCACAGAAGTAAACAGAGATAACAAGCTGCTGAATCATGAGTGCTGGTGAAGCGAGGAAGATGTTAAAAAGAAGAGGTGCTAATGCAGAACCCTGGAGGACACTGCAAAGAAGAGGATAAGAGGAAGCAGAAGCATCCATGGTGACATGGAAAGAGCGCTGTGAAAGAAAGGATCCAAACCAATGGAGAACGGTGCCCCGAAGACCAATATCATACAGACGTCTGAGAAGAAGATCATGATTTGTGAAATCGAAAGCTGAAGATAAGTCAAGGGGAAGACAGTGATAGTGACATTCCCGCGATCCAGAGTGTGATGAACCTTGCTAAGTAGAGAGAGAATAATGTCGATAGAGTCACTGGGATGGAAGTCTCACTGAGCTGGGATGGAAGTCTCACTGAGCTGGTTTACATCGTACCTCACCAACAGACAGCTACAAGTCAAATGTGGAACAAAGACCTCTCAACCGTTCAGAGCCACTCAGGGAGTCCCACAAGGCTCAGCTCTCTCCGCCCTGCTCTTTAACATCTACGTACAATCCGTCTGCGCCATCATCAAGGACCACAAGATTCAATACACCATATATGCAGACGACATAATGATATACACACCAATCAATCTGGACAGCCCGGACTACTCCAACATAGCCAACTGCTTCCAACAAATGACAACCTGTTTACAGGAAAACAACCTATCAATAAATTACAACAAAACTGAAGCTCTATTCAGCACAAGAAACCAGACATTTTCACCATCAGCCACCATCAACCTGAATGACACCATCATACCTATAAGACCAGAAATAAAATACCTGGGAGTAACGCTCGACAAGGACCTTAACCTCCAGTCCCACACTGCAAAAACAACTAAGAGCGCTTACATCAAAATGAGGACAGTCAGAAGGCTCAAACCCATCCTCGCTCATGAACATTTCCGAATGACCTGTCAAGCCATCATCACTCCCACTCTAGACTACTGTAATCACATCTACCAGGGGCTACCAAAAAAGACAATAAACCACTACAGCTAGCACAAAACACAGCTGCACAACTCATAACAGATTGCACAAATCACGACCACATCAATCCCATACTGTACCACCTACACTGGCTCCCAATCAGCTCTCGAGTCCAATTCAAAGTACTTTTGCACATATTTAAAATAATATACAACCTCTCAGCTGACAGCTTACAACCACTCATAAAAACCGATGACAACAGGAGACCAAGAAGAAAAGGAACCTCAGACACCATCAGAACACCAAGGGAATTCGCTAAAACAAGGCAGGCCACATCAAGGAGGGCACTCTCCTTGGCAGCGCCCGCCATATGGAACTCCCTCCCAGACCACCTAAGATCAACCAAGAACCTCAAGGACCAGAAAACTTCTTAAGACTGCTCTATTTACAGAACATTTCAAGGACCTCACATAAATGGCTCTGATTGACTACTTACAAGACAATACAGGATCATGATCCTAGTGTACCTTTCAAACGGTCCCATTATTGTATATATGTATATTGCTCACTATGTAAATAGTTCACTGATCAAATCTAACACACTGCACCACACACCACTCTTCTCAGCTCTCCCACTGCATGCTACAGACCACACACTATTATTGATTGTTTGATGTGCCAAACCGCCTTGATTTAATGATAGGGCGGTATACTAAATCCTTCTAAATAAATAAATAAAATAAATAAATAAATGGCGTGGGTGCAGTGTGTTAGTGGATTCAAGATGACCAGTCAACTGTTGAAAAACAAGTTTCTCGAGCAGTTTGGAGAGAAAGGGTGATCTGTCTAAGGAGGGTTTGTTCAAGAGGGGGTGGACTATGGCTTTCTTCCAAACGGAGGGGAAAACACCAGAAATGAGCCTGTTATTGATGATGGAGAGAATAATGGGTTTGAGTGCCAGAGTCAGCAGAGAGCCATGATGAAGGGAGGGGATCGAGGCTGCAGGTAGTCTTTCGAGAAGCAGAAAGAATCCTGGAGAGAGTAGTGGAAGATACGAGATTAAAGGCACCCCAGGTTTGTGCCAGAGACGGTGACAAAGAGGCAGAAAAGTTGGGGAAGAAAAAGCGGGGATGGGAAAAGCAGAAGGAAGATCTTGTTGGCAGAGTGGTGATGTTGGCGTGGAAAAAGGTGGCCCGGTGCGATGGAGTTCAGGAGCCATCTTCAGAGAGGGACTGAGATGGGAGGCACTGATAGAGAAGAAAGAATAGAATGAAGTTGCAGGGGCTAAGAGGAGGAATGAGCTATAAGAGAGGAGTAGTAGTCTCTCTTGGCAGCAGAGATCATGTGATGATAGGACTTATGGGATTGGCAAAAAAACTGAAGAGCATCAGAAGACTTGGAGTGTCTCCAGTGACACACTGTGCTATTTAGGATGGAAGGGGCGAAGTGGGGTTATTTGATTGATTGCAGAGAGAAGAAGGGAATTCCAGAGACGGGCCTGAATATCAACAGGCAGAGTATGGAAAGAGGAAGAGAAGATAGTCTGAGGGCAGGAAGGCTGTAATAATGTCTGGAGTGAGTCTGCAGGAGAGTCTCAGAGGAGGGCCAGAAGTGGTAGGCGCACTGGAAGGGAAGGAGGAGGAGGGAGAATAAAAAGAGGAAATAGCCTGTCCAGGAGAAGAGGGAGAGCGACAGATCGCAGGAAATGTGAGGAGGGATTGGGGGCTGAGATAATTAAGAGTGCGGGCAGACGAGTATGTGGAGAAAGTGATATGCTGGGTGAGCTGAAAATCAGAGGTGTGATATTAAGAGCCTATCTCGAGGCTTGGCAGGAAGATTGAGATGAATATAGAGATCGCCTAAAATGTACAAGTTGGGGTATAAGATAGAAATCTCAGAAATAGTAAGCAGAAGGGAGTCCCAGAGAAGGATGGATAAGGAAGGGGGGGGGGGGGGATGGAGTAAAAGAAAGTAGGTTGCAGGCTGCGTAGCAAGACAAAGGAACAAAGCTTCCAGATAGTGAAGAACCTGGGAGTAAATTTCTGTAATGGCCAAAGAAGAGCAATAAATTACTGCGATGCCCCCACCTGTGCGAATGACCCGTGGCATGGAGAATGAATAATCAGTTGGAAGACAGTAGTTAAGAAAAGGTTCATCACCAGGCTTCAACCAGATTTTATTTAAAGGAGATCCAGAGTGTGCTGTAAGATAACGTCATTGAGTAGGACTGTTTTTGAGCAGAGTGGCCTGCAGTTGAGTAGGCCACAAGAAAGGGAAGCAGAAACGGGGATAAGAAAGGGAAGCAGAAACGGGGATGGGAAAGGAAAGTGGAGGGGGGGGGGGGGTGGAAAACTGGTCATGAACAATAGGGCAGTAGATGAGATTGTTAGTATTATGGAGGGTCAGAGAAGCCGGCGGGCGAGGATGTTGAGAAGACCAGTGTACCGGAATCACACTCATAACAACGAGTGAGAGGACTAGCAGCTGGAGGCGAAAGTGAGCAGAAACAGAAACCAAAAGAAACCTACCTGGGCAAGATATGGCAGAAAAAAGCCTGCGGAACGATGGAACTAGCTGATTGGCCCTGGAGTCGCTCCAAAGAGCTCACCCAAGGAGCAGGGCTTATTCTTGGGCATGCTCCTTTGGTGCACACCTCCACAGCATGGGGTGCTGCTAATGTGTTTAAGAAGGGCAGTATGATAGTCACCTGGTTGGCATCTGTCACGTGATCGGGCTGGCATCGACATCAGAGGTTGAGGGCAACTCTGGTGGATACAGGCAGGCAAAGCACAGGACAGGTTGGCATCGGTCATGTGATTGAGTCAATGTCAGAGAGTGAGGGCAACTCTAATGGACACAGGTATGTAAAGCACAGGACTGGCTGGTGTCGAACATGTGATTAGGCTGGCATTGATGTCAGAGGGTGAGGGCAACTCTGGTGGATACAGGCAGGCAAAGCACAGGACTGGAAGCAAACACAGAACCAGCAATTACAACTGAGGGACACAAGCACAAAAAGGCAGGTACAGCAAAGCAGTATAGTGACAAAGCGCTGCTATTGTGGTGTTTAAAAATGGGGGTACGATGGTCACCTGGTTGGCATCAGTCAATCTCCCTACTTGACTGGAGGCACAGAAAGGGGGGAGTCTCCCAAATTCTCATTTGTTAGGTCTGAAGGATGCAGTGCAGTGCAGGGGCACTGTCGCTGCTTCCTTAGGAATACCAGAATATTGGAGGATTTCCAAGTTCAACCCTAAGCTGCTCTTCTTTCTCCAACTGAAATGGTATAGACTTACCCATAACTAACAAAATCATGTAAAGACAGCTCTTTTGGAGATTTGCTTTGAGGAGATGTGAAATCTGATGATAGCTTGGGGGACCTCTTTTTTGAAAAGTACTCAATCACAATCTGTATTCCAGGAGTGCTATAATGAAGACTTGTAGAGGTACTTAAAGAGATAAGGTTGTTGGGGCCACTTGGCAATAGTGATCATAGCATGATCGCCTTTGATTTAATTAGTGGAGGCGGGATAGTAAGGAAATCCACAGTACTACCTTTTAATTTTCGAAAGGGAGACTATGATAAAATGAGGAAAACAGTTAAGAAAAAACTAAAAGGAGCAGTTGCAAAGGTTAAAGACGTACATCAGGCTTGGCTGCTGTTGAAAAATACTATCTTGGAAGCCCAGACCAGCTGTATTCCACGCTTTAAGAAAAGTGGAAAGAAGTCCAAAAAACTGCCAGCATGGTTTAAAGGTGAGGTCAGAGAGGCTGCTGTTGCCAAAAAAGCATCTTTCAGGAAATGGAAACAAGAGCCAAACGACGAAACATGGAAACAGCACAAGCACTGGCAAGTCAAATGCAAGGCATTGATAAGGCAGGCAAAGGGAGAATTTGAGAAGAAGCTTGCTGCGGAAGCAAAAACGCGAAGTAAAGACCTTTTCAAGTACATTCGTAGCAAAAAAACTGTGAGAGAGTCAGTTGGTCCATTAGATGATAAAGGGGTTAAAGGAGCACTAAGAGGCGACAAGGCGATAGCGGAGAGACTGAATGAATTCTTTGCTTCAGTCTTTACTGAGGAAGATGTAGGGATGTTACCCATGACTGAAGTGATATTTAAAGGTGCGGAAGAATTGAAGGAAATATCGATACATCGGGAAGATGTATTACAACTATTAGATAAGCTGAAGAGTAGCAAATCACCTGGGCCGGATGGTATACATCCAAGGGTGTTGAAAGAACTGAAATACGAGATTGCAGACCTGCTATTAGTAATCTGTGAACTATCATTAAAATCATATCTAATACCTGAAGACTGGAGGATCGCCAATGTAACACCAGTTTTTAAAAAGGGTTCCAGGGGTGATCCGGGAAACTACAGACCGGTGAGCCTGACATCAGTACCAGGAAAAATGGTAGAGACCATCATAAAGAATAAAATTACTCAGCATGTAGATAGTCATGACCTAATGGGAGACAGCCAACATGGCTTTAGACAAGGAAGATCTTGTCTTACTAATCTGTTATGTTTTTTTGAAGGAGTGAATAATCAGGTGGACAAAGGTGAGTCGGTTGATATTGTGTATCTGGACTTTCAGAAAGCCTTTGACAAGGTCCCTCATGAGAGACTTTTGGCAAAACTAAAGAGTCATGGGATAGGAGGCAGTGTACTATTGTGGATCAGGAACTGGTTAAAAGATAGAAAGCAGAGGGTAGGGCTAAATGGCCAATTTTCCCAATGGAGAAAGGTGAATAGTGGTGTACCCCAGGGATCTGTGCTGGGTCCGCTGCTTTTTGACATATTCATAAATGACCTGGAAAGTGGAATAACGAGTGAGGTTATCAGATTTGCAGATGACACAAAACTATTTAAAGTTGTTAAAACCCAAGACGATTGTGGAAAATTGCAAGAGGATCTTGATAAATTGGAAGACTGGGCATCAAAATGGCAGATGAATTTTAATGTGGACAAGTGCAAGGTTATGCACCTAGGGAAGAACAACCCAAACTATGGTTACACGATGCAAGGTTCCACATTAGGAACCACCACCCAGGAAAAAGATATAGGCGTCATTGTGGATACCATGTTAAAACCCTCGGCCCAGTGTGCAGCGGCAGCCAAGAAAGCAAATAGAATGCTAGGTATGATAAGGAAAGGAATGGTAAATAAAACAAAAGATATTATAATTCCTCTATATCGTTCCATGGTGAGACCGCACCTTGAATATTGTGTGCAATTCTGGTCGCCGTATCTTAAAAAGGATATAGCGATTTTAGAAAAGGTTCAGAGAAGAGCCACCAAAATGGTAAAGGGGATGGAAGGATACTCCTATGAAGAAAGGCTAAAAAGGTTAGGGCTCTTTAACCTGGAAAAGAGATGGCTGAGGGGAGATATGATAGAAGTCTATAAATTAATGAACTGAGTGGAACGGGTAAACGTAGATCGATTGTTTACCTTATCAGAATATAGAAAGACTAGGGGACATGCAATGAAGCTACAGGGTAAACTATTTAAGACTAATAAAAGAAAATATTTTTTCACTCAACGTGTAATCAAACTCTGGAATTTGTTACCGGAGGATGTAGTAAAGGCTGTTAGTGTAGCTGGGTTTAAAAAAGGTTTGGACAAGTTCCTGGAGGAAAGGTCCATTAACCATTATTAAGAAGGGACCCAGGATATCAATGCTTGAACCAATACAATCATTGTGGAACCTGTGTCCCTTGGGGAAACTGCTAGGTACATATGACCTAGATTGGCCACTGTTGGAAACAGAATACTGGGCTTGATGGACCTTGGTCTGACCCAATATGGCATATCTTATGTTCTTATGTTCTTAATATCACACTTGGTCAGTCAAGTCTGGCCGACGTTTACATATAACATGGCTTTAACATGGAAGTAACTGGGGGAAACTATTTACATTTTAAACAAATTACCTGCTGGTGCTCAATTCGCTGTAGGTGACATCTAGAGTGGAGGAGTGGCCTAGTGGTTGGGGCAAGGTACTTCAGGCCGGAAGGTCGGGCGTTCAAATACCACTAGAGGACAGCAACCTTGGGCTGGAAGGACTGGGGTTTCTAGTCCCACAGGTGCTCCTTGTGATCTTGGGCAAGCCACTTAACCCTCCATAGCCCATGTTCCCTGTAAAATAGTTATCTCCAAGTTATAATGCCCTGTTCAGTGTAATTTGTTTGTTCAATGTAAACCGCACTGATGCAGAATAGCGCGGTATATAAGAGAATGTAAATAAATAAATCTAGCAGACTTACAATCGAGTTAAGATTCTAGCATATCTATATATATCGTGATCCCATATAAAGTCTTGATAAACTGTTTAAAAGCCTGTCTCTTTATAGCTGATTGGAATTGTCAATGCAAATGCTTTCTGTTGTTGATGTAAAAGTGTCATCGGGTGGGATGGGGCTGATAAGAATTTGATGATTTAATTGAATTCAATGTTTTATATTTTATTGTACTCCGTTTTGAGACTTCCTAGCAGAGTCATAGGCATGTTATCAAATTTAAACTAAACTAAACTAAGCTAAATAAAGAAGTGGGGGATGCTATAATGGATCACCATTCTATGTGTTAGATCAGGGATCCCCAAATCTAGACGTTAAGGACCATGAGCTAGTCTGATGATCAGGATTTTTAGAGCAAATATACATGATCTAAATTTGTATACAGTGGAAGGTAGTTCATGCATATCTCATGTAAAGTGATGCATATAGGAAAACACAATCCTAACTATATGCGGGGTTCTATGTTAAGAGCATAAAGTTTAGGAAAAGGACTTTTGAGTAATTGTGGACAGTACATTGAAATCATCAGTTCAGTTATGCAGCAGTGATTAGAAAAGGTAATAGATATTGGGAATTATTTGGCGAGGAATAGAACACAAAACTGTAAATATCGTAGCACTTCTGTATTGAATCATGGTGCAATCACACCTCAAGTCTTGTATGCCATTCTGGTTGTCCCATCTCAAAATCAATATAGCATTACCAGAAAAGATGCAGAGAAGGACAACAGATGTGATAAAGCAGCTGGAACAACTTACACGAAGGAAGGATGAAAAAGAATGATAAAAGTTTATAAAAGCATGAGTGGTATGGAACAATTTAATAAAAAGCAGTTCCTTATCTCTCCTATCATGGCTATCCTTAAGAGTGGCACCACCTTCCACCGGAATTGTAGTCTTTTTAGTAACTGCTGATACCGCTGCATCTACTTTCGGAGATTTAAACAGCTCCCGATCCTGATCCAGTAGAGGATATAAATGGGCCATGACCCTGGACCCCTTAAGCCCAGCTTCAGGCCTATCCCACTCTTGTTGAATCATCTCCTTTACCACTCTGTGAATGGGAAAAGCCCTTTGCGTCTTCCTAAATGCCTGCAACAAAGGATCCTCCAAAGCAGAGTCCTCCTCTGGTCCTGACATTGTCATATTAAGTGCTTTAAGAGTTTCCATAATCAATGCAGGTAACTCTTCTCGACGAAAAACGAACTACTCTGGACTGATCCTCCTGATCCGTAAGTTCTCCCTCTTCTAATTCATCCTCGACATCCAAATCTGGATCCAAAGGATCCAAGTGAATCTCATCAGAGGTTATAGAATGCTCCTGTAGATCCTTTCCTGTTTTAACCTTTTTGACAGGAATAGAACCTTCAACAATCTCTAAAGGAATAGCCGACCGCTTCTTCCCAAGATCAGCTACCACAGAGGGAAGGGAGCTTTTTTGACCATTTCCAAAGGTCTGCTGAAGCAGAGACAAAAAATCCTGTGAAAACAATGATGCCAAACCAGATGAAAAAATTGAAGGCTCTTGCAGCACATCTGGAACAGAAGAAGGCCCTGCAACAGTCTCTGGGAAGAGCTGCGGAGGAGAATTAGTGTCCCCTAAAGATAAGGAAGCAAGTCTAGCCCCCTCAGCACTAGATTCCAAACCCTGCTGCACATCTTCAGTTTACTGAACACAGGATTTACAGACCCCCGTGTCAGATAATGTTCCTCTTCTAGAGCCACAAACCAAACACTGTGGCTTAGAAGGCATTACTCTAATCTAGTTTCAAAAGACACTACTGTGAATAAATTCAGTTATTAGAATGCTGTCTTTTCTTTTTTTTTTTTTAATAAGTCAGTAAAAAGCTTAAAATGAAATTAACTAAAAGCAAATAAAAAAATTCTATATCTTTTAAAAACAAAGTTTCCCTCAGAAAGAAACCTAAGAAGAATGAAAAACTCACTGTTCACCGTTTTCACACTCAACTACTGTTTGGCGTTTCGTCATGCACGCATTAAAAACAGCGCGGCCTGCAGCAACTGCCACCAGCGAATAACTTCGCAGCAGCTGGAAACCAGCCCCTTGAAACTTATCTCCATTCAACCGGCTCCCCGACGCTAAGCTTTTTTCCAGCGTCGGAGGAGAAACCGGATGCGCCGCATAACCAGGAAGTAAACAATTGAAAAACTCCGGCGGCTCAACAAAAAAGATGCAGCTCACAGGAAACAGTGCCTCCCAGAAAAAAAGCACTTACCCGACAACAACAAAGAGCTGTCCTTCCTTAGCGTCCCTCTAGTCCAGTCCCGGAACCATAGAGCTATATGCAGCCCCAAGGACCGCCCACACATCAGTATCTCAGTCTCCAAGCAGCTTGGAAGTCAGAGCCCAGAACTGGGCTCCTTAGGAACAAATAAGCAGAGCTTTAGTGTTTTATTATTTTCTAGATTTAGGTGCTGGGCTGCTGCTGTGGAGGAAATCTTTGACTGTGTCCCTTCTGTTTTTTTCTCTCTGTCTCTCTCTGTCAGTCTCCCCATAGGTCAAACAAGCAGGAGAGCTGCACAGGACACAGGTCTCCTTTCTACCGAACCCCCTTGGTGGGTGAGGAGAAGGTTGAAGACAATTACAGGCAGCAATTGATTACAGCAGTAGGCTCTGAGGGTCCCCTGACTGATTTAGGGGTTCCCCGAGCTGCCCTGAGCGGTTATTACTCTGTTATTGACTCTGATAACTGCTACTCAGAGCTTGTGACAGGCACGCTGGACAGCACTCTGTGTTTTGACCCCCCCTCCTGTGTGTGGGTGAGTAGAGTTTGAAGCTTTTTCTTTCTAAAGGCAGTGGTGGAGGCCTTGGGGTGCCCTGGAATCAGCTCTGGGGAGTGTTTTAGACCTTTTGGGTATTTTTTCTGGTCCTTTTTTTGGCGGGATTGGGTCCGGCGGCCATTTTGGATTTTTTTCAAAGTTGTTTTTCTTCGTGTTTCTTTTAGGGATAGGAGCTTCGTTTTTTGCATTTCTTGGTCAGATATCAGCTAATTGACTCCAGCTCTATCTAATCCTGCAATTTGGAGCGTTTTTGAGCACTTTTAAAATCACGATTTTTTTTTCTGCTCTGTTTGCTTCAGCAAGGTGTTCCTGCTTTGCTGGCAAAGGGCTGTGTGCATAGCCATGCCTCCTAGTCCTCGGTGTCTGGTCTGTGGCATTCGTAGAAGTAGTAATTTGGAAGCCCGAGTCTGTGCCACTTGTTCTGCTGTGGGTGCTGGCATGGAGGACCCTCTGGAGGGCTCCAGTGCAGATCTCCCACCTGTATCTACAGAAGGGACATCAGAGCAGGCAGAGACGGTCCTTGGTCCGGGGATTTCTGCAGTGCCGGAGCGCCTGTTGGCGGGGGGCGTCCAGGAGGGATCCCTGGGAGTTCTGCCCGCCTTTTTCTCTCTCATGCAGGAGGCTCTGGCTCTCTTGCAGCTGGCGGGGGGAGGCTCGGTCCTGCCCCGCCGTGGGCTAAAGCGTCCACTTTCAGTAGAGGGAGACACTGGTCCACAAAAGAAGAGCCGGCCCCCGAGTGTTGCGGATTCTGCGCCTCCTGGGGACGAGTTCCACGAGGGGCTGGGGGAGGCTCTCGAGCTGGAGTCTGCGGAGGATTTAGAAGACGGCGAGTTGTTGGACGACGAGCAGAGTAGTAGAATAGTGCGTGTATTTCGTAAAGAGGAACTTCCGGCACTGATTGCCGAAACCCTCAAGGTATTGAACATACCCGTGGAAGATGCCACTGCGGAGGACAAGTTGGAGGATCCCTTGATGCAGGCGGTGCGCACTTCCCACAGAGTCTTTCCGCTCCATAGGGTTTTTAAAGCTATGATCCAGGAGGAGTGGAACAGTCCAGAGTCCGCTTTGCGCGGTGCTAGACTGTTGCCTAAATTGTATCCTCTGTCGGAGGCTGATAGAGAGCTCTTTCGTTCGCCGAAGGTGGATGCGGCAGTTTCCGCGGTTACTAAACGGACTACTATCCCGGTGGAAGGTGCTGCGGCGTTGAAGGACCCGCAGGATCGGAAAGTTGATAGCTTGTTGAGACAGGCGTTTGATGTTGCTGCCCTGTCAATGCAGGCGGCAGTGGCCGGGGCCTGGGTGGCGCGCGGCTGCCTCCGCTGGTCTCAACAGTTCCAGGGGCCCCAGTCGGCGGAACAAGAGGCCGCGGCGTCCAGATTGGAGTCGGGTACCGCTTATTTGGCGGATATCCACTATGACCTCATTAGGGGGTTAGCTAATGGCATGGCGTCGGTGGTAGCGGCGCGTCGTTCTCTTTGGTTACGCAATTGGGCAGCTGATGTCTCTTCTAAAGCTCGCCTTAGTAAGCTGCTGTTTAAGGGCAGGCAGTTATTTGGAGAGGACTTGGATAGGTTGGTAAAAGATCTCGGGGATTCTAAGGGGGGTCGGCTTCCGGAGGATAAGCCCAAGTAGGGGAAGCCGACCTTCACCTTACGGGGGTCTCAGCAGTCCTTTCGGAGGTTTCGTGCCTCCCGCTTTGGTCAGTCCCAGCGTTCCAGATATCTGGGGCGCGGACAGAGTTTCTGCGGATTTCGGGGGGCAGGTAGAGGTTTTGGCTCCTTCCAGGCGCAGGTCCCCAAAAAGTCACAATGAAGCGAGGCCGGCTCCGGTGGCGGTGATTCCCGTAGGGGGCAGACTGCGGGATTTCTACCCTGCGAGGGCCGCTATCACATCCGATCGGTGGGTGTTAGAAGTGATACGAGAGGGATATGCGCTCGAGCTACATCGACCGGTGCTCGATTCCTTCGTTATGTCCCCGTGCAGCGCTCCCTGGAAGCGACGAGTCGTATCCGATACACTTTCCCGGCTGCTTCGGCTCCGGGCGGTCGCCCCCTTGCTGGAGGGGCAGTTAGGGTCCGGTCGATACTCCATCTACTTCGTAGTGCCGAAAAAGGAGGGCACCTTTCGACCAATCCTGGATTTAAAGAGAGTGAATCTGTGCCTCCGTGTGTCGCATTTTCGCATGGAAACGCTGCGCTCGGTCATAGCGGCGGTGCGCGAGGGGGAATTCCTAACGTCCCTAGACCTTACGGAGGCCTATTTGCACATTCCCATTCGCCGGGAACATCAAAGATTTCTGCGGTTTGCGCTGCCGATGGGCCATTTTCAGTTTCAAGCCATGCCCTTCGGCCTAGCGACGGCGCCACGGGTCTTCACGAAGATCATGGTGGTGGTAGCGGCGTTGCTGCGGAAGGAGGGTGTCCTCGTGCATCCCTATCTCGACGACTGGTTGATCCGGGCGAAGTCGAGGGAGGAGAGTCTCCGGGCGACGGCGCGGGTCGTACAGGTTTTGCAGTCGTTAGGCTGGGTGGTCAATCGGGCGAAGAGCAGCCTTCTTCCCTCGCAGACCTTGGAGTATTTGGGGGCGCGTTTCGAGACCGGCAACGGGAAGGTTTTTCTCCCAGTGCACAGAGCGCGGGCCCTGAGGTGGCTGGTGGAGCAGTTTCTAGCGAGACAGGCGTCCTCGGCTTGGCAATACCTTCAGCTTCTCGGCACGATGGCAGCGACCATCGAGGTAGTTCCGTGGGCAAGGGCGCACATGCGGCCCCTGCAGCGAGCGCTGCTGCGTCGATGGTGTCATCAGTCCGACTCGCTAGCTCGTCAGTTTGCCCCTTGGGGGTTCGGCGCAGCCTTCGCTGGTGGTTGCGTCGGCGCTCTCTGGCGAACGGTATGCCCTTGGAGTCTCCCGTCTGGCGTCTGCTGATGACGGATGCCAGTTTGAGCGGCTGGGGGGCTCATTGCGAGGGCCAGATTGCTCAGGGCCAATGGTCCTCGCGGGAGAGCCGGTGGTCCATCAACCGACTGGAAATGAGAGCCGTGTGGTTGGCTCTGACAGCGTTTCAGCCTTGGCTGCAGGGAGCGGCGGTCAGGGTGCTATCCGACAATGCCTCCACGGTAGCCTACATAAATCGCCAGGGAGGCACAGGCAGCGCGGTGTTGGAAGCGGAGGCGGATCTGCTTCTGGATTGGGCAGAGCGGCATCTTCAGTGTTTGTCGGCCCAGCATATCGCGGGGGTTCACAATGTGGAGGCGGACTTTCTGAGTCGTCGCAGGGTAGACCCCGGAGAGTAGTCTCTACATCCCGAGGTATTTGCGTTGCTGGTCCGTCGTTGGGGTCTGCCGATAATGGACCTCATGGCGACCTTCGAGTCCGCGCAGGTCGAAAGGTTCTTCAGCAGGCGTCGGGAACGCATGTCGGAAGGCCTCGATGCATTGGCACAAAGGTGGCCAAGGTATGGGCTGCTCTATGTCTTTCCTCCGTGGGCTCTGCTGGGTCGCCTGGTACAGCGGATCGAACGGCATCCGGGTCCCGTGGTTCTGATTGCCCCGGACTGGCCTCGTCGGCCTTGGTATGCGGATCTGGTGCGGTTGAGTGTGGCCGATCCGTGGCTCCTTCCTCCTCGGCCGGATCTCCTTCGGCAGGGGCAGCTGCAGATGCCTCAGGTGGCTCGATTCTCGCTTACGGCATGGCTATTGAGAGGGCGCGAATGAGAGCCAAAGGTTATTCTCCGGAGGTCATTGCTACCTTGTTGCGGGCGCGGCGTCAGTCTACGTCGCTAGCATATGTCCTGGTCTGGCGTATTTTTGAGAGCTGGTGTGCGGCTCGCGAGTTGCGGCCTTTGCGGACCTCCGTTCCTCAGATCCTCTCCTTCTTGCAAGCAGGGGTGGACAAGGGCCTGGCGGCCAGTTCGTTGAGGGTCCAACTTGCAGCTCTTGCATGTTTTCGAGGCAAGGTTCAGGGCCAGTTATTGGGGTCCCATGCGGACGTGAAGCGCTTCTTGCGAGCGGTGTTGCTTATGCGTCCTCCGTGCAGGGCTTTAGTGCCCTCGTGGGACTTGAATTTGGTGTTGAGGTCTCTGGTGGCTTCGCCGTTTGAACCCTTGGCACAAGCTTCGTTGAAGGACTTGACGTTGAAAACGGTGTTTCTGGTAGCGATCTCGTCAGCTCGCAGGATCTCGGAGTTGCAGGCTCTTTCATGTAGGGAACCCTATCTGTCTTTCTCTGCCGACAAGGTGGTATTGCGACCGGTTCCCGCGTTTTTGCCTAAGGTAGTTTCGGCATTTCACATGAATCAGGTGGTGTCTCTCCCGGTGTTTGCCAAGGAACGGGGCAAGCACGCGGATAACTCCTTGCACGCGTTGGATGTCTGTCGAGCTCTTCGTCGGTATTTGAGGGAAACGGCGGCCTTCCGTAAGTCCGATCGCCTATTTGTCGCATTTGGCGGTCCGCGCAAGGGGGAAGCGGCGTCTAAGTCTTCCATTTCCCGCTGGTTGAAAGAGGCGATTTCGTCGGCATACCTTTTACACGGCAGGATGGTTCCTGCCGGGCTTCGGGCTCACTCGACTAGGGCGCAGGCGGCGTCTTGGGCAGAAGTGAGCTTGGTACCGGCGGTGGATATTTGTCGGGCGGCGACGTGGTCGTCCTTGCACACCTTTGCTAAGCACGATCGTCTGGATGTGCAGGCGGCGTCGGATGCGCGGTTTGGGTCTCGGGTGCTTCAGGCTGGACTAGCGAGGCCCTCCCGTTGAGATTTACTGCTCTGTTACATCCTCTATGGTTCCGGGACTGGACTAGAGGGACGCTAAGGAAGAGTAAATTAGACTTACCTGCTAATTGTTGTTCCTTGCGGAACTCTAGTCCAGTCCCGGATCCCTCCCTGTCTATCTGTTCTCGCTGCCCGCCAAGAAGGTAAATTCATTATAGGAGTCTGCCAGGGTTTTTGTTCTCTATACCTTCGGTCAGAGCTCCTCTGCTTGCAGCACGCCTTAGTTTCCTTTCGGGGTCAAATCTTGGGGGTGAGCGGTGGCGCCTCTTGTTGCATGCGTTTTGCACAAGGGTCGCCACGGCCGTTCTGGTCCGCCTTCCCGTAGGCGGGAGGTTGTTCTTACGCAATTGGAAAAAGAAAAAAAAAAAAAAAAGAAAGAATTTTTGCTCGTAGTGGGAACTTTAGGGTCAGGATCCTTTTTTTTCCCACTGTATTGTTATATCTACTTATTTGTTGCTCTGCTTAGTATGCTTTGTCAATAGGTACTGATGTGTGGGCGGTCCTTGGGGCTGCATATAGCTCTATGGTTCCGGGATTGCACTAGAGTTCCGCAAGGAACAACAATTAGCAGGTAAGTCTAATTTACTCTTACTCTGCCAATAAGTACTCCTCACCTATGGTAAGTAGGTTCGGGAGACTTGTTAATAAATAAATTGAGCCAGAACAGAAACGCAGCTTTAAAAACCGGCAGAGAAGAACATTTAAAGGAGAGAGGGGGGCACATCTGAGGCTTTAAAGCCACAATAACTGTACTACTTAACAAAAGTAAATTCAAAGAATTCCAAAAATAAATTCAAAAAATGCTTAATTGTCCCTCCAGTGAGCCCAGAATCTCTAGGCTCGTCAACCTCCAGCTGCTTGGAGACTGAACAATGACATTCTTTGATGTCACCAGTATAAATACTCGAGGGACAGCCTCCTTGCTCCAGTTTGTTCAGTCTCCAAGCAGCTGGAGGTTGATAAGCCTAGAGATTCTGGGCTCACTGGAGGGACAATTAAGCAGTTTTTCTTGAATTTATTTAAATTTATTTAAAGTTATTTAGTTAAATTTATTTGTTTATTCTTCAATTGGGTTGCTCTGGCTTAGGAGTCCAGAGGTGTGCCCCCCCTCTCTCCTTTTTATTTTCTTCTCTGTCTGCCAGAAGCCGTGTTTATTTATTTGCCTTTATTTTGAGTGGCTCAATTCATTCAATAAAATTTTGTCTCCCGAACCTACTTACCTTAGGTGAGGAGCGAAAAAAACGGCAGAGTCGTTACAGCTGAAAGCTGTTCTCTGAGAGCCGCACATCTGATCGTGCTGCCGGAGCTGGTATTACTTTGTTTTTAACTTCATTGCTGTCCGGCGCTTCCGGTTTCTCCTCCGACGCTGAAACTGCTTAGCGTGGGGAGAACCGGTTATCCTGAAGTGATTAAGGGGGTTTTCTTCTTGCTGCAGCACTCGGATAATAATTCTTTGCTGCGCAGCTATTTGGTGATGACAGTTGGCTTCTGGGCAGGCCGTGCTGTTCGGCGTGTGCACATGAAAACGGCAAACAGTAAGTGAGGTTTTTTTGAAGACAGAAACTTCGTTTTTTGACGTTTCTTTTAAAGGTAATGATTTTAATTTCATTTTAATCTCTTTTTGAACTGTTTGCTGAGTATGCTCATGTAAAAAAAAAATTCTATTAATACAAGTTAGTGTTTCTTTGGAGCTTTAGAGAAATAATGCCTTCTAAGCCGCAATGTTTAGTTTGTGGCTCTAGGAGTGGAGCTTTATCTGACTCAGGTGTTTGTAGATCCTGCGTCCAGGAGACTCCAGATTTGGAGCAGGCTTTAGAAACCAGTGTAGAGGGTTCTAAGCTTGCTTCTTTATCTTTATTGGATGTTAATTCGCCTCCGCAGCTCTTTCCAGAGCCTATTGCAGGGTCTTCTTCCGTTCCTGATGTGCCGCAAGTACCATCAATATTTTCATCAGGTTTGGCGGCGGTGTTTTCGCAAGATTTTGTATCTCTGCTTCAGCAGACATTTGGAAAGGGTCCACTACCCTTTGCAGGATGGGAACTCGGGGAAAAAGCGACCGTGTATTCTTCTGGAGGTTGCTGAGGGTGTTCCCTGTTAAGAAGGTTAAAACAGGGAAGGATCCACAAGAGCATTCGATAACTTCTGAAGAGATTCACTCAGATCCTTTGGATCCAGATTTGGAAGTTGATGAGGAATTAGAAGAAGGAGAACTCACGGATCAGGAGGACCAAGCGAGAGTAGTTCGTGTTTTCCGGCGAGAGGAGTTGCCTGCATTGATTATGGAAATTCTTGAAGCACTTTATATGCCAGTTTCTGGGCCAGATGAGGACTCTACTTTGGAGGATCCTTTGTTGCAAGCATTTAAGAAAACACAAAGGGCTTTTCCGTTATACAGGGTTGTAAGGGAGATGATTCAACAAGAATGGGATATGCCTGAGGCCGGATTAAAGGGGTCCAGGGTCATGGCTCGTTTATATCCTTTACTGGATCCGGATCGGGAGTTGTTTAAATCTCCCAAGATAGATGCAGCAGTATCGGCAGTTACCAAGAAGACTACAATTCCGGTGGAAGGTGGTGCCGCCCTTAAGGATAGTCATGATAGAAGATTGGACACGTTGTTAAAACAAGTGTTTGATGTCAATGCCCTATCTATTCAGGCTTCAATTTGTGGAGCATGGGTAGCCAGAGCCTGTCTTCATTGGTCTCAGCGAGTGCACGGAGATAATGGGGAAGACTCTGCGACAGAAGCGTCCCGGTTGGAGACTGGGGCAGCTTATTTAGCTGATATTCATTATGACCTTATTAGGGGTTTGTCTAAGAGTATGGTCTCGGTGGTTGCAGCAAGAAGATATTTATGGTTGCATAACTGGGCGTCAGATGCTTCTTCTAAAGCAAGGCTCACTAAGCTTCCCTTTAGAAGTAAGCTACTTTTTGGTGAGGATTTAGATAAATTGGTAAAAGACTTAGGGGAGTCTAAAGGTGGCAGGCTGCCGGAGGACAGGCAGAAGCTAGGGCATCCAATTCAGGCGTCTAGGGGTCAGTACAGAGATTTTCGTCATTTTCGTTCAACATGTTTTGGACAGTTTCAGAAAGGACGTCAATATCTTAGAAGTCAGGGTTTTCGAGGAGCAAACAGCGGATTTGCAACTTCCTCTTCTTCTTCAAACCCTAGAAAATCACAATGATGTAAGGAGGGCCCAGGCGGATTGTATATCCGTGGGAGGCCGGCTACGGGAGTTTTATTCAGCCTGGGTTCAGATCACATCCGATTGCTGGGTGTTGGAGATCATTCGGGAAGGGTATGCTCTGGAGCTTCAGCGCCCTGTGGTTGATTTGTTCATTCAGTCTTCTTGCAAGGCACGCATCAAGTGTGCTGCAGTGCGTGAAACCTTGCAAAGACTTTTGAAGCTCAAAGCTGTTGTTCCGGTACCGCCAGACCAATGCGGCTCCGGTCAATACTCCATCTATTTTGTGGTTCCAAAGAAAGAAGGGTCTTTTCATCCAATTTTGGATCTTCAAAAGGTAAATCATTGCCTTCGGGTAACTCATTTTCGCATGGAAACACTGAGGTCTGTAATAATGGCAGACAAAAAAGGGGAGTTTCTTACGTCTCTGGATTTGACAGAGGCATATCTACACATTCCCATTCATCTGGAGCATCAAACATTTTTGAGATTTGCAGTTCCTATTGGTCATTTCCAATTTCAAGTGTTGCTGTTCGGTTTAGCAACGGCTCCGCGAACGTTTACCGAGGTAATGGTAGTCGTTGTGGCAGCATTGAGAAAGGAAGGAATTCTGTTTCACCCATATCTGGACGATTGGTTGATTCGGGCAAAGTCCGAAAAGGAAAGCGAGTTGGCAACAGCCAGAGTAGTGGAATTTTTACGGAGTCTTGGTTGGGTTGTCAATATGGCAAAGAGCAAGTTAATTCCGTGTCAGAATCTGGAACACCTGGGAGCTTGATTCAATACAAAAATAGGAAAGGTATTTCTTCCTCAGACGCGAGCTCTAGCATTGAGGGATCTGGTGCACAGTTTCTTGAGCAGGAAGAAGCCCACTGCATGGCATTATTTACAGTTGCTCGGAACCATGGCAGCAACGTTAGACTTAGTTCCATGGGCAAGAACTCATATGCGACCATTATAGAGAGCGTTACTAAGGAGGTGGTTGCATCAGAAAGATCCTCTCTCAAGGACGCTGCCCTGCCTTCTAGAGACGCGTCAAGCTCTACAATGGTGGATACAGCCTGGGATTCTAGAGGTGAGAATGCAGCTAGAATCGCCTATTTGGATAACTCTTATGACAGATGCCAGTCTTGTGGGCTGGGGGGCTCACTTCGAAGGAAGACTTGTTCAAGGTCAATGGACAGAGCAGGAGAAAGTTTGGTCAATCAACAGATTGGAGTTGAGGGCAGTAACTTTAGCTCTGGAAGCCTTTCAATGTTATCTTCAGGGGAAGGCAGTTCGTGTTCTATCAGACAACGCAACCGCAGTCGCTTACATCAATCGTCAAGGGGGTGCAAGCAGTGTCTCTCTGGAAGCCAAAGTCGAGCAGCTGTTCGCGTGGGCCGAAAGGAATTTGAAAGCTTTCTCCGCAACTCATGTAGCAGGCGTGGACAATGTGGAGGCCGATTTTTTTAAGTCGAGTCAGAGTGGATCCAGGAGAGTGGATTCTGCAGCCGCAGGTATTCCAACTGATAATAAATCATTGGGGGGTTCCGGTGATGGATCTCATGGCAACCTTCGAGTCGGCAAAAGTCAATCGGTTTTTCAGTCGAAGGTGAGAGAGAATGTCAGAAGGCCTAGAGGCTCTCATTCAAAGGTGGTCAGAGGGGCAACTTCTGTACATCTTCCCTCCGTGGGTATTGATAGGTCTTGTTCTTCAAAGAATAGAACAGCACAACGGACTAGTAATATTGATAGCGCTGGATTGGCCAAGACGACCATGGTACGCGGATCTCATAAGGTTATAAGTAGACCGTCCATGACTCTTACTGATGAGAGAAGATCTGTTGCGCCAGGGTCCACTACACGTGCCACAGGTGGCTCGATTCTCGCTTACGGCTTGGCTCTTGAAAGGGCAAGGTTAAGGGCCAGGGGTTACTCTTCGACAGTGATTTCAACTTTGTTGAAAGCGAGAAAGCGGTCTACCTCTTTGGCATATATTCGAATTTGGAGAATATTTGAAGCATGGTGTGAAGATAAGGGTTTGGAGGCGTTAAAAGCTTCTATTTCTCAAGTTCTATCTTTTTTGCAAGATGGGTTTGAGAAAGGATTGGCAGCTGCTTCACTGAAAAGTGCAGCTGGCAGGTCTCTCTTGTTATAGAGGAAAAATAAATGGTGAGGTGCTAGGAGCGCTTCCGGATGTGAAGCATTTTTTAAGAGTGGTTTCATTGTTGAGGCCGCCTTGTAGACCAAGCGTTCTGTCTTGGGATCTACATTTGGTGTTGGAAGCTTTGGTGTTTGAACCACTGTCACGAGCGTCATTAAAGGATCTTTCGCTCAAGGTAGTTTTTCTAGTAGCTATTTCATCGGTGCGAAGAATTTCTGAATTGCAGGCATTGTCTTGTAGAAAGGCTTTTCTATTATTTTATGAAAAGAAGGTGGTTTTGAGACCAGTGCCTTCGTTTCTACCCAAGGTGGTGTCGGCTTTTCAGGTCAATCTGGATGTTTCTTTACCAGTATTTCAAAATACTGCCAAGGAAATTCAATTCAAAAGATTGCATCTTTTAGATGTTCGTAGAGCATTAAAGACGTATTTAAAACGAACACAGGAATTCCGTAAGACAGATAGGCTGTTTGTTCTTTTTGGAGGTGCAAGAAGAGGATATGCAGCCTCCAAAGCATCTATTGCCAGGTGGATCAAGGAAGCTATAGCTTCAGAGTATTTGTCGAAGGGTAGGACAATACCTGATGGGCTTAAAGCGCATTCAACAAGGGCGTAAGCTGCGTCTTGGGCGGAGTACAGTTTGGTACCGCCTGTGGACATCTGTAAAGCGGCTACTTGGTCATCATTAAATTTCTTTGTAAAACACTATCGATTAGATATACAGGCAAAAAGAGATACCTGTTTTGGATCGGCAGTGCTTCAGGCTGGTTTAGCAGGTCCCACCCATTAAATTTTTTACTGCTCTGATTTATCCCCAGAGATTCCGGGACTGGACTGGAGAGACGATAAGGAAGGTGAAATTAGACTCACCTGCTAATTGTTGTTCCTTGAGGAACTCCAGTCCAGTCCCGCATCCCTCCCTGATATGCGTTTGACTGGATTACAGTCCTGAAGCAAAGAGGTATAGTATGGTCATGGTAAGCTTAATGACCTGTATTGGGGGGAGATACTTTTGGGGGGATCTTTATAAACTATTATTATTCTATCGAGGCGGAGGGCAGACTATAATAGGAAAATTATAGTATTACTTTAAGGGCACATTTTGTGTCTTAGTTTATAATTAAAATTTGTAAATGTTATTATGGTTTGTTAAAGTTTAATAGCTTTTATTTTTAGCTACTTAATTGTTGCTCTGGTGAGTCTGCTTTGTCAATAGGTAAACTGGAGCAAGGAAGCGGTCCCTCGAGTATTTATACTGGTGACATCAAAGAATGTCATTGTTCAGTCTCCAAGCTGCTGGAGGAACCTATATCCCCAGAGATTCTGGGACTGGACTGGAGTTCCTCAAGGAACAACAATTAGCAGGTAAGTCAAATTTCACCTTGGTCATCCTATCAAATAACACAGGTACACTACCAAAAAACTGCCTCCAGTTTTGCAACTGATTCCTATAGATTTTGGGGTGCTGAATCCAGGAAAAATAGCCAAAATGTTCCATCACGTCACGTTTTCTTGCAAAATTAGATTTCTTACCCATATAAGGAATGTTCACATAATTTCTTTTTAGCCGACTGCAGTTTATTTTCTTGGCCCAAAATAGAGGTTGTAATGGTTAACTAACTAGAAACACTCCCTCATGATGTTTTAGAGTGTTTTGTATTCATTTTATACATTAATAGGACAATTGGGAGGCGGGGGGCTAAATCCAGTACTCGTGTTGGCGCATGTTCTTTCCTGTTCGCCTCGCCTCGTTCGCTCGCTCAAACACGGTGGTTGCGACATGAACGTTCCTGTCAAATTTCAGTTTCTTGCAAGTTCATTATTACCTTTTGTTTGCTCAGTCGTAATCCAGCTTTATTCCGAAGTGGTTCACTACAGTTGTAGTTTGCAGTGCTGTGTATTTGTGATGGCTCACAGAGCCAGAGGTTGCGTCAACTCTCCGGACAGTTTTTGTTTTATTTGTGGGGAATATACCATGAAAAAGCGGCAGAGGAACATTTCTGCATTTATTAAAAAAGTATATTTCGCCTATTTCGGTTTGAAGTTAGGCGATCAAGACAAACCGTGGGCTCCTCACAAAGTGTGCAAGACATGTGAGGAAGATCTACGCTTATGGATGAAAGGTAAAAAACAAGCATTTCGTTTTGGAATACCTATGATGTGGCGTGAAGAAAGAGACCACAGCAGTGACTGCTATTTTTGCTCTTGCATTTTGAAGGGATACAACTTAAAAAATAAGAACGTAATAAGTTACCCCAACCTTCCCTCAGCAATTAGGCCTATGCCTCATAGCAACGAAGTACCTGTGCCTGAACCACCAAAATCTTTGGATCATATTTGTGTGGACGGTTCTGATCATGATGAGACTCATCAGATGGCTTTTCCCGATGAGTCCAGTACTTCCGAGTTTGAAACTGAACCAGATCCGAAACCTGAACTTTTCTCTCAAGCTGAATTGAATGATTTAGTCCGGGATTTAGGACTCCCAAAAGATGCTGCCCAACTGCTAGGTTCTCGGCTTAAACAGAAAATCTATTGTCACCAGGAACAACTTTTTATTGGTACCGCAACCGCGAGACACAATTTTTGAAGTATTTCAGCAAAGAGGAAGATTTGGTATTTTGCAACGATATATACGGAGTGATGGAAAAGTTTAAACTCAAGTATGATCCTGCTGAATGGCGGCTGTTCATTGATTCGTCAAAAGACAGCATAAAAGGTGTTCTTCTTCATAATGGCAACACATTCGCTTCAGTTCCTATTGCTCACTCTGTTATTCTCCAAGAAAAATACGAGAATTTGGCCCTGATTCTTCAGAAGATTCGTTATGATGAGCATAAGTGGATGATTTGTGGAGACTTTAAAATTCTATCCATGCTATTAGGGCAGCAATCCGGTTTCACCAAATATCCCTGCTTCCTTTGCTTGTGGGATAGCCGGGCCCGCGACCTACACTGGGGGAAAAAAGACTGGCCAATTCGGGAGTATTTGAGACCCGGTGAGAAAAATGTTCTTCATGAGAGCTTGGTACCTCGTGATAAAATTCTATTACCACCTCTCCACATTAAGTTGGGTCTCATTAAGCAATTTATCAAGTCCCTTCCAAAAGATGGTGAGTGCTTTCGGTACCTTTGCTCAAAGTTCCCCCGACTTTCTGAAGCAAAGCTAAAGGAAGGAGTGTTTGTTGGCCCTGATATAAGGAAACTCATTTCAGATGGAGCATTCACTGAAACGATGTCTGAGAAGGAAAAAGAAGCCTGGGATTCCTTCAAGGATGTTGTTCGCAAATTCTTGGGGAACAGGCGGGATGAGAACTATAAGGATATTGTTGCCAGGATGCTCAATGCCTTCAAAGAACAAGGCTGTAACATGAGCCTGAAAGTCCATTTCTTGCACTCCCATGTGAACTACTTTCCCGAAAACTTGGGGGCGTACAGTGAAGAACAAGGTGAAAGGTTTCACCAGGACATCAAGGACGCAGAGAGAAGGTACCAAGGAAGATGGAACACCACTATGATGGCTGATTTCTGCTGGTTGCTGCTGCGGGAAACCCCAGATGAAAAATACGCCAAGCAGCGCACCAAGAGAAGCATTCGGGGGAAGAAGAAACGGGCCCACCAGGAGATTGATTGACCCAAGAATGACTTTAAAATCTAAACTGTGTTGACAAATATCGTGTTTTTACTAAACTTTGAAATAAAAATTTGCTAGTTATTACCACAGTGTCGGATCTCATTTATTAGAATTTTATTTTCACACCATCGGGTGTTTGTCTTCATGTATTGCAATGGTGCGGTTTGCGTTTTCTATTCTTACATACATACCTGTACAACATTTTTTGCACATTTCTTTGCTTTGCTTTGTCTAACCTCGCTCTTATATGCTCAATGTTTGTGCACATGTATGTGGCTGTTTTAAGTGCAGACAATTTTGCTACCATCACAGTGTGTTTTGTTGACATTACTCTATTCTTATGTGCTGCCTTGTTACAATTTTCTTTATTCTTATTTGAATAACTACTAAACAATTAGTATAAAGAATTCATCCAAGAAACTTTTATCTCGATCGCACTCAATCTGAAACGTTCACCTCAAACTGCTAACCCAATGTAGCAAAAAATCTGTACGTGATGGAGCAAATTGGTTACCAGATTTGGATTCAGCGCACCAAAAAACGTAAAAATCAATCGAAACATTAGAGGCAGTTTAAAAAAAATCTTTTTTAGTGTACCTGTGTAATTCTAGGACTAGAGGAAAATGCCCTGAAGCCAACTGGTAGGGGATTTTTTTTAAATTTTGTTTTATAAGTTTTCTTGATAAGATTCTACAAATTTCAAATGACCAAAACGGCCATTGCAAATTTTCCAAAAAAAACAAAAAGCAAACAAATCATAGCAGAGGGACAAAAGAGAGTTAAAATGAAAGCTGTTGGATGGTGAGAAGAAGTGTGAAAAAACATGCACGAAGTTAAAAAAGACAAAGCTAACAGGAGGATGGTCCTCCACTGGTCTCCAAACTCTATTAACTAGGAGTGATAAGTTGACATGAGCCACTGTACGAATGCATACTTCGTAAACAGGCAGTATAGATAGGTAATGGAGCTATTCCTGCCTAATTTTATTCATTCCACTTTTCCTGTTATGTTGTTTCATATTAATAAAATAATTGTCTGTAATATGCTGTATGTCCTTCATTATGGACTGCTTTCTGCTTCTCAGCCTTGACCCATTGTTCTTTATTTGTTACCTGTCCAGAAATGTAGACAAATGCTCTTGCAGTCATAAGCATGGAGAACTTTGCACAATTGGCAGCTTATGCTTTGGGCCACAGATTTTTCAATGAAGTTTGTTGCCGTTGTGTGCATATCATACTTGATCAGTGCAGATGTCTGTGTGGCTGTTTTTAAGCTTTTAATTTTGGCTCTGTTCTAGAAAGGTGTAGCCTCTTTTTACCCATTGTATTTCGACACACTTTGACAGCACATTCACTAAAATTGGAATAATATAGAGGGATTGGCAAGGCATCTGCATTAAGGGTGACACACAAACTTGTGAAGTGTTCCATATGTTTTTGGGTGGAAACTTAGCAGTTTTTATAGTTAGATGATTGCAAAATTTAGATATAAGATAAGATATCATCTTTGCTTATCTGTCCAGTAGGGTAAAGAAGCAGCAGGGAAGCAATGGGATATCATAAGGAGTAATATCCTACCTGCAGTCATGCTTCTACGGTCAGCATCTGGAGCGTATCCTCCAGAAGTTAATTGAATGACAGTCTGGTTAATTTTCTTAGTTGTCTAGATTATGCTCGTATTGTAGCACTTGGATATAGTACATGGAGTAGGAGCTTGGGTGGTGGGTTAAGGTGTAGAATCCTAAATAATAATCTCCCCAGAGGGGGGTAGAGAACCAAGGGGGAATTAAAAATGGACCGAATAGGATATTCTACAGGGAGTCATGCTTCCACAGCTAGTACCTATCGTGTGTGAACAGGAACAGCTGGACAGACTGAATGAGCAGATTTGTCTTTTTCTGTTATCACTTTCTAGCACGTAGTAAAACCAGTGCTGCATTAATTAAACATTTTGTTGCTGTGTACTCCAGGCTGTTTTTTCTAGTTTCCCTGAAGCATTACATAAAGATTTTAGTCCTGCCATGGTACCAAAGAATTTGGGGTTGAACCTGTAGGGTTCTGGTTATAAACCAGAATCAATCACAGAGCTAAATGGAGAAATCTATGTATCCTTGCCTGCTTGCTCTTCCCAGTAAATAAATAGTGTGAGACTCACCAGTTTGGGAACAGTGCCATGTATTATCTCACGTGAAATAGGATCTGATCAGTGCATAGAGTACATGTGATGTTACTAATGACATACTAAGATGGGGCCAATCCATTTCAGTGAGTGAGAGGTTATTTATAACTTTTAATATGACTGATTCCAAAAGCATTTTAGGGGAGCTGTGTAGAAAGTGTCTGAAGTCACAGTCATATTTTTAAGTAACGTAGATATTAGTACTTGTCATTGGTACTTTTGAATGTACTGCATAGCGGGTGCTATGCTGCAGTATGGGAAAAAATGATGCATAGACATTGTCTGCTTCAAAGAAAAAAAATCAACAGATAGTCATCAAGGCAGAGGGCTTTGGATAGGGTTGGAGTGCACATTTGACATGCTGGATAAAAATACCGTTTCTACCGATGAACAAATGAAAGAACATCACCGAGCACGTCAGTTTATTTCCATTATAGCATACCATGTAACGTCAGTCACTACGTGGTATACAGGAAAGTGCAAGAGTTTCAGAATAAGCAGTATTAATTACAGCTGCTGCCTTTATAAGCCATATTCTACAGCTTTTAAGATTATGGGACTTGAGGGACAGGTTATTTTTGGGATTGCTGGTAAGAATATAAAACCTTTACTTACTCAGAATCATTTTCACGCTGTTTTTCAAGCAATAGTCTCACCAGTCTTAGACTACTGCAGTTCGTTATACCAGGGTCTCCCAATGAGCTCCATACATCCTCTCCAAATGGTACAAAGTACGGCCATTAGCACTGGAAATTCGAAACAAGATCACATAACCCTCATTCTAAATCAACTCCACTGGCTTCCAATACTGTATCGATCTAAGTTCAAGATGATGCTCATAATTCACAAAATCTTACATCACTCTTCTGCAGAGATTCTACAAAAACTGATTGCTTGAGACACCAACACACATCCCAGAAAAATCAACAATAAAAACATGATTGTCATCCCATCCGATTACATCATATCTAATCAATCCATATCAAAAAGGGCACTTTCTCTTTCTGCCCCAGCATTATGGAACTCCTTAACAGAAGATATTAGAACCACAACAGACCATAAGACTTCCGCAAAAAGATCAAGACACATCTGTACACTGAACACTATGGACAGATCACTTAAGTCAATACCATCTTTCAAACCCTTACGAATGAAGGTCATATTGTACGAGACCATTTCCAAATTGATTATTCTTACCCTTTTGCCTGCCCCTCTCATTGTATATAAGTTCCAAGTTGTTTATATTAATTGGTGCTCTTGTTTATTATTTAAAAAAAATTATATGACTCTGGTTCTATGTAATAGTTAATTTATTGCTATATCCTCACTCGCTTATTGTATAAACTTATGTTCCTTGGAAACCACTTTGATTGAAGGATAAGGTAGTATAAAAAAACCAAATAAATAAAATAAACAGTGGTGAAATGTGTGTGCAGATAACCATATATCTCCAGGAACAAGCAGGAATGTAGTCTTCACATATGGGTATCATTGGTACTGACGGAGCCTGCGTGGGAACGCTCCCCAGCATCCAATTAGAAAGCTTTTGGGAGCATCCCACAGCGCCTGTGTGCTGCTTTCCCAACTGCCTCTCTCCAGTTCTTCGTTTTCCACAGAGCCAGCGGGTTGTCGTTCCTGTCACCGCAGAAAAGATTTTCCTTATTCCTTCTTTTTTGTGGTCGCGTCTGCCTTCCTCGACGCTATACCGGTACCGCCGGTTCTCTTTTCTTCTTTTGTTAAAAAACAAATTCTATTTTTTTCCAAACTTTTCTTTCCAGGTGCACGTGCCATTTTGGGCCTTAGGCCCAAAATTTCCTCCAGTACGGAAAAACCCACTTCGGGTTTCAAAAAGTGCACCAAGTGTGGCGGTACCATCTCCGTCACCGACACCCATGAGTGGTGTCTCAAATGTTTAGGTCCTGATCACTCCATCTCTGAGTGTATGGCTTGTGCCATGATGTCCAAGAGGGGTCGACAAAACCGAGCTGCTAAGCTCAGCGCCCTTTTTCCCTCCGATGCAGCTTCTGTGGCATCGATGTCTTCCAGGGCTTCGTCTTCCTCCCATGGATCTCAGGTAACCAAACATAAGTCCAGCTGGTCCTCAAAGGGTAGATCTCCTTCCAAGCATCGAGATGCCTCTGGCGTTGCCCTTGAGGGTTCTGTACCGGCAAATTTGCCCCGGTGGGAGGCTTCGGCTTCCAAAGCATTATCGAGGCTTCAGGATGTTCTCGAGGCCTCGACCTCGGCAGAACTACTGGTGCCATGCTCTGGGGTACCGGCTGTTTTCTCCGGTACCGATACCCAGGCATTGGCGATAGACCAGAGGTTCCTGGCTATTGAACGCAGTCTGGCGGCTCTCCTTTTGGCATCGACACCCTCGGAACCGCGTCAGACAGTTCAACTGGTACCGGTACCGACGCCGGTACCGATAGCATTGGCACCGACATCGATGTCTGCTTTGCCGGCACCCAGTTATGCAATGCCTTCCGGTGCCGATACACCAGTACTGATTCCCCCCGGTACCGACTTCAGTCGGTACGGGTATTGGGCTCTTCAAGAGCATCCGGACAGGAGGTACTTCGAATCCTCGGAGGACTCCGAGGATTCTGACAGCTCTGCCGGTACCGGGATACTTCTCCTGGAGGAGCCTTCCTCCCCTAAACGTAGGATGTTTCCTCCAGAAGATATCTACTTTCAGGATTTTGTCAGGGAGATGGCTCGAGGTCTGTCCATTACTGTGGCTCCTGAAACAGAGCCCAGAGCTAAGGAGTTGGAGATTTTGCAATATCCCAAAGCTCCTAAGGAGGCAGCTACTCTGCCTATCCATGAGATCTTACATGATCTCATGTTGAGAATGTGGGAGACACCTCTTACCACCTCTCCTCACTCTCGCAGACTAGATACCATGTATCGAGTCCCTCCTTGTCCTGGTTTCCAGAAAACTCCGCTTCCTCACCACTCTATTGTAGTGGAATCAGCTATGAGAAGGATCAGGAGTGCAAAGAGGCATGACTCTAATCCTCCAGGATGTGAGTGTAGAACCTTGGATGCCTTTGGACGTCGTACTTTCCAGGCTTCCATGCTTTCTCCCAGGATCAGTTCCTATATTTTATATATGGGAATGTTCCTTAAAGAAGTCACAGGAGACTTGGAGATTTTAAGCCCTCTCCTTCCTGATGACAAGAGGCAGGATTTTTTCACTGGTTAAACATGCCCAGGATGTTTCTAAGTTTGTCAATCGTGCAGCTTTTGACTGTTTTGAGTGCATAAGCAGAACCTCTGCCATTGCCATAGGTGCACGTAGAATTGCCTGGCTCCAGGCATCCAATTTGGAACTCTGTGTGCAGGACAAACTGGGCAATATCCCTTGTACAGGTGAGAATCCATTAGGCAAAAATTGGCAAGAGAAAGCCAATGAGTTGGATGCTGACAACTCCACTTTGGATAGGTTATCCAAAGCCACAGCTGATCCTGCAAGAATGGTTTCTTGAAAGATTTCTTTCTTCTCAAAAAAGAAGAGGTTTTATCCCTCTTATTCCCAGCAGGGACGTTCTGCAGGTCAGCCTGGCCGAGTCAGCAACCACCTAAACAAAGGAAAGCAAAGACTGCTAAGCCTCAACCGTCTCAGCAGTCTCAGCCTCCACAAGGCCTTTGACTTTCATCTAGAGAACTTAGCCTTCCTGGCCCTCAATGGACCAGAGCCTTCCACCATTCCAGGAAGGTTGTGTCACTTTGCCCCCAGATGGGGGCAGATAACAGCAGAGCATTGGACACACTCCATTATAAAAGAGGGGTACAAGCTTCACTTTTTGTGCATGCCCCCTCCCACAATGGTAAGACAGTTCAATTCTCGGACCTCTCTCATCAACCTGTTAGGTCAAGAGGTCACTATGCTTCTTGCCCAAGGGGCAATAGAGGAAGTACCCATTCATCAACAGGGTACAGGGTTTTACTCCCCCTATTTCCTTATCCCAAAGAAAACAGGGGGACACAGACCTATTTTAGACCCCAGAGAATTGAACAAATTCCTGTTCAAAGAGAAATTCAAAATGGTTTCTCTGGGAACTCTGCTGCCATACCTTCAGAGTCAGGATTGGCTTTGTTCTCTAGATCTCAAGGATGCGTACACTCATGGTCTCATCCATCCAACTCACAGAAAGTTCCTTCAATTCCTTTTTCAAGGAAAGCACTACCAATACAGGGTGCTTCCTTTCGGCCTGGCCTCAGCACCAAGAGTGTTTACGAAGTGCATGGCTGTGGTAGCAGCATTTCTCCGCACTCTAGGAATATTCGTCTTCCCCTACTTTAGATGACTGGCTCATTTGAGCCCCATCAGAGTCAGAGGCCAGAATTTCTCTATCTTGCACAATGCGTATCCTCCAGTATTTGGGTCTGGTCATAAACATCCCAAAATACAGTCTAACTCCCACTCAGTCTGTGGAGTTCATAGGAGCTTTGCTGGATACCAGAAAAGCAAGGGCCTATCTTCCTCAGACCCGTTGCCTTCGCATGGTGCAGTTAGCTTCTCAAGCAGTGCTAAAATCTCATCTCACTGCCCGAGAAATGTTACAGCTTCTAGGCCACATGGCGTCTACAGTGCATGTGGTTCCTTATGCTCGCCTCCATATGAGAGCAGTACAGTGGACTTTATCCGCTCAATGGACCCAGGCATCAGGGTGCCTGTCAGACAAAATAGCAAACACAAATCGCCTTATTTTGTCTCTCCAATGGTGGCAGTCCACTCAGAACCTGTTGCTGGGGTCCCCATTTCAACAACATTTACCCCAGGCAACTCTCACGACAGATGCTTCACCAATGGGTTGGGGAGCTCATCTGCAAGACCTCTCCACCCAAGGCACTTGGACTCCACAGGAGACTCATCTACATATCAATCTCTTAGAGCTCAGAGCAATCTTCCTTGCTCTTTGAGTGTTCCACACCCTGCTCAGCTACAAGACAGTCCTCATTCAGACGGACAATCAAGTAGCCATGTTCTACGTGAACAAGCAGGGGGAAACAGGCTCTCTATCGCTTTGCAACGAAGCTTTGCGACTATGGGCCCTCGCCAGAGAGCATCAGATTCATCTCCTGGCAGTGTATCTTCCAGGCATACAAAACTCTTGGGCAGACAGACTCAGTCGAGTTCTGCTTCCACACGAATGGTCTCTACATGCAGACCAGGTGGTCAAGATTTTTCAAATTTAGGGAACCCCGGACATAGACCTCTTTGCAAGTCTGTTGAATGCCAAACTTCCCCGGTTCTGTTCCAGAATTCCGGCTTAGGGCTCTCAGGCCAGGGATGCTTTCCTCCTTTACTGGGGTCAAGACTTCCTTTATGCCTTTCCACCCATTCCCCTAATTCCCAAAACCCTGTTCAAGCTTCAGAGAGACAGAGGGCGTATGATTCTCATAGCTGCACATTGGCCATGGCAAGTGTGGTACCCTCTGCTTCTACATCTCTCTCAAGCTCCCTCCCTGGAGTTAGGATCTGCTCCAGATCTCCTGTCACAGGAGGACGGAATGTTATGGCATCCCAATCCCCAGTCTCTGCATCTCAGAGCTTGGTTGCTGAAGGCCTAGATCTTCATGATCTTAACCTCCCTCAGCAAGTAAAGGATGTCCTTTATGCTTCCAGGAAGCCTTCCACAAGACGCTCTTATGCTTTTAAGTGGAGGAGGTTTACCATATGGTGTTCGCAGAAGGGCCTTAACCCCCTTGTGATACCTCTGGAATCATTACTGGAGTATCTCTTTCATTTATCCAATGCAGGACTTAAGACTAACTCAGTAAGAGTCCATTTGAGTGCTTTTGCAGCTTCGTTCAAGCCTCTAAATGGACAACCTATTTCCTCCCATCCTCTTATAGCAAGATTTATGAGAGGCCTTCTTCTAACTAAGCCTCCCATTAGGCCGCCACCGGTGGCATGGGACTTAAACCTGGTTCTTGGTCAGCTCATGAAGCCACCTTTCGAACCCTTAGCTACTACCTCATTGAAATTCCTTTCTTGGAAATTTATCTTTCTCATTGCAATCACATCTGCACGTTGCATCAGTGAATTGCAGGCACTAGTGGCTGATCCACCTTATACAAGGTTCCATCATGCCAAGGTAGTCCTTAGGACTCATCCACACTTTATGCCAAAGGTGGTCTCGCCTTTTCATCTTAACCAAGTGGTCTACCTGCCTGTGTTCTTTCCAAGGCCTCATGCATCAAATGCAGAAAGGAATCGTCATACGTTGGACTGTAAAAGAACTTTAGCCTTTTACTTGCAAAGAACACAGCAACATAGAAATTCCTCTCAACTCTTTGTTGCTTTTGATCCTTCTCATTTGGGACTTCCAGTCTCCAAGAGAACACTGTCCAACTGGATTGCTCAGTGTATTTCTTTTGCCTATCAGAGTAAGAATCTTCCTGTGGAGGGCCATGTCACAGCTCACAATGTTGAGAGCCATGGCAGCCTCACTGGCTCATCTGCACTCTGTGTCTATCGACGACATCTGTCGAGCAGCCACTTGGGCCTCGGTTCATACTGTCACAGCCCATTACTGCTTGGACAAGGACTCCTGCCGGGATGCCTTGTTTGGTCAGGCTGTTCTTCAGCACCTGTTCCATACCTAATCAACTCCTACCCACCATCCCTGGTTGGATGCCAGAGATCCATGGGGGGAAGTGGAGCCCTTTCACAGGGACACACAGCTTCTGGGGTGTCTCCCTGGCATCTAAAGCTAGGGAGTCCCCATATGTGAAGACTACATTCCTGCTTGTTCCTGGAGATAGCATAGTTACTCACCTGTAACAGGTGATCTCCGGGAATAGCAGGAATTTAGTCCTCACAACCCACCCACCTCCCTAGGAGTTGTATCTCTCTATCTCTTTCTCTTTCCCTCTCTCTCTCTTTGTCTCAGCTTTAAACTCAACTGGAGAGAGGCAGTTGGGAAAGGCGGGAAGGCAGCACGCAGGCGCTGTGGGATGCTCCCAAAAGCTTTCTAATTGGATGCTGGAGAGCGTTCCCGCACAGGCTCCGCCTGTATCGACGATACCCATATGTGAAGACTAAATTCCTGCTGTTCCCGGAGATCACCTGTTACAGGTGAGTAACTATGCTTTTTATTCTGGTTTTGTTTCCATGGCAGTCTCAGAGTTGGAACACTTTTGGGGAGTAATTTTATAATGTTTTCACGCGTATGTGGCTTCTTATAAAATACTGACCAGCGTAAAAGCACATGCATTGTGTGTTCTTTGCCAGTAGGCATTGCTGGGGATGTGGTCTGGGTGGTGTGCAGGCAGAGGTCACAGTTATGTGCTTTGATTATGAAAAAACCTTAATCTACGCTCTTGAGCAGATGTAAATGCCTGCGCCTCAGTTTAAAGCGTGATCTCTGCTTATGCTAGTGTTTTATAGAGACACATAGACACCTATGTATGATAAGCAGGCAACTGAACATAGGCACCTATGTGTCTTTATAAAATAGCACATAAGTGGATGCTTATTTGCCCTTTAAACTAGGCACCCTGTTATAAAATTGTCCTCTTTAAGTGCATTGAAATTTAAAGTAAGTCAGATGCCTATTCATGTTCAGACATTGCATTTTTTTTAAACCTTTGTAGTAATGATGCCTTTCTTTCTTAGAGTAAACCCCTGAATGTGGAATATTTAATGATGGATGCCTCCATCCTGCTCCCTCCAACAGGAACGCCTCTCACTGGTATTGATTTTGTGAAGAGGTTGCCATGTGGAGATGTGGAAAGAACACGCAGGGTAAGTACATGTTTATCAGTGTAACTGAAGGTGGTCTTGTGTTTACACATGTTGACATAAAGGCTCTCAAGCTTCAGATCAATGAACCGTTGTTTTTCCCTTCCATGGTAGTGTCTTTGTTTAGCAAATGACATTGATCAAACAAAATAACTTGCAGTAATGAGCTGTGTTAGTTTATATTTCAGTTTGGTATATACTAAAGTGATCTGAGATGAAGAACTTGTTCAGCTCATTAACAATTTATTGTACAATAGATCATTGAAGACAGATTTTAAAGTTTAAATTATAATCTTAGAAAAATTAATTTATGTTAATGTATTTTTCTTGCTCATCTGTAAAATGTAAGCTATTCAGTTAACAAGATTTTATTTTCCAAAGTTGCAATATTCTGCTCATTAGAACATTCTTAATCTGGTAGTTAAGGCAAACTGTGCTCTAAACTGTTCATTATTTCAAGTACATGTATGTTATGTTGCAAGATATACTTGGTATTATTTTTTATTTTATTTTTAAAACTGTTTACCTGCAGTTTATCATTTTTTGTTTATAACTGTGTTTTGAACATTGTCCAAATTCTTGCATTTGAAGTGCGACTAGCTGCAAAACTAGCGTGCGGTAAGTGCAACAGTCATTTGCTACCTCTTAGGGCCATGCCCAGCAGTTCAAGCACGATCAAACACCTTAACACGCGGTCCGATTAATAACACCACCTATAGAGGTTGTGTTATATATACAGTACTCATGCTAATCACAACATTGCCACTGAGTGCTTTCCAAACCCACACTCCATTCTTAACCCTTCCACTTTCCTGCTTAGCGTGTGATGGCCACTTTAAGTGTAGGTTTAAGTGTGTGGTAACTGACATGTCTATGCATTAGTGTTTTCGACTGCCAGTTACTGCACTTTAAATGTGTGCTAAACTGCTTTTAAAATAGCCACACCCATATCTGGCTATGGTTGCTTTCATGCCTAATGAGAATTATAGAGGGGCATTTCAGGAATTCCAAAACTTTGGTTTACTTTCATATGATTTATTAATTTATTTCCATACTTTTAAAAAATAAACATTTTAATAAATGCATTGCAGTTTTCTCGAAAAACATCACATTCCACACAAAATGAAACTATTAATATAGTATAGAATCTTCAAGATGCATAAAAACATGTAGGTAATAGAACAGTAAGATACAGTAAAAAGTCCTCCAAAGAAACAAGTCACATTTTTTTGGAAAAATGTTAAATATTTAAAAATATAAAAAGAATTCAAACTATAACTTGCCTTTAACAAGTCCCTAGACATAGTACACATAAAAGTGCTCCCTGACGATAAGGTGCTGGTGGTGGTGGGGGAGTTTGGGCCACATACTACTGGCCACACAAATTATTATTCCAGTCTGTACTGTATGTCTGAGCGTTGCAGAGCATGACCATGCCCGGGGTTTGTACGTTTATTGCTGTTTAATGCTGCTATCCACGTTTCCAGATGATGTCAGTGGCAGCCCCCTTCCTTGCACTGCTTCCAACTGGGCTCTTCCCTTTTTCTCAACATACTTGTGAGGAAGAAGGGTGATTTGCTATCCAGGTACCACCTAAGCTAAGCTCCAGCAAAGCCAATTTTTCTATTTGAATTTCGTGGCCTGGGGGGGAGGAATGAGTAAATTGGTGGCATAGGATTTAAAACGCAGGCACAGATCTGGGTCTGTCCTTCTTTCTCCTCACCTCTTCTGCTGCTGATATTATTTAATTGAATACCATTTTATATCCCACAACTTTTCAGCAATCATTAATACAAAATGGCTTACAATAACATAATACAAATGTACAAAAATTGAAAATGCATGTAGGTAATACTTTTTAATAATGTTTTTCTTAGCGTCCCTCTAGTCCAGTCCCGGAACCTTAGAGTTGTCTATCTCTTCCAGCAGCCTTGGAGACTGACATCACTCCTTTGCTAGCACCAGTACATATAGGCAAGGACCGCCCACTCTCCCCAGTATTTCAGTCTCCAAGCAGCTGTGGAGATTCTGAGCCTGGTTCTGGGCTCAGTGTTAGTTTTTTGAGTGACAAATAAGTGGTTAGCTCTTTATATTTGGTGCTAATTTGGGTCTGATAGACTCTTTTGCCTTTTTTTTGGCAGTTGCAGTGCTGGTCTGAGGAAACTGCGGTCCTGTCTTGATCTTCCCCCTCTGTTTCTTTCTCTCCTGCTTCTTTTACTCCTTCCTCTCTCCTCCCTCCCCTTCTTTCTCCCTTTTTATCCTCGGGGTTTAAACGAGCAGCAGGGGAGACATACCTTTTTCAGCCTCCCTGCTCCCGATCCCGCTATAAAGGGTGAGGAGCAGGTGGCAGACCTTCCGTGCAGCAGCGAGCTGGTACCGGCTCTCCTATCTGCGCGGAGCTGAAGCCGCGTGTAAGGCTGAGCTCCGACGCTGTAGCTGCAGCATCTGTTCTCCGGGGCTGGTGAGTGTTTGCCGGTTTCTGGCTGCCTGATTTTTTGGGCTGTATATTTACTTCTGCGGGGGCAGCCGGTTCCCTTTGTGAGCGGGTAGCTCAGCGGGGTTAGTTTTTTGCAGCCTCGGGGTGCCACGCGGGAAAGCCGTGGCGGCCATTTTAGGAGCGTGTTTTTCTTTTAGCACAGTCCTTCAGGCGTTCTGAGCGCGGGAAGCTTCGTTTTTGGGCGGATTCGTTGCGGTGGAGCCTGCTGTGCCCCTTTTTGACATTGGGGTTTAACAATTTAAAGAAAAAAAAAAAATCTGCCCAGACTGGTGCTTTGTAGTGGAGTGCCCATAGCATGCCTGTCAAGCTCAGGTGTTTGGTTTGCGGTTTAAAGAGGGGCACTGTGCAGGAATCGGGAGTTCCTGTTCGGTAATCCAGTTTAGTCCTCCAACATCGGGTAGTGCCCCTCCTCCTGCAGCTGGGAGACTGGACCAATCAAATCTTCTGTAGTATATATGCAGCAGGAGCTCCCAGAAGTCCCCAGTGTGTCCAGTCTCCCTGCAGCTGGAGGTCTTCTGTGCCCTTGCTGTGCACGCTAAGTTACATTTGAAGGAGCATAACTAGTTAGTTCTTTTGGGGTTTATTTCTGGTCCTTATATTCTATTTCTTTTGCTAGGTAGCTGTATCTTTAAAAAAGAAAAAAGACACAGGAGACTTTCTGGGGAAAGCCAGACCTGCCTTGGGCTCCTGCCTTTCTGCCTGGGAATCTCTGAAGCTGGTTGAGCTCTCCCAAGGCTGTTCGGGGAAGAGCCATACGGCTGCAACATTGCCTGTCACTTGGAGAAGTGGGCTGAGTCCTTGCTGTTCCCAGAGCTGGTAGGAATTTTCCTTGGTTTTAAGCTCTCTGTTCTTTGCTTGGGCAGAGGCTCTGTCGGCTCCCCTGGCTTCCAAATTGCACTTTTTCCTGCTTTTTTTTTTCGCTTGCCCGGTATTAGAGGGTCGTGTTCGTTCTTTTCCATAATATTTGGGGACCTTTGTATTTTCGCGCCGTTTTATACCGCGGGTGAAAAAGTGCGGCGGTCATTTTGGATTACTAAAGTGTGCTTTTTAAGGGCTCTGTTTCACACTTGGGCACGGGTTCCCCTGGTTTTTTTGGGGTTTATTTTCCCGGCGATTCTGCTCAGGGCACCCCCAGGATACTGGGGTGTTTTTTGTAGTCTGTCAAAAAAAAAAAAAAAAAAAAAAAAAAAAAAAAAAGGTTTTAACAATTTAATACTGTGCTGAATTGAATAAGGTTAGTCCCCTTGGTGTGGGCTTCCCTGTTCCTGTTGCCTTATTTTTCCCTGAGAGCAGGTGACCTGGGCTTGGCTGCCAAAGCTCAGTGTGCAATGTGTGGCTCCCGCAGAGTTACTTTGACTGACTCTGGAATCTGTATTAGCTGTGCTGCTGTTTCTTCAGAACTGGAGCTGCCTATTGAAATTAAGGAACAGCATGTGCCCGGGGACCCTTCCCTTTCGGGGGGACAGTGTCCCTTCACCGATCATCCTTCCTTCTGGTCTGGGCCCGGCGTCTATAATACGTCGGTCCCCTGAGCTCCAGCAGGTGGCTATGGTAGCTTCGCCTATAGACTTTTCCCCGGATTTTTGTTCTTCTAATGCATCAGGCCTTCCGCTTAAGCCGGTCTGGTCATTCGCCGGAGCTTGGCCCGCCTCTCTCCCCCCAGCATCCGCGGGGGGGGGTTCAGCGGTCTTCCCAACCGCGGTCAAGCGGCCCAGGTGGGGAGACCAGGATCAGGGCGCCCTTTGCTCCCGGATTCCGAGACTGAGGGGATCCGGATATTGAGGCGGAGGAGTTAGAAGACGGAGAGCTTCCAGAACTGGAAGATCAGGGCTCGCATCATTCGGGTGCTTTCGAAGGGACGAGCTGTACCTTTGGTCCACGGAGTCTCTCCAAGCACTAACCTCTCTGCGGTGCGGCCGCTGGAGGAGGAGGGTCTCGAGGATCCTCTCATTCAGGCGGTCAGGGATGCCAGGTATTTTTTGCCTGTGCACCGAGTAGTTGAGCAGATGATCCATGCGGAATGGGAGCAACCGGAATCCGCTTTGAAAGGGATTCGGGACCATGAATCGTCTTTACCCCCTTGCAGACAAGGACAGGGGCTTGTTTAAGTCCTCCATGGGTGGATGCTGCTGTTTCGGCAGTGACTAAGAAAACCACCATCCCGGTTGAAGGGGGCCACGGCCCTGAGGGATGTTCAGACAAAAAGGTTGATAATTTGTTGAAGCAAGCCTTCGAGACCAACGCCTTATCGTTACAAGCTTCTATTTGTGGGGCTGTGGGTAGCTCGAGCGTGTTTGCGATGGTCGCAGCACCTGCGCTCGGGGTCACGGTATGGACCACAAGGGGCTGTTGGACGTTGCCGCGTGGAGTCGGATCGGCCCTACTTGGCGGCCATCGTGGTTATGATTTAATACGCTCCCAAGCTAATAGCATGGCCCTCCATGGTAGCGCACGACGGTCCATCTGGTTGCGCAATTGGGCGGCCGACGTTCTTCCAAGTCTCCGCCTCAGTAAACTACCCTTTAAGGGCAGGTGTTATTTGGTGAGGCTCTGGATAAGTTGGTGAAGGATCTCGGTGAGTCTAAGGGTGGTCGGCTTCAGAGGATAAGCCTAAGCTTAATAGGTAGTACCACCTCAGCGCGCGGCCAGTTTTCGGGATGCGCGCAGATTTCGTTCTTCCCGGCTGTGGACTTCGCAGCGCGGTCGTTTGGAACCCGTCATCAAGGGTTTCGTGGTTTCAGAGGAGCGGGAAGGGGCTCTCCGGAGCCGCCTCTTCCTCGGCCTCTTCCCTTTAATCGCAAGCCACCAATGAAACGAGGCGGGATCTAGAGGAAGACCCGGTCATCGGGGTTCGTTTGCGCGACTTTCTTCCTTCTTGGGCCCATATTACGTCAGATCGGTGGGTGCTGCTGATTATAGAAGAAGGTTATGCCCTAGAGTTGCGACACCACTTCCGGATTCGTTTGTTCTGTCTCCCGCAAGGGAGCTCAAAAGGCGCGGGACATCCGCGTGACCCTGGATTGGCTTCTCTCTCTGGGGGCCGTGGTTCCGGTCCCGCCCTTGGAAAGAGGCGCCAGGTCGCTACTCCATCTATTTTGGTGGTTCCCAAAAAGGCGCGGGTTCCCTTCGTCCGATCTTGGATCTCAAAGGCGTGAATCGCGCTCTCAGAGTACCGCACTTTCGCATGGAGACCCTGCGTCAAGTCATCGTAGCGGTGCGTCAAGGGGAATTTTGACATCCCTCGATCTTACAGAGGCCTATTTACACATTCCCATCCGGCCCTCCCATCAACGGTTTCCTTTCTCCGCTTGCGCTCCCAGTGGGGCCATTTTCAATTCCGGGCCATGCCGTTCGGTCTCGCCACGGCTCCCCGCACCTTCACAAGGTAATGGTTGTAGTCGCGGCGGCGTTGCGCAAGGAGGGGCATCCTGGGTCCATCCATATCTCGACGACTGGTGATTCGAGCGAAGTTCCAGTCGGGAGTGTGTGCAAGTCACGAGCAGGGTGGTGGATCTCCTTCGGTCCCTTCGGATGGGTGGTGAACGAATGCAAGAGTTGTCTGTCTCCGTCACAGGATCTCGAGTATCTGGGAGTCCGCTTCGACACAGCAAGGGGCTTGGTGTGCCTTCCGGAGCGACGCGTGCTGGCGTTGCGGGCTCTGGTCCGTCTCTTCCGGGGATGCCAGCTCCGTCGGCGTGGTGGTACCTGGCGGCTCCTCGGCACGATGGGGCGACCTTGGATGTGTGGTGCCTTGGGCGCGCTTACACATGCGTCCGCCTGCAGAGTGCTCTTCTGCGACGTTGGTCCAACCAGTTCGACTCGCTGAACAAGAGATTGCCTTGCCCAAAGACGGTTCGCCGATCCTCCCGGTGGGGCTCTCAGCCGAGAACCTGTCGGAGGGATTCCCTTGGAGCCTCCTCTGTGGGTTCCGTTCACGACGGATGCGAGCTTAACCGGATGGGGGGCTCACTGCGAGTCCCGCTTGCTCAGGGGGAATGGTCTCCCCTGGAGGCCTCTTGGTCGATCAACCGTCTCGAATTGCGGGCAGTCCGGCTAGCCCTGGTGGACCTGGAGACCCTGGTTCTCGGACGGCCGGTGAGAGTCCTGTCGGACAATGGCGTCCACTGTAGCTTACATCAATCGCCAAGGGGGTATACCGGCAGCGTGGCCCTGGAGGCAGAAGCGGCGGCCTTGTTCAACTTGTAGCAATCTCGGCGGCTCACATTGCGGGCGTAGACAATGTCAATGCCGATTTTCTAAGCAGAGTGCGGGTGGACCCCGGAGAATGGGAGCTAAACCCACAGGTTTACGCACAAATCGTCCGGCGGTGGGGTCCACCCATCATGGATCTCATGGCGACCTTTCAATCAGCCAAGACAGGGTGCTTCTCCAGGCAGGCGAAGGGAGCGCATGTCCGAGGGGCTCGACGCTCTCATTCAGCCGTGGCCAACGTCCGGTCTTCTTTATGTCTTTCCTCAGTGGGCTCTGATCGGCCGGGTCGTACAACGTATCGAGGAGCCACCGGGGTCGCGTGTTACTGGTGGCCCCGGATTGGCCCACGGAGGCCCTGGTATGCCGATCTGGTCCGGTTGAGCGACGGACGGCGTTCTTGGCTCCTGCCGCTAAACCAGACTACCGGATCTTCTTCTTCAGGGTCCCTTGCGGATGCCCCAAGTGGATCGATTCTCGCTTACGTTTGGCCATTGAGAGGGCTCGGCTGAAAAGGAAGGCTACTCCCCCGCGGTGATTTCTACCCTTCTGCAGGCGAGGGAAAAAACGTCACTTCTCATACGTATGTTCGGGATTGGAGGATTTTTGAAGACTGGTGCTCCCGGCGGGGAGTCCGGGCGGCGACGGTTTCAGTGCCCGTCGTTTTAAGTTTTCTTCAGGATGGTTTCGATAAGGGCCTTTGCGGCTAATTCCCTAAAAGTCCAAGCTGGCGGCTATCTCGTGTTACCGCGGCAAGGTTTTGGGTCGTCTGCTCGGGGGCTCATCCGGGATGTACGCCGATTCCTTACGGCTGTTTTTCATTGCGGCCCTCCGCAGAGTTTTCGTTCCTCCTTGGGACTTGAATTTAGTTCTGAGGGCCCTGGTTCGTGAACCTTTTGACCCCCTGCGCAGGGCGTCCTATGAATGATCTCACGCTGAAGGCGGCGTTTTCTTGTAGCCATCTGTTCGGCACGGCGCATTTCAGATCTGCATGCATTGTCCTGTCGAGAGCCTTTCTTGTCTTTTTCCGGGATCGGATCGTTCTCCGTCCGGTTCCTTCCTTTCTGCCAAAGGTGGTGTCTCCCTTTCACATGAAATCAGGCAGTGTTTCTTCCAGTGCTTTCTTCGCAATCTGTCGGGTCAACGGACAAAGGTCTTCTCCGGCTCGATGTGGGTCGTACGTTCCATCGTTATTTAAAGGTTACCGAGTCTTTTCGGAAATCTGACCGGCTTTTCGTGCTCTTTCGGGGGTGCGCGTAAAGGGGAAGCGGCGGCTAAAGCCTCCATTTGCTAGATGGCTCAAAGAGAGGCGATCGCGTCCGCGTATCTGTTGCAACAGCGGTCTGTTCCGGAGGGTCTGAGGGCTCATCTACTAGGGCTCAGGCGACCTCTTGGGCGGAGTATAGCCTGGGTTCCGCCGGCAGATATCTGTAGGGCGGCCACTTGGTAGTCTCTGCATGCTTTCAGTAGACACTATCGCTTAGATGTGTCAGCGGCTCGGGATTCCTGTTTTTGGTTCGGCGGTTCTGCGCGCCGGATGGCAAGGTCCCGCCCCGGTCTTAACTGCTCTGTTACATCCCGATGTTGTAGGACTAAACTGGATTACCGAACAGGAAATGGAAATTACACTAACTGGTAATTGTAGTTCCTGGAGGGTCCAGTTTAGTCCTCCTTCCCTCCCGACTATCTGCTAATGTGGTGCGGCGCGCCTTTCCGAACGGTTGATATTAAGACGGTTCCTCTTGCCGTTCGGTCCCTCTGTGGCAGCCGCGTTTTTTGCAGAGGCTCTTTCCCTGTCTCGGGGGTTCAGCAGCTCCTGAACTTCTGGTGGGGAGCGGTGTTTTTGATTCCTGAGGCGTCGGTGCCGGCGCAATGCAGTGTTCTGACTTCCTCGTTTGGGGAGGGGGTTGGATATTCCTTGGGGGGGGAACAAATTGTTCTTTAATTAGGTCATTATGTATATTAATCTAATGAGTTGCTTCGTTAAGTATGCTTAGTTACTAGTACACTGGGGACTTCTGGTAGCTCCTGCTGCATATATACTACAGAAGATTTGATTGGTCCAGTCTCCCGGCTGCAGGAGGAGGGGCACTACCCGATGTTGGAGGACTAAACTGGACCCTCCAGGAACTACAATTACCAGGTTAGTGTAATTTCCATTTTGTCAATCCTGCACTTTGGAGGCCCTGGGCATGGATTCGGGGTCCGGTCCGGCTCCGTTGGATTCGGGGTCGGGGTCTGTTCCTCCAGCGTCAGGCGCTTCCTTACCTCCTCCTTTGGAGGCTACGGAGTCTCCTTCAGTGTCTTCTTCGGGGGGGGGGACCTCCTTCGGCTCTGGAAGGTAGTTTGGGGGTTTCCTCTGCCCTTATTCCTCCCGATTTCTTTCTTTTGATGCAGCAAGCCTTTGCCTTGCTTCAGCCGGTCCAGTCGGTTCCCTCCGGAGATTTGGAGGGCCGGAAGCGGAGGGGGTCTTTAGACAGTCCGGCGGAGGTGGAACCCGCGGCTAAGCGGTCTAGGCTGGTCGGGGGTGACAGTCTGCCGGCTCGACTTGGGGAGGATCTCGTTGCGGCCGACGCAGTTGAGGAGTTGCCTTCGGATCCGGAGTTGGAAGACGGCGAACTGCCTGACTCGGAGGATCAGAGCAGGGTTGTTCGAGTCTTCCGCCATGAAGAGTTGCCGGCCTTGATTACGGAGACTCTTAAGACTCTTAACATGCCTCTGGTGGGTTCTTCCACGGAGGAGGCTTTGGAGGATCCTCTGTTGCAGGCGGTCCGGTCGTCCCAACGCGTGTTTCCCTTGCATAGGGTTTTCAGAAGTATGATTCAGGAGGAATGGGACACACCGGAGGCTTCTCTGCGTGGGTCCCGAGCCTTAGCCCGCCTCTATCCGTTGGCTGATCAGGATAGAGAGTTGTTTCTGTCCCCGAAGGTGGACGCGGCGGTTTCGGCAGTAACTAAGAAAACGACTATTCCGGTTGAGGGGGCGGCTGCCCTTAAGGATGTTCAGGATCGGAAGTTGAATACCCTGTTGAAACAGGTCTTTGATGTGAGTGCCCTATCCATGCAAGCGTCGATAGCAGGGGCGTGGATAGCTAGGGCCTGTTTACGTTGGTCGCAGAGGGTGCAGGGCGATCATCTGGATGCGGTCGTACAGGACGCAGCCCGAATGGAGTCTGGGTCAGCGTATTTGGCAGATGTTCATTATGATCTCATCCGAGGGTTGGCCAAGAGCATGGCTTCGGTGGTGGCGGCCCGGCGCTGTCTGTGGTTGCGTAATTGGTCGGCGGACAGTTCGTCAAAGTCGCGCCTCAGTAAGTTGCCGTTTCGGGGTAAACTTTTGTTTGGTGAGGATTTGGAGAAGTTAGTTAAAGATCTGGGTGAGTCTAAGGGCTGTCGTCTTCCGGAGGACAAGCCCAAGCAGATTCGGACTTCGACCCTTGCCCGGGGTGCTCCTCGGGAGTTTCGTAGATTTTGTTCCTTTCTTTCAGGCCAACCGCAGCGTTCCAGGTTCCTGGGTCGCGGGCAGGGATTTAGGGGGTTCCGGCAGAGGTTTTGCCCCTTTCCAACCCGCGGCGGTTAAAAAGCAACAATGAGATGAGGGGGACTCAGTCGGGGGTGGTGCCGGTGGGAGGTCGTTTACGGGACTTTTACCCCGCCTGGGTCCACATTACATCAGACCAGTGGGTTCTGGAGGTTATCTGCGACGGCTATGCTCTGGAGTTCCATCGGCCCGTTTTAGATTCCTTTGTTCAGTCACCTTGCAGAGCGCCTCTGAAGCGGTTGGCGGTGGAGGAGACGCTTCAGCGGCTGCTTCAGCTCTGAGCGGTGGTGCCAGTGCCTCCGGATCAGTGCGGTACCGGTGGTTATTCAATTTATTTTGTGGTGCCAAAAAAAGAGGGCTCCTTTCGACCAATTCTAGATTTAAAATGAGTGAATCGTTGTCTTCGGGTCTCTCATTTCCGCATGGAGACGCTGCGATCCGTCATCGCGGCTGTCCGGCCGGGAGAGTTTCTGAAGTCCTTGGATCTTACAGAGGCTTACTTGCATATCCCGGTGCGGCGGGAGCATCAGCGGTTTCTTCGGTTTGTGGTTCCGGCGGGTCACTTTCAATTTCAAGCCTTGCCTTTTGGTCTGGCCACGGCTCCTCGAACGTTTACCAAGATCATGGTGGTCGTGGCGGCGGCTCTTCGCCGGGAGGGGGTGTTGGTGCATCCCTACCTGGACGATTGGCTGATCCGGGCAAAGTCTCAGGAGGAGAGTTTGGCGTTCACCGCGTGGGTGGTGCAGTTGCTGGAGAGTCTCGGTTGGGTGGTCAACCGGGCGAAGAGCTCCTTGGTTCCAGGTCAGGTTCTGGAATACTTGGGGGCGCGTTTCGACACCCACAGGGCGGCGGTGTTCCTTCCCGAGCGGCGCGCACAGCGTCTGAGGCGTTTAGTGAGTCGTTTTCTGGACAGTGTGGCTCCGTCGGCGTGGCAGTATCTGCAGTTGCTGGGCACCATGGCGGCGACGATAGAGCTGGTGCCGTGGGCTCGGGCTCACATGCGCAGTCTGCAGAGCGCGCTTCTCCGTCGTTGGTCGCATCAACGCGATGCCCTGTCCCAGCGCTTGGTTTGTCCTCCGCTGGTGTGGCTGGATCTGCTTTGGTGGTTGCAGCAGTCGAGTCTGGAGACGGGCTGTCCGCTCGAGACTCCCTCGTGGACCCTCCTAACGACAGACGCGAGTCTCTTGGGGTGGGGGGCGCATTGCGAGGGCAGGTTTGCTCAGGGGCGGTGGGCCTTGGCGGAAGCCTCCTGGTCCATCAACAGATTAGAAATGAGAGTGGTGCTACTAGCGTTGCGAGCATTTCAGGGGAGCGTTTCGCGCCGCACAGTGCGCGTTCTTTCCGACAATGCAACGACGGTGGTTTACATCAATCGACAGGGCGGCACAGGAAGTGCGTCGCTGGAGGCGGAGGCGGCGCTGTTGCTGAAGTGGGCGGAACAGCATCTCTCCGCGTTGTCGGCTCAACATGTGGCCGGGGTGGACAATGTCGAGGCGGATTTTCTCAGTCGCCGCAAGGTGGATCCAGGGGAATGGATGCTCCACCCAGAGGTGTTTGAGCTCTTGGTTCGGCGTTGGGGTCTGCCCCTCATGGATCTGATGGCCAGCTTCGAGTCCGCTCAAGTGTCGCGGTTCTTCAGCAGGCGCAGGGAGCGGATGTCCAAGGGCCTCGATGCGTTGGCTCAGGTTTGGCCGGAAGGCGGCGGCCTCTACGTGTTTCCTCCGTGGGCGCTCCTAGGTCGAGTGATTCAGCGTGTGGAGCGGCATCGGGGGCTCGTGATTCTCATTGCGCCCGATTGGCCTCGGAGGCCCTGGTATGCCGACCTCGTGAGACTGCTGGCGGACCGTCCGTGGCCGTTGCCGCAGCGGGGCGATCTCTTGTGTCAGGGGCCTCTGCGGATGCCGCAGGTCAGTCGATTCTCGCTTACGGCTTGGCTCTTGAGAGGGCCAGGCTGACGGCCAAGGGTTACTCGTCTGCTGTCATTTCCACATTGCTTCGTTCCCGCCGGCGTTCTATTTCCTTGGCTTATATCCGCATTTGGCGCATCTTTGAGGCCTGGTGTGCGGATCGTCAGCTCCGTCCTTTAGGAGCTTTGGTGTCTCAGATTCTTTCTTTCCTACAGGACGGGGTGGACAAAGGGCTGGCGGCTAGTTCGTTGCGTGTGCAGTTGGCCGCCATTACCTGCTTCCGCGGCAAGATCCGGGGTCAATTTTTGAGTGCCCATGCTGACGTTCACCGTTTTTTACGGGCGGTGTTGCTTCTGCGTCCTCCTCGGCGTAGTTCGATTCCTGCGTGGGACCTGAATCTAGTTTTGGGGGCTCTCCTTGGTCCTCCATTTGAACCTTTGGCCGAGACTTCGTTGAAGGATCTCACCTTGAAGACCGTCTTTCTGGTGGCCATTTGTTCCACGCGCCGGATTTCCGAGTTACAGGCGTTATCCTGTAGGCCTCCGTATCTTGTCTTTACCGATCATAAGTTGGTGTTGCGTACTGTCCCTGCGTTTGTTCCTAAGGTGGTCTCGCCTTTTCATGTGAATCAAGTGGTATCGCTTCCGGTGTTTTCGCAACGACAGAAGGAGGAGTACCGGGGGTCAGTTGCATCTGTTGGATGTGCGCCGGGTTCTTCGCCGGTATCTGCATCGTACTGCGTCCTTCCGTAAGTCGGACAGATTGTTTGTGGCTTTTGGAGGGCCGCGAAAGGGAGAGGCGGCGGCCAAAGCCTCCATTTCGCGGTGGTTGAAGGAGGCTATTGCTTCGTGTTATCTGTTAAGAAGTCAGGCAGTTCCGGCCGGACTTCGGGCGCACTCGACTAGAGCGCAGGCGGCGTCCTGGGCGGAGTTCGGTCTGGTTCCGGTTGCGGATATTTGTAGGGCGGCGACTTGGTCGTCGTTACACTCCTTTGCGAAGCATTATCGCTTAGACGTTCAGGCGGCAGCGGACGGTCGGTTTGGAGCGACGGTTCTTCAGGCTGGATTGGCTGCTCCCTCCCGTTAGTCTTTACTGCTCTGTTACATCCTCTAAGGTTCCGGGACTGGACTAGAGGGACGCTAAGGAAGAGTAAATTAGACTTACCTGCTAATTGTTGTTCCTTAAGGAACTCTAGTCCAGTCCCGTATCCCGCCCTCGATTGTGGATCTTTGAATCTTTCAGCCTGAAGTGCGGAGAAAGGCCCGTCGTGGTCTTTGTTGGCTGTGGCCTGCGTAGTGGCCTCGGTGGATAGTTCGTGGTGGGGCGTCCTGGGGGTGTCGGGAGAGCTCTCGGGGTATCGCTTCCACGGCACGATTTTTTTCTGCCTATATATATCTTCTTCATAAAAAAAAAAAAAAGAAAAAAAGAAAAAGGGCTTTTTAGTCCATATAGGGTGGACTCAGTTTCGGAGTCCTGTGGTGTATCTACTTATTTATCTGCTTATTTGTTGCTCTCTTTAGTTTGCTTTGTCAATAGGTACTGGGGAGAGTGGGCGGTCCTTGCCTATTTGTACTGGTGCCAGCAAAGCAGTGATGTCAGTCTCCAAGGCTGCTGGAAGAGATAGACAACTCTAAGGTTCCGGGACTGGACTAGAGTTCCTTAAGGAACAACAATTAGCAGGTAAGTCTAATTTACTCTTACATATGCTTTAGCTAAACAAAAAATGCATAATACAAGCAAGGCAAAAATATGAATGTTGACAGTCTGACTCTCTCCTTTCACCTGTCAAGAGCCTAGCACTCAAATTCTACATAGGTTGAAGCTTACTTATTAAATCTATTTGGGCGACTGCTGTAAATGGTATTCTTCGGGACCAAGCAGGAAGTCCTCACATATGGGTGACATCGCCGACGGAGCCAATGTGGGAACGTTCCCCAGCTTCAATAGGATGCTTTTGGGAGGACCATCATGCACATGTGCTTGTCTTTCTGCCCAAAAGGAGCCATATTACCGCAGTCTTCTTTTTTCTGTGGAGCCCTCCAGACGCCATCTGTGTCCCGGAAAAAGTTGATACCCTTGTATAGTTTTTGTTGTTTTTTTCTTCGCTATTTTCGTTGAGTGCTTGATCACTGTCGTCTTGCCCATTCCTGGGAGTGTCGGTGCCTTGACACCATGTTTTTACTCTGGTTCTTTTTTTCTTTTTGAGGAGCATGTTTTTGTTTTGTTTTTTTCTCGTGACCTCTGGTCAACTAGGACATTGGAGTTCTTTGACTTGGCAGAAGCTGTCTTCCCAAATATGTCAAAGCCAGCCAGTGGCTTTAAAAAGTGCACCCAGTGTGGCTGGATCATCTGGATGATGGACCACCACAATTGGTGCCTTTAGTGTCTCGGGCCTTACCATGAGCCATCTGCCTTCAGGTGACACACAAGGGGCTCAAGTATTGGTAAAAACAGCAGGAATCACTGTTGAGTTCCTCTGAGTCATCTGCTTTGACCCCAACATCGGCATTGATGCCCTTCAAGGCTACTGCCGAGGCTTTGGCTTTGCGCGGAGGCTGGCTCACTTGGAGCTGAGGAGTCACTGAGCATCAAATCGGTGGCTCTCCTTTGAAGAGGAGTGCCCCAGAAGGACCAGACTCCAGTCCCGTTAACATCAAAGGGCGATGCCAAGTCCCAGGTGAAACCCCAGGTGAAACCCCCGGAGTGGAGGAGTAGCCTAGTGGTTGGGGCAAGGTACTTCAGGACGGAAGGTCGGGGGTTCAAATCCCACTAGAGGACAGCAACCTTGGGCCAGAAGGACTGGGGTTTCTAGTCCCACAGGTGCTCTTTGTGGTCTTGGGCAAGCCACTTAACCCTCCATAGCCCATGTTCCCTGTAAATTAGTTATCTCCAAGTTATGATACCCTGTTCAATGTAATTTCAGTTTGTTCATTGTAAACCGCACTGATGCAGAATAGCGCGGTATATAAGAGAATGTAAATAAATAAAAATAAATAAATAAATAAACCCATGGGCATGGACATTGGAGTCCTCAATGAGACTCTGAGGGCAAGGGCTGGGAGCCGCCTTAAAAATTGCCCTGTGGGAGAAGCCACCTCCCAAGGACCTTGAGGGCTGGTGGGAGACTCCAGATACTATCACCATTGTGGAGTCCCTGCCAAGGGAATCGATGCCGGTGGTTGCTCAGTGAACTCCAATGGCATTAGAGACCGTGCTCCTCACGCAGCACATGGAGGCCCTCAAGCGCAGCCTGTCTGTGTTTCTGACCTACCAGGCTGTTCCGAGACCTGATGACCTCCCCCAAGAGGATAGCGGTTCCGGTGCACACTCATTGTCCCTCTTGGTGCTACGGCTTTCACCCCCTGAGTGTCTGTGTTGTACCGCTAGGGACTTCTGCCCCCCTCCACTCTTGCCGAGCGCCACAGACTCCATGAGGAATCACATCAGTATTTTGATTTCCTCTCTGAATCAGGTTCCAATGATTGGGAAATGGAGAAGGAATCGCCTGAGACTGTACATCATTGGGACGTTCCCTCCAACTCCTCACCTCCATATGAACACAGGAAGGTCCCCTCCAGAGGACTTATCCTTCCACGAGTTTGTGCAGGACATGGGGAAGGCTTTGCTGTTTACCGATGAGGCTGAGGAAGAACCCAGGGCAGAGGAATTTGATATCCTTCAATATCACTCTTCCCCAAAGGAGGCCATCATGGTGCCCATGCATCGAATCTTCGAAAGCCTGCTCTTTCGCATGTGGGAGACACCGCTCACAGTGCCCCCAGTGAACTGTTGCCTTGATTCCCAGTATTGGGAGAGCAAGAGCCCCAGTTTTGAGAAGCCACAACTTCCACAAAACTCCATGGTCGTGGAGTCAGCCATGCACCATATTAAAAGTTCAAATACACATTTCTCGGTGCCCTGTGCCAGGATGCATGGACCATGGATGGTTTTGGAAAGAAGTGCTATTGGGGCTCGATGCTCATGGCCTATATCCAGGCCTACCAACTTTATATAGGAATGTACCTCTGAGACCTCACAGGGGATCTCGCCAGGTTCTCCACTGGCCTGTTTGGGGAAACAACTGCAGTGTTACAGAGCCCTTGTCTCCAAAACACATGAGTGCTCAAAATACATCACCAGAGCTGCCTATAATGGTTTTGAATTGCTGTCCTGAGCGGCTGCTATGGGCCTCAGACTTAGAACAATGGGTCCAGAAAAAGCTGGCCGATGTCCCTTGCAGAGATGAAAACCTCTTTGGAAAACCAATGGAGGAGAAAGACAGGGAGCAAGTCCAGATGAATAGACTCTCCAAAATGGCATCTGACCCCTCCAGATGGAAGTCTTCAGGGGAAAGTCTTTCTATCCCCAAAAGAAGTAGTATTATGGTACCTACACTCCATATAATTCTTACCAAGTGCCCCAGCAAGGGCAGCAGCAGCAGCACAAGGGCCAAAGCCAACACCAGCAGTGCCGCCCGAAGCCTCATAATCCCCAACCAGTACCGCAGCTGCAGCCTGGTGGGGGCCTTTGACTCCTCCTTCTGGAATATATGACCCTTCTTCCCATCCCAGGCACAGTTCTGCCGCAAGGGGGAGGGAGACTGATTCATTTTGCCCATCGGTGGCCAAGCATAACAACGGACTCTTGGGCTCTCAAGATCGTCTGTGAGGGCTACCTCTTACGCTTCCATCAGCTTCCTCCCACATTCTTCCCAGGAGAGTATCCCCTTGACCTTCACCACCTTCTCTTACTCTAACAGGAGGTCCAGATCCACTTGTCCAACCGGGCTGTGGAGTTTGTTCCTCTGTCACAGATGGGGCGAGGATTCTATTCCCATTACTTCCTGGCTCCAAAAACACAAGGGGTTTTGGACCTCAGTCTGTGACCAGTAGTTATCAATAATCTCCTCAAATCCTCATAAGTAAGATTTTTGCCAAAAGACTGACCATGGAAGAATCAGCTAGGATCCCAGCACTAGTTCATTTTGACCTAGAAGGAGGAGGAGAACAAAGGAATTACTGGGCCAAAAAATTAAACAAATCCACTGATCTTTTCAGGGTTCAGTTTATCCAGACAACAGGAGGGCTTCAGATTTACCAGTGTGAAGTAAAAAAGCTCTAAGCCCTACACAGCTACGAAGTGAAAACCAAGGTTGTTTTTTTGTTGCTTCCAGAGATATTAGGCTTTATTCCATTCCTTGAGAAATGTTCATCTGACTTTTGAAGTCCCAGTGCAATAAAGTGACTCCAAGAATATATCTTCGTATAGGAAAAGCTCAGGGACACCTTGGTGGATCTCCCATTCCAATTGGACCAAAGGAATGCATGTCTAGATTCAATCACACAACTTTCTATTGACCATAAATTACATCCATCCTGAAAATGAGAGCTCATCTAGGTGGACTTCAAGGCAGGGTCTGTGGTCTCTCCAGAAATAAGATTACAAATCAACCATCGGGAGCTATGGATAGTTCAGTGTTCTAAAGGACTGAAGAAATCAAGTAACCACAAAATTGTTCTGGGCCAAACGGGCAGACAAGAATCTCTGTTCCACCTGAACAAGCTGGGAGGTACAGAATCTTTCCTCTTGTGTCAAGAAGTTGCTAACATGAGAACCTGGGCTGTTTTGAATTTGACATAGCTAAGAAACATTTATCTACTAGGGTCAGAAAATATTCTGGGAGGCAAGCCAGATTAACAGACCCGCACAAGTAAGCCTCTGAATTCTTGTACGCTAAAGTACATGTCTGGAAGATCACTTATTTACCTGACACTGTCTAATCATAACAAAAAATTATATGATACATGCATCCTGAGTTTCATGTGGTCATGATGAATTTCCAACTTAATTAGTGAATAATCTTTCAAATATTTTTCTCAAGGCTACAAGACAATAAAAATGAGTGAGCCATTCACAATTTGGATTGCAAGAGTCCACACCCTTAGTTTGGAGCAAATTAAAGACCTTACATCCACCCAGCTTTTTGTTTTATCCCAATAAACCAGGGATTGCTAAGACAGAGAACCTTGTCAGAAGACTGCATATTTTCTTAGTGGAACACCAGATCTAGTGCAAGAGATAAGGGTGTTGGGGCCACTTGGCAATAGCGATCATAGCATGATCACCTGTGATTTAATTAGTGGAGGAGGGATAGTAAGGAAATCCACAGTACTACCTTTTAACTTTCGAAAGGGAGACTATGATAAAATGCGGAAAATAGTTAAGAAAAAGCTAAAAGGAGCAGTTGCAAAAGTTAGACTTACATCAAGCTTGGGTGTTGTTGAAAAATACTATCTTGGAAGCCCAGACCAGCTGTATTTCACACTTTAAGAAAAGTGGAAGGAAGTCCAAAAAACTGACAGCATGGTTTAAAGGTGAGGTCAGAGAGGCTGTTGTTGCCAAGAAAGCATCTTTCAGGAAATGGAAAAAAGAGCCAAACGATGAAACCTGGAAACAGCACAAGCACTGGCAGGTCAAATGCAAGGCATTGATAAAGAAGGCAAAGAGAGAATTTGAGAAGAAGCTTGCTGCGGAAGCAAAAATGCGAAATAAAGATTTTTTCAAGTACATTCGTAGCAAAAAACCTGTGAGAGTCAGTTGGACCATTAAATGATAGAGGAGTTAAAGGGGGCACTAAGAGGCGACAAGGCGATAGCGGAGAGACTGAATGAATTCTTTGCTTCGGTCTTTACTGAGGAAGATGTAGGGATGTTACCCATGACTGAAGTGGTATTTAAAGGTGCAGAAGAATTGAAGGAAATATCGATACATCGGGGAGATGTATTACAACTATTAGATAAACTGAAGAGTAGCAAATCACCTGGGCCGGATGGTATACATCCAAGGGTGTTGAAAGAACTGAAATATGAGATTGCAGACCTGCTATTAGTAATCTGTGAACAATCATTAAAATCATTTCTAATACCTGAAGATTGGAGGATCACCAATGTAACACCAATTTTTAAAAAGGGTTCGAGGGGTGATCCGGGAAACTACAGACCGGTGAGCCTGACGTCAGTACCGGGAAAAATGGTAGAAACCATCATAAAGAATAAAATTACTCAGCATGTAGATAGTCATGGCCTATTGGGAGTCAGCCATCATGGCTTCAGACAAGGAAGATCTTGTCTTAATAATCTGTTATGTTTTTTTGAAAGTGTGAATAAACAGGTGGACAAAGGTGAGTCGGTTGGTATAGTGTATCTGGACTTTCAGAAAGCCTTTGACAAGGTCCCTCATCAGAGACTTTTGGCAAAACTAAAGAGTCATGGGATAGGAGGCAGTGTACTACTGTGGATCCAGGAACTGGTTAAAAGATAGAAAGCAGAGGGTTGGGCTAAATGGCCAATTTTCCCAATGGAGAAAGGTGAATAGTGGTGTACCCCAGGGATCTGTGCTGGGTCCGCTGCTTTTTGACATATTCATAAATGACCTGGAAAGTGGAATAACAAGTGAGGTTATCAAATTTGCAGATGAGACAAAACTATTTAAAGTTGTTAAAACCCAAGAGGATTGTGGAAAATTGCAAGAGGATCTTGATAAATTGGAAGACTGGGCGTCAAAATGGCAGATGAAATTTAATGTGGACAAATGCAAAGTTATGCACCTAGGGAAGAACAACCCAAACTATGGTTACACGATGCAAGGTTCCACATTAGGAACCACCACCCAGGAAAAAGATTTAGGCGTCATTGTGGATAACATGTTAAAACCCTCGGCCTAGTGTGCAGCGGCAGCCAAGAGGGCAAATAGAATGTTAGGTATCATAAGGAGAGGAATGGAAAATAAAACAAAAGATATTATAATGCCTCTATACCTTTCTATGGTGAGACTGCACCTTGAATATTGTGTGCAATTCTGGTCGCCGTATCTTAAAAAGGATATAGCGTTATTATAAAAGGTTCAGAGAAGAGCCACCAAAATGGTAAAGGGGATGGAAGGATACTCTTATGAAGAAAGGCTAAAAAGGTTAGGGCTCTTTAACCTGGAAAAGAGACGGCTGAGGGGAGATATGATAGAAGTCTATAAATTAATGAACGGAGTGGAATGGGTAAACGTAGATCGACTGTTTACGTTATCAGAATATAGGAAGACTAGGGGACATGCAATGAAGCTACAGGGTAAACTATTTAAGACTAATAAAAGAAAATATTTTTTCACTCAACGTGTAATCAAACTCTGGAATTTGTTACCGGAGGATGTAGTAAAGGCTGTTAGTGTAGCTGGGTTTAAAAAAGGTTGGACAAGTTCCTGGAGGAAAGGTCCATAAACCATTATTAAGAAGGGACCCATGATATCAATGCTTGACCTAGTACAAGCATTGCAGAACCTGTGTCTGTTGGGGAAACTGCTAGGTACGTATGACCTAGATTGGCCACTGTTGGAAACAGTATACTGGGCTTGATGGACCTTGGTCTGACCCAGTGTGGCATATCTTATTATGATATATTATGTTCTTATAATATTAAGGCGATGGCTGAGCTGGTGGCCTATCTAAGGTCTATTGCATGTTAAAAACAATTTTTTTCTAAGTGCAGTTTCATTTTAAAATAATTACATGTTATGCTACAAACAAATGTGTTAGGTAAAATGATAATTGTAGTTTCAGAGAGTGATAGGAAAGGGGTATTTGTGCATGAAAATGTTGTTTCCTTTTGACTCATGGATAGGAAAAGATGTAAACGCTGCAGGTGAGGAATGAAAGCATCATGTGTCCTGTTCAGGAGCCTGGGAAAGCTATAGACACCAAGGCTTAGATTCTGCTTTCCTCCTTTTCATAATCAGGAGCACTTCTTGTAACAAGCAGCCAGTTAATTTGAGGAACTGAAAAACTATGTATCCAAGGTGACCAGATGACTGCATTTCATAAGGATAGGCTGAGTCAGTCCCATTTGTAGCCAATTGCATCTATGGACTTGTTCCAGTTTCTTTAAGAAAAGGACTACAAGTCCATAGATGCAGGAGGTAAAATCAAGACTAGATACAAAGCTATCTGATCACTTTGGATCTTTATTTTACTAAAAAAGTATCAGTTAAACAGGATTGCTAAACAGCTTTTTTCCATGTTAAAAGGTAATTGCTTATTATATAAGGACGATATAGCTGCACGGGGAATTTGCAGTAAATAATGATATCCATCTCTTGTAACAGAATGCAGACATGCTTAAGACAGATAATAGAAGGGGCTATGGTAGGAACAGGATTTAGAGGCCTAATAAAGGCATTGGGGGTAGGGTGGGGAAGCTGATATTGGTTTACAGTATATGCTCATTTATCGAATTTGGGAAAAAAACAGAGAGATGGGGCAGTCTGAATGAGTCAGTTGGTATTTATCTGTTGCCAGAATTACACCAGCAGATTTGTGGTGGTTGGATATTGTCCAGCCAGATGATAAAATAACAGAGGGCCAATAAGGAAAATATGACATTGTGACCCTAAGAGCCATTGGCAAGATGGGATGGAAGCAGTAGGCTACAATTGCCCAGAAATCAACCGGATTGATCCTGGTAAGTTGATGGCGGCTGAGTACTATCCATCAATCTCAGAGGAGCTAGACAACCAGTTTCAGGCAGAGCTTCACTGGTTGTGCTAGGGTTTTAAATTATTATAAAGCATGTGGTCAGACATTGGGAGAAATATGGGATTTTACATGATCACATACTCAGGATGATAGACAGCCAACGAAAATGATGACAAATTGACCAAACTGACTTTAATAAGCAACAGTATCTTCCAAGCAGTCAAATGGGAATGGCTGGAGCTAGGAGATATAACTAGGCACACTGAATGAGCCAGTTGGTCTTTATCTGCCATCTTCTGCTATGTTCATGCTACATTTTATGTTTGTTTTATTTACGTTTTTAAGGTCTCAGTCTGAGTATTTATTTTGTTTGTATGTTAAATTATGAATTTGATACTGGAAGTCGCTTAGAAATGTATGGTTAGGCAGCAACCAAATTTACTAAGTGAAATTAAAAATGAGTTGTTATATATACCATTTCCATTTCCTTTGCAAGTCCTGTAAATTCCATTATTTAATTTTTCAAGCATGCAATAAAAGGCATTAAAAAATTAATAGTCCTACTCAACAATCATTCCTTATCGGTCCTACAGTTCAGTCCTCCACCACTGGGTAGTGCACCTCCTCCTGCAGCATGGAGACTGGACAAGTCAAACTTGTGACATCACCGGGTATATCTTGCTGGTCTTCTCCCATCATTCCCCAGTGTGTCCAGTCTCCATGCAGCAGGAGGATGTAGTGAGCCTAGGTGTTGGGCTCACTAAAAGGGAAGATAAGGAGCAGTTAGGGTAGTTCTTTGGTTTAGGCTTTTAAATTTGCTTTCATCTCTCTGATTTATTTTCCTTTCATCTAGTTTAGGTCATCTCTCTAGTGCCGATGTTTAACAAAAAAAAAAAAAAAAAAAAGGAAACCGGTAGCGGCGTTTGCTTCGGCTGCAGTCTGACTGCTCTTCTCTCTTTAGTTATTTGAGCGGTGGTCCAGTTTCCCCTGGCAGTTCTCCCCTCCTTGACTGTACGGAGGGGAGCCCTGCAACACACGCACAACGTGCCTCTCTGCCGGTCCCGCGCTGCTGTGCTGCGCCGGGACGAGGGGCAGGAGAAAGTGAGATCGCTATGTGGCTGGCAACTTACTCCTGTGTGGAGCAGTGCCGCGCGAGCTGGAGAGGTGCGAGGCACGGTAAGAAATCCTTTTGGGTTCATTGTGCGGGGATTTCATGCAGGGGGTCCGCGCTGTCAGCGGACAGTGAGCCGGATAACCGTTCCTTTTGTGGTAAGGGAACGATATTTGGTGCCAATTCAGGACCACTAACAGCGGCAGCCATTTTGTACCCGCAGGCTTTGCCGCGTGGCGGCCCGCTGCCGCTCAGCTCACATCTGGGTTTGCTGTAGCGCAGCTCTCGTCGGCAGGAACAGTTAAGGCAGAGGTTATTTGTTCTTTTATTGCTTATTAATTAGTCCAACCTTGTTGTTGTAGGTTGGGGAGCCGTGGGCTATGGTTAAAAAATAAATAAATAAATAAAAATAAACAACAATAGAGGGTACACATATCCAATTGCATAGGTATGGCCTAAGATACGGTTGGTTCAGCCAAGCGCGAGTGCACCCGTTGGTGCTTGCAACCCTGAAGGTGGAAAGCCGGTGCAGCTGAGTTTTCTGCAGGGGTTTGATTGGGCTTCATGCTCTCAGGTTAATGCAATTTGCAATCAAGGAATAATTTTGGATCTTGATATATGGGAGAAACAAGCATATAGACAGTAGTGGTAATACAATGCATGCGGGTGTTTTTCGGGCCGCCCATCCCTGAAGGCGTGGAGCCGGACCATTCATCGGGTTGCGGACCATGCCGGACCTGGACTGGTGCATGGGCTTGCTTTCTCATTTGGTTGGCTGTATCTTCTGCCACTTGACCTTCATTAGCAATCTGCAGGCAACACTTGGTTGAATTCGGTTTTCCACCCACTCCACCTTCAGCTACTTTATTCATTTATTCATTTATTTTGTGCTGTTACTTTCAAAAAAAAAAGAAAAAAAAAAAGACCTGGCGAGGCTTGGTCCTGCTTGAGTTGATGCCCTTCACCTCCCAAGTTCTCTGTTTTTAGTGAGCTGCTCTCCCTCCTAGATTGAACGGAGGGGAGGTGTGCAGCAGGGCAGCAGGTTCTGATGTCAGCTCCGGTGATCGCCACATGCTATTTTCGGCGTTGGCTGAGCAGTCGGGGTATGAGAGCTCTCTCCGCGACCGCTGCTTACAATACTGTGTGGACAGCGTCATGGATAGCTGGGCTGCCGATTGCATCGGCGAGGTCAAAATTGCTGTCTTGCAGTTCCTGATAGGCAGGTAAGGGCCTCGGGAGCTGCAGCTCGGCTGGAGGAGTTTTACTGCCGCATCGGGGATCGCGGTGGCAATCAGGCCCATCGCGCTTTGGCGGGCTTTTCTTCCCGCACTTTTTTCTGGCCGCGGGGCAGATGACGCTCATTGCCAGGAGCTTAAATTCCGTGTGCATTCGGCTTATTTAACTTAATTTCCAGTAGGTTAGACTAGATTAAGTTATTTTACTTTAATTTTTGTTTCATTTTCATTTCTGTTAAATTCAGGTTAGATTGACGGAAGACTAAAGAACTTTTGGATTTGTGATATGTAGATGGTTCTTGGTGGTTTTCCGCGCCTTTTACTCGCGTAGCAGGGACAGCACGGCTCGGCGAGTCAGCGCGTGCAGCAATTCCTACAGTCAACTGGGCTCTCGTGGAGCCTCTCTCTTTCCTGGGGGGCAGTTGTTTAAGGAAGCCGGTGGGCTTAGTGTCTTTTGGTTTGGGTTTTCTTTTTCCACTTCTCTGTTGTTTAGAAGAAAAAAAAACAAAACACGAGAGCAGCGATGGGGCCTTCTCTTCAGGTGTGCTGACAGGCCCTGCGTGTAGATGACATTAGTCAAGTGATATTCATTTCATTTATTTTGATGATTTTCTTTTATTAATATATATTATATATTGTAGTATAGGCCTGTTATTTCTTTATCAGTTCCATGGACTGTATGTTCGGTACGCTAAGGCAAAGCACTGTTGCTGTTCTGTTGTCCCGTCCTTCCTAAGGTGGGATTCTCTGGAGGTGGCCTTCAGAACAAGAGCCGGGGCAGTCTCTTTACCTGGGTTTAGTCTGGCCTCAGCTAGGAGTATCTGCAGACACCTACGTTTCAGTATACAGCAAGCAATTGTTGCAGCGAAGTGCACACAATGAATTATCCCAGGAGTCTGTTGCAGGTTCCCAGCCAATTTATGTTGCACAGGGCTCAGACAACGTAACTTTCAAAAAGGACTGAGCAATGGAGTCCAGGAAGTAATTCCTTATATACCTTCTTCTTCTGTTGGATACAGGCAAACTTTTTATTGCTCACAATGCCTCTTACACCTGTCCAGTCAGGGACCATTTCTGGGCCTAGCACCCTGTTACCCCTTCACGGGTCAGTTTCACAATGGCCTAGTCTCCAACATAGATACTTCTCTGCTACAAGGTCGTTTCTAGCTCTCGGAATGCAAGTATTGAAACATTTCTATCCTCAGAACACAGGAGAATAATGACAGATTTATGAATTCATAAAAACTTCTTGTTGAGCAGTTTTTAAAGCAATTTTCTCAGACTTTGCAGATTCTTGGTTCTTTCTCTGCACTACTAGTCTCAGGCGTGGTGAAGGTATCTTAGTTTCCTTGCCTCCGCGAGGGGTGTTCGACCTAAGTCCAGAGCTGAAGGGGTACGAATTACGCCCAGAAAGGTAACGTTTCTTCAGACGCACTGGCGTGCTCAAGGCGGTCAAAAGTACCTTGGTGTGTCTCAAGATCTGGATAGGACGTAGACAGGGTTTATTAGTACGTTGTGCTGTTCCAGGGGGAACGGGGTTTCTGCTAGGGTGGCTTACAAAAGGTACTTTGCAGTGAGGGTCGGGCCGGAATGGTCCTCTAAGCAAACGGTTTCCATGTCTCGCGCAGGTCAGGGAGTCCCTTGATGGTGGGACTGTCTCAAAGAGATCGGGCAGGCAGGCACGCCACTGGGTCTGGCGCAGTGGGTTCCGCTGTTGATGGAGATGATACGCGCAGGCTTGTGTGTTCATTACAGGGTTCCGTTCCCACGTGAAACTGGAAAGAACAAGGAGGCCTTGGGTCAAGCAGGCATTGGCAGCTGAGTGAGCTCGCTCTGGTGTTTCAAACGTTTGTATTCGGAGTGAAGGGTGCAACAGGATCAGGACTGTCCGGCAGATATGTCGCAGTGATTTTTCTATATTGGCGTGAGGATACAAGCAGGGCGATTATGATAGAGGCGTCTAGGGCTCCATTCGCGTAGAGGGAGTCTCGTCTTCGGGGTTTGTGTGGTCATACAAGGTGTACATCAAGAGTGAGGCAGGAACTTTTCTCAGGTGGAGTCCAGAGAATTGCCGAAAAATGGCAGCTTCGTCAAGGAAGTTTTCGTACGAACAGGCGACGGAGAGGTCCTCCGATCCTGGCCGCCAGGGCGCTCTTTCTTTGGCTGAAGTGAATATTTTGGTGGCAGTAGTAGGCGAAGGAGGATATCGGAGGGCATCGTTGCTCCTATGCAATTTTGTTCAGCAACCGCCTTAGCAATGTTCTTACCCTGACGTGGTGCTCATGGGGCAATTGAAGCGCCGCGTTCAGCTGTGTCCAGAGAGTGTGCTGTGGATGCGTTGATTGGCCTAGGTGCCTGTGGGGAGCCGACCTGGCGCGGCAGGTACACGGGACTCCTCGGCGGTGCTGCTCGGCGGCGACTCGGTTGATATAGGCTTCTATTGTTGGATTGCAGGCGATTAGTTCTTCTCTTACGACCTAGCATTCGAAAAGGGCTAGGTTAAGAAGGTAAGCCTATTATGGATCTCGGGTGACAAACCTACGTCAAGGCAGGTGGCCGTCCATTCCCTGTTGCAGGAGCGGGTATGGCGTGTCGTCCAGGTTTGCTCTGTTCGGCGGCCGATCCCATCTTAAGCGGTTTCAAGTTCTATGGGTCTCGGGGTTGCCGGTTGCGACCCGTCCGCAGGATGGTGGCTTCTTCGTGGGGCCTCAGTTGCATCCTGGGGGGGGGGCTGTCGCTGGTGAATCTTCGAGCCCTGGTGTCTAGTTGCAGGCTAGGTTTTGCGAGACTGTGGTCTAGTGGCTAGCTGCTTGGCTTGCTGAGCTTGGTTGGCAAGACTGGTATTGGTTAGAACCGTTCTTGTTCTTCGGGGACAGTTGGTTCTACGGAAAGTGGTCTCCCTCTTAACCCTGGCAGTTCTGCCTTCTCTTGAAGCTGTTGGTTTCGTTCCCTTTTTTGGGGGGGTTCTTGGAAGAGAAGGTTTTCGTTACCAGTCTGCGTCTCTTTGCCGTAAACAGAGTTCCGCGGTCACACGGTTAAGTACTGGGGATTCTTTAACTGCAAAAACAACAATTTAAAAAAAAAAAACCAAAGGGTTCGGTACTTGGTCTTTTCGGGGTCTGCCAAATTCCTCCCGGCAGTCTAATGTCAATGTTCAGTGATACCAGGAAGGCATTAGTTGCGGCTCGGTTCTTACCTGGGAGTCAGGAATTTGTGGGATTGCGATTTCCTTTGTCTGGAGGGAAGACAACGTCCTGAACAGAACGGTGGGTGGTTCTGGCTGCGCAGAAGTTACAGAATGGTGGCATGGTAGTCTTGCCATACTTTCAGTTGGCACCATTGGCAGTTCAGGTGCTGAGCGTTGCCTGTTTTGGGTCGGCGGTGTGGCGCTATGGCTGTAAGGGTCCCTCCCAAGGATTACTGCTCTGTTACATCCCAGTGGTGGAGGACTGAACTGTAGGACCAATAAGGAAATGGAAATTACACTTACCTGGTAATTGTTGTTCCTTGAGGGAGTACAGTTCAGTCCTCATTCCCGCCCAGGGATGAATGTCTCAGACGCGAGGCGTCGGTTTGGGGGGGGGGGGGTTGCTGGCCTATAAGTAGGCAGCGTGTTATGTTATGCCAATGATCACAAGAGCAGCTTCTTTCTGTGATCTTTTAGTCCTCCTTCCTTCCCTCTGTCGGTCTTGCTATGGTCTGCGGGCAAGAGGATGGGGTGGAGGAGGAGGGTGTTCTTTGCCTTTTATTTCAGGGCACTGCAGTTTAAAAGTTGGGGCTTCAGCATAGTTTTGTATTTAATTCCTTAACTGCTCATTTGTTGTTCCTTTGAGTCTGCTTTGTCAGTAGGTCACTGGGAAATGATGGGAGAAGACCAGCAAGATATACCCGGTGATGTCACAAGTTTGACTTGTCCAGTCTCCATGCTGCAGGAGGAGGTGCACTACCCAGTGGTGGAGGACTGAACTGTACTCCCTCAAGGAACAACAATTACCAGGTAAGTGTAATTTCCATTTAGTGTAGTGCTCAGAATTCAACTGTAAACTGCAATAAGTAATGATAATTCTATGATATTGTATCCACAACTTCTATATAAAGCCAAATGTTATGACAGAATAAAGGAGCAATTGTTAAGCCACAGTAAAATCTAATATTATCTCCAGGAACAAGCAGGAATGTAGTCCTCACATATGAGTATTGTCGGTACTGACGGAGCCCGCGTGGGAGCGCTCCCCAGCATCCAATAAAAACGCTTTTGGGAGCATCCCTCAGCACATGCGCGCAGCCTTCCCGCCTTTCCAACTGTCCCTCTTCAGTTCTTCGCTTTCCGCTGAGCCGACAGGACCTATTCCCTGTCACCGCAGAAAATTACATCTTTAAACTTCTTTCTGTGGTCGCGTTTGCCTACTGCACGACGCCTACCGGTACCGCCGGTTCTTTTCTTTTCTTTAAAAAAAAAAAAAAAAAAAACCTTTCAGTGTTTCTTTCAGAAACTTTCCTTTTTGGTGCTAGGCGCCATTTTGGGCACTAGGCCCCCGTTTTCCTTAATCATGGAAAAACCAACTAGTGGTTTTAAAAAATGTACTAAGTGTGGCGGTACCATTTCCATCACTGACACCCATGATTGGTGTCTAAAATGTTTAGGACCTGATCATTCTCCAACTGAATGTCTCTCCTGCATGGGGATGACCAAAAGAGGAAGACAGAACCGGGCTGCAAAGCTCGGTACCCTTTTTTCTTCAGATGCCAGATCCATTGCATCAACATCGTTGAGGTCCTCTTCTTCCTCCCATGGATTTCAGGTAACTAAACATAAGAGCCGGTCCTCAAAGGGTAGCTCTCCTGCTAAGCATCGAGAGGCCGTTGGCATTGCCCTTGAGGGAACCACACTGGCAAAACAGCCCCGGCGAGAGGCTTTTGGCTTCCAAAGCATCGATGGGGCTTCAGGATGTTCTCGAGGCCTCAACCTCGCAAGAACTACCTGTGCCATGCTCGGAGGTTCCGTCCGTCCTTACCGGTACAGACACCTAGGCATCGGCAGCGTCGATAGACCAGAGGTTCCTTGCTATCGAGTGCAGTATCGCAGCCCTTCTCTCGGCTGCGGTACCGGTGGTCCCAAGAGCACTGGTGCCGACACCGATGCCGGTACCGACAGTGCCGGCTCCGGTGGGAACTCTTCCTATGCCATCTCTGGCTGGAGGAGACAAAGCGGTACCGGGTCACCTCGGTACTGACTTCAATCAGTACCGGGATCGTGCTTTGCAAGAGCATCGGGGTCAGGAATACTTTGATTCCTCCGATTCCGAAGACTCTGACAATTCTGTTGGCTCTAGAGGGTTTCTCCTAGAAGATCCCTCTTCTCCCCAACACAGAATGTCACCTCCAGAGGACATGTCTTTTCAGGATTTCAATCACAGTAGCTCCTGAAGAAGAACCCAGAGCAAAGGAATTGGAAATCCTCCAATATCCTAAAGCTCCCAAGGAGGCAGCTACTCTGCCTATCCATGAAATTCTGCATAGCTTGATGCTCAGAATGTGGGAGACACCTCTGACCACTTCTCCTCAATCTAGGAGGCTTGATACTATGTATCGAGTTCCACGTGTCCTGGATTTCAGAAAACTCAGCTGCCACACCTTTCAGTGGTAGTGGAATCAGCCATGCACAGGATGAAAAGTGCAAAGAGGCATGCATTCAATCCTCCAGGTCGTGAATGCAGGACTCTGGATGCTTTTGGACGCAGAACTTTTCAAGCTTCCATGCTTTCAGCTAGGATCAGTTCATACATCCTATATATGGGAATGTTCCTTAAGAAAGTCACAGGAGACTTGGAACTTATGAGCCATTTTCTCCCAGATGACAAGAGACAAGATTTTCTTGCTCTAGTTAAGCATGCTCAGGATGTCTCCAAGTTTGTCAATCGTGCAGCTTTTGACTGCTTTGAATGCATTAGCAGAACTTCTGCTATTGCCATTGGTGCACGACGGATTGCCTGGCTACAGGCATCTGACTTGGAGACTTGGGTACAGGCCAAATTAGGCAACATTCCTTGCATGGGGGAGAATCTCTTCGGCAAGAACTGGCAGGAAAAGGCTAACGAGTTAGATGCTGACAATTCTACCTTAGATAGATTGTCAGTCTACAGCCACTCCAGCCAAAAGGAAGCCTTATAAAAAACCCTCTTTTAGCAAAAAGAGGAAGTTTTATCCTTCCTGTACCCAGCAGAGTCAGACTTCAGGTCAGGTTGCCCAAAAGGGACAACCTAGACAGCAAAAGAAACCAAAAGGACCGAGAGTCCAACCAGCTCTCCAGGTTCAGCCCCCTCAAGGGCTTTGACTCCTTCCCAGAGAGCTTCGCCTTCCTGCCTCTGAGGGGTCCCCAACCCCCCAATATTCCGGGCAGGTTATGCCACTTTATCAACAGATGGCATCAAATAACAGCAGAAGATTGGACTTTGTCCATTGTAGGAGAGGGGTACAAACTTAATTTTCACAGCATACCCCCTCCTTCAATTCTAAAGCAGTTCAATTCACAAACCTCTGCAGACAATCTGCTAGATTACGAGGTCTCCACACTTCTTGCCCAAGGGGCAATAGAGGAAGTACCCATTTTTCAACAGGGAACAGGGTTCTACTCCCGCTATTTTCTTATCCTAAAGAAAACAGGGGGACACAGACCCATACTAGACCTCAGAGAATTAAACAAATATCTGTTTCGAGAGAAATTCAAAATGATTTCTCTAGGAACTCTTCTGCCATACCTTCAAGGCCAGGACTGGCTTTGCTCTCTAGACTTAAAGGATGCATACACACACATTCTCATCCATCCAGATCACAGGAAATTCTTATGTTTCCTTTTCAGGGGACGACATTTCCAGTACAGGGTTCTTCCTTTTGGTCTGGCTTCAGCACCAAGGGTGTTCACGAAATGCATGGCAGTAGTAGCAGCATTTCTACAAACCCTGGGGATTTTTGTCTTCCCTTACTTAGACGACTGCCTCATTCGAGCCTCCACAGTTGCAGAGGCCAGCACTGCACTGTCTCGTACAATGCGAATCCTCCAATAGTTGGGATTGGTAATAAACTTCCCGAAGTCTCAACTAGTTCCTTCCCAATGCCTAGAATTCATAGGAGCCTGTCTGGATACCAGGCAGGCAAGGGCTTTCCTTCCACAAGCCTGGTGTCTTCGCATTGTGCAGCTAGCTTCCCAAGCAGCAGGAAAATCCTCCCTTACGGCTTGGGAACTACTGCAGTTACTGGGACACATGGCATCCACAGTTCATGTAGTCCCATATGCTCGCCTCCACATGCGAGCAGCTCAGTGGACCCTCTCCTCACAGTGGACACAGGCCACGGGCAATTTGTCAGACAAAATAACAGTCTCTCAAAGACTAATTTTGTCCCTCCAATGGTGGCAATCACTAGAAAATCTGACAGTGGGGTCTCCTTTCCATCAACCCCTCTTTCAGGCCACTCTAAAAACAGATGCATCACAGGTGGGTTGGGGAGCACACCTGGATCATCTCTCTACCCAGGGCACCTGGACTCCACAGGAGGTAGATTTACACATAAACCTCCTGGAATTTAGAGCAATTTATTTAGCTCTTCGAGTATTCCACGCCCAGCTCAGCTACAAGACGGTCCTGGTCCAGACGGACAATCAGGTAGCCATGTTCTATGTGAACAAGCAGGGCGGAATGGACTCTGTCGTTATGCAACGAAGCTTTACGACTGGACCCTTGCCAGAGAGCACCAAATTCACCTTCTAGTGGTATATCTTCCAGGCATACAAAACCTTTGGGCAGACAAACTCAGTTGAGTACTGCTACCTCACGAGTGGTCACTCCACCTAGACCAGGTGGCAAAGATATTTCATCTCTGGAGCACTCCAGACATAGACCTTTTTACAAGTCCACTGAATGCCAAACTTCCCCGGTTCTGTTCCAGGATACCGGCACACCACTGTCAGGCAAGGGATGCCTTCCTCCTTCACTGGGGTCAGGACTTCCTTTATGCTTTCCCACCCATTCCCCTCATTCCCAAAACACTCTTCAAGCTTCAGAGAGACAGGGGTCGCATGATTCTCATCGCACCACGTTGGCCACGCCAAACGTGGTATTCCCTGCTTCTGCATCTCTCTCAAGCTGCACCTCTGGAGTTAGGGTATGCTCCAGATCTCCTTTCTCAGGAGAACGGGACGCTATGGCACCCGAATCTCCAGTCCCTGCACCTCACCGCGTGGTTGCTGAAGGCTTAGACCTCCAGGATCTCAACCTGTCTCAGCAGGTAAAAGAGATCCTTCGAGCTTCTAGGAAACTTTCCACAAGAAGATCTCATGCCTTCAAGTGGAAACGTTTTACTATATGGTGCTCCAGGAGGGGATTAAACCCCCTGGTAGTACCCTTAGGATCGATACTAGAGTATCTCCTTCACTTATCGAATTCGGGGTTAAAGACCAATACGGTAAGAGTCCATCTTAGTGCAATTGCAGCTTCTTATAAGCCTCTGAATGGACAACCAATTTCCTGTCATCCACTCATATCAAGATTTATGAGAGGCCTTCTATTAACCAAACCTCCCATCAAGCCACCACCGGTGGCATGGGATCTAAATCTAGTTCTTGGGCAGCTCATGAAGCCATCTTCCTAATTGCAATCACCTCTGCCCGTCGCATCAGTGAATTACAAGCTTTAGTGGCTGATTCTTCTTATACTAGGTTTCATTATGATAAGGTGGTTCTTCGAACTCACCCACATTTTATGCCAAAGGTGGTTTCGCCTTTTCATTTAAATCAATCAATTTACCTTCCTGTATTTTTTCCCAGGCCTCACGCCTCTAATGCAGAAAGGAACCTTCATACTTTGGATTGCAAAAGGGCCTTGGCCTTTTACATACAGAGAACACAGCAACATAGAAAGTCTTCACAACTTTTTATTTATTTTATTTTATTTATTTATTTATTTATTTTCATTTCTTATATACCGCACTATTTGCGATCAGCGCGGTTTACATAAAACAAGAAGGTAACCGACAATGAACGAAAGTCAGGTCATTACATTGAACAGGAACAAGTAACTTGGAAAACAGGGTAAACTATATACATATGCATAACCATGAATGGGTAACTATATACATGTCAGAGGGAGTTATTGGGTATTGGACATGCTTAGTGGCTGGGGTTCGGGCAGTAAGTGAGATGCTTGATGAAGAGGAAATGTTTTAAGGCCTTTCTGAACTGGCTCAGGTTAGGGATTGCTCTGATGTGTGGTGGCAGGGAGTTCCAGAGACTTGGGGCGCATAGTCTAAAGGCTCTGTTCGATGTTGCTTTGGAGCATTTTGTAGTGTCTCTCGGTATCACTAGCATGTTAGCTACTGAGGTTCTTCTTAGCCTGTTGGGTATGGGTGGTTGGATGAGGTCACATAGCTTTTTATAGCTTTTGACCCTAGTCATTTGGGACTTCCAGTCTCCAAAAGAACTTTATCTAAATGGATTGCCCAATGCATATCCTTTATTTATGAGAGTAAAGGTCTTCCTCTTCAAGACCATGTCACAGCTCACAATGTGAGAACCATGGCAGCTTATGTGGCTAATCTCCACTCTGTGTCTATCGATTATGTTTGTCGAGCAGCCACCTGGGCTTCGGTACACACCTTCGGAGCCCACTACTGCCTAGATAAAGTCTCCCGTCGGGATGCCTTCTTTGGCCAAGCTGTTCTTCAAAACCTTTTTCAAACCTAAACCAACTCCTACCCACCAACCCTGGTGGAATGCCAGAGATCCATGGGAGGAAGGATCCTCACCCTTGACGGTGGCACCTTCCTGGGGCTATCTCCCTGGCATCTTCAGCTAGGGAGTACCCATATTTATTTATTTATTTTTATTTATTTAGTAAACACTTGTATACCGCTGCTTCCTACGATCAGCAGCGGTTTACTTTACAGAATCATAATGTATTGTACGGTACATTGAGATTTCAGTTTTACATTTTGATTAGTCAATGATTACGTAACACGGGACAAGCATTTGGATACGATACATATTTGATTAAAGCACACAGATCAAGGTATACATTTGATTTCAGTAGATTGGGGGAGGACTATGTGAGGACTACATTCCTGCTTGTTCCTGGAGATAGCGTAGTTACTCACCTATAACAGGTGATCTCCGGGAACAGCAGGAATGTAGTCCTCACAACCCTACCCTCCTCCCCTAGGAGTTGTCTCTCTCTCTCTCTCTTTGTCTCTTCCTCTCTCCCTCTCACTCAGCTACAAACTTAACTGAAGAGGGAAAGGCATGAAGGCAGTGTGCATGTGCTGAGGGATGCTCCCAAAAGCGTTCTTATTGGACGCTGGGGAGCGTTCCCGAGTGGGCTCCGTAGGTACCGACGATACCCATATGTGAGGACTAAATTCCTGCTGTTCCCGGAGATCACCTGTTACAGGTGAGTAACTACGTTTTACTGCAGCTTAGTGTACTGTTGGAGTCACTAACCTATGGTAACTCAGTATTTCAGGTTAATGACTCCTCGGTAAAGGAATGATGTGGGATCTCTGCAAGCTGCATTCTTCCAAGGGAAAATTAATGCCAGGTCAAAGCTGATGTTACTTTTCTGCTGGGAGCAGCAGGCCACTAATACGTGACCAAATGCTCCAGGCCATAAATTAAAGGGCCCATTGCAGAAAAATTCAATTGCTGGTCCAGGGGTCCGTCCAGCACCACTAGTGACTCCGGGCTAACCCTCCCTCCTGCAAATTCCCCCCACCCGGCACCCCCTGAGCCCAGTATAGACTCCAACAGGAGCCCCATACCCCAAAGATGATGCTCCCAGGTCCTGAAGGCCACTGGGACCCAAATTTTGGTCTAGTGTGGCAGGCTGTCAGGAACATGCCTCTCTCACTAGAGGAGGTGCAAAGTACTCCTAGTAAAGTGTTTGTGTGGGGGGTGTCTTTTGCTTACTTTGTTTCCACCAGCCCCACATACTTCCCATTCCTTTTCTCAATGTAAATGGACACGTGGAAGGTAATTTTATAACTTTCCATGTAGCTGACATGTGTCAGTGGCCTATTATATAAAATACCTGCTTACTGATACACAATCCGCTAGGCGTGTTAGCTACCCCTGCCCTATAGCTGACAGCACCTGGATTGACATAGCTTACCCTTGTGCATGCTGCTAGTTAAAATCAGCATGGAGGACACTTCTGCATGTACTTATAGAATAGTGTCGGACCAAAGCATGTGCAGAAGTGCCAGTGCGTGAGTGCAAATCTGGCAAAATCTGGAAAAACACACATAGAGGCAGTGGATCTTTCCACAGCTTTGTTATAAAATCACACCCATATTCTGGAATAGTGTGCAAATTTATTTATTTAATAACATTTATTTCCATATCATCCCTCCAGTCCAGTCCAGACATATGGATTTATGCCCGCCTACCAGCAGATGGAGACTGAGAACCACGGGTTTGATGATGTCACCCTATAAGGATCCTATCCTTAGGCTCCTCACATCAGTATTTCTCAGTCTTCAGCAGATGGTAAGCGTTTATGCTTCAGCCTGCTAAACTCATTTGGATGGATTGGCTTAGAGAGAAAAGGTTTTTGCAAACAGAAAAGCAGAAAGAAAAAACATTGAGAGAGCTTTCAGCTTAGGGGGGCACTGCCAGCTTTGAGCAAACCATACAGTGGAGTATCCCTGTTCTTGGCTTGGCTAGACTGAGGACCTGGTATGGCAGGCCTGGGGTGCACATTTGGCAGGTCAGGTCCCTCCCACAATTGCTTACCACCCTCTTGCCGCCTCCTTTCTTCCTAGGGAAGTTGAGCCGGTCAGGTCCCAGAGCTGCTGAGTTAGCTGTGTTGGAGTTCCCGATAGCTCATGATGGCTACATAAAGTAAAAAAACCAACCAACCAAACAAAAAAAACAAAGCAAGGGGAGCTAAAAGGAGGGCCGCAGCTGAGGAAAACCTGTCCTTTCTCGCCACAGAGGCAGCGCAGCATTTCTCTGTTGTCAGGGGCATTCCAGGATTGGTGGCTCTGGGGGGTAAGTGAAAGCACATAGAGCAACGGAATAAGATGGATGCTGGGCTCCAAAGCAGCTTGTGCTGCTTGCAGCAGCTGCTGGAGTCTTTCTTCCGATTCCAGGGTCTGCTGCAGTTGTGAGGACACAGCATGTGGTGTTTCAGGAGGGACCAGACAGTGTGTAGAGGAGTCGGCTGTGGCCGGGAGAAGCTCAAAGCTAGCGGCCTTGCAGTGGCAGGACCCATTTTTGGCAGGAACTGCCCCCAATTTGCCAGGGCCTGCTGCAGGTTCAGGGGAGCTCAGCCAAGCTTCAGAGACTGTTAGCATACCTCAGCAGCACAGGACAGAGTACTGTGTAGCAGCCCTTTTTTAATAAGTGTTATTTCCCTCCCTCCCAAACACCCACCCACCCCTGGGATAATCGCAGCTTTATAGGTACTTACACATCTTAAAGGAAAGGAAGTGCATTTCCCTCCCTCCCCAACACCCACCCACCCCTGGGATAATCGTAGCTTTATAGGTACTTACACATCTTAAAGGAAAGGAAGTGCTCTCAGGTGCAGCTCGTTATCCAAATCAGCCATACACTAAGGACCTGAGATTAATTAAGCTTCAGGTGAATAAGGTATATTAAACGTATTAGGTACAATTTTATTAGTATAAGCAAGCCTTAGTAAGTAAAGAACTTAAAGATCTAAACACAAGCTTAAAACTAAGATGTAGACAGCAGTCCAGCAGCAAGATGGGGGCTTTCCAGTCTATTGCATTGAGTGTCACATGTATGATTTTCTCCCAGTTGGTGAGAGGTCTTACGTGTGCACTAGGTGCAAGGAGCTCTTTGCTCTCAGGGAACGAGTCCGATCTCTGGAGGCTAGAGTAGCAGACTTGGAAGACATAAGAAAGACAGAGAGGTACATAGACGAGACCTACAGGGATATAGTCCTGAAGTCCCACCTCCAGTCTGGCAGCATCCCTGTTGCCATGGAGGAGAGAGGTCACGTGACAGGAGAGCATCACCCTGGTGTGGCAGGAAGTGATCCTGTAACTAGGACCTATCCTTCAGGTGATGTAAAACCCTCTCGCACTGAGGACGTTTCTCCTGGGCCATGTGCCCATGAGGGAAGGGTTAGGACAGCCGTTATAGTTGGTGATTCGATCATCAGGCATGTATATAGCTGGGTGACTGGTGGACGTGAGGATCGCCTAGTAACTTGCCTGCCTGGTGCAAAAGTAGCGGACCTCACACACCACCTAGATAAGGTCTTAGATAGTGCTGGGGAGGAGTCTGCTGTCTTGGTACATGTCGGTACCAATGACATAGGAAAATGTGGTAGGGAGGTTCTAGAGGCTAAATTTAGGCTTTTAGGTAGGAAGTTGAAATCCAGAACTTCCAGGGTAGCATTCTCCGAAATGCTTCCCGTTCCACGCTCAGGACCCAAAAGGCAGGCAGAGCTCTGGAGTCTCAATGCGTGGATGAGACATTGGTGCAAGGATGAGGGGTTTGGATTTGTTAGGAACTGGGGAACATTCTGGGGAAAGGAGGGGCTCTTCCGAAGGGATGAGCTTCATCTTCACCGGGATGTAACCAGGTTGCTGGCATTAACCTTTAAAAAGGAGATAGAGCAGCTTTTAAACTTGATAATAGGGGAAGGCCGACAGTCGCACAAGAGCGCATGGTACGGAAGAATGTATCCTTGAAGGATACTACCAAAAGCAGAGAGGTTCCAAAAAAAGAGTAAACTAGCCCAAATGCTCTCAGGTATGGAGCAGACAGAGCTTAAAGATTCCAAATTACCCATGCCTACCAATAGACAAATTAATATGAATAAAATACAGTCTCTGAAATGCTTGTATGCAAATGCTAGAAATCTAAAAAATAAGATGGGAGAATTAGAATATATAGCACTAAATGAGAAGTTAGATGTTTTTGGAATCTCAGAGACATGGTGGAAGGAGGACAAACAGTGGGACACTGTGATACCTGGGTACAAACTATATTGTAATGATAGAGCTGATCAAATTGGTTGAGGAGTTGCGCTCTGTTAGAGAGGGCATTGAGTCAGAAAGGATTAAAGTTTTGCAGGAAACAAAATTTGCTGTAGAATCGCTGTAGAATCTCTATGGATTGAAATTCTATGTAAAAAGGGGAAGGCGATGGCAGTGGGGGTGTACTATCGACCACCTGGCCAGAATGACCAAATGGATGATGAAATGCTCAAAGAAATCAAGGAAGCTAACAAAAGTTACAGCACAGTAATAATAATGGGTGATTTCAATTACCCTGGTATCGACTAGATCAGTGTCACAGCAGGACATGCTAGGGAGATAAAGTTCCTAGATGAAATAAATGACTGCTTCTTGGAGCAGCTGGTTCATGAATCGACCAGAGGGGAAGCCATATTGGACCTAGTCCTTAGTGGAACACCAGATTTGGTGCAAGAGATAAGGGTGTTGGGACCACTTGGCAATAGTGATCATAGCATGATCGCGTTTGATTGAATTAGTGGAGGAGGGATAGTAAGGAAATCCACGGTACTATCTTTTAACGTTCGAAAGGGAGACTATGATAAAATGAGGAAAATAGTTAAGAAAAAACTAAAAGGAGCAGTTGCAAAGGTTAAAGACGTACATCACGCTTGGGGGGTGTTGAAAAATACTATCTTGGAAGGCCAGATCAGCTGTATTCCACGCTTTAAGAAAAGTAGAAGGAAGTCCAAAAACTGCCTGCATGGTTTAAAGGTGAGGTCAGAGAGGCTGTTGCCAAAAAAGCATCTTTCAGGAAATGTAAAAAGGAGCCAAATGACGAAATCTGGAAACAGCCCAAGCACTAGCAAGTTAAATGCAAGGCATTGATAAGGCAGGCAAAGGGAGAATTTGAGACAAAGCTTGCTGTGAAAGCAAAAACGCGTATTAAAGACCTTTTCAAGTACATTTGTAGCAAGAAACCTGTGAGAGTCAGTTGGTCCATTAGATGATAGAGGGGTTAAAGGGGGCACTAAGAGGCGACAAGGCGATAGCATAGAGACTATATGAATTCTTTGCTTCGGTCTTTACTGAGGAAGATGTAGGGATGTTACCCATGACTGAAGTGGTATTTAAAGGTGCGGAAGAATTGAAGGAAATATCGATACATCGGGAAGATGTATTACAACTATTAGATAAACTGAAGAGTAGCAAATCACCTGGGCTGGGTGATATACATCCAAGGGTGTTGAAAGAACTGAAATGTGAGATTGCAGACCTGCTATTAGTAATCTGTGAACTATCATTAAAATCATCTGAAATACCTGAAGATTGGAAGATGGCGAACGTAACACCAATTTTTAAAAAGGGTTCCAGGGGTGATCCGGGAAACCACAGACCGGTGAGCCTGACGTCAATACCGGGAAAAATGGTAGAAACCATCATAAAGAACAAAATTGCTGAACATGTAGATAGCCATGGCTTAATGGGAGACATCCAACATGGCTTTAGACAAGGAAGATCTGGTCTTACTAAACTGTTATGTTTTTTTGAAGGTGTGAATAAACAGGTAGACAAAGGTGAGTTGGTTGATATAGTGTATTTGGACTTTCAGAAAGCCTTTGACAAGGTCCCTCATCAGAGAATTTTGGCAAAAATAAAGAGTCATGGGATAGGAGGCAGTGTACTGTTGTGGATCAGGAACTGGTTAAAAGATAGAAAGCAGAGGGTAGGGCTAAATGGCCAATTTTCCCAATGGAGAAAGGTAAATAGTGGTGTACCCCAGGGATCTGTGCTGAGTCTGCTGCTTTTTGACATATTCATAAATGACCTGGAAAAGGGAATAATGAGTGAGGTTATCAAATTTGCAGATGACACAAAACTGTTTAAAATTGTTAAAGCCCAAGAGGATTGTGGAAAATTGTAAGACCATCTTGATAAATTGGAAGACTGGGCATCCAAATGGCAGATGAAATTTAATGTGGACCAGTGCAAAGTTATGCACCTAGGAAAGAACAACCCAAACTATGGTTACACGATGCAAGGTTCCACATTAGAAACCACCACCCAGGAAAAAGATTTAGGCATCATTGTGGATAATATGTTAAAACCCTCGGCCCAGTGCGCAGCGGCGGCCAAGAGAGCAAATAGAATGCTTGGTATCATAAGGAAAGGAATTGAAAATAAAACAAAGGATATTATAATGCCTCTATATTGTTCCATGGTGAGACCGCACCTTGAATATTGTGTTCAGTTCTGGTCGCCGTATCTTAAAAAGGATATAGCGTTATTAGAAAAGGTTTAGAGAAGAGCCACCAAAATGGTAAAGGGGATGGAAGGATACCCCTATGAAGAAAGGCTAAAAAGGTTAGGGCTCTTTAACCTGGAAAAGAGACGGCTGAGGGGAGATATGATAGAAGTCTATAAATTAATGAACGGAGTGGAACGGGTAAACGTAGATCGATTGTTTACGTTATCAGAATATAGAAAGACTAGGGGGCATGCAATGAAGCTGCAGGGTAAACTATTTAAGACTAATAAAAGAAAATATTTTTTCACTCAACGTGTTATCAGACTCTGGAATTTGTTACCGGAGGATGTAGTAAAGGCTGTTAGTGTAGCTGGGTTTAAAAATGTTTGGACAAGTTCCTGGAGGAAAGGTCCATATACCATTATTAAGAAGGGACCCAGGATTTCATTGCTTGACCCAATACAAGTATTGTGGAACCTGTCTCTTTTGGGGAAACTGCTAGGTACATATGACCTAGATTGGCCACTGTTGGAAACAGGATACTGGGCTAGATGGACCTTGATCTGACCCAGTATGGCATATCTTATGTTCTTATGAGACACAGGCCTCTGTGCAACCAACAGCTGGTTATTTATTTATTTATTTATTTATTTTATTTATTTATTTAACAGCTCTTATATACCGCGCTATTTGACATCAGTGCGGTTTACGTTAAACAAAATACACTCAGATTTAGAGAACTTGTCCAAGTTACAGGTAACAGGGGAATAAAACAAGGATTAACTGGGGAATAGCATATAAATAATTAAATAAAAGCAATTACATCAGACTAGAGATCTTGAGTGGGTATAAAGACGTCATAAATAACATTTAACAGAGCAGGTATATACAGTGAAATATAAGGTGGAACAGTCTAACATCATCATTTAACTATTATTGCTGAGTTGAGATAATGGGGTGAGAGGAGGGGAAATATTGATGTAAGAGAAGTGTTGTAAAAAAGGTGGGTTTTGAAAGCTTTTCTAAATTGCGATATATCTTTTATCAATCTGATGTTTAATGGAAACTTATTCCAGCACCTTGGAGCAAAGGATGAAAATGATCTGTTAATGGTAGTTTGAGTACATTTTACTAATTCATGTGGAATCACTAGAGTATTTTCAGTTGTAGATCTTCTTGATCTGTTGTTTTGGGTATGAATGAGTAGATCAGAGATTGAAGGAGGTGTCCCTTTGGTCCTATGGGGGAGCAAAGCTCCGTGGGCATGACCTTCACCCCAGAATTTGTTGTTCTCCTGCATCAGGCTTACTGCCTAAAGCGGATGGATGGTGCTGACAGCTGAAGAGGCACACAGAACCGATGGCATACGTGGTGCCTGCTGTTCCCTTAAGTAAGCGGTGTATGTCTGAGAGGCCAGAGTACTTGGAGGAGCAGGAGTCAGTGACCTTGTGGGGCTCAGAGGACCCCTTTCAAGGGCCCTCCATGCAGTATGACAATAGCCGCGGGGAGGGCCTGAAGAAAGGTGAGATTCCCTCAGGGGAAGACGCGACAGTAGCAAGGGTGAGAGCTGGCCTCTCATATTATGCTACCTATGGTAGCACTTAATATCTCGACGGACCTGCCGACTGAAGGGGAGCTGGAAGATTTGTTGCTTGATTGGATTCGCAAGTTCTCGCAGTTTTTCTCAGTACATAGGGCTATCTGTGATACGATTGACGCAGAATAGAAGGTGCTGGAGGGACCATGGACCTGCAGACGCGTAGGTCCATTATGTAGCTCTACTCAGTGCCACCTGAGGATAAGGAGCATTTCAAGTTCCTGACAGTTGATGCCTTGGTAACAGCAGTCATGAAAAAAGATGACAATTGCCTTAGAGGGTGGGGCAGCTCTTAAGGACCCTCAGGATAGGAAGCTTGAGGCCATGCCAAACAGCTGCAGGCCTGTATTTGCAGGGTGTATGTCACTAGGGCCTGCATGCGATGGTCTCAGAAGTTGCTGAAGGTCGAGGAGGAGTAGGATTCCTTATCAGAAGCCACTCGGATTGAATCGGGTGCTGCCTTCCTGGCAGGCGTCTGCTAAGACCATGGCATCCATGGTGATGGCTCGGCAGCTGTTGTGGTTATGGAATTGGTCTGTGGATGTTTCCTCTAAAGGTTGCCTGAGTAAGCTTCCTTATCAGGGTAAACTGCTGTCTGGAAGTACGCTTGAAAAGCTAGTCAAGGACTTGGGGGAGTCTAAGGCACCCCAGATGCCTGAGGACAAGCCTAAGGCCCAGAAGCCGGTGACTACAATTTGGGAGCGGTTCTGGAATTTTTGGATCCCCTTCTGAGGACGCGGTTCTTTTCCAGAGGTCTTTTGAGGGCGACAGCGCAGTTGTAGAGATGGGCCTACCAGAGGGTCTATTAGCTCAGTGAAGGCTTGCGGGCCCATGTGGCATTGGTTCCTGTCAGGGATCATCTGTGGAACTTCTATGCCGCATGGGCCCAGGTAACATTGGATTAGTGGGTGCTCGAGGTCATGCAGGAAGGGTATGCTCTTGAATTCACTCGCCCCCTTTCCGATTCTTCTATGGTATCTCCTGGGGGGCCTCCAGGGAAAGCCCGGGCGATACGAGACACCATACAGCATCTTGTTCAGCTGCAGGCTATCATGGTGGTGCCCCCTTGCAACAAGGCTGCAGACGTTATTTGAGCTTTCTTGGGGGCCACAAAATAGAAGGGTCCTTTCGGCCAATACTGGACCTCAAAAAGGTGAAGAAGACATTGTGGTTTCCCCATTTTCGCATGGAAACTCTGAAGTCTGTGATTGTAGCGGTCCATTGGGGGGGAGGGAGGGTTCTTGATGGTGCTGGACTGGCCATAGCGTATTTGCATATCCCAATCCATCTGAAGCATCAGCAGTTCCTGCGCTTTGTGGTATGGGATGGGCATTTTCAGTTCCAGGCTCTGCCTTTTGGGCTTGCTACTGCCCACAGGACCTTCACCAAGGTGATGGTGATAGTGGCAGCAACTCTACGGAAAGAATGGATTCTTATGCGCTCGTATTTTGATGACTGGTTGATCCAAGCAAAGTTGCGTCAAGCGAGCTGTCTGGCGATGCAACCAGTGATTGAGTTGTTGCAACAGTTAGACTGGGTCATCAATATTGCCAAAAGCAGTGTGGAACAGACTCAGTCCCTGAAATACATAGGGTCGCTCTTCGAAATGCAGACGGGCAGAGTGGCACTGACCTCGGAGAGAATTCAGAAACTCGAGAGCCAGATTGTGCATCTGCTGAGTAGACCATTGCCCTTGAGCATGGGACTATCTACAGGTGCTTGGATCCATGGTGGCCACTCTAGAGCTAGTGCCCTGGGCCAGGGCACACATGTGCCCTCTCCAGAGAGCCCCACGAACGAGATGGTCAGTCCAGAGACTCTAGTTGGGGCAGAGCTTGAAGCTGCCCCCAGAGGCTCAGGGGAGTTTGTGCTGGTGGCTTTATTTGGACAAATTGGCAAAAGGGGTGCCCCTTGAGACTCTATATTGGGTAGTAGTCATGATGGATGCCAGTTTGGTGGGCTGGGGGGCTTACTGTCTGGGCTGGGTGGTTCAAAGGCAGTGGTCGCCGGAGGAATGCACATGGTCCATCAGTCAGAAACCAGAGCGATATTTCTGGCGTTAAAGGAATTTATCCCTCAAATTCATCTCAGGGCAGTCCGCATCCTTTCTGACAATGCGACAGCGGTAGCTTACATCAATTGCCAGGGGCACCAGAAGTTCACAGCTGGCGTGGAAGGTGGCACCATTGCTGAAGTGGCCAGAAGCACAGTTGGTGGCGCTTTTGGCGACTCACATGGCAGTCAAGCAGAACATTCAGACTGATTTTCTCAGCCGAAACTGGTTGGATCCTGGGGAATGGTCATTGGCGGAGTTGGTCTTTCGATTGATTGTCCAGCACTGGTGTCCTCCCATCATGGATCTCATGGCCATGGCAGACAAAGCCAAGGTGGGCAGGTTCCTCAGCTGGTGGCACGAAAAAATGCAGAGGGCCTCGATGCATTGGTTCATCTGTGGCCTTGGGGCTGCCTGTTGTATATCTTTCCTCCATGACCATTGATTGACCGAGTGATCCCAAAAGATAGAGGCTCATCGGGGGCCTATGGTGGTGGTGGTGGCACATAATTGGCCTCAACGGCCATGGTGCGCAAACCAAGAAACAAACAAGTGGAGGAGGGATAGTAAGGAGGGATAGTAAGGAGTGGAGGATCCTTGGCCCTTACTGGTGGTGGAAGATCTCCTCTCGCAGGAGCCAATCGTAATGCTGGACTTGAGTCGGTTCTCCCTTACAGTCTGGCTTTTGAGAGGGCACAGCTGAGAGAGAGAGATTATTCCTATCAAGTCATCGCAGCATTGTTGCAGGCGTGGAAGCAGTCCATGTCATTGATGTGCGAGTGTGGAAGTTGTTTTGAGAGTTGGCGGCGGACAGAGGTTTCACGTTCTTGCAAGAAGGCCTGGAAAAAAGGGACTGGCTCTCAATTCCTTTATGTTCAGGTGGCTGCACTGGCTGTTTTGGGGTTGATGTCTTCCCATCTGGATGTGGTACATTTTCTGAGAGGAGTGAAGCGTGTTCATCTGTTGGTCTTGGTGGTGGTCCCTTTGTGGGACTTGAATTTGGTTCTCTCAGCACTGGTGTTGGTGCTGTTCAAGCCCTTGGCATCAGCCACAATTAAGGACCTTATGCTGAAGATAGTGTTTTTGATGGCTATTTATTTGGCACGGAGGATTTCTGAGTTGCAAGCTTTGTCGTGCCGTGAGCCTTTTCTTGTATTTCCAAGGAGAAGATTGTCCTCATTCCAGTGCCCTCCTTCCTGCCCAAGGTTGTGTCACTTTTCCATTTGAATCTCCTGGTCTCTCCCCTGGTGTTCATCAAGAATGGGGACTCTCCAAAGAGCCAATTTCTTCATAAACTGGATGTTCTAAAGATGTTAAGGCGGTATCTAAAGGCTATGAAGTCTTTTGGCAAGTCTGATCATTTGTTCATGTTCTTCGGGGGGCGGGGGGGGGGGGGGGTGTCACATAAAATGAAGCAGCAGCTAAGATGTCTATAGTGAGGTGACTAAAGGAGGTTATTCCGTCAGTGTACGTTCTCGTGGGATGGCCAGTTCCTTAGGGCCTCAAGGTGCATTTGACTAGGGACCAGTCCTCAACATGGGCAGAGTCTGGCCTGATGCCACCAATGGACATTTATAAGGCAGCAGCATGGGCGTCCTTGCATTCCTTTACTCGGCACTACCAGCTGGATGTGCAGATGGAGGATGCTGGTTCTGGGGCGTGTGTTCTGCAGGCCAGGCTCTCTTGCCATCCCCCCCTCGTTAAGGTACTGCTGTTACATCTCACGTGTCTGAAGTGGACTGGAGGGTGATGTGGAAGGTTCAGTTAGGCCTTACCTGCTAACTGTCTTTCCTTGAATCCCTCCAGTCCCATCCATGTCTTTGGTGGATGACTATTCAAATATTCTGTGCTTTGGTGGTTATTGTGGTGGTTGAGCGTGGGTGTTTGTGGACACAGGAGTATTCCTGGGCAGCTTCCAACGCTAAAGAGTGCTGGCAGTCCTTACAAAGTAGGTTTGTGTGTGAGTGGAGTGTCCCATGGGGTGGCCACTCCTAGGGCCTCAGCTAAGGGCTGCTAGTTCTTGTGCAGTTAGGTACTTCGTGTTTCATTGCAAACAAAAGAAAAAAATGTTCTGTTTGAGTGGGGTGGTGGAATCTTCTTTGTTATAGAAATGCTGATGTGAGGAGCCTAAGGATAGAATCCTTGACATCTCTCACACGCAAAGACGATTCAAACGTTTCGACAGGGACGAATTCATACAGGACACAACACAACACTTGAACGTTACCACAGACGACCTAGAAGAACAAGTCTCCAGCTGGAACAGCATTCTAGCGAACGCCGCCAAACCATCTGACGGTGGGATCAAGAAACAACACCACAACAGGAGACAAAACAAGCCATGGTACTCAGAAAAAATACGAAAGGAAAAGAGAGAGCTCAGGAAGATTGAACGGAGATGGAGAAAAAACAAATCAACCGCTGACCAGCATCTCTATCTAACAAAGCAAAAACACTACAATGAACTCATCAACCAATCAAAGAGGGAATTCCACACAAACATGATAAATACTTCTATCAACAAACCCAGAGAGCTTTTTGAAATAGTAAAGATCCTCACAAAAGAACAAACAACAGAAGGCGAAGTACAGGTTGACCCACAGGATTTCGCAGATCACATCAAAGACAAATTTCACTCCACGGAGCGAACAACATCTAGTGGGACCACCAGGTCGGACGTACACCCCAAAACCTGGGGCACATTCTACTCACCCTCAACTGAACAGATATCCCACATCATCTCTACAATCAATACAAGCACTGCCCCTACAGACCCATGCCCAGTGTCATGGGTCAAAGCCACCAAATCCTGCTTCATCCCCACCATACATAAAATAATACACAACTCACTCACTCAAGGACTCATGCCAAAACAACTAAAGCTTGCTTCAGTAAGACCAATCATAAAGAAAACAAATCTCGACAAAAAGGATCCAGCAGCATATCGACCAATCTCCAGCATACCCTTCCTTGCAAAAATCATTGAAAAAACGGTCCAACTACAACTTCAGGAGCACATCGACAAACAGGAAACACTCGATGACAACCAACACGGATTTCGTCCCAACCATGGAGTCGAAACGCTACTGATCTACCTCTTCGACAGCATCCTAAGAATAATCGACAACACCATGAATGGAATCATAATGATCTTCATCGACATCTCCTCAGCCTTCGACACAGTGGACCACAACACCCTCCTAGAAAGACTAAAGAACACTGGTATACACGGTATCACATTGAAGTGGTTCCACTCGTACCTAACCGAAAGACAGCTACAGGTCAAGTCAGGACACAACACCTCCCGACCCATAAACGTCCAACAAGGAGTACCTCAAGGATCCGCACTCTCAGCTCTCCTATTTAACATCTACATACAACCAATTTGCAATATCATGAAAAAGAACAACATTCAATACACAATTTATGCAGACGACATAATGATTTACACCCCGATATCAATCAACAACCCGGACTTCTCTAAGATAACAGACTGCCTCACCCAAATGGAGAGTTGGTGTCAAAACAACAACCTAGCAATAAACTACAACAAGACCGAAGCCCTAATCATCACCCGGAACCAAGGCTTCAAACACCCACCAAATCTAAAGATACAAAGCACCACTATACCAATAAGATCAGAAGTGAGATACCTCGGAGTTACTCTGGACAATAAACTCAATCTCAAACCACACATAGACAAAACAACCCAAAAAGCCTACTACAAGATGCGAATCATCAGAAGACTAAAGCCGCTCCTTGCCCCGGAACACTTCCGTACCGTCTGTCAAGCACTGATAACCCCACTACTGGACTTCTGCAATCCGATATACCTCGGCCTACCGAAACAAGCCCTCAAACCTCTACAACTAGCACAAAACACTGCTGCACGAATCATAACAGGAACGGCAAGACAGGAGCACATCACACCCACCTTAAAAGACTTACACTGGCTTCCAATCGGTGCACGCATCAAATACAAAACTATCATAAACATATTCAAGATCAAACACCACACATCAGCCAACAGCCTACACACACTCATACAATCAGACACCAGTACGCGTCCCAGAAGAAAACAAACCCACAACAGAGTCAGCACCCCCAGTGAATACAAACACACACGCAAGGACACAACAGACAGAGCACTCTCAATGGCCGCTCCAACAATATGGAACAAACTCCCGGACGACTTGAGGGCCGCTACAGACCTAAAAGACTTCAGAAAACAGCTAAAAACCATACTGTTCATAGAACACTATGGACACATCACATAACTTCAGAGAATGAACAACAGCGCATGATCCCGCCTAACCAATGTATGCATGGAATTTGTTTTTGCACCTCTGTATATAGCCCACTCTGTAAATAGCTCATACCAATCTAACACACAACACGACACACACTCAATTTCCCCCCACTGCATGTATAACACACTCACCTGACCTGATTGTTTGCCGTGATACCACCTTGATTATTAAGATAAGGCGGTTTAGAAATACTGTTAAATAAATAAAATAAATAAATAAATCATTAAACCAGTGGTTCTCAGTTTCCATCTGCTGGTAGGCAGGCATAAACTCATGCATCTGGAGGGATGATATGGAAAGACAATTATCAGGTAAGGCCTAATTGAACCATACCACAGCTTTGTAAACATTCTATGTGGTTTACACCCTTAAAAACACAAATACAAATCAAAAGAGGACTGTTGACCTATCTGCCCATCCCAAGAGCCCTGCCAAACCATCTGATTTGGGAACAGAAAGGTTTTTAGAGCTGTTGAGAAAGAGGACAGTTTTTAGTTTGGGGAATTCCTTTGAAAATTGTCCTTTAGATTATGGCAAGTTGGGATAGAGGGGTAATTTTATTTCTTCGTGGACAAGCAGAAAAAAGCCCTCGCGTATGGGTGATGTCACTGATGGAACCCTCGCACAGAGCTGTCCCAACTCCCCCTAGAAGTTTTGGAGAGCTTCACTACGTAGGCGTGTTTCTTCCCGCCTGCTGTCGCAGTGTCATTTCCCCATAATCTGAGCATCTGCAGATCCCCTGAGTATCGTTCATCCTTTGATACTTTCCTGAAGACTAGGAAGGATTTGACCTCGTCTTCATTAGTAGAGAGCCAAGTGCATTGAACATTGGGCAGAAGCTCAGGTGCACTGACATTAAAGCTCACTGGCCTTGACACCGAGAACATTGACGGCTCACAGGTATGTCCCTCTAAGCTGCCCTGACGTGAGGGTGGCTCATTCTTGAAATCTGCTGAGAGGCAGCGACAGCCTACACAGAGCAGAGACTGTAGTCTGCCAATACCTCTCGACAGATTTCTGGAACATTGGCTGATTTTGCTGAACCCCTTACACCTTTGGAGATGGCAGCCATGGAGAACCACCTTCTGAATTGCATCGAGGATAGAACCATGATGTCATTCACCTTGTGAGAGTTCAGGCCTCCTATGGCTCCCCAGCATGGTGCATCACATCAAGCACATCCTTGAGCTGCATGGTCTACCTGTGATAGAGGTATCAGCATGGAGGCATTGAAGGGCTTTGACACAGATACCTGACCAACCGCTATTCCTCTCCATTGCATTGGGGGTCAATGCCAAAGGGACAGAGAGCCATCCAGACAGAGAGAGGTCATTTGGTTACTTTTCTGAGTCAGATTCAGAAGGTCGAGTTACTGATGATGAGCTGAAATTCCTGTTGGAAGATAGGTTTCCAGAGGTCCCATCAGACCCTTCTCATGAGAGACGTCTCCTTCTGCGGGAGCTTACTTTTTAGGATTTTGTGAGGAATATGTCTAAGGCCATACCATTTTCTTTGGAGACTGAGGAGGAACTCAGGGCAGAAGAGTTGGAAATCCTCCAGTATTCCGCTGCCCCCAAGGAAATGGTAAGGGTGCCCATTCACCGCATCCTTCAGAGGTTTCAGATGAGAATATGGGAGGTCACCCACTCTGTACTTCCAGTTAGTAGAAAGATGGTAACATAGTAACATAGTATATGACGGCAGATAAAGACCAGTATGGTCCATCTAGTCTGCCCAGCAAGGCGGCAAGAGTAGGTGCACTTGCCGCTCTGTGCAGGTCACCCCTCCCCATTCCTTTATTTAGAGGTGTATCCGTGTAGGTCACCCTCCGTGTAGGTCACCCTATTTGTTCAGATATGAGATAGTTATGCTTATTTTTATTTTATCCTGTTGCTATAAAGGGATCCACTGTGTCTGTCCCATGCCATTTTGAACTCTGTCACTGTGTTTGCCCCCACCACTTCCATAAGGGAGGGTATTCCAAGCATCCACCACCCTTTCAGTGAAAAAGTATTTCCTGACATTGCCTTTCAGTTTACCTCCTTGCAGCTTCATGTTATGCCCTCTAGTTTTACAGCTTCCCCGTCTTTGGAAGAGGTTTGTTTGTCCATTAATATTTGAAGTATTTAAAGGTCTGAATCATCTCTCTCCTGTCCCTCCTCTTCTCCAGAGTGTACATATTTAGGTCTTCAAGTCTCTTCTCATAAGCCTTCTGAGTTTAGAAGGCTCCCAGATTCGAAAAGCTCCAGCTGCCGCGTCACTCTATGGTCATGAACTATGTGCAGTTAGTCTGCTTTTATGAGAGTTTGTTAATAGCATCTGTTACAATATATTCAGTATGTTCAATGTATTGTGCACTACTGTTTGATCTGTTTCCTGTTACCACACTGAGTTACTTGTAAACTGTTTTGACTTGTAGAAAGACAGTATAAAAAAATCTGTTGAATAAATCAAATCTGTCTTCAAAAACGCCAAGAGGTCCAAGTCGCACTCCTAGGCACCCACAGCGAGGGCAGCTTGGACTTTGTCTCATTGTCAGTGCACACTGCTCTCTCTATTAATATTAAACAGGAGAAAAAGATTTGTAAGAAATCTCTTCCTCCTTATTATCAACATGTTTTCTAAGTAGTGCAGCAGTAGCTCGTATTTACCCTCAGTCCTTATAAGAATAGAATTCAGTTCTTAGAAGCCAGTCCTTTTCTTAGAAATCCATTTTTCAAAGGCTACTGAAAGTAGTTTAAAGGAATTGAATGGAGTGTGATGGTAGTTATGACAACTGCTGTGCTGAGTTTTTCTGATAACCAGCTGCAGTATTTCTTGTGAGTCAGTGACCTAGAAGTCTCAGAGCATAATCTTTAAGATTCATTTAGCTTGAAATGAGGCCTACCTATGCTTTAAAATGTTTTGTTCACTTCTAGGAATTTAACAATTATAGAGTTGGTTCATTGCTACTAGTACTACTTCTTATCATTTGTATAGTGCTACAAGGCATTTGCATCACTTTATAGAGATATGTAAGAGACAGTCCGTGCTTTTAAGATCTTACAATCTAGTCATCCAGTGATTTTGGTCCTGAAAAGGCAAATGGAAGCTGAATATTAGATTTTTCTAAATATCTACTGTAATAAAGAGGATATTTGGCCACTATTTATGTTTTCAAACGCTCCAACAGCTATTTACAAAAACCTGAATAAAATGTTTCTCGGTGAATAAGCAGGAAATAAGTCCTCACCCGATTGAGCCCTGCATGGAACACTCCCCAGCTTCTAAAGGAAGCTTTTGGGAGTTATGCCACGCATGCGTGCCTGCCTTTCTTCCTTGCCCATTGTGGCACCGAATTCTCCAGTCTTTTTTTTCACGGAGCCCATAGGTTGTGTTCATGCAGTTCGGAAAAAGTTTGAATTTCTTGCCCTTATGACTGAGCTTTTGCTCAGTTTTTTTCACCCACCTGTCGTCAGTTAGCATTTTTCTTACCCTTTGGTTTTCTTTCCTATAGTTTTTCTGCCTTTTTGGCGTCTTTTTTCCCCTTCAAGAGTTTTTTCCTGCCTGCTGCTGTTTTTCAATTTGTTTTTGCCAAGGCAGTATTTTTTGGCATGCTTAAGCCAGTTAGTGACTTTAAAAAATGCACCAAATGTGGCAAGACCATTTCTGCCACTGACCGCCCGCCATAATTGGTGCTTGCAGTGCCTTGGGCCCGACCACCAGCTAGTATCCTGCGAACTCTGCTTGCAGATGATGCATTGAGGGCTGAAAAGTCTGGAAAAGTCCCTCTTTGGCTCATCTGATTGTATCCTCAACCCTGACCCCTCCCCCCCAATCCATGCCTGAGGTGGCTAAGGGAAAAGAGCAGAGGGCTCAGAGCAGAGGGTTCAGTCAGAGCAGAAGGGTTTGAGCAGAGAGGGGCATCCCTCTGCAGAGACCCCATCCACGTTGAAAGAGAAGCACAAGGAGAAAATTCACGTGCAGCGCTATCGCAGCCCCTCTAGACGCGGGATGGGCAGAGAGTGCAGGGAACAGCCGACCAAGTTTCCCCAGCGAGAGGACCAAACCCGAACAGTAGAGTCCATTCTCAGTGCCCAGGAGGGCTTCCGGATGTCTCCTGATGCTCCTTTCATTGTAGAGTCCCCACCAATGGTTCACCGGCGATGTCTGCAGCCACAACATCGCCATTCTTGTCGATGGTGGTTCTGGAGAAACATGCTTACAAGCCTTAGAAGCTCACTTGGCGGTGGTGGACGCCCTTCGGAGCGCAGGCTTCATGGTGCAGAGTGCGGCATCACACTCAGACCGATTCTAAAAACCCTTGTCCTGCCCACTGCAACTGGGACATCGGATGGGAGACCGGTATTGATGCCAGTGGCTGGAGCCATCTTCCTTTCCAGTGTATCAGAGTCCAAGCTGCCCAGGCATCACCATCGGCATGCCGGGCACAAGGGGGACCATCGACGTTCACCCTCCCCTGAGCTGCGTAGTCAGCGCCTGGAGGAGATTCTGCATTACTTTGACTTCCTTTTGGAATCCTAATCAGAATGGGAAACCGAGGCGGAATTGACGGTGTCTGATCTTCGGGCCCAGAATTTTTCGTTGCCCCCTCCGGATTGGCAGAAGTCGCCCCTGGAAGACATGTCCTTCCAGGATTTTTTTGGAACCTGGCCAAGGCCATTCCCTTTTTCTCTGGAATCGGAAGAGGAACCGAGGACAGAAGAACTGGAACTCCTCCAATACGTCTTGGCCACTCGTGAAGCGGAGACCCTGAACTCCTTTGGGAAGAGATGCTTCCAGGGTTTCATGCTGATAGCCTGGATTCTGGTCTTTCGAGGTCTCGGCGCTCACAACAAAGATTGCTCGAAGTTTATGGTCTGGGGTGCTTACGAAGCCTTTGAATCTGCCAGTAGGGTGGCGGCCATAGGGATCACCGCGTGGCAGATGGCCTGGTTGTAGTCATCTGACCTGGAGCAGTGGGTCCAAGACAAGATCGTCAACGTCCCCTGTTGGGGCGACACCTCTTTGGCAAGCCTGTAGAGGAAAAGGCAAAAAATCTGGAAAAGGAGCAGGTGACGCTCACTAGGCTCTCCAGAAAGACTGAGGATCCCACATGGAAGAAAGCCCCAACCAAAAAAGGCTTGCCTCATGCATCTGCAGAGGTAGTTCCGTCCCAGCTACAAGTGCAGCCTAAGGCCCAGGCTCCCCGCTGTCAGCAGAAGGAGAAGACCCTGAAGGCACAGCCTGCCCCTTAGCCCAAGCCGGGTTTGGGTTTTTGATGGGGTCTTCAGGAGCATAGCCAGTCAACCTTTGTCAGAGGTCCCCCTGCAGTTGGGGGTGGCAGCTTGTCCACTTTGCCCACCGGCCTCTGGTCACCTCGGACGCCTGAGTGCTACAGATCGTCCAGAGTGACTATCAGGTGTATATCAGGCTCCCTGTTGCATCCCAGCTGCCACCTCCTTACAATTCCGGAGAGTATCTCATGGACCCCATGCACCAGCGACACCTGCAGACCGAGGTCATGGCCCTGGTTGGCTGTCCTTGACATCAAGCCAGTTCCCCCGGCCTAGATCGGGCAAGGCTTCTACTCCAGGTACTTCTTGGTCCCCACCCAATTCTGGATCTGTGAAACCTCAACCAGTTTTTGGTGCACAAAAAGTTCAAAATAGTCTCATTAGGGATGCTGCTCCTATTCCTCCTACAAGATGATTGGCTTTGCTCCTTGGATCTGAAGGATGTGTATTGTGATAAGGAAGCTTATCATAGCTCAGGAAGGAGCTATAGAAAAGGTGAAGTGACTCTGAACAAGCAACCTGTCAGTTCTGGTAGAAATAAGAAAACAGAATTTTCCCATAAAAGACTACCAGTTCCAGAATGCACCAGGTTTCCAACAGCCATTAGAGGAGCTGAAGTGGGGAAACGTGTGTTCAATCAGGAGGGCTATGAGGTAATCCCTAAGCACTCATCTCAAAGGGCAGGGCCTGATTCAGCACAGCTGCGCTGTATTAGGGGGGAGCACTCATCTAGGCAGAATAAAGGTAGAGTTTATTCTACAGAGAATTATCCTCATTATCCTGAGAATCAGCTTGAGCTTGATCATCAGTTTCATCTGAAGGATCATCAGAAGCAGAAGCCAAACCGGACGGACAGAGAGGGAAAGAAACCCTTTGGAAGAAGGAAGAGAAAAGCCTTTGAGAGGTCTAGAAGAGTCCAGAGCAGTACGTATACTGGGAGGCATTTCAAGGGCCAGCATACACCATTGGACTGGGGAAAGCCAGAGGAATGGTGCTGCAGAGCTAGGAATCTCCAGACGCTACCTGTGAGGGAGACGGCTGCACGTGGAAGGGACCCTAAGACCCGTGCCAGAAGGTATGTGAAGAGAGATCCAGTGTCCAGGGATCTGGATTGGAAGGCTGGACATAAGAACTGGACTACATACTGGCCAGGCTATATAGAGAGGAACTCTAACAGCAATGGAAGCTCAGGCATGAACACTGATCTATGCCCTAGCTATAACCTTGAAAGACAGCAGGGAAACAAGTATTCTCCTGAAAGTGCTCCATTGAGAGATTCATCTATGCCAATCCATGATATTGAACCCATGCTTGTTGAAGAAGGGGGAATGATTGCAGATGAAGAATGTGTTTATATGGACTGCTCTCTGTCTAAACTCCTTTGGTAACTTTCTGTTATAAAGTACAGCAACCATCACAAAGAAATACAAACTTGTTCTTTAATCTACTCAGAAAAGCTCCTGAAGCAGGATTTGACCCACACAGTAGAAAGCAAGCCAGCTAAGGGGTTTCAGCTGGATAACTGCTAGCAATTGAGCCTTACCTAATTGCTTGTGAGCTAGGAGAGAATCACTTCTGAATCTATGTGGGAAGTTATCAGAAGTTAACCTGAAAAGAACAGTTTTTTTTTTCTTTGTGGCTTTTCGTTTGTTGTTTGATATATGCTAAGAAAACATTAGCTTAATGCCTGACAAGTTTGAATGTTGTTTTCCTGATTTTGACTTTGTTTTTCCAAGTTAAACACTGGAAGCAAGTAACCTGATTTATGTGCTACCAAGCATATCTGTGTTGGGAGAAATAACCCCATAAATAAATATCTTATTGGCTTTACCCAAAAGCACAACTAATTATTGTGAGCAGCTGTGTCTGGTGTGAATGAACTGCATTGCCCACAATACCTTGCAAATCATATAGATATATGCACTTGCCAAGACTGTGAAGATTCTCACCCAGGCAGCCGTCTGACAGTATGTACATATTCCAATCCACTTGCATCACAGACAGTACCTTCAGTTAGTGCTGGACGTCCAGCACTATCAGTACTGGGTACTACCTTTCGGGATGGCTGTTCACCAAGCTTTCCTGCTGGTGGACCAACCTGCAGCGTTGCATTGGGGTAATGAGCACGTTGCAGCACCAGCACGACATCACAACCCATGGGCTGTTGAGAGCCCTTGGACACATGGTGGCCACAGTACATGTCATCCCTCAGGCCCACCTCACATGTTGCAGGCTCAGTGGACCTTGCGAATGCAATGGCAACAAGCCTCTGGCTGCCTGCGGGTCAGGGTAGTGATCACTGCACCTCTTGCTCAGTCCCTGATGTGGTGGCTCGTGCCTGCAAACGTATGTCAGGGCCTTCCATTCCAACCAGCAATGCCCTGCAGGTTTGTCAGAACTGATGCCTCCAAACTTGGCTTGAGTGCACACCTGGCCTGTGGTCTGAAAGCCAGAGACTCCATGAGATCAACTTTCTTGAGCTCCGGGCCATCGAGAATGCTCTCCGTGCCTTTCTGGCACATCTGGCGAATCAGGTGGTCCTGATCCAGATGGACAACAAAATCCCTATGTTCTGTGTGAACAAGTAGGGGGGAACGGGCATGTACCTCCTGTGTTGGGAGGAGGTTTGCCTCTGGAAGTTTGCCCTGCTCCATGTCATGGATCTCAAAGTGACGTATTTGCCCAGCGAGAGCACGGCCTAGAAGATTTACTCAGCTGGCTTCTTCAGCCACACAAATGTTTCCTCAAGAGGGAGGTGGTGGACCGGATCTTTTGGGAGTCGGGCACCCCCAACATAAACCTCTTTGCTACGGCACAGAATGCCCAGGTAGCTCGGTTCTGCTCCTGGAGACCAGCCAGTGATCACCTGACTCCGGACACCTTTCTGATCTACAAGGGGTGAGGCTTGCTTTATGCTTACCCCTCCCCCCCCTGATTCTGCTCATCGCAAAGATGCTCTTGAAGCTCCAGGCCAAGAGGAGATCCATGATTGAGTCAAAGCTCCTTACTGGCCTTGACAGCCGTGGTTCCCGTTATTGCTACAGCTCTCACAGAAGGAACCTATTCATCTGGGCTCCAACCCAGACCTCATCTCGCAAGAGGGAGGCTCCCTCTTGTATGCCCAAAGAAAAAGCAGAAGGCATAAACCACGGCCACACAATGTGAGTTGAACAGGAGGTATTTGTTTATTAAGGACCCAACTTAAGCCTTCATCAGGGGTCTGAAAAATGGCCACACTTCTAATATTTATTATTTATTTATTATATTTTTTATAGTATTCCAGGTTTATGCTTTGTCATCCTCTCATACTGCACCAACAGTATAATCCAATTATCTTCAGTTTTAATATTGATTTGCAACACCATTTCTGCCTCTTATGTTCTTTTCATATAAAATATCCTCTGTTTCCCTGTTTGCTTTTTACCTTTGTTTTCTGGTCCCGTTTTCATTTTTCATCCTTTGTTTTTCTATGCTTACAACTCCCTGCTCAGAGCCACTTTGCTGGTTTCCCTCCGCTAAAATGTTTACATCAGTGGCAGGAGCTATCCCATGTTTAAAAGTGCCCATTGCTTCTGCGTGGCATTTTTTCCCCGCGTGTGAATACTTCAACAGGTATAGTTCTTCTGTTTGTTACGTTTTCATAACTCTTTGTTTGCTATCAAATATATTACATATGTTGCATAGTACCTTGTCAAGTTCATAAACCTTTTTTGATGTTTATATATTATAAAGCTAAGAAGCCGCTCATCCTGTTCTTTCTAACAAGCTGCTTTAATTTTTGCCACGTATTCGTTGCACTTTTATAGATACTGTTTTTCTGCAATTTAGTTTAACTTTTGTACCGGTATTCACAGTCATTTTTTTAATGTATTCTCCTAAAGACACCTCGGTGCCGCCTGTCAGAAAGATAAGAAGCCATTCACACCGTCCTTTTTAATAAGCTGCGCTCACACTGTTTCCTTTAACAAGTTGTTTTAACTATTGGTTGCCACACACTCATTGCACTTTTAAAGATATTGTTTTACTGCCATTTAGATCTGACTTTGCACTGGTATTTACAAAGCCATTTTATTTTTATGTATTATTTTAAAGACACTTCGTGGCTTGATTCCCATTTCATATATGGCGGCTTTCCGTCGGTCCCCCTTTAGTATTCTGCTTGTCTATTACTTATCTAATGCCTCATTACAGACTACCATAATTTTAAGTAGCTTGCCATATCCTGTTTGTAGGGATTTTTTTTAAATGCAAGCAATGTCTCCTGTTGATTTTTTACCATGATTGCTCTGTAGTTGTTTTTATGGTATTTGGTTAAGCATGATAAGTGCTATGTCCTCAATTGCTTATTAGCACCATAATGTGTTTCCTCTTTTCCATTAGACCTTCATAAGTACTCCTCTGTTGGCATCTTATCTATATGGTAATACTATTCTTTTTTTCTACCCTTTGTTCTTCTCCTCCCCCTTCCCTCCCCCCTTCCTTTTACATATATTGTATCACAACTTGTGTATGTATATTTATTAGTTTTATTTGTTTTGTTTTATTTATTTATTCCCTCAGATTGGGAAGAGTGATATTGCACCGCCCTTCGGGATGGGTACTGCGTATATTCTGTTACATTTCTTTGGTAACGTATTTGTTTTAATGGCTTGTATGTCCTTTTTATGGTGTTTTAGCATCTTAATTTTAATTTTTATTATATTTTAACTTTATGTATTTTTGTGTGTCCATTTTTAGACCCCTGATGAAGGCTTAATGCCGAAACTTGTTAAGCTGGGTTCTTAATAAACAAATACCTCCTGTTCAACTCACATTGTGTGGCCATGGTTTGTGCCTTCTGCTTTTTGTTTGGATTTTTGTCTTTGCGGAAGGTGTACTTCTCCCTTCATTTCCCTGTTGCATGCCAACATCCACTCCCTAGCACTCAGCATGGATGCCAAGCAGATAACCCTCGTGGAGCATGCTCTCCCCAAATGTGTCACACAGATCCTGCTAGCATCTCGCAAGGGGTCAACCGGTAAATCCTAGATGTTCATATAGTGACTGTTTGCTGTCTGGTGCACTGGTTGGGTATTGGATCCCTTTGTCTGCTCCATGGACCAGCTATTAGAGTACCGCTTGACCACACCAATTCTGGGCTAAAATCCAATTTGGTGTTTGTTCATATCAGCGCGATTGGCGTGTTCCATCGTTGCTGCGATGGGAAACCCATCTCGGCTCAGCCTCTGGTATGCTGATTCATGTAGGGCTTGCTTCTCTTGAAGCCTCCGGTTAAGGCCTCCACACTTGCTTGGGACCTGACGTAGTCCTCATCCAGCTCATGCAGGCTTCCTTTGAGCCATTGAAAGTGTGTTTACTGACGTTCTTGACCTGGAAATCCTCTTCCTAGTGGCTGTCACATTGGCCTGATGAGTGAGCGAGCTCCAGGTTCTGGTCGCATACCCTCCATACACCAGATTCCATCAGAACACACCTGTGTTTTCTGTCAAAGGTGGTCTGGACTTTATACCTAAAGCAGTCCATTGTCCTTCCAGTGTTTTTTCCCAGCCTCACGTCAACTGCAGTGCGGCAGCATTGCACACGCTGGATTTCAACCGTGTGTTGGTCGTCGTCTTGGAGCGCATGAAGGTGCACTGTCAATCCTCTCAGTTGTTTGCCTCCTTCAACCCCCAATAGGCTTGGGGGGTCACTGTTTCAAAGCGCACATTATCCCTCTGGCTCACTGATTGCATCATCCATGCAATTTTCTTGGCTGGTCTGAGCCTTGAGGGTCATGTCACGGCTCACAATGTCCATCTCTGTTCTGTCTCCGCAGAAGAGATCTGCAGGGCTGTGACATGGTCGTCTGTCCATTACTTCGCAGTCCATTACTGTCTGCAAGGGAATTCCCGATGGGACAGCAATTTTGACCAGGCTGTACTCTGGCATCTCTTTGGGTCTTGAGGGTCAATTCCTGCCCACTAACCCTTCTGTCCGTCCAGGCTTCCTGCTCTAAATTCCCTTTGTTAGTCAACTGTGGATACTGCATCAGATGAGTTCCTTGATGGGGTTGCCTTTCTGGTCCTCCTGATTTCTCCAGTTCTTGATGCCCTGTTGGGCTATTCTTTCTCCTCAGTTTCCAGTAGCCTGGAGCTTTGGCATCCCATACTTGAGGACTTATTTCCTGTTTGTTCACTGAGAAAGCGTAGTTACTTACCTGTAGCAGGTGTTCTCTGTGAATAGCAGGAATAAGTCCCATACCCTCTCACCTCCCCAGGGACTTGCCTTTTAGCTCCAGCTATGTAATCATACTGGAGATTATGGCGCCGTGGCGGGCAGGGAAGGCAGACACACATGCGCAGCATATTTCTCAAAAAACTCCTTTGGAAGCTGGGCAGCATTCCGTGTGGGGCTCTGTTGGTGATGTCACCCATACATGAGGACTTATTCCTGCTATTCCCGGAGAACACTGGTGAGTAACTACACTGCCCATATTGGACTTCTCTTCAACTCTGCTCTCATTACCATAAACTTATTCACTCCCCTAGATAATGTAATTTTTATTCACTTTCCCATGCTCACTACTCAAACAATATTTACATTAATTGCAATGAAACCTGTATCTTCCTCAACTGATCCTTTAACAACTAGACTGGCCTGTTTTAGGCCTTACTGGGTTACTTCAATTCCATAGTCCACATGAGTTTGTCTCAAGGCATTCTTTACAGATATTTGAAAAAAAGCAAGAATGAGGCCTATGCTTAAAAAATCTACTTTAGACTTTGAAGAAATTTTTCTCCAGGACCAAGCAGAAAGTCAGTCCTCACATATAGGTGACTTCGGTGCCGACGGAGCCCCCGTGCGGAGCATTTCCCCAGCCTTCAAAGAAAGCCTTTGGGAATGCAGCGCGCCTGCGCGGTCCCCTTCCCGCCCAAGGGTGCCATCTTGCTCAGTCTTTTCTTTTTCCGCGGAGCCTGACGGACGTGAGTTCGTGTCACCCGGGAAAAGTTGATTTTTTTCTGCGATTTTCGCATTGTTTTATCCGGTTTGACGCCGGTTCCCCTTCCCGTCTGTGCTCGGTACACCAGTACCGAGTCTGGAGTTTTGATTTTCGTTTTTTGTCCTCTGTGACTAGCGTTCGTGCTTTTTTGTGTTTTCACTGGTAGCCCGGTCTTTTGACCTTGCCGGGGCCCTTTTTCCCCGATAGCCTGCCAGCGCTTCAAAAAGTGTGATAGGTGTAAGAAACGTATGTCTCTCACTAACACACATGACTGCTGTCTCCGATGCCTCGGGCCCGACCATGACCCGCTGGCCTGTGGCCCATGCGGCAAAATGTCGTCTAAGGCACTTCGGAGCCGTCAGCATCAATGTGAGCGAATTTTCTCTGACTTAGCATCCGGCTGGGCCCAGACTTCATCAGAGGCCTCGACATCTCGGGAGTCCGACCCCGAGTGCCATCAGGGTTCCTCTGAAAGGGAGTCTCCCACTTGGGAGCACAGAAGGAAGAAAAAGCTCACGAGGGCGGCGTCGGTGGAGGCTCCTGGTTCCTCGAGGGCCAGGTCGTGTAGCCCTGACCGCTGCCCCGGGCTCTGGGAGTCGGAGAGGCCGTCCAAGCTGCCTCACGTGGAGCCTGAGTCCCGAGTCACGTAAGTGCAGTTGTCCTCATGGACTCTCATCCGTGGGAGCTGACGTTGGGCCCGGCGCTGTCAGGGCCTGAGTCGGGTCTGCTGAGTCTCCTGAGCTTGGATTCAGGTTGATGGCCTTGGAGAGCAGCTTGACTGTCTTCATGGAACAACAGCGGGTGCTGATCGCCGATCTGACCAGTGCATCTGCCCCGACCACCGGGACCTCAACGTCTAAGTCGACCCCGGAGACCGAGCCGATCCTTGAGTCAATGAAGTCTTGAGTCTATCCTCGGTCAGGGTCCCCCTTGACCTCCCGTGCGGGGCCGAGATCGTCAACGCTGATACCCTCAGCGTTGGGGCGGGTGGCACCGAGGCCCACACGGCTGGAGCCGCTCGATTCCTCTTCGGAGGAATCGGAGTGGGAGATGGAGGACAAGGAGTCCCCGGACACCTTCCGGACCTGGTGCGTCCCTTCGGACTCACCGGAGTCCGAGCCTCGGAGACTGTCTCTCCCAGAGGAAACCCGGTTCTTGGACTTCGTAAGGGACATGGCCAAGGCCTTGACCTTCCCCGCGGATGCCGAGGAGCAGCCTCGAGCCGAGAAGCTCGCTGCCCCTCCAGTATGAATTTCCTTTGAAGGAAGCCTTTACTGTACTGGTTCCTCCGGTGCTGGAATGGCTGCTCTTCTGTATGTGGGAGGCACCGGCCTCGACGCAGGTTCTTAGCAAATGGGCCGATTGCATTTATTGAGTCCGTAAGAGCCCTGGGTTCCAAAAGGCGCAGCTACCACACCAATCCATGGTTGTGGAATCGGCCATGCATCGTCTGAAGAGTCAGAAGATGCACTCCTCGGTGCCCCCCGGCCAGGAGGCCCGGAACCTGGATGCCCTCGGTAGAAAGTGCTTCCAGGGCTCTATGCTATCTTGCCGGGTCCAGACCTACCAGCTGTACATGGGCATGTACCTACGAGATCTGGCAAAGGAGATTGCCGGGTTCTCAGCTGGCCTCTCTGAGGAACCTTTGCAGAGGTTCAAGGCTTTGTCAACAGGGATTCGAGAATGCTCGAAGTTTATCTCTCGAGCAGCCTATGATGGCTTGGAAGCTTCGGCCCGGGTAGCCGCGGCCGGCATCGGTGCATGCCGTCAGGCTTGGCTACAGTCATCAGACCTGGAGCCATGGGTGCAGGACAAGTTGGTCGATGTCCCTTGCCGAGGTGAAAACCTTTTCGGTAAGCCCATGACTGAAAAGGCTGCGGAAATCGAGACTGAGACTCTCACCAGGACAAGGCTGTCAAGGAAGACTTCTGCCCCTTCTCAGAAAAAGAAGGTCTCTGGAAAGAAGCCCTTTTTCCCAAGGAAGGGTGCTGCCTACATATCCTACCCTCAATACCAGGCCTCTCCAACTCCCCAACAGGGCCAGCAGGCCAAGGGGCAGGGGCATGGGCCCTGTAGGCAGAAGACCCCCAAGCCGCCAGCTCCAGCTCCTGCACAGCAGGGAGTGGAGTTTTGACTCCCACAGCATAGCCTCTTCTCCACAGCTGGCTCCACTCAGCACAGGAGGTCGGCTGACCCTGTACGCCTACAGGTGGCCAGCCATCATAGGGGACACCTGGGTATTGAGCATAGTCCAGAAGGACTACTTGCTCCACTTCCACCAGATTCCCCCCTCCTACTTTCTTGCGGAGCTTCCATGACTCCCTCTGCACAGAAACCTCCTCCTTTAGGAGTTGGCAAGTCTTCTAAAGGAACAGGCGGTGGAACCAGTGCCCCACCACCTGGAAGGGCAAGGCTTCTACTCCAGGTACTTCCTGGTACCAAAAAGGACAGGAGGCCTCCGGCCTATCCTAGAAATTTAAACAAGTTTCTGGAGAGGGAAAGGTTCAAGATGCTTACCCTTGGGATACTGCTGCCCTACCTCCAGCAGGGAGATTGGCTATGCTCCTTAGACCTAAAGGATGCTTATACTCACATCCTCATCCATCCAGACTACAGACAATATCTCAGATTTGTGGTGGGAGGAAACCATTTCCAGTACAGAGTACTTCCCTTTGACCTATCTTCCGCCCCCAGGGTCTTCACCAAATGCCTGGCGGTGGTGGCAGCCTATCTCAGGAATCGGGCAATTTTCGTCTTCCCATACCTGGACGACTGGCTCATCAGGGGCCAGTCTCTCCAGGAGACCAAACAAGCCACTCTTCGCACTGTCTCTCTTCTTCAGCATCTGGGCTTTGTCATAAACTAAGCAAAGTCCACTTTGCTCCCCTCACAGAACCTAGAGTTTATAGGAGCAAGATTAGACACCATGCAGGGAAGAGCTTACTTGCCCGAAGACAGGGCCCACAGACTGATGGACTTGGCCAACCAGTTCTAAAGCAATTCTTAGGTCTCCGCCAGGCACTTCTTGCGGCTCCTGGGCCACATGGCATCCACGGTACATGTGACCCCGAATGCCCGTCTGCACATGCAGGCTGCTCAGTGGTGCCTCATAGCTCAGTGGGCGCAGGCGACCTCCGAGACAGAGTAAAGGTGTCCAAACCACTGATGGACTCCTTGCAGTGGTGGCTACATCTCCCCAACCTTCTCAGTGGGTACCTTTTCAGGCCCCAGCACACACAAGGGTGCTGACGACTGATGCTTCCTTAACGGGCTGTGGTGCACATTGCCGGGGCATGTGCACTCAAGGCCTCTGGTCTCCTTGGGAGGCCGCACAGCAGATCAATCTGTTGGAGCTGCGAGCAATCCGCTTGGCTCTGCAGACTTTTTCTCATGCCCTCTCTCACCAGTCTATCTTAGTTCAGACAGGCAATCAGGTAGCAATGTTCTGTGTGAATAAGCAAAGGGGCACAGGGTCCAGACTCCTATGTCAGGAGGCGCAGACCCTTTGCTCCTTTGCAGTCAAGCATGGCATGTTTCTCAAAGCAGTTTATCTATCTGGTCAGGAGAACTTCTTGGCAGACATACTAAGCAGGATTCTCCAGCCTCATGAATGGCAGTTGAATCAAGTGGTGGTCCAGCAGATCTTTCTATGCTGGGGACCTCCATCAATCGATCTCTTCGCAAGTCCACAGAACCGTCAGCTGCCCAGGTTTTGCTCCAGACAGCCGCATCCTCTGAGAATGGGGCAGATGGGTTTCTGATCTCTTGGTTTACGGGCCGCCTGTATGCATTTCCTCCCACACCCCTGGTGGCCCGAACTCTGTTCAAGATTCTACGGGACAAGGCCTCGGTGATTCTGGTAGCCCCCAGATGGCCGAGGCAACCGTGGTTTCCACTTCTTATAAAGTTGGCAGTGGAAACTTCATTCCCTCTGGGGTTGCAACCCGATCTCCTGTCTCAGGAGCAGGGTTCCCTTCTGCACCCCAATCTCTGATCTCTCAATCTGATGGCCTCGCTGCTGAAAGGATAGTGCTAGCTCCCTTACTACTTCCTAGGGAAGTTGAGGAGGTGGTGTTGGCTTCTAGGAGGCAGTCCACCAGAAAGTCCTATACCCTCAAGTGGCGTAGGTTCACAATATGGTGTGCTCAGCGCAATGAAGATCCTTTCTCCTGCCTTGTCCCAGTAGTACTGCAGTATCTACTTCACCTGTCAGACCTAGGCCTTAAGTCCAACTCTGTTTGGGTCCACCTCAGTGCTTGATCAGCACACCACTCCCCGGTGGAAGGTCAGTCTCTGTCTGTTCACCCCTTGGTGTCCCGCTTCCTCAGAGGCCTGCTTCTGCTCAAGCCTCCGGTTCGTCCACCAGCCACTGAGTGGGATTTGAACGTGGTCTAGCAACAACTTACTCACCCACCGTTTGAGCCGATGGCTACGTGCCATTTATGCTTCCTTTCTTGGAAGGCGCTCTTCCTGGTAGCTCTTACCTCGGCCAGACGTGTGAGTGAACTACAAGCTCTGGTTTCTGATAGACCGTACACATGGTTCTATAGGAACAGGGTGGTCCTACGGACCCATCCGAAGTTCCTTCCAAAGGTTTTCTCCTCCTTCCACGTCAACGAGGAGGTGGTTCTTCCGACATTCTTTCCCAGGCCGCATACCAGCTGGGCCGAAACAGTCTTGCATACCCTCTACTGTAAGAGGGCGTTGTCCTTTTATATAGAACGTACGCGGGGGCACCGAAGGGCTACTCAGCTCTTCGTCTCTTTTGACCCTAATAAACTGGGGTTGCCTGTCTCCAAGCGTACCTTGTCCACTTGGGTAGCAGATTATATCGCCTGGGCGTGCAAGGCAGCCGGCCTCTCCTTGCAGGGTCGAGTCACGGCCCACTGTGTCAGGGCAAAAGCCGCATCAGTAGCTCATCTCCGCTCTGTTCCGTTGGCAGACATCTGCCGGGCCGCTATTTGGTCTTCAAGACAGACTTTTGCAGCCCACTACTGCCTCGAGAGAGAGTCCCGAAGGTACAGTGCTTTCGGACAGGCGTTACTCCGTAATCTCTTTGAGGTTTAGGCAACTCCTACCCCTCCGGCCCTTGTGTTGGGCTACCGTACGGGGGCGTTCTCGGAGGATATTCTTATCACGGATGCCGAGGCTCTTCAGAGGGAGCCATTTTTTTATGCAGGTTTGGATTCCCGGTAGCCTCTTGCTGGGGAGTCCCATATATGAGGACTGACTTCCTGCTTGGTCCTGGAGAAAGAGTAGTTACTCACCTGTAACAGGTGTTCTCCAGGAGCAGCAGGAATCAGTCCTCACGACCCTCCCTCCTCCCCTGGAGTTGCAGTCATATACTTTATTTTGGTTTTTTTGCTGTCTTTTAGCTATGTCATCAGACTGAGCAAGATGGCACCCTTGGGCGGGAAGGGGACCGCGCAGGCGCGCTGCATTCCTAAAGGCTTTCTTTGAAAGCTGGGGAAATGCTCCGCACGGGGGCTCCATCGGCGCCGACATCACCCATATGTGAGGACTGATTCCTGCTGCTCCTGGAGAACACCTGTTATAGGTGAGTAACTACTCTCTCTCTCTCTCTGCAGGCCTCTTTTGAACCTTCATTTTTAATTAACTTTATAGAAAAAATCCAGCAAGGATTACAGAGGAAATCAAAACACCAGAGAGAAGAAAAGGATTACAGCAGTAAAGCAAAATAGGAAAACATACCTCTCCCAGTTGTAAAAATCTATAAATCAGAAGGCCAAATCAAAAACGGAAAACAATAAAGTAATTCGAACAATTGAGTAAATGTGCCCATAGCTATACAAAATCTCCTAAATTCATCAACCAAATGGATACAGAACAAAGGGAGTGGAGGAGTAGCCTAATGGTTAAGAACAGTGGCTTGGGAACCTAGAGACCAGGGTTCGATTCCCACTAGCACTCCTTGTGGCCTTGGGCAAGTCACTTAACCTCAGAAAAATCCAAGTTATCAATGTCCCTGTTTTAATGTACATTACGAAGTTTAAGCTTCAATGTAAACCTCTTTGATTGAAATGATAAAGCGGTATATAAAACCTGTTAAATAAATAAATAAAGGTTATCTAGAACTAACACCAAGAAAATATGAATTACCCCCTTTTTAACAGTACATTTCCTAAGAATCTTGAAAAATAAATATTCCTAGGGACAGAGCCCTAGAATGAAGAGCTTGAAACTCATTTCTCTGTGAATAAGGAGGACATAAGTCTTCATATATGGGTGGTGTCATTGATGGAGCCCTGCAGGGAATGCTCCCCTGCTTCCAAAGGAAACGTTTGGGAGTTTTGCCACTCATTCACACCTGCCTTCCCCGCCCACCGCAGCACCATATTCTCCAGTCTTCTTTTTTCCACGGAGCCCCTCGAACTTGTTCCTGCAGTTTGGAAAAAAGTTTGAGTTTCTTGCCTTTGTGGCTAAGCTTTTGCTCATTTTCTTCATCCACCTGTTGTCTGTTAGCTTTTCTCACCATCTGGGTGTTTTTCTCTATAGTTTTAGTGCCTTTTTGGAGTCTTTTTCCCCTTTGGAGGCTTTTTCCGCTCACGGTCATTTTTCAGTTTAATATTGTTTATGGCCGGTCTAAGCCTGTTAGCGGCTTTAAAAAATGTTCTAAATATGGCAAGACAATTTTTGCTACTAACTGCCATAATTGGTGCTTGCAGTGCCTTGGCCTGACCACCAGCCGACATTCTGCGAATTCTGCCACAGATGATGCATCGAGGGCTGAATGGTTAGGAAAAGCAGGAGGAGTCCCTTTTTGGTTCAAACAACTCAACACCAAAATATCAACAGCATAAGAAAATTCACTTAAGGATACTGCAGCAGCACACAATAACCCCAACACTCCACAATTCCTCCCACATACACCCTACAGTTACTGATCAGCACCCTCCCCTCTTCTTCTGCCCACGCCTCCAAACCGATCACAACACTCAACCATACGCCTCATAACCATACAACCCTCTCCTTGCATCACCCCAATTGCTACTATTCCTGACACAACAACTCAAGTGCTCCGATGTGCACAGATCAATGCCAGATCAGTAAGAAATAAAGTCCAGACTATCACAGATCTACTCACAGAATACCAATTCAGCATACTATGTATAACTGAAACATGGCTCACAGACACTGACAATGTCATCATCAGTCATATCAAAGCAGGACAACAAAAAACTACCAGAACAGCCTCTACCCCAAGAAATATGTATATCAAAACTTAAACATTTTGTCGGAGGAAGCCAAGGGAAGCTAGAAATTCAGTCTAGCCACACCAGATGGCAACTTCCTTTTTTTAAAGACCAAGTATTCATGCATAAAACTTAGCTTCAGACACCGATGAAAGTTTTCCAAATGTTGAAAATTAGCTTCAGCAACACAGGCTCAACACCAAGTCCAGTAAGTAAAGCGTGACGTGCACGTTTCGAGTGAACACACTCTGTCTCAAGCGCACATAACTGTTCTGTGCTGACCGCCAAAAGACGCCGAGTTTGCTCGATATATTCTCCAGGAGGGAACTTCCTACTGGCTACCCCAGCTGTCACTCAAAACCAGAGGACCAATCTGACCACAGGGGCACCCCACAACATCAGGGGAACCCTGCCACGTCAGAGATGATGGTCAACACATGCTCACCCAATCAATTTCTTTGTTCAATCCAGAGGGGGCCACAGTGTTCAATCTGAAAATCCAAGACTGTTCACGGCGCTGCAAGGCTGCGATGCGGTCACCACCTCGAGGATCGAGGGGGATGTGATCTATTATAGTCCATTGTAATTGAGAAAACTCATGATTAAGTAACAAACAGTGGTCAACTATTGGGGCCGATATCGTCTTGTTCTGAACCCGAGAAGCATGCTCACCAAGACGAATTCTGATAGTTCTGGAGGTTCTGCCCACATAAATCAACAAACATGGGCACTGTATCAGATATACCACATGCATGGAATTACAATCAGTAGCCCATTTACGAAAAAACTTCTGACCCGTGCTGGGATGTATCCATTCATGTCCCGTCAAGGTTGATTCACAAAATTGACAATCCCCACAACTAGTATGGCAAGCATCCTGCAAAGTAGGTGGAGGGGATCGATCCAAATCGGGAGTAGAATGAACCACTAAGTCCCCAAGATTAAACCCAGACAAATACGGAAGGCTGATAAGGGTGGGGCTATAGTTTTGCAAACTACTTGTGACTATTTAAGTGGCTTACGAGCACATCTATCTGATTCTGCAACGTATAGACTTTTGGATACTGATCCCACTCAGGACCTTCAACGGGACATTAAGTCCCTGGTTGATATGGGGGTTGATAAGGGATGGTTAACTAGGCGGGAACATCGATTTTTGATTAATTCACATCCAAAAGTGCCGATCATTTACCTGGTCCCCAAAATTCACAAGTCCTTGGTTTCTCCCCCAGGCAGGCCTATAGTTTCCTGCCGGGGTTCTGTACTTGAACCTTTGTCGCAATTTTGTGACACTTTTTTACAAAAGGAGGCTTGTCTTGTTAAGTCTTATATACGGGATTCCACTCATTTTATACAACAGCTTGCGACTATTACACATCCTGTGCAGAACTTGATTTTGATCACTTTGGATGTCGCAGCCCTCTACACGAATATCAATCAGATTGAGGCTATGCTATTATTGAACCAGTTATTCACTTTTGCTCCTTCCCGATTACCTCGGCAATTTCTTATTGACATGATGGTTCTTACACGCAATTATTTTTTTTTTCTGAAGGCAAATATTATCAGCAAGTGTTTGGTATTGCCATGGGGGCATCTGTGGCACCATCAATAGCCACCCTTTATTTGGCTGATTTTGAGGAGCTTTTTCTATACACCTCAATCCACTTTCAACAGGTTGTTTTTTGGAGATGGTTCCTTGATGACATCTTCTTTTTGTGGAAGGGGAGCCGTTCAGCATTGGATAGTTTTCTTTGCTGGTTAAATGGATTAAAATCTAATCTATCTTTTACGGCACACATCCATGATCAACATGTTGAATTTCTTGACATGACTGTGTTTAAGTTGGATGAGGGATTTGGCACGACACTGGCAGAGCTCCGGAGTCTCAATGCGTGGATGAGACAATGGTGCAGAGATGAGGGTTTTGCATTTGTTAGGAACTGGGGAACATTCTGGGGAAAGGAGGGGCTCTTCCGAAGGGATGGGCTTCACCTTAACCGGGATGGAACCAGGCTGCTGGCATTAACCTTTAAAAAGGAGATAGAGCAGCTTTTAAACTTGATAATAGGGGAAGGCCGACAGTCGCCCAAGAGCAGATGGTTCGGAAGAATGTATCCTTGAAGGATACTACCAAAAGCAGAGAGGTTCCACAAAAGAGTAAAGTAGCCCAAATGCCCTCAAGTATGGAGCAGACAGAGCTTAAAGATCCCAATTTACCCATGTCTAACAATAGCCAAATTAACATGAACAAAATACATTCTCTAAAATGCTTGTATGCAAATGCTAGAAGTCTAAACAATAAGATGGGAGAGTTAGAATATATAGCACTAAATGAAATGTTAGATATGATTGGAATATCAGAGACATGGTGGAAGGAGGACAACCAGTGGGACACTGTGATACCTGGGTACAAACTATATCGTAATGATAGAGCTGATCAAATTGGTGGAGGGGTTGCGCTCTATGTTAGAGAGGGCATTGACTCAGAAAGGATTAAAGTTTTGCAGGAAACAAAATCTGCTGTAGAATCTGTATGGATTGAAATTCCATATAAAAGGGGGAAGGCAATGGCAGTGGGGGTGTACTATCGAGCGCCTGGCCAGAATGACCAAATGGATGATGAAATGCTCAAAGAAATCAAGGAAGCTAACAAACGTTACAGTGCAGTAATAATAATGGGTGATTTCAATTACCCTGGTATCGACTGGGTCAGTGTCACGTCAGGACATGCTAGGGAGATAAAGTTTCTGGATGAAATAAATGACTGCTTCTTGGAGCAGCTGGTTCATGAACCGACCAGAGGGGAAGCCATATTAGACCTAGTCCTTAGTGGAACACCAGATCTAGTGCAAGAGATAAGGGTGTTGGGGCCACTTGGAAATAGTGATCATAGCATGATCGCCTTTGATTTAATTAGTGGAGGAGGGATAGTAAGGAAATCCACAGTACTACCTTTTAACTTTCGAAAGGGAGACTATGATAAAATGAGGAAAACAGTTAAGAAAAAACTAAAAGGAGCAGTTGCAAAGGTTAAAGACGTACATCAAGCTTGGGTGTTGTTGAAAAATACTATCTTGGAAGCCCAGACCAGCTGTATTCCACGCTTTAAGAAAAGTGGAAGGAAGTCCAAAAAACTGCCAGCATGGTTTAAAGGTGAGGTCAGAGAGGCGGCTGTTGCCAAAAAAGCAACTTTCAGGAAATGGAAAAAAGAGCCAAAAGACGAAACCTGGAAACAGCACAAGCACTGGCAAGTCAAATGCAAGGCATTGATAAAGCAGGCAAAGAGAGAATTTGAGAAGAAGCTTGCTGCGGAAGCAAAAACGCGAAATAAAGACCTTTTCAAGTACATTCGTAGCAAAAAACCTGTGAGAGAGTCAGTTGGTCCATTAGATGATAAAGGGGTTAAAGGAGCACTAAGAGGCGACAAGGCGATAGCGGAGAGACTGAATGAATTCTTTGCTTCGGTCTTTACTGAGGAAGATGTAGGAATGTTACCCATGACGGAAGTGGTATTTAAAGGTGTGGAAGAATTGAAGGAAATATCGATACATCGGGAAGATGTCTTACAACTATTAGATAAACTGAAGAGTAGCAAATCACCTGGGCCGGATGGTATACATCCAAGGGTGTTGAAAGAACTGAAATATGAGATTGCAGACCTGCTATCAGTAATCTGTGAACTATCATTAAAATCATCTCTAATACCTGAAGATTGGAGGATCGCCAATGTAACACCAATTTTTAAAAAGGGTTCCAGGGGTGATCCAGGAAACTACAGACCGGTGAGTCTGACGTCAGTACCGGGAAAAATGGTAGAAACCATCATAAAGAATAAAATTACTCAGCATGTAGATAGTCACAACCTAATGGGAGACAGCCAACATGGCTTTAGACAAGGAAGATCTTGTCTTACTAATCTATTATGTTTTTTTGAAGGAGTGAATAAACAGGTAGACAAAGGTGAGTCGGTTGATATTGTGTATCTGGACTTTCAGAAAGCCTTTGACAAGGTCCCTCATGAGAGACTTTTGGCAAAACTAAAGAGTCATGGGATAGGAGGCAGTGTACTATTGTGGATCAGGAACTGGTTAAAAGATAGAAAGCAGAGGGTAGGGCTAAATGGCCAATTTTCCCAATGGAGAAAGGTGAATAGTGGTGTACCCCAGGGATCTGTGCTGGGTCCGCTGCTTTTTGACATATTCATAAATGACCTGGAAAGTGGAATAACGAGTGAGGTTATCAAATTTGCAGATGACACCAAACTATTTAAAGTTGTTAAAACCGAAGAGGATTGTGAAAAATTGCAAGAGGATCTTGATAAATTGGAAGACTGGGCATCAAAATGGCAGATGAAATTTAATGTGGACAAGTGCAAGGTTATGCACCTAGGGAAGAACAACCCAAACTATGGTTACACGATGCAAGGTTCCACATTAGGAACCACCACCCAGGAAAAAGATTTAGGCGTCATTGTGGATACCATGTTAAAACCCTCGGCCCAGTGTGCAGCGGCGGCCAAGAGAGCAAATAGAATGCTAGGTATGATAAGGAAAGGAATGGAAAATAAAACAAAAGATATTATAATGCCTCTATATCGTTCCATGGTGAGACCGCACCTTGAATATTGTGTGCAATTCTGGTCGCCGTATCTTAAAAAGGATATAGCGATTTTAGAAAAGGTTCAGAGAAGAGCCACCAAAATGGTAAAGGGGATGGAAGGATACTCCTATGAAGAAAGGCTAAAAAGGTTAGGGCTCTTTAAACTGGAAAAGAGACGGCTGAGGGGAGATATGATAGAAGTCTATAAATTAATGAATGGAATGGAACGGGTAAACGTAGATCGATTGTTTACGTTATCAGAATATAGAAAGACTAGGGGACATGCAATGAAGCTACAGGGTAAACTATTTAAGACCAATAAAAGAAAATATTTTTTCACTCAACGTGTAATCAAACTCTGGAATTTGTTACCGGAGGATGTAGTAAAGGCTGTTAGTGTAGCTGGGTTTAAAAAAGGTTTGGACAAGTTCCTGGAGGAAAGGTCCATAAACCATTATTAAGAAGTGACCGAAGATATCAATGCTTGACCCAGTACAAGCATTGTGGAACTTGTGTCTATTGGGGAAACTGCTAGGTACATATGTCCTAGTTTGGCCACTGTTGGAAACAGAATACTGGGCTTGATGGACCTAGGTCTGACCCAGTATGGCATATCTTATGTTCTTATGTAAGGATGTTCAACAAAATAGTTTACTACATTATAGTAGTTTCCACCCAGGACCCTTGCGGAGGGGCTTGCCTTATGGCCAGTTCTTGCGTTTGCGGCGTTTGTGCTCATCATTTGAAGATTTTAAACATCATGCGAAAGACTTGTGTTCCCGATTGGCTCAGCGGGGTTACCCCCGTAAAGTGATTCGGATTGTATACCTTCGTGCTTCTTATACCCACCGTGAATGGTTGCTTTCTGATGTTTCTGGGGATAGGGTGTCTGCCCAACTCACAGATTCGGTAGTTGGTATATTCTCCAGGACCAAGTAGGAAGTCAGTCCTCACATATGGGTCCCGCCCAAGGGTGCCATCTTGCTCAGTCTTCTTTTTTCCGCGGAGCCCTGCAGACGCTGTTTGTGATCGCCACCGAAAAAGTTGATTTTATTTGTTTTTTCTTGGTTCGACGTCGGATCCTTTTCCCGCCCGGACCCGATACACCGGTATCGAGTCCGTTCGTAATTTTTCGGTTTTTGTCCTTCGTGACTGGCGTTCGCGCCATTTTTTCTTTTTTCTCTGGCAGCCCTGTCTTTTGACCTCGCAGGTGCCCTTTTTCCCCTGATGGCTGCCAGCGGGTTTAAAAAGTGTGATCGGTGTAAGAAACTTATGTCTCTTACTGACACACACGACTGCTGCCTCGGACCCGATCATGACCCGATGATCTGTGGTATGTGTGGCAAGATGTCCTCTAAAGCGTTGAGGAGTCGGCAGCAACAAAAAGAAAGAATCTTCTCTGACTCCGCGTCCGGCCGGGCCCGGACCTCGTCAGAGGCTTCGACGTCCCGGGACTCCGGTCCTGAGCATCGTCGGAGTTCCTCTGAGCGGGGGTCTCCTGCCCGGGAACATCATCGGAAGAAGAAACCTGCGAGGGCGGTGTCGGTGGATGCTCCTGGTTCCTCGAGGGCCAGGTCACATAGCGCCGATAGCCCTCCCGGGTCCTCGGAGTCGGAGAGGCCTTCGAAACATCCTCGTCTCGAGATGGTGTCTCCTAGACACGTGAGTACTGTAGTCCTCGTGGACTCACCTCCGAAGGAGCCGATGTCGGGCCCGACGCCATCGGGGCCCGAGTCAGGGGCTGCTGGGTCTCCTGAGCTCGGACTCAGGTTGACGGCCTTGGAGAGCAGTTTGGCTGCTTTCATGGACCAGCAGCGGGCATTGATCGCTGACCTCACCGGTGCATCTGCCCCGGCCACCGGGACGTCGACGTCTAAGTCGACCCCGGAGACCGAGCCGATCCTCGAGTCCATGCGAGCTCGAGTCGATCCTCGGTCGCGGTCTCCCTCGGCCTCCCGTTCGGGACCGAGGTCGTCGACGCCGACACCCTCGGTGTCGGGGCAGAGGGCATCGGTGCCCGCCCGACCGGAGCCGCTCGATTCCTCCTCCGAGGAGTCAGCCTGGGAAACGGAGGATGAAGAGTCCCCTGGTACTTTTCGGACTCCGTGCGTCCCATCGGACTCGCCCTAGTCCGAGCCTCGGAGACGGTCCCCCCTGGAGGACACCCGGTTCTCGGACTTCGTGCGGGATATGGCCAAGGCCTTGGCATTCCCTGCGGATCCCGAGGAGGAGCCTCGAGCCGAAGAGCTCGATGCCCTCCAGTATGACTCTCCCCGGAAGGAGGCCTTTACTGTACCGGTTCCTCCGATGCTGGAGCGACTTCTCTTCCGCATGTGGGAGAGACCGGCGTCGGCGCCGGTGTTAAGCAAGCGGGTCGATTCCATTTATCGAGTCCGCAAGAGCCCCGGGTTCCAAAAGGCGCAACTACCGCACCATTCCATGGTGGTGGAATCGGCCAAGCATCGACTCAAGAGTCAGAAGATGCACTCCTCGGTGCCTCCCGGCCGGGAGGCCCGGAACCTGGATGCCCTCGGTAGGAAGTGCTTCCAGGGCTCTATGCTTGCTTGTCGAGTCCAGACCTACCAGCTCTATATGGGCATGTATCTCCGAGACCTGGCAAAAGAAATTGCCAGGTTCTCTGCTGGTCTCTCCAAGGAACCTTTGCAGAGGTTCCAAGCCTTGTCCACTGGTATCCGAGAGTGCTCGAAGTTTATCTCTCGAGCTGCCTACGATGGCTTCGAAGCATCGGCTCGAGTAGCCGGAGCCGGCATCAGTGCCTGCCGACAGACTTGGCTTCAGTCATCCGACCTCGAGCCATGGGTACAGGACAAGTTGGTCGATGTCCCCTGCAGAGGTCAAAACCTCTTTGACAAGCCCATGGCTGAAAAGGCTGCACAGATCGAGACCGAGACTCTGACCAGGACTCGACTGTCCAGAAAAACCTCTGCCCCTTCTCAGAAGAAGAAGGGCTCGGGGAAAAAGCCCTTTTACCCGAGGAAGGTGGCTGCCTATAAACACCACCCTCATTATCAGGCCTCAGTAGCTCCCCAGCAGGGTCAGCAGGTCAAGTGACGGGGTAATGGGTCCCGTAGGCAGCAAGCCCCCAAGCCCACAACACCGGCCCCTGCTCAGCAGGGTGGGGGTTTTTGACTCCATCAGCATAGCCTCTTCCCCTCTGCTGGTTTCTCTCAGCACAGGAGGCCGGCTGGTCCACTTTGCCCACAGATGGTCAGCCATCACATCAGATACCTGGGTGCTTCACATAGTTCAAAAAGACTATCTTCTTCACTTTCACCAGGTACCTCCCTCCTACTTTCCAGGGGAGCCTCCAAGACTCCCTCTGCACAGGGGCTTACTCCTTCAGGAGTTGGCAAGTCTTCTTCAGGAACAGGCTGTGGAACCAGTGCCCCACCACCTGAGAGGTCAAGGCTTTTATTCCAGATACTTTCTGATACCAAAACGAACAGGAGGCCTCAGACCCATCCTGGACTTGCGAAACCTCAGGTTCCTGACCAGGGAAAAGTTCAAGATGCTTACCCTTGGAATCCTGCTGCCCTGCCTCCAGCAGGAAGACTGGTTATGCTCTTTAGATCTAAAGGATGCCTATACACACATCCTTATTCATCCGGACCACAGACAATATCTCAGGTTTGTTGTGGGAGGAAATCATTACCAGTACAGAGTACTGCCCTTTGGCCTATCCTCCGCCCCCAGGTTGTTCACCAAATGCCTAGCAGTGGTGGCGACCTATCTCAGACTTCAAGGCCTCTTTGTATTTCCATACCTGGACGACTGGCTCATCAAGGCCCAGTCTTCCCAAGAGGCCACTCAGGCCACTCATCGCACTGTGACTCTGCTCCAGCACTTAGGATTTGTCATAAACTTCACAAAGTCCACTTTGCTCCCCTCTCAAAATCTTGAATTCATTGGCGCAAGATTGAACACACTTCAGGCACGGGCCTTCCTACCTCTAGACAGGGCACACAGGCTCATGGATCTAGCCAGCCATTTTCGCAGCAATTCCCTGGTCTCTGCCAGGCAATTTCTGAGACTGCTCAGCCATATGGCTTCCACGGTCCATGTAACCCCCAATGCCCGCCTGAACATGCGACCTGCTCAATGGTGCCTTTGCACTCAATGGCATCAGGCCACGGGGAGCCTGGCGGACTCAGTTCAGGTATCCAACCTGCTAGTCTCTTCTCTGCGATGGTGGTTTCATCTACCAAACCTGGTACTGGGCGTGGATTTTCAATCTCCTCTGCCTTCTCAGTTGCTGACGACCGATGCTTCTCTCCTAGGTTGAGGAACACATTGCCAAGGGAAATGTACTCAAGGCCTCTGGACTCCTTGGGAGTCTGCTCAGCAGATAAACTTCCTGGAGCTCAGAGCCATCCGCCTAGCTCTGAGAGCCTTCTCCCACCTTACTTCTCACCAGTCTGTGCTGGTCCAGACGGACAATCAAGTTGCAGTGTTCTACGTGAACAAACAGGGAGGTACAGGCTCCTTCCTTCTCTGTCAAGAGGCACGGAGACTGTGCTCTTGGGCCGTCCTTCACGGCATCCTGCTCAAAGCTGTCTATCTCCCAGGTCAAGAAAATTACCTGGCGGACAGGCTGAGCAGGATCCTCCAACCTCACGAGTGGAGATTGGATCCGTTGGTGGTTCAGCAAATCTTTCTCAAGTGGGGCCTCCCCACCATGGATCTGTTTGCCAGTCCCCTGAACCGGCAACTTCCCAAATTCTGCTCTCGACAACCGCATCTTCTCAGAGTGGCGTCGGATGCTTTCCTGATTCCATGGTCCACAGGCCTCTTGTATGCCTCTCCTCCCATGCCACTGGTGTCCCGGACCCTCTTCAAAGTTCTCAGAGACAGAGCCTCGATGATCCTAGTGGCTCCCCGGTGGCCGAGACAGCCCTGGTTCCCTCTTCTAATGCAGCTGGCGGTGGACACTCCTCTTCCTCTGGGGTTTCAACCCGATCTCCTGTCACAAGATCAGGGGACTCTCCTACACCCCAACCTCCGGTCACTTCATCTGATGGCCTGGCTGCTCAAAGGGTAGTCCTTTCTCCCCTCTTGCTGCCTCATGAGGTGGAAGAGGTCGTCTTGGCCTCCAGGCGGCCCTCCACCCGGAAGTCCTACGCTCTTAAGTGGCGTAGGTTCTCCATGTGGTGTGCTCAGCAGTCTGAGAATCCCTTCTCCTGCTTGGTGGCAGTGGTCTTGCAATATTTGCTTTACCTCTCCAATTTGGGCCTTAAGTCCAACTCTGTCAGAGTCCACCTCAGTGCTCTCTCTGCACATCACGCACCGGTGGATGGCAGGCCTCTGTCCAACCACCCTTTGGCTCGTTTTCTCTGAGGCCTCCTTCTCCTTAAGCCTCCTTTGCGCCCACCAGCCCCTGATTGGGATCTGAATGTGGTCTTGCAGCGGATTACCTGTCCGCCCTTTGAACCTATGGCTACCTGCCCTCTTCGTTTTCTTTCCTGGAAAACCTTGTTTTTGGTAGCCCTTACCTCTGCTAGGCGCGTTAGTGAACTGCAGGCCCTAGTGTCTGATCCCCCTTACACTAGGTTCTACAGGAATAGGGTAGTCTTACGGACTCATTCTAAGTTTCTTCCAAAAGTGGTTTCTCCTTTTCATCTCAACCAGGAAGTGGTCCTTCCCACCTTCTTTCCCAGGCCGCACGCCAGCCGGGCTGAAATGGTCTTGCATACTCTGGACTGTAGGAGGGCCTTATCCTTCTACCTTGACTGTATGCGGGAGCATAGGAGGGCTGTTCAGCTCTTCGTTTCTTTTGACCCCAATAAATTGGGGCTCCCTGTCTCCAAGCGTACTTTGTCCATATGGGTTGCTGACTGTATCGCTTGGGCGTATGGGGCCGCCGGCCTCTCGTTGGAGGGTCGAGTCACGGCTCATCGTGTTAGGGCGAAGGCTGCGTCAGTGGCTCATCTCCGCTCTGTTCCATTGGCAGACATCTGCCGGGCCGCTACTTGGTCTTCAAGCCAGACTTTTGCAGCCCATTACTGCCTGGAGAGGGAGTCCCGTAGGGACAGTGCTTTCGGTCAGGCAGTCCTCCATAATCTCTTTGAGGTTTAGGCAACTCCTACCCTCCGACCCTGATGTTGGGCTACCGGTCGGGGGCGTTTTCAGAGAGCATTCCTTCCTTCTGTGCTACTGAGCTAGAGGGAGCTCATTTTTCCGCTTGAGGTCTCGGTAGCCTTAAGCTAGGGAGTCCCATATGTGAGGACTGACTTCCTGCTTGGTCCTGGAGAAAGAGTGGTTACTCACCTGTAACAGGTGTTCTCCAGGAGCAGCAGGAATCAGTCCTCACAACCCTCCCTCCTCCCCTTGGAGTTGCAGTCATATGATTTATTTTGCTAATTTTTTGCTGTCTTTTAGCTATGTCATCAGACTGAGCAAGATGGCACCCTTGGGCGGGAAGGGGACTGCGCATGCGCGCTGCAATTCCCAAAGGCTTTCTTTGAAAGCTGGGGAAATTGCTCCGCGATGGCTCAGTCGGCGCCGACGTCACCCATATGTGAGGACTGATTCCTGCTGCTCCTGGAGAACACCTGTTACAAGTGAGTAACCACTCTTTACCGTTTACCACCTTAAGTTCCGATGTGGTACGAATTCTACGGAAACATTGGCATATTTTGGGTTTACACCCTTGTTTCGAAAAACCTTTACGTATTGCCTTCACTCGTGGGTTTAATCTTGGGGACTTAGTGGTTCATTCTACTCCCGATTTGGATCGATCCCCTCCACCTACTTTGCAGGATGCTTGCCATACTAGTTGTGGGGATTGTCAATTTTGTGAATCAACCTTGACGGGACATGAATGGATACATCCCTGCACGGGTCAGACGTTTTTTCGTAAATGGGCTACTGATTGTAATTCCACGCATGTGGTATATCTGATACAGTGCCCATGTTTGTTGATTTATGTGGGCAGAACCTCCAGTACTATCAGAATTCGTCTTGGTGAGCATGCTTCTCGGGTTCGGAACAAGACGATATCGGCCCCAATAGTTGACCACTGTTTGTTACTTTAATCATGAGTTTTCTCAATTACAATGGACTATAATAGATCACATCCCCCTCGATCCTCGAGGTGATGACCGCATCGCAGCCTTTGCAGCGCCTTGAACAGTCTTGGATTTTCAGATTGAACACTGTGGCCCCCTCTGGATTTAACAAAGAAATTGATTGGGCGAGCATGTATTGACCATCATCTCTGACTTGGCAGGGTTCCCTTGATGTTGTGGGGTGTCCCTGTGGTCAGATTGGTCCTCTGGCTTTGAGTGACGGCTGGGGTAGCCAGTAGGAAGTTCCCTCCTGGAGAATATATCGAGCAAACTTGGCGTCTTTTGGCGGTCAGCACAGAACAGTTATGTGCACTTGAGACAGAGTGTGTTCACTCGAAACGTGCACGTCGCGCTTTACTTACTGGACTAGGTGTTGAGCCTGTGTTGCTGAAGCTAATTTTCAACATTTGGAAAACTTTCATCGGTGTCTGAAGCTAAGTTCTATGCATGAATACTTGGTCTTTAAAAAAAGGAAGTTGGCATCTGGTGTGGCTAGACTGAATTTCTAGCTTCCCTTGGCTTCCTCCGACAAAAAGTTTACGTTTTGATATACATATTTCTTGGGGTAGGGGCTGTTCTGGTAGTTTTTTGTCGCAGTGACTTGTACTACTGGTTTTTGGGTTTTTGTAATTTTGATATCAAAGCAGGAGGCTACTCACTATTACACTGTCCAAGAAACAACAGAAGAGGTGGAGGGGTATTGCTACTAACCAAATCACACCTACATTTTTGTCCTCTATCAACTAAAAACACCAACAAAATTGGCTCGGTCACCATCACAAACAACTATCATCCTCAGCTACTGAACACCTGCCCTCTCGTCAAATGACCTCTCTGCCATAATTGAAAACGTTTTTGAACACACCAATACCAAGAGACATTTTCATCCTCAGACTTCAGAGGATGAAACATAGATTGATTGTTTATGCCATCAAAATATAGAAAGACTAGGGGGCATGCAATGAAGCTACAGGGTAACCTATTTAAGACTAATAAGAGAAAATATTTTTTTCACTCAATCTGTAATCAAACTCTGGAATTTGTCACCGGAGGATGTAGTAAAAGCTGTTAGTGTAGCTGAGTTTAAAAAAAGGTTTGGACAAGTTCCTGGAAGAAAGGTCCATAAACCATTATTAAAGGGGACCCAGAATATCCACTTCTTGACCCAATACAAGCATTGTGGAACCTGTGTCTTTTGGGGAAACTGCTAGGTACTTGTGACCTAGATTGGCCACTGTTGGAAACAGGATACTGGGCTTGATGGACCTTGGTCTGACCCAGTATGCCATATCTTACGTTCTTATGTTCAACCTCCCCTCCTTACTTGTCACAACAGCAGACACATTCCTCACAGCCATGGAATCACTGGACCTCAACCAAATAGTGACATCCCCCATTCACAACAAAGGTAATGCCCTGGATCTAATCTTTACCCCCACCCACCCGATCCACTCCAGCCCTCCTCACTAAAAACCTATCCCATGCCTTGGACCAAACATAACCTCCTCACCTTCACTCTACACCTAAAATCAGCAATAAAGCAGACAGACCACCAACAAGCAACACAACGATTCAGACATTTCAACAAGGACACCTTTCTCGAGAACACATTGCCACACTTAACCATGGACACGCAGACACCAAAATATTGGTGGACAACTGGAATAAAGTGCTCAGAGCCACAGCTAAACTACCACCCAATCAACAAAAGCCTCCCAAAAAACATCACATCCACAGAACGCCCTGGTACTCACGTTCCTTACGACAACTAAACACTGAACTAAGATGAAGCGAGCAGAAGTGGCGGAAGACCACCTTTGTTGAAGACCTCAACAGCTACCTTGTACTACTACAGAACTATCACACCACTGCAGATAAAACCAAGAGACTATCATACAAAAATCATCAATAACGCAATAAATCATCCAAGAGAACTAGTCAACCTAGACACCGCACAGAACCACTTGCAAACCACAACCCAACATCCACCATCATCCATCAACAATTAGCTGCACATTACAAACTACTACACCCTTGCCTGAACCCCACCACCTCCCCTCACACCTCTGCCATTCCTTACAACAATTGTTGGCTTACATTTCAAGCAGTCAGTAGCAAAAATATTGAGCATATACTAACTAAGCTAAACACCTCACCACTTGACCCATGCCCAGCCAACTGGGTCAAAACAGCAAGAACCAAATTTAGCCCAATTTCTAGCCAAGATAACAAACGAAGCACTTTAACAAGGAATAATGCCAAACACTCTCAAGCTCTCTTCCATCCATCCTACCCTGAAGAAACCAAGCCTCGATCCATCAGACCCAGGATCATACCGACCCATCGCCAGCTTCCCATTCCTAGATAAAGTCATTGAGAAAACTGTACAGCTCCAGCTCCAAAACCATATTGATGAAAAACACCTACTTGATCCTTAACAGCATGGTTTCCACCTGATGCATGGAGTAGAAACCCTAATGACCTGTCTCATTAATACCCTAACCCAAGGTATTCAAGACTGCACACAAACCTACCTCCTGATATTCCTGGACATCTTGCGGCGTTCGATACAGTCAACCTGATATGTTACTTCAGAGACTATAACTATTTGGAATTCAACACATCATTCTCATATAGTTCCTCACTGAGAGACAACAGCAAATAAAGATGGGTTCAAACATCTCCAAACTTTACCAACAAACGCAAGGAGTATCCCAAGGTTCCACACTATCTGCATCCCTTTGCAATCAAGCCCTAATAACTTCAGTCCTAGACTTCTGCAACCCAATCTATCTTGGCCTAACCAAGCAGACACTTAGGCCAATGCAAATGGCTCAAAACACAGCAGCATGCATAATATCCGGCTCATCATGATAAGACCACATCACCCCCATTCTAAAAGACCTCCACTGGCTCCCAATCAGCTCCCACATCAGGTACAAGACAGTCCTAAACATATTCAAAATCAAACACCGGACCACAGCACTCAGCCTACAACCACTCATACAACCAGTCACCAGCACAAGGCCAAGGAGGAGAGGCACTTCTGGCACCATCAACACACCAAAGGACTATACAAAGGCCTGCAAGAGCACTGCAAGAAGAGCTCTATTGATGGCAGTACCTGCAATATGGAACGCCCTCCCTGACGAACTACGATCGATAGATGACATTAAAGAATTTCGAAAACAACTCAAGACAACGCTCTTCATTGAGCATTACGGCGACAGCACATAATAGTGCCCGACAGCCCCTGGACTAAGACCGGCCCCCCACCCTTTATCTCTAATGTACATAACATTGTAATGTAGCTCATGCTGTAAATAGACCACAATGAATCAACGCCTACTTACACACACACACACACACAATGTATAACACTGCATGATAGCACAAATGTCAATATAATTCGAATGGTTGCTGTGTACACTGCCTTGATTAAAGGAGAAGGCGGGATATAAGTCCTGTTAAATAAATAAATAAATAAAACACCTACAACCCTTATGCTCTATTATCATAAAGCACAACATCCATTTTCACCTATATGCTGACAATATTATGCTTTACTGCCCACTCCACTCCAATCAACTGGATTACACATGAATTCAAGAAGTCTTCATAGAAGTCACCAACTGACTCTCAACAAATAACCTATCAATCAGCTTCAAAAAGACTGAGGCTATGTTCATTATAAAGGATACCTCTTTCACCCCTTCAACCACTTTAACATTAAACAACATCCAGATAAATGTAAAAACAGAGCTGAAATACCTCAGAATCATTATCAATCAGCAACTCTCCTTCAAAACCCAAGTACCAATGATAGCCAGAACAATTTAAAACAACAAAACCCTACAATGATTCCGTTCCTGCCTAGAACCAACACATTTTAGATCATCACTTCAAGCACTCACTGTCCCCCATGCAGACTACTGCAACAATATCTACCAGGGTCTGCCTCAATCCACACTTCTCCCTCTTCAAACCGCACTACACACAGCTGCTCATACCATCCAAGGAGCTGCTAAATGCGACCACATTACCCCCATCCTGAAACAATTACACTGGCTACCCCTTACCAATATAATCAAATATAAATGCATCCCTCTCACTCACAAAGCTCTTCACTCCCACCAGGAAACCTGCCTCCAATCCCTGCTACGGAAACCCTCTACAAACAGACCATAAAGACATACTATAATCAACAAACTTAACATACTGCAATACAAAACAAAATACAACCTACAAACATGCTGCAAAGCTTTTGAACTCTACACTCCTTCCCTGTTCAACTCCCTACCTGACACCCTAAGAAATATTGCCAGTTTCCCCTCCTCCTACAAACACTTGAAAACCCACCTGTTCGCTGAATGTTTTAGTCCCTCCATCTAACATCCCCTTTAACATGACACTATCAAAATAGACTCACAATTGTAAATAGTTGTTGAACATACCATTTAGTTTCAACGTTTCCATATAGCGGTCGTCTATATATACTATGTAATCTTTAATATTATTTTGTTATCAAAATATTGACTCTTTCACTGTAACTGTTCTGCTCATTGTACGACATATGTTCATTGTAAAAATGTTCTGTTTCCTGTAAACCGCTTTAACCTGGTGAAAAGTTGTATATAAGTCTAGCTAAATAAATAAATTCAATATCCTCAGCCTTGACCCCCCCCCCTCGTACATATGAGATGACCAAGGGAAAAGAGCAGAGGGCTTAGTTGGAGCAGAAGAGTTTGAGCGGAGTAAGGGCTGAAAACGGCCAACCAAGCTTTCTCAGTGGGAGGACCTGACCCAAACGGCGGTGTCCCATTCCCAGTGCCCAGGAGAGCTGCCGGATATCTCTCAAGGATGCTCCTTTCATCTCGAGGATTCACTGGCGATGGATGTGGCATCGATGTCTTTGGTGGTGATGGTTCTGGAGGCTTCACAGCACAGAGTGCATCTTCACTGCACTCCTTCCAGCCAATCCTGGAAACCCTTGCCCTGCCCACTACAGCTGGGTCATCGGGTGGGAGATCAGTATTGACATTGGTGGCCAGAGCAATCTCCCCCTCCAGTGTATTGAAGGCCCCCTGGCATTGCATCAGCATGCCGAGCGCAAAGGGCACCATCTATGTCCACTCTCCACCGGCCCTTCTGTCCATACAGGCTACTTGCTTAAAATTCCCTTGGTCGATGTCGACTGTGGATACTGCATCATATGATTCTCTCGACGGGACTGTCTTTCTGTTCTTCCTGGCTTCCCCAGTTCTCAGTGCCTGGTTGTGCTGTTCTTCTCCTTGGGTTCTGATGGCCTGGAGCTTGGGAGTCCCATACATGACGACTTATTTTCCTGCTTGTTCACGGAGAAAGCGTAGTTACTCACCTGTAGCAGGTGTTCTCTGTGAGTAGCAGGAGTAAGTCCTCACAACCCTCCCACCTCCCTGGGTAGTTGCCTTTTGGCTCCTGCTATGTTATCATTCTGGATATGGTGCCGCAGTGGGCAGGAAAGGCAGGCGCATGTGCGTGACATACCTCTCAAAAGCTTCCTTTGGAAGCTAGGGAGTGTTCTGTGCAGGGCTCCGTCGGTGATGTCATCCATATGTGATGACTCATGGTGCCTCCGACCCCTCCCTCCCTCCCTTTCTGCCTAAACCCTGGCTGATTACTTCCATGACAAAATCCACAAGATTACACGCCAATTCTCCATGAGGTCAGCTACTTCCCCTCCTCCCCCTCTTCCCTCCCAACTTTGCTCCCCTACCACTCTGAGGAGGAAGCCACTCGCCTTCTTTCCTCATCCAGACTCACTTACCTGCTCCTGTGATCCTATTCCACACCCTTCTCCTTAGCTCCATCTCCTCTACTGTAGTCCCTTCCATCTCTCATATTCTCAACCTATCACTCTCCACTGCAACTTTCCCTGCAGCCTTCAAGCATGATGTGGTCACGCCTCTCCTTAAGAAATCCTCATTAGACCCTACCTGTCTTTCTCACTATCGACTCAACTCCCTCTTCCCTTTTAAGCTACTTGAGCATGCGGTTCATCGCCATTGCCTCGACGTTCTCTCCTCTCAAGCCCTTCTGGATCCTCTACAATCTGACGTTCTCCTTTACATTCTAGCGAAATGGTTCCTGCCACAGTCTCCAGTGACTTCTTCCTGGCAAAATCCAAGGGCCTTTACTCAATCCTTATCCTTCTTGACCTCTCTGCTGCTTTTGACACTGTTGACACCAGCCTTCTCCTTGATACCTTGTCTTTGCTTGGTTTTAAGGGCTCCATGCTATCCTGGTTCTCCTCTTCTCTCCCATCGCCTTTTCAGTATTTATTATGGTGTATCCTCCTCTACTGCTATCCTGCTCTCAGTCGTTGTACCACAAGGATCTGTCTTGGGTCCACTCCTTTTCTCTCTCTCTACATAGTCCCTTGGTGCACTGCTCTCTTCCCATGTCTTTCAGTAGCATCTTTACGCTGATGATGCCCAGATCTACCTCTCTACACCTGAAATCTCTGGCAGTCCGGGCCAATATTTCTGCCTGCCTTTGACATTGCTGCTTGGATGTCTCACTGCCACTTGAAATTGAACATGGCCAAAACTGAGCTGCTTATTTTTCCCCCTAAACCCCCTTCCTCCTTTCTCAGTCTCTGTGGATAACTCTCTACTCCTCCCTGTCTCCTCAGCTCGCAACCTTGGGGTCATCTTTGACTCCTCTCTCCTTCTCCATATACATCCAACTGATAGCTAAAACCTACTGTTTCTTTCTCTACACCATCAACAAAATTCACCCATTCCTTTCTGAACATACTACTAAGATACTTATCCACTCTTTAGTCACCTCCCGTCTTGACTATTGTAACCTACTTCTTGCTGGTCTTCCTCTGAATCATCTCTCTCCCCTTCTATCTGTGCTGCGTGGCTAATCTTCCACCATTCTCATCATCCTCATATTACCCTTCTTCTCAAGTCACTTCATTGGCTCCCTATCTGTTTCTGCATCAAGTTCAAACTTCTTCTGCTGACCTATAAGTGCATTCACTCTGCAGCTCCTCACTACCTATCCTCTCTTATCTCTCCCTACACTCCTCCTCGGGATCTCCACTCTTCTAGCAAATCGCTTACATCTGTGCCCTTCTCTTCTATTGCTAACTCCAGACTTTTCTCCTTTCACCTTGCTGCTCCTTATGCCTGGAACAAACTAACTGAGTTTGTACTTCAGGCCCCTTCTCTGACCCTTTTCAAATCGAGGCTGAAAACTCACCTCTTCGCTGCTGCTTTTGGATCTTTATTCACCTTATCTCCTTTATGCTGCTTTACCATTCCCCCTAGATGTATCCCATGTCTACAGCTATTGTGTTGTCTGTTTTGACTAGATTGTAAACTCTGGTGAGCAGGCACCATCTTTTACATGTGGCTGTGCAGCGCTGCATACGTTTTGTAGCACTATATTAATGTTCAGTAGTAGTAGTAGTATTTCTCCAGGACCAAGCAGGAAGTCAGCCCTCACATATGGGTGACATTGACGTTGATGAAGCCCCTGTGTAGCATTTCCCCAGCTTTCCATGAAAGCCTTTGGGAATGCAGGCACGCATGCGCGGTTCCCTTCCCGCCTAAAGGTGCCATCTTACCTCAGTCTCTCGTTTTCTGTGAAGCCTGCCGGACGTGAGTACTCGTCATCCCGGAAAATTGTTTGACTTTTTTGGCGATTTCGTTGTTTTTTGTCTCCGGTTCGACGCCGGTTCCCCTCCCACCGGGTTCGATACACCGGTATCGAGCCCGATCTTCTTTTTTTTGGTTTTTGCCCTTTGTGGCTGGCGTTTGCGCCCTTTTTTCTTTTTCCCTGGAAGGCCGGTCCTTCGACCTTGCGGGTACTCTTTTTTTCCCCGATGGCTTCCAGTGGTTTTAAGAAGTGTGATTGGTGTAAGAAGCTGATGTCTCTCACCGACACACACGACTGCTGCCTCCGGTGCCTCGGTCCTGATCACGACCCTAAGACGAAGTCGTCAGCACCAGAAAGAAAGGCTCTGACTGGGAACGCAAGAGGAAGAAACAGCTCGTGAGGGCGTCGTCGGAAGAGGTCCCGGGGTCCTCGAGAACTCGGTCCCAGACCCCCGACCGTCGCCCCGGGCTTGTTGAACAGGAGAAGCCGTCCAAAGTTCCTTGACTGGACCCGGAGTCTGCTGGACACGTAAGTCCTGTAGTCCTCGTGGACTCTCCTCCCAGGGAGCCGACGTCGGACCCAGCGCCGCCGGGGCCCGAGTCGGGAGCTGCTGAGTCTCCTGAGCTGAGTCTCAGGTTGACAGCCTTGGAGAGCAGACTGTCTGCCTTCATGGACTAGCAGCGGGCACTGATGGCCAGCCTGTCTGGCGCATCTGCCCCGACCACCGGGACATCGACCTCGAAGTTGACCCCGGAGACCGAGCCGATACTCGAGACCATGAAGGCTCGAGGTCGACCTTGGTCTCCCTCGACCTCCCGTTCGGAACCGAGGGCGTCGACGCCGGTGCCCTCGGCGTCGGGGCGGGTGCTCGCAGGCCCCGTGAGGTCAGACCCCGATTCCTCATCGGACGAGTCCGCATGGGAGACGGAGGACGAGGAGTCTCCTGACACCTTTAAGACTCGGTGCGTCCCATCGGACCCACCGCAGTCTGAGCCCTGGAGTTAGATACCCTCCGGAGGATACCTGATTCTCGGAGTTCGTTCGGGATATGGCCACTGCCTTGGCTATCCCTGCGGACCCCGAGGAGGAGCCTCGAGCCGAGGAGCTCAAGGCCCTGTAGTACGACTCTCCTCCAAAGGAGGCCTTTACTGTCCCGGTTCCTCTGATGCTGGAACGGCTCCTCTTCCGCATTGGCACCGGTTTTAAGCAAGCGGGTCGATTCGATCTATCGACTCCGGAAGAGTCCTGGCTTTCAGAAGGCGCACCTACCACACCATTCCATGGTGGTGGAATCGGCCATGCATCGCCTGAAAAGTCAGAAGATGCACTCCGCGGTGCCCCCTGGCAGGGAGGCCTGAAACCTCGATGGTTTTGGTAGCAAGTGCTTCCAGGGCTCGATGCTTGCTTGCCGTGTCCAGTCTTACCAGCTGTACATGGGCATGTACTTACGGGACCTGGCCAAAGAACTGGCCGAGTTCTCTGCTGGTCTCTCCGGGGAACCCTTGCAGAGGTTCAAGTCCTTGTCCTCGGGGATCCGGGAATGCTCTAAGTTTGTCCTGCGCTGCCTACGATGGCTTCGAGGCTTCGGCCCATGTTGCGGCAGCCGGCATCGCGGCTCGACACCAGGCATGGCTGCAGTCATCGGACCTCGAGCCATGGGTTCAGGACAAGTTGGTCGATACCCCTTGCCGAGGTGAAAACCTTTTTGGCAAGCCCATGACCGAGAAGGCCGCACAGCTCGAGACCGAGCACCTCACACAGACAAGGCTGTCTAGGAAAGCTTCTGCCCCTTCTCACAAGAAGAAGGGCTTGGGTAAGAAGTCCTTTTACCCGAGGAAGGGCACTGCCTACAAACAGTACCCACAATATCAGGCTGCCCAAGCTACCCCTCAGGGTCAGCAGGCCAAGGGGCAGGGTAATGGGCCCCGTAGGCAGAGGACCCCCAAGCCTCCGGCCCCTGCTCCCACATAGCAGGGTGGGGATTTTGACTCCTTAGGCATAGCCTCTCTGTCCCTGCTCTCCCAACCCTGCACAGGAGGTCGCCTAGCCCTGTTTGCCCACCAGTGGCCACTCATCACTGGAGACAGTTGGGTGCTAAGCATAGTCGAAAAGGGATATGCACTGCACCTCCAACACCTGCCTCCTCCATACTTCCCAGGGGAGCCTCCAAGGCCTCCCCTGCACACAGATCTTCTCCTTCAGGAGCTCCAAGGTCTGTTGGTAGACAGGGCGGTGGAGCCTGTGCCTCCCCACTTCCAAAGTCAAGGGTTCTAATCCAGGTATTTCCTGGTACCCAAAAGAACCGGTGGTCTTTGACCTATTCTGGATCTCAGAAACCTCAACAAGTTCCTGGAGAAGGAAAGGTTCAAGATGCTTACTCTTGGAACACTTCTGCCCTACCTCCAGCAGGGAGATTGGCTATGCTCCTTAGATCTAAAGGATGCGTATACCCACATCCTCATTCATCCAGACCACAGAAAGTACCTCAGGTTCATTGTGGGAGGAAACCATTATCAGTACAGAGTACTGCCTTTTGGCCTCACCTCCGCTCCCAGAGTCTTTACCAAATGCCTGGCAGTGGTGGCCTGAGAAATCAGGGAATCTTTGTCTTCCCCTATCTGGACGACTGGCTCATAAGAGGTCAGACATGCCAGGAGGCCAGACAAGCCACCCTCAGAACTATTGCTCTTCTTCAAAGCCTGGGGTTTGTCATAAACTTCGCAAAGTCCACTTTGCTCCCCTCCCAGAACTTGGAGTTCATAGGAGCAAGGTTGGACTCGCTGCTGGCAAAGACGTTCTTGCCAGAAGACCGAGCCCAAAGACTGATAAACTTAGCAAACCAGTTTCTCAGCAGGTCACTGGTCTCCGCCAGACTCTGCCTGAGGCTTCTTGGCCACATGGCTTCGACAGTACATGTGACCCCCAATGCCAGGCTCCATATGAGGCCTGCACAGTGGTGCCTGCGGACTCAGTGGTCACAGGCCACAGGCAACCTCAGAGACAGGATAAAGGTGTCCAGACACTTGCTGCACTCCCTCAGATGGTGGCTACACCCACCCAATCTGTTAAAAGGAGTACCTTTTCAGAGTCCTGAGTTCACAGTGGTCTTGACCACGGATGCCTCCCTGCAAGGCTGTGGGGCTCATTGTCTAGGAAAGTGCACCCAGGGCCTGTGGTCTCCCTGGGAAGCTGCACAGCAAATCAATCTCCTGGAACTCGGAGCTATTCAGTTAGCCCTCAAGACTTTTTCTCAAACCCTGTCTCATCAGTCTGTCCTAGTTCAAACAGACAACCAGGTAGCCATGTTCTATGTGAACAAGCATGGCGGAACAGGGTCCAGGCTCCTCTGTCAGGAGGCACAGGACCTTTGCTTGTATGCTCTCAGGCACAACATGCTCTTCAAAGCAGTCTATCTACCTGGCCAGGAAAACTACCTGGCGGACAGGTTGAGCAGGATTCTGCAGCCCCACGAGTGGCAGCTCCATCCCTTGGTAGTTCAAAAGATTTTCATGAAATGGGGACTTCCATCCATAGACCTGTATGCCTGTCCTCTGAACAAACAGCTGCCAAAGTTCTGCTCCAGGCAACCGCATCCTCTGCGGATAGCAGCAGATGCTTTTCTGATTCCCTGGTCTCAGGGCCTCCTGTATGCGTTTCCTCCCACGCCCTTGGTGGCCCGAACTCTGTTCAAGATTCTTCAGGACAAGGCCTCCGTCCTGCTGGTGGCTCCCAGGTGGCCCAGACAACCCTGGTTTCCACTTCTACTTCAATTGGCAGTGGATCCCCCTCTGCCTCTGGGGTTGCAACCTGACCTTCTCTCTCAGGATCAGGGTACCCTTCTGCACCCCAATCTCAAAGCTCTAAATTTGATGGCATGGAGGCTGCAAGGGTAGTTTTGGCTCCCTGGTGCCTACCTCAGGAAGTAGAGGAAGTTCTCCTAGCTTCTAGGAAACAATCCACTAGGAAAACCTATGCTCTTAAATGGAAAAGGTTTTCAGTGTGGTGTCAGTTACGTACTGAGGATCCTTTCTCCTGTACTGTACCAGTAGTGCTTCAGTACTTACTGCACTTATCCAATCAAGGTCTTAAATCCAATTCTGTTCGGGTCCACTTCTCAGCTCTAGCAGCTCACCACTCTCTGGTGGAAGGACATTCTCTGTCAGTTCACCCCTTGGTGTCCCGGTTTCTCAGAGGCTTGCTCTTGCTCAAGCCTCCAATCCGTCCTCCGGCCCCTGAGTGGGAGTTGAATGTGGTCTTGCAGCAACTGACTCGTCCACCTTTTGAGCCGATGGCTACTTGTCCACTACGCTTCCTGTCCTGGAAGACCCTCTTCCTGATAGCCCTTACCTCGGCTAGGCGAGTGAGTGAACTTCAGGCCCTGGTCTGTGACAGGCCTTACACCAGAATTTATGGGAACAGGGTAGTCCTCAGGACTCATCCAAAGTTCCTCCCCAAGGTTGTCTCCTCTTTCCACCTCAACCAGGAGGTGGTTCTTCCAACATTCTTCCCTAGGCCTCATGCAAGCCAGGCTGAAGCAGTTCTGCATACCCTGGACTGTAGGAGGGCCTTATCCTTCTACCTTGACCGTACACAAGGGCACAGAAGGGCTACTCAGCTCTTCATATCTTTTGACCCTAATAATTTGGGGTTAGCTGTGTCCAAGCGTACCTTGTCCATCTGGGTGGCTGACTGTATCACCTGGGCTTACAGGGCGGCTGACCTTCCTTTGCAGGGTCAGGTCACGGCCCATCGTGTCAGGGCAATGGCTGCCTCAGTGGCTCATCTCTGCTCTGTACCGTTGGTAAACATTTGCAGGGCTGCAACTTGGTCTTCAAGCCAGACTTTTGCGGCTCATTACTTTCTGGAGAGGGAGTCCTGTAGGGACAGTGCTTTTGGCCAGGCAGTGCTCCGGAATCTCTTTGAGCTTTAGGCAACTCCTGCCCTCTGTTGGGCTACCGGTGGAGGTTCTGTCAGTGAAAAGCCTTTCTTTGATGCTGGGACTAGAGGGAGTTCTCTTGTTCAGCTTGGGTTCCCTGGTAGCCCAGAGCTAGGGAGTCAGCCATATGTGAGGACTGAGTTCCTGATTGGTCCTGGAGAAAGAGTAATTACTCACCTGTAACAGCTGTTCTCCAGGAGCAGCAGGAATCAGTCCTCACAACCCTCCCTCCTCCCCTTGGAGTTGCAGTTGTACATAGTTTATTTTACGTTTTGTGTGCTGTTCTTAGCTGTCATTTGACTGGGGTAGGATGGCACCTTTAGGCGGGAAGGGAACCGCGCATGCGTGCTTGCATTCCCAAAGGCTTTCATGGAAAGCTGGGGAAATGCTCCGCAGGGGCTTCATCGACGTCGATGTCACCCATATGTGAGGACTGATTCCTGCTGCTCCTGGAGAAACACCTGTTACAGGTGAGTAACTATTTATTCCTGCTATTCTCGGAGAACACCTGCTACGGGTGAGTAACTATGCTTTCTGGTGCTCTGTGTCACTTTAGAAACATCCAGAAAGATAATCGTGTGACCATGGAATAAACTCCTGAATTTGAAGAACAATCTCAAGACCATATCTCAGTCACAAGAAGAAATAAAATTAGCAGCAATAGAAATGTCTAATATACTATTTAACCCTTTTTAAAAAAAAAATTTATTCCGACTTGTCCTAAAATCAAAGCGGTTTGGTCTAGGTAAGGGTGGCATGCGGGAAATGCTGGCAAGCATAACTTATATTTACATTGTAATATATATATCTACATTTACAGAGCAGCATATGACATGGATCTGGGTGGATTATGTTATGAGAGTAGTCCGGCAAGTGGTGTGTTCAGAGAGATCATTGAAGTGTTCCATGAATAAGGAAGGTTTTCAGCTTCTTCCTAAAGTCTCTTAAGTCCATGGTTGCCCTTATTGCCTTAATGATCTGTTTTGCTTGCTTCTGTGCCAAACGTTTAAAGAGAGCTTGCGATATGATTGTAGAATTATACTACATGCTGTTCTTTGATGCTTCAACCTTATTTATGAAATGCAAGATTCCCTTTAATTAATGCTGTATTAACAGATTCTATTTCATTGGTCATATTATTTTGATGCTGAATCTCCAAAAGGCAACTTTCAATCAAATCACTGCTGGTCCATGAAGGCAGACCAACTGTGCTCCAGGGCCGCCATTTCCCAGAGGCCCCGGAGGCAGAGCCGATCCTCAAGGTCCTTTGGCTTCGAGTCGATCCTTGGCTGAGATTGCGATCCGAGTCCTGCTCAATGGGACCACGATCCTCCTCGGCAAGTATGCCAGGCACCGGTTGCAGAGCATCAGGAGCTGTGAGGCCCGCTGAGCAGCCCTTCTACGAGTCCTCGATGGACTACTCCGAGTGGGAGATGGAGGATGAGTTCTCTGACACCTGTTGCCACCACAATGTTCCATCTGACTCTCCTGTCTTGGAGCCCCATTGGCAGTCCCTGCTGGAGGATATGGGCTTCCTCAATTTCGTCAAGGATATGTCAAAGGCCCTGGCATTCCTACAGAGTTGGACGAGGATCCTCGGGCGGATGAGTTGGAAATCCTCCAGTATGAGGCTCCTCTGCGGGAATCGCTCACGGTGCCCATTCCTCCCATCCCGGAACGGCTGATGCTCTGGATAGGAGACACTGTTGTCAGTATTGGTGGTGAGCAAACGGCTTGACTCGATGTATCGAGTCCTCCAGAGCCCGGGCTTCCACAGCTGCTGCATAACTCCATGGTGGTGGAGTCAGCCATGTGTCAGCTGAAAAGCCAGAAGATGCACTCCTTGGTGCCCCCCGGCAGGGAGGCCCACACCTTGGATGCCCTTGACAGAAAGTGCTACTAGGCTCAATGCTCCTCAGCTGCATCCAGGCCTACCAGCTGTACATGAGCATGTACCTGAGAGACCTGGCAAAGGAACTCACAGGTTCTCAGCTGGTCTCTCCAAGAAACCCTTGCAGCAGTTCAAGAACCTGACCAAGGCAGTCCATGAGTGCTCAAAATTCATGTCTTGAGTGGTCTATGACTGGTTCGAGTTGACAGCTCGAGTAGCAGTAGCGGGCATTAGTGCACGATGCCAAGCTGGGCTACAGTCGTCCGACCTTGAGCAGTGGGTTTAGGACAAATTAATCGATGTCCCATGCCAAGGAGAGAACCTCTTTGGCAAACAAACCCATGACCGACAAGGCTGCCGAGCTGGAGACAGAGTTCATGATGACCAGGCTCTCAAAAAAGACTGCTGCCCCTCCCCGACGGGAGGACTCTGGTTAAAAGTCCTTCTACCTGATCAAAGGGGCTGCTTACAGAAACTGCCCACCTTTTCAGGCCTCCCCAGCTCCCCAACAGAATCAGCAGGCCAAGGGTCATGGACATGGCCCTCGTAAGCAGAAGGCTCCAAAACCCCAGGCACCGGCTCCGGCCCAGCCTTGGGGGAGTTTTTGTCTCCTTGAGCATAGCCTATCTACCCCAAGGAGATCAACAGCCCACAAGGGGTCATCTGGCTCACTATGCCCAGAGGTGGTTGGCCATCATCACCGATTCATGGGCACTTTGGGTGGTCAAGGAAGGTTACCTCCTCCACCTGACTCAGACACCTCTCCCTTTTTCCCGGGAGAGCCCCTCGGGTCTCCCCTCCACTGGGCCTTCTACTGAAGGAGTTGGCAGGTCTTCTTGAGGACAAAACGGTGGAACCAGTGCCCCACCATCTCAATGGCAAGGGGTTCTACTCCAGGTACTTCCTCATGCTAAAAAGAACAGGGGGCCTAAGGCCCATCCTTGACTTGTGCAACCTCAACAGATTCCTGGTGAGGGAGAAGTTCAAGATGCTCTCCCTTGTAGCATTGCTGCCATACCTCCAGCAGGGAGATTGGCTATGTTCCTTAGACCTCAAGGATGCCTATACCCATATCCTCATTCACCCCAACCACAGGCAGTACTTGCGGTTCATAGTGGGGGGCAGACATTTTCAGTAGAGGGTGCTCCCTTTCAGCTTGGTCTCTGCCCCAAAATGCCTGGCAGTCGTGGCCACCTTCCTCCATCTCCAGGGGATCTTCCTCTATCTCCAGGAACAAGCAGGAATAAGTCCTCACATATGGGTACGTCGGTACTGACGGAGCCTGCGCGGGAAAGCTCCGCAGCTTCCCAGAAGGAAGCTTTTGGGGCCTCCCACTGCACATGCGCGCTGCCTTCCCGCCTTCCTGACCAGCTCTCCTCAGTTTCTCTTTTTCCGCGGAGCCAGCAGGTCGTGTTCCTGTCACCGCTGAAGAAATTATTGTTTTAGTTTGTTTCTTTAGACCGCGTACCTGCCTTCCCCATACCGAAACCGGTACCGCCGGTCTCTCTTTTCTTTTCTTTTAAAAAAAAAAATCTTGCACAACTTGGTGACTTCGGTTAGGCCTCAGGCCTACACAAATTCTCCTCATGGAGAAACCAGCCCCTGGTTTTAAGAAGTGTACCAAGTGTAGTGCTGTTATTTCTGTCACAGACACTCATGAATGGTGTCTTAAATGTTTGGGACCTGACCACTCCATTCCGGACTGCCCATCCTGCTCCCAGATGTCTAAATGTGGTTTGCAGAACCGGGCCAACAAATTCCATGTGCTGTTTGCTTCAGATAATCCAGCATCACAGCCATCCAGGTCTTCCTCTCCGGATGGATCTCAGGTAACCAAACCTTCTTCGGGCAGGTCCTCAAAGAGCAAATCTCCTTCAAAGCATCGAGAGGCTCTCACTTTTGAATCTGAGGATCCTGCCCCAGCCAAACAACCCCAGCGGGAAGCTCTGGCTTCCAAAGCACCATCTATGGGGTTACAGGTTGACATCGATGGCACGGCCTAGACGGATCACCTGTTAGACTGCTCTGGGGTACCGGCCCATACCGGTACCGACATCCAGGCAGCAGTGGCGTCTATGAGCAATACTGTTCAGACCACGCAGCAGGCCATGCTGGCTTTTATTAATGCTGCGACGCCCTCGGTACCGCGTTCAGCGGTACCGGGTCCGGTTCCGGTATCGTCTCCCATACCGGAACCGAGACCATCGACTTCCAAACGCAGATCGGTTCCGCATGCCGGATCCGGGTTTTCACCCGATACCGATCCCATACCCGGTACGCCCGATGTCGATACCGATCGGTATGCGTATCGTGCGTTGGAAGCAAATAGAGAATACTCTGATTCTTCTGAGGATTTTGACTCCTCTGAGGACTCTGATGAGCTGTCTCTAGTTCTTCATGAAGACCCCTCTTCCCCAAAGAGGAGAATGTCTCCACCAGAGGATTTGTCCTTTCAAGACTTCATTATTGAACTAGCTAAAGGACTTTCTATTACCACATCCTCTGAAAAAGAACCTAGGTCAAAGAAATTGGATATTTTAGGATACCCTAAGGTTCCTAAAGAGGCAGTCACCCTGCCTATCCATGAAATCCTTCAAGAACACTTGATGGACTTATGGGAGGCTCCTCTAACGTTGTCTCCTTACTCTCGTAGGTTGGACACCATGTACCGGGTCCCTCCTTCTCCTGGATTTCAAAAGACTCAGCTGCCTCACCATTCTATTGTGGTGAAGTCTGCGCTGAAAAAGATTAAGAGCACCAAAAGGCACTCTTCCACCCCTCCAGGACGAGAATGTAAGACCCTAGACTCTTTTGGCAGGAAAATTTTCCAGGCTAGTATGCTTATAGCCAGGATTAATTCTTACAGTCTGTATATGGGCATGTTTCTCAGGGAACTTGCTCTAAAGATACGGCATTTTGCCTCCTTTATCCCTGAGGATAGAAAGGAGGAGTTCATTTCTCTGGTGAAACAGCTTCTAGATGTTTCTAAGTTCTCCAACAGAGCAGCTTTTGATTCCTTTGAGGGTGCCGGTAGAGCTTCGGGCATTGCTATTGCAGCCCGACGACTTGCTTGGCTCCAGGCCTCTGACCTAGAACCCTGGGTCCTGGATGGCTTACGGAATCTGCCCTGTACAGGTGAGAACTTATTTGGTAAGGACTGGCAAATTAAAGCCACTCAAATGGACGCAGAAAATGCTACATTGGATAGACTTTCTAAGTCTACCTCTACTCCTGCCAAGAAAAAGTCTTTCAAGAGGCCTTACTACAAGAAGGCCAGATTTTCCACAAATACTGGCCAACAATCTTCTCAGCCTCGCTTTGCTGCTAAACGTCAGCAACCTAAACAGGCAAGGTCAAAGCCTACAGCGTCTGCCACTCCTCAGCAGGCTCAACCCCCTCAGGGGTTTTGACTTGCCCCTAGAGAACTTAACATTTCTGGCTCTAGAACAACCAGAGCCCCTCACCATTCCCGGAAGGTTAGCTCACTTTGCTCCCAGATGGGAGCAAATTACATCAGAGCAATGGACCCTCTCTATCATCAGAGAGGGCTACAAACTTCATTTTTCCAACCTTCCTCCATATACCATGGTGAGGCACTTCAATTCTCCCCCATCTCTCCTGGACCTGTTGGATCAGGAGGTCTCTTCTCTCCTTGCCCAAGGGGCAATAGAAGAGGTTCCTCTTCTTCAACAAGGGACAGGATTCTACTCCCCTTATTTTCTCATAACAAAGAAGACAGGGGGATTCAGACCTATCCTAGATCTGAGAGAATTGAACAAATTTCTGTACAAGGAGAAATTCAAAATGCTTTCTCTAGGCATTCTCCTTCCATACCTTCAGAGTCAGGATTGGCTTTGTTCTCTAGATCTCAAGGATGCGTACACACATATACTCATCCACCCATCCCACAGAAAATATCTAAGATTTCTGTTTCAGGGAAAACATTTCCAGTACAGAGTACTTCCCTTCGGTCTAGCCTCTGCTCCAAGAGTATTCACCAAATGCATGGCAGTTGTTGCCGCATTTCTAAGAGGTCTGGGAATTTTTGTATTCCCATATCTGGACGACTGGCTCATCCGAGCTCCATCTCAGTCAGAGGCCCAGATTTCCCTGGACCGCACAAGGCACATTCTGCAGTATCTGGGACTGGTGATAAACCTTCCCAAGTCTCAACTTATCCCTACTCAATCTCTGGAATTCATAGGGGCCCAGTTGGACACCACCACTGCAAGGGCCTACCTACCTCAAGTCCGGGGCCAACGTCTGGTGTGCTTGGCCTCCCAAGCTCAGTCCAGCAGTCACTTGACAGCCAGAGAAATGCTGCGACTTCTGGGCCACATGGCCTCCACGGTACACGTGGTGCCCTATGCTCGTCTTCATATGAGAGCAGCTCAATGGACCTTGGCCACCCAGTGGACTCAGGCATCAGGAGCGCTCTCCGACCAAATACTCACCTCAAAGCGTCTGTTTTGGTCCCTCCAATGGTGGATGTCCACCAAGAATCTGTTGTTGGGGGCCCCCTTCCAACCTTTGTTGCCCCAAGCAACCCTCACAACAGATGCCTCCCAAACAGGGTGGGGAGCCCATCTACAATCCCTCTCCACTCAGGGTACTTGGTCTCCACAGGAGACCACCCTTCACATCAACCTCCTGGAACTGCGAGCAATCTTCTTTGCCCTCAAAGTCTTCCATACCCTCCTTGTCAACCTGACCGTCCTAGTTCAGACAGACAATCAGGTGGCCATGTTCTATGTAAACAAACAAGGAGGGACAGGCTCTCTGTCGCTTTGCAACGAAGCTCTCAGATTATGGGCCTTCGCCAGAGAGCATCAAATTCATCTTCTGGCAGTATATCTTCCAGGGGTTCAAAACTCTCGGGCAGACAGACTCAGTCGAGTTCTGCTTCCACACGAATGGTCCCTACATATGGACCAGATAGGCAGAATCTTTCAGGAATGGGGAACCCCGGACATAGACCTCTTTGCAAGTCCGTGGAATGCCAAACTTCCCCGGTTCTGTTCCAGGACTCCGTGTCAGGGAGCTCAGGCCAACGACGCCTTTCTCCTGCATTGGGGTCAGGAATTCCTATATGCCTTTCCACCCATTCCTTTGATTCCCAAGACTCTGTTCAAACTCCAGAGGGATCACGGATCGATGATCCTCATAGCTCCACGCTGGCCACGCCAAGTGTGGTTCCCTCTACTTCTGCATCTCTCCCAGGGACCCTCCCTGGACCTGGGAGCTGCACCAGACCTTCTCTCTCAGGAGAAAGGGACTTTGTGGCACCCAAACCCCAAGTCCCTACACCTCAGAGCTTGGTTACTGAAGGCCTAAGCTTTCATGACTTCAATCTTTCTCAACCAGTGAAAGATATCCTTCATGCCTCTAGGAAACCCTCCACGAGGCGTTCCTATGCTTTCAAATGGAAACGCTTTTCCATTTGGTGTGCTCAACAGGGTCTTGACCCTCTAGCACTTCCTTTGAATTCTCTACTAGACTATCTCCTGCATCTTTCTAATGCAGGCCTTAAGACGAATTCAGTAAGAGTCCATTTGAGTGCTATTGCAGCATCCTTAAAACCTATAAATGGACAACCTGTCTCCTCTCATCCGCTTGTTGCAAGGTTCATGAGAGGCCTGACTCTAACTAAGCCTCCCATCCGACCTCCTCCGGTAGCATGGGACTTGAACCTAGTTCTAGGTCAGCTTATGAAGCCACCTTTTGAACCGTTGGTTTCTACCTCCTTGAAATTTCTTTCCTGCAAGGTCCTTTTCCTTATTGCAGTCACTTCGGCTCGCCGCATCAGTGAACTACAGGCCTTAGTGGCTCATCCACCTTATACCAGGTTTCATCATGATAAGGTGGTCCTAAGGACGAATCCCCACTTTATGCCCAAAGTGGTCTCGCCTTTTCATCTTAATCAAGAGGTATATCTATCTGTCTTTTTTCCAGCTCCTCATGCATCCAGTGCAGAGAGGAACCTTCATACTTTAGATTGTAAAAGAGCTCTTGCCTTTTACCTCAACAGGACTCAGCCACATCGAAAGTCTTCCCAACTTTTCGTGGCTTTTGATCCTTCTCATTTGGGACTTCCAGTCTCCAAACGTACACTTTCCAATTGGATTGCTCAGTGTATTTCCTTTGCTTACCAGAGTAAAAATATTTCTCTGGAAGGCCATGTCACAGCTCACAATGTGAGAGCCATGGCCACTTCTATGGCTCATCTTCACTCTGTCTCCATAGATCAGATCTGTCGAGCCGCCACATGGGCCTCGGTTCATACCTTCACAGCCCATTACTGTTTGGACAAGGACTCCCGCCGGGATGCCTTGTTTGGTCAGGCTGTCCTCAAACACCTGTTCCATACTTGAACAACTCCTGCCCACCTTCCCAGGATGGATGCCTGAGATCCATACGAAGATGGCGAACCCTTGGAAGGGGATCCCCCAGGCATCTTAGCTAGGGAGTCCCCATATGTGAGGACTTATTCCTGCTTGTTCCTGGAGATAGCACAGTTACTTACCTGTAACAGGTGATCTCTGGGAACAGCAGGAATTAGTCCTCACAACCCACCCACCTCCCCTAGGAGTTGTATCTTCTATCTATCTTCCTTTCCTCTCTCTATTGTCTCAGCTATAAACTCGAACTGAGGAGAGCTGGTCAGGAAGGCGGGAAGGCAGCGCGCATGTGCAGTGGGAGGCCCCAAAAGCTTCCTTCTGGGAAGCTGGGGAGCTTTCCCGCGCAGGCTCCGTCGGTACCGACGTACCCATATGTGAGGACTAATTCCTGCTGTTCCCAGAGATCACCTGTTACAGGTAAGTAACTGTGCTTTCCCTACCTGGATGACTGGCTCATAAAGGGAGGCATGGCCTCAGAGATGCAACAGGCCACTGCACGCACCATTCAGGTTCTGCAGCACTTGGGTTTTATCATAAATTACTCCAAATCTCACCTCCTCCCAACACAGTGTCTGGAGTTTATCAGGGCAAAACACGACACTTTCCAGTCGAAGGCCTTCTTGCCCAGGCACCGAGCTGTCTGTCTCAGGACTCTGACATGGGAAATACAGTATCATCCCTCGGTGCCCACCTGGCTGCTTCTGTGCCTCCTCGAGCACATGGCTTCCACGGTCGATGTCACCCCTGACGCTCGCTTCCACATGAGGGTGGTGCAGTGGTGTCTCCAGGGCCAGTGGTCTCAGGCCACGGGATGCCTCTGAGACAGTGTCTCTGTAACCTGCCAACTGGAAGACTCCCTGGTCTGGTGGCAATCTCTCCAGCATCTCAAGGCGGACAGACCCTGAGCCCCTCGAGGGTTTTCACCACGGATGCCTCCCTGCTTAGCTGGGGAGCTCCACACCCAGGGCAACTGGTCACCCAGCAGATCAACCTCCTGGACTTGTGGGCCATATACTTAGCCCTGCGAGTCTTCTGCCGTGACCTGAGTCACCAGCTGGTGCTGGTCCAGATGGACAACCTGGTGGCGATGTTCTGTGTGAATAAGCAGGGGGGCATGGGGTTTCGTGCTCTCTATCGGGAGGCCATGGTCCTCTGCTCGTATGCACTCCAACAGGGTATCCTCCTGCGGGCAGTGTACCTTTCAAACCAGGACAACCTTCTGGCCGACAGGGTGAGCAGAATCCTCCAGCCGCACGAGTAGCAGCTGGACCCCAGGGTAAGCCAGTCAGCTTTTCCAGATCTGGGGGGGAACCTGTGATGGACCTGTTCGCCAATCCGGACAACTTCCAATTGCCCCACTTCTGTTCCCGGCAGGCCCACCCCTCCAGAGTGGTGGCAGACGCGTTACTTGTCTCATGGTCTGAGGGCCTTCCCTCCTATGCTGCTAATTGCCAAAACCTTGTTCAGGGCCCTCCGTGACAGGGCCTCGCTCATCCTGATAGTCTCTCGATGGCCCAGGCAACCGTGGTTCCCATTGCTTTTCCGGTTGATGGTGGATACTCCCATTCCCTTGGGGACCTCTCCGGATCTCTGGAGGGGGGATCTCTTCTGCACCCCAACCTGGGGTCCCTATCGCTGACAGCATAGCTGCTGAGAGGGTGATTCTGGCCCCTTTCAGCCTTTTGGTTGACATGGAAGAGATTCTGCTGGCCTCTCACAAGGCCTCTACTAGGAAGGCTTATGCTCTCAAATGGCGCAGGTTTTCGGCTTGGTGTGCCAAGCACGGGGCCGACCCTTTCTGCCTAGTAGAACTGGTGTTGCAGTATCTTCTCCACCTGTCACAATCTGGGCTCAGGTCTATCTCCGTCTGGGTGCACCTTAGGGCCCTGGCTGCGCACCACCACCCGGTGGATGGCAAGTCCCTCTCTGTCCTGCCTTTGGTGACCTGTTTTCTTCGGGGCCTGCTCCTATCAAAGCCCCCAATTTACCCTCCAGCAACCGAATGGGACCTCAACGTAGTGTTGGGGCAGCTCACTTGCCCACCCTTTGAGCCTCTGGCTACTTGCCATCTTCGCTACCTCTCTTGGAAGGTGGCGTTCCTGGTTGCACGCACCTCCGCTTACAGTTAGCGATCTTCAAGGCCTAGTGGCGGAGGCCCCTTATACCAGGTTCTACAAGAACAGGGTGATGCTTCTCATGCACCCCAAATTCTTTCCGAAGGTAGTATCACCCTTCCACCTCAACCAGGAGGTAGTGCTCCCCTACCTTCTTTCCAAGACCTCATTCCAGTCGGGCGGAGATGGTCCATCACGCTTTGGACTGTAAGAGGGCTTTGTCCTCCTATATCCAATGCATTCAGAGCCACCGCAAAGCTGCTCAGCTTTTCATCTCCTGTGACCCCAGTAGGCTGGGGGAGGCAGTGACCAAGCATATGCTGTCCACCTGGGTGGCAGACTGTATTGCCCTTGCCTGTTAGCAGGCGGAGCACCTGCTGGAAGGCCACGTCACAGCGCACCGTGTCAGAGCTATGGCGGCCTCAGTGGCAAACCTGTGCTCTGTCCCAATGGTGAACATCTGCTGGGCTGCCATCTGGTCTTCAGTCTCTACCTTCGCAGCCCATTACTACCTGGAAAGAGAGCCTCGACAGGACAGGGCCTTTGGCCAGGCTGTGCTCTGTAACCTTTTGAGGGTTTAGGCAACTCCTGTGTTCAGGCTACCGGAGTGCTGGCTTCATCGGACACAGGGGTCCTACTATGGTCTGTGGACACAGACTCAATTGCTGTTGCTTGCGGCTTCCCATGAGGGAGCCCCTGTTTTTGCTATGGGCTTTTCGGTAGCCTGTAGCTGGGGAGTCCCATATGTGAGGACTGACTTTCTGCTTGTTCCCGGAGAAAGCGTATTTACTACCTGTAACAGGTGTTCTCCGGGGACTGCATAAATCAGTCCTCACAACTCTCCCTCCTCCCCTTGGAGTTGCTCCTTTACCATCTTTATTTTGCCATTTTTTAGCTATGTCATCTGACTGAGCAAGATGGCACCCTTGGGCGGGAAGGGGGCCATGCATGTGTAGTGGTATCTCCAAAAGGCTTTCTTTGAAAGCTAGGGGGATGCTTCCGTGAGGGCTCTGTCAGTGCTGACTTCACCTATATGTGAGGACTGATTCCTGCTATTCCCGGAGAACATCTGTTACAGGTGAGTAACTACGCTTTATTTGCAGTATCTTTCTGGACCTATTGGCCATATTAATAGTTTCTTTAGAACAGCGCAGGAAGAAAGTCCTCACATATGGGTGACGTTGACATCGAAGCTCACGCTGTAATCACTCCCCGCCTTTCAAAGAAAGCCTTTGGGAGTTTGGCTGCTGGGCCTCCAGGGATTATTTTTAATTGAGCCAGTGGGGGATTGGTGCCGCTGGGCCACCAGGGATTTGCTGACTGTCGGGGGCACTGGCCCCCGACAATATTTTGATGTCATCGGGGACTTTCTCCGATGCCTGGATCATCTGCGCTTGATGCTATCAAAATACTATCAGGGCTCCCTATGCAAATTAGCCACCCTGTGCCTGTTTCTCTGGGAGAGCATGCCAAACTTGCACTGTCTTGTGCACGTATGTTTGACTTGCTCTCCCAGTTTAACGCATAGCTCATTTGCATATGAGCCCCTTTCTGCATGTCCGCACTAAAGTTGTGCGCTATCTGTGTGCTGCAAAGAGGCATAAGAAGTTGATAGAGTGCAACTTCAGTGCTGGCTTTCTGCATTGGCCTGAAAGTACTCTACCCAAAGGCACACATTAAAGAGACAATTGTAAAGGTCTGCCCTGAGTGTACATTACCAAATGCTCAAACAGGTACTCTGGACTGGCCTAATTGAGAAATTAAATAGGCTGCTTTCTGGAATTTTCATAAAGATGCACTGTTATAAAATTAGCCCCCATGAAGGGAGTAGTGAAATATCATGCCCCACAGCATTTCTCTTTGAACATGTGGACTGTTGAAGGAATTCAGGTATTTTTACTTTCACTCCCCCATCCTGCCTCTCTCCCATTTTTTCCCATTCAAATTTTCAGCCTTTTGAAATAGTCATTTAAAGGAAAAATTTTGGCTATAGCAGGGTTGGCCTCTGGTTAATAACAGTTGACCCGCCAGGGGTCTCTGGCTGAGAAGTCAAACATATATCTTATTAACGATTTTTCTTTCAGTTAAATTTTGAGGGTCCTGAAATTTGCTTCTTTAATTTCCTCCCACCCATTCCATAGCTAGCTTTTTTTTTTTACGTAGTCTTCCCAATTCACATAATCATTTTTTTCCTGTTAATTGACAATCAAGTAATCTTGCTATTTGAAAATAATTATGAGGATATAGTTGTTCTAACCAACGAATCAATCATGAGTAGAATTCAGTTCAATCACTGTGGTGCCTTAGAGAGACCATCTGGAGAATTAGTCAGCCCCATCTGTCTCCACTTCTCTGCTATGAAAAAGGAGCTCACTCAACTGAAACAAAATTTTTAAAAGCACTTTCTGGAGTCTACAGCATCCAGACAATTTACCCCCACCCCCACAGAGAATAAAACTAGGAATAGGCGGATTACAGTGGGCTCAAGTAGATTACGACCTGTGAGACAGGCATTCATTCTTCTAGCTGTTGTCTCTATAGAATTCCTTTACTATACTGGAACATTACGATGCTCATGAAGGTAAAGCTGAAGTGGAGCCAGAGATGACAAAAATTATTCAAAGCAGGCAAACAAAATCCCCAAAACACTGACAAAGCATTACAGAACAGAATAGTCTTACTGGTAGGAAGACTCCATTATCAAAGGCGCTAATTTACGAATATCATCCAAGGTTCAATCAAGGTGAAATGTCTTCCTGAATCTTCATTTAACAGGAATGGAAGTATTATCAGTGAAGAAAGCAAGGACTCTAAAATAGATGTTATAATCCACATGGGAACAATTGACCTGGCAAGAAACAGCACCCTTGTAGCACAGAGAGATTTCCAGAAGTTAGGGGAGAGGCTTAAAGTCCATGGTAAAGACTGTAGCTTTTTCAAAAGTACTACCTGCCTATGAAAAGGAAGAGAAAATGCTACACCGTACAGACAGTTTCAATAAATGGCTAAAAAACCCAGTGTCAGCAAAGTGGTTTTGGATATACTGGAGGCTGGGGCTATGTATGGAAAAATAAAGCATTATATTCTAATGATAGTTTACATCTTTCCGTGGCAGGAAATGGAATCCTGAGTGTGGAATTCGGGCAATATATTACTAGGCTTTTAAACTAGAGGATGGGGGTGGCATGTGAAAGCTAATAAACTCAAGATGTCACCTTCAACAAAAGCCCTAAAATAAACTATCCTTAGCAACTCAATTCCTAACAGAGTGGAAGAGGAAACTAGGGAAAAGTCTATGAAGAATGTGAAAAAGGGGAAAAAACCTGAAAAGGAATGCAGTACAAATGCTGACTGTCTAGGCAACAGCATTCCAGATCTGCAAGCCCTAATGATAGAGGTAGACTTAGATATTGTTGCTATTACAGAGTCTTGTTTCATTGAGTCTTATGAACGGGAAGTGGCCATACCAGGCTATAGTCCCTTAAGAACAGAGATGGCCAAAAGGATGGAGGAGTAGTCTTTTATGTTAAAACCAATATCGAAGCAGACAGTTTGAGGAAAGGAGGGGGCAATATGGGTCATATTTGGAAAGAGAAAATGGAACTTTTTTTTTTAATTTTATTTTTATTTGCATATAAAAATTTTAAAAAGAAACAATACATAAGCATAATAAACCAAAATAAGATGGACACAACAAAAACAGGCTCACTGCAAAAACATTCCTAAACCCATTTTACTACATCAAATAGGAGAATTATAAACAGAAATTTATACACTCTTCTCTTGTGTAAAAAAAAAAAAAAAAGCTCCAACTGTTTAACCTGAACAAATACGTATCTACTATCCTGATAAGAAACAAGACACTTACATGGAAAACGGAGTGTGAAGGAAGCACCCATGGCTAGGACCTTAGGCCGCAGCTTCAAGAATGCTTTCCTTCATTTTTGCGTATTCCTAGTAATGCCTGGGAAAACCTGGATCACTTGCCCACAAAATTTCTCATAGAGCTTAGCAAAGTACTATCGAAAAATACGATCTTTATCCAACTCTGAAACAAAATAAACCAACAGCGTAGCTCGTGATGGAATTCATCTATAGAAGATTCCAAAAAGGCAGATAGATCTACACTACCTGCCAGTGAAAGACCATCCAGATCCCCATTCCCCTACACCAACTTATCCGACGCCATAGGAATATAATAAATTTTTGAAATCTGTACAACATCTGCATCCGGATGCTGAAGGATTTCCTTAAGATATTTAACAAACAATATTTGTGGCAAGAGAAAGTAGGTTTTGGGGAAATTTAGAAAACACAGATTTTTAGATCTAGAAATAATGTCCAGAAATTCCATCTGACGCGACAAGGCACTGGAATCTAAAGCAACTGTTGATACTGAAATGTGAAGTTCACCTAACTGAGAATTGATCTTTTGTGAGAAATGAACTACTTCAGCTAACCTCTGATCATGTTCAGCAAATTTGACTACTGATTCTTTAGAAAAATCTGAGAGTTGTTTCAAAGAAGACTGAAGAAATTGATCCATATGAACAATAGTGTCCAAGATATCCCGGAGAGAGATATTAGATGGTGAAACAATATTTTTAGAAACAGAGGTAAACTCCACAGGATTGGGCAGTGGACCAGTACATGTCCCATATGTAAAACCACAAACGGAAGCTGAAAGCTTCTGCAGAGAAAGCGGCTCAGGAGACTGCCGCCCCTCCGCAGGAGCAGCATAGTCCCCCATAGCAACAACTGTTTGATCGGTTGGGGTTTGAACCCCTCAGCTCTCAAAGGAGTATGTTGAAGAGGAATCCATAAAGCCCGAAGAAACAGGCTCAGATAACGTAGAGAGGGCTTGCATGTGTAAATCTGTTGGACCAAAAACTTAAACTGATTTTGAAACCGAGCTCTGTACAGGCCTCTTCGGCTTTCCCATCACCAAATGTGCCCTCACTAAGCTCCTCTGTTGCTCCAAAGGGGCAGCACCTGCCCCTTTGGTCACGCCCCTTCGGGCATGTGTCCACGGCCACGTTCCCGCAGCCGCGTACCTCGGTGGGGCCGGTTTTAGAGCCCTCTCCTTTCAAACACTGGTCTACCCTGCAGGTCACGTGGGTGCAGGAGTCAATCCAAGGAAAAGTCCACAGCAACAGGTAACAAGTAGAAAGTGCGTTCACATACTACTGTGGTGGGGCCGGTGTTTTATAGCCCTCTCCTCTGCAATGCTGGTCTACCTTGCAGGTCATGCAGGTGCAGGAGCCCAATCCAAGCAAAAGTCCACAGCAGCAGGTAACAAGTAGAAAGTGCATCCAGAAAATGGAACTTCTATCCACACAGGTGTCATCTATAGATCTGCAACTCAGAAAAACTGTACAGAGCTCTGGCCAAGGATATCCAAAAGTTGGGAATGAAAGGGGAGGTGCTGTTTGTGGAGATTAACCTGCCAGATGTGGATTAGGATATCCCATCTGCAGAATCAGACAGAAGTAGAGAGATTGTGAATACCATGCAAGGCACTCAGCTCACACAAATGGTGAAGAAATCCACACAAGAAGGGACAACATTGGATCTAGTACTCACAAATGGAGACAGTGTGCCTAATTGGCCTGGTGGTGCCTTCTTGGACAGCAGTGATCATACATGGTATGGTGTGATATAAAGGATAAAGAGGAGTGCAGATGCTCAGAACTCAGTCCTAGATGTTGACTTTACTAAAGTGGGGAAGTAACTGAAGGATGAGCTGGTAGGATGGGAGGCGATGTGGAAAGGGCAGTAGGACAAATTGAAAGGAGCTATAAAGATGGCAAATGATCTTAATGTAAGGAAAGTCAGTAAAAGCAAGAGGAGGAGGAAGCCTATATGATTTTCCAAGGATGTGGCTAAAAAATAAAGGCAAAAATGCTTCTTGAAGCATCCAAGCTTTCCGATAGAGGTGAAGATGGGAGGCTACAGAAGGAAGAAGGTTGGACACAAGTTACCAGAGACTGCAGTATTCACACTCCAACTTCTTCAGCCCTTGAATTGAAGAACCAGTATGCAGCCTGGAAGTGGAGGAGGTGGAAGCATCCAAGGAAAGGGAAGAACCACAGCTCAAGCACCCCGAAGTTGCAGAATCAGTCACCACAAAGAAGCGAAGGATAGTGGTGACTGGTGACTCTCTTCTGTGAGGGGTACTGAGGCATCCATCTACCAACCAGATTTGATGTCCACAAAGGTGTGCTGTCTAGGTGCCAAAATCAGAGATGTTTTGGAGAGTTCACCAAGAATCATCAAGCCTTACTGATTATTATCAGATGTTGCTCATCCATGTCGGCATAAATGATACTTCTAGGTATCACTCCGAGCATATCAAACATGACTACATGGCTCTGGGACAGAGGGTGAAGCAGATAGGCGAGCAGATGGTGTTCTCTTCAATTCTCCCTGTTGAGGGTAAAGGCCGAGGCAGAGAAGCTTGCATCCTGGAGATGAATGTATGGCTGTGTGTATGGTGTCATCAAGAGTGTTTTGGTTTCCTAGACCATGGGGGGGGGGGGATGATCCAAGGGCTGTAGAGCTGAGATGGTGTCCATCTGTCCAAGAAGGGTCAAAATGTCTTCAGTAGCAGACTGGCTAACCTACTGAAGAGAGCTTTAAACTAGATTCGTTGGGGATGGGTGAAGAGAGCCCCCAGCTAAGTGAATAAAGCTCCCAGGTAAATGAAACGTTAAATACCTCTGTAGAAATGGATAATAGGGGCAACATCTGGAAAGCGGTGTGTATAAACGCCAGTAGCATGGGAAATAAGATCCTAGATGTTGAGGCTTTAATGGAAGAGGCTGACTTGGATTTAATGAAGGTTATGGAGACATGGTTCACAGAAAGCTATGACTGGGATATACTTATACCAGGCTGTACTTTATTCAGGAAGGACAGGATAGGAAAGGCTATTAAAGAGAGAATAGTGAGGTTTCTGGAGTCCAATGGATTGCAGGATCCGAGGCAGCATGGATTCACCAGAGGCAGGTCTTGTCAGGCAATTCTGATAGATTTCTTTGACTGGGTGACCAGGGAGTTGGACTGAGGAAGAGCCCTAGATGTGGTGTATTTAGATTTTAGTAAAGCCTTTGACATCGTTGTGCACAGGCGACTTATAAACAAACTGAGCACTCTAAGGATGGACTCTAAAGTTACTGCCTGGGTTAGAAATTGGTTGAATGGGAGGCAACAGAAGAGACTTCAACTGAAGCATAAAAGAGGTATCTCCATAGAGTCTCTTCAGTCCAGTCCAGACTCCTGGGTCCTGTTCTCCTTCCAGCAGATGGAGACTGAGCATGCTAGCTTTTGGTGATCTCACAGTATAAGGAGACTGAACTCCTCCCACCAAGCCAGTATCCTTTATCTCCAGCATATACCGTGTTTCCCCGAAAGTAAGCCCTACCCTGAAAATAAGCCCTAGTGCAGATCTTGGAGGAGGGCTGCCTGTGTGTGTTCTTGAGGTAGGGGAATGCATTCTCTCCAAGGGGCTGTGGAGTTCCTTCCAATTCATTTGGGGCTGCCCCTTTAAAAAAAAAAATCATTAATTAGGGAAGAGCCCTCAAGGAATCAGCAAAGCTTTGTGTTAGTGCCGTTCTCTGCCTGTCTCATCTCGGACTACAGGCTCTCTTGTCAGATCTCTCCCCCTAGACAGCACGGGGGAGAGCCCTGGAACCGGATCACAGGGGCATTTACTGCCTAGAGAAGAGGCGCGGCAGTATCAGACGGTGGGGGCACAAGGACGAGAGGCTCGCCGATAGTGCTGCTCTGCTTAAAGCAGTACCGCGGGCTAGAGCCCGTTGAAGACCCGTAAGTTTGGCAAAGGCTGGTTATTTCGGGTCTTTTGTTTGGCGGCTATAAAATTCTTGGGCGTCGGAGGTGTGGAAGCCATCCCCCGAGCCTTGTATCCTACACTGCTTTTGGCGCCCGTTGTTTCTGGCACGCTCCGGTGGCGGCGGCCATTTTGAGCTACAATGTAGATTGCTGTACATGAGTAAATGTAGTTTGCTGTACTTAAAAAAAAAAGTTGGATTGTTGAACATGAATAAATGAGGATTGTTCATGAATAAATGTGGATTGTTGTATATGATTAAAAAAACATAAGCCCTACCCTGAAAATAAGCCCTAGTGCATCTTTTGGAGCAAAAATAAATATAAGACCCGGTCTTATTTTCTGGGGAAACACGGTAGGACAGAACTTGCTGTAGTCTGAGGGGAAGATTTACTTGCTGGAAAAAAAAAAGAATTAGGCAATATATTCCTTATAGCTGACATTCTCTCAATCAGAGGAGGGTCATATTTCACAGGATAGGCAAAGCCCTGTAAGAGCTCCGCCATGGAAGTGGCCTCAGCAGAGTTGGATTCCAGGGATTCAGACCATCTCTCCTGTGCTCAGGTTCCTGACTTGAGCTCCGAGAGTATTGATGGAAACACCATGTGAGATGAGGCAAACCTTTGATGCCAGAGGTCCAAGATGATTTCCTTGTCAAAACTTTATTTCAGAGGGAAGAGCTGGCAGCACTAATTAATCCAAGTATCCTCTGCCCTGTGGCTGTCGGATGTTCTCATAATGTAACAGGTGCCACCCCCCAGAGGTTTCCAAGAGCATAGTGTCCATGGAATGGAATGGGACCCTGCCCTATGCCCAGTGAAAGAGGTCAAGTCATAAGCACGTGCTACGCTCTTCCTCAAGTGGGTTTCAATATCAGACTTCATCTGCCCCAGCTGAACACACATGTGACACTGTCATTAAGCACACCACCATCCTAGGGCTCATGCCCTCCTCCTTTGGATCCAGTGGCTCCCTCAGGATGGCACTTTATCTTTATCTTTATTTGTGAAACTTGATATACCGCCCTTACCAGAGGCGTCAGGGCGGTGTACAGTACAGGAATACAAATTGGCCACAGAAAACAAAGAGAAGAAAGGAATGCCACTAATAGACAGGAAAGTAAAAGAGAAGGAGAGGAAAAACAAGTAAAGTAGGACAGAAAAGAAACACAGGGCAGGAGAGATAGAGATGCGGAGGGAGGGGAGGGGGTCATCAGGTGACTTGGGCAAGGGGGTCACTAAGCCAGCAGTGGTTCTTCTGGAGTCTGCAGCAGCCTTCTTGTCAGATGCCATGTATGATCTGCTGTAAATGGGAGGCAACAAAGGCTACAGGTTCTCACTCTGAGAAGGAGGTTATCAGTAGTGTGCTGCAGGGATCTGTCCTCGGTCCAATTTGGTTTAACATCTTTGTAAGTGATATTGCGGAAGGACTGTCTGGTAAGGTTTGCTTGCCTGCCTGCGGATGATACCAAAATCTGCAATAGAGTAGAGACACAGGAAGGAGTCGATAACAAGAGGAGGGACCTAGCTAAGCTTGAAGAACGGTCTAGAATTTGGCAACTGAAATTTAATGCTAAAAAATGCAGGGCCATGCATTAAGGCTGCAAAAATCCAAAGGAGCTGTACAGTGTAGGCGGTGAGGTATTTCTGTCTACAAAAGAAGAGCAGGACCTGGACTTAATTGTGTCTGGCGATCTTTAAATAGCTGAACAGGTAGAAAAGGCGACTGTGAAAGCCAGAAGGATGTTTGGATGTATAGGGAGAGGAATGGCCAGCAGGAAAAAGGAGGTGATAATGCCTCTGTATAAGTCTCTGGTGTGACCTCATTTGGAGTATTGTGTGCAATTCTGTAGACCGCACCTTCAAAAGAATATCAGCAGGTTGGAGTCTGTGCAGAGGGTGGCTACTAAAATGGTTAGAGGTCTTCGTTATGAAGCATATGAGGACAGATTTAAAGATCTTAATATGTATACTTTAGAGGAAAGGCGGGATGGTGTGACATGATAGAGACCGTTATAGACCTCTGTGGCATAAATGCACAGGAGGGTCTTTTTCAATTCAAGGCATGCTCTGCTACGAGGGAACATAGGATGAGAGAGTGAAAGGGGATAGACTCAGGAGTAATATGCAGAAATATTTCTTTATGGAAAGAGTGCTAGATGCGTGGAATAGTCTCCCAGTGGAGGTGGTGGACCCGAGGACAGTAACTGAATTCAAAAAAAGCATGGGACAAACACAGAGGATCTCTAAAGGTAAAAAGAGGACTATTGTAGTTGATATGGAAGGGTAGACTAGATAGGCCATGTGGTCTTTTTCTGCCATCATGTTTCTATGTAGCATTCAGAAAATGCAGAAGATAAGAGGAACACAGAAAAGAATACCAGGTAAAGCTCAAAAAGACAGGGAGAGACATCAGAACTGCAAAAGCAGGCAGAACTAAAAATGGCAGAATTAAAAATGGCTAGAGATGTAAAGCAATATTTTGGAGAGAGTAAGAAGGCTAGAAGTGGAATTGTAAGACTGAAAGATGCTGAAGACTGCTGCATGGAGCATGACATGCAAAATGCAGAAATATAGAATAAATGCTTCTGCATTTTGCGTGTCATGGAAGAAATTCCTGGAGGAGGACCACAGATGGCTGACAAAGATACATATGGAAATGGAGTAGATATCACACAATTCATGGAAGAAAGTATCTGTGAGCAACTTGAAAAACTAAAAGTGGACAAAGTCATGGGGCCGGACAAGATACATCCCAGGATACTGAGAGAGTTCAGAAAGATTCTGGTGGGTCCTCTTAAGTATGTGTCCTTAAAGACAGAAGAGGTTTCTCTTTGCTGAAGATGGACTGATGTGGTCCCTCTTCATAGGGCAGAAGTGGGAAACTACAGATCAGTAAGCCTTACCTCAATGGTTGGAAAAATAATGTTGATGCTACTAAAGGAAAAGATAGTAAACTTTATGCACTCCAGTAGGTTACAAGACCTCAGGCAACATGGTTTTACCAAAGGCAGATTGTGCCAGATGAATCTGATTGACTTCTTTGACTGGATGGCAAGAGAACTTGATCAAGGGCATGTGCTGGACATGGTCCACTTAGATTTCAGCAAAGTCTTTGATATGTTTCCTCAGAGGAGGCTCATGTACAAACTGAGCAATCTGAAAATAGGTCTCAAGGTGGTGAACTGAATTAGAAACTGGTTGATGGACGGACGACAGAAACTGCTGGTAAATTGAATTCATTTGTAAGAAAGACAGGTGAGTATTGGACTGATTCAAGGATCTGTACTGGGACCAACTCTGCTCAGCATATTTGTAAGTGACATTGCTGAAGGGCTAGAAGGGAAAGTTCGCCTTTTTTGCAGATGGTCCAAAGATTTGCAAGAGTGGACACCTAGAGGGAGTTGACAACATGAGAAATAATTTACAAAAATTAGAAAAATGATCTAATGCTTGGCAGTTAAGATTTATTGCAAAGAAGTACAAAGTGATGCATGTGAGGAGCAGAAATCCAAAAGAGCAGTATGTAATAGGTGGTTAGAGAATGATGTGCACAGAACAGGAGAGAGACCTTGGATTGCTAGTGTCTGAAGACCTTGAGGTTGCAAAATAATTTGACAAGATGGTTTCCAAAACCATAAGGATGCTAGCTGCATAGAGAGGGTCATAACCAGCCAAAAGGAGGAGATAATGCCCCTGTACAGGTCATTGGTGAAGCCTCACTTGGAGTACTTTGTTCAGTTTTGAGGCTGTACCTCGCTAACAATTTAAAAAGACTGGAAGCAATTCAGAGGAGAGTGATCAAAATGGGATGAGGTTGGTGCCAAAAGCTGTTTGAAAAGAGACTTGAAGACATGAATATATATATATCTTAAAGGAAAAAAAGGAACAGGGGAGATTTGATAAGGATGTTAAATACTTGAAAAGTACTGTACTAATGAGCAATGAAACCTTTTCTAGAGAAGCTATAAAACTAGAGGATACGAAATAAAGCTGAAAGGAGGAAAATTTGAAAGCAACTTCAGGAAATACTTTTTATGGAAAGAGTGGTGGATACCTAGAATGTCCTCCCACTAGAGGTGATGGGGACAAAAACGGTGATGAAATTCAAAAAGGCATGGGATAAGCACACAAGATTCCTATATACTGTAGCAGGGGTCTCAGCCCAGTCCTCAGGACACACCTAGCCAGTCAGGTTTTCAGGATAGCCACATATATGCTGCCTTTGGGTCATAAGAGCATAAGAGATGCCATGCTGGGTCAAAGCATGGGTCCATTGAGCCCAGTATCCTGTTTCCAGAAGTGGCCATCGCAGGTCTCAAATATCTTTTGGTTTCCCAGAGATATACACATTCCATGCTGCTTGTCCTGGGGTAGCAGTGGATTTCCCCAATTCTCTTTAATAGTGGTTTATGGATTTTTATTACAGGAACTCGTCCAAACCTGGTTTGAACCCTGCTACGCTAACAGCTTTTACTACATCTTCTGGTAATGAATTCCAGAGTTTATGTACTAAGTGAAAATATATTTTCTCCGCTTAGTCTTAAATGTGCTACACTATGTTTATGTTTATGTTTATGTTTTATTGCACTTGATATACCGCTATTACATTTAGAACATAGCGGTGTACAGCAAAGCAGAACCTTATACAGAGGGACCAATAGGTCGGAGAAAAAGAAAAAGAAATGAAGTTACAATGTAAGACAGAAAAGCACCCAAGACATTTAAATAGACAAGACTACAGGTGAGGAAGGAAAGGGAGGGCAGGGAGGGAAAGAGGCTTGTTACGTAGGAGGCAGGGGGAGGTCAAAAGCAACAGAAAAGAAGTGCGTTTTTAAGTCTTTTTTGAATGTGGGATAATGTTGTTCTAGCTTCATTGCTTGTCCCCTACTCTTTCTATTTTTTGAAGCAGTAAACAACCAATTTATGTTTACCAGTTCCACTCCATTAATTATTTTATAGGCCTCTACCATATCTCCCCTCAGCTGTCTCTCATTCAAGTTGAAGAGCCCTAACCTTTTCAGCCTTTCCTCATAGCGATATCCTTCCATCCTCTTTACCATTTTGGTGGCTCTTCTCTTTACTTTTTCTAATTCTGCAATATCCTTTTTAAGATATGGTGACCGGAATTGTGCACAATATTCAAAGTGTGGTCACACAGAGGCATTATAATATCCTTGGTTTTATTTTCTATTCCTTTCTTTGATTTCTAGCATTCTATTTGTTTTTTTGGCCACGACTGTACACTGGGCAGAGGGTTTCAATGTATTATCCACGATGATGCCCAGATCCTTTTCCTGAGTGGTGATTCCTAATGTGGAGCCCTTCCATTGTGTAACTGTAGTTTGTTTTTCTCACTAAATGCATAACTTTGCACTTGTCCATATTAAATTTCATCTGCCATTTGGATGCCCAGTTTCCCAATTTTTTCAAGATCCTCTTGCAATTTTTCATAATCTTCTTGTATTTTATCAACTTTGAATAATTTTGTATCATTGACAAATTTGATCACCTCACTCATTATTCCCATTTCCAGGTCATTTATAAATATGGATTCCTGATCAAAGGAAAACTTAAATGACTTTCACACTTCAAAAATGCAACACAGGGCTAGCTGTCACATAGCAGCAACTACAACCCAAAGTAAAAAGTGTAGAGTAGGGGTAACCTGCACGGAGTGGCAGTTACAACCCTTAAACATCTTGCTGGGCAGACTATGTGATCTTTATCTGCTGTCATTTACTATGGGAGTTATTCTGAATTCCGTTTAGCGGGTCTGGCCATCCGATTCGGATGTCCAGACCCACTAAATGGCCGGGCAGCCTGCTAGGGACAGAGCCCCCCCATACGAACAGGTGATTTGTACGAGGGAGCTCTGTTCGTGGGAGGAAGGGGGCAAGACAGAGGCGGAACGAGGGCGGGTGGTAGGCAGTGTGACCCCGGACATACAGGGCATTTCTGAGGTCGGCCCTCTATGTCCGGGATCGGCCACGGAGACAGGGTACTTATTCTACCTTGGAGGTGGAATAAGTCCCCCTGAATGTCAGGGGACCGCGGCACCGAGCGGAGACAAGAGGTGAGGGTGTGCAGGGCGATCCCTTCAGCCTGACCCTGGCCATGGGAGGTGAGATCGGGGGTCGGGCTGTGGGGAAAGGACATTTCCCTGTGCTAGAGAGGGATCAGCAGGACATGCAGCCGATCCAGTAGACCCAATTCTGATCCTGCGGGGGCTAGACGTGTCTCTGCGATCAGAATCTGGTCTACCTCTGTACGCCCTGATTCTGATCAGCCGTACAGGGGCTGGATGGCCAATACAGAATCGACCTCTGTTAGTATGTAATTAAAAGTGCGCTTACTGTGAACAATGCATGTACTTTTTCCTGCATTGGAGGCAGGGAGATAATATTCAAGCTACATTTTGATAAAGGCAAATCCATTTATTGCACGCTATAGTTCTTGTGTGATGCGATATTACTAAAAAGGTATTAGAAGTTGTATTATTGGTATATTGGAAACAATAAAAATAAAATTATCCTATGCAATGGGAATTTCATTGTATTGCAGCTGGTGAGATTTCTATAATCAAAAAGCCATAGTTAAAATTGACTATTCTCCAGTAACTGTTTTAGGGGAGTTTACCTCTGTGGGAAATGATGCTGTTAACAGTCAAACCAGAAAGTCTTGTGACATCCTATTGTGTTTCCTAATTGTTTTGACAGCCACACTACCAAAAGCAGAGTCTGTTTTGCTTTTAAAATGTTAAGAAATGCTGTCTTCAACTGATTCTATTTGCATACTATTTGACTTATGTATTTTACTGAAGTGGATTTATTTGGCAGCCATTTTGGATGAATTAGTTTCTAGTCCCTAATAACTGTAATGGATAAAATAGTTGTGAGATAACAAGCAGCTTGGTTCATAATTCAGTTACATTAAAAAAAAAAAAAAAAAAAGTAAAATCTCTTCTGTTTTTTGACAATGGTTTAAGTTAGTGCATCTTTCATGAAAATTGTGGTTAGTAGCTGCTGAGAATGAAGCCTTGACAATTGATGCTAGTTTTTCTCCAGGACCAAGCAGGAAGTCGGTCCTCACATATGGGTGACGTTGGCACCAACGGAGCCCCCGTGCGGAGCATTTCCCCAGCTTTCAAAGAAAGCCTTTGGGAATGCAGCGCGCCTGCGCGGTCCTCTTCCCGCCCAATGGTGCCATCTTGCTCAGTCTTCTTTTTTCCGCGGAGCCCGACGGATGTGAGTTCGTGTCACCCAGGAAAATTTGATTTTTTTTTCTGCGATTTTCGCGTTGTCTTATCCGGTTTGATGCTGGTTCCCCTTCCCGCCTGGGCTCGGTACACCGGTATCGAGTCCGGAGTTGTGATTTTCAGTTTTTGTCCTTCGTGACTAGCGTTCGCGCTCTTTTTGCGTTTTCACTGGCAGCCCAGTCTTTTGACCTTGCAGGGGCCCTTTTTCCCCTGATGGCTGCCAGTGAGTTCAAAAAGTGTGATCTGTGAAAGAAACTTATGTCTCTCACCGACACACATGACTGCTGCCTCCGATGCCTCAGGCCCCACCATGAGCCGCTGGCCTGTGGTCCATGCAGCAAAATGTCGTTGAGGCGCTTTGGAGCCGTCAGCATCAACGTGAGAGAATTTTCTCTGACTATGTGTCCGGCCGGGCCCGGACTTCGTCAGAGGCCTCAGGAGTCCGACTCCGAGCGTCGTCGGGGTTCCTCTGAAAGGGAGTCTCCCTCCCGGGAGCACAGAAGGAAGTAAAAGCTCGTGAGGGCGGCGTTGGTGGAGGCTCCTGGTTCCTCGAGGGCCAGTTCTTGTATCCCTGACCGCCGCCCCGGGCTCTCGGAGTCGGAGAGGCCTTCCAAGCTACCTCGTGTGGAGCCGGAGTCCCCGAGTCATGTAAGTGCAGTTGTCCTCGTAGACCTCGTAGACTCTCCTCCGGGGGAGCCGACGTCGGGGCCCGAGTCGGGGGCTGCTGAGTCTCCTGAGCTTGGACTCAGGTTGACAGCCTTAGAGAGCAGCTTGGCTGCCTTCATGGAACAGCAGCGGGTGCTGATCACCGGTCTGACCGGTGCATTTGCCCCGACCACTGGGACCTCGACGTCTGAGTCGACCCCGGAGATCGAGCCGATTCTTGAGTCGATGAAGTCTCGCGTCGATCCTCAGTCAAGGTCCCCCTCGACCTCCCGTAAAAGTTAGAAGTACCTTAAAAAATGGTTCCTGCAGCTAGTGTAATCTAAAAAAGAACAGGAGAAACGGAATTACACTTTCAAGCCATATACAATACAATCTGCTGTATTCTTAATAAATTTGAGTATCTTTATAAGCTTCTGTGGCAGACCAAGAGAAACCAAATTTACAATAGTCCTGCCTACTTGGAAAACCTGGCACTACAGTTGTTAAATCTTATTTGTCAGCAAAGACTCTATTGCTGAGCCTTTGTTGACAGATGAGGATAAATCTGATGGACAAATGCATTCCTAGAAATAGCAGCAATCTGAGGGGCTAATGTTGGTCCTGGATCAAGAACAGTCTATAAATTACAGGACATTGAACAGTGACAAGTGTATATCTTTTGAACTTTTTTCAGAATATTAGCTGTAGTTAGAATACTGAGGCACAGTTTTTTTTAATTAGAAAGTATTTTTACCTAGATTAGGAGAAGCTGCTTGTTATGCTTATAGCTCACTTATTTCCGAACCTTGAAATTGCTCAAGTAGGTAGATAGTGGTACCATCCCATATTTGTCAATAATATGTAAAGTTTAAGCATCACAAATTCTCATTTTCCACGTTTTGGTTAAGGGGGTTGTTTTAGAAGCCATATTCAAGATCTGGATGGTTGAAAATGGCTATTCAAAACTCCTGATCACATCTACATCCCAAGAGCCATTTTAGAATGGCACAAGTATGTCTTTGTTGCACAGGGGTGTACTGGGGCATTCCTAAAAAGATACACTTGTGGTTGATTTTAAATTACAAACATGAGTTTGTCCGCTGGCAAACATGTCAATGTCCATTCCTGTCCTTGGGCAGGAATAGCCATTTGAAAAGTGCTCATTTCGGCTAGCTAACAGTACAGAGAAGGGGAAAATGTCTTCTCATGCCCTCAATATTTTTGCCAACTCAGAAAAACCTAGCAGGTAAATATCGAGGACTTATTGTCTGCTGCTGCACCGATGTACATCTCTGTTTCCAAAATGACAGGTCAGGATATGCATGTGGGAACATATACGAGTGCACGTTCTAAAATACTTGTATTGGCACTTTTGTGTGGCCCATACACACATGTCCACATTTCTAAAATTGACCAGTTTTCTGCATGTGTTTGGGCCCTTTTTATGCACGTCCGTGTGCTCTTTATATTACAATTGACACATTTATCTTTTTGGGGCAGAGACTATTTTACAAAGCAGTTATACGTGTCCACCTTCGCTGCTGCCCCTCCCAAAGAATTTCAGACATTTTGACATGGATGTCTCAGATTTCAGTTAAACGGCCTTACTAAAATGTGCCTTCACGTATTTACATTTTAACAGCTATGATCTGCTAGCAGCACTCTTATGATGTGCAGGGTACTGACATTAATTGGAGCAGATTTGCACAGTCCTTTATTTTTGTATTCCTAGAAGCACCCTCTCATCTGGTCTTCACAGAAAAGACAGCTGTTTTAGCTGAAAAATACTGCATGCAGTGTCTGTAAGTGCAGACTTTTTTTTAAATTGTGGTTTTGTTCATTTGGTATCTTTCACTTTCTACACAGTCGAACCACAAAGGCATGAAAAAGATAGTAAACAAAACTAATGTACAATGCCAGGGCTAGAGAATTTAGTACTCTTCTCTGAAACAGCAGGCATTGACCTGCCTCCCCTTTTCAGCACGCAAGCAGTAATGACAGTTCTGCCACTACATGCTGTTTCTGACCAATCATTCTCTGCTCTTTTTAGAGGTGTGCCCTGTTACAATATCTTCCACACTTCCTTAGCTAAAACCCTGCTAATGTGTTAATAATATGTATGCATGGGGGGCGGAGCCTGATGTCCAGCGGGTAGGACGCTTTGCGTTGAAGCTCCCGAGAGGCCTACTTAGAATCCTGACTTAATACCTATACAAATTTACTATTTCGCTCCGAGCTGACCGGGGCACCTCGGGGGGAATGGCGGCCCATAAACCAGCGCGCTTGGACTTCGGGTCTCCTTCTTCTTCTCACGGAAAACGCTCCAAAACAGAGGTGTCCTCCCCACAGAAGATGGTTCCATTTCGTGAAAACCCCGAGATGCACCTGGAGATTTTGGAGGAAATACGCGGCGTGAAGGAATTGGTGCAGTCCAATGGAGAAGCGCTTCGAGCCATGCGAGAAGACTTTGGAGTGCTTCAGGACCGACTTGAAAGTCTTTCATTACGGCAGGACAACATGGCGGGGGTCCTCGACTCGCACGAGGTGCGCTTGGGCAAACTGGACGAGGCTGAGCGCCAGATACAGAATCTTCAAAAGGAGTTAGAAGATAGCAATAATCGAGCCCGTCGCCACAATGTGAGGCTCCTCGGAATGCCGGAGGGGGTGGAAGCAGGAGATATAAGAGAATTCTTGCTCAAAACTCTTCCCTCCTTGCTGAAGATCACTTTTCACAGAGAACTGGAAATCGATCGAGCACACCGTGTTCCTGCCCACATGGCGCTCAACCGCACGACCCCCCGGCCTATTGTCTTTAGCTTGCTACGATATCAACAAGTGGAACAAATTTTACATGCTGCCCGAGCGAATCATCATTTGGAATTTGAAGGTCGTAAGGTCTCCTTCTTTCCTGATTTGGCAAAGCCTACCGTTGACCGGCGGAAGAAACTCCTTGCTTTTCGCCCTCGACTTCAACAGCTACAGGCTCGCTTTGGCCTGTTGTATCCCGCGAAGCTCCGAGTGACTCTCCACAACCAAACCAGGACATTCGAAGATCCTGATCTACTATCAACATTTTTAGACTCCAAAGAAGCAGAGCAGATGCGCTAATCCCAAATCTTGGACTCTTATTTGCCGGCTCTATCCGTCATTTTGAAGGGCCCGATGCGGCGGTCATAGCCAAGCACAGAAATAGCCTGGACTTTCTTTCTTTCTCTATATGACTTTTGTTTTTTGGTCTCCTATCCCTTCATGATGTGTGCCTCGGTCGGATTCGGAGCACGCACAGTTCTACAGGTTATGTGTTTTTTCAATTTCGGCCTTCTCGGGGGTTTCTCCCCGCAGACACATGGTCGCCAGTAATTTTGGGGTTTTGCTTCTCCTCTACCGTACTGCGGTTTTCTTTGTTAATGTGGGGCGCTTCATTGTATTATATTAGTTTATTTTTCCTATGTCATGTGTACAGCCAGATACAGTCAGTTTGAGGGACATAGTGAAATTATGTGTGCTATCATGCTCAGAATTTTTAACTTTTCTGAATGGCCTTATGTAAAATCTTATCATTCACCGTCAAAGGCATTAATGGTCCACTCAAAGGAAAGAAAATCCTTAGCTATCTTAGCCATGAGCATGTTGATTTAGTGTTTCTTCAGGAAACGCATTTAAACTCTGCTGAAACACTGAAACTCAATGCTAAGCCTCACATGGTAGCTGCCTATTCTCCCACCGTTTTCAAATGGTACGGGATAGCCACTCTGGTTAAGAAGTCTTAGCACGCTACTGTACCTGATATTAGCGCTGACAAGGAGGGTAGATGGGCCCGTGTACACCTTGAGGTTGGAGATAGTGAATTCACGTGTATTAGCATTATGCCCCGAATGTGGACAACCCTGCTTACTATGCAAGTATTGCGCAGTTGGCCTTGGCCTCTGCCAATGCCCCATTAATACTTGGTGGCGATTTTACTCAAGTGTTCCCTCAATCTTTTCTTCTCAAACAAGGTGCTCGTTGGTTGGAAGATCCAGTACCGAGTAGACCTGTGTGGCTAGATATAGAAGCGGGCCTTTGCAAAACCGATTCCTCTTACCTTTCTCCCTGGTATGACTCTCCCATCAGACTCCCACTATCCACCAATGCTTTTAGACACTTTAGGTGCCTTTAATACTCTTATGCAATCTTTAGACTCCCGACTCTGGTCAGTGCAACTTCAGCATCGCCTTCGGTGCACTAGAGTACTCCCGCCATCGGCATTCTCTATATAAGGTTGATTGGAGACTTTCCGATCTCTCGGTAGTTCACCGGGTGTAGCATCCAATTTTACTAAACCTTCTGTAATGCTATCACTAGAGATACCCTATAGCGCAGAAAGTATGGAGAGAGAATTGCATGTGACTTTGACCTCGGAGCAATAGAGCCTTATTTGGAGTAGAGGGACACGGGTTCCCGATCCGCCTCACTCATTCAGACCCTCTTCTTTCTAGCCCACCGGTGTTTTACACTTCTCACAGATTAGACAAATGGAACACTACTCAGGGCAATGGTTGCTGGACACGTCCTGCGGCCATTGGTTCATTGCCTCATGTTATGCATGAATATCCCGCACTACAGTATTACTGGCGTCGGGTCTGGGGTCGTATTTAGTCTATCTCGCACTCTCAGGAGCCCCTTTCTTGGAGGATAGTGGAACTTCGCCCAGTTGCGGGGATCCCCTCTCTCCCAAAAATGGCTTATTTCCTTTCGAACTTTATGCTTGGCATTGCTATTTCCCTAATTAAGTAATACTGGAAAATTAGCTCCCATTTGAGCCCCAATGAATGGTGGAATCATGCCTGTCTTTACAGTAAATATGACCAAATACCTCGTCTGTTCGCTTCTTCCGTTCAGACTCCTTCTCATTGGTCTCAATGGAAGATGCTCAATGACTATGTACATTTTGCTAAATGCTCTCATCTGACTGTCTAACTTTGTATATATCTCTGTCCCATGATCATGCTGTATTGTAGATACTCTTTTGATCTTTTTATGTATAATCACTGTTAATTGGAAGCGCTCACATGCTGATATAATCGGGTAGAGAAGAAGCATCGGGGTGGGGGGTAATGGGTTTACTTTTCCTTATTGTATACTTGTTTTGTCTCTTTTGGTGTGTTGTTTCTTTTGTTTGTTGCAAAATGAAAATAAAAGTTTAAAACGAAATAATATGTATGCACATATCATTTCAAATGCAGGCATTCATTCGTTAAATCAAGCAATTTTTTATGACTTTACATCCTTCATAACTTTATTTGCTTCCCTAGCATAAGGAGGACATTTTTCTGTGGCACCTAGCCATGTTAATTTTTATTAATGTGGTTGATTGCCCGTTTGCAATTGCTCTCCTCTTATCAATGTAGCCAAAAGTACACACATTGCATCACAGTGCTCATAGATTAACTTGCACTTGAAAAAAGTGGGTTTAGGATCGGGGGAGATGAATTGTCTTGAATTCCTTATGTTTACTTCCTTATATGGGCTTTGTACCGGTGGGGAATTAAATGCAAAATCTGCAAGTACTTTTGTAGTCACAGTCCTCACTGATGTGCATTTTCAAAGGGAGAATGAGCTTGTAAGTCCAGGCATGTAAAGGATCTATTTATTTCAACTCCTGCAGTGTGTGTATTCACACACTGACGTAGGTTAAATTATAACTAAGGTAAAACTTTAAACATATAAGGTAAGCTAATGTACATTAAACCGGTGAGTACATTCAGTGGAACTACCTACAATTTTGAGTTCACTAGGTCAAGGACCAGATTTTAGGTAATGGGTTGATCTGAGATGAGAAGGGGTTGAGATCCAGAGGGCATTGATGAGTTCTTGGAAATAGGTAGGTCTTAAGCTTTTTTGGAAGATGGTTAGATCCACGCAGTCTTAGTCTCTATGAACTTGTAGTCTTCCAGGTCACTTTCAAAACTACCCCCACAGAATGTTTTTCTAAACTCTAATCCTGCAGGTTCACACTTAACTGATTTTGAGCAACCAAGCATTGTTTTCTTCTGCATGTGTTCGCCAACTGTTAAAGCAGGAAATATTCTAATGATGGAAATATGTTTTCTATTGGTAGATGATACCTGAATGAAAGAGAGCTTTTATTTATCTTAAACTGAGTTCACAGTGTCTACGATTATAACAAACAGTGCAGAGGCTGGTGGCACCTTAGATTACCAGATTATTACTGAGGTCTGAGCTTTCAAAGACAAGAGTTTACTTTATCTCTAAAGTGTCACCAGCCTCTGTTGTTTGTTCTTACTGCTACAGATTGATTTTTGTTTAATTGTATTAATACTTTATTGAAAATGGTATGTGGTGGTGATAATTTATTATTTTCATTATTTTTGAACTCTAAACCACCATGCAGTTTTAAATGATGTGGCAGTATATCAAAATCGAGAATAAATAAATGTGCCTACACCTCTGGATTAGATTATTGTGATATCTAGATTAATATAGCACTTTTTGCCCAAACAAAACCTCAAAATCAGGCAGGATAGTGAACGCATCCATCCTAATGCTACTAAATATTTATATAGTGCTACACGGTGTGTATGAAGTGCTTTACAAATAAGCATAAGAGACAGCCCCTGTCCTTTGAGGCTAACAACCTAGTCAAAGATAGGCAAACCTGACAAACAAGAGTTTGAGGGAAATCGGAGAAACGATAAGAACATAAGATATGTCATACTGGGTCAGACCAAGGTCCATCAAGCCCAGTATCCTGTTTCCAACAGTGGCCAATCTAGGTCACAAGTACCTAGCAGTTTCCCCAAAAGACACAGGTTCCACAATGCTTGTATTGGGTCAAGCAGTGGATATTCTGGGTCCCCTTTAATAATGGTTTATGGACCTTTCCTCCAAGAACTTGTCCTAACCTTTTTTAAACTCAGCTACACTAACAGCTTTTACTACATCCTCCGGTAGGAAAGTCCAGAGTTTGATTACACATTGAGTGAAAAAATATTTTCTCTTATTAGTCTTAACTAGGTTACCTTGTAGCGTCATTGCATGTCCCCTAGTCTTTCTATATTTTGATGGCGTAAACATTTGATCTACGTTTCATCCTTTGAAGTATCTTGGTTTTGGTGTGTTCAAAAATGTTTTCAATTATGGCAGATAGGTCATTTGATGAGAGGGCAGGTGTTCAGTAGCTGAGGATGATAGTTAAATAGTTTGTGATGGTGACTGAGTCAGTTTTGTCGGTTATCAATTTTAGTTGATAGAGGATGGAAATGTAGGTGTGATTTGGTTAATAGCAATACCTTTCCTCCTCTGTTTTTTGGACAGTGGAATAGTGAGTAGCCTCCTGCTTTGATATGACTGATGATGACATTGTCATTGTCATTGTCTCTGAGCCACGTTTCAGTTATACATAGTATGCTGTGTTGGTATTCTGTGAGTAGATCTGTGATAGTCTGGACTTTATTTCTTACTGATCTGGCATTGATCAATGCACATCAGAGAGCACTTGAGTTGTTGTGTCAGGAATAGTAGCAATTGGGGTGATGCAAGGAGAGGGTTGTATGGTTATGAGGCATATGGTTGAAATGCTCAAAGAAATTAGGGAAGCTAACAAAAGTTACAGCACAGTAATAATGGGTGATTTCAATTACCCCGGTATTGACTGGGTCAGTGTCACGGCAGGACATGCTAGGGAGATAAAGTTCCTAGATGAAATAAATGACTGCTTCTTGGAGCAGCTGGTTCATGAGCCGACCAGAGGGGAAGCAATATTAGACCTAGTCCTTCGTGGAACACCAGATATAGTGCAAGAGATAAGGGTGTTGGGGCCACTTGGCAATAGTGATCATAGCATGATCGCCTTTGATTTAATTAGTGGAGGAGGGATAGTAAGGAAATCCACAGTACTACCTTTTAACTTTTGAAAGGGAGACTATGATAAAATGAGGAAAATAGTTCAGAAAAAACTAAAAGGAGCAGTTGCAAAGGTTAAAGACTTACATCAAGCTTGGGTGTTGTTGAAAAATACTATCTTGGAAGCCCAAACCAGCTTTATTCCACACTTTAAGAAAAGTGGAAGGAAGTCCAAAAAACTGCCAGCATGGTTTAAAGGTGAGGTCAGAGAGGCTGTTGCCAAAAAAGCATCTTTCAGGAAATGGAAAAAAGAGCCAAACGATGAAACCTGGAAACAGCACAAGCACTGGCAAGTCAAATGCAAGGCGTTGATAAAGCAGGCAAAGGGAGAATTTGAGAAGAAGCTTGCTGCAGAAGCAAAAACGCAAAATAAAGATTTTTTTCAAGTACATTCGTAGCAAAAAACCTGTGAGAGAGTCAGTTGTTCCATTAGATGATAGAGGAGTTAAAGGGGCACTAAGAGCCAACAAGCCGATAGCGGAGAGACTGAATGAATTCTTTGCTTCGGTCTTTACTGAGGAAGATGTAGGGATGTTACCCATGACTGAAGTGGTATTTAAAGGTGCAGAAAAATTGAAGGAAATATCGATACATCGGGAAGATGTATTACAACTATTAGATAAACTGAAGAGTAGCAAATCACCCGGGCCGGATGGTATACATCCAAGAGTGTTGAAAAAGCTGAAATATGAGATTTCAGACCTGCTATTAGTAATCTGTGAACTATCATTAAAATCATCTCTAATACCTGAAGATTGGAGGATCGCCAATGTAACTCCAAGTTTTAAAAAGGGTACCAGGGGTGATCTGGGAAACTACAGACTGGTGAGCCTGACATCAGTACCGGGAGAAATGGTAGAAACCATTATAAAAAATACAATTATCCTCAGCATGTAGATAGTCATGGCCTAATGGGGCACAGCCAACATGGCTTTAGACATGGAAGATCTTGTCTTACTAATCTGTTATGTTTTTTTGAAGGTGTGAATAAACAGGTGGACAAAAGTGAGTCGGTTGATATAGTGTATTTGGACTTTCAGAAAGCCTTTGACAAGGTCCATCATCAGAGACTTTTGGCAAAACTAAAGAGTCATGGGATAGGAGGCAGTGTACTACTGTGGATCAGGAACTGGTTAAAAGATAGAAAGTAGAGGGTTGGGCTAAATGGCCAATTTTCCCAATGGAGAAAGGTGAATAGTGGTGTACCCCAGGGATCTGTGCTGGGTCCGCTGCTTTTTGACATATTCATAAATGACCTGGAAAGTGGAATAACGAGTGAGGTTATCAAATTTGCAGATGAGACAAAACTATTTAAAGTTGTTAAATCCCAAGAGGATTGTGGAAAATTGCAAGAGGATCTTGATAAATTGGAAGACTGGGCATCAAAATGGCAGATGAAATTCAATGTGGACAAGTGCAAAGTTATGCCCCTAGGGAAGAACAACCCAAACTATGGTTACACGATGCAAGGTTCCACATTAGGAACCGCCACCCAGGAAAAGGATTTAGGGGTCATTGTGGATAACATGTTAAAACCCTCTGCCCAGTGTGCAGCAGCAGCCAAGAGAGCAAATAGAATGCTAGGTATTATAAGGAAAGGAATGGAAAATAAAACAAAAGATATTATGCCTCTGTATCGTTCCATGGTGAGACCGCACCTTGAATATTGTGTGCAATTCTGGTCGCCGTATCTTAAAAAGGATATAGTGTTATTAGAAAAGGTTCAGAGAAGAGCCACCAAAATGGTAAGGGGGATGGAAGGATACTCCTATGAAGAAAGGCTAAAAAGGTTAGGGCTCTTTAACCTGGAAAAGAGACAGCTGAGGGGAGATATGATAGAAGTCTATAAATTAATGAACGAAGTGGAACGGGTAAACGTAGATCGATTGTTTACATTATCAGAATATAGAAAGACTAGGGGACATGCAATGAAGCTACAGGGTAAACTATTTAAGACTAATAAAAGAAAATATTTTTTCACTGAACGTGTAATCAAACTCTGGAATTTGTTACCGGAGGATGTAGTAAAGGCTGTTAGTGTAGCTGGGTTTAAAAAAGGTTTGGACAAGTTCCTGGAGGAAAGATCCATAAACCATTATTAAGAAGGGACCCAGGATATCAATGCTTGACCCAGTACAAGCATTGCGGAATCTGTGTCTTTTGGGGAAACTGCTAGGTACGTATGACCTAGATTGGCCACTGTTGGAAACAGGATACTGGGCTTGATGGACCTTGGTCTGACCCAGTATGGCATATCTTATGTTTTTATGTTATGTTCTTATGTTCGCTCGCCCGGTAACAGATTCTTTTGTGCTCTCTCCTTGCAGGGGGCAGGAGAAATCGACTGCAGTACGGGAGACGTTAGATTATCTTCTACAGTTGGGAGCAGTGGTGCCGGTGCCATGAGAATTATACAGCGTCGGTCGCTACTCTATTTACTTCATGGTACTCAGGAAAGACAGAGCTTTCCGTCCTATTCTAGATCTCAAGGGGATAAATCGCTGTCTGTAAGTACTGCATTTTCGAATGGAAACCTCGTGATCAGTGATAGTGGCGGTTCGACAAGGAGAATATTTAACATCTCACAATCTTGCCAAAGTGTATTTACACATTCCCATCAGACCAGCTCATCAAAAGCTCCTAAGGTTTGCGCTACCATGGGGTCATTTCCAGTTTCAAGAGTTGCCCTTCAGTTTGGCGACTGCTCCACGCATCTTCACCAAGGTTATGGTAGTGGTAGCAGCGACCCTGAGGAAGGAAGGAAGGAATATTGGTTCATCCTTATCTCGACAACTGGTTGATATGGGTGAAATCCAGGGCCGAGCGTGTCAGAGTGACAGTCAGAGTGGTGCAGTTTCTGCAGAGTCTCGATTGGGTAGTCAATGTGGCCAAGAGTCGTTTGCTTCCATCGCAGGTTCTGGAGTACTTAGAAGTGCGGTTCGACACTCAAGTGGGAGCAGTGTTTCTGCCAGATCTGCGAGCCCAGGCTCTTCGGTGTTGGTGCGCAAGGTTTTGAAGACTCCAGCTCCGTCGGCCTAAGACTATCTTCGTGTTCTGGGTACGATGGCGGCGACACTGGAGGTGCTGCCTTGGGCCTGAGCACACATGCGTCTATTACAGAATTCTCTACTTCGACGTTGGTCGCACCAGAACAATCCCCTGAACTAAACGGCTTCCCTGTCCTTTGAAGGTCCGAAAAGCTCTTCAATGGTGGCTTTGCCCGTGAAATGTGGGGGCGAGTATACTTCTCAATCAGCCGCAGTGACTTCCAGTGTTGTCAGATGCCAGTCTCCCAGGTTGGGGAGCTCATTGTGAGGATCTGTTCACTCAAGGAACCTGTACCGAGCAAGAGTCCAAGTGTTTGATGAGCCATCTGGAACTACGGGCGGTGGCCCTAGCACTTCGGGCATTTGAATCCTCAGTGCGGGGTCGAGCGGTGTGAGTGCTTTTGGACAATGCCACAACAGTGGCTTACCTCAATCGGCAAGGGGGCACAGGAAGCATGGCTATGGAAAAGGAAGCGGAAATGTTGCTCGCTTGAGTAGAGCCTTGGCTTCAAGCGTTGTCAGCAGCGCACATTGCGGGAACGGACAATGTGATGGCGGATTTTCTCAGCAGAGTCCGAGTGGATGCCGGAGAATGGGAGCTTCATCTGGAAGTTTTTGCTCAGATAGTCAACAGATGGGAACCTCCGATTATGGATATCATGGCTACGTTTCTTTTGGCCAAGACGAGTCGCTTTTACAGCAGAATGAGAGAAAGGATGTCGGAGGGTATTGATGCCTTGATGCAACAATGGCCCACACAAGGTCTTCTCTACGTCTTTCCCCCTTGGGCTCTCATAGGACGGGTAATTTAGCGCATCAAATCTCATCAGGGGAGAGTAGTGGTTGGTAGCACCGGATTGGCTGCGACACCCCTGGTATGCTGATCTAGTGCGGCTGCTAGACGAGAAGCCTTGGCGAATTCCCGCAACAGCGGATCTTCTGATGCAAGGGCCTCTGCAAATGCCTCATGTGGATCGGTTCTCACTTACGGCTTGGCAATTGAAAGGGCTAGGTTAAGGAAGAAAGGTTATTCTGGTGCAGTGATTGCTACCTTACTTCTGGCCAGAAAGAAGTCTACATCCCTAGCATATATGCGCGTATGGCGTATTTTTGAGGACTGGTGCAAGCGACATCGAGTCTGACCAACCATGGCTTCAGTACCTGTACTATTAGGTTTCTTGCTGGACGGTTTCAATATGGGATTGGCGGCCAGTTCCTTAAGGGTTCATCTGGCGGCTATTTCTTGTTATCGAGGAAAGGTCCAGGGGCTGGCTTTGGTGTCGCATTCTTATGTGATATGTTTCCTGAAAGCTGTGCCTCGTTTACGACCTTCTCAAAGATTGATTTCTCCCCCTTGGGATCTCAACTTAGTCCTAGGAGCTCTGACGAGAGAATCTTTTGAGCCTTTGCATTTGGCTTCCCTCAAGGATTTGACTTTAAAAACAGTGTTTTTGGTGGCCATTCTGCATGAAGAATTTCAGAGTTGCAGGCGTTGTCTTGTCGAGAACCGTTTCTGTCCTTCTCTAGGGAAAAGGTTGTGTTGCGCCCCGTTCCGTCTTTTCTGCCTAAGGTGGTGTTGCCATTTCATATGAATCAATCGGTCTCTCTGCCAGTATTAGGTGTGTCGGGGGAGGACACATTGGACCGTAGTTTGCGGCTGTTGGATATCAAGAGGGTCCTATGACGATACTTGAAGGTCTCCGGAGTCCTTCCGCAAGTCTGAACACTTATTCGTTCTCTTTGGAGGTCCGTGTAAAGGGGAAGCGGCGGCCAAGGCTTCAATTTCCAGATGGGTCCGAGAAGCAATAGCGTCGGCATATATTTTACAGGGGCGTCAGGTGCCCGTAGGGTTATGGGCTCATTTTACCAGAGCACAAGCGGCTTCATGGACGGAACATAGTTTGGTTCCGCCGGTGGAAATTTGCAGGGCAGCCACCTGGTGATCTCTGCATACGTTAAGTAAGCACTATTACCTCGATGTTCAGGCGGCGAAGGATACTTGTTTCAGGGCTGCAGTTTTGCAGTCCGGTTGGACAGGCCCTCCCAATAGTTTACTGCTCTGTTACATCCCAGAGGTGAGGGACGATAAGGAAAGAAAAATTAGACTTACCTGCTAATTGTTGTTCCTTGAGGAACTCCAGTTCAGTCCCGATTCCCACCCAGGGATTTCTCAGTTTCGGCAGGTGCAGTTTATTGGGGGTGTGTGACAACGTGGTGCTGGTGAAGGTCTGCCAGATATTATTAAACTCTGTATTCTTTCTGTTCTCTCTCTTCTCTATGCTGTTTTTCTTAAGAGAGAGGGGAGAGGGAGTTATCCTTTTACTTAAAGGGGTTTTAGTTCAGTGGTCAAAAGTTAATGGGTTACTATTCATACTATAGCTACTTATTTGTTGCTCCTTTGAGTCTGCTTTGTCAATAGATCACTGGGGGCTGGTAGAGGCCAGCAGGATACGTCCAGTGATGTCACGATTCTGACATGCCCAGTCTCCATGCTGCAGGAGGAGGTGCACTACCCAGAGGTGAGGGACTGAACTGGAGTTCCTCAAGGAACAACAAGTAGCAGGTAAGTCTAATTTATCTTTTTGTACCGTTGCCTGAGGATAGCAATTATAGCAGTCAGTGGCAAAAATTGTCTTGCCACATTTAGAACATTTTTTTAAAGCCGCTAACAGGCTTAGACCTGCCAGAAAATACCACCTCGACAATATTAAACTGAAAAATGGCCGTGAGGGGGAAAAAGCCTCCAAAGGGGAAAAAGATGCCAAAACTATAGGGAAAAACATCCAAATGGTGAGAAAAGCTAACAGACGATAGGCGGATGAAGAAAACGAGCAAAAGCTTAGACACAAAGGCAAGAAACTCAAACTTTTTTCTGAACTTCAAGAACAAGTTCTAGGAGCTCCGTGGAAAAAAGAAGACTGGAGAATATGGTGCCGTGGTGGGCGGGGAAGGCAAGTGTGAATGCGCGGCATACCTCCCAAAAGGACACAGGTTCCACAATGCTTGTATTGGGGCAAGCAGTGGATTTCCCGGGTCCTCTTTAATAATGGTTTATCGAACTTTTCCTCCAGGAACTTGTCCAAACCTTTTTTAAAGCCATCTACACTAACAGCTTTTACTACATCCTGCCTCTCTATGGGGAGGCATTAGCTGCATCCATAGTGCTGCTTGACCATGTTCTCTGCATGTTCAGTGTGTTAACTGCTGGGAAATGCTGTGCACGTCCCCATCAGATAATGCATGACTTTTGCAGCTAACGTGGTGCGTTGGTAAACATGTCCCTAAATTATACTACTACATGGTGTGCCTCGGCCTAACCACAATAGCTAGCTGAATATTTTTTTCTGTAGGTTACGTACAGTACATGATAACACTGCATCTGCCATACAAAGAACTTAAGTACAGATGACTTTCAGGCCAGCTACATTGACATACTACTTTAAACAAAAACTCTAATACCACACATTGTAAACTGTTCGAAAAGTCAACATGACAAATAGTGATGCTCATCCTTTATAAAGTACAAATCTTTCTTTCAATTTTGAAATTCTTTAAGCAATTCTCAGCAGTTTCTTTAAAATTATGAGAGCAGCTAAGTTGGGAGTAGTATCATAGGTTAATTCGTATAAATGATATGATATCTTGACATTATACCCAATCATGTTCCATTAGACTTCTCTCAAGCTCCTCCCCTGAACATGCCTTTACACAGTCTCATGAAAGAGGAAGCATGTTCTTGTTATCACAAGTACTTTTACACCTGCATTAATTTTATATGAGGCCAAACCTAAGCTTTCTTTAGAAGCTCAGATGACAAGACTTCGACTTTCATACTTTGGACACATCATGCGAAGAGAGAAATCATTAGAGAAAGACATTATGCTTGGCAAGATAGAAGGTCAATGCAAAAGAGGAAGGCCAGCAATGAGATGGATCGATACAATAACAGCAGCTACGGGTACCAGTCTGTCAACAATGAGCCGCCTGACTGAAGACCGAACACAATTTAGGATAGCTATCCAGAGGGTCGCCATGAGTCGACTCCGACTCGGTGGCACTTAACAACAACAATGGCATACATCTGTGAAAAGGATTTGCAAACTTACCCCTTTAATGTACAATTCAAAAGTGTTTTTTGCAGTAGCACAGGCCATTTTCATCTATGCACCCCTTGATTCTTCTGCTTATGTTCCCCCAGTACCTTTCCTCTAGTTCTTCCCTTCCTTTGGAATTTATTTCTACTTTTAGCCGACTATAGTTGGTTAAATCTTACTCGTATACAGTACTTGAATGGATTCTGCTGCAAGGAAAAACTCTTTTGAGCTATGTGGGTTAGATAATGGCGTAGTCAATGCCATAAAAAGGATAGTGGAATACTTTCCTTGACAGGAAAGAATTGAACATCAGTAACTTGGTACTTTGCCAGAGCTAAATCATGATATGTGATTTTTGTATTTCAAATTTAACATGTAAAAAACAGAATCTAGTTTAAAGTATCAATTTATTATTGCCTTATTATGGGCATACTGTTTGATCATTCAGCAAAGAAGTAGGCAATTTATCCTCAGAATGTTGCTCAAGCAGTTAGAGTATGAGTATTAATGTATGTCTTTTTGGTGTAAACATAGAAACATGATGACAGAAAAAGACCACAAGGCCCCTCTAGTCTGTCCTTCCATAACAACTACAACAGTCCACTTTTTACCTTTAGAGATCCTCTGTGTTGGTCCCATGCTTTTTTGAATTCAGTTACTGTCCTCCTCTCTACCACCTCCACTGGGAGACTATTCCACGGATCCACTACTCTTTCCGTAAAGAAATATTTCCGCATATCACTCCTGAATCTATCTCCCTTCACCCTCATCCCATGTCCCCTCGTAGCAGAACTTGCTTTCAATTGAGAGAGGCTCTCTCCCTGAACATTTATGCCACGGAGGTATTTAAACATCTCAATCATATCACCTCTATCCCGCCTTTCCTCTAAAGTGTACATATTAAGATCCTTAAGTCTGTCCTCATATGCTTTATAATGAAGCCCATTAATCATTTTAGTAGCAACCCTCTGCACCGACTCCATCCTGTTCACATCCTTTTGAAGGTGCGGTCTCCAGAATTGCACACCATACTCCAAATGAGGTCGCACCAAAGACTTATACAGAGGCATTATCACCTCCTTTTTTCTGCTAGCCATTCCTCTCCGTATGCACCCAAGCATCCTTCTAGCTTTTGCCGTCGCCTTTTCTACCTGTTTAGCTACTTTAAGATCATCAGACACAACCACGCCTAGGTCCCGCTCTTCTTTAGTGGACAAAAGTACTTCACCTCCTATACTGTATTGCTCCCTTGGATTGCTGCAGCCCAAATGCATGACCTTACATTTTTTAACATTAAATCCCAGCTGCCAAATTCTAGACCATTCTTCAAGCTTAGCTAGATCCCTTCTCATGTTATCTACACCTTCCTGGGTGTCCACTCTATTGCAGATTTTGGTATCATCCGCAAAGAGGCAAACCTTACCCGACAGCCCTTCCGCTATATCACTAACAAAGATGTTAAAAAGAATCGGACCAAGGACAGATCCCTGGGGCACACCACTGGTAACATCCTTCTCCTCAGAGTGAGCTCCATTTACTTGTACTCTTTGTCGCCTCCCACCCAACCAATTTCTAACCCAAGCAGTAACTTTAGGGTGCATCCCTAGGGTGCTCAGTTTGTTTATAAGTCGCCTGTGAGGAACAGTGTCAAAGGCTTTACTGAAATCTAAATACACCACATCTAGAGCTCTCCCTCGGTCCAACTCCCTGGTCACCCAGTCAAAGAAATCAATCAGATTTGTCTGACAAGACCTGCCTCTGGTGAATCCATGCTGCCTCGGATCCTGCAATCCGCCGGACTCCAGAAACCTCACTATTTTCTCTTTCAGCAGCGTTTCCAATAATTTACTCACCACCGAAGTTAAACTAACCGGCCTGTAGTTTTCAACCACATCCTTACTTCCGCTTTTGTGTAAAGGCACCACATGAGCCTCTCTCCAGTCCTTTGGCACCACTCCCGACTCCAACGAGGCATTGAAAAGGTCAGTCAGTGGAGTTGCTAGAACGTCCCCAAGTTCCCTCAGTATTCTAGGGTGTATCCCATCCGGTCCCATCGCTTTGTCTACTTTAAGTTGAGCTAGTTTCTCACGAACACAGTCTTCTGAAAATTGTTCAAGATGTCCCTCGCTTCTGTTCTTATTTGTGGGTGTTTTCTGAGGTCCTGCTCCTGGTTCTTCATCTGTGAACACAGAACAAAAATATTTGTTAAGCAATTCCGCTTTATCCTTATCAGCTTCTACATATTCCCCCCCTGCACCCTTGAGTCTGACAATACCACTTTTGCCCTTCCTTTTCTCACTAATATATCTGAAAAATGTCTTATCCCCCCATTTTATTGCATTGGCTATTTCCTCCTCCTTTTGAATCTTTGCCTTCTTGACTACTTTGCTAGCTTCTCTAAGTTTTTCCAAATACAGATGCCTGTCTTCCTCTCTCTGTGATCTCTTGTATTTCATGAAGGCCTCCCTCTTTTTCTTCACTTTTTCAGCTACTCCCTTCGAAAACTATAGCGGTCTCCTGTTCCTTTTGCCTTTATTTACCATTTTAACAAAAAGGTTGGTTGCCTTTAAAATACCCCCTTTCAGTTTTGCCCACTGTTTTTCTACATCCCCCAGCTGTTCCCATCCCACTAACGACTCCCTGAGGTATTGGCCCATCTTCGCAAAGTTAATCTTCCTAAAGTCTAAGATCTTCACCTTGCAATGGATTCTAACAGCCCTAGTCCTAATACTGAACCACACCATCTGGTGATCACTGGATGCAAAATGATCTCCCACTACAACATCAGAAACACTTTCACCATTGGTAAGCACCAAGTCCAGTATGGCCCCTTCACGTTTGGGGTCTGTTACCAATTGCCTGAATAGTTCTCCCTGTAGAGAATCCAGGATCTCCTTACTTCTAGATGATACTGCAGCAGGAATGTGCCAATCAACATCTGGCATATTGAAATCTCCTAGCAGTAGCACTTCCCCTTTCCTAGCAATGCTGCGTATGTGTTCAATTAACTCTCTGTCCACCTCTTCCTCTTGTGAGGGAGGTCTGTATATCACACCAATGTAAATAGATTTCTCTTTCCCTCTTTCTAGTTTAACCCACAATGCCTCCTCTCTCCCTTTTCAAGCTCTGTAATTCCAAAGCTTTAATAGTAGTTTTTACATATAGTGCCACTCCTCCTCCCCTTCTTCCTACCCTGTCCTTTCTGAATAAAGTATAGCCAGGTATAGTTACATCCCAGTCATGGTTTTCTGTGAACCATGTTTCTGTAACTGCCACTAAATCCAAGTCAGCCACTCCCACCAAAGCTTCAACTTCAGGGATCTTATTTCCCATGCTACGGGCATTAATACACACTGCTTTCCATATGTTAGCCCTGTTACCCATTGCCATAAAGGTATTTAATGTATCACCTACCTGGGGGCTTTCACTTACCTGGGGGCTTTCTTCACCCATCCCCAACGAATCTAGTTTAAAGCCCTCTTCAGTAGATTAGCCAGTCTACTACCAAAGATGCGTTGACCTTTCTTGGACAGATGGATGCCATCTCTGCTCTGCAACCCTTGGAACAGCATCCCATGGTCTAGGAAACCAAAACGCTCTCGAAGACACCATCCATGCAGCCATGCATTCATCTCCAGGATGCGAGCCTCTCTGCCTTGGTCTTTACCCTCAACAGGGAGGATTGAAGAGAACACCACCTGTGCACCTACCTGCTTCACCCTCTGTCCCAGAGCCATGAAGTCACTTTTGATACGTTCCGAGGTATACCTGGCAGTATCATTTGTTCCAACATGGATTAGCAACATTGGGTAATAGTCAGTGGGCTTGATGAGTCTCGGCAAACTCTCCGTAACATCTTGGATCTTGGCACCAGGCAGACAGCATACCTCTCTGGACATCAAGTCTGGTCGGCAAATGGACGCCTCAGTACCCCTCAGAAGAGAGTCTCCAACCACCACTACCCTTCGTTTCCTTCTGGTCACTGATTCCGCAACTATGGGGTACTTGAACTCTGGTTCTTCCCTTTCCAGGGATGCTTTCACCTCCTCCACTTCCAGGGCTGCATAATGGTTCTTCAATTCAAGGGCTGGAGAAGTTGGATTGGTGATTTTGCAGGCTCTGGTGACTTTTGTCCAACCATCGACATTCTGTTGGTACCCATCTTCTCCTGTGCTGGAGAGCCTGGTTGCTGCAAGAAGCATCTCATCAATGTACTTCTCACTGTCTTGAATGCTCCTCAGCCTCGCCACCTCCTCTCTGAGTTCCTCCACTTGTTTCCTCAGAGCTTCAGCATGCAGGCACCCTGCACATGGAACCGGTTCCTCAACTGGCATTAGGACCTCTGTCTGGACTGAGGCAGAAGCTGTAACGGGGGCAACAGCTTTAGCAATACGATTTTTCCCAGCCATTGTCCTGTTTGTGGAGCTTAGGTATCTGTTAAAGAAAAAGAGAGAGATCTACCAAGTACCAGCCGGTTTCGCAGCTGTCCTTTCAGAGAAAAAGCAGTTAAATCTCTTTAATTATATTCAAAATGTGCTGGTCCAATTCACTGTGATCTGTTAAAGGGGGAGGTGCCCTATAAAGCAAGACTGCTCACTAGGGGTGGGTGGGATATGATATATATTAACATCATTTTCTGTCTTAGAAATTAAGGTTCCTCTCAAACTTTCCATATGATCTTTCTTTTAATATATTCTGTCTTAATATAATAAAAGTAAATGGCTTCTTTACTTGTAAGGAAACCGGTGCTATCTTATTTCTTATCCAGATTGTGTTGACATGGTTGCTGCTACACAGTGACTCTTATAAGTATGTTTCTGGTCATTCCACTAAGAAAATCAGTAATTAAACAATGGGTTCATTTAATAAGGTATATGTGAAGTGAGATTTTGGAAAAGATGTCACAGCATCAGAAGGAATGTGCAAGTAAGGACATACTGCAAATGAAACTGACTCCAAAATTGAGCCTGTGAACATCAGGCTCTGTCTGACATTGCTTTGTGAACATCTGTGATTAGGCATAGGGCACAAGATGGCCAACGACATGTGCGATTCATAGAAAACATGGCAATGCAGACATACCAAGGACCCATTCACAGACATGGGGACATGGATGTGCATGTATGTACTGGCATGTACTGCCCCAGTATGAGGACACAGTGAGTGATATGGTGACGTGACAGCCACACTTCTGCCAAACTCTTGAACAGTAAGTGGCAAAAATATAAAATGCATGGGGGTGCCATTGGCTCTTGCCCAAAGATGTGTACAGAGCAGGGCCGGCCCAACCACTAGGCAAACTATATAGAGCAAGAAGAACATCAGCTGTAAACTTGCTAGCAATACCAAAGGCTTCAACAAAGTCCAACACGAACACCACAAACAGGGCATTCAGTTTTTATGTACCAAAATGCTGGAACACCCTACCCCCCGACATTAGAGCCATTACCAATCTATATCAGTTCAGAAAGGCTCTCAAACATACCTTTTCCGCCAATATTTCCCAGACAGCAACTAAACCAGATATCCCCTCCAAGAAATAACCCAATCTAGAAATGCCCGCACACTGCAGTGTAGATAGATTATGTATATAGTTAACCCAGTTATCCAAGTTTGTACTCCTGTTCAATGTAAAACCTGACAGTTTGTCGTAATGGTCGTTTTGTTATGATGTAAACCGCGCTGATTCTAAATAGCGCGGTATATAAGAAACTGTAATAAATAAATAAATAAATAAACTAGGTGGTCACCTAGGGGAGCATCCTGTGGAGGGCAGCAAAAGCAGGCCATTCAAAGCTAAATAGTAGATTTTGATAACCAGAGGGGGATGTAAAGCTTGAGGTTCGCCTAGGGCTCCAACACTTTTGATCAACTCTAGGGCTGTTCCTGGTGCAGAGAGACCAGGGATAGGGAGTCGGTGGGGGACACACAGGTAACTAGCAAAATTGTAGTTGCAGCAGTTACACAATACAAAATGGGAGTGCACAGGTATAGTAGCTCAGTGGGTAAGGGGAAAGGTGGCAACAGCCCCTCACAACTGCAAGACACATACCTAACTGTCAGAAATGCATGCATTTGCAATTATATATTCACTGCCAGTGACTCTTGTCCCCAGGCTCTTAAACATATTAAAGGGAAAGAGGTGGTCAAATTCACTTTCAAGTTTAGCTGGTTATCCTCATCAAGAATAATTAATTAAGACCCTGAAATTAAATTAAAATTAAATTAATCTTCAGGTAAACAAAGTCCCTTAAACCTATTAGGTATAGTTGTATTGGTACAAGTATCTCCAGCAACTTTAAGTAAGGGAGTAACTTAAATATCTAAGAAAAAAATTCTTAAAACTAAGATGCAGACAGCAGTTCAGCAGCAATTTGGAGGCTATCTAGTCGTTGCCATTGAGTTCCATGCTCTCGGGGACTGAGTCGATCTCTGGAGGCTAGAGTAGCAGACTTGGAGGAGCTAAGGAACTTCTCAATGCTTTTGGTCATCGATGTTTTCAGGCCTCTATGTTATCGGCCAGAATAAGTTCATACATACTCTACATGGGTATGTTTCTTTGAGAGGTTACAAAAAATTTGGAACTCATGGCTCCTCTTCTTCCCGATGACAAGAGGGCTGATTTCCTCATTCGTGTTAAGCATGCCCAAAATGTTTCAAAGTTCATGAACAGGGCAATCTTTGATTGTTTTGAATGTATTAGCAGAACTTCTGCTATTTCTTTTGGTGCACGTCGAATTCCTTGATTACAAGCATCTGATTTGGAACAGTGGGTGCAAGACAAGCTGAACGGGAGAAAATCTTTTTTGGCAAGGATTGGCAGGATAAAGCTTCTCAGCTTGCGTCCTAGAACACTACCTTGAATAGACTTTCCAGGACCACTGCCAACCAGCTAAGACAAAGGCAGTTAAACCCTTTTTCAGCAAAAAGAAGAAATTCTATCCGTCTTACACCCAAACTGTCCACTGCCCAGTTCATGCTCCCCAAAAGGGGCAGCAGCAGCAACCCAAGCAACAGAGAAAGGCTCAAGCCCCCAGAGTTTAACCAGCTCAGCAGGCACAGCCTCCACAAGGTCTTTGACTTCTTCCTAAGGAACCTAGTCATCCTACCTCTAAAAGGTCCAGAGCCTCTCAGCATTCTAGGCAGACTCTGTTATTTTGCCAAGAGGTGGCAGCAGATAACATCAGAGCAGTGGACTCTCTCCATAGTGACAGAGAGGTACAAACTCCACTTCCACAGTATGCCCCCTCCCTCTACTCCAAGAGTTCAGTTCTCGGCCCCCCCTCACCACTCTCTTGTATCAAGAGGTCACCTCTCTCCTTGCTCGGGTGCAATAGAGGAGGTACCTCTTTCTTAACAGGGCCTGGGCTTTTACCCCTTCATACCAAAGAAGACAGGAGAGTACAGGCCCATTCTGGACCTCAGGGAGTTAAACAAGTATCTGTTCCGAGAAAAATTCAAAATGATCTCTCTCGGAACACCTCTCCCTTACAAGCAGAGTCAAGATTGGCTATGTTCTCTAGACCTAAAGGACGCATATACATATATCCTTATTCATTGCAGAACACAGAAGGTTTCTTCGATTCCTCTTTCAGGGAAGACATTACCAGTGCAGAGTTCTACCCTTTGGCCTGGCTTCCGCCCCAAGAGTCTTCACAAAATGCATGGCAGTAGTAGCAGCATTTCTAAGGGCCCCTTCCACGTGGTCTGCAATCAACAGAGGTCTCATACTACAGATCCACGGTCTCTCCATCAACGCCCCACAAATATGGCATCCCGCAAGTATTCTGAACTTTCTCTACCCTTGTCAGCAACCTGACTAATCTCTCCCTTCTGCCGACAGTTACCTCCTTTTAACCTTACCACTGTATACTTGCACTATATTGTCTTTAGTTTGTATCGTATGGTAACCACCTTTATTTAGTACTATATTGTATATCCCTACCTCTATTATCTATTGTGTGAGCAACTAGATGCCAAATACACTGTATCTAACTTAATTGCTGATTCTTTACATGTAGTGAGTGAGTCAACCAAGTTCACTACATTGTAGCTGATTATAATCCCTTAAGGCCCCGATCTACCCATCCAAGTGCTTGCATACTGCTGTCTAGATTTCAATTATTCACACCCTACTTGCCTTAAAGGAGTAGTGCTTTACCCATCACTACCCATCACCTTACTACACCATGTGGACACCCATAATGTCTCACTACCACCTCACGCTTCCCATATGCTGCTTTCTATTAACTCTAATGCATAGCTCCCTAGCCCTCATCCCCTGTCACAATATCATCCCAGTGCTACCAGGCTCATAGAGAGATTGGTCAAGCCCTCCTTATCTACAATCTACAGCCCACTATCCAAGTCCATACCTAATCTATGTCGCCATCCAGCAGAGAAAATTGCCCCGAGAGGTATGCTGCACCCGCTCCCGCAACCTGAACTGTGCTCTCATTAATGCACGTTCAATCAGGAATAAATGGCCCGCAGTGGCGGATCTAATCTCAACCCACGACCTTGACATCCTCCTTATCAACGAGACATGGCTGTCCACGTCCGACGCAGTCATTCTACACAAATTTGTCCCTCCAAATTTCACCATCCACCCCTGTTACAGATCTGAAAGAAGAGGCGGAGGTGTACTCATTCTAACAAAACAAGAACTACAATACCAGATCACATCAACCAGCAGTACCATGAACCTAGACTCCATCACCATTTCGAACAAGCACAGCACCATCAATCTGATCTACAGGGCCCCATCTCCTGCCCCGGATGATCTATCCACCATCATCGACTCTGCTGGAAACCCCCAGAACCCTCGCGCCCAAAACTGGGTGATGGGAGACTTCAACCTCCCCTCGCTTCAGAACAACCTCGCTGAGGCCTTCACAGAAGCACTTACTGAGTTAGGATATATCCAAGTAGTAAACTCCCCCACACATGTAAAAGGTAACAAACTTGACCTAATATTCGCCCCTAGAGAAATATTCGACGCCACACTCAAAGACCTCACCGTCAGCCCTGTACCATGGTCCGACCACAGCCTGATATTATTTCAGATGCCACCACAACAATCACAAAATATTAACCATGCCACAAACAAACCTACTGTTTCAGTTTCAAAGCGGTTCCAACAATTCAACATGGAGGACACCTTGATAAAAATTCAGCCACTCCAAAACCCTCCACAACAATGCCTGGATGACATGATTTCTTTATGGAATTCCTGCCTTAATGCAGAAGCCAAAACAGCCATCACTAAGAAAGTGGCAAGAAAAAGGAAAAATGCGCCGTGGTTCTCTCCTGAACTCCGAACATCACTACTTAAGCTAAGGAGGCTCGAAAGATCGTGGCGCCGATCCCGATCAACTGAGAAACTAGCAATGTACAACGAACACCTAAAAAGACACCAAGCAGAAGTAACAGCTAGAATGAAACAATTCCATGCAGAATTATTACAACGTTCATTAACCAAGCCCCACGAGCTCTTCAGCCTAGTCAAGACCTTATCAAAAGAGCCCTCCTCCACACAAACAAACCTTCCTGACCCCCAGGAATATGCCGACTTCCTTCACACCAAGGCTAACCAGTCAAACACAATGACCACACACAACTCTCCCCTAACAACCCCACCACGTACGGCAACAACTACCACCAAACACTCCATCACTGAGTTCTCTGCACCTTCTGCAAGATACTTACAGGACATCATATCTTCCATAAACACCACCACAGCACCGAATGACCCATGTCCGTCATCTTGGATAAAATCCCTGTGAAACGAACTCAGCCCTTTCATCTCAAAACTCATTAGTCTATCCTTCTCAACGGGGACATTCCCCAAAAGCCTAAAACAGACAGCGATAAGACCATTACTAAAGAATAACAAATTAGACCCAGCAAGGATGGATTCCTACAGGCCCATATCAAGTATCCCGCTTCTGGCGAAAATCATTGAGAAGGTTGTTCAACAGCAACTCAACCATCATATTGAAACAAGTGCCCCTCTCGACCCTTGCCAACATGGATTTCGAGAATCACATGGTGTCGAAACCCTCCTGACCACACTATTCAGCACACTTACCATTGGATTGGACAACATTAAACAAGGGTTCGCTCTGATCTTCCTGGACATTGCAGCAGCCTTTGACACTTATGTCATGAAATACTCCTCTCCCGACTCAGTGAGAAGGGCATTCAGGGAAACGCTCTAACTTGGTGTGCTTCATACTTGACAGATCGCTGGCAACATGTACGTGCTGGTCCCTCCACCTCTGCACCTTTCCTCCAAGAAAAAGGAGTTCCACAAGGATCATCACTGTCTGCCTTACTATTCAACATTTACATGCAGCCCATATGCAATCTCGTCAAATCCTTCAACATTAACTGCCTGGTCTACGCCGACGATGTTCTCCTATTCATGCCTTTCCTACTAGACAATCCTGACCTCACGCCCCTCTCTGCCTGTTTTGATGCTGTCACAGACTGGTTACATACTCAGAAGCTAAGAATAAACTTTAAAAAGACAGAGGTCCTTTTCATCACTAGAAATTCATCATTCATTCCACCTAGCACCCTGAAGGTCAGGGACACGGAACTCATATGCAAACCATCAATTCGGTATCTTGGAGTCATCCTTGATCAAAAACTCAACCTGAAGGCCCAGATAAGCAATATGGTAAAAGCAGTATATAACAAAATCAGAACTCTTCGCCACCTGAGACAGCTACTGGAACCTGGAGATTTTCGGACACTATACCAAGCCCTAGTGACTCCGCACTTTGATTATGCGAATGCCATATTACACGGCCTTCCAAAAGCCACAATAAATCCACTGCAACTTGCCATGAATGCTGCCGCCAGAATCCTTCATGGTGCATCAAGGAGGGAACATATAACACCAATACTAAAGAACCTGCACTGGCTTCCAATCAAAAGCAGGATCACGTTCAAAGTGAAGTCCTTGACATTCAAAGCCGTAAACAATTGCTCCTCTACATCAGTCAGTGACCTCATCCAGATGACACCCTCCAGCAGAGCAAGAAGATCAGCCGCTATCAATACTTTGACCCTACCAAATCTGATCACAAAATGCTCACAAGCAGCCAGGTCCAGAGCGTTTTCTCTTTACGCACCTACCTGTTGGAATGCACTACCACCAGCTATCAGGGCTATTAATGACTTCTTACAATTTAGGAAGGCACTCAAGCATCACCTCTTCCTACAATACTACACTGATCAGGAGCACTATCCACAGCAAACCACTCCCAGTGCCTTATATAGGCAACCCACGAATAACAACCACACAAGTTTGAAACCTAACCCTCCAAACCCAGATCCCCCAGACCCGGATCCCCCTGACAAATAGCGTCTCTTCACACTATTGTCAGTTAATACGCTATTGAAACAATAGCTACACACCTTTGATACTCATGAGCATATGTTGTACTACCTGTATATATCTGTATATAGTTACCCTGTCCTGTTCTAACTGTATCTAGTTACACTGCTTAACTACATTTAGTTACATTGTTATAGCTGTACTTTTGATAACTGTTATACTGTAAGTCCAGTACAGATATTCTGCACTGAACAGTTTTGTTCGATGTAAACCGCACTGATACTGAAGAGCGCGGTATATAAGAAAATTAAATAAATAAATAAGGACTCTAGGGATATTTGTCTTCCCCTACTTAGACGACTGGCTAATCCGAGCATCAACAGCTCCAGAAGCCGGCTCAGCTCTATCTTGCACAATGCAAATCCTGCAGTACTTGGGACTGGTCATAAACCTCCCAAAATCCCAGCTCGCCCCATCTCAGTCGCTAGAGTTCATAGGGGCTCGCCTAGACGCACGACTCCAACTGGCCTCTCAAGCAGTTATGAAAACTTTCCTAACTGCTTGAGAAATGCTTCAGTTGCTGGGGCATATGGAGTCCACTGTTCATGTGGTCCCCTACGCTCGCCTACACAGGCGAGCAGCCCAGTGGATCCTAGTCTCTCAGTGGACACAGGCGTCAGGTTGTCTGGGGGACAAAATCAGAAACTCTGCACACCTCATTTTGTTCCTTCAGTGGTGGCAATCACTGGAAAACCTTCTCGTAGGGTCACCTTTTCCGCAGCCACTACACCAAGATACCTTGACAACGGATGCATCCAAGTCAGTTTGGGGGGCTCATATGGATGATCTCTTTGGACCAAACAGGAGGCTCATCTTCACATAAATCTGGAACTCAGAGCTATTTTCTATGCTCTCCGAGTATTTCGGGAACACCTGAGCTACAAGACAGTTCTTGTCCAGACGGACAATCAGATAGCCATGTTCTATATGAACAAACAGGGTGGAACAGGCTCTCAGGTGTTGTGCAACAAAGCTCTATGCCTCTGGTCCTTCACAAGAGGCCTTCGGAGGTGGAGGAGTGGCCTAGTGGTTGGGGCAAGTTACCTCAGGCCGGAAGGTCGTGGGTTCAAATCCCACTAGAGGACAGCAACCTTGGGCCGGAAGGACTGGGGTTTCTAGTCCCACAGGTGCTCCCTTGTGGTCTTGGGCAAGCCACTTAACCCTCCATTGCCCATGTTCCCTGTAAAATAGTTATCTCCAAGTTATAACGCCCTGTTCAATATAATTTCAGTTTGTTCAATGTAAACCGCCTTGATATCATGAAAGGCGGTATATAAGAAATGTTAAATAAATAAATAAATATGCTAGTGGTGTATCTTCCAGGCGCACTCAAAATCTTTTGGCAGATAAGCTCAGTCGAGTACTGCTGCCACACGAGAGGTCTCTTCATCCACAGCAAATTGCTTGAATCTTTCAGATCTAGAGAACTCCAGATATAGACCTGTTTGCAAGTCCTCAGAATGCCAAACTTCCCCGATTCTGTTCCAGAATTCTGGCTCAGAACAGTCAGGCAATGGATGCTTCTCCAGGACCAAGCAGGAAGTCAGTCCTCACATATGGGTGACGTCGGCGCCGACGGAGCCCTCGCGGAGCAATTTTCCCCAGCTTTCAAAGAAAGCCTTTGGGAATTGCAGCGCGCATGCGTGGTCCCCTTCCCGCCCAAGGGTGCCATCTTAGCCAGTCTTCTTTTTTCCGCGGAGCCCTACAGACGTGGTCTTCTTGTCCCCGCTGAAAAAGTTGATTTTTCGTGATTTATTTCTCTTTTTTCTTCGGTTCGACGCCGGTCTCTTTCCTGCCCGGACTCGCGACGCCGTTGCGAGTCCTTCTCTTATTTTTCGGTTTTTCTGATTTTTCTGTCAGTTTCGTTTTCGGTTTTTCGCTGGCAGCCCGGTCCTTTGACCTTGCAGGGGCCCTTTTTCCCCCGATGGCTGCCAGTGGTTTCAAGAGGTGTGTTCAGTGTGACAGAAATATGTCACTCACTGACACACACGATAATTGCCTCCGCTGCCTTGGCCCAGATCATGAGGAACTGATCTGTGGGGCCTGCAGCAAAATGTCCTCCAAAGCGTTACGGAGTCGGCGGCATCAGCGGGAAAGAATCTTCGCAGATCCCGCCCGTACCCGGACCTCGTCGGAGGCCTCGGCGTCCAGAGGCTCCAGCTCTGAGCATCGCCGGAGTTCCTCCGACAGAGGTTCTCCCTCCGGGGATCATCGTCAGAAGGCGAAACCCGCGAGGGCGGCGTCGGTGGACGCTCCTGGTTCCGCGAGGGCCAGGTCGCATAGCCCCGATAGCCGTCCCGGGTCTTTGGAGAAGGAACATCTCCCGAAGCGACCTCGTTTGGAATCGGAGATGCCTGCTCGGGTAAGTCCTGTAGTCCTCCTGGACTCGCCTCCGAGGGGTCCGACGTCGGGCCCGACGCCGTCGGGGCCCGAGTCAGGGGCTGCTGGGTCACCTGAGGTCGGACTCAGGTTGACGGCCTTGGAGAGCAGACTATCTGCCTTCATGGACCAGCAGCGGGCACTGATCGCTAGCCTCGCTGGCGCCTCTGCCCCGACCGCCGGGACGTCGACGTCTAAGTCGACCCCGGAGACCGAGCCGATCCTCGAGTCCATGCGGGCTCGAGTCGATCCTCGGTCGAGGTCACCCTCGGCCTCCCGTTCGGGACCGAGGTCGTCGACGCCGACTCCCTCGGCGTCGGGGCGGCCGACGCCTCCGCACGCCCGAACTGACCCCACCGATTCCTCCTCGGAGTCGGCCTGGGAGTCTGAAGTGGAAGAGTCACCTGATTCTTTTCGGACTCGTTGTGTCCCCTCGGACTCCCCTGAGTCCGAACCTCGGAAACAGTCCCCCCCGGAGGATGCCCGGTTCTCGGACTTCGTCAGGGATATGGCCAAGGCTTTGGCCTTCCCTGCGAATCCCGAGGAGGAGCCTCGAGCCGAAGAGCTCGACGCCCTTCAGTACGACTCTCCCGCCAGGGAGCACTTTACTGTATCGGTTCCTCCCATGCTGGAACGACTACTCTTCCGCATGTGGGAGAGTCCGGCATCGTCGCCGGTATTAAGCAAGCGGGTCGATTCCATCTATCGAGTCCGCAAGAGCCCTGGCTTCCAAAAAGCACAACTACCGCACCATTCCATGGTGGTGGAATCGGCCATGCATAGGCTTAAGAGCCAGAAGATGCACTCCTCGGTGCCTCCTGGCAGGGAGGCCCGCAACCTGGATGGCCTCGGTAAGAAGTGTTTCCAGGGCTCTATGCTTGCTTGTCGGGTCCAGACCTACCAGCTCTACATGGGCATGTACCTTAGAGACCTGGCTAAAGAGATAGCCGGATTCTCTGCTGGTCTGTCCGAGGAACCTTTGCGGAGGTTCCTAGCCTTGTCCACTGGTATTCGGGAATGCTCCAAATTCATTTCTCGAGCAGCCTATGATGGCTTTGAAGCATCGGCTCGTGTGGCCGCAGCCGGCATCGGTGCCCGCCGACAGGCTTGGCTTCAGTCGTCTGACCTTGAACCCTGGGTGCAGGACAAGTTGGTCGATGTCCCCTGCCGAGGTGAGAACCTCTTTGGCAAGCCCATGGCTGAGAAGGCTGCACAACTCGAGACGGAGACTCTCACCAGAACTAGGCTTTCTAGGAAGACCTCTGCCCCTTCCCAGAAGAAGAAGGGCTCGGGAAAGAAGTCCTTTTACCCGAGAAAGGCGGCTGCCTATAAACACTACCCTCAATATCAGGCCTCCGCAGCTCCCCAACAGGGTCAGCAGGCCAAGGGACGGGGTAACGGGTCCCGTAGGCAGCAAGCCCCCAAGCCTGCACCACCGGCCCCTGCTCAGCAGGGTGGGGGTTTTTGACTTCCTCAGCATAGCCTCTCCCCCTCAGCTGGTTCCTCCCAGCACAGGAGGCCGGCTGGTCCACTTTGCCCACAGGTGGTCCAACCTCACATCAGATGCCTGGGTGCTTCAGGTTGTGAGAGAAGGCTATCTTCTCCACTTCCACCAGGTCCCTCCCTCCTATTTTCCGGGAGAGCCCCCACGACTCCCTCTGCACAGGGACTTACTCCTTCAGGAGTTAGCAAGTCTTCTTCAGGAACAGGCTGTGGAACCGGTGCCCCACCACCTGAGAGGTCAAGGCTTTTATTCCAGGTATTTCCTAATACCAAAAAGAACAGGAGGCCTCAGACCCATCCTGGACTTGCGCAACCTCAACAAGTTCCTCGTGAGGGAGAAGTTCAAGATGCTTACCCTTGGAATCCTTCTGCCCTACCTCCAGCAGGGAGATTGGCTATTTCCTTGGATCTAAAGGATGCCTACACGCACATCCTCATCCACCCAAGCCACCGCCAATACCTAAGGTTTGTGGTGGCAGGAAATCATTACCAGTACAGAGTACTGCCCTTTGGCCTATCCTCCGCACCACGAGTCTTCACAAAATGTCTCGCGGTGGTGGCGGCTTATCTCCGGCTTCAGGGCCTCTATGTCTTTCCTTACCTAGACGACTGGCTCATCAGAGCATCGTCCTCTCAAGAGGTCACACAAGCCACGCACCGCACTGTGACTCTCCTCCAGTACTTGGGCTTTGTCGTAAACTTCGCAAAGTCCACTTTGCTCCCCTCGCAAGATCTCGAGTTCATCGGCGCAAGATTGCGCACTCTTCAGGCGCGAGCTTTCCTGCCTCTCGACAGGGCTCAATGGCTCATGGACCTAGCCGGCCGTTTTCGCAGCCAGTCCCTGGTCTCGGCCAGGCGCTTCCTGAGACTACTCGGCCACATGGCTTCCACCGTCCACGTGACCCCCAATGCCCGCCTGAATATGCGGCCTGCTCAGTGGTGCCCTCGCAAGCAGTGGCAACAGGCCACGGGCGGCCTAGCCGACTTAGTGCGGATCTCAGGCCCGCTGGCCTCTTCTCTACAGTGGTGCCTTCATCGGCCGAACCTGATACTCGGAATGCCTTTTCAGTCTCCTCCGCCGGCTCAAGTGCTGACGACCGATGCTTCTCTCCTGGGATGGGGAGCGCATTGCCAAGGGGCATGTACTCAAGGTCTCTGGACCACGTGGGAGTCTGCGCAGCAGATCAACTTTCTGGAGCTCAGAGCGATCCGTCTGGCTCTCAAGGCTTTCTCCCACCTGACTTCTCACCGGTCCGTCCTTGTCCAGACGGACAATCAAGTTGCCATGTTCTACGTGAACAAACAGGGGGGCATGGGCTCCTTCCTTCTCTGTCGAGAAGCACAGAGACTCTGCTCTTGGGCCGTAAACCACGGCATTCTTCTCAAGGCAGTTTATCTCCCAGGCCAAGAAAATTGCCTGGCGAACAAACTCAGCAGAATCCTCCAGCCGCACGAGTGGCGACTGGATCCCTTCGTAGTTCAGAAACTTTTTCTGAAGTGGGGCCTCCCCACGATGGATCTCTTTGCCAGTCCTCTCAACCGGCAACTTCCTCGCTTCTGCTCTCGGCAGCCGCATCCCCTTCGAGTAGCGGCGGATGCTTTTCTGCTCTCATGGTCGAAAGGCCTTCTCTATGCCTTTCCTCCCATACCGCTAGTCTCTCGAACTCTTTTCAAGGTTCTCCGAGACAAAGCTTCCATGATCCTGATAGCTCCTCGGTGGCCCAGACAGCCGTGGTTTCCACTCCTGCTGCAACTAACGGTGGAGGATCCGTTCCCTCTGGGGTTTCAACCAGATCTCCTAACACAGGATCAGGGGTCCCTACTGCACCCCAATCTCAGATCTCTACATCTGATGGCCTGGCTGCTGAAAGGGTAGTCCTTGCTCCCCTTCTACTGCCGGCAGAGGTGGAAGAGGTCGTCCTAGCTTCCCGGCGACCTTCTACCCGCAAATGCTACGCCCTTAAATGGCGTCGCTTTTCCGCTTGGTGTGCCCAGCAGTCTCAGGATCCCTTCTCCTGCTCGGTGTCGGTGATCTTGCAGTACTTGCTCTACCTCTCTAATCTGGGACTTAAGTCCAACTCCGTTAAAGTTCACCTCAGTGCTCTTTCAGCACATCATGTGCCGGTGGACGGCAGACCTCTTTCCAGCGACCCTCTCGTGGCAAGGTTTCTCCGAGGTCTCCTTCTACTTAAACCACCTCTGCGCCCGCCAGCACCTGACTGGGATCTGAATGTGGTTTTGCAGCGGATCACCTGTCCGCCTTTTGAACCTATGGCTACCTGTTCTCTCCGTTTTCTTTCTTGGAAAACCTTATTCCTGATAGCCCTCACTTCCGCTAGACGCGTAAGTGAATTGCAGGCCCTCGTGTCTGATCCCCCTTACACTCGCTTCTACAAAAATAGGGTAGTCCTACGGACTCACCCTAAATTTCTTCCAAAAGTGGTCTCCCCTTTTCACATCAATCAGGAGGTGGTACTTCCGACCTTCTTTCCCAGGCCACACTCCAGCCGGGCTGAAATGGTCCTGCATACCCTGGACTGTAGAAGGGCATTGAACTTCTACCTTGACCGTACGCGGGAGCACCGTAAAGCTGCTCAGCTTTTTGTGTCTTTTGACCCCAATAAATTGGGGCTCCCGGTCTCCAAGCGTACTCTGTCCATCTGGGTTGCTGACTGTATCGCTTGGGCTTATGGGGCAGCCGGACTCTCGTTAGAAAGTTGGGTCACGGCTCATTGTGTTCGGGCGAAGGCTACGTCAGTGGCTTACCTCCGCTCTGTTCCATTGGCAGACATCTGCCGGGCCGCTACTTGGTCTTCGAGCCAGACTTTTGCGGTCCATTACTGCCTCGAGAGGGAGTCCCGCAGGGACAGTGCTTTCGGACAGGCAGTCCTCCGAAATCTCTTCGAGGTTTGAGCAACTCCTACCCTCCATCCCGGATGGGGGCTACCGGTGGGTAATAATTCAGCGAAGATTCCTTCCTTCTGTACTGCTGAGCTAGAGGGAGCTCATTTTTGTGCTTAGGGTCTCCGGTAGCCTTAAGCTTGGGAGTCCCATATGTGAGGACTGACTTCCTGCTTGGTCCTGGAGAAAGCGTAGTTACTCACCTGTAACAGGTGTTCTCCAGGAGCAGCAGGAATCAGTCCTCACAACCCTCCCTCCTCCCCTTGGAGTTGCAATTATCTGCTTTAGTTTTTTTGCAAATTTTTATGCTGTCTTTTCGCTATGTCATCTGACTGGCTGAGATGGCACCCTTGGGCGGGAAGGGGACCGCGCATGCGCGCTGCAATTCCCAAAGGCTTTCTTTGAAAGCTGGGGAAAATTGCTCCGCGAGGGCTCCGTCGGCGCCGACGTCACCCATATGTGAGGACTGATTCCTGCTGCTCCTGGAGAACACTTGTTACAGGTGAGTAACTACGCTTTTCCACCTCCACTGGGGTCAAGACTTCCTCTATGCCTACCCATCCATTCCCCTCATCCCCAAGCTTCAGAGAGACAGGGGCCATATGATCCTCATAGCCCCACGTTGGCCACGACAGATGTATCCACTGCTTCTACGTCTCTCTCAAGCCAAGCCTCTGGACTTGGGATGTGCTCCAGATCTTCTATCCCAGGAGGACGGTACGCTTTTGCACCCGAATCCTCAGTTGTAATTACACCTGATGGCGTGGCTACTGAACGTTTAGGGTTCCAGGATATCAACCTCTCCCAACAGGTTAAGGATATCCTTTTAGCCTCTAGGAAACTTCCACAAGGCGTGCCTATGCCTTTAAGTGGAGAAGGTTCTCTATCTGGTGTTCAAAAAAGGAACTTAATCCTTTTTCAGTTCCAGTGGGGGTGTTACTAGAGTATCTCCTCCACCTATCGTCCTCTGGTATTGAGACTAATTCAGTAAGGGTCCACCTCAGTGCCATTGCGACTTTCCACAAGCCCTTGGATGGGACAACCTATCTCCTCTCAACCGCTGGTAGCACGGTTTATGAGAGGCCTACTCTTGATTAGACCTCTCATTAAGCCACCACCCGTGGAATGGGATTTAAATCTTGTCCTTGGGCAGATTATGAAGTCGCCCTTTGAACCCTTAGCCACTACATCTCTTAAGTTTCTTTCTTGGAAAGTAATCCTCCTCATTGCCCTCACTTCTACCAGACGCATTAGTGAGCTACAACCTTTAGTGGCTGATCCTCCTTATACAAGGTTCCACTATGATAAAGTAGTCCTTAGGACTCATCCTTACTTTATACCAATGGTGGTTTCGCCTTTCATTTGAACCAGTCGGTTTACCTTCCTGTCTTCTTCCCTAGGCCTCACGCCTCTAGGGCAGAAAGAAATCTTCATTCTCTGGATTGTAAAAGAGCTTTAGCTTTTTACCTTCAGAGGACTAAGCAACAGAAAGGCTTCACAGTTTTTTGTTGCCTTTGACTCCAATCACCTGGGCCTACCGGTTTCCAAGAGAACTCTCACTAAGTGGTATCCTTTACCTATGAGAGTAAGGGACTTTCGAAGGTCATGTCACAGTTCACAGTGTGAGAGCAATGGCTGCCTCTATGGCTAACCTTCACTCGGTGTCGATTGACGACATTTGCAAAGCAGCCACTTGGTCTTCAGTCCACACCTTTTGCAACCCATTACTGCTTGGACAGGGACACCCATCGGGATGCCTCGTTTGGCCAGGCTGTTCTCCAGCATCTCTTTCAGACTTGGGACAACTCCTACCCGCCGTCCCAGGTTTCAATGCCAGAGATCCTTGGGAGGAAGCATGACCCACCTCAGCCTGGGTTTTGCAGCTTCTGGGGTCATCTCCCTAGCATCTCTAAGCTTGGGAGTCCCCATATGTGAAGGCTACATTCCTTCTTGTTCTTGGAGATAGCGTAGTTACTCACCTGTAACAGGTGATCTCTGGGAACAGCAGGAATTGAGTCTTCACAACCCACCCACTTTCCCTAGGAGTTGTATCTCTCTCTCTATCTCTACCTCTCTCTCTCTCTTTCCTTTTCTTCTTTGTCTCAGCTACAAACCCAACTGAAGAGGGAGAATTGGAATGGTGGGAAGGCGCAGGCGCAGTCGGATGCTCCCAAACGCTTTCCTATAGGATGCTGGGGAGCGTTCCCGCGCGGGCTCCATTGGTGTCGACAATACCCATATGTAAAGACTCAATTCCTGCTGTTCCCGGAGATCACCTGTTACAAGGTGAGTAACTACGCTATGTCTTTGGGATTTTTTTTACTACAATAAAGCCTGGATTGGCAAAAGATGGAAAGCAAAGAGCAGGGCTAAATGGCTACTTTTCTTAATGGAAAAAGGTGAATAGGGAGAGTACCCCAGGGATCTGTGTTGAGCCTGCTGCTTTTTAACATATTCATAAATGACCTGAAAATGGGAATAATGAGTGAGGCGATCAAATTTGTAGGTGACACAAAATTATTCAAAGCTGTTAAAACACAAGAGGATTGTGAAAGATTGCAAGAGGGCCTTGATAAATGGGGAGACTGGGCGTCCAAATGGCAGATGAAATTTAATATGGATAAGTGCAAAGTTATGCACCTTGGAAAGAACAACCTAAACTACAGTTACACATTGTAAGGTTCCATATTAGGAACCATCACCCAGGAAAAGGATTTAGACGTCATCGTAGCTTGTACATAGAAACCCTCCGCCCAGTATGCAGTGGCAGCCAAGAAAACAAATAGAATGCTAGGAATCATAAGGAAAGGAATGGAGAATAAAACCAAGGATATTACAATGCCTTTGTATTGTTCCATGGTCCGACAACATCTTGAATATTGTGTGCATTTCTGGTCGCCATATCTTAAAAAGGATATAGCAGAATTAGAAAAGATACAGAGAAGAGCCACCAAAATGGTAAAGGGGATGGAAGAATACCCCTATAAGAAAAAGCTTAAAAGGTTAGGGCTCTTCAACTTGGAAAAGAGACACTGAGGGGAGATATGATAGAGGTCTATAAATTAGTGAATGAAATGGAAGTAAAAAGACTAGGGGACACACAATGAAGCTACAGTGTAACCCATTTAAGACTAATAAGAGAAAGTATGTTTTCACTCAACACGTAATCAAAACTCTGGAATTAGTTACCGGAGGATGTAGTAAAGGCTGTTAGTGTTGCTGGGTTTAAAAAATGCAATAAAAATTGGTCACTTACATAGAGTGTAATTTGATTATTCAAAACTAATATTTAAAACACGCCAAAATTCTCACCAATCTTCATAGAGCAAAGTCTACTAGGAGGATGAATATTTTCTTCAACAAAAATTTTTATCACTCCTTAAAAGAAATAAAACGAGAAAACAGACCTCAGAACAAACAAGGAGTAGATGGCTTCTGCATGGCCCTTGGGCCCATGCCATCATACCTCCCATAACATCAATGGTCTGCAAAAGTTTCTTTTTCACATCAATTGTTATTTTCTTTCCCATGCACAAAAAGACTGCTAGCAGGAGATAGAAAAGGAAGCGTCACTTAGCTGCAATAGCATATACTCATCCACAATGAAAATCAACCCGCTTCACTCCCATACACTCTTCCTGTGTCATAGCAGTCTTACCCAGTGCACTACAGGACCCAAAGCGTTTTGCTGATTACTTCATCAGGGGAATATATGCAAAACCACTACAGGAAAAGATAAATAAAACATATAATCCTCCTCATCAAACCGTGTTACCTCCTGAGTGCAAGGTTGTGCAATATGCAGCATGCCATGAAGATCTCACAGACTTTGGTGGGGCTGTGTAGTAGCTTGCCTCTAAATCTGTCTAGGCATCTGAAATGGGTGTTCAGCTGGCCAAACATTCTTTCAGTGATAGTCCTTGATATCTGTGCAGCAGTGTTGACTAGGACCTGCCACATGCAGCTTATGGTCCATGGATGTCTATGGCAGCTGCCTGCCATGCCTGTACAACACATCTGCTCCTCCCTCCCCAAGGGTGACATTGCAGACATTCTTTCCTCACTTGAAAGACTGCAAAAAGGGGACTGCTACTTCTGGAGAGAGAGATCTGCAATTGTAAGTATTTACTTCTGAGAATTTCTCTAAATCTTGGGGAAAAAATAATTCTTTAGATTAAAGCTGATTAATCTGTGAATCCGGTGTATCTGTTAAATCAGTCAGGGTCTAGTAGCAGCAAAGAGCTTTCAGTTTCAATGTAAAACAGAGAAGAGAGCTTTCTGGTTAAATTTAGAACCCAAGACTCCCTCTATCCAAGTAAGGGCTGAGGGACTCCCCTGGAAATTGGTCACCGATTTACCCTAGAAGCACAGGAAATGGTACTGTGTAGCAACCAGCTTTTAATAAGTCTTTTTCCCTCTCTCACTCCCCAACACCCACCCACCACAGGGATAATTATAGCTTTATAGGTGCATAAACCTCTCAAAAGAAAGAAGGTGCCGTATTCACTCTCAGGTGCAGCTGTTTGTCCTCATCAGGCATACATTAAGGACCTGAGATTAATTAAGCTTCAGGTGAACAAAGTATATTAAACGTATTAGGTGTAGTTTTATTAGTATAATTATCCCTACCAGCCCTTAGTAGGTAAAGAACTTAAATACCTAAACACAACCTTAAAACTAAGATGCAGACAACAGTCCAGCAGTAAGATGGGGGGTTTCCAGTCTTTTGCATCGAGTGTCACATGTATGATTTTCTCCCAGTTGGTGAGGGGTCTTACATATGCACTAGGTGCAAGGAGCTCTTTGCTCTCAGGGAACGAGTCCGATCTCTGGAGGCTAGAGTAACAGACTTAGAGGACATACAGAAGATAGAGAGGTACATAGACGAGACCTACAGGGATATAGTACTGAAATCCTACCTCCAGTCTGGCAGCATCCCTGGTGCCATGGAGGAGAGAGGTCACGTGACAGGAGAACATCATTCTGGTGTGGCAGGAAGTAATCCTGTAACTAGGACCTGTATTCCAGGTGGTGATAAATCCTTTCAAACCGAGGAAGTTTCTCCAGGGCCATGTGCCCATGAAGGAAGGTTAGGACAGCCATTATAGTTAGTGATTCGATGATTAGGCATGTAGATAGCTGGGTGGCTGGTGGACGTGAGGATCGCCTGGTAATATACCTGCCTGATGCGAAGGTAGCGGACCTCACACACCACCTAGCCAAGGTCTTAGATAGTGCTGGGGAGACGTCTGCTGTCTTGGTACATATCGGTACCAATGACATAGGAAAATGTGATAGAGAGGTTCTGGAGGCTAAATTTAGGCTTTTAGGTAGGAAGTTGAAATCCAGAACTTCCAGGGAAGCATTCTCTGAAATGCTTTCAGTTCCACATGCAGGACCCAAAAGGCAGGCAGAGCTCTGGAGTCTCAATGCGTTGATGAGACGAAGGTGCAAGGATGAGGGTTTTGGATTTGTTATTAACTGGGGAACATTCTGGGGAAAAGGAGGGGCTCTTCCGAAGGGATGGGCTTCACCTTAACCAGGATGGAACCAGGCTGCTGGCATTAACCTTTAAAAAGGAGATAGAGCAGTTTTTAAACTATTTATTTATTTTATTTTAATTCTCTTATATACCGTGCATCAGTGCGGTTTACATTGAACAAACTGAAATTACTTTGAACAGGGCATTATAACTTGAAGATAACTATTTTACAGGGAACATGGGCTATGGAGGGTTAAGTGGCTTGCCCAAGACCACAAGGAGCACCTGTGGGACTAGAAACCCCAGTCCTTCCGGCCCAAGGTTGCTGTCCTCTAGTGGGATTTGAACCCCCGACCTTCCGGCCTGAAGTACCTTGCCCCAACCACTGGGCTACTCCTCCACTCCGATAGATAATAGAGGAAACAGTCGCCCAAGAGCGCAGGGTTCGGAACAATGTACCTTGAAGGATACTACCAAAAAAATGAAATTAGGGCATATCAGCAGAGAGGTTCCAATAAAAACAAAAGTAGCCCAAATGCCCTTGAGTACGGAGCAGATGGAGCTTAAAGATTCCCAATTACCCCTGCCTACCGATAGCCAGATTAATATGAATAAAATACAGTCTCTAAAACGCTTGTATGCAAATACTAGAAGTCTAAAAAATAAGATGGGAGAGTTAGAATATATAGCATTAAATGAGAGGTTAGATATGATTGGTTCAAAGGCATGGTGGAAGGAGGACAACCAGTGGGACAAACTATATCATAATGATAGAGCTGATCAAATTGGTGGGGGGGGGGGGTTGCGCTCTATATTAGAGAGGGCATTGAGTAACAAAGGATTAAAGTCTTGCAGGAAATAAAATTCACTAGAATCTCTATGAATTGAAATTCCATGTAAAAATTGGAAGGCAATGGCAGGGGGGGGGGGGGGGGTGTACTATCGACTGCCTGGCCAGAATGAACAAAGGGATGATGAAATGCTCAAAGAAATTAGGGAAGCTAACCAAAGTTACAGCACAGTAATAATGGGTGATTTCAATTACCCCGGTATTGACTGGGTCAGTGTCACGGCAGGACATGCTAGGGAGATAAAGTTCCTAGATGAAATAAATGACTGCTTCTTGGAGCAGCTGGTTCATGAACCGACCAGAGGGGAGCCATTTTGGACTTAGTCCTTACTGGAACACCAGATCTGGTGCAAGAGATAAGGGTGTTGGGGCTACTTGGCAATAGTGATCATCCCCTGAGGGAGTGGATAACATGAGAAAAGATCTACAAAAGCTGGAAGAATGGTCTAATGCTTGGCAGTTAAGATTTAATGCAAAGAAGTGTGGTGTCATGCACTTGGGAAGCAGAAATCCAAGGGAAATGTACACGATAGCTGGCAAGAGGTTGGTGTGCACGGACCAGGAGAAGGACCTTGGTGTGATTATTTCTGAGGATCTCAAGGTGGCAAAACAGTACGGCAAGGCAGCGGCAAAAGCCAGGAGGATGTTGGGTTGCATACAAAGAGGAATTACCAGTGGAAAGGAAGAGGTACTAATGCCACTGTATAAGTCACTGGTGAGGCCTCACTTGGAATACTGTGTTCAGGTTTGGAGACCGTATCTTGCAAAGGATGTAAAAAGACTGGAAACTGTTCAGAGGAAGGTGACCAAAATGATTTGGAGCCTGCATCAGAAGCCTTATGAGAAGAGACTTGAAGACTTAAATATGTACACTCTAGAGGAGAGGAGGGATAGGGGAGATATGATTCAGACCTTTAAATATTTAAAGAGAAATGAACAAACAAACCTCTTCCAAAGACGGGAAAGCTGTAAAGCTAGAGGGCATAACATGAAGCTGCAAGGGGGTAAATTGAAAGGCAATGTCAGGAAATACTTTTTCACTGGAAGTGGTGGGGGCAAATGCAGTGACAGAATTCAAAATGGCATGGGACAGACACAGTGGATCCCTTTACAGCAACAGGATAAAATAAAAGAATAAACTGAACTATCTAATTTCTCAACAAACAGGGGTGTCCTACACGGAGCAGTGGGTTCACCCCTAAACAAAGACATGGGGAGGGGTGGCCTGCACGGAGCGGCAGGTGCACCTACTCTTGCCATCTTACTGGGCAGACTAGATGGACCATACTGGTCTTTATCTGCCGTCATTTACTATGTTACTATGTTACTATAGCATGGTCATGTTAGATTTAATAAATGGAGGAAGGACAGCAAGGAAAACCAGAGTACTACCTTTTAACTTTCAAAAGGGAGACTATGATAAAATGAGGAAAAGAAAAAACTAAAAGGAGCAGTTGCAAAGGTTAAAGATTTACATCAAACTTGGATGATGTTTAAAAATACTATCTTGGAAGCCCAGACAAGCTGTATTCCACGCTTTAAGAAAAGTGGAAGAAAGTCCAAAAAACTGCCAGCATTGTTTAAAGGTGAGGTCAGAGAGGCTGTTGCCAAAAAAGCATCTTTCAGGAAATGGAAAAAGAAGCCAAATGACGAAAACTGGAAACAACACAAGCACTGGCAAGTTAGATGCTAACTGGAACAACATCTCTTCTGCTGCCAAACCAGCCGCCCTCAGAATGCAGCAATCACGCAGCACAAAACCCTGCTCCACACCATGGTACTGCAAGGATATACGCATAGCAAAAAGAGCACTAAGATGACTAGAACGCCGCTGGAGACGCAACAAGTCAGCCTCCCTACAGAAACAATACCAGATAAAACAAAACGACTATGACAACCTTATCAACCAACAGAAGAAAGAATTTCACACAAACCTTATCCTGAAGTCCACTAACAAACCCCGAGAACTCTACGAAGTCGTAAAGACCCTCGCCAAAGAGCCCTACAACAGAAACGAGCAACAAATAGACCCACAGACCTTCGCAGACCACCTCAAGAACAAATTCACTGCAACACCTAAGAACAGCAAGGAGATTGTCAACCACAGGACATCCACACCAAAACAAGGCTGGGGCACATTCAACATCCCCTCGAATGACCAGCTCTCCAAAATCATCACGGACCTCAACACCAGCACCGCCCCTACAGACCCCTGCCCAGTATCCTGGATTAAAGCAACTAAAGACCTGACACAAGTCATACGTAAAATAATACATAACTCTCTCTCCAAAGGAATAATGCCAAACGCCCTGAAGCTAGCCACAATATGCCCGATCCCCAAGAAAACCACCTTAGCTAAAACTGACCCCGCGGCTACAGACCCATCTCAAGCCTACCGTTCCTATCCAAGATCATCGAGAAAGTAGTTCAACATCAACTTCAACAACACATTGACATCCACAATCCCCTTGACCCCAGTCAACATGGCTTCCGACCAAGCCATGGAGTTGAAACTCTACTAATACAACTATTCGACAGACTGTTACAGATGATCGACAACACCAGAATGAGCATCCTCATGATATTCCTGGATATCTCCTCAGCATTTGAAATTGTCTGTCACACAACCTTACTAACCAGACTACAGGAGGCAGGACTACACAGCACCACCTTGAGTTGGTTTACATCTTACCTCACCAACAGACAGCTACAAGTCAAATGTGGATCAGAGACCTCTCAACCTTTCAGAGCCACACAAGGTGTCCCACAAGGCTCAGCACTCTCCGCCCTGCTCTTCAATCTATACATACAACCCACCTGCGCCATCATCAGGACCACAAGATTCAATACACCAGACGACATAATGATATTCACACCAATCAAACTGGACAACCCAGACTACTCCAACATAGCCAACTGCTTCCAACAAATGGCAACCTGGCTTCAGGAAAACAATCTGTTAATAAACTACAACAAAACTGAAGCACTATTCATCACAAGAAACCCTACATTTTCACCCACGGCCACCATCAATCTGAATGACATCATAATACCAGTAAGACAAGAAATAAAATACCTGGGAGTGACGCTCGATAAGGACCTTAGCCTTCAATCCCACATTGCCAAAACCACAAAGAGCGCTTACATCAAAATGAGAACCGTCAGAAGGCTCAAACCCATCCTCGCTCAGGAGCACTTTCAAACAGTCTGTCAAGCCCTCATCATTCCCACACTAGACTATTGTAATCCCATCTACCAGGGGCTACCAAAAAAGACCCTGAGACCACTACAGCTAGCACAGAACACAGCCGCACGAATCATAACAGATTGTTCAAGTCACGACCACATTACTCCCATTTTATACCAGCTGCACTGGCTCCCAATCAGCTCCCGAATCCGCTTCAAAGTACTTATAAACATATTCAAAATAATACACAACCTCTCAGCTAACAGCTTACAACCACTCATAAAAACTAACGACAGCAAAAGACCAAGAAGAAAAGGAACCACAGACACCATCAGCACACCAAAGGAATTTGCCAAAACAAATCAGGCCACATCAAGAAGGGCACTCTCCCTGGCAGCGCCCGCTCTATGGAACTCCGTCCCAGACTACCTAAGATCAACCAGAGACCTCAAGGACTTCAGAAAACTTCTTAAAACAGCTCTATTAACAGAACACTTCAAGGACATCACCTGAACTGACTCCTATTTGCAGCACAACCAAGGCAATATAGATCATGACCCTAGCTCACCATTTTTACATGGCTCTGTTCTTGTATATATGTATATTGCTCTCACTATGTATATAGCTCACCGATAAATCTAGCACACTGCACCACACATCACTCTTCTTAAACCTCCCACTGCATGCTACAGACCACACAATAATATTGATTGATGTGCTAAACTGCTTTGATTTAATGATAAAGCGGTATACTAAATCCTTCTAAATAAATAAAGATGCAAGGCATTGATAAGGCAGGCAAAGAAAGAATTTGAGAAGAAGCTTGCGGTGGAAGCAAAAATGCGTAATAAAGACTTTTTCAAGTACATTCGTAGCAAAAAATCTGCGAGTGTCAATTGGACCCTTAGATGATAGAGGGGTAAAAGGGGCACTAAGAGGGGACAAGGCCATAGCAGAGAGATTGAATGAATTCTTTGCTTTGGTCTTTACTGAGGAAGATGTAGGGATGTTACCCATTACTGAAGTGGTATTTAAAGGTGATACTGTGGAAAAATTGAAAGAAATATTAATACACCGGAAAGATGTATTACAACTATTTGATAAGCTGAAGAGTAGCAAATCACCTGGACCGGATGGTATATATCCAATGGTGTTGAAAGAACTGAAATATGAGATTGCAGACTTGCTATTAGTAGTCAGTGAACTATTATTAATATCCTCTGTAATACCTGAAGATTGGAGAATGGCCAATGTAACACCAATATTTAAAAAGGGTTCCAGGGGTGATCCTGGGAACTACAGACTGGTGAGCCTGACATCAGTACTGGGAAAAATGGTAGAAACCATCGTAAAGAACAAAATTACCGAACATATAGATAGCCAACATGGCTTTAGAAAAAGAAGATCTTGTTTTACTAATCTGTTTTTTTTGAAGGTGTGAATAATCAGGTAGACAAAGGTGAGTCTGTTGATACAGTGTATCTGGATTTTCAGAAAACCTTTGACAATGTCCCTAATCAGAGACTTTTGGCAAAACTAAAAAGTCATGGGATAGGAGGCAGTGTACTTTTGTGGATCAGGAACTGGTTAAAAGATAGAAAGCAGAGGGTAGGGTTAAATGGCCAATTTTCCCAAAAGAGAAAGGTGAATAGTGGAGTGCCCCAGAGATCTCTGCTGGGTCCGCTGCTTTTTAACGTATTCATAAATGACTTGGAAATGGGAATAACGAGTGAGGTTATCAATTTTGCAGATGACACAAAACTAAAGTTGTTAAAACCCATGAGAATTGTGGAAAATTGGAAAAGGATCTTGATAAATTGGAAGACTGGGTATCCAAATGGCAGATGAAATTTAATGTGGACAAGGAAAGAATAACCCAAACTATGGTTACACGGTGCAAGGTTCCACATTAGGAACAACCACCCAGGAAAAAGATTTAGGCGTCATCGTGGCTAAAATGTTAAAACCCTCCGCCCAGTGTGTATCGGTGGCCAAGAAAGCAAATAGAATGCTAGATATCATAAGGAAAGGAATGGAAATAAAACAAATATATTATAATGCCTCTATATTGTTCCATGGTGCATCTGCACCTTGAATGTTGTGTGAAGTTCTGGTTGCTGTATCTTAAAAAGGATATGGTGGTGTTAGAAAAGGTATAGAGTAGAGCCACCAAAATGGTAAAGGGGATGGAAGGATACCCCTATGAAGAGAGGCTAGGAAGATTAAGCTCTTCAACCTGGAAAAGAGACGGCTGAGAGGAGATATGATAGAAGTCTATAAATTAATGAATGGAGTTGAACAGGTAAACGTAGATCGATTGTTCATGCCATCAAAATATAGAAAGACTAGGGGGAATGCAATGAAGCTACAGGGTAACCTATTTAAGACTAATAAGAGAAAATATTTTTCCCTGAACATGTAATCAAACTCTGGAATTTGTTACTGGAGGATGTAGTAAAAGCTGTTAGTTTATCTGGGTTTAAAAAAGGTTTAGACAAGTTCCTAGAGGAAAGGTCCATAAACCGTTATTAAAAGGGACCCGGGATATCATTGCTTGACCCAATACAAGCATTGAGGAACCTGTGTCTTTTGGGTACACTACTAGGTACTTATGCCCTAGATTAACCACTGTTGGAAACAGGATACTAGGCTTGATGGACCTTGGTCTGATCCAGTATGGCATATCTTATGTTCACTTCTGCTATAACTGCATCCTTCCCTTTCTAAAACAGGCAGTGGGCATAGATTGGCATATGGGAGTGTGCTGTAACACAGTGCATGGGGTGTCCTGGAGTGGGAGCGGCAGCAGCTGACAAAGGAAGCTGTGGTATAGTACAGAGTATGCACTCATCAAAAGACCGTTTTCCTCTTGCTAAGCAGTGGCTCCTGCCAACATGTGCCCCAGACCCCCAAAATTCTGTGACTAGGTGACTTTATGTTCACCTTGTATGGGCCTGGAGGATGTTCTTCGCTGCCCTGTTTCCTGAACTGATGACATAGGGTCCTGTCCTTTCGCTTGCTGCTGACAGAATGGTTTTAGGGGGTCCTATGCTATTTGGATGTGTGGACTACAGGTGGGATTTGCACCTGGCTACCCAGGTGCTGTGCCCATCACTCTTTCCTATGAGCTTCACTTGCTCTCCTTTCTTACAGTAAGCTTCTTGCTCTGTACTGGCACACACTGCAGGTACATTGTTTTGGGACAGCTAGTAATCTCTTTTCCTATTCCCTCTACACATTTGTCACCTGTGAACCAGCCTCTGGTAATTTTTTTGCTGGTGAAGCGCTCATATTTACCTCTGTGAGGATATAGGAATCATGGCAAGACTCTGAGAAGCGTGGAAGGACATCAGTTATTTCATCCTGAGTGTTGCAGACTACTTGCATATTCATAGAGTGGAAAGCCTAGGTTCCCTTCTTGATGAGAGCCTGAGGGCCACATGTTATGCGGTCAATAGTACCTAGCACTGCAGGAAATTGTGCGGCCTTGTGGAATTGCAGCATGTTATGCTGCTTCTGTTGCACAGTGGTGGGGAAGGCTATGTTGTCTGCTGATCTGGCGAGAAAGGCGGCCAAGAATTGAGAACTGCATTGGGACATTGCTGACTGGCTGAGTCCTGCTGTTGCAGCCAGCACTGATTAGAAGCTGCTGGTGGCGAAGAATGCTAGGGCTGTGGTTATCTTCAGGTGCACAAGTATGGGCTGACCCCTCTGTGTGGCCACGTGGAGGAGAGGCTTCAGCTGCAGATATAACTGGTGTATAGTTAACTTATCAAATCTGAACCGGGTAAGACACTGGTCATCTGTGAAGTCAAGATATTGGACCATGGCCCAGTAACACCCTCTGGTAAGAGTGTCCTCTGCTTTCCTTCCTGCGTTCTTGTGGGCCTCTTCTGAGGACCAGTGCATATTAGCTGAAATAGCACCCATGGTTTATACCCACCACCACACTCTTGCTGTCCCACCACAGCACCCTTGATATTCCACCACCAACAGCCTAATTTTTGTTGATAGTAGTAGTAGTACCGCCACCACCAATACACGATGCTCAATACAACACTGAAGCATAGACAGGACATGGCTATTGCTGGGACATGCAGATCTGGCTGGGTCTGAAATCTCCTTCAGCACATTCCAGTGGTTGCAAAGTCAACGTCAGCATTTTGGGATGTCCATCTCAGCGTTTATCTCTTCTATAATAATCCCCATAATATTTCTGCATCATACAAGAGTTACTGAGGGCTTTCAGTATTTGGAAATTTTGGTACAAAATGACCACAGTGCTTCTTTTAAGTATTCCTTAGCAGCTTCAAATGCAGGTGCCTGCATACCACTGATGTTAATTGCTTAAGAGTATAATGAACATCAGTTCATTGGTAACTAACACTGACAAAGTTCTTGGAACTCTATTTTTCCGTGTTGCTTTATTAAGTTAATCTTTATGCAGAGATTCTGTAAATGATACTGAAACTATTCTGGAAAAAATATAGATAACAGTAATGAGATGTCCATCTCCATGTGAACACTTTACAGTAAATTTTTCATCTGATATTTGAAGATTCATTTATTTTAACCCTCGCTACTATAGATTCCTAAAAGTTCCAGAAACATCTATTGTGTAACAGACCATATGCTCTAGGTTTGCTTTTATGTAGTGGAGAGGACTTGGGTATTTGAGAGCTTTCTTTGCTTCACTGGTTGTAATTGAAGAGTAATGCAAAGAAACCATTAGCTTGACTACATTGAAAAAGCCCAAGTATTAAAAAAAATACCTATGGATGAGTTTTGGAGGCTTCTCCATTCTTCATAATTTTCATAACCTTTTGTTTCGTTGCTTTGTCAGTTTGCTAGGTGGTTTAAAATCTAGGGACCATATCTAAAGAAATGGCAACGCAGTTAGTGGCAGTTTTGCAAAAGGAGATAAGTGCGAAAGCATGTGCAGTGTGCCTTCTGGAATTTTTTCCAGCCCCTCTGCATGTGTTTGTGTGTGTTTATCTATGTCGACTGTGTCTGTGTATCTGTGTTGTTTCTGGAAGGAAGGAGTGGTCTGAATGGTGTGGTTCCCAAGCATTCCTTTGGTTTGGAACAATAAAATGAAGCCAAGTGTGATGATATAATTAATCACTGTCAACGGATTCTAAGGATGGATTTTACATTTTAGCCACATGGTGTCCCTATACTGTGGCAACAAGTATTGCCATTCTTTATCACTAGTTGGCAGTACACATAAAAACTAGTAGTAACTTGATTGAGTTCCTAGTTGTCACCAAACATAGCAACAATGAAGAAATCTATGCAGTTCAGTCACTAGGTATCACAGTAGAATTTACAACAAAGAAAATAAAATACGCATCTGAAACGTTAAGAGCTGGCCCAACAGGAATAAGGGTATGGCAGCAGTTAGGGAATGGGGAGGCATGGTGGGGAATATGTGGACCATACGCCATGGAATTATTTCCAGTTCCTCTTTGTATGTGTTTGTGTGTGTCTGTATGTGTATCAGTATATGTTTGAATCTTGTAGGTGTGTCTGTTTGTTGGTGAGAGATTTGCATACACTGCCTCCATTGTATGCAAGTCTCCCTCATGCATGTTCATTGTGGCAACCTTGAAAAGCTGACTAGCTAGGTGTGTCCTGATGACTGGATTGAGAACCCCTTTCTATATGTATGACCAGGAGAATAGAGAAGAGGGTAAAGATGAATGAAATGAGAAATTCCCTGCTTTGTGACATTGTATCAGTATTTCTAGGATGCAGAAGCTGGAACTGCTGCTTCCATAGAAATACATTGGGCCATTTTTGGTGACTCTCTTTTTCTGAAATACCCAGTCCAATCTGGCTCATTTTCAAACTCGCTGTTTTTTCACAATTCCTCCCTCGCTGCACATCAAATCTGGTCCCATTCTGTTAACTTTTCAGAGTGTTATTTTGCTCCCAAACAGGCACTGTCTCAACCCTTTATAATTTCTTTCCAACATTCTGTTGGGTTGGAAAGAATTAAAATAATGAGTCAGGTTAGGGCCTATGCAAAATTGCCCACTATGGCAATGTATGAAAAATCTCTTGTGACATGTAGCTGTGGGATGCAGCAGCTTATCTGCAGCCCATAACTAGATTTCAAAAAAATGGGTACTAGCCAGCGAACATTTTCATGGGTAGTACATGCAGCCACAGGAGAGATGTTTTACAAATAAGTGATTTATGGACACACAAAAAAATTGTCCTTCCCAGGATGTTTCGTACTGTAGTAATAGCCACAGATAACACGTATTAAAAGAGGGCTGCTACACAGTACCCTGTCTTGTGCTGCTGAGGTAAGCTATATTCTGATTTGATTTAAATGATAGCTCTTAGCTGCTGCTAGGATCTAACGTCTTATGAAATTTGAACTACAAGCTCTCTGCTGGGTTCCAAATGTAACCAGAAAGCTCTCTTCTGTGTTTTAAATTTAAACTAAAAGTACTTTGCTGTTACTAGGCCCTGAGTGACTATTAAATTTAAACTACAAGCTCTCTGCTGGGTATGAAATGTAACCAGAAAGTTCTCCTCTGTGTTTTAAATTTAAGTTTAAACTGCTGCTACTAGGCCCTGACTGATTTAACAAAAATAGTGGGTTCACAGATTAATTAGCTTTAATACAAAGAATTCCTTTTAGAAAATTACCAGAAGTATATACTCACAATTGCAGATCTCTCTCCAGAAGTAACAGTCCCTTTTTCTAGTCCTTTTATGTTTCCTGTGGTGTTCCACCAGTAAGTTTTTGTATAATTTAATTGTTTTGGTATAGCATGTGAGATTTTCATCTTGTTGTCATTCTGGGATCATCCCTATGGTTATAAGCCAGACACGCGCACGTTTTTAAGTCATGCAAATGTAGCCTTTATTCCTTCTACATTACAAGATGAAAATTACTAGAGTACCCTGTTTTAACACACCTAAAGGCTTCCAAAAACATGGAGTAAACAGCTATTTAGCGTCAAACTGAAATGTCAGCGTAGTGCTTTGTGTGTTTCTGCTGAAGGAGAAAAATAGTAAAATGTACTGTAGAAATAATGATACTGTTAACAATCAAGTTTGGGACAAATTATGTGTATATATTTCTCTGAAAATAGTTTAAAACTGTACAAATGCTTGAAAGTGCTATTGTAGCATTTTATTAATAAAACTTTTCAAACAATCAAAAAAATAAAGTTAAGCATCCAGTATAAAATGCAGATTAATTACATCCAGGTTAAAGCACGGGCTGTTTAATTCTATAGCATGTTTCTTGGATGTTATTGCCAATGTATATTTTGTAGTTGCTGCATTTCTAATCATTTATTTACTTGTGAAGACTGTTGCATAGATCTCAGGACTGTAAAATTGTAACCCAGTTTGTCAATATTCCCTTTATATTTCTCTAGGCAATTCGAGTTTTCTTCATGCTGCGATCACTATCTTTGCAGCTGCGAGACGAGCCAGAAACTCAGTTACCACTTACCAGGGAAGAGGATCTAATAAAAACAGATGATGTTTTAGATCTGAGTAAGACAATTTTATTTTCTATATTATAATGCTTATAAGAACATAGTTTTGCATTAAAATCCAATCATGTACACACTTTGAGGCCAATTCCATTCAGGCCGTGCAGCCCCCTGTGCGGCCGATCTGAAGCAGAGTGAACAGAGGTAGACACGATTCTGATCCCGTGTGGCCTAGACGTACCTGTGGGATCAGAATCTGGTCTACAGACATGTCAGTGCTGATTCCTGGTGACCCAGCAACTCATGGGTTTTCTTGGCAAGGCATGACCGGTAATAGATTGCTAGGTCTTTTCTTTGAAGGCAATGGTGGATAAAATGACTTGCCCAAGGCCACAAGGAGTGCCAGTGAGACTCAAACCAAGATGATCTGGGTAGTAGGCTGCTGCTCTAACTACTAGGCTACTGCTCTACTCCTGTATATACTGTATATATAGGCACCTATTTTCAGTAATTCATGTCTTACGTACACATTACTCCTGGGGGAATTCGGCACAACTGCATAGAATTCCCCACCTGCGCAGCATCCTGCATTTGTTGCAGAATTCTGCGCAGGCACTGGCATCAACGAACAGTGAAGCAAGCTCGAAGCACCCAAGCTTTAAGGGTGCCTGAGCCTGCTTCACAGTTCGCTGCAGCACAACCATGGCAGCATTTTCCTTCACTCTGGCGCAGGTCAGTAGAAGCACTTCCTGGCTCTAGCAAGAAACATAAAGTGCTTCTGTTAACCTTTTTAAATGTGGTGATGCTGACTCGGAAGTGTAGCAGAACTGTGGGAGTGAAGGGACAAGCTTCCGCAGCTGTACTTAAAATGCCACGGTCGGGCAAAGGAGATGAGTGGCTAGGGCTGGGGACTGAAGAGGACTGATGGTGAGTCGGGGGGTGACTGGGGGCTGGAGAGGGACTGATGGTGAGTCAGAGGGGTGACTGATGGTGAGTCGGGGGCAACTACGGGCTGAAGATGGACTGATGATGTGTTGGGGGGTGACTGGGAGCTGGAGAGGACTGATGGTGAGTAGGGGGGTCAACTGGGGGCTGGAGAGGACTGATGATGAATCAGGGGGCTGGAGAGGAACTGATGGTGAGTCGGGGGGTGACTGGGGGCTGGAGAGGGACTGATGGTGAGTCGGGGGGTGACTGGGGGCTGGAGAGGGACTGATGTTGAGTCAGAGGGGTGACTGATGGTGAGTCAGGGGCAACTACGGGCTGAAGATGGACTGATGATGTGTTGGGGGGGGTGACTGGGAGCTGGAGAGGACTGATGGCGAATCGGGATCTTCTTAGAAGTTAGAGGGAGAAAGAAGGCTGAGATGGACAACCAGTGTTTGCATTAGAGTGGAGTATCATGATCCCATTATTTTGTATTGGAGGATAATGGGAGTCCAATAAACAATGCATTGCAGAAATCTAAAGAATTGACCCAAGCATAAATAATTATAAGCATGGCTTTTTGATCAGAGTGGCCTCAAGGCATGAATCTTCTGTAGGACCCAGTAGGTAATTCAAAGTAAGTCTCTATTGATCTTTATCTCTGTTTCTTGATAATCTTTGAAGAATCTGATGCTGTCATTGTCATCTTTTTCTATCTTTGTGGTATGTTATGGGACCTGTAGTTTTTCATGGATTATACCTACTTGAAGTCCAGCCCTCTAAATATTTCCTCAGAATTTTAAATTTCTTTGCATAGAATCTCCCCCCCCCCCACACACACCACAGGTGTAATATATGTCAGCATAGGGAATGTGTATATGCATGTCTAAAATATGAATTACTGAAAATAGGTGCCTATATGTAAAGATACAGATATAGATCTCTTTTTATATGTCGTCATAATATTTTAATAGTATGTTCAAAGATATCCAACAAAACAAAGATGTTTGTGCAATTTAGACATAGTAAGTTCTGAGAAAAAAACAAAATGTACAGGATTAATAGCACCCTTCACTAATATTTGGTTACACAGCCCTTGACAGTGATGACAACCTCCAAACGTTTATTGTAGCAATCTATAAGTTTCGTACATCTGTCTGCTGGACAAATGAAAAGTTATGCACCTAGCAAAGAACAACCCAAACTACGGTTACACGATGCAAGATTCCACATTAGGAACCACCACCCAGGAAAAAGATTTAGATGTCGTCATGGATAATATGTTGAAACCCTCTGCCCAGTGTGCAGCGGCGGCCAAGAAAGCAAATAGAATACTAGGAATCATAAGGAAAGGAATGGAGAATAAAACCAAGGATGATGATATGCCTCTGTATCGTTCCATGGTGTAACCGCACCTTGAATATTGTGTGCAGTTCTGGCCGCCATGTCTTAAAAAAGATATAGGGGCTTGTTTACAAAGCCGCGGTAGCGGTTCACGATCGTTATCGGAACCGCAGCCCCATTGATTTCAATGGGGCGCAGCTCCGATAACGATCGCGAACTGCTACCACGGCTTTATAAACAAACCCCATAGTGTAATTAGAAAAGGTACAGAGAAGAGCCACTAAAATGATGAAGGAGATATAGTAGCCAGCTTGGGAACCAAGAGACCAGGGTTCAATTCCCACTAGCACTCCTTGTGGCCCTGGGCACGTCTCTTAACACTCCATTGCCTCAGAAAAATCCATGTTATCAATTTCCTTGTTTAATGTATATTGCCAAGTGTGTTAACAATGTAAACTGCTTTGACTGAAATGATAAAGCAGTATAAAAAAACCTATTAAGTAAATGGAAGGATATCCTATGAGGAAGGGCTTAAAAGGTTAGGGCTTTTCAACTTGGAAAAGAGATGGCTGAGAGGAGATATGATAGAGGTCTAGAAATTAATTAGTGGAAAGACTAGGGGACACGCAATGAAGCTACAACGTAACCCATTTAAGACTAATAAGAGAAAATATTTTTTTGACTCGACGCGTAATCAAACTATGGAATTCATTACCCAAGGATATAGTAAACATTGCTGGTGTAGCTGGGTTTTAAAAAGGTTTGAACAAGTTCTTGGAGGAAAACTCCATAAACCATTATTCTCCAGGACCATGCAGGAAGTCAGTCCTCACACATGGGTGTCATCGACGCTGATGAAGCCCCAGCGGAGCATTTCCCCAGCTTTCCATGAAAGCCTTTGGGAATGCGGCACGCATGCGCGGTTCCCTTCCCGCCTAAAGGTGCCATCTTACCTCAGTCTCTCTTTTTCCGAGAAGCCCACCGGACATGTGTCCTGTCATCCCGGATAAAAGTTTAGATTTTTTCGGCGATTCTCGCTATTTTTCTCTTCCCGGTTCGACGCCAGTTCCCCTCCCGCCGGGTTCGGTACACCGGTATCGAGCACGATTCTTCTTTTTCGGTTTTTGCCCTTCGTGCCCTTTTTTACTTTTTCCCTGGAAGGCCGGTCCTTGACCTCGCAGGGACTCTTTTTTTTCCCCGATGGCTTCCAGCGGTTTTAAAAAGTGTGATCGGTGTAAGAAGTTGATGTCTCTCACCGACACACACGACTGCTGCCTTCGGTGCCTCGGTCCTGATCACGACCCTAAGTCGTGTGGACCATGTGGGAAGATGTCTTCCAAGGCACCACGAAGTCGCCAGCAGCAGAAAGAAAGGCTTTTCTCGGACTCAGCCTCCGGCCGGGCCCGGACCTCGTCTGAAGCCTCGACATCTCGGGATTCGGATTCCGAGCGCCGTCGGGGCTCCTCGGACAGGGGGTCCCCCCAACCAGGAACGCAAGAGGAAGAAGCAGCTCGTGAGGGCATCATCGGAGGAGGTCCCTGGCTCCTCGAGGGCCAGGTCTAAGACCCCCGACCGTTGCCCCGGGCCCATGGAACAAGAGAAGCCTGCCAAAGTTCCTCACGTGGAGCCAGAGTCTGCTGGACACGTAAGCCCCGTAGTCCTCGAGGACTCTCCTCCCAGAGAGCCGGCGCCGGGGGGGGGCACGAGTCGGTGGCTGCTGCGTCTGCCGAGCTGAGTCTCAGGATGACAGCCTTGGAGTGCAGACTGTCTGCCTTCATGGAGCAGCAGCGGGCACTAATGGCCAGCCTGTCTGGCGCATCTTCCACGACCACCGAGACATCGACATTGAAGTCGACCCCGGAGACCGAGCCGATACTCGAGTCCATAATGGCTCGAGGTCGACCTCGGTCGCGGTCTCCCTCGACCTCCTGTTCGGGACCGAGGGCGTCGATGCCGGTGCCGAGGGTGTCGGGGCAGGTGCTCCAGGGCCCCGCGGGGTCGGATCCTGACTCCTCGTCGGACGGGTCCGCCTGGGAGACGGAGGATGAGGAGTCCCCTGACACATTCAAGACTCGGTGCGTCCCATCAGACTCACCGCAGTCTGAGCCCCGGAGTAGATCCCCTCCGGAGGATACTCGGTTCTCGGAGTTTGTCCGGGATACGGCCACCGCGTTGGCTATCCCGGCGGACCCCGAGGAAGAGCCTCGAGCTGAAGAGCTCGAGGCCCTGCAGTACGACTCTCCTCCAAAGGAGGCCTTTACTGTCCCGGTTCCTCCGATGCTGGAACGGTTCCTCTTCCGGATGTGGGAGGCACCGGCCTCGGCGCCGGTTCTAAGCAAGCGGGTCGATTTGATTTATCGACTCTGGAAGAGCCCTGGCTTTCAAAAGGTGTAGCTACCACACCATTCCATGGTGGTGGAATCGGACATGCATCGCCTGAAAAGTCAGAAGATGCACTCTGCAGTGCCCCCTGGCAGGGAGGCCCGGAACCTCGATGGTGTAGGCAGAAAGTGCTTCCAGGGCTCGATGCTTGCTTGCCGTGTCCAGTCTTACCAGCTGTACATGGGCATGTACTTGCGTGACCTGGCCAAGGAGTTGGCCGGGTTCTCCGCTGGTCTCTCCGGGGAGCCCTTGCAGAGATTCAAGTCCTTGTCCTCGGGGATTCGGGACTGCTTGAAGTTCATGTCCTGCGCCGCCTACGATGGCTTCGAGGCTTCGGCTCGAGTTGCGGCAGCCGGCATCGCGGCTCGACGCCAGGCATGGCTGCAGTCATCGGACCTCGAGCCATGGGTTCAGGACAAGTTGGTCGATGTCCCTTGCCGAGGTGAGAACCTTTTTGGCAAGCCCATGGCCGAGAAGGCCGCTCAGCTCGAGACTGAGCACCTTACAAGGACAAGGCTGTCGAGAAAGACCTCTGCCCCTTCTCACAAGAAGAAGGCCTCGGGTAAGAAGCCCTTTTACCCGAGGAAGGGCACTGCCTACAAACAGTACTCTCAGTATCAGGCTGCCCAAGCTGCACCCCAGGGTCAGCAAGCCAAGGGGCAGGGTAATGGGCCCCGTAGGCAGCGGACCCCCAAGCCTCCGGCCCCTGCTCCCAATCAGCAGGGTGGAGGTTTTTGACTCCTTGAGCGTAGCCTCTCAGTCCCTGCTCTCCCAACCCTGCACAGGGGGTCGCCTCGCCCTCTTTGCCCACCAGTGGCCCCACATCACTGGGGACAGTTGGGTGTTGAACATAGTCCACAGGGGCTATGCACTACATTTTCACCAACTGCCTCCGCCATACTTTCCAGGGGAGCCTCCAAGGCCTCCCCTGCACACAGATCTTCTCCTCCAAGAGCTTCAAGGTCTACTGGTGGACAGGGCGGTGGAGCCTGTGCCTCCCCACTTGCAAGGTCAGGGGTTCTACGCCAGGTATTTCCTGGTGCCCAAGAGAACCGGTGGCCTTCGACCTATTCTGGACCTCAGGAACCTCAACAAGTTCCTAGAAAAAGAAAAGTTCAAGATGCTTACTCTTGGAACACTTCTGCCCTACCTCCAGCAGGGAGATTGGCTATGCTCCTTAGATCTAAAGGATGCGTACACTCACATCCCCATTCATCCAGACCACAGAAAGTACCTCAGGTTCATTGTGGGAGGAAACCATTTTCAGTACAGAGTACTGCCTTTTGGCCTCACCTCCGCCCCCAGGGTCTTTACCAAATGCCTGGCAGTAGTGGCGGCCTACCTGAGAACTCAGGGAATCTTTGTCTTCCCCTATCTGGACGACTGGCTCATCAGGGGTCAGACGTGCCAGGAGGCCAGATAAGCCACCCTCAGAACTATTGCTCTTCTTCAAAGCCTGGGGTTTGTAATAAACTTCGCAAAGTCCACTTTGCTCCCCTCCCAGAACTTGGAGTTCATAGGAGCAAGGCTGGACTCTCTGCTGGCAAAGGCTTTCTTGCCAGTCGACAGAGCCCAAAGACTCATAAACTTGCCAGACCAGTTTCTCAGCAGATCACTAGTCTCCGCCAGACTCTGCCTGAGGCTGCTTGGCCACATGGCTTCGACAATTCATGTAACCCCCAATGCAAGGCTCCATATGCGGCCTGCACAGTGGTGCCTTCGAAATCAGTGGTCACAAGCCACAGGCAGCCTCAGAGACAGAATAAGGGTGTCCAGACCATTTCTGGACTCCCTCAACTGGTGGCTGCACCTACCCAACCTGCTAAAAGGGGTGCCCTTTCAAATTCCTGGGTACACAGTGGTACTGACCACAGACGCCTCCCTGCAGGGCTGGGGAGCTCATTGTCTAAACAAGTGCACCCAGGGCCTGTGGTCTCCTTGGGAGGCTGCACAGCAGATCAAACTCCTGGAACTCAGGGCTATTCGCTTGGCTCTCAAAGCTTTCTCTCCTGCCCTGGCTCATCAATCTGTCCTGGTTCAGACAGACAACCAGGTAGCCATGTTTTATGTGAACAAACAGGGCGGAACTGTGTCCAGGCTCCTCTGTCGGGAGGCTCAGGACCTTTGTTCATTTGCCCTCAAACACAACATGCTGCTCAGGGCTGTGTACCTTCCAGGCCAGGACAACTACCTGGCCGACAGGTTGAGCAGAATTTTGCAGCCCCACGAGTGGCAGCTGCATCCCTTAGTAGTTCAGAAGATCTTCCTGAAATAGGGCCTCACGTGCATAGATCTGTTTGCCAGTCCACTGAAAAGCAACTGCCAAAGTTCTTCTCCAGGCAACCGCATCCTCTGCGGATAGCAGCAGATGCTTTTCTGATTCCATGGTCTCAGGGCCTCCTGTATGCGTTTCCTCCCACGCCTCTGGTGGCCCGAACTCTGTTCAAGATTCTCAAGGACAAGGCCTCGGTCCTGCTGGTGGCTCCCAGGTGGCCGAGACAGCCTTGGTTTCCACTTTTGCTTCAGCTGGCGGTGGATCCCCCACTGCCTGTAGGGTTGCAACCCGACCTTCTTTCTCAGGATCAGGGTTCTCTTCTACACCCCAACCTCAAAGCTCTCAATTTGTTGGCATGGAGGCTGCAAGGGTAGTTTTGGCTCACTGGGGCCTACCTAAGGAAGTTGAGGAGGTTGTCCTAGCCTATAGGAAACAGTCCACAAGGAATACCTATGCTCTCAAATGGAAGAGGTTTTCTGTATGGTGTCAGCTACGTACAGAGGATCCCTTCTCCTGTACTGTACCTGTAGTGCTTCAGTATCTGTTGCACTTATCCAATCAGGGACTTAAGTCCAATTCTGTTCGGGTACACCTCTCAGCTCTAGCAGCTCACCATTCACTAGTGGAAGGACATTCTCTGTCGGTTCACCCCTTGGTGTCCCGGTTTCTCAGAGGCTTGCTTTTGCTCAAGCCTCCAATCCGTCGTCCTGCTCCTGAGTGGGAGTTGAATGTGGTCTTGCAGCAACTGACTCGCCCACCTTTTGAGCCGATGGCTACTTGCCCTCTACGCTTCCTGTCCTGGAATACACTCTTCCTAGTGGCCCTTACCTCGGCCAGGCGAGTTAGTGAGCTTCAGGCCCTGGTCTGTGATAGGCCTTACACTCGCTTCTATGAGAATAGGGTAGTCCTTAGGACTCATCCAAAGTTCCTCCCAAAGGTTGTATCCTCCTTCCACCTTAACCAGGAGGTGGTTCTTCCAACATTCTTCCCTAGGCCTCATGCAAGCCAGGCTGAAGCAGTTCTGCATACCCTGGACTGTAGGAGGGCCTTATCCTTCTACCTTGACTGTACGCAGGGACATAGAAGGGCTACTCAGCTCTTCATATCCTTTGACCCTAATAAGTTGGGGTTGGCTGTGTCCAAGCGTACCTTCTCCATCTGGGTGGCTGACTGTATCACCTGGGCTTACAGGGCGGCTGACCTTCCTTTGCAGGGTTGGGTTACGGCCCACCGTGTCAGGGCAATGGCTACCTCAGTGGCTCATCTCCGCTCTGTGCCCTTGGTAGACATCTGCAGGGCTGCAACTTGGTCTTCAAGCCAGACTTTTGCGGCCCATTACTGTCTGGAGAGGGAGTCCCGCAGGGACAGTGCTTTTGGCCAAGCAGTACTCCGGAATTTCTTTGAGGTTTAGGCAACTCCTGCCCTCTGTTGGGCTACCGGTGGAGGTTGTGTCAGTGAAAAGCCTTTCTTTGCTGCTGGGACTAGAACAGGGGTCTCAAGCTCCAGTCCTGGAGGGCCGCAAACCAGTCAGATTTTCAGGGTATCCTTAATGAATATGCATGAGATATATTTGCATGCACTGTCCCCATTGTATGCAAAAATATCTCATGCATATTCATTAGGGATACCCTGAAAACCTGACTGGTTTGTGGCCCTCCAGGACTGGAGTTTGAGACCCCTGGACTAGAGGGAGTTCTCTTGTTCAGCCTGGGTTCCTCGGTAGCCCAGAGCTAGGGAGTCACCCATATGTGAGGACTGACTTCCTGCTTGGTCCTGGAGAAAGAGTAGTTACTCACCTGTAACAGGTGTTCTCCAGGAGCAGCAGGAATCAGTCCTCACAACCCTCCCTCCTCCCCTGGGAATTGCAGTTGTACATAGTTTATTTTCATTTTTGTGTGCTGTTCTTAGCTATGTCATTTGACTGAGGTAAGATGGCACCTTTAGGCGGGAAGGGAACCGCGCATGCGTGCTGCATTCCCAAAGGCTTTCATGGAAAGCTGGGGAAATGCTCCGCTGGGGCTTCATCGGCGTCGATGACACCCATATGTGAGGACTGATTCCTGCTGCTCCTGGAGAACACCTGTTGAACACTCTTTATGGACCCCGGATATCCACTGCTTGCCCCGGGACAAGCACTGTGGAACCTCTGTGCCTTTTGGGAACCTGCCAGCTACTTATGGCCTGGATTTGCCACTGTAGGAAACAGGATACTGGGCTTGATGGACCTTGGTCTGACCCAGTATGGCATTTCTTATGTTCTTATGGTAGTTTTTCCCACTCTTCAACTACGATTTGTTCTAGTCATGAATGTTTCCAGGATTCTTTTTACTAATGATAGATTTCAGCTCTTTGCAAAGGTTCTCGATTGGATTGAGATCAGGACTCATTACTGGCCAGTTTAAAACAGTCTATTTTTTTCCTTCTTAACCATTCTTTTGTACTTTTGGATGTATGTTTTGGGTCATTGTCCTGCTGGAGGACCTATGACCTAGTTTTCTGACACTAGGTAGCATATTTCACTCCAAAATACCTTGGTAGTCCTCTGACTTCATGATTCAGGCCTCCAGTTCCTGAGGCAGCTAAACAGCCCTACAACATTATGGAACCTCCACCATATTTAACTGTAGGAAGGATGTATTTTTTCTTATAAGCTTCATTTCTTCATGTGTAAATGTATTGCTGTTCTGCATTGCCAAAAAGCTCAAGTTTGGTTTCATCTGTCCACAGAATATTTTTTCAGAAGGGTTGTGGTTTCTCAAGGTGGGTTTGTGCAAAAATCAGCATGTCTCTTTATCTCTGTCTTAGAGCAGTGGGGTCCTCCTTTGTTTAGTGCTTGGCATATGGTGTGGGTTGAAACCACCGCTGCAGATTGCTCCAGGTCAGCTTTAAGTTCTTTGAATGTTGCACATGGTGTTTTTCCAACAGTTCACACTAATCTTTGAAGACTTCTTGGGTTAATTTTCCTTTTCCCACCACATCCTGGGAGGTTCTTGACAGTTCCATGAGTAGAAAACTTCTTAATAACATTGCAAACTGTAGACACAGATATCCCTAGGTCTTTGGAGATGGTCTTGTACCTCTAAGTTTGATGTTTGGTGATAATGGCTTTTCTGATAGTCTCAGGCAGCTCGTTTGTCTTCACCATTGTGAAAACTGAACAGGGCGTGAATGTGGCTATTTTAATCATTAGAGCAATCATTCATTGGTTGATTCAAGTCTTGTGAGTACTGAAAATCACAGGTGTGTCTGATTTTACTGCAGTGGGAATGTGGTTCTTCTGTTCAAACTGATTTGAATTGTTTATAAGGGTTGCCAATAATCATGTCCTGGCAATGTGCAAGTTTTTATATTTCCTTTTTTTAATTGATCTTGTTTTATTTGATTCTTTTGTGTGTCAAATATTTGTGCATATATAGCCTAAAGCCTTTTTACTGGCCACTCTTTTTAGGAGATATTGGACATAACGGGTTGAACTGTAAAAGTGACAATAATGTAGACCAGAACTGTAGATACCCGTGTGCCTTTATCAAGCAGGTTCCCAGAATCAGCCCCAGTAACACACTCACACAGATGTGTGTGTTTGTGTAGATGTGTGCTTATATATATATATATATATATATATATATATATATATATATATATATATATATATATATATACATATATACATATATATATATATATATATATATATATATATACATATATACATATTTCTCCAGGACCAAGCAGGAAGTCAGTCCTCACATATGGGAGACGTCAGCGCCGACGGAGCCCTCGCGGAGCAATTTCCCCAGCTTTCAAAGAAAGCCTTTGGGAATTGCAGCGCGCATGCGCGGTCCCCTTCCCGCCCAAGGGTGCCATCTTGCTCAGTCTTCTTTTTTCCGCGGAGCCCTACAGACGCTGTTTGTGATCGCCGCTGAAAAAGTTGATTTTTATTCTTTTTTCTTGTCTCGATTCGACGCCGGATCCTTTTCCCGCCTGGACTCGATACACCGGTATCGAGTCCTTTCGTGATTTTTTTCGGTTTTTGTCCTTCGTGACTGGCGTTCGCGCCATTTTTTCCTTTTCCTGGCAGCCCTGTCTTTTGACCTCGCAGGGGCCCTTTTTCCCCCGATGGCTGCCAGCGGGTTTAAAAAGTGTGTTCGGTGTAAGAAACTTATGTCTCTTACCGACACACACGACTGCTGCCTCCGCTGCCTTGGACGCGATCACGACCCGATGATCTGTGGTCCATGTAGCAAAATGTCCTCTAAAGCGTTGAGTCGGCAGCAACAAAGGGAAAAAATCTTCTCTGACTCCGCGTCCGGCCGGGCCCGGACCTTGTCAGAGGCTTCGACGTCCCGGGACTCCGGTCCTGAGCATCGTCGGAGTTCCTCTGAACGGGGGTCTCCTGCCCGGGAGCATCATCAGAAGAAGAAACCCGCGATGGCGGCGTCGGTGGACGCTCCTGGTTCCTCGAGGGCCAGGTCGCATAGCCCTGATAGCCGTCCCGGGTCCTCGGAGTCGGAGAGGCCTTCAAAACATCCTCGTCTAGAGTTGGAGTCTCTTGGACACGTGAGTACTGTAGTCCTCGTGGACTCACCTCCGAAGGAGCCGACGTCTGGCCCGACGCCGTCGGGGGCTGCTGGGTCTCCTGAGCTTCGACTCAGGATGACGGCCTTGGAGAGCAGTTTGGCTGCCTTCATGGACCAGCAGCGGGCATTGATCGCTGGCCTCGCCGGTGCTTCTGCCCCGACCGCCGGGACGTCGACGTCCAAGTCGACCCCGGAGACCGAGCCGATCCTCGAGTCCATGCGGGCTCGAGTCGATCCTCGGTCGCGGTCTCCCTCGGCCTCCCATTCGGGACCGAGGTTGTCGACGCCGATTCCGTCGGCGTCGGGACGGAAAGCAACGATGCCCGCCTGACCGGAGCCACGGCGTCGGGACGGAAGGCAACGATGCCCGCCCGACCGGAGCCACTCGATTCCTCCTCCGAGGAATCGGCCTGGGAAACTGAGGACGAAGAGTCCCCTGGTACGTTTCGGTCTCGGTCTGTCCCATCGGACTCACCCGAGTCCGAACCTCTGAGAAGATTCCCCCCCCCTGGAGGACACACGGTTCTCGGACTTCGTGTGGGATATGGCCAAAGCCTTGGCATTCCCCGCGGATCCCGAGGAGGAGCCTCGAGCCGAAGAGCTCGATGCCCTCCGGTATGACTCTCACCCGAAGGAGGCCTTTACTGTACCGGTTCCTCTGATGCTGGAGTGACTTCTCTTCCGCATGTGGGAGAGCCCGGCGTCGTCGCCGGTGTTAAGCAAGCGGGTCGATTCCATTTATCGAGTCCGCAAGAGCCCCGGGTTCCAGAAGGCACAACTACCGCACCATTCCATGGTGGTGGAATCGGCCATGCATCGACTCAAGAGTCAGAAGATGCACCCCTCGGTGCCTCCCGGCCGGGAGGCCCAGAACCTGGATGCCCTCGGTAGGAAGTGCTTCCAGGGCTCTAAGCTTGCCTGTCGAGTCCAGACTTACCAACTCTATATGGGCATGTATCTCCGAGACCTGGCAAAAGAAATTGCCGGGTTCTCTGCTGGTCTCTCCGTGGAACCTTTGCAGAGGTTCCAGGCCCTATCCACAGGTATTCGTGAGTGCTCAAAATTTATCTCTCAAGCAGCCTACGATGGCTTCGAAGCATCGGTTCAGGTAGTCTGAGCCGGCAGCGGTGCCCGCCGACAGGCTTGGCTTCAGTCATCCGACCTCGAGCCATGGGTACAGGACAAGTTGGTCGATGTCCCCTGCAAAGGTGAAAACCTCTTTGGCAAGCCCATGGCTGAAAAGGCTGCAGAACTCGAGACCGAGACTCTGACCAGGACTAGACTGTCCAAGAAAACCTCTGCCCCTTCTCATAAAAAGAAGGGCTCGGGGAAAAAGCCCTTTTACCCAAGGAAGGCAGCTGCCTATAAACACTACCCTCACTATCAGGCCCCAGTAGCTCCCCCACAGGGTCAGCAGGCCAAGGGACGGGGTAATGGGTCCCGTAGGCAGCAAGCCCCCAAGCCCACAACACCGGCCCCTGCTCAGCAGGGTGGGGGTTTTTGACTCCATCAGCATAGCCTCTTCCCCTCCGCTGGTTTCTCTCAGCACAGGAGGCCGGCTGGTCCACTTTGCCCAAAGATGGTCAGCAATCACTTCAGATACCTGGGTGCTTCATATAGTTCAAAAAGGCTATCTTCTTCACTTTCACCACGTACCTCACTCCTACTTTCCAGGGGAGCCTCCCAGACTCCCTTTGCACAGGGACTTGCTCCTTCAAGAGTTAGCAGGTCGTCTTCAGGAACAGGCTGTGGAACCGGTGCCCCACCACCTGAGAGGTCAGGGCTTTTATTCCAGGTATTTCCTGATACCAAAATGAACAGGAGGCCTCAGACCCATCCTGGACTTGCGAAACCTCTACAAGTTCCTGACAAGGGAAAAGTTCAAGATGCTCACCCTTGGAATCCTGCTGCCCTACCTCCAGCAGGGAGACTGGCTATGCTCCTTAGATCTAAAGGATGCCTATACTCACATCCTTATTCTTCTGGACCACAGACAATATCTCAGGTTTGTGGTGGGAGGAAATCATTACCAGTACAGAGTCCTGCCCTTTGGCCTATCCTCCGCCCCCAGGGTGTTCACCAAATGCCTAGCAGTGGTGACGGCCTATCTAAGGCTTCAAGGCCTCTTTGTATTTCCATACCTGGATGACTGGCTCACAAGGGGCCAGTCTTCCCAGGAGGCCAATCAAGCCGCTCTTCGCACTGTATCTCTGCTCCAGCACTTGGGATTTGTCATAAATTTCGCAAAGTCCGCTTTGCTCCCCTCTCAGGATCTCAAATTCATCGGTGCAAGGTTGAACACACTTCAGGCAAAGGCCTTCCTGCCTCTGGAAAGAGCAAACAGGCTCATAAATCTAGCCAGCCGCTTTTGCAGCAATTCCCTGGTCTCTGCCAGGCAATTTCTGAGACTGCTCGGCCATATGGCTTCCACGGTCCATGTAACCCCCAATGCCCGCGTGAACATGCGTCCTGCTCAATGGTGCCTTCGCACTCAATGGCATCAAGCCACGGGGAACCTGGCGGACTCAGTACAGGTCTCCAACCTGCTTGTCTCTTCTCTTCAGTGGTGGATTCATCTGCCAAACCTGGTGCTGGGAGTGGATTTTCAATCTCCTCCGCCTTCTCAGGTGCTGACAACCGATGCTTCCCTCCTAGGTTGGGGAGCACATTGCCAAGGGACATGTACTCAAGGCCTCTGAACTCCTTGGGAGTCTGCTCAGCAGGTAAACTTCCTGGAGCTCAGAGCCATCCGCCTAGCTCTGCGGGCCTTCTCCCACCTCACTTCTCACCAGTCTGTGCTGGTCCAGACGGACAATCAAGTTGCAAAGTTCTACGTGAACAAACAAGGAGGTACAGGCTCCTTCCTTCTCTGTCAGGAGGCACGAAGACTGTGCTCTTGGGCCGTCCTTCACGGCATCTTCCTCAAAGCTGCCTATCTCCCCGGTCAAGAAAATTACCTGGCAGACAGGCTGAGCAGGATCCTCCAACCTCACGAATGGAGATTGGATCCGTTGGTAGCTCAGCAGATCTTTCTCAGGTGGGGCCTCCCCACCATGGATCTCTTTGCCAGTCCCCTGAACAGGCAACTTCCCAGATTCTGCTCTCGGCAACCGCATCCTCTCAGAGTAGCGGCGGATGCTTTTCTGATTCCATGGTCCACGGGCCTCTTGTATGCCTTTCCTCCCATGCCACTGGTGTCTCGGACACTCTTCAAAGTTCTCAGAGACAAAGCCTTGATGATCCTAGTGGCTCCCCGGTGGCCGAGACAACCTTGGCTCCCACTTCTAATGCAGCTGGTGGTGGACACTCCTCTTTCTTTGGGGTTTCAACCCGATCTCCTGACACAGGATCAGGGATCTCTCCTACACCCCAACCTCCGGTCCCTTCATCTGATGGCCTGGCTGCTGAAAGGGTAGTCCTTGCTCCCCTCCTGCTGCCTCGGGAGGTGAAGGAGGTCGTCTTGGCCTCGAGGCGGCCTTCCACCTGGCAGTCCTACGCTCTTAAGTGGCGTCGGTTCTCCATTTGGTGTGCTCAGCAGTCTGAGAATCCCTTCTCCTGCTTGGTAGCAGTGGTCTTGCAATATTTGCTTTACCTCTCCAATCTGGGCCTTATGTCCAACTCTGTCAGAGTCCACCTCGGTGCTCTCTCTGCGCATCACGCACAAGTGGATGGCAGGCCTCTTTCCAACCACCCTTTGGTGGCTCGTTTTCTCCGAGGCCGCCTCCTCCTTAAGTCTCCTTTGCGGCCTCCAGCCCCTGAATGGGATCTGAATGTGGTCTTGCAGTGGATTACCTGTCCGCCTTTTGAGCCTATGGCTACCTGCCCTCTTCGTTTTGTTTCCTGGAAAACTTTGTTTTTGGTAGCCCTTACTTCTGCTAGGCGCATTAGTGAACTGAAGGCCCTAGTGTCTGATCCCCCTTACACTAGGTTCTACAGGAATAGGGTAGTCTTGAGGACTCACCCTAAGTTTCTACCAAAGGTGGTTTCTCCGTTTCATATCAACCAGGAGATAGTTCTCCCTACATTTTTTCCCAGGCCCCACTCCAGCCGGGCTGAGATGGTCCTGCATACCCTGGACTGTAGGAGGGCCTTATCCATCTACCTCGACCGTACGCGGGAGCATAGAAGGGCTGTTCAGCTCTTCGTTTCTTTTGACTCCAATAAGTTGGGGCTTCCTGTCTCCAAGCGTACTTTGTCCATATGGGTTGCTGACTGTATCGCTTGGGCTTATGGGGCAGCCGGCCTCTCGTTGGAGGGTCGAGTCACGGCTCATCGTGTTAGGGCGAAGGCTGCGTCAGTGGCTCATCTCCGCTCTGTTCCGTTGGCAGACATCTGCCGGGCCGCTACTTGGTCTTCAAGCCAGACTTTTGCGGCCCATTACTGCCTGGAGAGGGAGTCCCGCAGGGACAGTGCTTTCGGTCAGGCAATTTTCCATAATCTCTTTGAGGTTTAGGCAACTCCTACCCTCCGACCCAGGTGTTGGGCTACCGGTCGGGGGCGTATTTCAGAGAAGATTCCTTCCTTCTGTACTGCTGAGCTAGAGGGAGCTCATTTTTCCGCTTGAGGTCTCCGGTAGCCTTAAGATAGGAAGTCCCATATGTGAGGACTGACTTCCTGCTTGGTCCTGGAGAAAGAGTATTTACTCACCTGTAACAGGTGTTCTCCAGGAGCAGCAGGAATCAGTCCTCACAACCCTCCCTCCTCCCCTTGGAGTTGCAGTCATATCCTTTCGTTTTTGCTAATTTTTTGCTGTCTTTTAGCTATGTCATCAGACTGAGCAAGATGGCACCCTTGGGCGGGAAGGGGACCGCGCATGCGCGCTGCAATTCCCAAAAGCTTTCTTTGAAAGCTGGGGAAATTGCTCCGCGAGGGCTCCGTCGGCGCCGACGTCACCCATATGTGAGGACTGATTCCTGCTGCTCCTGGAGAACACCTTTTACAGGTGAGTAACTACTCTATATATACACACACACACTTGTGTCTACATAAGTGTATGCAGTACATGGATTACTTAAAATAGTTGCCTATGTAAAAATATATAGATGCACATACATACACACACACACATAGATATATATAGATATATATACAAACACACACACAAATATATTAAGTGTCAGTGACATTTATATATATTATTTAAACTTTGAAGTTTATTTTATATATAGATATGGATATGCAGATACACACACAAAATATACCAGAAAACATCTATGGATTAAGCTTAGTGTAATAAAAGGAGGAGAATTTTGACTGTTTTTAATTGATTGCGGACGGCCAGCCAGAATCACTTATCAAGTCTGTTCAAGCAGCTTCGTTATTAAACATTTACTGGCAGCGTTGTCTGTCTTAACTTGATTTAGTACAATATATTATGGAGTTCACTGAAATAGATTCAATCAAGCAAATAAAGTGTTAAGAGTCAGGAGCTGCACTGCATCATTGAAAATAAGTACCAGATATACACTTTTTTCACTTAAAGCAGTATTTCAGCATGATCCAACAGAATTTTGAATTATGTTGAAATTATTTGGTATTGGTATTTTATCATATGCATCATTTGAAAGCAAAACCTTTTCCCAGTCATTTTTTTGAATGCAGGTTTATGATCTGCATTCCTGGCAGATCAATCACTGCCAAAGGTCATTGAGGTTAAGCATCCTGGGGTGGGCCTATTAGTGATCAGAAAGCTACCTACTGCAGTGCTTCTCAACTCTGTCCTGGAGGTACACTTAGCCAGTAGGATTTCAGAATTATCACTATGAATATGTATGAGAGAGATTTGATTAAAATGAGTCTCACTATATTCAGATTACACAGAACTGTAACTATATACCATTATAAATAGTGTTATACACCTGTTCCATTCATAAGAACATTAGAACATAAGATATGCCATACTGGGTCAGACCAAGGTCCATCAAGCCCAGTATCCTGTGTCCAACAGTGGCCAATATAGGTCACAAGTGCCTAGCTGTTTCCCCAAAAGACACAGGTTCCACAATGCTTGTACTGGGGCAAGCAATTAACATACGTGTTAACTATTCCTTGTACACCTGTTTCATGTAATGTTCAACTTTGTTCCCTGTAAATCGCACTGATCCTTGGAAATGCGGTATATAAGAATGAATGAATAAATAAATAAATATTCTGGCAAACCCGAAAACCTAGCTGATTTGGCGTGCCTCCAGGACAGCATTGAAGAGTAGAAGCAAAAGAATTCATGAGGGCAATGTCTCTAAATAATTTAAATTAATTTAATCTAATTTTTTAATTAATTTAACATTTCTTATTTTAATAAGCTAATTTTATTTATTTAGTAGGATTTAGCTCATGTCTTTCCAGTCTTTCTGGTCCTAGGCCGTTGCCCTAACCACTAGGCTACTCCTCCACTCCACATCATATCATGACATTAATGACCCTCACACCCAAGATAGTTTGTGGAGTATGATCTGTCACACCCCCATTCTTAGCGTATAGGCGGTTGCCTGGAGGAGTGGGAAATGTGCCAGATTATCCTTGTAAGTGCTGATGCTTGGTATCCCTGTAGTTGTGGCCCAAACGAAAGACAGCCAAGGTTTTGTGTGATAACAAAAACTTTATTTGTTGCACAGGATTCTGTCATCTATCCTCCCCTAACCAGAAACAAAATGGTGGATACTTTTTATATGCCAATATAAAGTCCAACTGAAATACAGTCCAACCTGATCCTTCTCAGGGTTGTCCAATTATGTACAAAGTTCATTCAACTTCTTATCATCAACGAACAGCTTATCACTTCCATAGCTTTCACCATATTCAGCTGCTTACAGACATTGAGTTTCACTCCAGCAGAACGCTGCTTCTCTCCGTGCAAACTCGGTAGCATGAATTACTTATCAGCACTTCTCTTATACAATACTATTAACAGCTTCACACTTGGCAGCACATAGCACAGTCTGCTTCCATGTCAGAATAAGACTTATCTGATTTGATTGAACCTAACTGCATGGATTCAACATCTGAGTCAGACATCTCATGATTCAAATCAGGGTACTGCAGATCAACAGGCTTCCATGGTTCCAAATAGTGTCTAAGCTGTTTCCACTCTCTATTCCTTTCCCTCAGTGGAATATAATTATAACTAGAATCAGCAGCCTCCTTTAAAGTGGTGTTAAAGGAACTCAACTGGCTTGCTCCTCTTCTAGTACGTCTGGGTTGTAAAGGTGGGTAAAAAGACAAGTCTCTGTTCTTGCACGGCTCCTGTTTCACTGGCACAGCGTGAGCTAGCGTTAGCTTCTCTCGTCGAAGCCTACCATCAGCTGATGAATTAAGAACAGCTGAGGTACTTCCTAAGCTTCTGCTAGTACCTGGCTTCCTGCACTTGGAACGCTTAGGCAGCTTATCATACAGAGTTTTATACTTGGTTAAACTCTCACCTCTGTTCACAGCTTCTAGGGAAGAGTCTAGGGAATATATACTCTCTCTTCTGGTTAAGGGTTCCAGCCTCTCCCCATGAGAATAAAAGTATGTTCCCACCTGCTTCTCCTGGCTGTCTGGTTCACGTTGACCTCTCTCTCTCAGAGAAAGCTTGCTCCCCTGCTGTCTCAGAGACCTCCGTGTCTCACAGCAGTCTGGATGGCAACTCTCCCAGCACCATGTGCTATCCTGGCAATGGCTGCTCCACCCTTTGCTTCTCTCTGCCTCTTGGTCAGAGTCAGGTCCTGAGTCTCCTGCCTGAACACTTCCTGTTCTCCCAGGCACTCCTCCTGCTCCTCCACGAACTCTCCTCAGATCAGAACTCAATCTCCTTCTCCCACACGAGCTCTCACACGATCTCCTCAGACTTGAACTCGAACTCGAACTAACTCTCCCTGTTACTTCCTGGTTAAGAGCATTGGGCTGTCCTATCCGGTTTGACTCCGCCCCCTTGCCTCTTAGTCAGCTCCCCTGTTTGTCCTGGAGCTGGGGTGTGGCTCTCTCACTGCCTTTCTGTGCAGAGAGTTTCTCTGGGTTTGTGCTTTAACCCCTTCCTTGCCTGCCTTAATGTGTGCATTAGAGGAAAGCTGCAGTTTTAAACCCATTTTCTCCCTGTCTAAAGCCTCTGCATCATCACATAACCCCCCATTTAAGATATTTCGGGCTGGCTGGACATCTTCAGAACAGCACGGAATCCTTGACAGAGTATCCGCGTTCACATGAAGTCTCCCTGGCCTGTGCTCTATGCGGAACTCATACGCCTGCAAGGCCATATACCATCTCGTAAGGCGCGGGTTATGGTCCTTCATGCTTGATAGCCACTTTAAGGGTGCATGATCTGTCACTAAAGTAAACCTGCGGCCTGTCAAATAAAACCTAAGAGCGTCTATTGCCCAACGGTTTGCTAGGCACTCTCTCTCCACAGTTGAATACTTTTGCTCTGCTGGCGCTAGTTTCCTGTTTAGAAACATCAGCGGGTGTTCTATCCCCTCCTGTTTCTGGGACAGAACGGCACCTAGCCCAGTATCCGACGCATCTGTCTGGAGAATAAAGGTCTCATTGAAATCCACCCCCCTCAAGATGGGTGCCGCACACAACTGTTCTTTTAAGCACTGGAAGGCAGTTTCTGCGCTTGGGGACCACTGAACCTGATTGGGCGCGTTCTTCTTCAACATGTCGGTAAGGGGTGCGCTTTCTGTGGCGAAATGAGGAAGGAACCTTCTGTAATACCCTATCAAGCCCAGGAAGCTCCTAATCTGCTTCTTGTTTATAGGTCGCGGGAAGTCCCTCACGCTCCTTACCTTATCTAATAGGGGTTTCACCACCCCACGCCCCACTAAGTGTCCCAAATATTTTACCTTCTTCCCAGCAAATAGGCATTTAGCTGGGTTTGAGGTGATCCCTGCTCTCCTCATCTCGTCCAATACTGCCCGGACGTGTTCTAAGTGGAGATCCCAGTTGTCACTATGGATAATTACGTCATCCATGTAGGCCATGGCATAGGGGCGGTGAGACCTCAAAACTATGTCTATCAACCTCTGACAGGTTGCCGCTGCCCCATGCAACCCGAAAGGCATGCGACGAAATTGATATAGACCAAGGGGCGTGCTGAAGGCTGTTTTTGGCCGGGATTCCCTGGTGAGGGGAATTTGCCAATACCCCTTGGTCATATCTAGAGTAGTCAGATAGGTGGCCTGACCCAGTTGGTCCAAAAGCTCCTCTATCCTCGGTAGAGGATATGTATCAAATCTGGAGATGGCATTGACTTTCCGAAAATCAATACAAAAGCGTATTGTGCCTTCAGGCTTCGGAACCATAACCACCGGGTTATTCCAGGGGCTGACTGACTCCTCAATCACCCCCATTTGTAACATGTCCTGCACCTGTCTGATTACCTCTTGTCGTTTAGCTTCGGGTAGCCTATACGGCCTTTGCCTGACAACCTCTCCTGGCGGGGTCACAATTTCGTGAGCGACCAACTGTGTCTTCCCGGGCATGGGAGTTAGGACATCCAGAAATCCTTCCAGTAATTTCAGCAAAGCTTGTTGCTGGTGCCAGGAGAGCTCCTCCCCTAGCCTAGGAAGTGGTTTGGCCTTACACTCAGCCAACTGAGGACCAAGGTCTTCCTCTACCTTTTCCACCTCACTGGTGGCTGTCATGCCCATCACCTCAGACTGTCCTGTGGACCCAAACCCACTCGACCCCCTTATAGTGGTGCTCAACTCAGTAACTTCCTCTATAGGCGGGAAGCCAACTCTCTCCATAATGAGTTGCGCTATTCTATCCCCCATAGCTACTTTAAAATCCTTTTTAGAAAAATTCAGCAGCAAGACTTTAACATCCCCCCTAAAATCTGGGTCTATTACCCCCGCACCTACATCAATGTATTCTTTGGCGGCCAAACCAGATCGCGGAGCGATCCGACCGTAGCATCCTGGCGGAATTTCAAGCTGGATGCCCGTCTCCACCAAAGCTCGCCCTTGACTTGGGACAATAGTGTCCTCAGCACTAAAGATGTCAAATCCGGCTGCCTGCTCTGATGCTCTCTTAGGTATTTTTGCATTCGGGGTAAGCCTGCAACATTTCAAGAGAAACTTTGTCTTGCTGGGAGAACTCTGGCTAAGTGTCTTCTCCCTACCTGGCTTTTCTCTAGGTTTCGCAAATAAAGGATCTGGAACTAACCTGGACCTAGGTTTCTCCTTATGAGTGGACGTTACTTGTCTTTCCTTTATCTCCCTCTTTATGGGTTCTCTCTCTACCTTCCGTGAACTAGGGTGTTTGGCTTCGGTGGAAATGGCTAGCCCTTTAACTAGGCCCTTCCGAAATCGAGGCTTGTCCCTACTTTCTACCTTCCCTGAACTAGGGTCTTTGGCTTCGGTGGAAATGGCTAGCCCTTTAACTAGGCCCTTCCGAAATCGAGGCCAGTCCCTACCTAAGACTAGGGAATGTGGTAGTCTTGGCACTACTGCCACTGGAATTTCCTTTTTCAATCCCAGCCCTTCCACAGTAATTAAGTGTAACGGATATGACGCGGCTGCGCCGTGTACACAACGAATTTTGATCTTTCCCTCAGAGTGTCCTACAAAATCCTTACTCTGAGCTTTTATCTTCTTCCATAGGCTATCAGAGATCATTGATTGGTCAGCGCCTGAATTTAGGATCGCTTCAACCTGAATATTGTTAACCATAACTTTTAGTACAAGCCCCTCCCCAACCTCCTTGGACTGGGTGGTTACTAAAACAAGCTTGGCTTTACAGTCCCTTTGTAAGTGACCCTTCTGACCACATGCAAAGCATTTACGCTGTTCCCTATGACTTTTGGACAGGGGTATTCTGGACATAGCTTTCCCTGACCTTACTTCCTCCCTCTTCTCTGGAATTTTCAAGACTGTTGACACTGAAGTACCCATCTGCTTCTGACCGATGGCTTTAGCCTCTAAGAAATGGTCAGCAAGTGCTATGGCATCTCTCGTGGTCTTACAATCTTGCAAAATTAAGAAGGATTGCAATTCTACAGGTACAGCATCTAAGAACTGTTCTAAAACAATATCATCTAATACTGAATCAATGCTTCTCCCCTCTGGAGTAAGCCACTTGTACACCAGTGTTTGAATCCGATGGCATAAGCTCTGTGGTGTTTCACCTGGGGTTAACTTGCACCCTCGCAAAAGGCGGCGATATACCACTGGAGTTAAACCTAACCGGGTTCTAATGGCTTTGACTACTGCCTCATAGTTGTTCACAAGATCATTGGGTACCGCTCTGTAGGCTGCTAGCGCCTCTCCCGTTAGGGATGATGCTAAGCGTATAACCCAATGGTCTTTTGACCAACTGCTCATGAGTGCAATGCGTTCAAAGACCTCCAAGTAGTCATCGATATCATCATCACTTAACAATTGCCTTATAGATAACATGCCCTTGTTTAAGGTTTCAAGACCTGTTAAACTGCCTAGTGAACTTGACACAGTCTTAATTGCCTCCGTAGTCTGCTTCTGCTCTCCCATCCATGCGCCTAGCAGATTCATCAACGGCTGTTGTTGCGCCCGCAGCATCTCCGCTGTTTTCTCCTGGGCCTCTGCTGACATTTGCTGCTGCTGCTGGAATCTCTCAGATACCCAGTTCCATAACTGAGCCGGATCCATCGCTGTCACCGCTGCAATAAAACAGAAAGCAAACACCAAGTGTGGCTTTTCACACAACACCCCTTCCCTAAGCTTCCACCACTCTGCAATACCACACCCCCTTGTTAGCAGTATCCTAGGTAACCCTTCTCATCTACCGGTTACCTGCTACAAGTGGTGAGTCTCGCTCCTCAGTACTGCAGAATCCAGGAACCTCTGCTCCAATCCGCCTCAGCTGACACTCCACTCCGGGTTTTCAGAGTTGGTAAGCTCTTCCTGAAGGTACCACTTTGTGTGTTGAAGAAAAAAAAAATTTCTTTTCCCTCTTTTTTTTTTTTTTTCTTCTTCTTGGATTTTGGAAAAACGGTTCTTCTTTAAACTTTACTGGCAAATTTGTATCAGTTGCTTATTTCTGTGAGGTGGTAGCTTTAATCCTAAAAACTACGCCAAAAACCTGTCACACCCCCATTCTCAGCGTACAGGCGGTTGCCTGGAGGAGTGGGAAATGTGCCAGATTATCCTTGTAAGTGCTGATGCTTGGTATCCCTGTAGTTGTGGCCCAAACGAAAGACAGCCAAGGTTTTGTGTGATAACAAAAACTTTATTTGTTGCACAGGATTCTGTCATCTATCCTCCCCTAACCAGAAGCAAAACGGTGGATACTTTTTATATGCCAATATAAAGTCCAACTGAAATACAGTCCAACCTGATCCTTCTCAGGGTTGTCCAATTATGTACAAAGTTCATTCAACTTCTTCTCATCAACGAACAGCTTCAGTAGCAGCTAATCACTTCCATAGCTTTCACCATATTCAGCTGCTTACAGACATTGAGTTTCACTCCAGCAGAACGCTGCTTCTCTCCGTGCAAACTCAGTAGCATGAATTACTTATCAGCACTTCTCTTATACAATACTATTAACAGCTTCACACTTGGCAACACATAGCACAGTCTGCTTCCATGTCAGAATAAGACTTATCTGATTTGATTGAACCTAACTGCATGGATTCAACATCTGAGTCAGACGTCTCATGATTCAAATCAGGGTACTGCAGATCAACAGGCTTCCATGGTTCCAAATAGTGTCTAAGCTGTTTCCACTCTCTATTCCTTTCCCTCAGTGGAATATAATTATAATTTGAATCAGCAGCCTCCTTTAAAGTGGTGTTAAAGGAACTCAACTGGCTTGCTCCTCTTCTAGTACGTCTGGGTTGTAAAGGTGGGTAAAAAGACAAGTCTCTGTTCTTGCACTGCTCCTGTTTCACTGGCACAGCGTGAGCTAGCGTTAGCTTCTCTCGTCGAAGCCTACCATCAGCTGATGAATTAAGAACAGCTGAGATACTTCCTAAGCTTCTGCTAGTACCTGGCTTCCTGCACTTGGAACGCTTAGACAGCTTATCATACACTCTCACCTCTGTTCACAGCTTCTAGGGAAGAGTCTAGGGAATATATACTCTCTCTTCTGGTTAAGGGTTCCAGCCTCTCCCCATGAGAATAAAAGTATGTTCCCACCTGCTTCTCCTGGCTGTCTGGTTCGCGTTGACCTCTCTCTCTCAGAGGAAGCTTGCTCCCCTGCTGTCTCAGAGACCTCCGTGTCTCACAGCAGTCTGGATGGCAACTCTCCCAGCACCATGTGCTATCCTGGCAATGGCTGCTCCACCCTTTGCTTCTCTCTGCCTCTTGGTCAGAGTCAGGTCCTGAGTCTCCTGCCTGAACACTTCCTGTTCTCCCAGGCACTCCTCCTGCTCCTCCACGAACTCTCCTCAGATCAGAACTCAATCTCCTTCTCCCACACGAGCTCTCACACGATCTCCTCAGACTTGAACTCGAACTCGAACTAACTCTCTCTGTTACTTCCTGGTTAAGAGCATTGGGCTGTCCTATCCGGTTTGACTCCGCCCCCTTGCCTCTTAGTCAGCTCCCCTGTTTGTCCTGGAGCTGGGGTGTGGCTCTCTCACTGCCTTTCTGTGCAGAGAGTTTCTCTGGGTTTGTGCTTTAACCCCTTCCTTGCCTGCCTTAATGTGTGCATTAGAGGAAAGCTGCAGTTTTAAACCCATTTTCTCCCTGTCTAAAGCCTCTGCATCATCACAGATCTCATTCTCAAATTTATTGATAACGCTTTTTATGATACTTGTATCGTGCTACAGAGAGCTTCTTTTTAGTGTGCCTAAGATATAATGGAGTGGAAGAGTAGCCTAATGATTAGAGCACTGGTTTTGATAACCCATCTTGATTCCCACTAGCACTCCTTGTGGCCTTGGGCAAGTCACTTAACCCTCCATTGCCTCGGAAGAAAGGCCTGGCAATCTACTTCTGGTCACACTGCCAAGAAGACCCAGGAGTTGCTAGGTTGCCAGGACTCACCAGTGACTGAAGTCACACATACAATACATATAGACAACCTATCCCAACGTGTTTGGAAATTGCTTTTAATCAAGCTTGTAGTGCCCAATACAGTGATAAATATCTTTCCCATTCTTTGGTCTCTGACTGCATTTGTTGGTACTTGAGGATCTCCTGTCGCTCCACTTTCTGCTCAGGAATTCTCACTTAGCACTAAGTCCTCTTTTATCAGTGCCATTCTCGTGTTTTTCTCCTTTATCAGTATACCTGATATTTTTTCATACCCCTTCATGGTGCAACCATACCTTGAATGTTATGTGCCGTTAAAGCGTGCCCCATCTCAAAAAAGATATAGCGGAATGGATGGAATGACCTCCCTATGAGGAAAGGCTAAAGAGGAGGGCTCTTCAGCTTGGAGAGATGACAGCTGAGAGGAGAAATGATAGGGTTCTATAAAATTCTGAGTGGAGTTGAGCAGGTAAACGTGAATTGTTTGTTCATTCTCTCAAAAAGTACAAAGACGAGAGGACACATCATGAAGTTACTAAGTAGTGCATGTAAAACAAATAAGAAAAAAAATTTACTCAAAGCATAACTAAGCTCTGGAATTCATTGCCAGAGAATGTGGTAAAAGCAGTTAGCATATCTGTGTTTAAAAAGGGTTTGGAAAAGTTCTAGGAAGGAAAGTTTATAAAATGTTATTTACATGGACTTGGGGAAAGCCACTGCTTATGCCTAGAAATAAGTAGCATGGATACTTTTTTGGATCCTGTCAGGTACTCATGGCTTTAATTGACCACTACTGAAAATAGGATACTGAGCTTGATGGACCTTTGGTCTGGCCCAAGTATGGCGGTTCTTATTCTATGTACTTCAACACCTTTGCTTGTTTGGGTTTGTTAATGCTATTAAGTAGGCCTGGAGGTTTTTAACAATAGCAGTATGTATATAATCTATTTCTATGAAGTCCATTCTTCCTTAGACTCTAAGAATGTACCTCCTGGGCATTGAGGAGGTTTTCTGTTTGTATATTCAATTCTTCAAGATCTTTTAGATCAGCCTAAAATTCCAAAATAGTATGAGAACTGCTAGCTGATTAATGGCTTATATCTTATTCTGCGCCATTAGTGCACTTTTCAGTATCGGTTTCATTCTCCTGTAATATTCTTTGTTGATCTTTTTTCTCAGTAATTTGTGATAGGTTTTTGCTCTTTCCTCTGCTCCTAGATATTTTTTTTGTAATTTTTCTATTGAAAGAATATGCAACATCAGCAAAATGCAGCACATTTTAGTTAAGTCAAATTTCAATCCACAAAATCTAATACTATGTGCAACAATGATTTTCTCCAGGACCAAGCAGGAAGTCAGTCCTCACATATGGGTGACATCGGCGCCGACGGAGCCCTCGCGGAGCAATTTCCCCAGCTTTCAAAGAAAGCCTTTGGGAATTGCAGCGCGCATGCGCAGTCCCCTTACCGCCCAAGGGTGCCATCTTGCTCAGTCTTCTTTTTTCCGCGGAGCCCTACAGATGCTGTTTGTGATCGCCGCTGAAAAAGTTGATTTTATTTGTTTTTTCTTTTCTCGGTTTGACGCCGGATCCTTTTCCCGCCCGGACCCGATACACCGGTATCGAGTCCGTTCGTAATTTTTCGGTTTTTGTCTTTCGTGACTAGCGTTCGCGCCATTTTTTCTTTTTTCCCTGGCAGCCCTGTCTTTTGACCTCGCAGGGGCCCTTTTTCCCCCGATGGCTGCCAGCGGGTTTAAAAAGTGTGATCGGTGTAAGAAACTTATGTCTCTTACCGACACACATGACTGCTGCCTCTGCTGCCTCGGACCCGATCATGACCCGATGATCTGTGGTCTGTGTGGCAAGATGTCCTCTAAAGCGTTGAGGAGTCGGCAGCAACAAAAAGAAAGAATCTTCTCTGACTCCGTGTCCGGCCGGGCCCGGACCTCGTCAGAGGCTTCGACGTCCCGGGACTCCGGTCCTGCTTTTTGACATATTCATAAATGACCTGGAAAGTGGAATAACGAGTGAGGTTATCAAATTTGCAGATGACACAAAACTATTTAAAGTTGTTAAAACCCAAGAGGATTGTGAAAAATTGCAAGAGGATCTTGATAAATTGGAAGACTGGGCATCAAAATGGCAGATGAAATTTAATGTGGACAAGTGCAAGGTTATGCACCTAGGGAAGAACAACCCAAACTATGGTTACATGATGCAAGGTTCCACATTAGGAACCACCACCCAGGAAAAAGATTTAGGCGTCATTGTGGATACCATGTTAAAACCCTCGGCCCAGTGTGCAGCGGCAGCCAAGAGAGCAAATAGAATGCAAATAGAATGCTAGGTATGATAAGGAAAGGAATGGAAAATAAAACAAAAGATATTATAATGCCTCTATATCGTTCCATGGTGAGACCGCACCTTGAATATTGTGTGCAATTCTGGTCGCCGTATCTTAAAAAGGATATAGCGATTTTAGAAAAGGTTCAGAGAAGAGCCACCAAAATGGTAAAGGGGATGGAAGGATACTCTTTGAGGAAAGGCTAAAAAGGTTAGGGCTCTTTAACCTGGAAAAGAGACGGCTGAGGGGAGATATGATAGAAGTCTATAAATTAATGAACGGAGTGGAACGGGTAAAAGTAGATCGATTGTTTACGTTATCAGAATATAGAAAGACTAGGGGACATGCAATGAAGCTACAGGGTAAACTATTTAAGACTAATAAAAGAAAATATTTTTTCACTCAACGTGTAATCAAACTCTGGAATTTGTACCGGAGGATGTAGTAAAGGCTGTTAGTGTAGCTGGGTTTAAAAAAGGTTTGGACAAGTTCCTGGAGGAAAGGTCCATAAACCATTATTAAGAAGTGACCGAAGATATCAATGCTTGACCCAGTACAAGCATTGTGGAACTTGTGTCTCTTGGGGAAACTGCTAGGTACATATGACCTAGATTGGCCACTGTTGGAAACAGAATACTGGGCTTGATGGACCTTGCTCTGACCCAGTATGGCATATCTTATGATCTTATGTTCTTATGTTCTGAGCATCGTCGGAGTTCCTCTGATCAGGGGTCTCCTGCCCGGGAACATCATTGGAAGAAGAAACCCGCGAGGGCGTCGTCGGTGGACGCTCCTGGTTCCTCGAGGGCCAGGTCGCATAGCCCCGATAGCCATCCCGGGTCCTTGGAGTCGGAGAGGCCTTCGAAACATCCTAGTCTCGAAATGGAGTCTCCTAGACACGTGAGTACTGTAGTCCTTGTGGACTCACCTCCGAAGGAGCCGACGTCGGGCCCGACGCCGTCGGGGCCCGAGTCGGGGGCTGCTGGGTCTCCTGAGCTCGGACTCAGGTTGACGGCCTTGGAGAGCAGTTTGGCTGCCTTCATGGACCAGCAGCGGGCATTGATCGCTGGCCTCGCCGGTGCATCTGCCCCGGCCACTGGGACGTCGACGTCCAAGTCGACCCTGGAGACCGAGCCGATCCTCGAGTCCATGTGACCTCGAGTCGATCCTCGGTCGCTGTCTCCCTCGGCCTCCCGTTCGGGGCAGAGGTCGTCGACGCCGACACCCTCGGCGTCGGGGCGGAGGGCATCGGTGCCCGCCCGACCGGAGCCGCTCGATTCCTCCTCCGAGGAGTCAGCCTGGGAAACGGAGGACGAAGAGTCCCCTGGTACTTTTCGGACTTGGTGCATCCCATCGGACTCGCCCGAGTCCAAGCCTCGGAGACGGTCCGCCCCGGAGGACACCCGGTTCTCGGACTTTGTGCGGGATATGGCCAAGGCCTTGGCATTCCCCGCGGATCCCGAGGAGGAGCCTCGAGCCGAAGAGCTCGATGCCCTCCAGTATGACTCTCCCCCGAAGGAGGCCTTTACTGTACCGGTTCCTCCGATGCTGGAGCGACTTCTCTTCCGCATGTGGGAGAGCCCGGCGTCGGCGCCGGTGTTAAGCAAGCGGGTCGATTCCATTTATCGAGTCCGCAAGAGCCCCGGGTTCCAAAAGGCTCAACTACCGCACCATTCCATGGTGGTGGAATCGGCCATGCATCGACTCAAAAGTCAGAAGATGCACTCCTCGGTGCCTCCCGGCCGGGAGGCCCGGAACCTGGATGCCCTCGGTAGGAAGTGCTTCCAGGGCTCTATGCTTGCTTGTCGAGTCCAGACCTACCAGCTCTATATGGGCATGTATCTCCGGGACCTGGCAAAAGAAATTGCCGGGTTGTCTGCTGGTCTCTCCGAGGAACCTTTGCAGAGGTTCCAGGCCTTGTCCACTGGCATTCGAGAGTGCTCGAAATTTATCTCTCGAGCGCTCGAAATTTATCTCTCGAGCAGCCTGCGATGGCTTCGAAGCATCGGCTCGAGTAGCCGGAGCCGGCATCGGTGCCCGCCGACAGGCTTGGCTTCAGTCATCCGACTTCGAGCCATGGGTACAGGACAAGTTGGTCGATGTCCCCTACAGAGGTGAAAACCTCTTTGGCAAGCCCATGGCTGAAAAGGCTGCACAGATCGAGACCGAGACTCTGACCAGGATTCGACTGTCCAGAAAAACCTCTGCCCCTTCTCAGAAGAAGAAGGGCTCGGGGAAAAAGCCCTTTTACCCGAGGAAGGCGGCTGTCTATAAACACCACCCTCATTATCAGGCCTCAGCAACTCCCCAACAGGGTCAGCAGGCCAAGGGACGGGGTAATGGGTCCCGTAGGCAGCAAGCCCCCAAGCCCACAACACCGGCCCCTGCTCAGCAGGGTGGGGTTTTTTGACTCCATCAGCATAGCCTCTTCCCCTCTACTGATTTCTCTCAGCACAGGAGGCCGGCTGGTCCACTTTGCCCACAGGTGGTCAGCCATCACATCAGATACCTGGGTGCTTCACATAGTTCAAAAAGGCTATCTTCTTCACTTTCACCAGGTACCTCCCTCCTACTTTCCAGGGGAGCCTCCAAGACTCCCTCTGCACAGGGACTTACTCCTTCAGGAGTTGGCAAGTCTTCTTCAGGAACAGGCTGTGGAACCGGTGCCCCACCACCTGAGAGGTCAAGGCTTTTATTCCAGGTACTTTCTGATACCAAAACGAACAGGAGGCCTCAGACCCATCCTGGACTTGCGAAACCTCAACAAGTTCCTGACCAGGGAAAAGTTCAAGATGCTTACCACTGGAATCTTGCTGCCCTACCTCCAGCAGGGAGACTGGCTATGCTCTTTAGATCTCAAAGATGCCTATACTCACATCCTTATTCATCCGGACCACAGACAATATCTCAGGTTTGTTGTGGGAGGAAATCATTACCAGTACAGAGTACTGCCCTTTGGCCTATCCTCTGCCCCCAGGGTGTTCACCAAATGCCTAGCAGTGGTGGCGGCCTATCTAAGACTTCAAGGCCTCTTTGTATTTCCATACCTGGACGACTGGCTCATCAATGCCCAGTCTTCCCAAGAGGCCACTCAGGCCACTCATCGCACTGTGACTCTGCTCCAGCACTTGGGATTTGTCATAAACTTCGCAAAGTCCACTTTGCTCCCCTCTCAAAATCTTGAATTCATCAGTGCAAGATTAAACACACTTCAGGCGCGGGCCTTCCTGCCTCTAGACAGGGCACACAGGCTCATGGATCTAGCCAGCCACTTTCGCAGCAGTTCCCTGGTCTCTGCCAGGCACTTTCTGAGACTGCTCGGCCATATGGCTTCCACGGTCCATGTAACCCCCAATGCCCGCCTGAACATGCGACCTGCTCAATGGTGCCTTCGCACTCAATGGCATCAGGCCACGGGGAGCCTGGCGGACTCAGTTCAGGTATCCAACCTGCTAGTCTCTTCTCTGCGATGGTGGCTTCATCTACCAAACCTGGTACTGGGCGTGGATTTTCAATCTCCTCCGCCTTCTCAGGTGCTGACGACCGATGCTTCTCTCCTAGGTTGGGGAGCACATTGCCAAGGGAAATGTACTCAAGGCCTCTGGACTCCTTGGGAGTCTGCTCAGCAGATAAACTTCCTGGAGCTCAGAGCCATCCGCCTAGCTCTGAAAGCCTTCTCCCACCTTACTTCTCACCAGTCTGTGCTGGTCCAGACGGACAATCAAGTTGCAATGTTCTACGTGAACAAACAGGGAGGTACAGGCTCCTTCCTTCTCTGTCAGGAGGCAAGGAGACTGTGCTCTTGCGCCGTCCTTCACGGCATCCTGCTCAAAGCTGTCTATCTCCCAGGTCAAGAAAATTACCGGGCGGACAGGCTGAGCAGGATCCTCCAACCTCACGAGTGGAGATTGGATCCGTTGGTGGTTCAGCAGATCTTTCTCAAGTGGGGCCTCCCCACCATGGATCTGTTTGCCAGTCCCCTGAACCGGCAGCTTCCCAAATTCTGCTCTCGACAACCGCATCCTCTCAGAGTAGCGTCAGATGCTTTCCTGATTCCATGGTCCACAGGCCTCTTGTATGCCTTTCCTCCCATGCCAGTGGTGTCCCGGACGCTCTTCAAAGTTCTCAGAGACAGAGCCTCGATGATTCTAGTGGCTCCCCGGTGGCCGAGACAACCCTGGTTCCCACTTCTAATGCAGCTGGCGGTGGACACTCTTCTTCCTCTGGGGTTTCAACCCGATCTCCTGTCACAAGATCAGGGGACTCTCCTACACCCCAACCTCCGGACCCTTCATCTAATGGCCTGGCTGCTGAAAGGGTAGTCCTTGCTCCCCTCTTGCTGCCTCGTGAGGTGGAAGAGGTCGTCTTGGCCTCCAGGCGGCCCTCCACCCGGAAGTCCTATGCTCTTAAGTGGCGTAGGTTCTCCGTGTGGTGTGCTCAGCAGTCTGAGAATCCCTTCTCCTGCTTGATGGCAGTGGTCTTGCAATATTTGCTTTACCTCTCCAATTTGGGCAAGTCCAACTCTGTCAGAGTCCACCTCAGTGCTCTCTCTGCACATCACGCACCGGTGGATGGCAGGCCTCTGTCCAACCGCCCTTTGGTGGCTCGTATTCTCCGAGGCCTCCTTCTCCTTAAGCCTCCTTTGCGCCCACCAGCCCCTGAGTGGGATCTGAATGTGGTCTTGCAGCGGATTACCTGTCCACCCTTTGAACCTATGGCTACCTGCCCTCTTCGTTTTCTTAACTGGAAAACCTTGTTTTTGGTAGCCCTTACCTCTGCTAGGCGCGTTAGTGAACTGCAGGCCCTAGTGTCTGATCCCCCTTACACTAGGTTCTACAGGAATAGGGTAGTCTTATGGACCCACCCTAAGTTTCTTCCAAAAGTGGTTTCTCCTTTTCATCTCAACCAGGAGGTGGTCCTTCCCAGCTTCTTTCCCAGGCCGCACCCCATCCCTGAAATGGTCTTGCATACCCTGGACTGTAGGAGGGCCTTATCCTTCTACCTTGACTGTACGCGGGAGCATAGGAGGGCTGTTCAGCTCTTCGTTTCTTTTGACCCCAATAAGTTGGGGCTTCCTGTCTCCAAGCGTACTTTGTCCATATGGGTTGCTGACTGTATCGCTTGGGCTTATGGGGCAGCCGGCCTCTCGTTGGAAGGTCGAGTCACGGCTCATCGTGTTAGGGCGAAGGCTGCATCAGTGGCTCATCTCCGCTCTGTTCCATTGGCAGACATCTGCCGGGCTGCTACTTGGTCTTCAAGCCAGACTTTTGCGGCCCATTACTGCCTGGAGAGGGAGTCCCGTAGGGACAGTGCTTTCGGTCAGGCAGTCCTCCATAATCTCTTCGAGGTTTAGGCAACTCCTACCCTCCAGCCCTGATGTTGGCCTACCGGTCAAGGGCGTTTTCAGTGAAGATTCCTTCCTTCTGTGCTACTGAGCTAGAGGGAGCTCATTTTTCTGCTTGAGGTCTCCGGTAGCCTTAAGCTAGGGAGTCCCATATGTGAGGACTGACTTCCTGCTTGGTCCTGGAGAAAGAGTAGTTAGTCACCTGTATCAGGTGTTCTCCAGGAGCAGCAGGAATCAGTCCTCACAACCCTCCCTCCTCCCCTTGGAGTTGCAGTCATATGATTTCTTTTGCTAATGTTTTGCTGTCTTTTAGCTATGTCATCAGACTGAGCAAGATGGCACCCTTGGGCAGGAAGGGGACTGCGCATGCGAGCTGCAATTCCCAAAGGCTTTCTTTGAAAGCTGGGGAAATTGCTCCGCGAGGGCTCCGTCGGCGCCGACATCACCCATATGTGAGGACTGATTCCTGCTGCTCCTGGAGGGCACCTGTTACAGGTGAGTAACTACTCTTTTTCTACCCTATCTACTTTTCCCATCCCCCCCCCCCCAAGACAGTCCACTAATAACTCATGGTGTCTCTCTTACTGAGTGGTGTGATTCTGTCCACATTTAGAGATTGAGGGCCGCATTCCTAGTCCTGTACGTTCACAAATACACATAAATGTGGACCAACAATTTGGTTTTGCCACTCTAGCGGAGATTTTCTCCATGGTGGGCATATCATGAAGTTGACAGTGCATCAAAGAGGGCAGCGGAGAATCTCTCCAGTGACTCAAAATACTTTTCATGACCTGAAGAAAATCTTTCTGCAAAAATAGTTTAACATATTTGCACTTTTGAGACATTATCTCAGATCTAGCCTGCATACCGCCTTTTGATTTTATTCAAATGCTGGATGGCATTAGACCAAAAACCTGTATTGTAGGGCACAGCCAAAAGGCATAGTTGAGAGAACCTATTCCTATGTCACATTTAACATACACGTCTCAATGTGCTGTTTTGGCTTTATATGCTAGTCCTTGGGCTTCATCAGGACCTTATTTATATTGGGTTTCCTGAAGCATAACATTTTCTGAAAGTTTTGAAATATTTTATTACTAATTCCATTAGTTTAGGCAATGTCTCCAAATTCAGATCCCGTCCCCTTTTTTCCTGCTAGGGCCTCCGAGTTATATGGAGGTCTTACGGGAGCCAGTCTTGCACATAATGCAGATACCTTTGTGCCTCTAAAAGTAGACATCCTTGTAAGGCTTCTAAATTAGGGGCACTAAAAAACAACTTGGTCTAGGACATCAACATAGTGCCTGACCTGCAAGAAAACAAAGAACTCTTTTGGAAAAAGGGAGAATTGTTTGTTTGTTCTTGACATTCTATATTGCCCTTCACTCAGTAGCATCATGGTCATTTTAAAGACACCTTTCCATTTAACAAGAGTGGCAGAGACTGCCATGCCAGAGATAAGGAATGAAGTTCCCTTAGAAGCATCCCCATGCAAGTTCCATAGTATCCTTACTCCCAGATAGTGAATTGCTTCATCGTCTACTGTGAAGAGAAACTCAAACCATATCCCTCCCTTGACCTTTTGATGTAAGAGCCATAATCTTTGATTTGGTACCTGAAAAGGTACCAAAGATCTTAATTAGGTTCAAAATGTTCCATAGTGATGACTCACAATAGGTCGGGCAAACCAGTATCTCATTAGCAAAAGTTGCTACTTTAAATGGCTTAGTTTCCCAGGTCCACTTAACACACCTCTTCCCTTGTGTAATGAGCCTTAAAAGTGAAAAATGTGAAGACACTAATCCATTAGTGATGACAGTGGATCTGGGGTTAATGTAAAAAACCTGCGTAAAAGCAAAAAGATCTCACTAAATACAGTCTAAAATCGTAAGTGGATAGGCCCAACTGTTATAATCTTTCTTGGTGTCATAACTGATCACCATTGAGGGAATAGCCTGCCATTGATTGATGAATGACTAACAAAAGTTTCCTTAGATTAACCACTGGGTATCCATTTTCTCATACATCCCATATGCTTTTAGCACCTCCATCAAGCAGCTGGGAGAAATTTTCCTAAGATGTTTAAATCAAAATTTAATAGAGAAATAGGCCAATATGATGATGTCAGGGTTGTGTCTTTCCCTGGCTTTAAGATCACACAAAATTACACCTTATTCATTTCACCACATAAAGTACCCAGTTCTTTTGCCTGATGGAACCTATGAGGAGGTGGAACACAGATCAGATCTTGCAATATTTTATAACATTTATTATCAGACCATCAGATCCAGGAGCTGTTAACAGTGGGGCTTTATATATGACTTTTTGGATCTCAGATGCCACCATTGGCATGAACAGTTGATTCCTTTGAGCCTGTATCAAAATAAGGAGGTTTAGTTTCTTCAAAAACTGTTGCATTGCCTCTATATCGCATGACACTTGTAAATTCTGTAAGAAAGAGCTGTAAACAATGTCTCATCTCATTTGCAAAGTTGATGGCAAAAATTTCTATACCGAAAGGCACAATAAAGTAGCACATCTCATCCATTGGAAACATTGTATACACTACAGCATCAGTGTGCTGGAAGAGCACTGGGATCATGACCCTAAACGAATTACAGAGAATGAAGAGGTTATGATCACCTGGGATACTCCCATTCTGACCAATAAAAAGCTGGATGCAAGGATGCTGGACATATTGGTAAAAGAGAAGAACACTGTCAGTCCCAAGCAACTATTCCATAAATTGTGTTGAGAGGGATAAGATCTTCAAGTACCAGAAGTACCAAGAAAATGTGGCAGAAAGACAGTGAGTTATTTCCCATTATGTTGGGTGCCACAGGCTTGATTAAGAAGAATTTCCAAGCACACCTTGATAAACTTATCCATGCATGTTACATCTTATGAACTACAGAAGGAGGCTCTCTTTGGCACAATGAAAGTACTATGCCAAGCATTAGCAATAAATTTGAGAGACTGAGATCATACTCCATATACCTTGGTTTAGGTTCATTACTGTCATGGTATACACAAAACTAATAGATCAGTGATCACCAAAAAACACTGTTCTAAGGGATACTAAAACTACTAAAGAAAAAAACCCCTTAGATTTAACCTCAAAATACTCTTGCATGAGAGACTAAACTTACTACAACACACTCCTATACTTCACAAAAAAGCTACAGCCAAATGCACAAATATCTTATCTAAAGGGAGAAAAAAGACCTCAGGATAGCTGATAATCCCTCTGTGTGGCAAACTTTACTAATTTTTGTAAGCTATCGTCACCCAACAAAGATCTTTGTTTCTGCTGTAGCAGGCTTCTTCAGGGGCGATGTATTCTATTGCAGACAACTTATGAAAATCGGAAGTTTGGTGTATTATGATCAGATAAGTGAGCTTTTAAGCTTATTGATATTGCAAACTGCATATAGTCACCTGGGCAAAAATCTTTTTGTTGCAGGGGCTGTCTGTGGTTGCCAAACCCGAATGAAAATTTGTCAGCTTATGAGTAGAAAGGAGCGAGTCTCTACAGATTGAATTTTTGATACACAAGACCTTTCAACTAATTTAAATTGTCTAAGGAAATTATTACATATTTTTGAAATTCTTTAAAAAGTACTTTTTCAAGATAAAATGTTACATTAAATGAAGCCTAGTTAGGGCTCTAATGTTGTAAGGGAGTTTTTTTTAAAGACCAGTGATATGAAATGTTTGTTCCCCTATGGTAATTAAGTTTGCCACATAGAGGGATTATCAGCTATCCTGAGGTCTTTTTTCTCACTTTAGATAAGATTTGAGCATTTGGCTGTAGCTTTTTTGTTTAATATAGAAGTGTGTTGTAAGTTTAGTCTCTAATGTTGAGATCATTTTGAGGTTAATGGGTTTTGTTTTGTTTTTAGATGCACAAAATTAACCCATTTGGAGAAATCACTAAAGAAGAAAACATTAACATATGTGTTCTCCAGGAACAAGCATGAAGTCAGTCCTCACATATGGGTGACATCGGTGCTGATGGAGCCCACGCAGAGTATTTCCCCAGCTTTCAAAGAAAACCTTTGGGACATGCTACTACGCATACATGGTCCCCTTCCCGCCCAAACACTGTTCCTTCTAAGCTGTGTGCGTGTGCGCACGCACACACCTTGCCAAGCGAGCGCACATACTTTACAACAGAGCGCACAAAAATTATGGCTTTGATTCTGATAGAAAACACAGACGTCTTAAAATTTTAAAGTTATGATTGCAATTACTAGGAATTTCCCGCTTCCTTTAGTAATCGTCTATTTTCATTTAATTTGATTAAAATCAATGTGGTGTACATACTGTATTCTGACGTGTAGTCAAATTTTAAAGTATATAACTCCGAGTGTCGTTATGTGGCGTACAAAAATTTAACCTTCCTTCAAAAGCTGCACACAGCTGATATTTTATGCGCACACATCCTACAAAAAATTAGAGGGAACATTGCGCCCAAAGGTGCCATCTTGCTCAGTCTCCTTTTTTACACAGAGCCCAATGGAGTCTGTCCTGTTTCCCCATAAAAATCCTTGCTAATTATCCTTAAAATAGTTTAATGGTTTGTGTACCGGTTCTTCTTCCTGCCTTGAGTCGGCGCTGTCACTGGCACTGTTCTTGGCTCCTTTTTGTCTTTTTTGGTCGAGGCTCGCCTCAACCAGCGTTAGCGCCCTTTTTGGCCCAGGGGTTATCAACCCCGTCCGGGTGTTCCCCACCATGTCCCCCAATGGGTTCAAAAACTGTGACTGCTGCAATCAAACCATGTCAATCACTGACACCCATGACTACTGCCTGGGTTGCCTGGGCCTGGACCATGACAGCACTTCCTGCAAACTGTGCCAGGTCATGACACCTAAAACTAATAAAAAGAGGTCAGAGTTGCAGGAAAAACTGTTCCCCAGGTCTGACTCAGCACCGGCCTCCCCATCACTGACCTCCAAGCCCAGCACTTCCCTTGAGGCCTGAGCGTCGGAGTCCCGCGGTGGCAGCTCCTTCGAGAAGACATCGGCCCTGAGAGAAAGAAGAAAAAAAATCCTTGAAGTCTGCCAAGGTTGCACTGGAGAAACCCAGTAAAACTGCTTGGAGGGACTCGGGCGGCTCCGAGAAGCACACTACCAAAGTTCTCAAGAAGGATTCCTCGGCCGGCAGAGACCTTGCAAGGTTCCTCGAGACCGTAGTCCTTGTTGAAGATGCACTTACGAGAGTACCGGTGCCACCCCAAGATCCTCTGTTCCTGTGCCAAAAGTTGCGGAGCCTTCTGGCTTGGAAATCAGAATGGCTGCCTTGAAGCAGAAAATCACTGCTATCCTGGCCCTGCAGCAGGCAATGATGGCTGGTTCCTCCGCATTATCTGCCCTGATGACTGGCCCCTGATTGCAGAGTCATCCCTGGTCATCAAGTTGACCTCCGAACGCCATCAGCCTCGGGTAAGCCCTTGACGCTGGTCGAGGTCTCGGTTCTGTTCCTCGGGCATCTGATCCTCTCCGGCCAGTTTTCGTGACTCGGACCCCAGGTCCTTTGGAGGCCGCCGGCTACTTGGCTCTGGCCTTGACATTGAGTTGCAGGGCGTCGGGCTCGTCATCACCTCTCAACTCCGAATGGGAGACTGATGACGAGGCGTCCCTGGAAACCAAGTGGCAGAGAGGTATTCCCTTGGACCTGGCGCCATTTTCCTCCAGAAGATGTGGCCTTCCATGACTTTTTCAAGGATATGGCCAGAGTCCTTTCACTGCAAACTGAGGCAGAGGAAGATCTGCGCACCGAGGAACTGGAGATTCTCCAGTAAGAGTCTCCACCTGAGGAAACTCTTACGGTGCCCGTGCAGCTGATCCTCGAGCAGCTGCTACTTAGAATGTGGGAAATGCCAGCCTTTGTGCTGGTGGTGAGCCGGCGCCTCAAAGCCATGTACCACATCCGGAAGGACCCCGAATTCCACAAGCCTCAACTCCCACATGACTCCATGGTCGTCAACATGCAGAAACCTAAGAGCCAGAAGACCCACCTTTCAGTCCCACCTGGAAGGGACGCTAGAGCCCTTGATGCCTTCGGGTGCAAGTGTTGCCAGGGTTCCATGCTGGGTTGCAGGATTCAAGCCTATGAACTGCAAATAGGCATGTACCTAAAGGCCCTAACCTAGGAGTTGTCCTGGTTTTCAGTGGGGCTTACCGGGGAACTCCTTCAACGGTTCCAATCCCTGACCTCCAGGATCAAGGATAGCCTATGACGGCGTTGAGTCAGCGGCTCGGGTAGCAGCAGCCAGCATCGGTGCCCGATGCCAAGCCTGGCTGCAGTTTTTGGACCCTGAGCAATTGGGTCCAAGACAAGCTGCTTAATGTCCCCTGCACCGGGGAGAACCTGTTTGGCAAGCCTATGGCCAACAAGGCGGTTGAGATCGAGGCCAATGTGGGGATTAGACAGAGGCTCCCTAAAAAGACCTCATCCTTTGCCCCTAAGAAACTATCGGGGAAAAGACCTCTGTTCCCAAGGAAAAAGGGGCCCTTTCAGTAGAGTCACCACTACCAGCCCTTCTCGAGCCAGCAACAGTGTTCTCACCATAAAAGACAAAGCTATGGAGCTTAGAAGCAAAGGTACAGAAGCCCCAGGCTCCAGCTCCTGCCCAGCCTGGGGAGAGCTTTTGAGACTCGGGACAGGGCGTCCCCCTCCCCCATTAGACTTTTATCAGCCCACAGGGGACTGCCTGGCACTCTTCGCACACAGGTGGGCCAGTGTCACCTTGGACCAGTGGGTACTGCAGGTGGAAAGGGAGAGATACTTTCTCCACGTACAGCAGGTACCACCAAGGCTCTTTCCATGAGAGCCAGTGCAACCTCTCCTTCACCAGACCCTTCTGCACTCAGAGCTTGCAGGTCTGCTCAGGGACAACGCAGTGAGGCCTGTACCCAAGCATCTATGGGGAAAAGGCTTCTACTCAGATACTTCCTTGTCCCAAAGATAACTGTGGGCCTCAGGCCCATACTAGACCTGAGAAACTTAAACAAGTTTCTGGTGAGGGAGGAGTTCAAGATGCTCTCCCTTGGAACATTGGTGCTTTACCTCCACTAGGGAGACTGGCTGTGCTCCTTGGACCTAAAGGATGCATATACTCACATCCTGATCCACCCCTCCCACGTGCATTACCTACAGTTCTTGGTGGAAGGAGGGCGCTACCAGTACAGGATGCTATCCTTCGGCTTGGCCTCCTCGTTAAGGGTCTTAACCAAATGCCTGGCAGTGGTAGCCGCCTACCTGCGCCTACAAGGGGCTTTCGTCTTTCCCTACCTGGATGACTGGTTCATCCGGGGCAGTACAGCCTCAGAGGTCAGTCAGGCTGCAGAGCATGCATCTCCCCTCCTGCAGCTCCTGGGGTTTGTCACCAACTACCCCAAATCCCATCTCTCTCCAGCGCAAAGCCTGGAGTTCATTGGTGCTCAGCTGGACACGTTACAGATCAAGACCGTCCTCCCAAGAGAGAGGGCGGAATGTTTCAGGCAACTGGCAGGAGAGGTACAATGCCACCGGTCTGTGCTGGCATGTCATCTTCTCCGCCTTCTGGGCCATATGACTTGACTGTTCATGTCACGCCCTCAGCCTGCTTACACATGCACACAGCCCAGTGGTGCCTATGCTTGCAGTGGACTTGAGCCACGGGCAGGCTACAGGACAGAGTCAGGGTTGCTTGCCAACTGGCGGAGTCCCACAACTGGTGGCAGAACTTGCGCCACCTCCAGGTGGGAATGTCCTTCTAGGCACCCGCGCTGCAGAGGATCCTGACCACAGAAGCCTCCCTCCTGGGTTTGGGGGCACATTATGGAGACCGCTGCACACAAGGCAACTGGCCTCAGGAGGAGTCACTCCTACAGATCAATCTCCTGGCGCTCAGGGCAATCTTCTTGGCCCTATGAGTGTTCCGCCACCACCTGCGACACCGATCTGTGCTGATCCAGATGGACAACCAGGTTGTCATGTTCTATATCAACAAGCATGGGGGCAGAGGTTCGTACTCACTCTGCCAGGAGGCGGTGGTCCTCCTCTCCTTCACAGCACATAACAGCATGCTTCTGCGAGCGGTGTACCTCCCAGGCCAGGACAACTGCCTAGCAGACAGGATGAGCAAAGTCCTTCACCCACACGAGTGGCGCTTGAACCCCAGGATGGCAAAACGGCTCTTTCACCTCTCCAGACAACATGCAGCTACCCCGCTTCTGCTTCCGTCTGCCGCACCCAGAGAGAGTGGTGGAAGATGCCTTCCTGATCTCGTGGTCCGAGGGCCTATTCTATGTCTTCCCACCAACCCCCCTCCCCCGGTCACCAGGGCCCTCTTCAAGGTCCAGAGCGAAAGGGCATAAGTTATTGCCCTCAAGCAGCCTTGGCTCCCTCTGCTGCTTTTCCTGTCGGTGGCACTCCCAGTCTCTCTAGGCCAAGCCCTGGACCTCCTGTCCCAGGAGGAGGGCTCTCTCCTGCACCCCATTTTGGGGTCACTAATGCTAACAGCATGCTGCTGAAAGGGTACCATTGGCCTCTTTCAATCTTCCAGGAGAAGTTGAGGAGATCCTACTGGCCTCCCGAAAACCCTCCATCAGACGGGTTTATGCCTTTAAGTGGAGAAAGTTCTCTGCTTGATGTGCGGAAAGGGAGGAAAATCTCTTCTCCTGTCATGTGCAACTAGTACTTCAGTACCTACTGCACCTGTCGCACACTGGGCTGAAATCTAACTCTGTGAAGCCATAGCCGCTCACCCCACCCTATCGAGGGAAAACCCCTCTCAAGCCAGGCCCTGGTCTCCAGGTTCCTCCGGCGCCTCCTGTTATCCAAGTCTCCTTTCTGCCTTCCAGTGGCATAATGGCACCTTAACTTGGTGCTCTTTCAGTTCACCAAACCACCACCAAACCAAACCACCGTTCGAGTCCCTGACCACTTGCCATCTGCGGTACCTGTGTTTGAAAGTGGCCTTTCTGGTGGCCCTCGCATCCGCTCAAAGAGTGAGTGAACTCTAGGCCCTGGTGGCAGATCCACCATATATAAGGTTCTACAAGAACAGGTAGTGCTCCGCACAAACCCCAAATTCCTCCCAAAGGTGGCGTCTCCTTTCTGCCTCAACCAAGATGTGATCCTCCCCACCTTCTTCCTGCGGCCTCCTGCGTCAGGGAAGACCTAGTACTTCATACACTAGATTGCATACGGACCCTGTCCTTGTACTTACAGCGGACTCAGGCCCATCAAAAGGCTCCTTAGCTTTTCGTGTCTTATGACCCCAGCAGACTGGGACTCCCCGTGACTAAGCGAACTCTGTCCACTTGGGTGATGGACTGTATTGCCTTTGCCTATGAGTGAGCCGGCCTCTTCCTCAAGCATCGGATCACAGCGTATTGCGTGAGGGCGATGGCTGCGTCGGTGGCTAACCTCCGCTCAGTTCCGGTGACAGAAATCTGCAAGGCTGCCACATGGTCTTCAGTTCATACGTTTGTAGCTCACTACTACCTGGAGAGTGAGTCCTCCAGTGGCAGTGCCTTTAGCCTGGCAGTACTCTGTAATATTCTCGGGGTGTAGGCAACTCCTGCCCTCTGACCCTTCTGTATTCAGGCTACTGGAGTGATAGTGTTGCTAGATGCTAGGGTCTTGCAGTCTCAGTGGGGACTCGCCACCTGCAACTCACAGCTACCCATTTGGTCGCTGTTGGTGCTGTCATGGTTTAGTCCTCGGCAGCCTGGAGCTAGGGAGTCCCATATGTGAGGATTGACTTTCTGCTTGTTCCTTGATAAAGCGTAGTTACTCACCTGTAACAGGTGTTCTCCAGGGACAGCAGGAACCAGTCCTCACAACTCTGCCTCCTCCCCTGGGAGTTGCCTTCCTACCTTGTTTTAGTTTTTACTACCATCCTAGCTATGTCATCTGACTGAGTAAGATGGCACCCTTGGGCGGGAAGGGTAGTATATCCCAAAGGCTTTCTTTGAAAGCTGGGGAAATGCTCCTTGTGGGCTCTGTCGGCACCAGTGTCACCCATATGTGAGGACTGAGTCCTGTTGTCCCTGGAGAACATCTGTTACAGGTTAGTAAGTACACTTTAGGAGCATAAACCATACTTAACGAGTTCCTTCCCCCATAGGTAAGCATGTATAAACAGATCTGCCTCAGATCTGTCAAAATTTCTATTAACTGGAACTGTCCTTGAGACCAGGATAGCCATCTCTGCCTGTCTCATTTCCAAGGATCCAACAGAGACCGCCCCTCCCTCCCCCAGGCTTACTTTAATATCTGATGTTCTATCAGATGGATCTCTTGAAAGAACACAGTATGGTTCTTGTGTCTCTTCAGACTCTGAAGTATTTTGTGTTGCTCATCTGGAAAAACAATAGTATATGAATTCCATGATACAAAGCAGTTTTTCTCTTTTATACTCATGAAATAAATTTTAAAATCATGTTGTGCAAATCATAACCTTGTTACAGCTGAGGTACTCGGGCCCCCACCCCAGCCAAAATAAACATCACCTCACCAAACATACCCATACACCACACACACTTAGTCACTCTCTGGTTATCTATCCAAGCATGTATTCCCCCCCCCCCCTCCGCTTTTCCTAGTTATTTTTATATACCTACATATTGCCATGTTAGTCCATTTTCATGGTAATTACATAAAAAGAAAAACAAAAGAGGAAAATAATTGATACCTTTTTATTGGACTAACTTAATACAATCTCCAGGAACAAGCAGAAATGTAGTCTTCACATATGGATATCGTCGGTACCAACAGAGCCCGCACGGGAACGCTCCCCAGCATCCAATAGGAAAGCCTTTGGGAGCATCCCACAGCCATGCGTGCTGCGTTCCCGCCTCTGTACCGCTCTCACTTCAGTTCTTCGTTTTCCACGGAGCCGACAGGACGTGGTACCGTGTCACCGCAGAAAATTTACCTTTATTTCTTGTTTTTTGTGGTTGCATCTGCCTTCATTCGATGCCTACCGGTACAGCCGGTTCTCCTCCTCTTCTTTCCTTAAAAAAAAACAAAACCTTGTATTTCTTCAGGGATCTTTTCCTGCTTCTGGTTCTAGGCGCCATTTTGGGCACTAGGCCCATTTTTCTTCAAGCATGGAGAAACCAGCTAGTGGTTTCAAAAAATGCTCAAACTGTGGCGGTACCATTTCCGTCGGTGTCTAAAATGTTTGGGTCCTGAACATTGTCCAACGGAGTGTCTCTCCTGCACAAGGATGACCAAAAGGGGCCTGCAGAATAGAGCTGCAAAACTCGGTACCCTTTTTGCTGCCGACACAATGTCAGTTGCATCGACATCTTCCAGGCCTTCATCTTCCTCCCATGGATCTCAGGTAATCAAATTTAAGTCTTCTAAGACTTAGCTGGTCCTCGAAGGGTAAATCTTCAAAGTATCGAGATGCCACTGGCATTTCCCTCGAGGATATTTCACCTGCAAAACAGCCCCGGCAGGAGTCTTCGGGCTCCAAAGCATTAACGGGGCTCCAGGATGTTCCAGAGGCCTCCACCTCTGTGGAACTACTGGTGCCATGTTCTGGGGTCATAGCCGCTTCCACCGGTACCGGCACCCAGGCATCGGCAGGAGCGATGGATCACAGAATCCTCGCTATCGAACGCAGTCTAGTGGCCCTCTTAGCGGCTTTGGTACCGCTAAGACCGCAACAGACGGTTCAACAGGTATTGGTACCGACATCGATACCGGTACCAACAGTACCTGCTTCGACAGGATTGCTTCCCACCATGCCGATCTCCGGTATCGGAGATCAGAAACCGAGACATTTCAGTACCGACTTCGAGTGGTACTGATACCATGCGTTACAGGAGCACCCGGTGCTTGAGTCTTCCGATTCCGATGACTCTGACGATTCTACCGGTACCAGAGCAAATCTATTAGAAGATTAAGTTCCTTCTCCTCAACGCAGAATGTCTCCTCCAGAAGATATGTCCTTCCAGGATTTCATACTTGATTTAGCAAAGGGTCTTACAATCACTGTGATTCCAGAAAAGGAACCTAGGGCAGGAGAATTAAGAATTCTACAATACCCTATGGCTCCCAAGGAAGCAGCTATGCTTCCCATTCACAAGATCTTACATGATCGAATGTGGGGAAACTCCTTTAACAATATCTTCACATTCCCTATGCCTTGACACTATGTACCGAGTGCCAAGTTGTCCTGGTTTTCAAAGAACTCAGTTACCACACCATTCAATGGTAGTGGAATCGGCCATGCGAAGGATCAAGAGTGCTAAAACACATTCTTCTAATCCTCTAGGAGGCCGTGAATCCAGGACTCTCGATGCCTTTGGCCGTCGATGCTTTCAATCCTCCATGCTAGGAGCCAGGATCAGTTCCTACATTCTTTATATGGGAATGTTCCTGGAAGAAATCACAAAAGACTTAGAGCTCCCTTAGTCCTTGTGTTTCGGAGGAAAAAAGAGCAGACTACCTTATTCTGGTCAAGCATGCCCAGAATGTCTCAAAATTCATGAACCGTGCTACCTTTGATTGCTTTGAATGTATTAGCAGAACCTCTTCTATATTCATAGGAGCACGTCGTATTGCTTGGCTTCAAGCATCAGACTTAGAACAGTGGGTGCAAGAAAAGCTGGGAAACATTCCTTGCACAGGAGAAAATCTCTTTAGCAAGGACTGGCAGGACAAGGCTAATCAGCTTGAATCTGACAATACTACTTTAAACAGATTGTCAAAGTCTACAGCCAACCCAGCAAAAAAGAAAATATACAAAAAAAAATGTTTTCAGTAAGAAAAAGAAGCCTTACCAATCTTACACCCATCAAACTCACTGTCCACTCCATGTTCCCCAGAAGGGGCAACAACAGAACTGACAGCAAAGAAAACCGCAAGCTCAAAAAGGGAACTATTCAACATTGTTCAACAACTTACAAAAGTAACCACTTTATATGGTGATCCTCAAATAGACCCCCAAAAATTTGCAAATTACCTGATAAGCAAGAATGCTATTTCGTCAAACAACTTATCTACATCACAATTCCACCAACTTTGGTTTAAACCTTGCACTGAATCCACAAAAGTCTGGAAGGATTTTTCTTTACCAACTTTAAAACAGATTGAAAATATAATCAGCACACTTAATACAACAACTTCACCAGCTGACCCATGTCCAGTAGAATGGATTAAAAGTACTAAAAATCATATTAGCTTTCACATTTTAAATTTTGTAAATAATTCTTTAAAACAAGGTTACTTACCACCTATACTAAAGAGTGCTATAATTCGACCAGTCTATAAAGGGAAATCACTGGACATCACTGACCCTAAGTCATTCCGTCCTATTTCGAGTTTATCATTTATCTCAAAAATTATAGAAAAAGTAGTGCAAAATCAGCTGCAAGATCACATTGACTCGCATGCCCCTTTGGATATACATCAGCATGGAGTTAAACCTAATCACAATGTGGAAACTCTACTTATTTCTCTCTTTGATAATCTTATAACAGGCCTTGAAAAAAATAAATTATTTCTGTTAATCTTCATCGATGTCTCAGCAGCTTTTGATACTGTGTCTCACACAATAATGTTACAACGTCTACAAGATATTGGCTTATGCAACAATGCCTTAAAATGGTTTGCCTCTTATCTAACTAATCGTACGCAGTTAGTAAAATATGGTGACAAAAGATCCTCTCAATTTTCGATTGGACAAGGCATGCCTCAAGGTTCAGCTTTATCATCTGTTCTCTTTAATATTTATATTCAACCCATATGTCAAATTATTAATCTTCATTAAATTAATTATCATGTATACGCTGATGACATTATGGTTTATACTATAATTGACAAAAATACCTTTGATACAACAAAATTTAATAACTGTTTGGCTGATATGAATGATTGGCTTAATAACAACAACTTAAAAATAAATTCTGACAAAACAGAAGCAATGTTCATATCTAAATGCCAGTCCATAAAACTACCAATTGAAATCAATTTATTAAATAGAGAAATAAAAATTAAAGATTAAGTAAGATATTTAGGTGTAACATTAGATAAATATTTAAATTTAAAATCTCATATAAACAAAATTGCGTCAAAAGCATACCATCGTTTAAAGATTATAAGAAGACTAAAACCAATACTAAATACAAATCACTTTCACACGGTATGTCAGGCAGTCATAACACTGATTTTGGAAATATCTTGTATCAAGGTCTTCCTAAACACTGTATCCATCCTCTCCAATTAGTTCAGAACACCACTGCGCGTATTATAACTGACTCTACAAAATTTGAACACATAACTCCTGTCCTCAAACAGTTACATTTCCTTCGGTTATTGCAAGAGCAAAATATAAAAACCTAATGACTATTTTCAAAATTTTTCACCAATCCTCAGCAGATATTCTATAATCTATTATTTCAAAAGACAAGAGCATAAGACCAAGACGATCTCAAAATATCAATAAACTCCTTTGAACTTCAACACATCAAAACAAATGACTTCTAAAAGAGCGTTTTCCTTTATGGCACCAGAGTTATGGAATTCTATTCCTGAAGACTTAAGAACTCAGGAAGACCTTAAGGGCTTTCGCAAATCTTTAAAGACTTATTAATTTATAGAATCATTTGGTGAAATTACTTAAATTAATCATTATGTATATTTAATTTCACTATGATATAGTTTTATAACATACTGTTTTGTTTTGTATTTGTATTGTAATGTATCGTTTTTGTTTTCCCATACCCTCAGTGTTAGCCTTTGTTGTCTTGTCAACCACTTTGATTGAAGGATAAGGTGGTATACAAAACTGGTTAAATAAATAAATAACAGCCCCAGCCCCCTCAGGGTCTTTGACTTCTATCTAGAGAACTTAGTCATTCTGTCCCTAAAAGTTCCAGAACCCTTGACCATTCCAGGAAGCCTATTCTATTTTGCCAAAAGCAGGCGGCAAATAACGTCAGAAAATTGGACACTGTCCATTGTACAACTGGGGTAAGCGCTTCATTTTCTCAACTTGCCCCCACCTACAGTAGTAAAACAGTTCAGTTCTCAGGGGTCTGTCACCGACCTCTTGTGGCAGGAGGTCACATCACTTCTAGCTCAAGGAGCAATTGAAGAAGTACCCATTCCCCAACAGGGGACAAGGTTTTACTCCCCCTACTTTCGTATTCCAAAGATGACAGGGGGACACAGACCTATATTAGACCTCAGAGAATTAAACAAATATTTGTTACAAGAAAAGTTCAAAATGATCTCCCTCGGAACACTTTTACCATACCTCCAAAGTCAGGACTGGCTATGTTCTCTAGATCTAAGACATGCATACACGCATATTCTCTTCCACTCAGATCACAGGAAGTTCCTTTGATTCCTGGTCCAGGGAAGACACTTCCAGTACAGAGTTCTTCCCTTCGGACTAGCCTCTGCTCCAAGAGTCTTCACAAAATGCATGGCAGTGGTAGCAGCATTTATGAGGACTCTGGGAATATTCATCTTCCCTTACTTAGACGATTGGCTCATTCAAACATCAACAGCTCCAGAGGCCAGCTTCGCGCTCTCTCGAGCAATGGGAATTCTTCAATACTTGGGGCTGGTCATAAACCTCCCAAAATCTCATCTCACCCCCTCTCAATCTCTAGAATTCATAGGGGCTCGTCTAGACACACGGCAATCAAGGGCTTTCCTGCCCCAGCCACGCTGTCTACGTATAATACAACTGGCATCTCAAGCATCTATGAAAGTATTCCTTACTGCTTGGGAGATGCTTCAACTGCTGGGAACATGGCATCCACTGTCCATGTGGTTCCCTATGCTCGCCTCCACATGCGAGCAGCCCAGTGTACCCTTTCCTCTCAGTGGTCACAAGCCTCGGGTCAACTAACAGACAAAATCAGAACTACCACACATCTGATTTTGTCCCTGCAATGGTGGCAATCCCTGGAAAACCTCCTTGTAGGCTCTCCTTTCCAGCAGCCTCTGTGCCAAACCACTCTGACGACAGATACGTCCAAGATGGGTTGGGGGGCCCACTTGCACAATCTCTCCACTCAGGATCTTTGTACCTCACAGGAGGTCTCCCTTCACATAAACCTCCTAGAGCTGAGAGCCATTTTCAGTGCTATTCAAGTCTTTCAGGGCCATCTCAGCAACAAAACAGCTCTGGTCCAAACCGACAATCAGGTAGCTATGTTCTATGTGAACAAGCAAGGCGGAACAAGCTCTCTGTTGCTATGCAACGAAGCTTTGCGACTATGGGCCCTCGCCAGAGAGTTACAAATTCACCTGTTTGCGGTATACCTTCCGGTCATTCAAAACTTGTGGGCAGACAAACTCAGTCGAATACTGCTGCCACGCGAGTGGTCCCTCCACTCATACCAGCTTGCTCGAGTGTTTCAAATCTGGAGAACCCCAGATATAGACCTCTTTGTAAGTCCACAGAATGCCAAACTTCCTCGATTCTGTTCCAGAATTCCGTCTCAAAACTGTCAGACAAGAGATGCTTTCCTACTCCACTGGGGACAGAACTTCCTCTATGCCTTCCCACCCATTCCCCTCATTCCCAAGACTTTATTGAAACTTCAGAGAGACAGAGGTCATATGATACTCATAGCTCCACGTTGGCCACGGCAAACGTGGTATCCTCCTCTTCTGCGTCTCTCTCAAACCACTCCTCTGGAGTTGGGGAATGCTCCAGATCTCCTGTCGCAGGAGGACGGATCTTTACTGCATCCCAATCCCCAGTCCCTCTACATCTGAGGGCCTGGTTACTGAAAGCCTAGAATTCCAGGATGTTAACCTTTCTCAACAAGTAAAGGATATCCTCCTGGCTTACAGAAAACCTTCCACAAGACGTTCCTACGCTTTCGAGTGGAAAGGGTTCTCTATCTGTTCACAAAAGGGACTTGACCCCCTTTTAGTACACTAGTAACAACTCTACAGGTATCTTTGACAATTATCAACTTCTGGTCTGAAGACCAATTCAGTTAGGGTCCATCTTAGTGCTATTGCTGCTTTTCATAAACCTTTCGATGGACAATGTATTTCCTCTCATCCACTTATATCAAGATGTATGAGAGGCCTACTTTTAACAAAACCTCCCATTAAACCACCACTGGTGGCATGGGATCTAAATCTTGATCTCTAGGAACAAGCAGGAATGAGTCCTCACATATGGGTACGTCGGAACCAATGGAGCCTACGCGGGAAAGCTCCCCAGCTTCCCAGAAAGGAAGCTTTTGGGGCCTCCCACAGCGCATGCACGCTGCCTTCCCGCCTTCCTGACCAACTCTCTTCAGTTCTTCTTTTTCCGCGGAGCCAGCAGGTCGTGTTCCTGTCACCGCTGAAGAAATTGTTATTTTAATTTGTTTCTTTGACCGCGTGTCTGCCTTCCCCGATTCCGGACCGGTACCACCGGTCGTTTTTTCGTTTATTTAAAAAAATAATAATAATAATAATTACCTTTTCTTCACTTAGTGTATTTTATCTGTGAGGCCTCTAGGCCTTCTCAGGTCTCCGTCATGGAAAAACCAGCTTCTGGTTTTAAAAAATGCACTAAGTGTACCGGTACTATTTCAGTTACAGATACCCACGAGTGGTGTCTTAAATGTTTGGGGCCTGACCATTCCATTCCGGATTGTCCATCCTGCTCTCTGATGTCCAAAAGGGGCTTACAGAACAGAGCAGCTAAATTTCATATGCTGTTTTCTACCGATACTCCAGCATCAACATCCTCCAGGTCTTCTTCTCCTGATGGATCTCAGGTAACCAAACATTCTTCAGGCAAGTCCTCAAAAGGCAAATCTCCCTCTAAGCAGCGAGAGGCCCTTGCAATTGAACCCTGAGGACCCTGCCCCAGCCAAACAACCCCGGCGGGAAGCTCCGGCTTCCAAAGCTCCTCCTATGGGGTTACAGGTAGACATCGATGGCACGGCCTCGACCAATCTCCTGTTAGACTGCTCTGGGGTACCGGCTAACACTGGTACCGACTTCCAGGCAGTCGTGGCGACTATGGGTACTACGGTACAATCCATGCAGCAGGCCTTACTGGCTTTCATTAATGCTGCACCGCCATCGGTATCGCGACAATCGGTTCCGATTCCGGTACCGCAACCGATACCGGTACCTAGAGCATCTACTTCCAGTAGCATGCCGGTTCCGGTCTCCGGTTCCGGAGCTTTCTTCGATACCGCTCCGATTCCCGGTACGCCCGATGTCAGTACCGATCGGTATGCGTATCGATCTCTGGAAGCAAATAGACGATACTTTGAATCCTCTGAAGATTCTGATACATCAGATGATTCTGCTGACGTCTCTTTTACTCTTCCTGAGGAGCCCTCTTCTCCAAAAAGGAGAATGTCTCCTCCAGAGGATTTGTCCTTTCAAGACTTCATCATTGAAGTAGCTAAAGGACTCTCCATGTCTGTATCCTCTGAAAAGGAACCTAGAGCAAAAAAATTGGATATTTTAGGATACTCTAAGGTTCCCAAAGAGGCAGCCACCTTACCCATACATGAAATTCTTCAAGAACACATGATGGACTTGTGGGAGGCTCCTCTCACCCTATCTCCACATTCTCGTCGTTTGGACACCATGTATCGGGTTCCTCCTTCTCCTGGTTTTCAAAAGACTCAGCTTCCTCACCACTCTATTGTGGTGAAGTCTGCTATGAAAAAGATAAAGAGTACCAAAAGACACTCTTCTACCCCTCCAGGAAGAGAATGTAGGACCCTGGACGCGTTTGGGAGGAAAATCTTCCAAGCTAGCATGCTTATTGCCAGAATCAATTCATACAGCCTCTATATGGGCATGTTTTTGAAAGAGATTGCATTAAAGATACGTCAGTTTCTCCCCTTTATCCCAGAGGATAAGCAAGAGGAGTTCCTTCTTTTGCTAAAGCACACTCAAGATGTTTCACAGTTCTCCAACAGAGCAGCCTTTGACTCTTTTGAGGGGGCAAGCAGAGCCTCTGGCATTGCCATAGCTGCTCGCAGACTGGCTTGGCTCCAGGCCTCTGATTTTAGAACCCTGGGTACAAGAAGGCTTGGGCAATCTGCCCTGTACAGGTGAAAATCTGTTTGGCAAGGAGTGGCAAATCAAAGCCACTCAAATGGATGCAGAGAATGCTGCTTTAGATAGACTTTCTAAGTCTACCTCTACCCCTGCCAAGAAAAAACCTTTTAAGAAAACTTTCTAGACTTCCGGTGACGTCACGGAGCTCATGGCAGCTTGAACGCCAAGCTCCGTCCTAATCCCATGTAACAGAGCATTAAAAGTGAGCCCCCATCGGTCACAGTGGAGCGAGAGCGACCATCCAGGAGCGCGATGGCAGTCCGGAAAAAATTAGAGGGCTTTCAATCCCCGTACGTCCGCCGAGAGCTGTTGGCAGCCGCGGAGAAGGAGTCGGCAGGAGCGGGCGCAAGTGAGCGCGGAGGGGCCTCGGAGGACGAGGATGTCACTGATGCTGAAGGGGAGGAGGAGTTGCCCCTGAGGAAATGGCTGCATGAATTTAAGATAGATATGAAGAGAGAGCTGAAAGCAATGAGAAAAGATATGCGGGATACCTTGCAGGAGATACAGCAGGAGCTGGGCAATCTCGGGAGTCGGGTGGAAGAATTGGAAAGCCACGTGGAGGATTGTGAGGGGGAGGTGCACGGCCTGATGGCCATGCAGGGCGCACTACAGTTCCAACATGAGGAATTACTGGAGAAAGTCGAGGAAATGGAGGATCGGGCAAGGCGAAATAATTTACGCATCAGAGGAGTGCCGGAGGAGGCAGGCCCCAAGGACTGTGTTGAGTTGGTGCAACGGCTTTGTTGCCATGTGCTGCAATTGGGGGACATGACGAGTACGGCTCCGGAGCAGATAGGTGTGGAACGGGCCCACCGGAGTTTGGGGCCACGGAGGGAGAAGCAGGCACGGGATATAATAGCGTGTTTGAGCAGTTTTCCCTTGAAGGAGCGAATACTCAATGTGGCTCGAAAGTTTGGGAGAGTGGCCTGGGAAGGAGCGGAAATTGAAGTGTACAATGATCTCTCAAAAGGTACTTTGGAGCGTCGAAAAGCCATGAAAGATGTGACCGCATATCTGCGGGGGAAGAATTTCCGGTATCGTTGGCTGTTCCCGTTTGGGGTTCTGCTCTCCATAAATGGCCTGAACCGTAAAGTGAAGTCACCAGAGGAGGCCTGGGAGCTGTTAAAGGACTTAGGGTGTGACGGCTTACCGGTGGCGGGGCAGGCGGTGCGGCCGAACACCTCAGCAAGTGGCAAAGATCGGCAGAGGAAGCAACCTAGCTCCCAGTGGCAACGTGTGGGGGAGCGCGGGAAGCGTTTGCAGCGAATGAACCGGGAACAGCAGTCAGATGTGGCAGAGCAGACGACATGACCTGGCGAACAGTGAGAGCGGCTTGGATGTTCGCAGCACACCTGAGGGGGGTGTTAGTGCCCTTTTGCTCATGGTAATGAACACTGGACTATTAGGGCCTACGGGTGTTGGGAGAAGATAATGGGAGGTAGGGGGGAAGGTTAAGGGGTGGGGAAGGGGGGGGATGAACCGGGGGCTGGGGGGGTAGTAGTAAGGGCGAGGTACAGAAAAGGAGGGGTAGATGGGGGCGGGAGGGGAAGTGGTGGGATTGGACGTCAGGACTGGGAGGACGGGTAGACCGGGAAAGGTAGCGGGGTCAGGGGGAAGGGGGGGGCACAGGGGGCTGGGGGGGGGTAGGGGGGAGAGGGAGGGGTTGGGGACGCCAACCAGGAGGGGCTGGAGAACACTGGGGATGAATTGGAATGTTGCGTATAGGCACCATTAATGTACGGGGTTTGAACTCGCCCACCAAGAGGGGACTGTTTTTTTCGGGAGGTGGAGAGGGCTCAATGGGATGTGGTCCTACTACAAGAGACGCACCTCAGGGCTCGGGATGTGGGGCGGATGCGGCATCGGCAATACCCGGATCAATTCTTTTCCTGCACTAAAGGGGGGGGACGGAAGGGAGGATTGGCAATCTTGATACGGGGGGGATGTGGGATACAGGTGGGGACTTCGTTTAAGGATCAGGAGGGTAGGGTAGTGGGGATCACTGGGAAGATGGGTGGGGAGGACATAGTGATTGTGGGGGTGTATGGACCGAATGGGCAGCAGGGGGGTTTTTTGGGGGAGGTGAGGGCTTTACTGGATATGGCGGGAGGGGGGGGAAGGTGTTAGTGGGAGGGGATTTTAACGTGGTGTTGGACCCGGGGTTAGATCGAAGGCCAATGGGGGGGGATGGGGGGCGTAAGAATAGAGTAGGCTTGAAAGGACTGATGCGGAGTTATAACTTGTTGGATGTATGGCGAGTGATGTATCCACAAGGGGAGGGGTATACTTTCTATTCTGCTCCACACAGAAGTTGGAGTAGGCTGGATATGCTCCTGATTGATCAGAGATGGATGTCTGCGGTCCAAGATGGGGGGGTGGTGCATATTGGGTGGTCGGATCACAAAGGAGTGGAGCTTCACCTCTGCAATACCAGGAACAAAGGGGGGGTTTTCTGGAGGTTGAATGATACTCTCCTGCGGGACCGGCGAGTGGTGGAGGATGTGCGGGGGGTTATTAAGGAGTATTTGCATATCAATGATACAGGAGAGGTGCGGGATGTTATGGTATGGGAGGGCTTGAAGGCAGTGGTACGGGGGAGGTTTATTATGTGGGGTTCAAAGAAGAAGAGAGAGCGGGCACAGCATGAAGAAGAATTAAAGAGGGAAGTGGGGGCGAAGGAGGAGCGGTTCCGGGAGACGGGATCGGGGGAGGACCAGGTTGCGATGGAGCAGGCGCGGGATGCGTTAAAGGATCTACAAGTGGAGAAAGTGGCCTTTCTTATGCAGAGAGTGCAACAGTCCCATTATGAATTTGGGGATAAAGCGGGGAGGCTACTGGCGCAACGGTTACGGAGAAAGGCAGGGATGTCCACGATAGCGTATATAGAAGGGGGGGACGGCCGGCGGTGCTGGGGAGAAGATGAGATTAGGGAGCGGTTTAGGGAATTCTATCTCGATTTGTATAGAGAGATGGACGGGGGGAACGAGGGGGAGATATCGGCCTATTTAGATGGGCTTATGCTCCCAGTGTTATCGGAGGAAGCGGTGGAGCTTCTAGAGGAGGAGATCTGTGAGGAGGAAATAGGCAGGGTGGTGAAGGGGCTAGTAGGGGGGAAGTCTCCGGGCTTAGATGGCCTGACGGGCCTTTTTATAAGGTCTTCTGGGGGGAGCTGAAAGGGATAATGTGTAAGGTGTTTAATGGGGTGTTAGGGGAAGGGGGGAACTGTCCCGGGATATGCTGACAGCAGGAATAACGGTCCTGTTAAAGCCGGGGAAGGACCCGGGGAAATGTAGTTCCTATAGACGGATATCTCTACTGAATGTGGATACTAAAGTGCTAGCCAAGGTGTTGGCCGGGAGGTTGGCGGAGTGGCTACCGGGGCTCATTCAGGGTGATCAAGCGGGCTTCATTCCCGGGCGGCAAGCAGCGGATAATATTCAGAGAGCGGTAGGTGTGGTTTGGGAGGCGAGGGAAGGTCGGGAGGATCTGATTCTGATGTCTATCGATGCTGAAAAGGCCTTTGATAGAGTTCATTGGGCCTTTCTGATGCGGGTAATGGAGCGCATGGGATGTGGTCCCAAGCTCATGGGGTGGATTAGGGCGTTGTATCGGGGACCCCGGGCGAGGATCAAAGTGAATGGGCAGTACTCCCGAGATTTTGCTCTGGGGAGGGGGACCCGTCAGGGATGCCCCCTGTCCCCACTTTTGTTTGCTATGGTGGTGGAACCCTTGGCTGAGAGTATACGGCGGAATGATAAGATATGGGGACTGCAGAGAGGAGGGCGGAAACATAAAATCTCATTATATGCAGACGATATTCTGCTTTATTTAGGTCAACCCTCCAGCTCGTTACCGGAGGTGATGCTGGAGGTGGAGAGATATGGAGCAGTTTCGGGGTTTAAGATGAATGTGGATAAAACAGAGGTGTTGAAGGTGCAACTAGATGTGGGGGTGGAGGAGCAGCTACGGCGGCAGTTTTCCCTTACGGTGGGTTAGTGGGTCTCTGGGGTATCTTGGGGTCCGTATTACTGATCGGTATGAAACACTTTATCAAGCTAATTATCCACGTTTGTTCCAGGCTATCGGCAGGGATTTGGGTGGGTGGATGGGGTTGGAGATATCCTGACTGGGGAGGATTGCGGCTATTAAGATGAATGTCTTGCCACATCTGCTATACTGCTTTCAGGCCTTACCGGTTGCGATTCCGGTAGGGGCGCTGCGGATGCTACAACGGAGGGTTTTTACTTATATATGGAAAAGGAAACCGCCCAGGGTGGCGCGCGAAGTGATGTACGCACCTAAGGTGGAGGGGGGATTGGGGGTCCCAAATCTGTTGGCCTATTACAGGGCGGCCCAGTTGGTGCATGTTCTGCACTGGAGGCCTGGGGGGGAGGAGAGGCCCTGGGTGTCCTTGGAGGCGGAGAGAGTTAGGGGGGGTCATTTGACAGCCTGGCTCTGGGCGGATGCTGAGGGGCGGAGAAGTTTGGGAGGGGGATCACCGGCGATGCGACAGGGGGCAAAGATCTGGGATAGTGTACGGGGAGGAGGGGGTAGGCAGTCCCTTAGGGGTTATTCCTTGCTGACACCCTGGAGGGGGGCTAGGGGGTTTCAACCGGGTGGGAAGGAGGGCGATTTGACGAGTGGACGAAGAAAGGGTTATTGTGCAGTTATCAGTGTTTGGAGGAGGGGGAATTGAAGAGCTTTGAGGCTGTTAAGGAGAATTCCAGTTGGAGGAAAGGGACCGATATGCTTATTTGCAGGTTCGCTCGTTTCTGGGGAAGGTGGTGGGAAAAGAGGGATGGAGTAGGGAACTTACAGGGTTGGAAGCACTGTGGTTTGGGAAAAGGGGGGCCAGGGGCATGATCTCGGGGCTTTATAGAGTGGTGGGTGGTACGCAGGGGAGGAAGTATAGGTATATGATGGAGTGGGAAGTGGATTTGCGGCGTACTGTTACAGAGGTGGAGTGGAAGCGGGTGTGGGATCAGACTAGGCGGGGGCTCCTGTCCAGCCGGTCCACGGAAAACAGTTATAAGGTTTTGCTGAGGTGGTACTACACTCCTAGCCGCCTACATAAGATGTATGCGGGGGTATCTCCCTTGTGTTGGAGGGGGTGTGAGGCAGTTGGGACTTTCTGGCATGTATGGTGGAGTTGTGAGAAAGTGCGTGAGTACTGGGAGCGGATCGTTGGATGGATACAGCAGCATCTTGGGGTGGAGATTCCACTGGCTCCTACATCTGTTTACGGTCCTGGTGGGAGGAGGGACATGGGAGCAGGGGAGGTAGGGCGGTAGTGGCTTGCTTGAGCGCTGCTCGCTGCGAGATCGCAGCGGCCTGGCGGCAGACCGAGTTGCCTGGGATGGGGCAATTTGAGAAGCGAGTTCGACACATGGTGTTGATGGAAAAGTTAACGGCTGCACGTAGACAGACCTTAGCCCGATATGAGGAACAATGGGGGGTATTGGGGGGCGTCCTGGGGGTAGGAGGGGGGGGGAGCGGGGTAGGGTAAGGGGGGGTTGGGAGGAAGTAGGTGGGGGGGAGGGTCTGCGTTATTTCAGGGGGGATGGGGGGGTCGGTAGAAGAGGGTATACATAAGGGAATGGGAGAGTATATAATATGGTGTATATTGTTGAATAGACATATTGGCTGTTACGCACCTCTTGTGTAATGGATGAAGTGTTATTGTTGTTTGTGGTTATAGTTATGTGATGGAAATGCTATCAATAAACAGTTAAATACAAAAAAAAAAAAAGAAAACTTTCTATAAAAAGACCAGATTTTCCACAAATACTGGCCAGCAATCTTCCCAAGTTCGCTTTGCTCCTAAGCGTCAGCAAACTAAACAGGCCAGAACAAAGTCTACAGGGGCTGCTACAATCCAGCAGTCCCAACCCCCTCAGGGTTTTTGACTTGATTCTAGAGAACTTAACCTTTCTGGCTCTGCAACAACCAGAACCTCTCACCATTCCAGGAAGGTTAGCTCATTTTGCTCCCAGATGGGAACAAATCACATCAGAACCGTGGACCCTCTCTATCATCAAAGAGGGCTACAAACTACATTTCTCCAGCCTTCCTCCACATTTCATGGTGAGACAATTCAATTCTCCCCCTTCTCTCCTGTACCTGTTGGGCCAAGAGGTGACCACTCTTCTCGCCCAAAAGGCAATAGAAGAGGTTCCTCTTCCTCAACAAGGGTCAGGTTTTTACTCCCCTTATTTTCTCATCCCCAAGAAAACAGGGGGATACAGACCCATTCTGGATCTCAGAGAATTGAACAAATTCCTATACAAGGAGAAATTCAAGATGCTTTCTCTAGGCACTCTCCTTCCATACCTACAGAGTCAGGACTGGCTTTGTTCTCTAGATCTCAAGGATGCGTACACACATATACTCATCCATCCATCCCACAGAAAATTCCTACGGTTTCTGTTCCAGGGAAAACATTTCCAATACAGAGTCCTTCCCTTCGGTCTAGCCTCTGCTCCAAGGGTATTTACCAAATGCATGGCAATAGTAGCTGCATTTCTACGCACTCAGGGAATCTTTGTCTTCCCATACCTGGACGACTGGCTCATCCGAGCTCCATCTCAGTCCCAGGCTCAGACTTCCCTGGACCACACCAGACGCATACTGCAGTATCTGGGACTTGTCATCAATCTGCCAAAGTCTCAACTCACCCCTACTCGGTCCCTAGAATTCATAGGGGCCTGGCTAGATACCACCACTGCAAGGGCCTATCTTCCTCAGGCCCGTTGCCACCGTCTAGTGCACTTGGCCTCTCAAGTTCAGTCCAAAAGCCACTTGACGGCCAGGGAGATGCTACAACTACTAGGCCACATGGCATCCACAGTTCATGTGGTGCCTTATGCACGCCTACATATGAGAGCAGCTCAATGGACTCTGTCCACCCAGTGGACACAAGCCTCAGGAGCTCTCTCAGACCAAATAGCAACCTCAAAACGTCTTTTTTGGTCTCTCCAATGGTGGATATCCAATCAAAATCTGTTGTTGGGGGCCCCCTTCCAACCTTTGTTACCCCAAGCAACTCTCACTACAGATGCCTCCCAAGCAGGTTGGGGAGTTCTTCTCCAAGACCTCTCCACTCAGGGCACTTGGTCTCCACAGGAGACCACCCTTCATATTAACCTTTTGGAGCTGCGAGCAATTTTCCTTCCTCTCAAGGTCTTTCATACCCTCCTCATCAACATGACAGTTCTTGTTCATACCGACAATCAAGTAGCCATGTTCTACATAAACAAACAAGGAGGGACTGGCTCTCTGTCGCTTTGCAACGAAGCTCTAAAACTGTGGGCCTTCGCCAGAGAGCATCGGATCCATCTCCTGGCAGTGTACCTCCCAGGAATCCAAAACTCTTGGGCAGACAGACTCAGTCGAGTTCTGCTTCCACACGAATGGTCCCTGCACATGGATCAGGTACTCAGAATCTTTCAGGAATGGGGAACCCCGGACATAGACCTCTTTGCAAGTCCGTACAATGCCAAACTTCCCCAGTTCTGTTCCAGGATTCCGTGTCAGGAAGCTCAGGCCAAGGATGCCTTCCTCCTTCATTGGGGTCAGGCCTTCCTATATGCCTTTCCACCCATTCCCTTGATTCCCAAGACTCTATTCAAACTCCAGAGGGATCAAGGATCTATGATCCTCATAGCTCCACGCTGGCCACGCCAAGTGTGGTACCCTCTACTTCTGCATCTCTCCCAGGCACCCTCCCTGGATCTGGGAGCTGCTCCAGACCTTCTGTCTCAAGAGGAGGGGACTTTGTGGCACCCAAACCCCAAGTCCCTTCACCTCAGAGCTTGGTTACTGAAGGCCTAGACCTTCAAGACTTGAATCTTTCTCAACAGGTGAAGGATGTCCTCCATGCATCTAGGAAACCTTCCACCAGGCGTTCTTATGCTTTTAAATGGAAAGGATTTTCAATTTGGTGTGCTAACAAAGGTCTTAACCCTCTAGCACTACCTTTGAATTCTTTACTCGAATATCTCCTGCATCTTTCCAATGCAGGACTTAAAACCAATTCTGTAAGGGTCCATTTGAGTGCTATTGCAGCATCTCTTCAGCCTATCAATGGACAATCTGTTTCCTCTCATCCTCTTATTGCAAGATTCATGAGAAGTCTAACTTTAACTAAATCTCCCATTCGGCCTCCTCCGGTGGCATGGGACTTAAACGTGGTTCTTGGTCAGCTTATGAAGCCACCCTTTGAACCCTTAGCCACTACCTCCTTAAAATTCCTTTCCTGGAAAGTCATTTTCCTTATTGCAATCACTTCTGCTCGCCGCATCAGTGAACTGCAGGCTTTAGTGGCTAATCCACCTTATACAAGGTTCCATCATGATAAGGTCGTCCTTAGGACAAATCCCCACTTTATGCCTAAAGTGGTCTCACCTTTTCATCTTAATCAAGAGGTATATTTACCTGTCTTTTTTCCAGCTCCTCATGCATCAAATGCAGAGCGGAACCTTCATACTCTAGACTGTAAAAGAGCTCTTGCCTTTTACCTTCACAGGACACAGCAACATCGAAAGTCTTCTCAACTTTTTGTTGCTTTTGATCCTTCTCATTTAGGACTTCCAGTCTCAAAAAGAACACTGTCCAATTGGATTGCTCAGTGTATTTCTTTTGCTTACCAGAGTAAGAACCTTTCTCTGGAAGGCCATGTCACAGCTCACAATGTCAGAGCCATGGCCACATCTATGGCTCATCTTCATTCTGTATCCATTGATAAGATCTGTCGAGCAGCCACCTGGGCCTCGGTTCATACCTTCACAGCCCATTACTGCTTGGACAAGGACTCCCGCCGGGATGCCTTGTTTGGTCAGGCTGTCCTCAGACACCTGTTCCATTCTTAAACAACTCCTGCCCACCTTCCCTGAATGGATGCTTGAGATCCATAGGAAGATGAGGAACCCTTGGGGGGGGGGGATCTCCCCGGCATCTTAGCTAGGGAGTCCCCATATGTGAGGACTCATTCCTGCTTGTTCCTAGAGATAGCACAGTTACTTACCTGTAACAGGTGATCTCTGGGAACAGCAGGAATTAGTCCTCACAACCCACCCACCTCCCCTAGGAGTTGTATCTCTCTCTCTCTCTCTCTCTCTCTTTCCTTTCCTCTCTCTCTCTTTCCTTTCCTCTCTCTATTGTCTCAGCTTTAAACTCGAACTGAAGAGAGTTGGTCAGGAAGGCGGGAAGGCAGCGCGCATGCGCTGTGGGAGGCCCCAAAAGCTTCCTTTCTGGGAAGCTGGGGAGCTTTCCCGCGCAGGCTCCGTCTGTTCCGACGTACCCATATGTGAGGACTAATTCCTGCTGTTCCCAGAGATCACCTGTTACAGGTAAGTAACTGTGCTTTCTTGGTCAGCTTATGAAACTGTCCTTTGAACCTTTAGCCACTTAAGACCTAAAGTTTCTTTCATGGAAAGTTTTTTTCCTAATTGCCATCACTTCTGCAAGACGCATTAGTGAACTACAGGCGTTAGTAGCTGACCCTCCTTCTACAAGGTTTCACCATGATAAAGTAGTCCTCATGATTCATCCTCACTTTCTGCCAAAGGTGGTATTGCCTTTTCATTTAAACCAGTCGGTTTATCTTCCTATATTTTTCCCTAGGCCTCATGCCTCCAGTGCGGAAAGTAATCTTCACACATTGGATTGTAAAAGAGCCTTGGCCTTTTATCTCCAAAGAACTAAGCCACATAGAAAATCTTCTCAACTTTTTGTGGCTTTTGACTCTAGTCATTTGGGACTTCCAGTTTCCAAAAGAACTCTGTCAAATTGGATTGCAGATTGCATATTTTATACATATCAGAGTAAGGGCCATGTTACGGCTCACAATGTGAGAGCAATGGCAGCCTCAATGGCTAACCTTCGTTCTGTCTCTATTGATGACATCTGCGAAGCAGCCACTTGGACTTCGGTACATACCTTCACAGCCCACTATTGCTTAGACAAGGACTCCCGTCGGGATGCCTCTTTTGGCCAGGCTGTTCTACAACATCTCTTCCATACTTAATACAACTCCTACCCACCATCCACAGTTTGGATGCCTAAGGAAGCATGACCCATCTCACCTGGGTTCGCAGCTAGCTGGGATCACCCCTTGGCATCTTTCAACTGGGGAGTCCCCATATGTGAAGACTACATTCCTGCTTGTTCCTGGAGATAGCATAGTTACTCACCTGTAGCAGGTGATCTCCGGGAACAGCAGGAATTTAGTCTTCACAACCCACCCACCTCCCCTAGGAGTTGTCTGTATCTCTCTCTTTCTCTACTTCTCTCCTTTGGTCTCAGCTATAAACTCCAACTAAAGTGAGAGAGGTACAGAGACGGGAAGGCAGCGTGCTTGCGCTATGGGATGCTACCAAAGGCTTTCCTATTGGACGCTGGGGAGCGTTCCCGTGTGGGCTCCGTTGGTACCGATGCTACCCACATGTGAAGACTAAATTTCTGCTGTTCCCGGAGATCACCTGTTACAGGTGAGTAACTACGGGTTTTTTGAACAATATTGTGCTATTGTCTGTCCTAACCTGTAGAAGAAGGTTTTATCTTTGAAAGCTAATCCAAAAATGTATTAATTTAGTCGAATAAAAAGGTTGTACCTTATTTTCATTTTTCTTTTTATTTAACTACCATTGTCATAGTCAACAGGCAGAGAGATGTTTTCAGTTTTACTCAATATTCCTTTAAGAAAGATTGCCTTAACATATTTGTTCAGGCCAGAAGTCATCCAGATGTAATCTGAAAAACTTTCCATTACATGGCATTTTTCTGCTAAAGATTACTCACTGGAGCTATAGAGCTTCAAGTCATCCACAGAGAGTAAGTGAGATGTTACCTTTTAATTGTTACCTTCATTAGGATTAAGACTACTTCTCCAGGACCAAGCGGAGCCCTCGTGCAGAGCATTTCCCCAGCTTTCAAAGAAAGCCTTTGGGAATGCAGCGCGCATGTGTGGTCCCCTTCTCGTCCAAGGGTGCCATCTTGCTCAGTCTTTCTTTTTCCGTGGAGACCAATGGACGTAGTTCATGTCACCCGGTAAAAGTTGATATTTCTGCGATTTTTCGCGTTTCCTTGTCCGGTTCGATGCCGGTTCCCCATCCCGCCTCGGCTCGGTACACCGGTATTGAGCCTGGAGTTTATTTTTCGTTTTTTGTCCTTTGTGACTAGCGTTCGTGCCTTTTTTTCCTTTTTTCACTATCAGCCCTGTCTTTTGACCTTGCAGGGGCCCTTCTTCCCCCGATGGCTGCCAGCGGGGTTAAAAAATGGAATCGGTGCAAGAAACATATGTCTCTCACTGACACACACGACTGCTGCCTCCGATGCCTCGGGCCCGACCATGACCTGCTGGTCTGTGGCCCATGCGGCAAGATGTCGTCTAAGGCGCTTCGGAGCCATCAGCATCAACGTGAAAAAAATTTTTTTAGAGTCCATGTCCGGACGGGCCCTGACTTCGTCAGAGGCCTTGACATCTCGGGAGTCTGACACCGAGCGGCGTCGTGGGTCCTCTGAGAGGGGGTCTCCCGCCCGGGAGCACAAAAGGAAGAAGAAGCTCGTGAGGGTGGCGTCGGTGGAGGCACCTGGATCCTTGAGGGCCAGGTCGCGCAGCCCTGACCGCTGCCCCAGGCTCTCGGAGCGGCCGACCAAACTACCTCGCCTGGAGCCAGAGTCAGGTAACATCTGTTGTTCTCATAGACTGTCCTCCGGGAGAACCGATGTCGGGCCCGACGCTATCGGGACCCGAGTCGGGGGCTGACCGGTGCATCTGCCCCGACCACCGAGACCTCGACGTCCAGGTCGACCACGGAGGTCGAGCCGATCCTCGAGTCCATCAAGTCTCGAGTCAATCCTTAGCCAAGGTTTCCCTCGACCTCCCGTGTGGGGCCGATGTCGTCGAAACCGGTGCTCTCGGCATCAGGGTGGGTGGCATCGAGGCCCACACGGGAAGAGTCGAAAAGCTTGATGCCCTCCAGTATGACTTTCCTCCAAAGGAAGCCATTACTGTACCGGTTCCTCCGATGCTCTTGCATATGTGGGAAGCACCGGACTTGGCGCCGGTTCTTAGCAAACGGGTCGATTCCATTTATCGAGTCTGGAAGAGCCCTGGATTCCAGAAGGCACAGCTACCTCTCAACTCCATGGTTGTGGAATTGGCCATGCACAGACTGAAAAGTCAAAAGATTCACTCCTTGGTGCCTCCTGGCCGGGAAGCCCGGAACCTGGATGCCCTCGGTAGAAAGTGCTTCCAGGGCTCTATGCTATCTTGCCGTGTCCAGACCTACCAGCTGTACATGGACATGTACCTACGGGACCTGGCAAAAGAAATTGCCGGTTTCTCAGTTGGCCTCTCCGAGGAACCCTTGCAGAGATTCAAACCCTTGTCCACAGGGATCTGGGAGTGTTCAAAGTTTATCTCTCGAGCAGCCTATGATGGCTTCGAGGCTTTGGCCCGGGTAGCCGCGGCCAGCATTGGTGTATGCCGTCAGGCCTGGCTACAGTCATCGGACCTGGATTTATGGGTGCAGGACAAGTTGGTCGATGTCCCCTGCCGAGGTGACAACCTATTCGGTAAGCCCATGACTGAAAAGGCTGCAGAAATCGAGACTGAGACTCTCACCAGGACAAGGCTGTCCAGGAAGACTTCTGCCCCTTCTCAAAAAAAGAAGGGCTCGGGGAAGAAGCCCTTTTTCCCGAGGAAGGGTGCTGCTTACAAAACCTACCCTCAGTATCAGGCCTATCCAGCTCCCCAACAGGGCCAGCAAGCCAAAGGGCAGGGGCATGGGCCCCGTAGGTAGAAAACCCCCAAGCCGCCAGCCCCGGCTCCTGCACCACAGGGAGGGGTATTTTGACTCCCACAGCATAGCCTCTCCTCTGCCGGTAGCTCCACTCAGCACAGGAAGTTGGCTGACCCTGTATGCCTACAGGTGGCCAGTCATCACAGGGGATACCTGGGTACTGAGCATAGTTCAGAAGGGCTATATGCTCCATTTCCATCAGCTACCCCCCCCCCTCCTACTATTCAGGGGAGCCTACAAGACTCCCTCTACACAGAGACCTCCTCCTTCAGGAGTTGCAAAGTCTTCTAAAGGAACAGGCGGTGGAGCTGGCGCCACACCACCTGGAAGGGCATGGCTTTTATTCCAGGTACTTCCTGGTACCAAAGAGACTAGGAGGCCTCAGACCTATCCTAGACTTGCAAAATCTCAACAAGTTTCTGGAGGGGGAAAAGTTCAAGATGCTTACACTTGGAATACTGCTGCCCTACCTCCAGCAGGGAGACTAGCTATGCTCCTTAGATCTCAAGGATGCTTACACTCGCATCCTCGTTCATCCAGACCACAGACAATATCTCAGATTTGTGGTGGGAGGAAACCACTTTCAGTACAGAGTGCTTCCATTTGGTCTAACCTCTGCCGCCAGGGTTTTCACCAAATGCCTGGCAGTGGTGGCGGCTTTTCTCAGGAACCAGGGATTTTTTGTCTTCCCCTTTCTGAACGACTGGCTAATCAGGGGCCAGTCACTCCTGGAGGCCCGACAGGCCACTCTGCGCACTGTCTCTCTTGTTCAGCTTCTAGGCTTTGTCATAAACTACGCAAAGTCCACTTTGCTCCCCTCTCAGAACCTGGAGTTTCTCCAGGACCAAGCAGGAAGTCAGTCCTCACATATGGGTGTCATCGGTACCGATGAAGCCCCAGCGGAGCATTTCCCCAGCTTTCCATGAAAGCCTTTGGGAATGCTGGCACGCAAGCGCGGTTCCCTTCCCGCCTAAAGGTGCCATCTTACCTCAGTCTCTTTTTTTCCGAGAAGCCCATCGTACGTGTGTCCTGTTCTCCCGGATAAAAGTGATTTTTTTCTTCGGCGATTTTCGCTATTTTTTCTCCGGTTCGATGCCGGATCCCCCCACCCCCCGCCGGGTTTGGTACACCGGTATCGAGCCCGTTTTCTTCATTTTTCGGTTTTTGCCCTTCGTGGCTGGCGTTCGCGCCCTTTTTTCATTTTTCACTGGAAGGCCGGTCTTTTGACCTCGCTGGGGCTATTTTTTCCCCGATGGCTTCCAGTGGTTTCAAAAAGTGTGATCGGTGTAAGAAAATTATGTCTCTCACCGACACACACGACTGCTGCCTTCGGTGCCTCGGCCCTGACCACGAACCAAAGTCGTGTGGGCCATGTGGGAAGATGTCTTCCAAGGCACTCATGAGTCGACAGCATCAAAAGGAAAGGTTTTTCTCGGACTCTGCCTCCGGCCGGGCCCGGGCCTCGACATCTCGGGATTCCGATCCTGAACGCTGTCGAAGCTCCTCGGACAGGGGGTCTCCCGACCGGGAACGTAAGAGGAAGAAGCGGCTCGCGAGGGCGTCGTCGGAGGAGTTCCCTGGTCCCTCGAGGGCCAGGTCTAAGACCCCCGACCGCCGTCCCGGGCCCGTGGACCAAGAGAAGCCTGCCAAAGCTCCTCGCATGTAGCCGGAATCTGCTGGACACGTAAGCCCCGTAGTCCTCGTGGACTCTCCTCCCAGAGAGCCGACGTTGGGCCCGGCGCCGCCAGGGCCCGAGTCGGTGGCTGCTGCGTCTCCCGAGCTGAGTCTCAGGATGACAGCTTTGGAGTGCAGACTGTCTGCCTTCATGGAGCAGCAGCGGGCACTGATGGCCAGCCTGTCTGGTGCATCTGCCCCGACCACCGGGACGTCGACTTCGAAGTCAACCCCGGAGACCGAGCCGATACTTGAGACCCTCGTGGCTCGAAGTCGTCCTCGGTCGAGGTCTCCCTCGACCTCCCGTTCGGGACTGAGAGTGTCGACGCCGGTGCCCCCGGTGTCGGGGCGGGTGCCTCGGGGCCCCACGGGGTCGGACCCTGACTCCTCCTCAGACGAGTCCGCCTGGGAGACGGAGGACAAGGAGTCTCCTGATACTTTTAAGACTCGGTGCGTCCCGTCAGACTCACCGCAGTCTGATCCCCGGAGTAGATCCCCTCTGGAGGACACTAGGTTCTCAGAGTTCGTCTGGGATATGGCCGCTGCCTTGGCTATCCCTGCCGATCCCGAGGAAGAGCCTTGAGCCGAGGAGCTCGATGCTCTACAGTACGACTCTCCTCCGAAGGAGGCCTTTACTGTCCGGGTTCCTCCGATGCTGGAACGGCTCCTCTTCCGAATGTGGGAGGCCCCGGCCTCGGCGCCGGTTCTAAGTAAGCGGGTCGATTCCATTTATCGACTCCACAAAAGCCCTGGTTTCCAGAAAGCACAGCTACCACACCATTCCATGGTTGTGGAATCGGCCATGCATCGTCTGAAGAGCCAGAAGATGCACTCCGCGGTGCCCCGCGGCAGGGAGGCGCGCAACCTCGATGGCGTCGGTAGGAAGTGCTTCCAGGGGTCGATGCTTGCTTGCCATGTCCAGTCTTTACCAGCTGTACATGGGCATGTACTTGCGGGACCTGACCAAAGAACTGGCCGGCTTCTCTGCTGGTCTCTCCGGGGAACCCTTGCAGAGATTTCAGACCTTGTCCTCGGGGATTCGTGAATGCTCGAAGTTCATTTCCCGTGCTGCTTATGATGGCTTCGAGGCTTCGGCCTGAGTAGCGGCTGCTGGCATCGCGGCTCGACGCCAGGCGTGGCTGCAGTTATTGGACCTTGAGCCATGGGTTCAGGACAAGTTGGTCGATGTCCCCTGCCGAGGTGAGAACCTTTTTGGCAAACCCATGACCGAGAAGGCCGCTCAGCTCGAGACAGAGCACCTTACCAGGACAAGGCTGTCGAGGAAGACCTCTGCCCCTTCACATAAGAAGAAGGGCTCGGGTAAAAAGTCCTTTTACCCAAGGAAGGGCACTGCCTACAAACAGTACCCTCAGTATCAGGCTGCCCAAGCTGCCCCCCAGGGTCAGCAAGCCAAGGGCCAGGGTAATGGGCCCCGTAGGCAGAGGACCCCCAAGCCTCAGGCCCTGCTCCAACTCAGCAGAGTGGGGGTTTTTGACTCCTTGAGCGTAGCTTCTTCTCCACTGCTCTCCCCACCCTGCACAGGAGGTCGCCTCGCCCTCTTTGCCCACCAGTGGCCCCTTATCACCGGGGACAGTTGGGTGCTGGACATAGTCCACAATGGCTATGCCCTCCATTTTCACCAACTGCCTCCACCATATTTTCCAGGGAGCCTCCAAGGCCTCCCCTGCACACAGACCTCCTAAAAGAGCTTCATGGTCTGTTGGTGGACAGGGCGGTGGAGCCTGTGCCTCCCCACTTGCAAGGTCACGGATTCTACTCTAGGTATTTCCTGATACCCAAACGAACCGGTGGCCTTCGACCCATTCTGGACCTCAGAAACCTCAACAAGTTCCTAGAGAAAGAAAAGTTCAGGATGCTTACTCTTGGAACACTTCTGCCCTACCTCCATCAGGGAGATTGGCTATGCTCCTTAGATCTAAAGGATGCGTACACTCACATCCTCATTCATCCAGACCACAGAAAGTACCTCAGGCTCATTGTGGGAGGAAACCATTATCAGTACAGAGTACTACCTTTTGGTCTATCCTCCGCTCCCAGGGTCTTTACCAAGTGCCTGGCAGTGGTTGCGGCCTACCTAAGAAATCAAGGCATCTTTGTCTTTCCCTATCTGGACGACTGGCCTCATCAGGGGTCAGACGTCCCTGGAGGCCAGACAAGCCACCCTCAACACCATTGCTCTGCTTCAAAAGGTGGGCTTTGTCATAAACTTTGCAAAGTCCACTTTGCTCCCATCCCAGAACTTGGAGTTTCATAGGGGCAAGGTTGGATTCTCAACTGGCAAAGGCATTCTTGCCAGAAGACAGGGCTCAAAGGCTGATGGACGTGGCAAAGCAGTTTCTGAACAAGTCCCTGGTCTCCGCCAGACTCTGCCTCAGGCTTCTGGGTCACATGACTTCGACAGTACATGTGACTCCCAATGCCAGGCTCCATATGAGGCCTGCACAGTGGTGCCTTCGGACTCAGTGGTCTCAAGACATAGGCCACTTACGAGACAAGATAAAGGTGTCCAAACCCCTTTTGGCCTCCCTCAGCTGGTGGCTACATCCACACAATCTACTCAAAGGCATGCCCTTCCAAATGCCAGAATACTCGGTGGTCCTCACCACCGACGCCTCTCTGAAGGGCTGGGGTGCTCATTGTCTGGACAAGTGCACCCAAGGCCTCTGGTCTCCCTGGGAGGCAGCCCAACAGATCAATCTGCTGGAACTTTGAGCTATCCGCTTGGCTCTCAGAGTATTTTCTCCAGCCCTGGCTCACCGCTCAGTCTTGATTCAAACAGGCAACCAGGTGGCCATGTTTTATGTGAACAAGCAGGGCGGCACTGGGTCCCAGATCCTTTGTCGAGAGACTCAGGACCTTTGTTCCTTTGCCCTGAAGCACCACATGCTTCTCAAGGCAGTGTACCTCCCAGGCCAGGAGAACTGCCTGGCCGACCGGTTGAGCAGGATTCTGCAGCCCCACGAGTGGCAGCTGCATCCCTTGGTGGTTCAAAAGATCTTCCTGAAGTGGGGTCTCCCTTGGATAGATCTCTTTGCCAGTCCACTAAACAAGCAGCTACCCAAGTTCTGCTCCAGGCAACCACATCCTTTGAGGATCGCACCAGATGCTTTTCTGATGTCCTGGTCTCAGGGCCTCCTGTATGCGTTTCTTCCCACGCCCTTGGTGGCCCGAACTCTGTTCAAGATTCTTCGGGACAAGGCCTCGGTCCTGCTGGTAGCTCCCAGATGGCCGAGACAGCCTTGGTTTCCTCTTCTGCTTCAACTGGCGGTGGATCCCCCACTGCCTCTGGGGTTGCAACCCGACCTTCTCTCTCAGGAGCAGGGTTCCTTACTACACCCCAATCTCAAGACTCTCAATTTGATGGCCTGGAGGCTGCAAGGGGGTAGTCTTGGCTCCCTGGGGCCTGCCTCAGGCAGTTGAGGAGATTGTCCTGGCCTCTAGAAAACAATCCACTAGAAAAGCTTATGCCCTCAAATGGAAAAGGTTTTCTGTGTGTGTCAGCTACGTACAGTGAATCCTTTCTCCTGTACTGTGCAGGTAGTGCTTCAGTACTTGCTGCACTTATCCAATCAGGGACTTAAGTCCAATTCTGTTCGGGTCCACCTCTCAGCTTTAGCAGCTCACCACTCACTGGTGGAGGGACATTCTTTGTCAGGTCACCCCTTGGTGTCCCGCTTTCTCAGGGGCTTGCTTTTGCTCAAGCCCCCCATCCGTCGTCCTGCTCCTGAGTGGGAGCTGAATGTGGTCTTGCAGCAACTGACTCGCCCACCCTTTGAGCCGATGGCTACTTGTCCACTGCGCTTCCTCTCCTGGAAGACACTCTTCCTGATAGCCCTAACCTCGGCTAGGCGAGTGAGTGAGCTTCAGGCCCTGGTCTGTGATAGGCCTTACACCAGGATTTACAGGAACAGGGTAGTCCTCAGGACTCATCCCAAGTTCCTCCCTAAGGTTGTCTCCTCTTTCCACCTCAATCAGGAGGTGGTTCTTCCAACATTCTTCCCTAGGCCTCATGCAAGCCAGGCTGAAGCAGTCCTGCATACCCTCTACTGTAGGAGGGCCTTATCCTTCTACCTTGACCGTACGCAGGGGCATAAAGGGCTACTCAGCTTTTCGTATCCTTTGACCCCAATAAGTTGTGGTTAGCTGTGTCCAAGCGTACCTTGTCTATCTGGGTGGCTGACTGTATCACCTGGGCTTACAAGGCGGCTGACCTTCCTTTGCAGGGTAGGGTCAAGGCCCATCGTGTCAGGGCAATGGCTGCCTCAGTGGCTCATCTCCGCTCTGTGCCCTTGGTAGACATCTGCAGGGCTGCAACTTGGTCTTCAAGCCAGACTTTTGCAGCCCACTACTGTCTGGAAAGGGAGTCCCGTAGGGACAGTGCTTTTGGCCAAGCAGTACTCTGGAATCTCTTTGAGGTTTAGGCAACTCCTGCCCTCCTGCCCTCTTTTGGGCTACCGGTGGAGGTTGTGTCCTTGAAAAGCCTTTCTTTGCTGCTGGGACTAGAGGGAGTTCTCTTGTTCAGCCTGGGTTACTCTGTAGCCCAGAGCTAGGGAGTCACCCATATGTGAGGACTGACTTCCTGCTTGGTCCTGGAGAAAGAGTAGTTACTCACCTGTAACAGGTGTTCTCCAGGAGCAGCAGGAATCAGTCCTCACAACCCTCCCTCCTCCCCTTGGAGTTGCAGTTGTACATAGTTTGTGTTTTTACATTTTTGTGTGCTGTTCTTAGCTATGTCATTTGACTGAGGTAAGATGGCACCTTTAGGCGGGAAGGGAACCGTGCATGCGTGCCAGCATTCCCAAAGGCTTTCATGGAAACCTGGGAAAATGCTCCGCTGGGGCTTCATCGGCGCCGATGACACCCATATGTGAGGACTGATTCCTGCTGTTCCTGGAGAACACCTGTTACAGGTGAGTAACTACTCTTTATAGGGGCCAGGTTGGACACTCTTCAGGCAAGAGCTTACTTGCCCGAGGACAGGGCCCACAGACTTATGGACTTGGTCAGCCAGTTCCAAAGCAATTCTCGTGTTTCCGCAAGGCACTACCTGCGGCTCCTGGGCCACATGGCGTCTACGGTACATGTGACACCGAATGCCCATCTGCACATGCAGGCTGCTCAGTGGTGCCTCAGAGATCAGTGGACACAAGCCACCGGCGACCTCCGAGACACAGTAAAGGTGTCCAGACGACTTCTGAACTCCTTACAGTGGTGGTTACATCTGCCAAACCTCCTCAGGGGTGTACCTTTTCAGACTGCAGCACACACAAGGGTGCTGACGACAGATGCCTCCTTAAAGGGCTGGGGTGCACATTGCCAGGGCACCTGCACTCAAGGCCTGTGGTCCCCTCGGGAGGCCACACAGCAGATCAACCTTTTAGAGTTGTGAGCAATCCGCTTAGCTCTGCAAACCTGCCATGCTCTCTCTCAACAGTCTGTCCTAGTTCAGACGGACAATCAGGTAGCAATGTTCTGCATGAACAAACAAGGAGACAAAGGCTCCAGGCTCCTATGTCAGGAGGCACTGGACCTTTGCTCCTTTGCAGTCAAACAAGGCATATTTCTCAAAGCAGTTTACCTACCTGGTCAGGAAAACTTCCTAGCAGACAAGCTAAGCAGGATTCTCCAGCCCCACGAATGGCAGTTGAATCCATTGGTGGTCCAGCAGATCTTCCTCTGCTGGGGACTTCCATCCATCAATCTCTTTGCAAGTCCACTAAACCGTCAGCTGCCCAGGTTTTTCTCCAGACCGCCGCATCTTCTGAGGATGGCAGCAGATGCTTTTCTGATCACTTGGTCTACGGGCCTCCTGTGCGCATTTCCTCCTATGCCCCTGGTGGCCTGAACTCTGTTCAAGAACCTCCAGGACAAAGCCTCGGTGATTCTGATAGCCCCCAGATGGCTGAGGCAACCGTGGTTTCCACTCCTTCTACAGTTAGCAGTGGAAGACCCGTTCCCTCTGGAGCTGCAACACGATCTCTTGTCTCAAGAGCAGGGTTTCCTTCTGCACCCCAATCTCAGGTCCCTCAATCTGATGGCCTGGCTGCTGAAAGGATAGTGCTAGCTCCCTTACTTCTACTTAAGGAAGTTGAGGATGTGGTCTTGGCCTCTAGGAGGCAGGCCACCAGAAAGTCCTATGCCCTCAAGTGGTGTAGGTTTACGGTATGGTGTGCTCAGCGCAATGAAGATCCTTTCTCTTGCCTTGTGCCAGTAGTACTGCAGTATCTACTTCACTTGTCAGACCTAGACCTTAAGTCTAACTCTGTTTGGGTCCACCTCAGTGCTCTGTCAGTGCATCACTGACCTGTGGAGGGACAGTCTCTGTCGGTTCACCCCTTGGTGTCCAGATGTCTCAGAGGTCTGCTTCTGCTCAAGCCTCCGGTTCGTCCACCGGCGACTGAGTGGGATTTGAACATGGTCTTACAGCAACTGACTCGCCCACCGTTTGAGCCGATGGCTACTTGCCATTTGCAGTTCCTCTCATGGAAAGCGCTCTTCCTGGTGGCTCTTACCTCAGCCAGATGTGTGAGTGAACTACAAGCTCTGGTTTCTGATAGACCGTACACATGGTTCTATAGGAACAGGGTGGTCCTATGGACCCATCCCAAGTTCCTCCTAAAAGTGATCTCCTCTTTCCACCTCAATCAGGAGGTGGTTCTTCCAACCTTTTTTCCCAGGCCCCATGCCAGCCGGGCTGAAACAGTCTTGCATACCCTGGACTGTAAGAGGGAGTTGTCCTTTTACATAGAACGTACGCGGGCACATTGGAGGGCTACTCAGCTCTTCATCTCGTTTGACCCTAATAGGATGGGGTTACCTGTCTCCAAGCGTACCTTGTCCACTTGGGGGACAGATTGCATCGCCTGGGCGTACAGGGCAGCCGACCTCCCCTTGCAGTGTCGGGTCACGGCCCACTGTGTCAGTGCGAAGGCCGCGTCAGTAGCTCATCTCCGCTCTGTTCTGTTGGCAGATATCTGCCGGGTCGCAACTTGGTCTTCAAGCCAGACTTTTGCAGCCCATTACTGCCTGGAGAGAGTCCCGGCGGAACAGTGTTTTTGGCCAGGTGGTACTCCGTAATCTCTTTGAGGTTTAGGCAACTCCTACCCTCTGGCCCTTGTGTTGGGCTACCGTACAGGGTGCGTTCTCAGAGAAAGTTCTTATCACGGATGCCAAGGCTCTTGAGAGGGAACCAATTTTTCAGTTCTGGGTTCATGGTAGCCTAGAGCTGGGGAATCCCATATGCGAGGACTGACGTCCTGCTTGGTCCTGGAGAAAGCGTAGTTAATCACCTGTAACAGGTGTTCTCCAGGAGCAGCACGAATCAGTCCTCACAACCCTCCCTCCTCCCCTTGGAGTTTCAGTCATATACTTCATTTTGTTTTTTGCTGTCTTTTAGCTATGTCATCAGACTGAGCAAGATGGCACCCTTGGGCGGGAAGGGGACTGCGCATGCGTGCTGCATTCCCAAAGGCTTTCTTTGAAAGCTGGGGAAATGCTCCGCACGAGGGCTCTGTTGGCGCTGACGTCACCCATATGTGAGGACTGATTCCTGTTGCTCCTGGAGAACACCTGTTACAGGTGAGTAACTACGCTATATGTGGCCTAAGGAGTTAATAAGAGTATTCAGTGGATTAAGTGCTATGCAAAAAAAGAGTGGTGAAGGGAATCTCCCTAAAATATACCGAAATGGAATATGATGTTAGAAATGAGTAACTGTCCATCTTGATATTTCAGGTGGAGTGTGATTTGCCATCTTTTTATGGTGAACTTAATGTTTATCAATCCAGTCGTTTCAAGGCAATTTATTATCCAGGAATGTTGGATGTTATCAAAGATTTTCTTATAATCAATCCACTAAGATTTCTGCTATCTCCAGGAACAAGCAGGAATAAGTCTTCACATATGGGTACGTCGGTACCGACGGAGCCTGCGCGGGAAAGCTCCCCAGCCTTTCAGATGAAAGGCTTTTGGGGCCTCCCACTGCACATGCGCGCTGCCTTCCCGCCTTCCTGACCAGCTCTCTTCAGTTTCTCTTTTTCCGCGGAGCCAGCAGGTCGTGTTCCTGTCACCGCTGAAGAAATTGTGAAATTTGTTGATTTTCTTTAGACCACGTACCTGCCTTCCCCATACCGAAACCGGTATCGCCGGTCTCTATTTCTTTCTGTTAAAAAAAAAAAAAAAAGACTTTTTTTATTTTCTTCAGCACAGCTTGGTACCTGTTGTTAGGCCTTAAGGTCTACACAAATTCTCCTCATGGAGAAGCCAGTCCCTGGTTTTAAAAAATGTACCAAATGCAGTGCTGTCATTTCTGTCACAGACACCCATGAATGGTGTCTCAAATGTTTGGGACCTGACCACTCCATACCGGACTGCCCATCCTGCACCCAGATGTCTAAACGTGGTTTGCAGAACCGGGCCAACAAGCTCCATGTGCTGTTTCCTTCAGAAGCATCACAGTCATCCAGGTCTTCCTCTCCGGATGGATCTCAGGTAACCAAAACCTCTGTGGGCAAATCCTCTAAAAGCAAATCTCTTTCTAAAGATCGAGAGGCTCTCAATTTTGAGTTCGAGGATTCTGCCCAGGCCAAAAAATCCCGGCGGGAGGTTCCGGCCTCCAAAGCGTTCATGGGGTCACAGGTTGGACTGCTCTGGGGTACCGGCCCATACCGGTACCGACATCCAGGCAGTAGTGGCGTCTATGGGCAGTACTGTCCAGACCATGCAGCAGGCTGTTCTGGCATTCATTAAGGCTGCGACGCCCTCGGTACCGATTTCATCGGTACCGACCCCGGTTCCGGTATCCACACCGGAACCGAGACCATCGACTTCCAAACGTCGATCGGTTCCGCATGCTGGATTCAGGCTTTCGCCTGGTACCGATCCCATGCCCGATACGCCCGATGTCGATACCGATCGGTATGCGTATCGTACATTGGCAGTACAGAGGGAAGACTCAGATTCTTCTGATGAATTCAATTCCTCTGATGACTCTGCTGAGCTTACTCTTCCTGAGGAGCCCTCTTCTCCAAAGAGGAGGATGTCTCCTCCAGAGGATTTATCCTTTCAGGATTTCATTGTTGATGTAACTAAAGCACTTTCTATTGCTACATCTTCTGAAAAAGAACCCAGATCAAAAAAATTGGACATTTTAGGATACTCTAAAGCTCCTAAAGAGGCAGTCACTCTGCCTGTCCATGAAATCCTTCAAGAACACTTGATGGATTTGTGGGAGACTCCTTTAACACTGTCTCCCCATTCCCGTAGGTTGGACACCATGTATCGGGTCCCTCCTTCGCCTGGGTTCCAGAAAACTCAGCTGCCTCACCACTCTATTGTGGTGAAGTCTGCCATGAAGAAAATAAAGAGTCCTAAAAGGCATTCTTCTACCCCTCCAGGGCGAGAATGTAAGACCCTAGACTCTTTTGGAAGAAAGATGTTCCAGGCTAGTATGCTTATAGCCAGGATCAATTCTTATAGCCTTTATATGGGCATGTTTCTTGGACAACTTGCCCTAAAAATACAGAATTTTGCCCCCTTTATCCCTGATGATCAAAGGGCAGACTTCTTTTCTATGGTGACACAACTTTCAGAGGTCTCCAAGTTCTCCAACAGGGCAGCCTTTGATTCCTTTGAGGTTGCAGGCAGAGCTTCGGGAATTGCTATTGCAGCCCGACGTCTCGCTTGGCTCCAGGCTTCTGACCTAGAACCCTGGGTTGTAGATGGCCTCAGGAATCTGCCCTGTACCGGTGAGAACTTATTTGGGGAAGGCTGGCAGATTAAAGCTGCTCAAATGGATGCAGAAAATGCCACTCTAGATAGACTTTCCAAGTCTACTTCTACCCCTGCCAAAAAGAAGTCTTTTAAAAGGCCTTACTATAAGAAGGCCAGATTTCCCACAAATACTGGCCAGCAATCTGCTCAGCCTCGCTTTGCGGCTAAGCGTCAACAATCTAAGCAGGTAAAGTCAAAGCCTGCAGTGTCTGCTACACCCCAGCAGGCTCAACCCCCTCAGGGGTTTTGACTTGCCTCTAGAGAACTTGCCGTTTCTGGCTCTAGAACAACCAGAGCCCCTCACCATTCCTGGAAGGCTAGCTCATTTTGCTCCCAGATGGGAACAAATCACATCAGAGCAATGGACCCTCTCTATTATCCGGGAGGGCTACAAACTTCATTTCTCCAGCCTTCCTCCCCATACCATGGTGAGGCAATTCAGTTCTCCCCCATCTCTTCTGACCCTGTTGGGTCAGGAAGTCTCTTCTCTTCTTGCCCAAGGGGCGATAGAGGAGGTTCCTCCTCCACAACAGGGGTTAGGTTTCTACTCCCCTTACTTTCTCATAACAAAGAAGACAGGGGGCTTCAGACCTATCCTAGATCTGAGAGAATTGAACAGGTTTCTATTCAAGGAGAAATTCAAAATGCTCTCTCTGGGCCTTCTCCTTCCATACCTTCAGAGTCAGGATTGGCTTTGTTCTCTAGATCTCAAGGATGCGTACACTCATATACTCATCCATCCATCCCACAGAAAATATCTAAGATTTCTGTTCCAGGGAAAACATTTCCAGTACAGAGTACTACCCTTTGGTCTGGCCTCTGCTCCAAGAGTCTTCACAAAATGCATGGCAGTCGTAGCCGCATTTCTCAGAGGCATGGGAATCTTTGTCTTCCCATATCTGGACGACTGGCTCATCCGAGCTCCATCTCAGTCAGAAGCCCAGATGTCTCTGGACCGCACAAGGCGTATTCTTCAATATCTGGGACTTGTGGTAAACATTCCCAAATCCCAACTCATCCCTACTCAGTCTCTGGAATTCATAGGGGCCCAGTTGGACTCTACCACTGCAAGGGCCTACCTCCCTCTGGTCCGAGGCCAAAGACTAATAAGCTTGGCCTCCCAGGCTCAGTCCAGAAGTCACTTGTCAGCCAGAGAAATGCTGCAGCTTCTGGGCCACATGGCCTCCACGGTACACGTGGTGCCCTACGCTCGTCTTCATATGAGAGCAGCTCAATGGACCTTGGCCACCCAGTGGTCTCAAGCATCAGGACTGCTCTCAGACCAAATACTCACCTCAAAACGACTGTTTTGGTCTCTCCAGTGGTGGACATCCTCCAAAAATCTGTTGTTGGGGATCCCCTTCCAACCTTCGTTGCCCCAAGCAACCCTCACAACAGATGCCTCCCAAACAGGGTGGGGAGCTCATCTCCAACACCTCTCCACTCAGGGCACCTGGTCTCCTCAGGAGACCACCCTTCACATCAACCTTCTGGAACTGCGAGCAATCTTCCTTGCCCTCACAGTCTTCCACACCCTCCTTGTCAACCTGACTGTCCTAGTCCAAACAGACAATCAGGTAGCCATGTTCTATGTCAACAAACAAGGAGGGACGGGCTCTCTGTCGCTTTGCAACGAAGCTCTCAGATTATGGGCCTTCGCCAGAGAGCATCAAATTCATCTTCTGGCAGTATATCTTCCAGGAGTTCAAAACTCTCGGGCAGACAGACTCAGCCGAGTTCTGCTCCCACACGAATGGTCCCTGCATATGGACCAGATACGCAGAATCTTTCAGGAATGGGGGACCCCGGACATAGACCTCTTTGCAAGTCCGTGGAATGCCAAACTTCCCCGGTTCTGTTCCAGGACTCCGTGTCAGGGAGCTCAGGCCAACGATGCCTTTCTCCTACATTGGGGTCAGGAATTCCTGTACGCTTTTCCACCCATTCCTTTGATTCCCAAGACTCTGTTCAAACTTCAGAGGGATCATGGATCCATGATCCTCATTGCTCCACGCTGGCCACGCCAAGTGTGGTTCCCTCTCCTTCTACAGCTCTCCCAGGGCTCCTCCCTGGACCTGGGAGCTGCACCAGACCTTTTGTCTCAGGAGCAGGGGACTTTGTGGCATCCAAACCCCAAGTCCCTACATCTCCGAGCTTGGTTACTGAAGGCTTAAGCCTTCATGAGTTTAATCTTTCCCAACCAGTGAAAGATATCCTTCATGCCTCTAGGAAACCCTCTACTAGGCGTTCCTATGCTTTCAAATGGAAACGTTTTTCCATTTGGTGTGTGCAACAGGGTCTTGACCCTCTAGCACTTCCTTTGAATTCTCTACTGGACTATCTCCTGCATCTTTCCAATGCAGGCCTCAAGACAAATTCAGTACGAGTCCATTTAAGTGCTATTGCAGCATCCTTAAAACCTATAAATGGACAACCTGTCTCCTCTCATCCTCTTATTGCAAGGTTCATGAGAGGCCTGACCCTCACTAAGCCTCCCATCCGACCTCCTCCGGTAGCATGGGACTTGAATCTAGTTCTGGGTCAACTTATGAAGCCACCTTTTGAACCGTTGGTATCTACCTCCCTGAAATTTCTTTCCTGGAAGGTTCTTTTCCTTATTGCAGTCACTTCGGCTCGCCGCATCAGTGAACTGCAGGCTTTGGTGGCTAATCCACCTTATACCAGATTTCATCATGATAAGGTGGTCCTTAGGACGAATCCCCACTTTATGCCTAAAGTGGTCTCGCCTTTTCATCTTAATCAAGAGGTATATCTACCTGTTTTTTTCCCGGCTCCTCATGCATCCAGTGCAGAGAGGAACCTTCATACTCTTGACTGTAAAAGAGCTCTCGCCTTTTACCTCAACAGGACTCAGCCACATCGAAAGTCTTCCCAACTTTTCGTGGCTTTTGATCCTTCTCATTTGGGACTTCCAGTCACCAAACGTACACTTTCCAATTGGATTGCTCAGTGTATTTCTTTTGCTTACCAGAGTAAGAACATTTCTCTGGAAGGCCATGTCACAGCTCACAATGTGAGAGCCATGGCTACTTCTATGGCTCATCTTCACTCTGTGTCCATAGATCAGATCTGTCGAGCAGCCACTTGGGCCTCGGTTCATACCTTCACAGCCCATTACTGCTTGGACAAGGACTCCCGCCGGGATGCCTTGTTTGGTCAGGCTGTCCTTAAACACCTGTTCCATACTTAAACAACTCCTGCCCACCTTCCCTGGATGGATGCCTGAGATCCATACGAAGATGGTTTACCCTTGGAGGGGGATCTCCCATGCATCTTAGCTAGGGAGTCCCCATATGTGAGGACTTATTCCTGCTTGTTCCTGGAGATAGCACAGTTACTTACCTGTAACAGGTGGTCTCTGGGAACAGCAGGAATTAGTCCTCACAACCCACCCACCTCCCCTAGGAGTTGTATCTCTATCTATCTATCTTCCTTTCCTCTCTCTATTGTCTCAGCTTTAAACTCGAACTGAAGAGAGCTGGTCAGGAAGGCGGGAAGTGTGCAGTGTGCAGTGGGAGGCCCCAAAAGCCTTTCATCTGAAAGGCTGGGGAGCTTTCCCGCGCAGGCTCCGTCGGTACCGACGTACCCATATGTGAGGACTAATTCCTGCTGTTCCCAGAGATCACCTGTTACAGGTAAGTAACTGTGCTTTACTTGCCATCTATTACTTCTAAAATTGTATCATATTAACTACCAGTGACTCATTCAAAATAATTACTTAAAAGCTGTGGTTCATGACTGAATGAAAAACCTTCCCTTTGCTAATAGTGGTCCCTGGTGGGGGAATACAAAGAAATTAGCCCTGTTTTCCTCCCTTTTGGCCTACTGTTTCCCAAGCCCCAGGTGCATCATATTCTCAAAACATACTAATTTTTGCAATCAAGAGAAATGGAACCATACTTATAAAATCTTGGTGCTATAAATAGGTGCTATAGGGAGGAGTGGTCTAGTAGTTGGGGCAAGGTACTTCAGACCAGAAGGTCAGGGGTTCAAATCCCACTAGAGGACAGCAACCTTGGGCCGGAAGGATTTTGGTTTCTAGTCCCACAGGTGCTCCTTGTGGTCTTGGGCAAGCCTCCATTGTCCATGTTCCCTGTAAAAGTTATCTCCGAGTTATAATGCCCTGTTCAATGAAATTTCAGTTTGTTCAATGTAAACCACCTTGATATCATGAAAGGCGGTATATAAGAAATTTTAAATAAATAATCTTTTTTGGATAATTTCCTAATGCTGTCTGCTTCAACATTTCAACATTGAAAATCCCCCTGTGGGCTATACTAAGTGATTAACATGGTTAGCAGACCTGCTAGCGTGAGTAGTGCCGATGAATATCCATGGATGCCGCCACTGAACACCCAGAGGCTAGCTGGCTAGCAATTGGGCGTTTTGGAAGCTGAGCAGAGGTGGCATTTATTTATTTATACATTTTTCTATACTGCCTCTTCCAGAGATCAGAGGCGGTTAACAAATAACAAAACGTTAATAATAGCAAGCTATTATTTTTACAAAGAACAATTGAAGGACATCTGAACTATTTCTCTTAGCATGGAACAGATGGGACTAGTGGCAAGCAATGCCACGTCCTATAACTAATTACATTCAAATTATATTCAATTACATCAGATAACTATTTACAGATGTGGCATCAAATATATCCATAAGCTGGGTGATCTTGATGGCACAATAGCTGTGTAAGAAGTGTGGGTGTGTGTTTTGTCTAGGTAGGATCAGAATATGGTTGTTAGTCAGTGCTGGCCTGTGAATTCTGAACATCATCATGTTGAAGGTTGTAATAGTGCTGAGTAAATAGGTTTTTAGTTCCTTTCTAAATGATTGAAGGTCTTTAATTTCTCTTAGTTCAACTGGGTGGCTGTTCCACAATGTGTGTGCGTAGAACGAGAAAGCAGTGTTGCATGTCTTCTGCCTCATCTTTCGAATGGTATCCGGAACTAGCAACATGTGTAGGTTCACTCTTCTTCTTGACCTGCATTCCTGTGGGGTATTGATAAGCGTAGCCAGTAAGGAGGGTGCTATATTATTAAAGATCTTGAACGTAGTAACTAGTGATTTATAGGTAATTCTCATGAGACCGGAAGCCAGTGCAGGGCTTAGAGAATAGGAGATATGTGGTCTGTTACTTTTGCTTTGTAAATGATCCTTGCTGTGATATTTTGGGCTAATTGTAGAGTGTAGGTTTTTCTTAGAAGTTCCTTGAAGAATACTATTGCAATAATCTAGATGAGGTGTTATTAGTGTTTGGGCCACAGTTCTGAAGTCTGTGCTATCTATTATCGGTCGTAGTTGTTGGATTGTCCTTATTTTAAAGTATATCGTTTTAACAGTTTGTTTTATGTGTTGAGTAAGGCTGAACGTCCTGTCAAGCGTGACTCCTAGATATTTGACCTCTGCCTTAACTGGTAGGGGGATGTTTCCAATATTAATTTCGGTTGGAGGGGTGAAGTTTGTATTTCTTGTTACAAATAGTACTTCCGTCTTTTTGAAATTAATATTCATGTTCATTGCTTTAAGCCACAATTCCGCTTCGGTTAGGCAGTGTGATATATTGTCATATTCAGGGTTGGATACATCGAACGATGAGTGCAACATAATGTCCTCTGCATAGATGTGATAATTTATCTTGTGGCGTTGAAAAATGGTACAGATAAGTTGGAGGTACAGATTAAACAGTAGTGCTGAGAGGGCGGAGCCTTGCGGGATGCCCTGTTCTTGTGGAAAAGGCAACGATGCGACTTCTTCTATTTGTACATATTGGGTCCGGTTAATGAAATAGGATTTAAACCAATCAAGGGTTTTATCCTTAATGCCTAGTTGGGAGAGTCTGAAGATGAGCATGGCATGGTTTACATTGTCGAATGCTGAAGAAATATCAAGGAAAATGAGAATGAAGGCTCGCTTGGTATTATCGATACCCCTGATGATAGTGTCAAATAGTGCTAATAGGAGGGTTTCCACACCGTGATATGGGCGGAATCCGTATTGTTGCTCATCTAATGGTGCTGATGAGTCTATATAGTCCTGCAGTTGTATCTGTACAACCTTCTCAATAATCTTTGCAAGGAACAGAATGCTTGCAATGGGGGCGGTATGAAAGAGGGGTCATTGCTGTCTAGGATAACTGGCTAGCGGCCGACCTGGATAGTCAATGCTTGTGGCCAGCAGGATTAAGTCCAGCCAGTGTTTAGATAAGAGGTATCCAAAAATTTCTGAGTGCTCCAATGAAGAAGTGTTGGCATCTTAGCCGGGAATCGCCCTTTCCTTTGAGTCTCAATATAGGATCAGTTCCCCAGCACTGTGTTAGGGAACATTATTGTAATTTGCTTAGAATATAGTGGATTTGCAGGTTATACATGTCTCTTAAATAATATACATTTTCCTACAAAGATTGGAGTTTAGAGATTAACTTAATGGTGAGAACAGTGAACTGAGAAACACAGAAGCCAGGGTTCCAATCCCACTGATGCTCCTTGTGACTTTGGGCAAGTCATTTAACCTTACACTGCCTCAGGTACAAACTTAGATTGCAAGTCCTTTGGGGACAGGGAAATGCCTACTGTACCTGAGTATAACTTGCCTTGCATTATTACTGAAAAGGCATGAGCTAAATCCAAACAGTAAATAAAAAGTGTTCTCTCTTTTGGATTAGGTGCTAAAACAAGATTCTGACTGCCTTGCAGTTTGTAAAGGGGACTGCAGATTGCTAAAAAAATATTCTCAGGCTTTGCCATATCCATTTGTACTGAAATTCACATGCATCATATGGAAATATGCCCATGCTTGTTTTGTTCTCTCTTCCTTGTTTCAGTCCATTTGTATTGATTTAACTAGAGAAGTCAATGAAGCTGTAACATTTAAACATTTTGGGAAAAGCAGGTGCTTTATCTGCATACTTCTAATGGAAATAGTTTTGGGTTAGTCAGACCAAAATTGAAAGTTACAGTAAAAGCTGAGGCATGCTAAGATCAGCCTTTGATTGTATTGCACTTAGCAGAAGAACTGAGGGAAACAAGACAGAAAGGGAATCCGTTACTAATTTTATTTATTTTATTTATTTATTTATTTATTACAGTTTCTTATATACCGCGCTATTTAGCATCAGTGCAGTTTACATTATAACTTAACGACCATAACAACAAGCTGTCAGGTTTACATCGAACAGGAGTATAAACATGGAAAACAGGGTCAACTATATACATAATCTATTTACATTGGAAGGATAGATAAAAGTCAGATAATGCATGTAGGTCTTTTCTAACTAAATTGGGTCAATTCCTGGAGGGTATATCTAGGATCAATTGCTGTCAGGTAAGTGTTGGAGGAACAAGTGGGTTTTGAGGGCCTTCCTGAACTGATATAGGCTGGCTATGGCCCTAATGTCAGGGGGTAGAGCATTCCAGCATTTGGGTACGTAACAGCTGAAAGACCTGTTTGTGGTTGATAAGTTGTACTTTGTCGAAGCCTTTGGTATTGCAAGCAAGTTTACAGCTGTTGATCTTCTGGATCTGTTGGGAGGGACAAAGTGGATAAGATGAGTGAGTGAGGAGGCTGAAATACCTTTGATTGCTTTGAAAGCTAATAGAAGGGTTTTGAAGGTGATTCTCCCATTGATTGGTAGCCAGTGCAGCTGTTTGAGAATGGGGGTCACGTGGTCATATCTGGATGCTCCGTAAAGGATCCTAGCTGCGGTGTTCATGGCCAACTGTAAGGGGGTTAATGTGGATTGGGGGAGACCTTGTAAGATGGAATTTGCAAAATCAAAGTGCGGCAGTATCAGCGCTTGATATATGGTTCGGAAGTCATCTGGGTCCAATAGGGAGCGTAGGTGCTTGAGAGAGCGTATTTTGAAGTAGACGGCTTTGACTATGTTGCTTATGTGGCTTTTCAAGTTAAGATGTTGATCCAAAGTAACTCCCAAATATTTTATTGCATCTTTGGTTTGCAAATCAGCTTCATTGACACTGACATGGGATGGGGGGTAAAGTAGGTGTCTCTGGTGATGAATAGCACCTCCGTTTTTTTATGTTGGATGCGAAGGTTCTGTGTTTGGAGCCAAGTTGAAACTGCGTTGAAGCAGTCTGTGAGGGGGGTCAGGTCCATGTGAGTTGTGGAGAAGGGCATGTATAATAGGATATCGTCTGCATATATCAAACAATTCACGTTGAATGATCTTATGATATTGCAGATGGGCTGCATGTAGATATTGAAAAGTAATGAGGATAACGATGAGCCCTGGGGTACTCCTTGCTTTTGATGGAAATGTGTTGACTCCTCTGATCCTGATTTCACATATTGCCATCTGTCGTCAAGGTAAGATTTGCACCATTCTAGTGCACTGTTGCAGACTCCCTTCTCCTTCAGTCTTCCGAGGAGAATTTCGTGACTCACGGAGTCGAACGCCGCGGCAATGTCTAGAAATATGAGCACAAAACCTTGACGGATGTTGTCAATTCCAGTGATGATTTCATTGAAAAGACCAGTGAGTAGTGTCTCTACCCCATGATATTCTCTGAATCCGTGTTGGCAGCTATCTAAGGGGGAGGCAGCATCGATGTGATCTTGAATTTGCCGTTGTGCTTCTTTCTCAATTATTTTGGCCAAGAGGGGGATGCTGGCTATTGGTCGGTAAGAGTCAGTTCTTTGTGGATCAAGCTTGGGGTTCTTCAATAGTGGTCTAATGGAAGTCTGCTTAAGTGAAGTGGGGAAATATGATGTAGTGAAGGATAGTTTCATTATTTTTGCAATGACAGGGCTGAACACATCACGTAGCTCCTTGATCCAAAAAGCTGGACATGGGTCAGTTTGTGCGGTGGAGGTGTTGAGAGATGCTATGGTGTCCTCGATACATTTAGTGGATGGTGTAGAAAATATGTTAAGTGGTGATAGGCCCATTGGTTCTTGATATGGGGCTGCTATCACTTTATTGGTTTGCACGATCTTGGATTGTAGATAATCCGCAAATTCCTGCGGGTGAATTTCGCTGTGCTGTATCGGGGAAGGTTCTTTTGAGAGGGAGTTTACTAGATTGAAAAGATCACGTGGCTTGTTCAGAGACCTCTTTAAGGTGTCAGTGTGATATTGTTTCATTTTGGTAGTGATTGATTCTCGGTGTATTGCAAGGTGGGTTCGGTAAGCGGTCTGATCTTCAGTTGAATGCGATCTGCGCCATCGGCGTTCAAGTTTACGTAGTTGCGTAAGGGATGCTCGCAACTCAGGAGAGAACCAGGGGGCGGAGCATCTTTTTGACCTTGCTGTAATCTTCGGGTTTGGGCGTTGTGAGATGGCAAGCAGGCTAGAGTTCCAGTAAGCGATTAGTTCATCAAGGTCTGGTGTAGTTTTGTTGATGAGTGATGGGGTCTCCGCCAGGATGTGTTCCCTATCGAAGGGGCGAAAGCATCTGGTGGTAGTTCGAGAGGATGTGTTCGAAGGTCGGCTTCTGTCTAGTTGGACATTGTTGATGGGTATCTGTATGATGATCAATTTGTGGTCGGACCAGGGTACTTCTATGACTGATATCGGAGGATAGTGGCTTTGGTCAATGACAGGGTGTGGAGCAAATACCATGTCAAGAATGTTCCCCTTTGTGTGTGTGGGTTCACCGATGATTTGTTTGAGACCTAGGTCAACCATTGAAAGAATGATGTACATAGGCCATGCTAGTAGAATGAGGTATCGTTATAAACTAGGCTAGACATATAGAAATATGATGACAGAAAACGACCACATGGCCTATCTAGTCTGTCCTTCCATAACAACTACAACAGTCCCCTTTTTTCCTTTAGAGATCCTCTGTGTTTGTCCCATGCTTTTTTTAATTCAGTTACTGTCCTCATCTCTACCACCTCCACTGGGAGACTATTTCATGAATCTACCACTCTTTCCGTAAAGAAATATTTCCGCATATCACTCCTGAATCTATCCCCCTTCACACTCATCCCATGTCCCCTCGTAGCAGAACTTGCTTTCAATTGAAAGAGGCTCTCCCCCTTAACATTTATGCCACGGAGGTATTTAAACATCTCAATCATATCACCTCTATCGTGCCTTTCCTCTAAGGTGTACATATTAAGATACCTAAGTCTCTCCTCATATGCTTTATAATGAAGACCACTAACCATTTTAGTAGCCACCCTCTGCACCGACTCCATCCTGTTCACATCCTTTTGAAGGTGCGGTCTCCAGAATTTCACACTATGCTCCAAATGAGGTCACACCAAAGACTTATGTAGAGGCACTATCACCTCCTTTTTTCTGCTAGCCATTCCTCTCCGTATGCACCCAAACATTCTAGCTTTTGCCGTCACCTTTTCTACCTGTTTAGCTACTTTAAAATCATCAGACACAACCACGCCTAGGTCCCGCTCTTCTTTAGTGGACAAAAGTACTTCACCCCCTATACTATATTGCTCCCTTGGATTGCTGCAGCACAGATGCATGACCTTACATTTTTTAACATTAAATCCCAGCTGCCAAATTCTAGACCATTCTTCAAGCTTAGCTAGATCCCTCCTCATGTTATCTACACCTTCCTGGGTGTCTATTGCAGATTTTGGTGTCATCTGCAAAAAGGCAAATATTACCCGACAGCCCTTCTGCTATATCACTAACAAAGATGTTAAAAAGAATCGGACCAAGGACAGATCCCTGGGGCACACCACTGGTAACATCCTTCTCCTCAGAGTGAGCTCCATTTACCTGTACTCTTTGTTGCCTCCCACCCAACCAATTTCTAACCCAAGCAGTAACTTTAGGGTCCATTCCTAGGGTGCTCAGTTTGTTTATAAGTCGCCTGTGAGGAACAGTGTCAAAGGCTTTACTGAAATCTAACTACACCACATCTAGGGCTCTCCCTCAGTCCAACTCCCTGGTCACCCAGTCAAAGAAATCAATCAGATTTGTCTGACAAGACCTGTCTCTGGTGAATCCATGCTGCCTCGGATCCTGTAATCTGCTGGACTCCAGAAACCTCGCTATATTCTCTTTCAGCAGCGTTTCCAATAATTTACTCACCACCGAATTTAAACTAACCGGCCTGTAGTTTTCAACTACATCCTTACTTCTGCTTTTGTGTAAAGGCACCACATGAGCCTCTCTCCAGTCCTTTGGCACCGCCCCCGACTCCGAGGCATTGAAAAGGTTAGTCATATATTTTCAATCTGTAATTCCTACTGTAGTACTTAATACATCTTTTCAGCTTTAGTCAAGCATTCATGTCATGTCGTCTTTTTAAGTTTTAATTTATTAAGACCTAGGGCTAGATTTTAGTAAAGCATGCTAACATGCATTAGGACCCTTTATTGTAGGTTCCATGTTATGAAATAGGACCTATTTACTGATAACATGTATTAACGGCCTTATTTAACAGGAGGTAGAGCAACTTTTAAACTAGAACTTATGGAAAGCTAACAATTATTTTGGGAGCACACGGTTCAGAGTAAGATATCTTTGAAGGATTCTATCAAAATAGAAATTAGAGCATCCAGATAGAGAGGTTGCAGTAAAGGCAGAAGTAGCTCAGGTGCCTTTTAAATAAGAAGCAGATAGGTTTGAAAGATTGCTAACTATCCATGTTGGCTGCTCAGTGGGTTGTAAATATAAACAGAAAACATTCTTTGAACTGTCTTTATACAAATGCTAGAAGCCTAAAAAATAAGATGGAAGCGTTAGAATAATATAACACTGAATGAAGAGGTAGATATAATTGGCCTCTCATAGATCTGATGGAAGGAGTATATCCACTGGGACACTGTGATACCAGAGTACAAATTATATTGCAGTAATAGGGTACTTCAAAAAAATGGAGGAGTGGCACTGTATATTAAAGAGAACATTGAGTCAAACAGAATAGAAGTTCTGCAGAAAATATACTGCACCGTGGAATATTTATGAATAGAAATTCCATATGGGAAAGGAAAGCGGAATAGTGGTGGAGGTATACCATCACCTGCCTGCCCACACAAACAGATGATGAATCTGGCAACACAGTAATAATGGGTGATTTCAGTTACCACAATATCAAAGGGATAAATGTCACATCAGGACATGCTAGGGAGAAAGGTAAAGGTCCTAGATTAAATAATTGACTGCTTCATGGAGCAGATGGTTCAGAAACAAACAAGAGGGAGAACTATTTTAGATCTAGTCCTTAGAGGAAATGCAGGATTTGTTGAGAAAGATAGTGGTGTTGGGGCTATTTGACTTCATAACTGGAGTGAAGACATTAAGAAAATCTACTTTATTAGCTCTTAATTTTAAAAAGGACAACTATGATAAAATGATTAAATTGGTAAAAAAAAAAAAAGACCTAAAAGGAACAGCCCTAAAGGTTAAAAGTTTACAAAAGGTGTGGACACTGTTCAAAAATTCCATCTTGGAAACCCGGACCAAGTGCATTCCACATATTAAATGAGGTGGAAGGACAACCAAATGATGGCCAGCATGGTTAATATGTGAGGCAAAAGAAGTTTTATAACCAAAATAACATATTTAAAAAAAATGGAAAAAGCATCCAATTGAAGAAAGCAGGAAACGATATAAACACTGGCAAATTAGATGTAAAGTATAGAAAAGGAAAGCAAAAAGAGAATTTGAAAAGAAGCTTGCCATAGAGGCAAAAAGTCATAATAATTTTTTTTCAGGTACATTTAAAGCAAGAAGGGAGGGAACTGATTGGACCATTACTATTACTACTACTACAGATCATTTCATATAACTCTACAAGGCATACACAGTACTGCACAAACATATAAAGAAGGCAGTCCCTGCTCAAAGAGCTCACAATCTAGTCAAGAAGGACAGTTCAAGACAGAAGAAACAAGTGGTAAAAGGGGAAGGATACACAAGAAGAATAAGGGATTAGGAATTAAAAGCGGATTTGAAGAGGGGGAAAGAAGAGACTTGATGTAAAGAAACAGGAAGTTTGTTCCAGGCATAAGGAGCAGCAAGATTAAAAGATCAAAGCCTGCAGCTGACAGTAGAAGAAAAGAGCATCAAGAGAAGAAAGTCAGCCGAGGAGCAGAGTTCACAAGTGGAAGAATAGGGAGAAAGGAGAGAGCAAAGGTAATTCTCCAGGAACAAGCAGGAAGTCAGTCCTCACATATGGGTGACACTGGCGCCGACAGAGCCCTCGTGCGGAGCAATTCCCCAGCTTTCAAAGAAAGCCTTTGGGATTGCCATGCGCATGCACAGTCCCCTTCCCGCCCAAGGGTGCCATCTTGCTCAGTCTCCCTTTTTCCGTGGAGCCCTTTGGACGTAGTCCTGACTTTTCTCGGAAAAAGTGCATCAAAACTGCAAAGTTTTCGTTTGTTTCGGTCCGGTTCGACGCCGGATCCCCTTCCAGCCTCGGCTCGGTACATGGGTATCAAGCCGGTTAAAGTTTTTTGATTTTTGTCCTTTGAGACTAGCGTTCGCGCTCTTTTTATTTTTCACTGGCAGCCCGGTCGTTTGACCTTCCGGGTGCCCTTTTTCCCCCGATGGCTGCCAGCGGGTTCAAGAAGTGTGATCAGTGTAAAAAGATAATGTCCCTCACCGACACACACGGCTGCTGCCTCCGATGCCTCGGACCCGACCATGACCCGGTGGTCTGTGGGCCGTGTGGCAAAATGTCTTTCAAGGCACTTAGGAGTCGGCAGCACCAACGTGAAAGACTTTTCTCGGAGTCCGCATCTGTCTGAGCCCGGACCTCGTCAGAAGCCTTGACGTCTCGGGAGTCTGACACCGAGCATCATCTTGGGTCTTCTGAGCGGGGTTCTCCATCCCGGGAACACCGGAGGAGGAAGAAGAAGCTCGTGAAGGCGGCGTTGTTGGAGGCCTCTGATCGGCCTGGGCCCTCGGGTTCCAGATCGCGGAGCCCTAACCGCCGCCCCGGGCCCTCTGAGTCAGAGAGGCCGGCCAAGCTACCTTGCATGGAGCCGGAGACGTCAAGTAAGGTAATGTCTGTTGTCCTCGTGGACTCTCCTCCAGGAGAACCAGCATCGGGCCCGACGCCGTCGGGACCCGAGCCGGAGGCTGCGGAACCTTCTGAGCTCGGTCTCAGGTTGGCGGCCCTGGAGAGCAGCATGGCTGTCTTCATGGAGCAGCAGCAGGTGCTGACAGCTGGTCTCACCGGTCCATCCGCCCCGACCACTGGGACCTCAACGTCTAAGTTGACCCCAGAGGCTGAGTCAATCCTCGAATCGATCTGATCTCGCGTCGATCCTCGGCCAAGGTCTCCCTTGACTTCCCATTCGGGACCGAGGTCGTCAACGCCGGTGTCCTCGGTGTCGGGGCGGTTGGGTCTGAAGCCCTCGCGGCCGGAGCCACTCTATTCCTCCTCGGAGGATTCGGCATGGGAAACGGAGGATGAAGAGTCTCCAGACACCCACCGAACCCGGTGCATCCCATCAGACTCACCGGGCTCGGAACCTCTGAGAAGGTCCCCTCCGGAGGATACCAGGTTCTCAGACTTTGTTAGGGACAGGGACAAGGCTTTGGCATTCCCAGCTGAGTCCATGGAGGAGCCTCGAGCCGAGGAGCTCGAGGCCCTCCAGTATGACTTTCCCCCGAGGGAAGCCCTTACTGTTCCAGTTCCTCCAATGTTGGAACGGCTGATGCTCCGCATGTGGGAGTCCCCGGCCTCGATGCTGGTTCTCAGCAAACAGGTTGATTCCATATATCGAGTCCGTAAGAGCCCTGGGTTCCAGAAAGCACAGCTGCCACACAACTCCATGGTTGTGGAATCGGCCATGCAGCGGCTCAAGAGCCAAAAAACGCACTCCTTTGTGCCTCCCGGACGGGAGGCCCAGAACCTGGACGCCAGAAAGTGCTTCCAGGTCTCGATGCTCTCATTTATTATTTATTTATTTATTTACATTTCTTATATACTGCGCTATTATAATCAGTGCGGTTTACAGTTGAAACAAACATACTACAATGTAATGTAATGTAAGAAATCACAGAAGCTAACAAAAGTCACAACAGAGTAGTAATAATGGGTGATTTCAATTACCCCGGTATCGACTGGGTCAGTGTCACGGCAGGACAAACTAAAGAGATAAAGTTTCTAGATGGAATAAATGACTGCTTCTTGGAGCAGCTGGTTCATGAACCGACCAGAGGGGAAGCCATACTGGACCTAGTCCTTAGTGGAACGCCAGATCTGGTGCAAGAAATAAGGGTGTTGGGACCACTTGGCAATAGTGACCATAATATGATCATGTTTGATTTAATTATTGGAGAACAAATAGTAAAGAAATCCACAGTACTACCTTTTAACTTTCAAAAGGGAGACTATGATAGAATGAGGAATATAGTTAGGAAAAAACTAAAAGGAGCGGTTCCAAAGGTTAAAGACTTACAGCAAGCTTGGGCGTTATTTAAAACTACTATCCTCGAAGCCCAGACCAGCTGTATTCCACGCATTAAGAAGAGTGGGAGAAAGTCCAAAAAACTGCCAGCATGGTTTAAAGGTGAGGTCAGAGAGGGCTGTTGCTGCCAAAAAAGCAACCTTCAGGAAATGGAAAAAGAGCCAAATGATGAAAACTGGAAACAGCACAAGCACTGGCAAGTTAAATGCAAAGCATTGATAAGGCAGGCAAAGCGGGAATTTGAAAAGAAACTTGCTGCGGAAGCAAAAACACGAAATAAAGACTTTTTCAAGTACATTCGTAGCAAAAGGCCTGTGAGAGAGTCAATTGGACCGTTAGATGATAGAGGGGTAAAAGGGGCAGTAAGAGGAGACAAGGCTATAGCGGAGAGACTGAATGAATTCTTTGCTTCGGTCTTTACTGAGGAAGATGTAGGGATGTTACCCAAGACTGAAGTGGTATTTAAAGGTGATACTGCAGAGGGAATTGAGAGAAATATCGCTACACCGGGAAGATATATTACAACTATTTGATAAACTGAATAGTAGCAAATCACCTGGACCGGATGGTATACATCCCAGAGTGTTGAAAGAACTGAAATATGAGATTGCAGACCTGCTATTGGTAATCTGTGAACTTTCATTAAAATCATCTGTAATACCTGAAGATTGGAGGGTCGCCAACGTAACACCAATTTTTAAAAAGGGTTCCAGGGGTGACCCGGGAAATTACAGACCGGTGAGCCTGACGTCAGTACCAGGGAAAATGGTAGAAACCATCATAAAGAACAAAATTACGCAGCATGTAGATAGTCATGGCCTAATGGGAGACAGCCAACATGGCTTTAGACAAGGAAGATCTTGTCTTACTAATCTGATATGTTTTTTTGAAGGTGTGCATAAACAGGTAGACAAAGGTGAGTCGGTTGATATAGTGTATCTGGATTTTCAGAAAGCTTTTGACAAGGTCCCCCATCAGAGACTTTTGGCAAAGCTAAAAAGTCATGGGATAGGAGGCAGTGTACTATTGTGGATCGGGAACTGGTTAAAAGATAGAAAGCAGAGAGTAGGGCTAAATGGCCAATATTCCCAATGGAAAAAGGTGAATAGTGGAGTACCCCAGGGATCTGTACTGGGTCCGCTGCTTTTTGACATATTCATAAATGACCTGGAAAAGGGAATAACGAGTGAGGTTATCAAATTTGCAGATGACACAAAACTGTTTAAAGCTGTTAAAACCCAAGAGGAAAGTGGAAAACTGCAGGAGGACCTGGATAAATTGGAAGACTGGGCATCCAAATGGCAAATGAAATTTAATGTGGACAAGTGCAAAGTCATGCACCTAGGAAAGAACAACCCACACTATAGTTACTCGATGCAAGGCTCCACATTAGAAGCCACCACCCAGGAAAAAGATTTAGGAGTCATCTTGGATAACATGTTAAAACCCTCCACCCAGTGTGCAGCGGCGGCCAAGAAAGCAAACAGAATGCTAGGTATCATAAGGAAAGGGATGGAGAATAAAACAAAGGATATTATAATGCCTCTGTATCGCTCCATGGTACGACCGCACCTTGAATATTGTGTGCAATTCTGGTCACCGTATCTTAAAAAGGACATAGCGTTATTAGAAAAAGTACAGAGAAGAGCCACCAAATTGGTGAAGGGGATGGAAGGCTACTCCTATGAAGAGAGGCTAAAAAGGTTAGGGCTCTTTAGCCTGGAAAAGAGACGGCTGAGGGGAGATATGATAGAGGTCTATAAATTAATGAATGGAGTGGAACAGATAAACGTGGATCAATTGTTTACGCTATCAGAATATAGAAAGACTAGGGGACATGTAATGAAGCTACAGGGTAAACTATTTAAGACAAATAAGAGAAAATATTTTTTCACTCAACGTGTAATCAAACTCTGGAATCTGTTACCGGAGGATGTGGTAAGGGCTGTTAGTATAGCTGGGTTTAAAAAAGGTTTGGACAAGTTCCTGGAGGAAAGGTCCATAAACCACTATTAAAAAGGGACCCAGGATATCAATGCTTGACCCAGTACAAGCATTGTGGAACTTGTGTCTTTTGGGGAAACTGCTAGGTACGTATGACCTAGATTGGCCACTGTTGGAAACAGGATACTGGGCTTGATGGACCTCGGTCTGACCCAGTATGGCATGTCTTATGTTCTTATGTTCTTATGAGCTTACATAGAACAGGGTATTCACAACCTGGAGGAACTAGGGGGAACTATATACAGCCTATGTAAATGTTACAATAACGATAAATCTCAATGGGTATGTAAGGGGTCTGTAAGCATACTAGTACACATGGGTCAGGATGGAGAGAGGGAAATCTGATTAACCATTATCAGTGGGGGGATGTTCAGTTGGGGGGGGTTAGGTGGGGGGTCCGAGGGGTGGGTGCGTGCTTTTCAAACTGGGAGATTGGGTAGTGCTGCATGAACAGATGGTGTTTTAGGGCTTTTTGGAACACCGCCAGGTTTTGGGTAGCTCGGAGTTCTGCTTGGAGGGCATTCCAGGCAATCGGTGCAAAAATGGAAAATGCTCTGTTGGCTGTTGACTTTGTACATTTTGTTAGGAACTTGGGGACTTCAATTGTGTTCATCTGCGTAGTTCTCCTTATTCTGTTAGTTGTGGTACGGTGGAGAAGTGCGTTGATGGGTGTAGAGGGCTGGTTCTTGAGGGCTTTGAAGGTTAGTATTAAGATTTTGTAGGTGATTCTGGCAGGTAGTGGCAGCCAGTGTAGGTTTATCAAGATAGGCGTTATATGATCCGACCTTGATGCACCAACTAGAACCCTTGCAGCTGAGTTCATGCCAAGTCTGAGTGGGTTTAAAGTTGATTGTGGAAGTCCATGTAGGATGACATTCGCAAAGTCGAGATGCGGGATGATTAGAGCTTGGAATATTGATCTATAGTCAGAGAAGTCGAGTAATGGGCGAAGGTGTCTTAGCGTTCGAATCTTGTGATAAATTGCTTTTGTGGTGTTTGTAACATGGGCTGACATATCGAGGCGTTGGTCGAGGGTAATGCCTAGGTATCGGATTGTGGATTTTGTCTTCAATTCTATATTATTGACCTGAAGTGAGAAGGGAGGCGTGAAACTCCGATTTCTTGTGACAAATAGGACATCTGTTTTGCTATTGTTGATCCGGAGATTTTGAGTTAGAAGCCAATCTGAAACTGCTTCAAAACATCTCAATATTGGAGAGAAGTCAGGTTGGTCAATCGTAAAAGGTGTGTAGATGAGGATATCGTCAGCGTATGCAAGGCAGTGGACATTGAAGGAGCGGATTAGAGCACAGATAGGTTGCATATAAATGTTGAATAACAAAGCAGATAGGGATGAGCCTTGAGGTACACCTTGTTTCAGGGGAAAAGGCTCTGATGTCGTGGATCCTGTTCTGACTTGTTGCCATCTGTTGCAGAGATAAGATTTACACCAGGCTAGTGCTGAGCCTTGTATCCCTTTTTCTTTTAGTCGGAGTAGTAGTGTGTCATGGTTCACGGAGTCAAAGGCGGCCGCTATGTCCAGGAATATCAAGACAAATCCTTGGTGAATGTTGTCCAGGCCTGTGACTAGATTATTGAAGAGGGTTGTGAGGATGGTGTCAATGCCGTGGGCTGCTCTAAAGCCATGTTGGGAGGTGTCTAAAGGTGATTCAGTGTCTACGTTATGTTGAATTTGTGGCAGGACCACTTTCTCAATAATTTTAGCAAGCAGAGGAATGCTTGAAATTGGCCTATAGGATTCTACTTTAGATGTGTCAAGTTTGCTGTTTTTCAGTAGGGGTCAGATAGACATGTGTTTTAGGCTTTGGGGAAGGATCCTGTAGATAAGGACTGATTCAGGATTCTGCAGATAGTTGGGCTGAGGTCGTGACGTAGTTCTTTGATCCAGCCTGCGGGGCAGGGATCATTGGGGGGCAGTGGTGAGGTTAATGGAAGCTATGGTGTCAATGATCTCCTCCTCAGAGATCGCAGTGAAATTCAGCAGAGGATTTGTCTGGGAGGTTATCTGCAGAGTAGAGGTAGGTATGATGTTGGTTCTTGTGTTGGTTTGAATCATCTTTGACTGAAGGTAATTAGAGTATTCTTGCGGTTGAGGCATGGGTGGGTGATCTTGTGTTGGATCTCCTGTTATGGCTTTTACAATATTGAATAGATCATGAGGTCTGTTCAATGATCGCTTCAGTAGTTCTGAGTGGTATTGTTTTCTCTTTTCGATGGTTTTTTCTCGGTGTCTTTGTAGGTGCATAGTGTAAGCAGAGAGTGCTTCAGGGGTATGATTGTGGCACCACTGTCTTTCTAGTTTGCGTAGGTGGGTGAGCGAAGCACGGAGGTCCTGGGAGTACCATGGAGTGTGTTCGCGTTTCGATGTGGTCTTGTTTAGTGGATGGGATGCAGGCAGCAGCTTTGATGGCGTTATTCCAGGTGGATACTAGTTCATCAGGATCATGGGAATCATTGTCAAGTAGTGGTAGGATCTTCTTGAGGGCACTGTCCTTGTCGAGAGGTCGGAAGCGTGATGTACTAAGACTAGGGGGGTATACGTCTTGTTGCTAATACTGCATATGTCATTAGCAGGTATGTTGAATAGTAGTAGATGATGGTCAGACCAGGGTACAGGTGTTATGGATTGTATGATATTTTGGGTGGGTTTTGTAGTTTGGGGGGCGAAGATCAGGTCGAGTTTGCCACCCTTGTTATGAGTTGGTTCTTCTACGAGTTGTGTATATCCCAGTTCATTCATTGCTTCAAGAAAGGCAGCCGAATGTATATCTTGTAGTGAGGGCAGATTAAAGTCTCCAATCAGCCAGGTTGGGGAGCGTGTGTTATGAGGGTTACAGGCTAGGTTGATTATTGACGATAAATCATCAGGTGATGGAGATGGTGCTCTGTATAGGAGGTTAATTGCACATTGCCTGTTTGAAATAGAGACTATGTCCAGGTAGGTAGAGCTGGTGGAGGTACTCAAAGAGAAGTGGTGTTCAGATTTAGCAATGATGAGTGTGCCGCCACCCCTCTGGTGGGACCTATGACAGGCAAATATTGAGTACCCGGACAGTGTCATCTGGTTGACTAGGGCATTATCGCAGTCGGATAGCCATGACTCAGTTATCATTAGGATGTCGAGGTTGTTGGGCATGTACTTGCGGGACCTGGCAAAGAAGATTGCTGGGTTCTCAGCTGGCCTCTCCGAGGAGCCCTTGCAGTGCTTCAAGGTCTTGTCAACAGGGATTCGAGAGTGCTCGAAGTTTGTCTCGAGCAGCCTACAACAGCTTTGAGGCTTCGGCCCGAGTAGTTGCGGCCAGCATCGGTGCATGCCGTCAGGCCTGGCTAATGTCATTGGATCTGGAGTCATAGGTTCAGGACAAGTTGGTCGATGTCCCGTGCCGAGGTGACAACCTATTCAGCAAACCCATGACTGAAAAGGCTGCGGAGATCGAGTCAGAGTACTTGACCCGGACAAGGCTCTCGAAGGAGACCTCTGCCCCTTCTCACAAGAAGAAGGGCTCGGGCAAAAAGGCCTTTTTCCCGAGGAAGGGTACTGCTTACCGCAATTACCCCACCTATCAGGCCACCCCAGCTCCCCAACAGGGGCAGCAGGCCAGGGGACAGGGGCATGGCCTGTGTAAGCAGAAGGCCCCCAAGCCTCCAGCTCCGGCTCCGGCTCCGGCTCCTACCCAGCCGGGAGAGTTTTTTTTTACTCTCACTGCATAGCTCCTCTCCCATCAGTGGTTTGGCCATGCACAGGAGGAATGCTGACCCTGTATGCCCACAGATGGCCAGCCATCACAACGGATACCTGAGTCCTGCAAATAGTTCAGAAAGGCTTTTTGCTCCATTTCAGCCAGTACCCCCCTTCTTCTTTCCAGGAGAGCCTCTCAGGCCCCCTCTGCACAGAAACCTCCTCCTTTAGGAGTTGGCAAGTCTTCTAAAGGATCAGGTGGTGGAACCGGTGCCTCACCACCTGCAAGGGCAAAGCTTCTACTCCAGGTATTTCCTCATAAAGAGAACTGGAGGTATTCGGCCCATCCTCGACTTGTGGAATCTGAACAAGTTCCTAGTGAGAGAAAAGTTCAAGATGCTTTCCCTTGGAATACTGCTGCCCTACCTCCACCAGGGAGACTGGCTATGCTCCTTAGATCTGAAGGATGCTTATACGCGCACATCCTCATACATCCAGACCACAGACAATATCTCATATTTGTAGTGGGAGGAAACCATTTTCAGTACAGAGTACTTCCATTCGACCTAGCCTCTGCCCCCAGAGTGTTTACCAAATGTCTGGCGGTAGTGGCGGCCTTCCTCAGGAACCAGGGAATTTTTGTCTTCCCGTACCTGGACGACTGGCTCATCAGGGCACAGTCGCCTCAAGAGGCTCAACAGGCCACAGCTTGCACTATCAACATGCTGCAGCATCTAGGCTTTGTCATAAATCAAGCAAAGTCCACTTTGCTCCCCACTCAAAACTTAGAGTTCATGGGGCAAGGCTAGACACCCTTCAAGCGAGGGCTTACCTGCCAGAGAGCAGAGCACAGAGGCTTCAGGAGTTAGTACAGCAAATCAGCCACAAGTCTCAAATATCAGTAAGGCACTTTCTACGCCTCCTAGGGCACATGGCCTCCACGGTTCATGTGACCACAAACGCCTGTCTCCACATGAGGACAGCTCAGTGGTGCCTCAGAGATCAGTTGACACAAGCCACAGGAAGACTCCGAGATATGATCAGAGTGTCCAAATGACTACTGCGGTCGTTGACCTGGTGGCTTCAGCCATCCAATCTGCTCGAGGGAGTGTCTTTCCATCCTCCCTCGTACACAAGAGTGCTGACGAAAGATGCATCTCTGCTGGGCTGGGGAGCCCATTGTCAGGACTTATACACTCAAGGGTTGTGGTCTCCTCAAGAGAAGACGTGACAAATCGACCTCTTAGAGCTCCGGGCGACACGCCTAGCTCTTCAAACCTTTTCTCATGTTCTCTCACATCAGTCTGTCTTAGTACAAACAGACAACCAGGTGGCTATGTTCTATGTGAACAAGCAAGGAGGGATGGGGTCCCACATCCTATGTCAAGAGACACTGGACTTCTGTTCCTTTGCAGTCCGACAGGGTATGTCTCTCAAAGCAGTTTACCTGCCAGGTCAGGAGAACTGTCTAGCAGACAAGCTAAACAGAATTCTCCAACCTCACGAGTGGAAACCAAATCAGGAAGTAACCCAGCAGATCTTCCATTGCTGGGGGCATCCGACCATAGATCTCTTTGACAGTCCGCAGAATCATCAGTTGTACAACTTTTGCTCCAGACAGCCACACCCGCAAAGGATGGCTGCAGATGCTTTTCTAATCAGTCAGTGGGCCTCCTGTATGCGTTTCCTCCCACGCCTCTGGTGGCTGGAACTCTATTCAGAATCCTTCGAGACAAGGCCTCGGTCATCTTGATAGCCCCCCGATGGCCAAGACAACCTTGATTTCTGCTTCTCCTCCATCTGGCAGTGGAAACCCGACTTCCTCTGGGGACGCAGCCCAACCTCTTGCCCCAGGAGCAGGGCTCTATTTTACACCCAACCTCAGGTCCCTCAACCTGATGGCATGGCTGCTGAAAGGGTTGTGCTGGCTCCTCTACTCCTACCTAAGGATGTGGAAGAGGTGTTGCTGGCCTCCAGGCGGCAATCCACTAGGATGTCCTACGCCTTCAAGTGGCGCAGGTTTGAGGTGTGGTGTAAATAACGCAGTGAAAATCCTTTCTCTTGCCTAGTACCAGTGGTGTTGCAATACTTGCTTCACCTCTCAGAATTAGGCCTCAAGTCTAACTCTGTCAGGGTTCACCTGAGTGCTTTATCAGCGAACCCCTCTCAGGTGGAAGGTCAACCTCTTTCGGCTCACCCCTTGGTGTCCAGATTCCTCAGAGGTCTACTCCTACTGAAGCCCCCTGTTCGCCCTCCGGCGACTGAGTGGGACTTGAATGTGGTCTTGCAGCAGCTTACTCGCCCACCTTTTGAGCCGATGTCCACTTGCCATCTGTGCTTCCTTTCCTGGAAGGTCCTCTTCCTGGTGGCACTCACATCTGCCAGACGTGTGAGTGAGCTGCAAGCTCTGGTATCTGATAGACCATACACACGGTTTTACAGAAATAGGGTGGTCCTTCCAAGTTCCTTCTGAAAGTGGTCTCTTCTTTCCACATCAATCAAGAGAAGGTTCTTCTAACTTTCTTTCCCAGGCCGCATGCCAGCCGGGCAGAGGCGGTCCTGCATACCCTGGAATGTAAGAGGACACTTGCTTTCTACTTAGAATGTACGCGGGGACATCGGAGAGCTTCCCAGCTCTTCCTGTCTTATGACCCCAGTAGTCTGGGTCTACCTGTCACTAAGCGTACCTTATCCACCTGGGTGGCAGACTGCATTGCCTGGGCGTGCAGGGCAGCTGACCTCCAGCTGCAGGGTTGAGTCACGGCCGACTGTGTCAAGGCTAAGGCCGCATCAGTGGCTAACCACCGCTCTGTTCCGTTGGCAGACATCTGCCGGGCCGCAACTTGGTCTTCAAGCCAAACCTTTGCTGCCCATTACTGCCTGGAGAGACAGGGACAGTGTTTTCGGCCATGCGGTACTCCATAACCTATTCGAGGTTTAGGCAACTCCTACCCTCCGGCCCTTTGGTGTCAGGCTACCGTGGGGGTTGCATTCTCAGAGAAAGTCCTTTCACAGCTGCTGCGACTCTTCTAGAGGGAGCCATTTTTCAGCTATGGGTTCTCAGTAGCCTATAGCTAGGTAGTCCCATATGTGAGGACTGACTTCCTGATTGTTCCTGGAGAAAGCGTAGTTACTCACCTGTAACAAGTGTTCTCCAGGGACAGCAGGAATCAGTCCTCACGACCCTCCCTCCTCCACTGGAGTTGCAGTCACTTATTTTATTTTTCTCATTTTGCCTTCTTTTTAGCTATGTCATTTGACTGAGCAAGATGGCACCCTTGGGCAGGAAAGGGACCGCGCATGCGCGATGCAATCCCAGAGGCTTTCTTTGAAAGCTGGGGAATTGCTCCGCACGAGGGCTTCATCGGCGCCGATGTCACCCATATGTGAGGACTGATTCCTGCTGTCCCTGGAGAACACCCATTACAAGTGAGTAACTACGCTTGAGGGGCAGTGGAGTGAATGCATTTATGAGTTAGAAGAAGAAGTTTGAATTGGATATGGAAGTAGAAGGGGAGCCAGTGAAGAGATTTTAGAAGAGGAGTAATATGAGTGTATTGGGGCTGGTGGAAAATTAGCCGTGCAGTAGAGTACTGAATGGATAGAAGTGTTGCCTCAGTTACACTTAGATTGTGAGCCCTTTGGGGACAAGGGAATAAAAAGTACCTGTTTGTGTGTGTGTGTGTGTGTATATATATGTATAAACTGCTCTGATGCGCCTAGTAAAAGGGCAGTATATCAAGTGTCTAAAGTCTAAACCATAAACCGACGAGGGAGATCAGCAGGGAAGAGGTTACAATAGGCCTGACAGGAGGTGGAAAGGAATGGTTAAGAGTTTTAGTAGCATGTTCAGGGAGAAACGAGCGGATTTTGTTAATGTTGCAGAGGAAGAAGCGACAGGTTTTGGCTATCTGTTGTATATGAGTGGAGAAGGAACGAGAGGAGTCGAAGATAACCCCGAGGTTATGGGCTGAGGAAAGAGGGAGAAGATGAGTGTTGTCAACAGTGATAGAGAATGAATGAAGGGAGAGGAAGCTTTAGGGGGAAAAATAGGGAGTTCAGTTTAGATATGTTTAATTTTAGTTGGCGGTAGATATCCAGGCAGTGATGTCGGATAAGCAGGCAGAGATATGATCTTGGAGAGAAGGAGAGATGTCAGGAGTGGATAGATTGATTTGAGAGTCATCAGCATAAAAGTGATACTGAAAACTATGGGAAGAAATAAGAGCACCAAGGGACTGGGTAGAGAGAGAGAAAAGAAGAGGGCCCAGAACAGATCCTTGGGGTACACTAACTGAGAGAAGGATGGCAGTAGAGGAGGTACCACTGGAACAGACACTGAAAGAGCAATTGGAGAGAGATGAAGAGAACCAAGACAGCACAGAGTCCCTAAAACCAAGAGAAGGGAGGGTGTTGAGGAGGAAGAGGTGGTCCAGTATCAAAAGCATAAAAAAGGTCCAGAAGAATGAGAACTGAGTAAAGGCCTTTGGACTTGGTGAGAAATAAGTCACTGGAGACTTTAGCAAGAGCTGTTTCAGTAGAATGAAAGGGATGAAAACCAGATTGAAGTAGATTGAGGAGGGCATGAGAGGAGAGAAATTCGAGACAGCAGCAAAGAACCACACATTCAAGGAAATGAATGGGAGAAGGGAGATGGGTCGATAATTAGAAAGACAAGAAGGATCAAGTGGGAGTGTTTTTTAGGAGAGCAGTGATTACAGTATGTTTGATGTCTGTGGGGAAGGTCACAGTAGAGAGCGAAAGGTTCAGAATATGTGAGATGGACGGTATGATGGAGGAGGAGATGGAGTTGAGGTGAATGGGGATGGGATCAGAAGAGCAGGTAGTAGGTTAGGAGGAGGAAAGGAGAAGAGAGGTTTCATCGTCAGATTTTAGAAAAGGATGAAAGGGTGAAAGAGATTGAGGGGAAAAATTGGTAATGGGGAAGAGGAGGTGAAGAAGAATAGGAGGGTTTGGTGGGGAATTGAAGAGTAATCTTAGGTACTTTATCATGGAAATAGCTAGAGTTAGATGATCATGGGGTAAAAGAGGCGCTCGGGGAGGGCAAGGCCATAGCGGAGAGACTAAATTCATTTTTTGCTTCCGTCATCTGAGGAAAATGTAAGAGATGGTATTTAATGGTGTTCAGTTTGGAAGAAATGAAAACAATCCTAATATGGACCAAATCAACACACTGTGAGTAGCAGGTCACCTGAACCAGAGCATAGGAACTCACGTGGTGGTAAGCTCTGCCCGAAATGCGGCCTCATCGATTGGTGCCGACATTGCCCGTTTAAAGGAAAAGCACTGCAGGGGTGCCCACACCAAGGCCCTCAGACATGGCCCTTGGAATGGATCAAACAGCTACCTACTAGCGGTAGATCATTGGAACAGTTCAGTAAGATCCTAATCAAATGTATTGATTCACTCAATAACAAAACAGAGATAAACTCCTTCCTTAAGCAATTGTACAAAGTGTTGGATTGAAACTCCATGCCCTGCTAAACTTTAAGCATAGCCTCACAAACACAGCAGACCAACAAAGAGCAAACCACACCTGCAGGATACTAGACGAACCAAGGAACCGGTGAGTAGAATGGCGGTCAAAACGACTTTATTGTTAAACCCCAATGCGTTTCAGCCATACCGGCCGCCTTCAGGGGGTGCAAACTTCAAAAAACAAAACATATGTAAAACAATAAATAAATAAATAAAAAATTTAAAATTTAAAATCACAATATCTAGTACACTGTGCTCTGGCAGTTCTCTATTCACTCTGTTACTCATTACTATGCTGCTAGCTCCACAGACGCATCAACTTGCTCAATCCAGTATTATGCCGGTTATACACAGAATCAAAAACACTACAACTTGGACCCACTCATACAAACTGCGGAATAGAGAACTACGCAATCAAGCTTCTCCCTTCAGAAATCCGCTGGCATGCAAGACACCACCACAATCAATATCTGAAGTGCGCTTTGATCCGTGTACATTCTGCCCGCAATAAGATCCCTACTTTAGCAGATTATATCAAAGACCACCACATAGACATAATGGGCCCAATATTCTTCTGGGCATGCTATGCGCCTCTATGGCACATAGCCCTGCCCACAACCCTTACCCCCGGATATTCAATGCCGAGGTCGTATGCAGCTCCAGCTTTGAATATCCGGGGATCGCTGCACACGCTGTAAGCTGCATTAGGTAACCAGGCAGCAGGGATATTGCATGCTGCCCAGTTAACTCCTGCACTGAAAGATAGGCGAAGGTTTTCCTCGCCTATCTTTTCGGCTGCCCGGTTATCACTTGTCGCTGCCTCTGTCCCACCCCAAAATTCCCCCGACATGCCCCGATGCTAATTGGATAGCATTGGGATACGTAGGGGAGTTAGAGGATATTCAATGGCACTAACCATGTAAGTACCATTGAATATCTAGATTTAAGGCATTTACATAGTTTACTGGGCTGTAAACCGTGTAAATGCCTTTCAAATAGTGGGCCCAATGTGTATAACTGAATCATGGTTCACCACAGCCGACAAAATTTTAATCATAATCTTCATCGGGAATAGATTAATTAAGGACCTGAAATTAATTAATCTTGAGGTGAATAAAGTCCATTACATGTATCGGGTATAGTTGTATTAGTATCCCCAGCAAACTGAAATAAGTAAACAACTTAAATAGCTAAACAAAATCTTAAAACTAAGATGCAGAGAGCAGTCCGTAAGCGAGATGGGGCTATCCAGTCTTTTGCATTGTGTCACATCATTTTCTCCCAGTTGGTGAGGGGTCTTAAGTGTGCACTGGGCACAAGGAACTCTTTGCTCTCAGGGAACGTCCAATCTTTGGAGGCTAGAGTAGCAGATTTGGAGGACATGAGGAAGACAGAAAAGTATATAGAAGAAACCTACAGGGACGTACTGTAGTACTGAAGTCTTCTCTCCTCCATGGCAACAGGGAGGCTGCCAGACTGGAGATTGATCACGTGACAGGAGAACATCACCCTGGTGTGGCAGGAAGTGATCCTATAGCTAGGACCTGTCCTCCAGGTGATGTAAAACCCTCTCGCACTGAGGAGGTTTCTCCAGGGCCATGTTCCCATGAGGGAAGGGTTAGGACAGCCATTATAGTTGGTGATTCAATCATTAGGCATATAGATAGCTAGGTGGCTGGTGGATTGCCTGGTAACATATGAAGGTAGTGGACCTCACGCAACATCTATACAAAGTTTTAGATAGCACTGGGGAGGAGTGTGCTGTCTTGGTACATGTTAGTACCAATGACATAGGAAAATGTGGGAGGGAGGTTCTGGAGGCCAAATGTAGGCTTTTTGTTAAGAAGCTGAAATCCATAACTTCCAGGGTTGCATTCTTTGAAATGCTTCCTGTTCTACGTGCAGAACCCAAAAGGCAGGCAGAGCTCTGGAGTCTCAATGCGTGGATGAAACGATGGTGCAAGAAAGAGGGTTTTGGATTTGTTAGTAACTGGGCAACATTCTGTGGATAGGAGGGTCTTTTCTGAAGGGATAGGCTCCACCTCAACCGGGATGGAACCTAGTTGCTGGCATTAACCTTTAAAAAGGAGATGGAGCAGCTTTAAAACTGGATAATAGGGGAAAGCTGATAGTCACCCAAGAGCTCATGGTTCAGAAGGATGTATCCTTGAAGAATACTAGCAAAAGAGGAAAGTTAGGGCATCCCAACAGAGATAAAAGCAACCCAGATATCCTTAAGTATAGAGCTGAAAGATTTATTTTTTTATTTGAAAGGCTTGTATACTGCATTTCCAATGATCAAGGCAGTTTGCAAATTATGTAACATAACATTACAGAAAACATTTGACAAAAGATCCCAGCTCAGAGAAGGCAGACACTAATTTATGCCCACATTAAATAGCCAATTTCCTCCAAAGTAAGCTCAACACCATTAACACTACAACAAATGTAAGCAGATTCTATTTCTAATATCATTACTAGCAAACATGGCTAGAGCACTTCTGAAATTTTCTCTGCAGAACAACTCATTAACTTCATTTTGAATCTCAACACCATAACTTCCCCTCTAGATCCATGCCCAGTATTGTGGATTAAACTTGCTAGCATCTAACTTATACCAGTACTACTCAAGATTGTTCAGTTATACCTCACACAACGATATATGCCTAAGAACCTCAAGCATGTTTCAATCAGACCATTATTTAAAAAAAAAAAACCACATTAGACCCAAGATCCCCAAATTCCCATAGACCTATCTCTAGTCTATTTCATCGCCAAAATCATTGAAAAGATCATATAGATGCCTTTGCCTCCCTCGATTCACAACCACACAGTTTCAGACCGGACCATAGTGTGGAGACTTTAATTACTACTCTCCTAGACAGAATAATAAAACGGATAGGAAAGCCAGGACAAGGTTTTATGCTTATTTTCCTTGACATATCAGCGGCCTTCAACTCCGTTAACCACTATAATCTCTTATCATGACTACAGGTGATTGGACTACAATACACAACTTTGGAATGGTTCAGATCATACCTTAAGAATCGGCACCAGCAAATTAAAGTAGGTCATCTCAATTCCCGTCCTTACAAGCAATAGCAAGGTCTGCCACAGGGTTTGGCCCTATTCTCACTCCAGTATTTTTATGCAGCCACAGTACACCATAATTCAAAACCACAACATTCTTTATCACGTATACGCAGTTGACATCTTGATATAGACGCCATTCTGCGCAGCTAACCCAGACTACACAATGATAGGAAGATGCTTTTTCTCCAGGACCAACCAGGAAGTCAGTCCTCACATATGGGTGACGTCGGCGCCGACGGAGCCCTCGTGCGGAGCATTTCCCCAGCTTTCACAGAAAGCCTTTGGGAATTGTAGCACGCATGCGCGGTCCCCTTCCCGCCCAAGGGTGCCATCTTGCTCAGTCTTCTTTTTTCCACGGAGCCCGACGGATGTAGTTCGTTTTTCCCCCAGGAAAAAGTTGATTTTCTCTATTTTTCTATTTTTTCTCCGGTTCGACGCCGGATCCTTTTCCCGCTCGGACCGATACGCCGGTATCGAGTCCTTTCTCTCTTTTTTCGGTTTTTGTCCTTTGTGACTGGCGTTCGCGCCTTTTTTCTTTTTCCCTGGCAGACCGGTCTTTTGACCTAGCAGGGGCCCTTTTTCCCCGATGGCTGCCAGCGGGTTTAAGAAATGTGATCGGTGTAAGAAACTTATGTCTCTTACCGACACACATGACTGCTGCCTCCGTTGCCTCGGACCCGATCATGACCCGATGATCTGTGGTCCGTGTGACAAAATGTCCTCGAAGGCCTTGAGGTGTCGGCAGCACCAGAGGGATAGAATTTTTTCTGACTCCGCGTCCGGCCGGGCCCGGACCTCGTCAGAGGCCTCGACGTCTCGGGACCCCGGTCCTGAGCAGCGTCGGGGTTCCTCTGAGCGGGGGTCTCCTTCACGGGAACATCGCAGGAAGAAGAAACCCGTGAGGGCGGCGCTGGTGGACGCTCCTGGTTCCTCGAGGGACAGGTCGCATAGCCCCGATAGCCGTCCCGGATCTTCGGAGTCGGAGAGGCCTGCGAAGCATCCTCGTGTCGAGATGGAGTCTCCTGGACACGTAAGTGCTGTTGTCCTCGTTGACTCTCCTCCAAGGGAGCCAACGTCGGGCCCGACGCCGTCGGGGCCCGAGTCGGGGGCTGCTGGGTCTCCTGAGCTCGGACTCAGGTTGACGGCCTTGGAGAGCAGCTTCGCTGCCTTCATGGAACAGCAGCGGGCATTGATCGCCGGTCTCACCGGTGCATCTGCCCCGACCACCGGGACGTTGACGTCCAAGTCGACCCCGGAGGCCGAGCCGATCCTCGAGTCCATGCGGGCTCGAGTCGATCCTCGGCCACGGTCTCCCTCGACCTCCCGTTCGGGGCCGAGGTCGTCGACGCCGATACCCTCGGCGTCGGGGCGGAGGGCATCGGTGCAGGCCCGACCGGAGCCGCTCGATTCCTCCTCCGAGGAGTCGGGCTGGGAGACGGAGGACGAAGAGTCACCCGACACCCATCGGACTCGGTGTGTCCCCTCGGACTCACCCGAGTCCGAACCTCGGAGACGGTCCCCATCGGAGGATACCCGGTTCTTGGACTTTGTGTGGGATATGGCCAAGGCCTTGGCCTTCCCCGCGGATCCCGAGGAGGAGCCTCGAGCCGAAGAGCTCGAGGCCCTCCAGTATGACTCTCCCCCGAAGGAGGCCTTTACTGTTCCGGTTCCTCTGATGCTGGAGCGGCTACTCTTCCGCATGTGGGAGATCCCGGCTTCGACGCCGATGTTAAGCAAGAGGGTCGATTCCATTTATCGAGTCCGCAAGAGCCCCGGTTTCCAAAAGGCACATTTACCGCACCACTCCATGGTTGTGGAATCGGCCATGCATCGACTGAAAAGTCAGAAGATGCACTCCTCGGTGCCTCCCAGCCGGGAGGCCCGGAACCTGGATGCCCTCGGTAAGAAGTGCTTCCAGGGCTCTATGCTTGCTTGCTTGTCCAGACTTACCAGCTCTACATGGGCATGTACCTCCGAGACCTGGCAAAGGAGATTGCCGGGTTCTCTGATGGTCTCTCCGAGGAACCTTTGCAGAGGTTCCAGGCCTTGTCCACCGGTATTCGAGAGTGCTCGAAGTTTATCTCTCGAGCAGCCTACGATGGCTTCGAGGCTTCGGCCCGAGTAGCCGGGGCCGGCATCGGTGCCCGCCGACAGGCTTGGCTACAGTCATCCGACCTCGAGCCATGGGTCCAGGACAAGTTGGTCGATGTCCCCTGCCGGGGTGAAAACCTCTTTGGCAAGCCCATGGCTGAAAAGGCTGCAGAACTCGAGACCGAGACTCTGACCAGGACTAGGCTTTCCAGGAAAATCTCTGCCCCTTCTCAGAAAAAGAAGGGCTCGGGAAAAAAGCCCTTTTACCGGAGGAAGTCATCGGCCTACAAACAGTACCCTCATTATCAGGCCTCTGCAGCTCCCCAACAGGGTCAGCAGGCCAAGGGGCAGGGTCAAGGGCCCCGTAGGCCGAAGACCCCCAAGCCACCAACTCTGGCCCCTGCTCAGCAGGGTGGGGGTTTTTGACTCAAACAGCATAGCCTCTTCTCCTCAGCTGGCTTCTCTCAGCACAGGAGGCCGGCTGGCCCACTTTGCCCACAGGTGGTCAGCTGTCACATCCGATACCTGGGTCCTTCATTTAGTCCAAAGGGGCTATCTTCTCCATTTTCACCAGGTACCTCCCTCCTATTTTCCAGGGGAGCCTCCAAGACTCCCTCTGCACAGGGACCTACTCCTTCAGGAGTTGACAGGTCTACTAAAGGATCAGGTTGTGGAACCGGTGCCCCACCACCTGAGAGGTCAAGGCTTTTATTCCAGGTACTTTCTGGTACCAAAAAGAACAGGAGGCCTCAGACCCATCCTAGACTTGCGAAACCTCAACAAGTTCCTGCAGAGGGAAAGGTTCAAGATGCTTACCCTTGGAATCCTGCTGCCCTACCTCCAGCAGGGAGACTGGCTATGCTCCTTGGATCTAAAGGATGCGTATACTCACATCCTTATCCATCCAGACCACAGACAATATCTCAGGTTTGTTGTGGGAGGAAACCACTATCACTACAGAGTGCTTCCCTTTGGCCTTTCCTCCGCTCCCAGGGTGTTCACCAAGTGCCTGGCAGTGGTGGCGGCCTACCTGAGGCTTCAGGGTCTCTCTGTGTTTCCGTACCTGGACGACTGGCTCATAAGGGGCCAATCTTCCCAGGAGGCCAACCAGGCCACCCTTCGCACTGTGGCTCTGCTTCAGCACTTGGGGTTTGTCATAAACTTTGCAAAGTCCACTTTGCTCCCGTCCCAGAACTTAAAGTTCATAGGGGCCAGACTAGACACTCTTCAAGCAAAGGCTTTTCTGCCTCTGGACAGGGCCCACAGGCTAATGGATCTGGCCAGCCAGTTTCGCAGCAATTCCCTGCTCTCTGCCAGGCAATTCCTGAGACTACTCGGCCATATGGCTTCCACGGTCCATGTCACCCCCAATGCCCGCCTGCACATGCGTCCTGCCCAGTGGAGCCTTCGGACTCAGTGGCATCAAGCCACTGGGGGCCTAGCGGACTCAGTGAGGATTTCGGACCTCCTGATCTCCTCTCTGCAATTTTGGCTTCATCTTATAAAATCTTATAAATCTGGTGCTCGGAGTGGTTTTCCAATCCCCTCCGCATACTCAGGTGCTGACGACCGATGCCTCTCTTCTCGGTTGGGGAGCACATTGCCAAGGGGCATGTACTCAGGGTCTCTGGACCCCTTGGGAGGCTGCTCAGCAGATAAACTTCCTGGAGCTACGGGCGATACGCCTGGCTCTGAGAGCCTTCTCCCACCTCGCCTCTCACCAGTCTGTACTGGTCCAGACGGACAATCAAGTTGCCATGTTCTATGTGAACAAACAAGGGGGCACAGGCTCCTTCCTTCTTTGTCAGGAGGCACAACGCCTGTGCTCTTGGGCTGTCAATCACGGAATCCTTCTCAAGGCTGTCTACCTCCCAGGTCAGGAAAATTACCTGGCAGACAGACTGAGCCGGATCCTGCAACCACACAAATGCAGATTGAACCTATTGGTGGTTCAGCAAGTCTTTCTCAAGTGGGGGCTCCCCACCATGGATCTTTTTGCCAGTCCTCTGAACCGGCAACTCCCAAGATTTTGCTCCAGACAACCGCATCCTCTCAGAGTAGCACCGGATGCGTTTCTGATCTCGTGGTCCACAGGCCTACTGTATGCGTTTCCTCCCACATCACTAGTGTCTAGAAACGCTGTTCAAAGTCCTCAAGGACGGGGCTTCATTGATTCTCATAGCCCCCAGGTGGCCGAGGCAACCGTGGTTTCCGCTTCTGTTACAGCTGGCGGTGGACACACCTCTTCCTCTGGGGTTTCAACACGATCTCCTGTCACAGGATCAGGGGACTCTCTTGCACCCAACCTCCAGTCCCTTCATCTGATGGCCTGGCTGCTGAAAGGGTAGTCCTAGCTCCCTTACTGCTTCCTCGAGAGGTGGAAGATGTAGTCTTGGCCTCTCGGCGTCAATCCACCAGGAAATCCTACGCTCTTAAGTGGCGTGGATTCTCCGCTTGGTTTGCTCGGCGCTTTGAGAATCCCTTCTCCTGCTTGGTAGCGGTAGTATTGCAATACTTGCTCTACCTCTCCAATCTGGGCCTTAAGTCTAACTCTGTCCGAGTTCACCTTAGTGCTCTCTCAGCCCACCACTCGCCGGTGGACGGCAGGTCTCTTTCCAACCACCCTTTGGTGGCTCGTTTCCTCAGAGGCCTCCTTCTGCTTAAGCCTCCTTTACGTCCACCGGCCCCTGAGTGGGATCTGAATGTGGTCTTACAGCAGCTTACTTGTCCGCCTTTTGAACCTATGGCTACCTGCCCGCTCCGTTTTCTCTCCTGGAAAACTTTATTTCTGGTAGCTCTCACCTCTGCTAGGCGAGTGAGTGAACTGCAGGCACTAGTGTCTTATCCTCCTTACACTAGGTTCTACAGGAATAGGGTAGTCTTACTGACTCACCCTAAGTTTCTTCCTAAAGTTGTCTCCCCTTTTCACCTCAATCAGGAGGTGGTTCTTCCGACCTTCTTTCCCAGGCCGCATGCCAACCGGGCTGAGGTGTCTTGCAGACCCTGGACTGTAGGAGGGCGTTATCCTTCTACCTTGACCGTACGCGAGAGCATCGAAAGGCTGTTCAGCTTTTCGTTTCTTTTGACCCCAATAAATTGGGGCTCCTGTCTCCAAGCGTACGTTGTCCATATGGGTCGCTGACTGTATCGCCTGGGCTTATGGGGCAGCCGGCCTCTCGCTGGAGGGTCGAGTCACGGCTCATCGTGTCAGGGCGAAGGCTGCGTCAGTGGCTCATCTCCGCTCTGTTCCGTTGGCAGACATCTGCCGGGCCGCTACTTGGTCTTCAAGCCAGACTTTTGCAGCCCATTACTGCCTTGAGAGGGAGTCCCGCAGGGACAGTGCTTTCGGACAGGCAGTACTCCATAATCTCTTCGGGGTTTAGGCAACTCCTACCCTCCGGCCCTGATGTTGGGCTACCAGGCGGGGGCGTTCTCAGAGAAGATTCCTTCCTTCTGTGCTGATGAGCTAGAGGGAGCTCATTTTTCCGCCTGGGGTCTCCGGTAGCCTTAAGCTGGGGAGTCCCATATGTGAGGACTGACTTCCTGCTTGGTCCTGGAGAAAGAGTAGTTACTCACCTGTAACAGGTGTTCTCCAGGAGCAGCAGGAATCAGTCCTCACAACCCTCCCTCCTCCCCTTGGAGTTGCAGTCATATCATTTGTTTTTGCTAATTTTTTTGCTGTCTTTTAGCTATGTCATCAGACTGAGCAAGATGGCACCCTTGGGCGGGAAGGGGACCGCGCATGCGCGCTGCAATTCCCAAAGGCTTTCTGTGAAAGCTGGGGAAATGCTCCGCACGAGGGCTCCGTCGGCGCCGACATCACCCATATGTGAGGACTGATTCCTGCTGCTCCTGGAGAACACCTGTTACAGGTGAGTAACTACTCTAAAGCTGTAACACAATGGCTTTGAACATAATTTATCTAATTGTAAAACACCTGAGGTCCTTCACATTACAAGAGAATCAACGTTCATTCCACTACCGACACCAAAAATATCAGACACTGAACTTAAAGTCAAGGATGAAGTCAAATACCTAGGGATAACTCTTGACTAAGATCAAACCTTCAATCTCACATCAAAAAAGACATAAAGTCTGCATACCATAAATGAACGATAGTACAAAGGTTTCACCATCTACTATATCACAGTGACTTTAGAATTGTATGTCAGACGCTTATAACTCCACAATTTGACTACTGCAATATAATTTACCAAGGACTCCCAAAATTTGCATTACATCCATTACAGATGGCCCAAAACACTGCCCAGCTCCAGTCATATCAGGTGTTGTCACAACAAATTCACATCACACCCATATTAAAACAATTACACTGGCTCCCAAAACATTCAAATCAAATGCAAAGCAGTAATTAACATCTTCAAGATACTCCACAATCTATGGGTGGATTATTTAAAATACTAATCCTAAAGGCTCCTGACATCAGATCAAGAAGATAAAACACCCAAACTTGCTGGTTATTCCAATTCACAAGGCAAAGAGCAATTAAACAGCCTGCAATCAAGCCTTTTCCTTATATGCATCCTCTATCTGAAACTCACTCCTAGATGAGATAAGTACTATTGACACAGTAATTGAATTTTGCCTTAAGCTTAAAATATACCTCTTCACAGAATACTTTGGATCTGGCTTGGTAACAAAGAGAGCAGGTGTGGATTTCCACTTACACTCCTTGTAGCCTTGGGCAAGTCACTTAACCCTTCATTGCCTCAGAAGAAAGGCCTGTCAATCTACTTCCGGTTACTGCCAAGAAAACTCAGGAACTGCTGGGTTACCAGGAGTCAGCATTGACTCAAAGGCACACATTGCATTGCATTATGTGACATTGGTGACAGTTTTTCTCATCTGATAACCCTCCTAGCCCTATGAAATTCTTAGACTCTTACCTATAAGTAATTATTTTCCCATGCTTTGTTTGCGATTCATTCAAATCCTTCTTGTTAATATTTCTTAAAATGTTAAATTTTTCTACTGTTCACCTCTACTTTCTTTTTCCCCAGTTATGTTCATTGTAAAATCCTTAAGTTGATTGTAAACTGTTTTAATAAAATAGTATTAAAAAGTTGTTAAATAAAAATAAATAAAATATGCACACCGAAAGAACTGAAAAATGAAATTGCAAATATACTAGGGTTCAGCAAATTCCAGGTGTCAGGTTGCCATGGCGCCTGGAATTGGAACTTTGGCACTTAGGATTTCATGCCCCAAATCTTCTGCAGAGCTGTTGAATAAAATGCTTGCTATTTCCCTACTGCGATCCGGCTCTCTGTGCGGTGCAGGAAGTTTGGGAAGTCTGGTGACTTCAACTCTTAAAAGACTTGAAACTGCAAGGCCAGCCAAACCACCTGCACCACGTGGCACAAGCTTACAAAGAGCTAGATCACAGAGGGGAACCAGTAAGCGCATTTTCATTGACAACTGCAATGCTGGTGCCCCCCTCCTCCCCACTGAGGTGAGTAATTTTATGGTGATTCTATCAGAATGACTTCTTCTCCGGCAGCCAGGACCTCAGCTGGCTTTTGGACCTATAAAGGGCATGCTGTATAGGGGTGGAGTGGGCAGCTGAACTCCAGAAAACCTGAAGCGTCTAGGACAGGGGTGGGCAAACTTTTTGACTCGAGGGCCGCAATGGGTTCATATATTGGACCCGGGGGCCGGACCAAGAGTAGATGGACGGTGTGTATGTGTGAATTAATATAAATTACATTTAAATTTGTAACATTAAATGTTTAGATTAATTTAAGGTAGAAAAGCATAAAAAGAGTTATTTTACAAAACTTTTATGCAATGTATTTCTTTCATAAAATAGTACCTTCAATTTTAGTGGGAACAGTGTTGTTGGTCTCCCTTTTTTGTTAAGGCATCAAAGTCAGGAGATAGCTTTGTTGTTGCAATTCGCAGAATAGATCTGAGGTGTTGGTCAGTTAACTGGGATCTGTGACGGGATTTATTGATGTTCATGACCGCTGAACGTCTGCTCACACACGTAGGTCGAGCCAAACAAGGCCAGAATCTTCTGTGCCATCCCCGGAGGTTTGGAAAACAGTCATCTTTAAGTGAGGCATAGAACTCTTTTCTGAAGAGAGTGGAAGTTCTCCTTTAAGATTGCATCAGATTGAAGATCGATTAGTTCCAATTGCACTTCTTGTGGTGCTGTTTCTGGGTCTTGTGACAAGGGACAGGCCACCAGCTGAAGTGACTTTTCAATTTTTTCAAAATCTGAAAACCGACGGCAGAATTCTTCATGCAGGTCATTCAGTGATTTGCTATATTTATTCACATTTTGGATGTCCTTTTCCTGTGTGGCTAGTGTGGGAAAATGAGAGAGGTTTTTCTTTGAAATTTGCCTAGAAAAAAAAGTCAACTTGGCTTTGAAGGCATTTACATTACTATACATGTCGTGAATATACAGGTCTTTTCCCTGTAGCTTGACGTTAAGCTCATTCATGTGAGAAAAAATGTCAACAGCAAACGCAAAGTCACACAGCCAATTCTTGTCGCTCAGCTCTGGAAAATCATCAGACGTCCCCTTTAACTCCAAAAATGTATCAATCGCTTCTTTAAGATCCCACACTCGTTTAAACACTTTGCCCAAACTCAACCAGCGGACACGAGAGTGGTAAAGCAAGTCTTGGTGGTCTGCATCGGTTTCCTCCAGAAATGCAATGAACTGACGGTGCTGAAGTCCCTTTGCTCGTATGCAGTTAACAAGCTTTATAACTGGATTCACAACATGACTAAGCTGTAATACAGATTACACAAAGATTCTTGGTGTATGATGCAGTGGAGAAAAATAACTTTTTGCTCAGGGTTTTCCTCTTTCAGTTTATCCTGAATTCTTTTCAGCAATCCCACATTTTATGCAATGTATTTCTTTCATAAAATAGTACCTTCAATTTTAGTGGGAACAGTGTTGTTGGTCTCCCTTTTTTGTTAAGGCATCAAAGTCAGGAGATAGCTTTGTTGTTGCAATTCGCAGAATAGATCTGAGGTGTTGGTCAGTTAACTGGGATCTGTGACGGGATTTATTGATGTTCATGATGCTGAACGTCTGCTCACACACGTAGGTCGAGCCAAACAAGGCCAGAATCTTCTGTGCCATCCCCCGGAGGTTTGGAAAACAGTCATCTTTAAGTGAGGCATAGAACTCTTTTAGTGGAAGAGAGTGGAAGTTCTCCTTTAAGACTGCATCAGATTGAAGATCGATTAGTTCCAATTGCACTTCTTGTGGTGCTGTTTCTGGGTCTTGTGACAAGGGACAGGCCACCAGCTGAAGTGACTTTTCAATTTTTTCAAAATCTGAAAACCGACGGCAGAATTCTTCATGCAGGTCATTCAGTGATTTGCTATATTTATTCACATCTTGGATGTCCTTTTCCTGTGTGGCTAGTGTGGGAAAATGAGAGAAGTTTTTCTTTGAAATTTGCCTAGAAAAAAAAGTCAACTTGGCTTTGAAGGCATTTACATTACTATACATGTCGTGAATATACAGGTCTTTTCCCTGTAGCTTGACGTTAAGCTCATTCATGTGAGAAAAAAAATGTCAACAGCAAACGCAAAGTCACACAGCCAATTCTTGTCGCTCAGCTCTGGAAAATCATCAGACGTCCCCTTTAACTCCAAAAATGTATCAATCGCTTCTTTAAGATCCCACACTCGTTTAAACACTTTGCCCAAACTCAACCAGCGGACACGAGAGTGGTAAAGCAAGTCTTGGTGGTCTGCATCGGTTTCCTCCAGAAATGCAATGAACTGACGGTGCTGAAGTCCCTTTGCTCGTATGCAGTTAACAAGCTTTATAACTGGATTCACAACATGACTAAGCTGTAATACAGATTTACACAAAGATTCTTGGTGTATGATGCAGTGGAGAAAAATAACTTCTTGCTCAGGGTTTTCCTCTTTCACTTTATCCTGAATTCTTTTCAGCAGTCCCACATTTTTTCCAGTTAAATTTGGAGATCCATCCGTAGTGACATTAGCAAGTTTACTCCAAGGTAGCTTCATACTCTCGATGACAGCAGGACACCCGGTCATACAAATCTTCTCCCCGTGTTTTTCCTTTAAGTGGCTCCATGGCCAAAAACTCCTCTGTTATTTCAAAACTGTCGCTAATCCCTCGGATAAAAATTAAGAGCTGAGCTGTGTCTTTTATGTCTGTACTTTCGTCCAGTGCTAGCGAATATAATTTAAAGGACTCTGCAATATTATTTAACTTGTTTGTTATGTCTTCATCAATCAGTTCCACACGACGAGTCACTGTCCTGCGTGATAAACTGAGTTTTTCAAACTTGTCTTTGCTCTCTGGACACAAAAGACCTGCGGTCTCTATCATGCATTCTTTCAAAAACTCTCCTTCAGAGAGGGGTTTACTAGCTTTTGCTAATTTGAATGAGAGCATAAAACTTGCTTTGGTACTTGACTCTTGAATCGCAGTTTGTCTGTGAAATAAATTTTGCTGAGCCTGTAATTTAGCCATCAACCTCGAGCTGTAGACCCCCGTTCTTGAGGCGACTGCTTGCTAGCATAGTTAGCATGCTTCGTGGCAAAATGACGGCTGATATTATATTCTTTGAAAACCGCAACAGTTTCCTGGCATATGAGACATACAGCCATTGATCGGACTTCCGTAAAAAAAATATTTTGCTATCCATTCCTTATTAAACCACTCTGCATTCACTGTCCACTTTTCTTTTCTTTGCCCCACTCATTTGGGATTCTGCAATAAAGATCTATAAATAAAAATAGGAGTTAAAACAGAAATTACTAACACAACAGAAGAATAATAAAATTAAAATAAGCAAGTGCAAATAATAGCGTGCAATTGAAGAAGAAGAAGCAGAAACCATCACGGACACAATACAGAAGTCCTCAGGAGAGTACCATATTTTACACCCTATAAGACGCATCTGCCCATAGGATGCATGTTATGATGGCGAGCGCTTTCTTCTCTTCTAGCTGCCGGGCGCCGCATGGATCGCTCCTCACTAGCAGGCACGCGGAAAGGCAGTTGACGTCATCTGACGTGACGTCAACTCCCTGCCTGCGCCTGCACGTACGGCTCAATCCGTACTCCGAGCTCTGGAGGGCACTTCCATATCCATGGCGCCGTCGGATGATGTCACCAGGTGTGGCTGACTCATCCTGCTTGTCTTAGGAGAATACAGGTTCTCCCTGGACAGCAGGGGGATGGCGCTACACAATCCCACCCTCTATCTCAACAACTCTATCATGGCTATGTGATTGGGCTGAGGTGGGATCTCTGGCAGCTCTGGAACCCCTACAGTACACATGTTCAAGAAGCTCATGTGGGCTTTTCCTGAGGTTTTTTTCTTTTTTTTTTTAGGAAAGCAGCACAATTTGGTATGCCTTGACATGGGATAATGTCACCCAAGCGTTGTGGCTCTACTCCGCTAGAGACCCCTCATTATAGATAAGCAGTCTTGCTTTGACAGCTATGAAATAAAGGTTTCTCAAGCACATATACTGATACTTTTCAGCTGTTACTGTGGTAGGCGACGGCCTATGATCCATGCTAATTGAACTAAGCAGACAGGCCTGAGCAGCTTGACCTGTAACTGAAGCCTGTAGGTAGGCCCAGAGGAATGAAAACCCCCCTGAATGATGACACCATAGAATTGAAACTTAACTCAGTTTAACTGAACATAGCTAAGCAGAAACGAAACTTATAAAAGACAGAAAACAGCTCTAATTGGTACTGATAAGGTGTGCTATGCTTCTATGGAATTAATTAACTCTGCAAAAAGCAAAGTTACAGTGCCCTGCTTCCCATATGTTTTAACAAGCTAAGCGACCTTGGTGCTGAGCCCAGACCAGAGTCCCGATTGGGTAGCCATATCAGTACCGGGACCAATAGATGGGTGAGAGGGGTACTGGGACCAATGAAAATTTTGCCTATGCTTAGAATGGACGAGAAAGCTATAAAAGTTGTTGTTTTACTAGAAGCCATTGCTCAGCCATTTTGAAATTGCTTATTGCTTGAGCCATGTGCACATTAAACTGGCTTGGATCCTTGAAAAGACTCCTGGATTTATTTATTGCATGCTTATCTGCTGCTACATTACGGAATTTATTAACTGTATATCAGTACAGTATCACAATTAATTTATTGGCTAACCTTTATTTCTTGGTTACTGTAGTATGATTTTGTTGCATAATGAGCAACGCAGAGCAGATTGGGTGCAGTTTAATGGCCGGAGCCTTAGAGTGGAGGAAGAATCATGGCTGAGCTGTTAAGGGTTATTCCACTGTAGACAATATGGCAAAGGGGATATTGTGGTGCTGAACAGAAAAAGAGGGAGGAGGGTATTATCGAATTGAGGAACAGAGAAATACAGACCTTATATCCACTTATTCTTTCCGTGTCATTCTAACCTCCCCCCCCCCCCTTTCATCCTTCCCATTCTCCAGCCCTCAAGGGTCCCTTCTCCAACACAGGAATATTTACCTCCCTCCCTCTTTATCTCCCCTTCTCCATTTGACATGCTTCCCCCCCCCCCCCCATTTGCCCTGTCAGTTCTCCTCCAGTGTTGCCACCTCACCTCAGAATGATTAATACCGGGTTTGGTTTTGTTTTGGTTTTTAAACACAGTCAGTTTTCTCCTGCTCCGGGTCCTTTTTATTTCCAACTCATTTGGAACCAGAGATGGCACCCCAGCATCCTAAATCCCAATAAGCAGGGGGCGGGATCTCCACGTTCTGGACACGCCCCCTATAAACAGCCCGAAAACGTTCTGGGAACGTTGAGGCTCCGCCCCCATAGAACAAACCATTTCCCACACTGCCCTAATCTTGCAAGAACCACCACCCCTTCGCGCCCGATCTACCAAGAAAAGTGAGATTTTGGCAAAGTGTTTTTTCTCACCCCGACTACCCGTACGGCGGTGGAAAGGAAGGAAAATCTATGATGCTACGGAAACGCTACCGGTCACCCCTCTTCAGAAACTACCAAAACAAGAAATGGCGGGAGACGTGACCAATGAGGAGCAGAAAATCACAATGACTCAGAACCAGCCACTACCATGCCGTCCATACAGGAGGGGCCGGATTAAAAGGTCTGCCGGGCCGTATACGGCCCGCGGGCCGTAGTTTGCCCATTGCTGGTCTAGGATATGGAGAAGAGAAGGTAAAGCTATATATTGCCCTAGGAAGTGTGTGTCTTAATCCCTACCTGGTTTCTCATCACAAGCAAAATGATTAGCCACAAGTTATATTCCGTTCTTGTTTTTTCGTTTTGTTTTGTTTTTAACTTGGTGGTAAGGGGTGGTAATGGCGGCTCGCATGCTACTGCCTGTCTGCTTCAGGACTCTTCACCTGCCTATGATTTCTCAGGATATGCAGCAGCTTCTCATCTTCCCACCCCACACCATAATGATTGTTTTTTTTTTATTTTATATGTATGAATTTTACAATAAATTCAAGCGTAAATATACACTCAAAGAAAAAGGAAGCAGTCTAGCAATACAAAAAGGAAAAGACATCGGACATCCCAGAAGAAATAAAACAAAAAAAAGACTGCAACAACCACAAACCAAAATTGAAGGAAAAAGGTATCCAGAAAGACTCAGACCAGCAATTATTAAATTACAGCAGCATTCCCTGTCTCTGCCTCAGTACCTCTTTGGGCACTCAGGAATGCCAAGAGCTAGATAGGGTCATTAAAAAAAATATAGGAAACTGCCTGTAACCTGACAGAACACTTACATGGAAATTAAAAAAAAAAAAAAAGACCCCCCCCCCCCCCAACTGTTATATCCCTGGACGTAAAAGAAGAAACTCTTGCCTTCGTTTCTGGGTTTCCCTACATAATCTGGGTAAACCCGAACCTGAAACCCTCAAAACTTAATCGTTTCTGAAAGAACATTTTCAGAAACCAATCCCTATCATGGGGTAATGAAAAAGTCAGCAGAAGAGTAGAAAGGCTACAGGTTTCCTTACCAGATGTCTCCAGTATCGCTGAATCAAGCCACAATGTAACCCCAGACGGTAATCAAAAGGAATGTCGGCGATGTGAGGTCATCCTTTCATGTTTAGGTTTTCCCCTGGTTGGTGGGGTTTCCCTTTCGTGATTGGATGCTGGTTTTGAGTGATGGCTCTTTGTCAGCCAATCTTTAGCAGTTATCCTCATTTTTAAACAGCCAGTTGTTCGGGCGTTTTTTGCCAGTTTCTTGGTGGATTGAGTTCCTATTGAATTACGTTTGGTGGCGCTTGATACAGGGGTCTTATCCCCCGAAACGTGCACGTCGCGCATATACACAAGATAAGTACAATTCTCTCTTTATATGCTGGAAAGCATTGAATATTTGAAGTTTCGTCGTTTAAACATAAGTGGTTGAATAAAAGGGACATGTATTACATTCTGGGGGCAGGCTCATAAATGCCGCCTCCTTGTGATTTATGTCCAACAAAAATGGAATAAAAAATCTGTTGTGGGATCATACGGTATCTTTTTCCTGAGACATTCCAGTATCGCTGAGACATCAAGCGAGTCTGCCCACTGCACCCCTGGAATGGCCCCATCCCCCTGAATATCTCCATCCAGTTGGAAGATAATACAATCTAGTAACAGGTGGATGTGACTCAGTAGGAGCACCAAAGACTTCAATCATATAACGCTTGAACATATCTCTTGCACAAACATATGGTGATTTAGGAAAATTAATAGGTCTTAAATTCTGATATCTCGAAAAGTTCTCCAAATGTTCCACTCGAGTCCTCAACCCTAGAGCGTCCTTAGGGCAACTTCAGAGACCTCAATATGATTAAGTCTCGCCTCCATTGAGGAAATAGTCCCCCACAACTCCGAAAGTTTCCTCCCATTTGCCGCTGCATAGAATTCACGTTTAATTGTACTTGGGCTAAGAGAGATTGTACCTGATGAGATATAAAGTCTCCAAGCTGTTGAATCGCTGACCAAATTGACTCCAAGGTGAAGACGGCAGGACGCAATAGAAGAAAAGCCAAGAGCCAGCTCTCACATCCGAGTTCGGCGCCAAAGCCTCCAAAGATACTGCTGCAGAAGCCATTCCCCCTGGGATCTCCAAATCCCTGACTGGAAGCGTATGGGCCTGAATGTTTGAGCAGTGACCCGGAAGAAGTTCCACTTCCCCCGGCAACTGCTCAGAGGACTGTTCTCCTTGATCTGTTGAAGCACCAAAGAGTAGGAGCACCTAATGAAACCAAGTCCTCTGAGCCAGACAACTCCAAAACAAGAATCTTTGCCACATGCAGCTGCTCCGGCAAAGAATGATCAAGCCCCAAGCTACTTGCTGAGCTTCCTGTCTCCAACGGGCGACAGCTGGGGACAACGTCGCCGATGTGCTGCTGGTCTGATGTTGTGTGCGAATAAGAAACGAGTCCAGCGGACCTAAGGAAATGAAAGGTAAAGCAGAGGAGGCCCCGGAGGGCTTCTTGTCACCTCTAACTTTTCTTTTACCCATAGACAAGAAACGCAACACCTACAAACTCCTCACAGCAGTCATCTTCTAATGATTGGTCCTTATTTTAACAGGGTTTGTATCAGCCATGTGTAATGATGAATTGCAGTAGTGCCTCAGATGTCCATTGTTTGCTGGATTATTAAACAGCAAGGCAAGGCGTATAGAAGGCAGGCTGCAAAGCCTGAGAGAGACCAGGTGAAGGCTGGGTAGGAAGGGTATGAAAGAGAGAGAGACTGGGTAAAGGCTGGGGGGAGGGTATGAAAGAGAAAGACCGGGTAAAGGCGGGGAGGAGGGGTGGTATGATAGGGAGAGACTGGTGGGGGACCCAGATCCCTGGTGATAGGTAAAGCATGCTTCACGTATCAAATGGGTACAGTTATGCAGCTGATAGTTTGCATGGGGAAGAGAGACTGATGGCTTTTGCTAGTGATGTGCAGAAGCATCTTAAGGGACTGATTTACTAAAGTTTCTTTGCCCATAGACACAGAATGGAAAAAAAGAACCTTTGTAAATCAGTTGTTAAAACAGCTGATGCTGATCTTAGAGAGGATCCTGCCCAGACACCCCCAGTGCGCACACACTCTTTAACTTCTCTGGAGACAGTATGTGGGGGAGGGGCAAAGACAGCGAGAGAGATCTCTGCTTCTAAATTTTTGGGTAGGCTTCTACATTCATCAAGAATTTGTCACGGCCTGTATACTATTATTAATCTGTAACCTATCAGTAAAATTGACTGATACCTGAAGACTTGAGTGCAGCCAACATAACATTAATTTTTAAATAGGGGTGATCTGGGAAACTATAGACCAGTGAACCTAATGTCAGTGCCAGGTAAAATGGTAAAAACTATTGCAAAGAACAAAATTATTTAACACACACATGGTATAATGGAACAAAATGGATTTAGCCAAGAGAAGTCTTGCCTCAACAATCTGCATTTCTTTGAAGCTGTGAATAAAAGTGAATCAGCTGATGTGAAGCCATATTTTAGAAAGGCTGTTTAGGGAGTGTTTAGGACATGGAAGAGGAAACATCCAAAATCACATGGCAATTTCAAAAGAGCCGCTGTTCACATGCACAACCATTCTAAAATCGAGATAGCCCTATCCCGAATATAGATATTTAAAAAAACACAAAAATTGTGCAGCGGAGAGTTGAGTGTGTGCACTATGGAAAATGCCACATGTGCATAGTGCCGGCATTTAGCAGTGACTACGATGATGTGCATCCATGTTGCAAAATCAGGATGGATGTGCAAGCACAGCGGTTGGATATAGAAGAGACACTGGGAAGCAGACTCCCACCATAGCAGCCCTCTTTCATACTCAGCTACTTGACTCTGAGATGCAGTCCAGGTGATTAATCTTTGTATACCCTGCTTCATGATTACTCTGATGCTCAGGGTGATAGTCATCATCTACTAGATAGTCCAGGGTATGTGACTGCCCATGGGCATTGGCACAGTTATGCATAGAAAGGTCAGGTGGAGGCCTACTTAAACCAGCATCCACAGTATTTCTGCTTTTGCCCACCATTTTCCCAGACGTGTTTTAAGGAGACACACAAAGTTATGGAACCAGTGTCAGTGGTTGTCCCTGCATTAACATGGCTGAATAGGGCCTTCATTGAATCATCCATCTATGCAGGTATCACCATTTGAGCAGACCACCTTTGTCCTCACATCCTTCCTCCCTGTGGTGGCCCAGAGCTACTATTGCCACATCTGGCAGCATCTGGTTCCACTGATGACTCTCTGTTCTACCTCTCTACACCTGAAATCTCTCCAGTAATCCAGGCCCAGATCTCTGCCTGTCTGACATTGCTGCCTGGATGTCTTACCACCGTTTGAAATTAAACATGGCCAAAATCGAACTTCTTATTTTTCCCCCTAAACCCTCTTCTCTTCTCCCCTTCCTCCTTTCTCAATCTTTGTAGATAATACTTTACTACTCCCTGTTTCCTCGGCTCGCAACCTTGGGGTCATCTTTGATTACCTCCCTCTCCTTCTCCACACATCTGTTAACTAAAATCTGTCGTTTTTCTCTGACATCAGCAGAATTCACCCTTTCCTTTCTGAGCACCCTACTAAGACACTTACCCACTGTCAGACGGCTGCCTAGGGTGAGAACTTACACAATCTTGACGATGCATATATTCATATGATTCTTGCAAGGTATTGTGGGTAATGTAGTTCTTTCACTCCCAAACACAGCTGAAAACAATAATTGAGTTGTGATACCAGTGGTAAGGCCAATAAAATACTTCTTTTATTGATGGGGTTTAATTCACCCAGCACAAATATGCTTGGTAGCAATATAAATGAGGTTACTTGCTTGCAGTGTTTAAATGGATAACATAAAGTCACAAAGCAAATCAGAAACAACCTTCAGCTTGTCAGGCAATTAGCTAATGTTTTCTTAGCAAATAATTACCAAATAAAAAGGCACAAAGAAATGAATAAACTTTGCTTGTTAGGTTAACTTCTGCTTATTTTCCACGCAGATCCCAGCAGTGATTCTCCCTTGCTCACACACACAATCAGGTGCAGCTTTAATTACTATCAATTGACCAGCTGAAACCCTTTAGCTGGCTGGCTGCTACTGTGTGAACCCAAATCCTGCTTTAAGAGCTGTTTGCAGTGGAAATAAAGAACACAGTTAGGTTTTCTTTGTGATGGCTGATGTGTTTGCTTACAGAAAGCTAGCAATAGCATTTAGATAGAGAACAGTCCATGTAATTAATAATTTCATCTGTTGTATCTCCCCCTTCATCAATCAGCATAGGGTCACTATCATACATTGGCACAGACGAGTCTTTCATTAAGGCACTATCATGAGAATGCTTATTCCCTTGCTGCCATTCACTATTATAGATAGGGTCTGGATCAGTGTTCATACCTGAGCCTCTCCTGCTATCATAATTCCTCTCTGTATAGCCTGGCCAGTATGTAATCCAATTCTGATGTCCAGCCTTCCAATCTTGATCCCTGGACACTGGATCTCCTCTCACATACCTTCTGGCCTTGGTCTGAAAGTCCCTTCCACGTGCAGTCTTCTCTCTTCCAGGTAGCCACTGGTGATTCCTATCTCTGCCATTCCATTCCTCTGGCTGACTCCAGTCCAATGGACTCTGCTGGCATTTGGAATACCTCCCAGTATAGGTACTGCCTTGGGTTCTCCCAGACCTTCCAATGGCCTTTCTTCTCTTCCTTCCAGAGAGTTTCCTTCTTTCTCTATCCGCTTGGCTTGGCTTCTGTTTCTCCAGGTGATACTGGTGCTTGAGCTTGAAGTTGTTGCTGTCTCCTTTCCTGAAGCCGTTTCTGTAGCTATTATCTGAAGAATAAGCTCTATTCTTATTCTGTTCTAATGTGTGCTCCTCCCTAACACAGCGCAGCTGTGTTGAATCAGGCCCTGCCCTTTGAGATGAGTGCTTAGGGATTACCTCATAGCTCTCTTGATTGCACACACGTTTTCTCACTTCAGCCCCTCTCATGGCTGCTGGAAAGCTGGTGCATTCTGGGACTGGTAGTCTTTTATGTGAAAACTCTGTTTTCTTACTTCTACCAAAACTGACAGGTTGCTTGTTCAGAGTCACATCATCTTTTCTATAGCTCCTACCTGAGCTATGATAAGCTTCCTTATCACACCACTCTTTAGTTGCCTCCCATCTAGACTATTAAAATCTCCTCCTTGCTGATCTCCCTCTGAATCATCTCTTTCCCCTTCAATCTGTTCAAAACTCGGCTGCGCGGCTAATCGTCCATCAGCTTTGATATGCTCATATAACCACTCAAGTTGCTTCATTAGCTCCCTATTCATTTCCATATCAAATTCATACGTCCCCTAGTAACCTATAAATGCACTCGTTCTGCTGCTCCTCACTACCTTTCCTCTCTTATCTCTCCCTACACCCCTCCTTGGGAACTCTGCTCTTCTGGTGGATCGCATATGTCTGTGCCCTTCTCTTCCACTGCCAACTCCAGACTTCGATCCTTTCACCTTGCTGCTCCTTATATCCGGAACAAACTACCCAAGTCTGTATGTTAGGCTTCATCTCTGGCCCTTTTCAAGTCCGGACTGAAAACTCACCTCTTCGAGGCTGCTTTTGGATCCTAATCCGTTTAGTTTTCTGTGTGTTTCCTTACCATACCCCTAGATATATTCTTGTCCTCAGCTGTGGTATTGTCTGCTTAACTAGTTTGTAAGTTTCTGATTAGCAGGGACAGTCTTTTGCATGTGCCTGTACAGCACTGCATGCACCTTGTAGCGTTATACAAATGATCAGTAGTAGTAGTAGTAGTAATGGGATTCACCATCACATCATATTGGTGGCTGGCTAACTCACTGATCACCTCACATGCACAGATTAAGAAGTGAGGTGGGATCCTATATATTAGTATAGGAGACATATTTATTAAGGGTGTGGTCATAGTGTAACCACACTACAGAAACAGCCATGTGTACATGAGTGAGTGATATGGCTACACAATATGCATGGTAATGTTCAGCAAACATGCAGAGACTATGGCCCTCTGCTCCCATGTATCTAGGTAATGGAAAGACTCACACACCAAGGACCAGGGAGTGGGATAGGAGTATGGCATTAGCACAGCTGGAGGAGGGGACAATAAAGGAGTGGAGATATATAGAGAAAGTGGGAAGAGGATAGATTTGAGAGAGGCACAGATTGAAGAGAAGAGAGGTGACTCAGAAGGAGACCAGCCAGAAGGAGGTTGCAATAGTCGAGACGGAAAATGATTAGAGAATGGACAACTGTTTTAGTAGTGTGTTCAGAAAGGAAAGGGCAATTTTGTTAATGTTATAAAGAAGCGACAGGTTTTAGCTATCTGTGGGATATGTGAGGAGAAGGAGAGGGAGGAGTCAAAGATGAGCCCAAGGTTATGGGCTGAGGATACAGGAACATCTTCTTTAATTCCTAGCTGGCATTTGGAGAAAAGGCCGTCCTCTCAGCCAATATGCTGCTGTAGGTGCAGCTGGATTCAGTGTGTTGCTCACAATATGCTTCCAACCTTGGCAATCGGTGGCAACATTTCTGGCCTCATTGATGATAAGTTGTTGGTTCCGTAGGTCTTCCTCAATGTGTTTGAGACACTTTTTCTTTGCTGTTGCTCGTTGAACCCTCCAGTGGACAGGTCGCTCTCGCTAGATGAGTTTTTATGGCAGTCGACTGGTGTTCATTCTGCAAATGTGGCCAAACCAGCGCAGTCTGCATTTTTGGATTTGTTTTTTGACTGAGGATTGATGGTCGCATCTTGTCTGAATTGTCTCATTTCGATGGCAGTCACGAAGAGAGAGACTCAAAATCTGTCTCAGGCATCACATTTGAAAGACTTCAAGTTAGTTTGTCAGGTTTGAGCAGAGTCCATGCTTCGATTTATACAGGAGAATGGCAGGATCAGCGTTTGGAAGAGGCGAATTTTGGTCTTGGTGGAGATATTGGCCTTCTTCTAGAGGCACCATTTAAGTGAGGCGAATGCTACTGTTATCTGGCCAATCGTGCTGAGGACTTCAGTGGTGGATGTCACCTTCATCTCCTGTACCAGTGATCACGGGTATTTGAATTCTTGGACCTGCTCAATTTGAATTCCATCGAGGTGAACAATGGCCTGTGATCCCTCCATGGTCATAACTTTGGTCTTGTCCACATTGATTCTTAGGCCATAAGATTGGGTGATGCAGACGAAATGGAAAAGGATGTCAGTGGCCTTTGCATCCATGTCCGCAAATATAGCACTGCCATCTGTGACCATCAAGTCAGTCAGGAAGTTGTTATTTATTATTATTTTTATTTATTTATTTACATTCTCTTATTTACCGCGTTATTCTGCATCAGTGCGGTTTACATTGAACAAACTGAAATTACATTGAACAGGGCATTATAACTTGGAGATAACTATTTTACAGGGAACATGGGCTATGGAGGGTTAAGAGGCTTGCCCAAGACCACAAAGAGCACCTATGGGACTAGAAACCCCAGTCCTTTTGGCCCAAGGTTGCTGTCCTCTAGTGGGATTTGAACCCCCGACCTTCCGGCCTGAAGTACCTTGCCCCAACCACTAGGCCACTCCTCCACTATTGTTCACACCGTAATGGACCCCACATATGTCCTTGAATGTTTTCTTCATTATTGCGTCGATCACAATATTGAAAAGCAGGGGTGAGGCAACATCTCCCTGGCAGACTCTAGTTTGTATAGGAAATTCCTTGGAAAGTTCATTTCAGATCCGCACGCCGCTGGTTGAGACATTGTATGATGCTCGGAGAATATGGATCATCTATAGTGGCACATGTTTCATGATTCATTCTCTAGTGCCCTCCAGAGGGTGGGCCAGTGAACAAATGTGGATTTGAAGTCAATGAAGGCAATAATGGTTCACTTTCCACACCTGATCCTTTCCTCCACCAGTTGACGAATGGTGAATATTTGATTGGTGCAGCCCCTGATATGGCCTAAATCCTGCTTACTCTGTATTAGACCCTTAGGAGACTGAGTAGCAAAATCAAGTCGGCCAATGACAACATCAAGAAAGCAGATGGCACCTTCGTGAGCTCCCCTGTCTTCCAACAGCTATACATCCACGACCTGCCCTTGGGATCACCACCAGAGCCACCACCCATCAACCTGCCTGAGAATTCATGCCTCGACAGTGAGCCAACAGTAGATGAAGTGAAGTGTACAATAACATCATTGAAGAACAGAAAGATGCCCATAGTGGACCAAGTCGCTGCCGAAATAATGAAAGCTGGGGGAGACATCCTGCTGCAACGGCTTCATGTTCTTCTAACACTCATCTGACATATGGAACAAGTTCTATCAGCATGGAAGAAAGCCATCTTCGTGCCAGTCCTAAAGAAAGGTGATAGCCGGGAATGTAAGAACTACCGTGGCATCAGCCTTCTTTTAATTGTTGACAAGATGTTCATAAAGATCATACAGTCAAGGCTGCAGGAACATCATGAACAGACCAGCGGAGAAGAGCAAGCAGCATACAGGAACTAGAATAGAGAGAGAGAAAGGAGGAAGGGTGGAGGAAAGTTTAGGGCAGGGGTGGCCAACTCCAGTCCTGGTGCACCACAATCCTGCCTGTTTTTCAGGATGTCCCTAATGAATATTCATGAGATATATTGGCATACAATGGAAGGCAGTGGCTCAGTGGTTGGGATAGGTTACCTCAGGCTGGAGGACCAGGGGTTCAATTCCCACTTAGGGACAAGTAACCTCAGGCCAGAGGGACTGGGGTCTCTAGTCCCATGGCCACTCCTTGTGGCCTTGGGCAAGCCACTTAACCCTCCATTGCCTCAGATACGCTTAGATTGTGAGCCCTTCGAAGACAAGGGAATAAAAAGTGCGTGTTAGCGTATATCTGTAAACGGCTTTGCCCCAGTGAAAAGTGGTATATAAGCACAGCTACATAAATAAATATATATATATATCATGAATATTCATTAGGGACACCCTGAAAACAGGCTGGATTGTAGTGCACCAGGTTTAGGGGGAAAAATAAGAAGTTTGATTTTGGCTATGTTTAATTTTTTTGTTTTTTCTATTTATTTTTTATTGTGATCAACCAACAATTTATACAGTACAAGCAACTATGGCCAAACATGGCACTACTTTGTCACTATACAGTAAACAATAGTTTCTATGACAGGTTTACCAACACGTTGCTACAATAGCCATACCTTGTCATACATAGGCAGTTATACGCTAATCCTGCACCGCTACTTTCCACTTGCTGATATTATAAAGTTATTGCAAACATGTTGCCCCAGTTCCAATAACTGTACAGCGTTGTGTCTATTGCCTATCACTTCACTCAGGGCCGTACCGAGTGTAAATCGCACCCTGTGCGACTTGCACATCGAGTGTGCGCCCCCCCACCCCCCTCCACAGCGGGAGAGAAGAGGCACGCCTGATGTGCAAGTCACTGGCATGCTAAGCAGATCTGTCCCTCCCTGCAAGAGCAGGGAGGGACAGATCTGATCTGCTTAGTATGCCGGCGAGAAGGCTTAAGGGGCGCATTATAGCTGTCTGTCATTGCCTGCTGCCGTTGAGAGAAGAAAAGTGGTGGCGGCAGGCAACGGCAGACAGCTTAAAATGCACCCCTTAAGCCTTTGTGCCCTGTGCGGCCGCACTGCTCACACAGGGCTAGGTACGGGCCTGACTTCACTTCTCCCCCCGAATCTCCTTATAACTTCAAAAGATGCACAGCATAGGGCTACCCTTGTGCCCTTCCTTGCCTCATCTGGGGTTCAGGGCCCCTTTTTTGATCACTTCTTTCAATTTTTTCTTCCCCCCCCCCCTTTATTCCTCTACTCCCCTCCCCCGCTACCCTCTCTGCCCCTATCCCCCCTCCCAACCCTTCTCTTATCAGTGGTTCAGAGATTGAGAAGATAAGCATGGCATGTCGCCCATATAGACCAACAGTGCTGTCTGCTTTGGGAGCCTTTCTTTTCCCTTCTGAGCAGTATCCAGTCAGCTATGTCTTTCATTGTTGTAGTCCACTGCTCAGGGGCTGGTGCTCTATCCTCTATCCAGTGAGACACTAGCACCTTCCTAGCTAGTAGGAGAGCTACTCGCCCCAGTTTTCTTTTTGCTGCATCACGCACTATCTGTCCAATAGGTTTTTCATCCCCCAGCAAGAGAGTAGAGTAGGTCCACTCTATATTTGCATCTATCATGGTTTGAATAGTAGCTAACACCTTCTTCTAGTAAAGCTGCAATTTGGAGCACTCCAGGAAGGTATGCACCCAGGTGCCTTTGAAAGCTTGACATCTCAAGCAGTGTGGGCTTTCCCATGAATGCATTTGGGCCCCTCTCGCTCTTGTCAAATATGCCCTGTGGATGATTTTAAACTGCATCTCTTGTAATGTCACATTTCGGGTGCATTTGGGGATTTTCGCAAGGAGTCGTTCCACATCTTGTATGCTCACTTCCTCTCCAAACTCCCTTGACCACTGTTTGCTCAAACTTTCCTTGCCACTTGTGTTCACATTTCTCTGCCTAGTTTATACCAATAGGCCACCTTGTTATGCTTACCTGGTGTCGCTAAGAACATTCTATCTAGAGGTGTGTAGACTAAATGTTTCAATCCCTCACCCCTGCCCTCCGCCTTGGATGACACATAATGCCTGCATTGGAAATAGGCTGGAAACTGTTTAGGATTCGCCATGCCTGTTTGAGTTGCTCTTATGAGGGAAATGTCCCCCGCCCAACTCCAGGAGGTGCCCTATTGAACGGCAGCCTTGGGCCTCCCACTGCCGAAAAGTGGCATTGTCTAGTCCCAGAGTGAACTCAGGATTGCTCATGAATGTGTTAAATGGGGAGTGCTGTCTTTTAGCTCCCCAAAATGTCCCCCTCCACCAATGCTATGCTTTCCGCATGGGCTCCAGGAAGCCCAAAAAATCCCTTGCACACCTCTGCCATTGCTGGGGTAATTGTAGCAGAGTGAAAAACTTATAAGGGGTGCAGCCTCTGTCCAGGACCCCTGCTTGAGTGTATTGCTCCCTCTCCCCTGGAGTTGGTGCAGTCACCTAAGCAGCGTGGCCACATTGTAAAGGCGGAAAAGGGCAAGTTTAACCTGCCTTTTTCTTGACCGCTGTCAGTTTGGTGAACTAATTTGGTCAGTGCGCCCTCTCCATATAAAATTGCTCACTATGTTTCTGTATAGTCTCTCTTCCTTCCCTTTGACCCACAGGGGTAGCACTTGTAATGGATAAAGTAAAACAAAACTGAACCCTATCGGAATCATCAGAAAATCAAGAACCAAAAAAATTCCGATACCATAAGGACTCCCTGTGTTAGAAAAATATTTTTGTCGGAGAAATTCAGCTCAGTGCTACGTATTCAAACAGAGCACCACTGTGATATCTCCTTTTTATTAATAATTAAAATATTACTTAACTTCAGTAATCAATATCGTCGATACTGCCAAGAAGACTGCAAAAGACTGTCGACGTAGCGCTCGTTTCGGGTTCAATATATTTGTTAGAAACCCTGCTTCAGGTCCGTCCACAAGCAACAGTTGCCAACCCTGAAGCAGGGTTTCTAACAAATATATTGAACCCGAAACGAGCGCTACGTCGACAGTCTTTTGCAGTCTTTTTGGCAATATCGACGATATTGATTACTGAAGTTAAGTAATATTTTAATTATTAATAAAAAGGAGATATCACAGTGGTGCTCTGTTTGAATACGTAGCACTGAGCTGAATTTCTCCGACAAAAATATTTTTCTAACACAGGGAGTTTTCTTGTAATGGATAAAGCAAGTGGGGCAATAACACCATCTTTATCAGCGCTACTCGCCCAGTAACGAAAGAGGGAGACTTCTCCATTTCATGCACCAGCTCTTCATTTGAGACAGTTTGTCGACTACATTCTTTTGGTATACCAACTTCCTATTTTCACTCAAGTGCACTCCCAGGTATTTCATGGAGTTGCCTGCCCACTTAAGTGGAACGTGCTCCCCCCTGCGCTCACGTACTTTGTTTGGGCTTGCATAGCCTCATACTTGGACCAATTAACTTTCAGTCCTGAAGATGTCCCAGATAGTTTTATAGTACGCATGACCTTTTGTATGTGTGTCTCTGCATGTCTGATGAAGAATAGCATATCATCTGCAAAAAGGTTGATCTTGCAGGTGAACAACCCTACTGAGATGCCCTGCCACTCATCCGTATTGCAGATCTTGGCAGCGAGGGGTTCCAACGAGAGTAAGAACAACATTGAGGAAAGTGGACATCCCTGTCAAGTGCCCCATTGGTGTTGGAAAGTTTCTGTAAGTGTTCCATTTATCAAGATTTGGGCTTGGGGCTGGTGGTATAATACTCTTACCCAGTCCAGGAACACTCCACTAATCCCAAAATGCTTTATGACCCAGAAGAGGTAGTCCCAAGAAACATTATCAAAGGCCTTCTCGGTATCAAGGCTTGCGATGCTGTCATCCCCTTCCTGACCCCCTCCCTTGCTGAAGAGCTACCACCACTCTCATCAGGTGGGCAGATGCAAAACGTCCAGGTACGAAGCCTACTTGGTCCAGGTGAATGAGACTGTGGAGGACCCCAGCCTGGCGTTTAGCCAGTAATGTAGCAATCAGCTTAATATCCTGGTTGATAAGAAATATGGGTCTATAAGATCCCACTAATGTGTCGTCTCTTCCTGGTTTGTGGAGCACCACAATTATGGCCCAATTTTGGCGGCCTCCCAAGTCTCCTCTCGCAAGTGCTGTGCTGCATTGTCTCTGGAGCGATCCCACCATTAGTTTCCCTAAGATCTTATAGTTCTCCTCCCAGGCCATCTGGCCCTGGTGTCTTGGCCAGTTTAAGTGCCCGGACAGCCGATAAAATCTCCCATGAGCTAAAAGGGGCATTCAGGTGGTCCAACTCATCACCTGTGACTTGAGATAAGGTTAGCCCTTCAAAAAAAGCCTCCCTCCCTGCTTCGTTTGATGGTCCACAGCTGTACAACTGTTGGTAAAACCTCTGAAACTGTCGGTGGATCTCCTCTGCCCCTTCTTCCAGCTGTCCTCGCGGCATCCTGATACTCCTGATCACTGCCTTACGCTTTGCTGGACTAACCATGTGGTCCATAAGTTTCCTGCATTTGTTTCTGCACTGATGTAGTTGGTATTTTATTTATTTATTTAATTAATTAATTTAACAAACTTTTTATATACCGCCTCTTCCTGTGATCAGAGACGGTTTACATAGGACATCACAGCAACTTTTACATTGAATATTACAACTATATACGTTTAACATGTTCTAACTATATACAGATAATTATGTGCAGTATAGATGTTTGTTTGTTTTTGTGTTACTATGTATTGTAGGGCTATCAATGTAGTTGATGGAGATATTTTCTAGAAGCAGTCATTTATTTCATCTAGAAACTTTATCTCCCTAGCATGTCCTGCTGTGACACTGACCCAGTCAATACCGGGGTAATTGAAATCACCCATTATTATTACTGTGCTGTAACTTTAGTTAGCTTCCCTGATTTCTTTGAGCATTCATCATCCCTTTGTTTATTCTGGCTAGGCAGTCGATAGTACACTCCCACTGCCATCGCCTTCCCCTTTTTACATGGAATTTCAATCCATGGAGATTCTACAGCAAATTTTGTTTCCTGCAAAACTTTAATTCTTTGTGACTCAATGCCCTCTCTAACATAGAGTGCAACCCCTCCACCAATTTGAACAGCTCAATCATTACTATACAGTTTGTACCCAGGTATGACAGTGTCCCACTGGTTGTCCTCCTTCCACCATGTCTCTGAGATACCAACCTATCATTTAGTGCTATATATTCTAATTCTCCCATCTTATTTTTAGACTTCTAGCATTTGCATGCAAGCATTTTAGAGACTGTTATTTTATTCATATTAATCTGGCTTTCGGTAGGCAGGAGTAATTTGGAATCTTTAAGCTCTGTCTACTCCGTACTCAAGGACATTTGGGCTACTTTTGTCTTTATTGGAACCTCTCTGCTGATATGTCTTAACTTCATTTGTTGGTAGTATCCATTGTTCCGAACCATACGCTCTTGGGCGACTGTCAGCTCTCCCCTATTATCTAGTTTAAAAACTGTTCTATCTCCTTTGTAAAGGTTAATGCCAGCAGCCTGGTTTCATCCTGTTTAAGGTGAAGCCCATCCCTTCTTAAGAGTCCCTCCTTTCCCCAGAATGTTCCGCAGTTCCTAACAAATCCATGCTTGCCCCATCGTCTCATCCACGCATTGAGACTCTGGAGCTCTGCCTGCCTTTTGGGTCCTGCGCGTGGAATGGGAAGCATTTAGGAAAACGCTACCCAGGAAGTTCTGGATTTCAGCTTCCTACCTAAAAGCCTAAATTTAGCCTCCAGAACCTCCCTACCACATTTTCCTATGTCATTGGTACCGACATGTACGAAGACAGCAGACTCCTCCCCAGCACTATCTAAGAACTCGTCTAGGTGACGCGTGAGGTCCGCTACCTTCGCCCCAGGCAGGCATGTTACCAGGTGATCCTCATGTCCACCAGTCACCCAGCTATCTACATGCGTATTTATTGAAACACCAACTGTAACGGCTGCCCTTCCCTCATGGGCACATGGCCCTGGAGAAACTTCCTTGGTGTGAGAGGGTTTTACATCACCTGGAGGACAGGTCCTAGCTACAGGATCACTTTCTGCCACACCAGGTTGATGCTTTCCTGTCAAGTGACCTCTCTCCTCCATGGCAACAGGGACACTGCCAGACTGGAGGTGGAACTTTCTGACTATATCCCTGTAGGTCCTGTCTATGTACCTCTCTGTCTTGCTTATCTCCTCCAAGTCTGCTACTCTAGCCTCCAGAGATTGGACTTGTTCCCTGAGAGCAAGAGCTCCTTGCACCTAGTGCACACGTAAGACCCCTCACCAACTGCGAAGAAATCATACATGTGACACTCAATGCAAAAGACTGGAAAGCCCCCATCTCGCTGCTGGACTGCTGTCTGCATCTTAGTTTTAAGGTTGTGTTTAGATATTTAAATTCTTTTCTTACTAAGGGTTTCTGGGGATACTTATACTAATAAAACTATACCTAAATACGTTTAATGTACTTTGTTCACCTGAAGCTTAATTATATCTCAGGTCTTCAATGTATGCCTGATGAGGATAAACAGCTGCACCTGAGAGTGAATATGGCACCTCCTTTCCTTTAAGAGTTTTTGGCACCTATAAAGCTGCGATTATCCAAGGGGTGGGTGGATGGGTGTCAGGGAGTGAGGGAGGAAAAGAAGACTTATTAAAAGCTGGCTGCTACACAGTACCCTGTCCTGTGCTTTTAAGGTAATCTGTGACCAATTTCCAGGGTTTGTCCCACAGTGCTTGCTTGGATAGAGGGAGTCTTGGGTTCTAAATTTAGTGAGAAATCTCTGCTGTGTTTTAAATTAAACTGAAAGCTCTTTGCTGCTACTAGGCTCTGACTGATTTAACAGATACACTGGGTTCACAGATTAATCAACTTTAATCTAAAGAATTCCTTTTTCCCGAAGATTTAGAAAAATTCCTTGAAGTAAATACTTACAATTGCTGATCTCTCTCCAGAAGTAGGTCCCCTTTTGTATTCCTGCTCTTATCTCCCCCACTCTGCAACTTTTTCCCTTGCCTGCTCCATCCCAGTCTTCACTCGTCTTCCCCTCCCCTCTATGGTCACCATGGCCCCCTCATCCCTTCCTTGGGTACCCCTTCATTCATCCTCCTCCCTCCTACACCTCCCTCATCTCAGTCATATAACACATCCCAGAGATCACGTGATGCAGTGAGCAAGGCAGGATCGTTTCTGCACGGCTCTGAGGGCTCCCCCCCCAAAGAAGCTGTTTAATGATAACGTTACCCTCCGGTAATCTTTTTTGAGCGGTGCCAGGAGTGGCGGAAAGGTGTTGGTGTCCTCAGGCCACGGTGAAAGACGCAGAGGGTGCATGGCGCCGAAGGCACCGAGGAAAGACCGAGTGCGGGTGGCGGAGGGCAAGATGGCGGCTAAAGTAGCATCTAGCCCGAGGGCTGAGCGGGACCTGGACCTCGTGGAGGAGGTTACCAACGCGGTTGTGGCGGCATTGGAAAGTCGCTTTAATGGCTTGGCAGAGCAATTAGCCCAGGTAAATCACTCGATCGTGGACTTTGGCACGCGCATGGGGGAAGCGGAGCAGAGGATAGCGGAGGTGGAGGAGGTGCAATCGACACAGGCCCAGCGCGTGCAACGCCTGGAAGAGTTACTCAAGCGCCACGAGGAAAAACTTGATGATCTCGAGAATCGAGGCCGTCGGAAGAACTTGAGATTTGTGGGGATACCTGAGGCCATTGTGGATGGAGAGCTGCGCGGCTACTTAGAAACTTGGTTGGCGACAAACTTGGAGCTGACTGCCGCCCTGGGTTCTGTAAAAATTGAGCGAGCGCATCAGCTGGGGGGGGCAGAGAGGCCCAGGAGACCGGCCACGCGTGGTTATTGCGCGCTTCTTAAATTATGCCCAGAAGGAAGATGTAATCCGAGCGGCGAGACGCTCTCGGGCACGGGGACCAGGACCCGCAAAAGTTTTGGTTTTTCAGGACTACTCTGCAGCAGTGAGCAAAAAGCGCAAAGAGTTTGCTGGACCGTGTACTGAGTTGGCTAAGAGGGGGGTGCGTTTTGCCCTACTCTACCCGGCACGTTTGCGGGTGGAATACAGAAACCGGCAGAGGATGTTTGACACACCCGCTTCAGCCACTAAGCTGTTGACTGAGATCGTGCCAGAGGCGGGAGAGGCGATGCCGAGTCAACAGGCACCCGGTGGTGATTGCTGAGGCGCAACTGGACTGGACTATGTTCTCTTTTCAATATTGCTGTTATGTTATTATGCACTGGTGGCTATTTTTGAAAATCTGGGAGTTTGCATGGTTTCAGGGAGGGGGGCGACTAACATTTGTGTTGAATGGACTGAATGTGGCTGGCTCCAGAGGGGAGGATGAATGGAAGTTTGTTGTCTGGGGGAGAGGCCAATGCATCACAGTGGTCAGGCGAGTACTCCATATGGAGAGAGAAAGGTGGATTCTGGGGGGGGGGGGGTTTGGTGGGACGGGGGGGGGGGGGGGGGGGGTTGGGGTTGGGGATGCAGTGGCTATTCTGGATTATGTAGGAAGAGCTTTGGGGGAGGGGAGGGGAACTGGGGAAGCATGCAAGACCTTTTCTTGTTCCAGGTGGTTGGGGATGGGATTTGGAGCAGGTGTGGTGGGAGACAACTGAGACGTGTGTAGAGGAGGGGGTGATGGGGGGAACTCTAGGCTGGGGGAGTTCCCTTCGGTTCCGAGTTTAGTGTTGCCTTTGTGTATGACTCGCGTGAGTGTGGATGACCATGGGTGAGGGTTTACGGTTGATTACTTGGAATGTGTGTGGTATAGGGTCTCCGGTGAAACGTTATAAGATCCTACGTGTACTTAGAGATCAAAAGGCATTCTTGCAGGAAACACATCAGAGTGCCATGGAGCATGCCAAGCTCGCAAGGGGATGGGTTGGGAAGGTTTATGGGGCTTCCTCGGGAGGGAAGAAAGTGGGAGTAGCGATTTTGATTAGGAGGGGGGTGGGCCTGGAGGTGGAACATAGCATTTGTGACCCGGGTGGGAGGTTTATTATTGTAGTGGGGACCATCAAAGGAGTTAAATTGGGTTTGGTGAATATTTATGGCCCAAATACATATGACGCTCGCTTCTATGCTAGATTGAATAAATGTTTGAGTGAACTCGGCTCAACTCCCTTCATAATGGGAGGGGATTTCAATTGTGTTTTAGATGAGACGATAGACAGGTCCGGAACCCGAGGGCTGACCCAAGGACAGGAAATCTCAGTGGATACGGGGGGTTTGTGAAGGATTTAATCTGCTTGATTATTGGAGAGTGTTACACCCCCTGGATAGGGACTATACCCATGTCTCTAGAGCGCATGACACGGGGTTACGGTTAGATTATTTTCTGGGGTCTCAAGAATTATTTACTAAAGTAACTAGAGTAGAGATTGGTCCGGTGGAGGTGTCGGACCATGCTTATGTCCGGTTGGATGTCAGGTGGGGGGTAAAGAGAGTTGGGTCTCTGTGGCGCTATCCGCTTGGCTATACCCAGGGTGGTCAGTTTGAGGCCTTCTTACACTCGCAGTGGGACGAATTTGTTGAATTTAACGGGAAACATAATGGTAACCCAGTTCTTTTTTGGGAGACCGCAAAGGCGGTTTTGAGAGGGAGAATTATTGAATTCGGAGCCCGGAAAAGGAAAGCCTATGCCTCGCGTTTAATTTCTTTGGAAAAACAGCTGTGTCAGGCGAGGAGAAGGTTAGCGCAGCAGCCGACGCGGGGGAAGAAGTTGGAATTTAGTAGATTACAACAGGAGGTGAATGCGGTGTTGCACGAACGAGCGACACAATCTTTGCTGTATTATCGATATAAGTTTTACAAATATGGTAGTAGGGCGGGGGGACTGCTGGCTAGGTTGGTGAAGACCAGTCGGGGGCAGACACACGTAGGGGCCCTGCGGGATGCACGGGGCGAGATAAAGACGGGGCAAGCTTATATCGAGGACCGGTTTCGTGAGTACTACCGGACGCTTTATGGAGCTAGTACTGGAGATTTGGCACAGGTAGAGAAATTTCTTACGGCGGTAGACTTGCCTAGTCTATCCCTAGAGGAGCGTGCAACTCTTAACGAGCTCCTGCCCAATCGGGGCAGTGGGAGCAAAAACCAGCCGCTTCGGCCGCACAGTTAAAAGCGGCGTCCCTACAGGGCGCGCCCGCGCCTGAGGGCCTCGCCAGAGGGCCCTTCGGCGTGGCCCTTAGGCGGTGGAAATTAGGCAGAAAGAAAGGGGGGAGTCCTCGACAGCACCATATTTGCATGGTTCACCAAACCTGGATCTAACCCCTCTCCACCTTGAACCCCAGAGGAACCACAACGATAGAGTCCCATGAGAGGAGGTAAGCATTCTAACATAGTCCTGACCATAGAAACTGCCACCGAAAAGAGTCAAGATCTAAGACACTGCCATTACTAGGCCACTACACCACGACTGTAAGCTGACTGCTGAGACTAGGCCACTATCTTCAAAATAATTTCTTGTTTACTGTGAAGTGTATGCGGTACTAGGCCACTGTCTTCAAAATAACTTCTTGTTACTATGAAATCTCTGCTGATACTAGGACGCTACCTGCGAAATAATTGCTTGTTACGGGGAAGCGACTGAGGATACTAGGTCACAGTCTGCAATATATAACTTGTTACTGTTCAGTGCCTGATGTTACTAGACCACTGTCTGCAAAATTATACCTGTTACTGTAAATGACTGCTGATACTGTAGTACTGTAAAAGAGACTGATGATACTGTAGTACTGTGAAAGTGCCTGCTGATACTGTAGTACTGTGAAGTGACTGCTGATACTGTAGCACTGTGAAAGTGTCTGCTGATATTGTAGTACTGTGAAAGTGACTGCTGATACTGTAGTTTACAGGTCTAGCTTCGTTACAGCCTTCCACCAAACTGCTGAAGAATGGAACCCCTCAACCTTTTTATAAGCATATGTCTGCTCACACTGTTCCCCGCATACGCCTTCAACTCAAACCTCTACTACTCACTACCTCACATATGCAGTCCGATCTACGTTCTCTACCCCACACAAACACCTTCACTACCAACGCTCACTCCTTACCACATGTCCACCAGTGGTCCAACGCTCACCCCTTCTCCGAGGCCCCCGCTACCAAGAATAGGAGAGCACAGAGGCACCGCAAACCTAAATCAATAAGGATGCATGTAAACAAACCCGTGCCAACCCAGACCATACACAATCAGTCTCCACAAACATCTCAGGATCCTTGTAACATTATCCTCATCAATGCAAGATCAATCAGGAACAAGACCCACATCATCTACGACATCATCAATGATGAGCAGCCTGACATTCTCTGTATAACGGAAACTTGGATCTCGGAAACCGACTCAGCAATATTAAACCAGATTCACAAACCCGGCTACAAACCTATTCAACTGCCCACGCACCAACAAAAGAAGTGGAGGAGTTCTCATCATAGCCAAGACCAACCTGCAACTCTCAAGCACGTACCTGAATTCAAGTATAGACATCGACTTGCTTAAAGTGGAAAACACAGCTTTATCCATCTGCCTGATATACAGATTCCCCTCTTCACACCATGAAGCACTTGCCACGGCGCTAGAGAACATCTCCTCCACGCAAATCAAGAAATTCCAAATCATCTTGGGTGATCTAAACCTAGCTTTAATGCCACCTACCCACGCGAATACCTTCTTAGAAGCCATGACCCAACTAGGGTACCAACAACTAATAAATGACGCCACCCACGACAAGGGGCATACTCTTGACATGGTCTTCACACTCACGATTCAACAGGGCAACGAAGAGAACCCTCTGACAAGGATAACTCCAGTACCATGGTCTGACCACCACCAAATAGATATCCGGATAAAACTGCCCACCGTACCCAAAGACGCGAAAGCTCAGAGGGTGATACACCAACAAAGAAAATTCAACAAACTCAACTTGGAAAATCTCATAAGTACCATCACGGCCCACATAGATTTGGAAAACATGGACCTCGATGTTCTAACAAACAGCTGGGACACCGGAATTCAGACTGCAGCGTGCCCAACATGGAACACCCCCCCCGAACCCAACTAAACTCAGATCTGAACCATGGTACACAGAAACACTGACAAAAATGAAGAGGGAGCTCAGGAAACTTGAAAGAAAATGGAGACGAATCAAATCCATAGAACTCAAGACTGAATATCTCAATCACCTCGCAAAGTACAAAGAAGAGGTCAACTCCGCCAAAAGGACACATCACACCAACCTATTAAACAAAGCTATCAATAAGCCTCGTGAACTCTTCGAACTAGTGAAATCACTAACCAGAACACCCCAGGCAGTCCACTATGATAACGTAATCAAACCCCAAACACTGGCAGCCCACTACGCAAGCAAACTTACTGCGACCACGCCCACTCACCGTTTGAACACCATCCCTCTTGTTCAACGTCTATATGCAGCCTATCTGCGATATCATCAGGTCCTTCAATGTGAAATGTATGATATACGCCGACGATATCCTACTCTACATGCCATTTTCCACAATGCAAATGGACTTATTGCCTATAACAAACTGCTTCGATGCAGTCTCACAATGGCTCCTGTCACAGAACCTCCGCATTCAGCATAAGAAAACTGAGGTTCTCTTTATCACAAGAGACCCCAACTTCACCCCACCACCACATATAAGTGTCAAGGGAGCTGACCTAGGCACCAAGGATACAATAAAATACCTCGGAGTCACACTAGACCATAGACTCGACATGAAATCACACATAAACAATATCGTAAAATCTGTATACTTCAAAATACGCACCCTCAGACACCTGCGTCCCCTACTAGACCACGAAGACTTCAGAACCATCTACCAAGCTCTGATACTGCCGCATTTCGACTTCGCCAATTCCATTCTACAAGGACTACCACAATCCACCATAAGCTCCTTGCAGCTCGCAATGAACACCGCTGCCAGGGTTCTTCTAGGAGCGGCCAGAAGTGACCACATCACCCCTATCCTCAAACAACTCCATTGGCTCCCTATACACGGAAGACTTACATTCAAAACCCTCATTCTCACATTTAAGGCCTTAAATGGTTTATCGTCCACATCACTCACCGCACTCATCCAATCTGTTCCATCAAATAGAAATAGGAGACATGCAGCATTAAACTCACTAACAACCCCAAAGGCTATTACAACGTGCAGCCTATCAACATCAAACAGAGCTTTCATGTTTAGCGCACCAAAATACTGGAATTCTCTCCCACCTGATCTCCGTGCCATAACCGACCTAACCCAGTTCAGAAAAGCCCTTAAATTGCACCTTTTCATCAAATACTACCCCACATGAACCGTAACATAACAACCTCACCCTAGCACATTCCACAATATCCCTCTTGTCCCAAGCACCCCTACTAATTCTATGTAAATAGTTTGAGCATGTTATCTAGCTAATAGATTATATACTCCATGTAAATAGTTATCCCATGTTATCCAAGTTGATACTCCTGTTATATGTAATACCAAACAGCCTGTTGTTCTGGTTTCTTTCTGTTATTTGTAAACCGCGCTGATGTCAAAGAGTGCGGTATATAAGAAGTTGAAATAAATAAATAAAAATAAACATACCGGACAACCAGTGTGGAACGGGAACAGGCATGGAGCAACTTTCACAACATTGATGATCGGCAAATGATCAACATAATATCAAACATCAACACCACCACCTCCCCGCTAGATCCCTGCCCAGCTGCCTGGGTTAAGGCGGCAAAACAAGATATTGTGCACCAAGTCTCGCACATTGTGAACCAATCCCTACAGCAAGGAATCATGCCCGCTCAACTCAAGAAATCTATAATAAGGCCGATTCTAAAGAACAACACACTCAACAAGGAAGACCCAGCATCCTACCGCCCCATCTCCAGCATATCTTTCCTAGCAAAGATCATTGAAAAGGCGGTCCTCCTACACCTACAAGATCATCTGGATGAACATGAAACCCTGGATGAGCAGCAATACAGTTTCAGACAACATCACGGGGTTGAAACACTTCTTATAGCACTACTTAACAACCTCCTCAAAGGCCTTGAGGACAAAAAGAAAATGTTTATACTCATTTTCATTGACATCTCTGCAGCCTTTGATACAGTCCATCATGGAATCCTCCTAAACAGGATTGAATCAATAGGAATATTGGGAACCCCCTTAAAATGGTTCTCTTCTTACATATCAAATAGAATGCCACAGGTTCTATTCAATGGCGAAAAGTCGGAAGTTTTCCATCAAACGCAAGGCATACCTCAGGGCTCGGCTCTCTCAGCACTACTTTTCAACGTTTATATGCAGCCCCTCTGTGATATTTTCAAACAGCACAATATCAACTACCACATTTATGCAGATGATATCATGCTATACACACAATTGGATACCGTTAAACCCTAACTATAATCAGCTTGAAACATGCCTTAACGAGATGGCACAATGGTTACAGCAAAACAACATGACGATCAACCATAAGAAAACTGAGGTGATGTATATCTCCAGTAAACCAAACTTTGAACCTCCTGCAACAATCACCCTGTGTAATAACACATACAACACCAAGAATGAAATAAAATATCTAGGGGTCACGTTCGACAGCAACCTAAAGATGGAAAAGCACCTAAGCAAAACCAATAAGCCATTTTCCACAAACTTAGAGTACTACAACCTCTACGGAGCATCATTGAACCACACGATTTCAGGACTGTTGCGCAAGCACTCATTATGCCACACTTAGACTACTGCAACGCCATCCTACAAGGGCTTCCAAAGAAAACCCTAAACATTCTGCAAATGGCCCAGAATGTGGCGGCTAGGATTATCATGCAAAAAAACATTACTGAACACATCACACCTGTATTGATCGAGCTGCACTGGCTCCCCATTTCTGCTCGGATAAAATATAAAACACTGATAACCACATTAAAACTCATACATAACATAGCGCCATCCTTTCTCTCCACCCTTATCAGCACGCAACCCCCAAACAGAGACAGAAGAAACCGTCACCTCAGACACACTCCACGTTCCAACCAATATCAGATCTGTCAAATCCAGTACTAGCCACCGCGCATACTCATACTCTGCCCCGACCCTCTGGAACCAACTACCACCTGAGTTACGAGCGATCAAAGATCTTATGGTTTTCAGAAAAAAACTCAAGACACATTTATTCCAGTGTCAATACAATTTGATGTAAAACCCCAGGGGGTGCCAAGCTACCACACTATGAAACATGGACACTGTTGTGTAAGAATGTATATATGTAAATGCTGAATCCTGCCCTTAAGACCTTTTTCCTGTGTGCTGTGTTTTTCCCTTCAAATCAATGTGTTTATACCCCAAAATTGCTGTCATGATTTGACAAACTACAATCTGTAATCAAACCGCTACTGATTGCTGGAAGTAGCGGTATACAAATGTATACTAAATAAATTAATTAATTAACGCCCCGCTCACTGAAGCGGAAGTCCGGGGGGCCATAAAGCTTTTGCGTACTTGTCGGGCCCCGGGACCTGACGGGTATAGGGGTGAATTTTATAAGTTAATGGTAGATAGGGTGGTTGGGCCTTTACGAATGTATTATTCTGCCTTGATCGAGCGCCAGGCATTTCCGTATGAGAAAAATAGCGCGGTGCTTACCCTGATTCCTAAACCAGGTAGAGATGGGTTATTGCCCGAGTCGTATAGGCCTATTTTGCTTCTGAATGTGGATATCAAACTTTTGGCTAAAATTATGGCTAATAGGCTAGCTGAATATATCCCCCAACTAGTCAAGGAGGATCAGGTGGGTTTTTGTGAAAGGTAGGCATGTCACCAAAAACTTGCGTAAGATAGTTTCGTCGTTATATATGACTGCTGCGGCAGGGGAGCAAGCTTTGTTACTAAGCTTTGATGCCGAGAAAGCGTTTGATCGTGTTGATTGGCAATATATGTATCATTTGTTAGAGGTCATAGGGATAGGGGGTTTCTTTTTGGATACGGTTAAGCTTTTGTATTTGGATCCCCGAGGGCAGATTTTGATAAATGGTTCTATTTCCCAGGACTTTCCAATTCGGAGGGGGACAAGACAGGGTTGCCCCTTGTCCCCGCTCTTGTTCGTTTTAACCCTGGAACCTCTCTTAGAGAGAATAAGGACACATAGGGGATTGGTGGGGGCCAGGGTGGGGAAGGAAGAATTCCGGATTTCTGCTTTCGCCGATGACATCCTAGTGTACTTGGGGGCCCCTGGGCAGACCCTACCCATTTTTGTTGAGACTGGTTGCGGATTTTGGGAAATTTTCGGGTTTGAAATTAAACTTGGAAAAGTCTGAGGCCTTGGATCTACAGCAGACGTTGCATGGGGACTGGGAAGCCTTCCCGCTGAAGTGGGCGGGAACGAAACTTCATTATTTGGGGATATATTTAATAGCCGATATAGCCCAGCTGCAGATGGTTAATCTGGCTACATTGTTGTCACAGACCGCTATCTCCAGGAACAAGCAGGAATGAGTCTTCACACGTGTGGGAGACGTCTCCGACGGAGCCCGCACGGGAATGCTCCCCAGCATCCAATCAGAAGCCTTTGGGAGCATCCCCCGCGTGGTGGGTTCTCCCGCCCTTTCCTACTGCCTCTCCCCAGTTTTTTTTCGTTTTCCGCGGAGCAGGCAGGACGTCCCTCCTGCCACCGCAGAAATTTTTTCCTTTGTTCTTGTTTCTGTAGTCGCGGCTTTTTCCCGCCGACGGTGGCACCTCCGTGCCCCTTTCTTTCTTTCTTTTCAATTAATTTCATTTAAATTTCATTTATTTTTGGTCTCCCGGAGGGACCCTCCCCTCTGGGTGCCGAGGCCTACCGGGCTTACAGCATGGAGCCGCCTTCTCCTCAGCAGTTGCTCTCACTGCGGGGGCCTAAGTTTTCCAATTGGACTCCAATGCCTGGTGCCTCTCCTGTTTTGGGCCTTGACCCTTCTTTCCCGGATCCCCCGGGCTTTCAGTGTCGGGAGAAGACCCTCCCTTTTTTCGGATATCCCTCGACGACCGTCTTCGCGCCCAACGCGCGGTCGTCGGGTTGTCCTTCTCTCCAGGATCAGGTATCCACACAACAGTCTGTTAAGACTAGCCGAGTCTTGAGGGGCGAGTCTCATGCGCGGCATGGCGACAGCTCCAGCCGACCCCTCAAGTCCCCCTTGGCTAATATACCCTGGCGGGAGTCCTCGGGCTCCACCGCATTTCCGGGGTTTCGGGATGGTCCTGGGGTCCGCTCCTCACCGACCCTTCCCGAGCCGTGCTCGCGGGAGGTACCCGCTTCGCGCTGGGCCGAGGCCCCGGCATCGGCGTCGAGTGTTCCACTCTTCGCCAGGGATCGTCAGCTGGTGTCATCGGCGCCTCCGGGGCCGATCGACTCGACCGGGTCTGACCTCCCTACATCCCAGCCATGCTCGGGTGTGGTACCCGCTCCGGGCGGTACTGAGGCATCGGCATCGGTGTCGAGCGTTCGCTCCTCACCTGAGGATCGTCGGCTGCTGTCCTCGGCGCCTCCGGGGCGCGATCAACTCGTTCCCAGCCGGGCGTTCCTCCATCACTGCCATGCGTTGGTGGGGTGGTATCCCTCTACGAGCGGTACCGACCCCTCGACGTCGGCGCCGGTGTCGAGCGTCCTGCTCCCCACCGTGGATTGGCTCTGTGGTCCTCGGCGACTCTGGGGCGGCCCCGACCGACTCGCTCCGGTGTGTGCGTCCCCTACGGGGGTAGTA